>CM027839.1:53985401-55287276 GCA_016097545.1 Eucalyptus victrix | reverse complement strand
AGAGATTAGACAGGTTGTATTAATTATCTAAATTGGTTCAGAAAATTTTCGGGCCCGTTTGGTATTTAATTTAGTATTTCCAGCCTAGGTTTGTATTTTTGGCATTTATCGGTATTTCATTAATTATTATTTTCCAGAAATTAGACCGGATAACCGGTGATCGAAATTTTATGCTAATTGCAATGGTATGCTCAGTTTATTTAATTGAATGCTAGATTGTTCAAATTGAGTATTATTTGTAATGTTGGGTAATTATCCCAAAATTTAATAATTTCAGTAATTAATTATAAATTACTAGGACGTTAGTTTACAACGCCAAAAATATTTTCAAATAATGTATAAATAGTGGGATTTTCTAAAATAAAGATATTATATTTTTGACTTAAGCCGACCATGTACCCATACACGATTATTTTTATCGGGTACCTTTTAATACGATGAAATTAGGCCAAGTTGAGTATTTAATTGAGAAATTGATGTGCAAAGCACAAGACCCTTGGCCAAGAGTAATTTATCATAGTTCAACTTCGGTGAGCAAGATTATAGCAGCTTCGATGAGCAATAATTAATATGGCAGTTTCGGTGAGCAATATAGACATCAACTTTGGTGGGCAATGATATATAAATATATCTATCAGCTTCGGTAAGCGAGACCATTTGTTTTAGCTTAGTTGAGTAGTGTCGAATCAATAGAGTTTATAGATGGTCTTGATGGTATGGAGTCAAACGAGTCGACTGATTGATGGTTGAATTGAATTGAATTGAATTGTTTGATTGGGTATTTGAATCGTATTGACTTACAAAAATGATTTGAGGCAAAGGTAAGCCCTCTGACTCGTGCTTGTGCTTAGGTGGCCCTTGGGGCGTATTTCCTTCCTAGTTGGAGTTTAGTGGGTGAACTTACTAAGACATTGTCTCATCCCGTCATGGGCTCAACATTTTTCAAGTCCATAGATGGCGATTGTGGAGGACTTGAAGCCTCAAAGTCTGGGGAGGTGGAGATCGAAAGATCGGCAAACGTGTCTGACTAATTGGTCATACGACAATTTCCTTTTTGTTGAGCCGGTATTATGTAGACAACCCAGTATTGGATATAAACCTTTTGTGTTTATAACAGGCTTATTTTTTATTTGAATGGTTTCTTGCTTTCCTATCCTAAGCTTTTGGTTGTCAGGGGATTTGTTTCGCTTCTGCATGCGCATTAAAATTGAATAGGTCGGCGATGCGTCCTGGGATGTCGCTATTTAATCGATCACCGAGAGATGGGCACGCACTCGGAGGATCAAGGCGTGACATCTACCACGAAAATTGTCAACCAGCAAAACGTCCATCTAGACTCATGCATGTGCACATTTCACACAAATGATTTGGTTCTGCACATGATAATGCAATTTTTTTTCATTAATATTTCATATTCCCAAACAATCTCGAGGCATCCTGACACACGGGGCATTTTAACTCCAAAGCATCCTATAAACTTTCATCATAGAGCATCCCAATCCACAAGACATCTCGACTCCTGAGACATCCTGAAGCACTCGCTGGGGCATCCCGACACACGAGACATCGTCACTCACTACTAAATGAGTAATAGAATCACATTAATCCCATTCAAGCCATGATATATGCATACTCACAAGCATAGCATACAAATCTCAACTCAATTTATTACATTTGTCAAATAATCGCATATTAAACAATACATAAGCATATTCTGGTTATTGAAGTCTGGACATTCAAATGAGTACATTCTAAATCTAGACATTGAACGTGTTCTAGACATCAAAATCTGGTAAATCAAATGAGTATACTATGAATCTAAATGAATAAGTACATTTTGGAGGTAAAGTTTAAATATGTAAATGGGTGCATTCTGGTTAGAACAATGAAGTACATTTTGATTGTAAAGTCTAAACAATAAAGAAGGTAAATTCTGACTTGATAAAAGCTCATAAAACAAAAGAACATACTTACAAATGGACAGATTTAGCAAGAGACTGAATCAATAAATGAACGGATTCAATGAGGGGTGGATTTATATTTAGTAAAGTCTATCTAAACCAATAAACAGACTTACAAATGAGCAAATTCTTAAGTTGGTAGATTTAGTAAATGAACAGGCTCACCAATAAATAGATTCGAGCAAATTTACAAATGGACAAATTCTAACATAGGAAATTCTAGTAAAAACAAGTGAAACAAATAGGTTCTAACTAGTAGAGTTCTAGCCGAAAAAAGCATAACAAACATGCAATAGGTTATCAAAAACAAATATGGTAGAATGACTATATTAGAACTACCTAAAATGAGGCAGAAAGAGACAGAACAAACATGTAATGGATTATCAAGACAAATACAATAGAATGACCAAATTTCAACTACCCAAAATAAGGCAAAAAGAAACAAAATGAATATGCAATGGGTTACCAAGATAAAAATGGTAGAATGATTAGATTCTAACTATTCAAAATGAGGCAGAAAGAAGTAGAACGAATATGTAATGGGTCACCAAGACAAAGATAATAGAATAACTAGATTCTAACTACCCAAAATGAGGGAGAAAGAGGCAGAACAAACATTCAAATGATTATCATGACAAGTATAGAGAATGACTAGATACTAAGTACCTGAATAAAGCATAAAGAAGTAGAATGAATATGCACTTGATTATCAAAACAAATATAACAAAATTACCAGATTCTAACTACTCAGAAAAGTAGAATGAGCATGCGATTAATTATCATGACAAATATAATAGAATGATCAGATTCTAAGTACACAAAATGAGGCAGAAAGAAGCAAAACAAACATGAAATGAGTTATCAAACTAAATATGGCAGAACGATTAGGTTTTGACTACCTTGAACCACATAGAACCACATAGAATGAACCAAAATAAATCAAGCAAAGCAAAATGAACTTGCACAAAATTATCATGGCCACTTAACAACTACCATACCTAAATCAAGACTTCACATCTTACCCAACTAACAAAGATAAAAGTAGCTAAATATATTTAAGTTAACTTAACACTCGAAACTTCACTTATCTCGACACAACCACAAATCACAAGCTATCGGTTTCTTTCCCCATCTTAGTAGCTCTTGAATGTGAAGTTTGCTATTCAAATTCTTAAATTGAAAAGTGGAATTAATGCATGCAAGCTTTTGTTTGAGTTTTGAGGGAGCAAATGGGTTCTTTGGCAAAATTAAAGGAGTTTTGTTAAAATTAATAATGATAATTTGATTTCTTGCAATGCTAGGTGTAAATTTGCATATTAATCTTTAGCTTGATGTGGCACAAATGCAATGCAAAACCCTTGCATGTGGCCAAGGGGAATGCATGAGAAAAAAAAAGTCATCTTGAAATAATCCTTACTTAGTTTAAGTGTAAAAGAATTTAACTACAAAATATTATATTCTAAAAACACATGGCCATGAAATACATAATATGATGACAAGTGGCACCTAACTTTCTAATTAATAGACCTTGGGGGCAAAACGAAATCTTCATCTTCTAGCATAATTAACATAAGTTATTCACTATTATTATTAATTAAAAAACTTATACAATTAATATAAATTGTCACTACTAAGATTACAATAAATTAATTAATACCACCATAACATTAGTGTACGCATAATTCACTTCACACTTCAAACTTAGAATGACTTACGTTTATGAGAATTACCTATCGCATCTTCCGAAATTAACGATTCAACTAAAATTTTCACGTATTCATCCAAATATTGAGGCAAATAATACTTAGCTTAAATCCTAAGTATTATTATCACATACAATAATTTCCGAATATTACATAATTACAAATACAAAAATTCCATATGTCACATACTTGTCCTTCAGCGTATTCTCCTTTTCTAATATTCCTCAACCAATTTTTTTCTATAACAATTCTTATATAATCTCTTTTATCTCAAATGCATCAATAATTAACATGATACATTTATGAAAATTTCCTCCAATATCATAAAGTTCGTTATCATTCGTCAATACTTGAAATATATTCCACAAAAATATTCATCCAATAAAAATATATCACAACTTGAATTTTTCACAATTCAACATTCCCTTTACTTTAATTACATATATAGCCTTAGAATGTCACATCATCCACTTGAAGATTTGTGCAAATGAACTCTTATTTATTGCACCAAAACTTTCACATACTATTCATGTCCTTACTAACACCTCAAGAAGAAATTATTGAAAAATGAAATTAACTCATGGAACCATCTTTTGATATAATGGCAAGTTATACTTTGAAACTCCAAAGTTAAGTAAACCCAAGCTGGAGCACTACTAGGATGGGTAACCTATGACATCCGGAATTTCCATATTTGAAATTATGTAATGTTTGAAAATTCATGTTATGATAATGATACTTAGATTTCAAGCTAATTATTTGCCTTAGTATTGAATGAACATGTAGAAACTTTAATCGAATTGTAAATTGCGTGGGACGCAATGGGTAATTTTCGTAAATGTATGTTGTCCCAAGATAGACGTTTGAACTGAATTATGCGTACGCTAATGTTAAGATGGCATTAATTAATTTATTGTAATCTTAGTAGTGACAGTTTATACTAATTATATAATAATGGTGAATAACTTGTGTTAATTATACTAAAAGAGGAAGATTACATTCTGCTTGCTATATCTCCTTTGCAAGATTTATTAATGAGAATTTTTAAGTGCCACTTATCTTCATATTATGTATTTCATGGTCATGCATTCTTACAACATTATATTTTGTAGTTAATTTCTTCTACACCTAAACTAAGTAATGATAATTTCAATATGACTCATTTTTCTCATGTATTTTCCTTGGCAATGTGCAAGAACTTTGCCTTGCATTTGTTCCACATCAAACTGAAGATTAACATGCAATTTTACACCTAGTAATGAGAAAAAAAAATCAAATTATCTTAATTAATTTTAACAAAACTCATTCTATCTTGCCAAAGAACCAATTTTCGCTCCCCAAAATTCGAACAAAAGTTGCATATGTTAATTCCACTTTTTAATCCAAGAATTTGGAGAGCGAGCTTCATATTCAAGAGCTATTAAGGTGGGGAAGGCAATTGGTAGCTTGTGATTTGTGGTTGTGTTGAGGTAAATGAAGTTTCTAGTGTTAAGTTAGTTTAAGTCAACTTAAGTCTACTTAGTTACTTTTATCTTGATTGATAGGGTGAAAGGTGAAGTCTTGATGTGGGTATGGTGGTTGTTAAGTGACTTTGATAATTTCTAGCAAGTTCATTCTATTTCACTTTGGTTCGTTCCGGTTCATTCTGGTTCATTCTATATGTTTTTGGATAGGTAAAATATGATCATTTTGTCATATTTATCTTCATAATCCTTTATATGTTCATGCTGCTTCTTTCTATTTGTTTTAGATAGTTAGAATATGGTTATTTTGCCATATTTATCTTGATGACCCATTATATGTTCATTCCACTTCTTTATGTCTCATTCGGAATAGTTAAAATCTGGTCATTTTTCCCTATTTATACCCATTGCATGTTTGTTTTGTTTCTTACTACCTCATTATAGGTAGTTAATGTGACATCCTGATTTTTAGGTTATGTTTTCAATTGAATAAGTCGGGCTTTTCATCGACGCCCCTATAGTCTTTTTCTTTGAGCTGATCACTCACGAGATAACTGGTTTATTTGGTGAAGCTGTTAAAGGATTTTAACGCAATAGACGCTAATCTGCAGGGGTCATTACGCCACAGTTAAAAATCGATTAGAGACCGGAGATAGGTTGACTCGACAAAGGTATGTGATTAAGTGTGGGTGATTCTAGATAATTGCACAATTCTTATTAATTGACACTAGACTGATTTCTCTGTCATTTTAATACCCTGTGTCTGTATTTAAAACCTCAAAATTTTCATGATAACTGAGAGTCGCCAAGGTGTTGAAGATGCATTTTGTGGCTCAAAAATATATCGACCATGGGTCAAAAGCGTTAAAAGTTCTTAAAAGCTACCCGGTAGATTAGCACGCGCTAAAATCGTGTCAGATTGAAATTAACCACGAAATTGAACCCGATTTTAGAAATTGAAAGTTCTATCATGTCACAATTTATTTTAGGAGCGTCAACTCATCTTCCGAAAATTTTTCTACAAACCGAGATTTTTTACGGAAATTCAAAGTAAGGTTATTTTGGATCAGGAAAGTTCCAAGATCATTTTTTGTAGCGCTTTTGGCGTTCCAGTTGGACCAATTGATGAGGAAGAAGGTTGATTGGGATGATGGCACCTTGGTGGGATTTATGGACATCAAATTGGATCCAATTGAGAGAGAATTGATGGGGATTTGATTGAATTAGAGGCCAAAATGTACAAAATTCGTAGCCAAGGGGGCTGCAACATTTGGACAGCCATCTTGGCTTGCTAAAGAAGATTGGAGAGAGAGAAATGGTTGAGGATGACAGCTAAGAGTGGTGGGAGCAACCACTTGAGTGTTTGGCCAAGTGTTGAAGGCTAGAGAGGCCATTTGGGGTCCCCCTCTTCAGCAGCCTTCTTCTTCCTCTTCCTCCCTCATTTTTCCATGGTTGTGGCCTTGAGAAAGCTTGAGAGAACTAGAGAGAACAAGTAGCCCCTCCCCCCTCACCATCGCACACTTGCTAGACCAGCCGAGCCACCACTGTCGACCTCTTTTCCCCCCTGTTTTCTCATTCTTCCTACTTTTGCTCCAGCTGACCTTTCTTCGAAAAATTGAGTTGTTCGTTGCCTTTCCGTGAGAATCAGTCTTTGTTCCACCCACCATCATGCTCAAAAGGCCCAAAACGTTCAGGAGGACCCGACCGCTTACCGAACAGCCTCACCTATCGGCCAAAGGAAACTGCTCGCCAGTTCGATAATCCGCGTAGTAGCCTGCATTGCTTCGCCTGTTTCGCCTGTTTCAGCCATTTTTCTCCCATTTTAACCCAGCCTTCACCCATCCCAACCACCATTAGGTCCCCCTCGACCCCTAGGGGCCACCGGTCGCCGGCCAACCCCTCACCGGAGCTCCGGCCATGCCCGTTCAACTCTTTTTCTCCTCTGGCAGTGCAGTTTTCTAGAGTTATAGAGGGAGTCCGAGTTTGTGGCAACTGTTTCAATCTTGAGACCGCCTTAGATCGTCGTGGTAGAGGTTCCCGAGCGTAGTCTCCGTCGTCGCCATCGTGTTCGTGTCTCCGGCCCACTTAATGAGTCAATTTAGCTCCTAATCCTTCGATTAGTGCCTAAACTTGCTTAAGGTTGATTTAGTTAGAGTTAATTTTAGTTTAAGAGATTTGATTAACTTGTATTAGCCCTAAGATAGGTGGTTAGATTGATGGATTAGATTAGTTTAGCTTAATCTTGCTTTATTTGCTTAATGATGCTTATGTGCTTAATTAAGTATATTTAGCTTTAATTGATTGATTGTTTGATTTAATTAATGTTTTGCTTAATTTATGAATTTAATTTTATACTTATTTAATTATGAAAATTCACTGTTCACACGACACTATTCACAAGTATTGTTCATGTGCACTGTTCACGCAATACTATTCATAGAGTATTGTTCACATGCACTGTTCATCCAAAAGTCAAAAGTTGTCTAAATTCGTATGTTTTAATCCTTTGAAGTGAATGGATGTGTAAATGCATGGGCATCCACATGAATTGAGTGATTTGCACAAAAAAGGGAAAAATAGGTTGTCCAAGGGACGTTGGATGGATTGTGATTATGAGAAAAGAGAGTTGTAGTAGTGTTCTTGCGTGATCAAAAGTTGAACCGTCACCCAACAAAAGTTTGAGGGCGATACCTGACGAGAGTCGGAAGCCAATCACAATAGATTCTAGACTGATGTCCCTTTCTAGAATACCATCTAAACGAAAGTTCTCGACGTAGCCATGCTCGGCGAGGCGAGATGAAGCCCGATTTTTATTAGTAGCCCGGTGGAAGTCGAATGATCGTTGACTGAAAAGTTAGCCATAACCGGGAGGTCATTAATAACTGGGAAGTTGATCAAATCGCTGACCGGGAAGTTAGTCGTACTATCAATTGGGAGTTGACAGTGGTTAATGGGCTGTAAGAATGAGAACACACCTGAGTGTTGAGATGGTTGGGCCTTATTATAAGATAAAATTATGTGGTGTGGTATGGGACATGTCATAACGATTTTACTCTATAATCGGGACCCGTGTGATGGATTGATGCATGATAGGTGGCGCACTAAAGCGCAAGAGCGTATGAGAATCATGACATCATTGGTCTTGACTGTGCATGAGTTGAGCACATTATTTATGGCACGCATGCATGAATCGATAACATGCAGGGTGTGGTAATGGCCAAGTGAGATTGTTTGTGATGCGACTCGTATATGATTGATGGACTACATCATCTAATGGCCATGTGCATTGCATGTGTTGTGTCGAGATGTGTTATGCAAGGTATGGCATGCCGGGTAAGGTTGTATGCGAACTGACTAATTGATTGTTAGTTGGCCCTGGTTGTGTTCTTTATTAATTGGTGGTTGTTAGTCGCTGCTTTGTTTATGGGATGGTTCTAGAGAGATACCCCGAGTTAAGTTGGTGTCCTAATCGAGGGTTAAGGGGGTGAACTTGCTAAAACATTGTCTCATCCCGTCGTGGGCTTATCTTTTCAGGTCTCTAGTATGAAGAACTCGGAGCTTGAGGCGGAAAGGTCAGGAGCATGGATGGCTCAGTAGCTCTTTTTGGAGATAGATCTCCTATACATAGATCTTAGAGTTGGCCTCGTGTATAAACTAGTTTTTTTTTTCTTTTATGATGACCCAGGCAATCTCGATTAGCCGGCAGCTGGCGGGCAAACCCTGGGACGACGCTAGCGAAGGATCCACCACCCCGATGTCACGCTTAAGTCACCAAATGGCCCACCAGCCTCCCTATAACTTGCGTTGCAGGGGCTTCAAATTCTCGACCTCTCCCTTCAGAAGTCTAGAGCCTACCCATCGGAGCCACCACGGCCGGTGATATAAACTAGTTTGTTTATGAAAAGTGTTTTGGTGAAAATGATATCCTGCTTTTCTATCCCATATTTATGTTGTCGAGGGATTTTATTATATGTTTCCGCATGTGCAATTAAAAGAAAGGGTCAACGACGAGTCCTAAGACGTCGCTTGTTATCAACCACCGAGGGATGTGCCCGCGCTCGAAATTCAGGGCGTGACAGCTAGCATCAAGTCATTCATTTATATTTGTCTTAATAACCCATTGCATGTTTATGCTGCTTCTTTCTATCTCATTTTGGATAATTATAATATAATCATTTTACCATATTTGTCTTATATATTCATTTTGCTTCTTTCTACCTCATTTTTGGGCAGTTAGAATTTAGCCATTCTACTATCTTTGTGTTGATGACCCATTGTATGTTTGTTCTGCTTTCTTCTGTCTCATTCTGAGTAGTTAGAATTTGGCAATTCTGTCATATTTGTCTTGATGAAATATTGCATGTCCGTTCTCCTTCTTATTGTCTCATTTTAGGTAATTAGAATCGGGTTAGTCTGCCATCGTTGTCTTGGTAACCTATTGCATGTTCATTTTGTTTCTTTCTACCTCATTCTGAGTAGTTAAAATCTAGTTATTCTGCGAGATTTGTCTTGGTGACCCATTATATGTTCATTTTGTTTCTTTCTGCCTTATTGTGAGTAGTTAGAATCTTGTCATTTTGCTATATTTGTTTTGACCCATTGCATGTCAATTCTACTTCTTTTTGTCAAAACTCTACTCATAAGAATCTGTTCCTTTCACTTATTTCTGCTTGAGTTTCCATATGATAGAATTTGTCTATTTGTGAATCTACCCCTTTATGAATCTATTCATTTTGATTTGTAAATCCGTTCACTTGCTAAATTTGCTAACTTGTGAATGTATTTGTTGATAAGTCTATTTATCGGCTTGGACAGACTTTACTGAATATGAATCAATTCTTTGCTGAATTTCTTCATTTGTTGATATATACAATATTGGATTTGTTCTTTTATTCTATAAACTTTTTATCAAGCTAAACTTACCTCTTTTAGGTGTTCAAACTTTACGACTAGAATGTACTTGTTCATTTAGACTCAGAATATACCCATTTGATTTACTAGATTTTAATATCCAAAATCTATTCAACGTCCACACTTAGAATGTACTCATTTGAGTGTCTAGACTATAATGACTAGAATATATCTCTGTGTTATTTAATATGCAGTTATTTAACTAATGCATTAAATTGAGTTGAAATATATTTGTTATGCTTGTGAGTACGCATATATTGTGGATTGAATAAGACTAATGTGATTCCATCACCCGTATAGTGGTGAGTGACGATGCCCTATGTGTTGGGGTGCTCGGAGAAGTGTTTGGAGATGCCTTGGAAGTCGAGATATCTCGTGTGTCGGGATACCCTATGGTGGAAGTTTGTAGGATACCTCGGAGTGGAGATGCCCCATGTGTCAAGATCCCCCAAGAGCGTTTGGAAGGATAAATCATTAATGAATAAATTGCATTGTTATATGTAGAGCCAAATCATTTGTGTGAAACATAATGTGCATATACATGAGTCTAGATAAACGTTTTATTGGATGACAATTTTTGTGATAAATGAAAATGAAAGGTAAAGTCTATTTATGTTTTTATCATACTTATCGGTTGATTTTGCTTTCATTTTGTGTATATCGGATAAAGTGGTAAGATAATTTTTTTAACTTAAAACTAGAGATTTCATTTGCTGGGTTTCCACTCATTATTTTCATTTTTCAGACGTGTAGAATAGATAGCTTTTCAACCTTTGCACTATAGAGTCCCTATGTATAATGAAACTTTTTATGAAAGTGTGCTTGAACTAGAATCTGAAATAACATATACCAAATGCAGTTCTACGATATGGGTTGATATAAAAGGTTTTGCATAGTGGGTTCCATTTCAATTCGTTGCCTAATATCATAACCTTGATTGTGAATTAGTTGGTCCATTGAGTGACTTCAATCTGGACGATGGAGACGCAATAGATGGAGAAGTTATTGATCTGTGATTTCAATTTGAACGGATGTATAGACACATTTTTGGAAGTGTAGTGTAGCATGGAGATATGTATCCCTACCCTTACCCAGACTTCTATTCCCTATGCCTACATAGACTTTTGTTTTTCACTCGAAATATAATGAAGTTATGAACTGAAATGTGATATAAATAAAAGAAGTATAAGTGTGTTGGTTATATTTGTAAGACTTTTATTATTAAAAGAATATTCATAAATGTTTGATTTTGCTTCTGCATACTAAAAGAGAGTAATAATATAATAAACACGTGTCAAGTGATGTTCTAGGTGTCACATAACCTTTTAGGAAGGTGCCTATCTATACACCAAAGGACAAAATTGTAAGGCTTGGTATAGGACAGGCAAAAGTAGACAATACCTCAAGTGAGTTAATCTAGAAATCACACATGTATCTTAGAATCATTATCTCTCTATTCAGTGCATGGTTTGGTTCATTAATACCCCATTGCCATCTTAGAAGCCTGTCAAGAGCCACTCCTTGTTGGGCTCTCTAGCTCCGATGACCAACCATACACCTTCTAGAGGGGATCTCACTCTAATACCATATAGTGACATCACTAAGTTAACTCATTCAAGGTATTGTTTTCTTTGGCCAGTCTCATATTGAGTCTCACAATTTTATTTTTTTAGCATACAAATAGATAGGCATACAAATAAACACTTTCCGAGGAGGTCACCTATTTTGGTAGTATTCTAGCCTAGGCTTGCTTAATCTGGAGTTTTAAAGCAAAGCTTGCCATTTCAGAAAGGAAAACAATCATCTATTTCAGCTTTTTCTTATCCTGAAGTTGCTTCTTCCACATTCAAATTTCTTCGCTTTTGGGTTGGGTTGATCATTGACAAATTTTTCACTAATTGTATTTGATTCAAGTAAGGTTACTTTGGAGTTAAAAGTTCATTCGAGTTACTTTGACCACCGGCCTTCTTTCTTCCGTGAATGGCTTAACTTTTCAAATGACTTGTAGATAGTCCCGAGCTTGTAGCGACAAGAGGCGTCATCTGAAATATATATATATATATATATATATATATATAAGCAAATATTAGTAGCATCATACAATGTCATTGGTGAAATAACCATTAAGAAAAAATTAATAAAAAATTTGATGAAGTTCTACTCTTCAATGCTTGGAAAGAGTCAAAACATGAAAATATTTTGACAATGATGGTAATGGCTTAATTGGAACAAGCTCCCAAAACCACACAAGGTGTTAACCATTTTGGCAAGTGGTAACTCGTATATAACTCACAAAAAGCCTCTCCCATTTGGGACTTGTGTCACAACGGTCACCACTTAGGTGATCACTCAAAGTATTCCTTTTGGAGACTAGACTCACGTAGACTAATCCGATTCATTATAGATAAAGTGAGACCCTCTAGTTGGAGGAAAAGTACACTGAAAGTATCATAATTTTTGTATAACACTCACTTTTGTGTCAAATTTTTTTGTCACATTACTTAAGTGCCAAACGGAGGAAAAAAGATCACTTAAGGGCCTTTGGTGACAAATTCCAACCAAAAATCATATGTGACCTTTTTATTGGATTTTTAGAAAGACGCGGCTTTTTTAAAAATTAGAGAAATATACTAGAAGTCCTAAAACTTACAAAAAAAATACAATTTAATTCTAAAATTTATCAAATTAATGCAATTGAGTAATTCCTTTAACTCCATCCAATCAAACTAATGAAAAATGCTGATGTAACTATTTTGAATAATTTTCTCTCTCTTACGTGGCATTACATTTCTAAAACATGAAATATAAGACTAAAATGACATTGTGGCCTAAATTCTAATTGTTTAACCAAAATCTTAAATTATATTAAAAGGTATATGTTTTTTTTTTTTTTAAAGGCAAGGGCAAGGGCAAGGGCGGCTGGCCCTCAACATTGCCACCTCATTGTCGTTAGAAGGCCAATAGGGACTCCTCAAGAGGGAGCAACCCTTGCCAATTGTAGGCAAGGATAGCAACCGTCTACCAAGATTTGGGTGGGATCGCCTATCATCATCTAGCTATGGGGACCCTCGGTTAGACTGTGATGAGGGTTGGCAAGCAAGGGGCACTGACCGTCCACCCCCAATAACCCTCGCCCAAATCCAAGTGGAGTGTCACTGAGCCCTCACCAAGCCCCACCAGCCCTTTCTAATGACAGTGGGGTGGCAGTGGCAAGAGCCTGCTACCCTTGTCTTTTTCTTCCCCATTTTTTGTGTTTTCTTAAAAATGCCATTTTACTTTTAAAATTTTTATTTAATTAAGATTTGGTTAAAATATTAGGTCTTATGCCAGGACAACATTGTTTTAATATTATATTTCATGTTTCAGTAAGGTTAATGCCATATAGGAGAGAGAAAATATTTTTAAATAGTGTAGAAGAGAGAAAATATCAAAAAAAGGCTACGTCAATATTTTTCATAGATGTAATTAACGGAATGACTCGATAGTACTAATACAATAAGTTTTAGGATTAACTCTAGTGGCCACCCTTCCAACATGGAAGTGGGAGGTGGGGGGTTCGAATCCCCACATTCTCAGAAGGAGTTGGGGTGGGGATGAATTAATTTCAGGAGTGGGTTTCGACTCCCACGCCCTGCAAAGAGTGTGACATCCCAGATTTTCAACCCTGTCTTCTACTGAATAATCGGGCATTTCATTGACGCGTCTATAAGGCTGTTCTCAAAATTGATCATTCTAGAGATAACTAGATTATTTGGAGAAACCATTAAGGATTTTAAGGCAAATAGACTTGAGAACTCGACCAGGAATCGGCTTCTCGACCGTGCTCATCTATCGAGATCATTACGGCACAGATATAAATCGATTTGAGATCAAATATAGGTTGGTTCGATTGAGATATGTGGCTAATCGTGGGTGACACCACTAAATTGGAAAATTCTTGTCGACCAACACTAGACTAATTTTCTTATTGTTTTGGTACCCTATGTCCGTATTCGGATCATCGAGGTTTTCACGACAATCGAGAGTCGCCAATGAGTCGAGTGGGTTCATTGTGGCTCGAAGAAAATCGACCACGGGTCATTTGCACTGAAAAGTTCTGACAGTTACCCGATAGTCTAAGTCATGCTAAAAACGCGTCGAATGGAAATTAACCGTAGATTTGAACCCGATTTCAGAAATTGAAAATTCTGTGGTGTCACGAGCTATTTTAGGAACGTTGACTTAGTCTAAGAAGATTTTTCGGACATTCCAGGATTTTTACGGAAAATCATCTCGTACGATTTGAAAATTATCGGAAATTCGAACGGGCCAAATTGAAGTGAAAATTGGGCTTCCAAACCGAGCTACTTGGCGATAGGAACTTATAGAAATTTTGCAGACATTTCTCCAACAAAATCGGACGTCGAATTGGAGAGAATTTCGAAGAAATTGAAGTCCAAGATTGAATGAATTTCGGAGCTTTGAAGGGGGCAGTATTTTTGACATCAAAAATTGGATTATATGGGAAAATTTTATGCTAGAAAGTATTAGGAGCATAGAGGATATACATGTAGACTTTGTGGGCCAAAGCAATGATGATTTAGATATTTATTTTGGATTTTGGTCTCTCTCTCATCAAGCCTTCTCGGACAAGTTGGTCTTGCCGACTTCAATACCTCCCTTTCACTTTGCTTTGCTTTCAACCCTTCATCCCTTCGAGCAAACTTCCTCAATTCTCCATCTTTCACCCTTCTCTGCAATTGCCAAAGACTCCAACGAAATTTCCTGCAAGCTGCCCCACCTTCTTCAGTTAACACCTCACTCCACCGAGTTGCCACGAAGACTGAAGCAAACCAGCTAAATCTTCCCCTTAGTTGACCGAAGTATCACATCGAATCGATCCAAGCTGCCGTCCACTTCCTTCGGTCTTCACTCCAATCTGCCGCGGTGTCGAGATCCATTGAAGCTTCAGTCAACCTTGCATCTTCTCAAACGATTTGTTGACCCAGCAAATCCACTGAACAGCCGCACGAAGCCAGCGAACCCATCTTGTTGACTGAAGCCGCTCCTTTTTACTGCCACCGAAGCCCTTGTTGATTTCGTCCTCTCCAGCGTTGATTTTTGAGCTCGCCCAGCAGCAACAATCGAACTGCTTCTTCGTGCATCCCACTCGTTTGGCCAACTCCAGCAGCTTCGGCCATTTGTCCGTGCGCTCCCATCTTCCGTAACAACACACGCCAACCCACTTCTCCCTCCTACGAGACGTCCCCAAACAGCTCGAGCAAAACCGGCGTCGTCCGCAGCCCGATGCCAGCAAATCCAACGCCTGCAGCTTCAGCGTCTTCGTCTCTTTCTTCGCCAGCTCGTGGATCGGCTCTACAATTGAAGCCACGGCAACTCCAGTCCACGAAGCAGGCCCGTGAATCCAGTCAGTCTGCGGCCCATGTGAGACTCTGCCCAGCTCCTTCGTGAGTTCAGCCGCAAGCCCATTGGAAGCCCATGATTTCAGCAGTCTTCGGCCCAGCAGATTCTTTTCTGGTTCAAACCCATTCACAGCAAGCTTCAGTCCATTTGAAGCCCATGTTCAGTCTTAATTCAAGCCCAGTCCAGTGACGTCCAGCAAGTTCTTTTGAAGCCCAAGCCCGCGAGGCAAGATCTTTGGGCCCGGCCCAAGTGTCCGTTGACGCCACCAAAAGTTCGGGTTTTGGCCGTTGTCATGTCGCCATTGTGGTGATTCGGTCTCCACTTTTACCAAGTGAGTTTTACTCACTAAAGCTTTCTTAGTTTGCTAATTATACTTAGGTTGGTTAGATTTAATTAAATGCAATTAGGTGATTAGATTAGTTTAGATCAATGAAATTAGAGACTTAATGATGCATGTTAGGTGGTTAGAAATAGACATTAGCAAGTAGACATGCCATGTTATTTATGGAACGAGTCTCAGTAATTTTCTGGGCTCGTCTCGGCGTCCAATTCGGCATTACGAGCCTAAATTTGATTTTTTTATAATTATTTATTTAATTTTCGAAATTAATTATTTAATTATTTTTTTTGCGGAAATTCAACCGGGATGACCGGTGACCGGAATTTTATGCTGATTGTCGTGGTGCAGTCTGTTTATTTAATTGAGCTTTATTTTGTGCGGAAATGATTTATTTGTGAATTTAGGATTCATTCCCCAATTTAAATAATCTTGGAAAATTAATTGGAAATTAACTGGGCATCAGTTAATGATACCAAAACTGTTTTAGTGGACTACAGAAAATGGTGGGATTTATAAAAAGGAAATTATTATATTTTGATTAAGGTCGATTGTGTACCCACACACGTCATTTTATCGGAAAGGATAAAATTAGTTATTTGATTCTTTGCTTGGAATGGCATGTATACCGGCTCAATGACTCCACGAAGCATCTTGAGAGAGGACGGTATGAACTACCGGCTCGATGACTCTACGGAGTATCTTGAGACAATACGGTATGATAAATTGTATGATCTACCGGCTCGATGACTCTACGGAGCATCTGGAGACAGTACGGTATGATAACTTGTGTGTATACCGGCTCAGTGACTTTATATGTCATCTTGAGACAGGACAGTATGATATACCGGCTCGGTGACTCTACAGATTATCTTGAGATAGTACGGTATGACATATCGGCTCGATAATCCTACAGATCATCTTGAGACAGTACGGTATGATTTGACAGCTCGATGACTTTATATGTCGTATGGAGATAAGATAACATACTAGCTATATATCACCTAGGGTGAGTAGTCTTGGATGTTGATCAGACTCATAGAAAGTATGGAAGGGGTCGATCAAGAGATAATTTGGATGACATGAAATCGACTAGATCGATTGATCAATGATTCGATCTGATTGGGTGAGGTGATGTGATGATGTATATTTGATATATATACTAACTTGCAGGAAGGAGTTGAGGCCAAGGTAAGTCCTCTAACTCGTGATGTGCTTAGGCAGCCTAAGGTGTATTAGTTTACTAATCAAGTCTTAGGGGGTAGGACTCGCTGAGATGTGGTCTCATTGGTTATTGAATAACTATTTTAGGGCCCTGAGGAGAAGTTGAGGAGGAGGAACCTGAAGGAAAGAAAGACTTTTAAAGAAGATGATGATAACCTGGATGTGGATTGAGATCCCATCCCTTTTGTAAATCCTGCCTTAGTGTAGATAGGTGTGAGACAAGTATGTTGTGAATAGTATTATAAATACACTATGAGTTGTGCTGTATAGAAAGTGTGGTTGAGAATTTCAATATGAAAAAAAAATATGGCCCACTTTCCTATCCCATTGTTTTATTGTCTGGGGATTTATAACTGCTTCCGTCTGCGTAATTGAAAAGAAAGGGTCGGCGATACTTAGTCCTGGGATATCGTATTTTAAAATCGACCAATAAGAAGGATGGGCGCGTTCCCGAGGATCAGGGCGTGACAAAGAGGTAGGGCAAAAGTCTGAGAGTGAGCGCTAGAATAGGCATAAAGTAGGACTGACCAAAAAAAAATTTATGATTTAATTGCACTTTTTATAAGTTTAAGAACTTAATTGTATTTTCATAACAAGTTTTAGGACATTTTATACACTTATCTCTTTAAAAACAATTGAAGTCCAACATGGACAAAAGGACCAGACCACGTGGCAGTAAATTTTGTGTTACACAAGACAATAAGAGAAGATGAGCAACATAGAGGTTTTTGGTTTGCATCAATGGATGGTCAGTGTTGATTAGGCGGTTACGACACTACATTTTTAGGGCTGGGTGTTCTAGAATTTGCAATTGCCATTGATATGGACCAAGATGCCATTTTTTTTTCTCCTTTCCAATTTATTTGTCTGCTTTTGCGGCGATAGAATGAGGATGGGGTCAATCTTCAAAGAAATCTTGAGCCAAGAGAGAGAGACAATAACACAAATCATGGGCTGGCCGATGGGAGACACAAAATTAACTATGAAGGCAGCGATGCGGGAACGGGGATAGAGGGCAGCGGTGAGTATAGAAGGAGAAGGGATAGAAACAATGAGGGATTAGGTTTTGATGAGCAAATTTACCCTCAATTCAGCAATTTAGGGCAAACGAATGTGAGATGTCTAGGAGTCATCAATTCTTGGTCCGGTCCGGTTCCAAGGTAGAATTGGGAACTAGACCAAAAGGGACCAATTCCAATTTTGGGAACCGTGGACCAAACCATTTGGAAACCGTAGACCAGACTATTTGGTCCTTAGACTGGGAACTGGACCGGACTGTTGGTTCTAATCCAGTTTGGTCCAATGGAACCAGCCTCTTTTTTTTTTTTTAACTAAGGAGTGGCTGTGCTCTAGACCGATCAATTCAATTTGATTCCCAAGCAGCTTAATTGAACTAATCGCACATGTTTCCACGTGCAAAAAAATCAAAATCCACTCGTGTGAGCATCAATCACACTTTGTGTATTTCACATTTAATCTTAACCATAAAAGCCATGAACGATATGACCAAGGGTTGTGCTTGGCCTGGGTTTTATAGACAATCTATCTTATGCTCTTTGAGTATGTGCTCGATGTAGGACTCTTGGAGGCTTGGAGTGTGTTGTCTCTTGCAAGTGAGGGGAGCAAGAGAGAGAGAGAGAGAGAGAGAGAGAGAGAGAGAGAGAGGGAGTGAACGTGAGCCTTGGGAAATGAGGGTCTCTTGGAGACTTAGTCTCATGTTGGATAGAAGAAGAAACTAACAAGTAAGCTTTGTCTTTAAATAAAGATGAACAATAAGAGTTTTTGTGGTCTCTTGGCCACATGTGAGATTGCCACCTCAATTGCAATTTCGGTTGCAATAAGTTTTATTATATATATTATATATGTTAAATAAATATTATAAGCATATATGTAAAAAGATGGTTTGGTCCGATTGGTCTGATTCCCACCTTAGAACCGAGAATTGGACTTATCGGCCATTGGTTCTAAGAATAAGAATTAGGAACCGGACCGCCGACCATGAGTACCACCCAAAACCGGCCAATCCAGTTTGAGTGTTTTTCAATCCAGAACGGTTCTATTGCACACCCCTAGAGACGTCCTCAATTAGCCATTAAAATTTCATCATATTCTTCTTCATCATCAATCTCTACTTCCATGTCTTCGTTGCCTTCCTCGTCTTCATCGGCACTTCCTCTATAAATTGAAGAAAAATGTTCAATGTTCAATGTCCAATGTGGATAAAAAAAATTAAGGTGACATGGAATTTAACTATGACTTGGCTCTTTACTAGTGAGCTAGGCCGGACCATCCATTTTAAAGTAATTCATGCCAGATTTTCCAGTCACTAAAATCAGCCATAACACTTAAGTAATCATTATTTTACAAAATTGGTACTCAAGTAATTGCTAGAAAAATTTTGACACTAAAGTGAGTGCAATACTAAAATTATGACATTACTCAATTCATTTTCCCTCCAATAAATGTTCGTGAATGGACTAAAAGCCCATATCCAATTCGACGAGCACGAGGAGTGACCATTAGTATGAGACGGCTCAAAAAATGTGCAAGTTGTATAGTTTTTCGGATGGTAAAGGAGATAGGTGGACTAGGTCACTTCATTAAATAAGGAGAGTACTGGTGGGCAATACAGGCCAACACTAATGAGGACATTAGTCCTTAGAGCGGGGGAGTTTATGTAATATTCCATGAAAAGAGAAGCCTCGGTAAGGTAATATAAAGGAAAGGAAACAATTGTCCTCGTCCTTGTTCCGGGAGAAAATATTCAGTGGTTGCTAACCACCAACTCATCAGCCTATGTGGCACACACCATCCACTCAAAACGCGACACTTGTCCGTTGACCTGGACATGAGTAGAAAATAAAAAAAAATTAAGAAAACTTTATTTTCCTCCTCCTTTGGTTTGCAGAAAAGTATCGACCAACAATTAAATGCTTACTTTCAAAATCCCGCCGAACACTCTCTCCTTTTTCTCAAGGGTTTTAAAAAAATTTGTTTGATCTTCTGAATGAATTCTTTCTGGTTCGGTTTCTGGAAATGAAAATAAAGAAAAAAAATTCTGTTGATAATGAATTTTTATCAAAGGCATCTATTTTTTTCTTCAATTTTTTCCTGATCAGTAATAAGAAGTATACCATGGATCTTATTTAACATGCTCTTCTAGAGAAGAACAACGATAGCCCACTCCCTCGTTCTCTCTCTCCAGCACGTCCCTACCGCTTCCACCTCCCCCAAGAGCCACCACCGGTCTTAACTACTAATCCCGAGCCCTCTACGCCTCCGCCGTCGCCTCTAGAGCCCATCGCTGGTCACGTTCATCAGTTGGCTCTCTCTCTCTCTCTCTCTCACGCACGCACACAGGCACGATTATGCCAACTAGCCATGGATGGTGCCAAATCCTCGGCTGTTTCTGACACGGCGATCAAGCATAAGGTTTGCGCTCACGTCTATCTCTTGGGGAGCCCTAGAGACGTCTACTATGGCCAAGTTTTTCCTTCTTAAGAGCTTGTTGCTGTTGTGTAAGAATACCTAGAAGCCAAAAGATCAGTCTTTTTCCTTGAATTTGCATCAACCGTCCATTGTACTCTCCACAAGTGACTGCTTTTTGCAATGCGCTCAACTTTTGTTGAATATGCTGCTGGGTTTGCCGTGGAAAACTTGAATAAGAGTATCATGGATGAAGTGGTGAGAAGAGACGAGGATGAAACAGAGATGGCCGTGAAACATGGTTACCTAAAGACCAATTTGGATTTTTTGAATGAGGAAGGACGAGGCGGCTCATGATGTGTAGCTGCGTTGATTAGAAGGGGCAACCACTTCTTGTCTAATGTTGGAGATTATCAAGCTGTTATTTGTAGAGGTGGCACTGCAGAGGCTCTCACATCTGATCATAGGCCTTGTAAAGAGGATGAAAAGGAACGCATTGAGGCTCTCACAGCATTTTATTCATTCTTTACATGTAAAAAGATACCAGGTCGCAGATTTATATGAAATTAAGTTCTTTTACCTTAGCCACTTCCATTCCGAAATAACTTGAGTTACAAATTTCTGCTTGTGTTAGAAGCTTTGAGATTTCTATCCAATTCATGAAAGCGAGATTAAGGATCAACCTATTGTATCAACATGTATATAACTTTCTATCTATGGGTCTATCTGCTAATTTCAATTGAAAAAATATTCTTTTCCATTGTTGTGGCTGAGAAAGTTGTTCAACATACATGATTTATGTCCTAATGCTGTGGTGTGCATCTTTGTTCAGTAATTCAATATGATCATAAATTGGCTTCCCTTCTTGTCATGGACTGTGACAGATGAGTTGTAGCATGTGCAACATTTCTTCATGCCACTTGCAAAAAGTTGCTTTTTTAATAGCAAGATGTAGATATCACGAAAATGGATGGTTTTTGATGATTCATATTGCGATTCAATGTCATGCTAGTTTGAGGTGCCATCCCTCCCCCCCAACCCAAATTTTTTTTTCTTTTTTTAGTGGAATCAATAGCAAGTCTCCAATCTCCAGATTTCGCCAACCCTAGGAGCTTCGCATCTGCTGCTCATCTGGTCTGATTCCCGCGTGCTGGGGGAGTCTCGGCTGGTCGTTTGTTCGGTGCTGCTTCATCGGACGACGTCCCTGGTGTATGGGGAAGGACGAGCTTGGTTGTTCGGAGTTTCCCCTGTTTTCAACCGGCTTCATTGTTTCACCTTCGACGGACTCCTCTGCTGGTTCGGCTTTCCATCCCAGCTGGTGCGACTACCCCCCCTCTCTCCGCCTGGTAAGCCCCCTTCCCGAATCATTTATGGCGAACTGTGGGTAGGGTTTATTAGGCTGCTCTGGTTTGTTTCGTTCTCCTGGGATTGATGGACTCGGGGTCAAATCGAGTCTTCGCGGAGGGCGGGGAGTCCTCTGCTCGAAGCTTATCTCCTCCTGCTGCTAAGATTTCATTATTGGCTGGTGCTCCGGTAAATGACCACAATCTTGGGACCTCGAATCCATCTGTTGCATTTGGTAGTGGCGATGCACAACCCCCTCGAGCTCCGGCTGCTGCTAGAACTCGTAGTAGGGGTAGGTCGCACTCGAAACGTCCTCAGCTGAGAAGAGAGGCTAGTAAGGCGAACCCTCGCACTTGGGTTGCAGTTGCGAAGACCGTGGCTAAAGGGTATGAGCTGGAATATACCCCTCCGACTTTCAGGAACAACAAACCGATCATTGTTATGACAGAGCAAGACTTACAAGCGGCAGATCCTAAGCTACACGATTGCTTATTGGGTTACTTTCTTGGGCGACGCCTCCCATTTAAAGTTGTTGAGGAGGCACTTAAAAAAGCTTGGGGACCAAACCTATTCGAGATCATGTCCAATGGACAAGGATCCTTCCTTCTCCATATCCCGAACAGGGACTTTAGGCGGAAACTTCTTGAAGGCGACCCTATAACCGTTGCTAGAATTCCTCTAGCTTTGCAGCAGTGGACCCCTAGTTTGGATCTTAGGAAAGCCGCTCAGCTTTCAGTGCCAGTATGGGTGAAGCTAACGAAGCTGCCCTACCCTTTCTGGTCAGCACAATCCATTGGTAAAGTGGCTAGTGCTTTGGGGAAACCATTATATGTGGATCACCAAACTGAACAATTGAAGGCAATGTCGTTTGCGCGGGTTTGCGTTGAGATAACTGCTGATCAACCTTCGTGTGACTCAATTGAGCTTGAACATGAAGGAGAAACCATTGAGGTTGGAGTTGAATATGAATGGAGGCCAGTTGCCTGCTCGAGTTGCGGAATTTTTTGTCACAAGTGCCCTCCATTTGCTGAAAAACCTTCTGCTTGTGCCTCAGAAGCACAACCTTTGGTCTCTACATCCGGAGTTCGTCCTGCTCCTGCTGCTACAGATACGGTTCTTCCCTCTTCGATGGATACTGCCCCTGCTCAGCAAGTGATAATTGAGGCCTCTTTGGCCCCTGTTTTACCTTCGGCTACACCTCAGATGCCGCTGCCTGTAGTCCCTGATCCCACCAGCATCCTTCTTACTGGACCGTCTGGTTCAGGTGAAGACAAGATTCTAGCCCCGGCGACTTTGCCTCAAGATTCTTCTGATCCTATTCTTGCTGATTTGGGTTGGAAGAAGGTCAAGAATAAGAAGAAAAAACAGTCTCCAGCCAAGGATGAAGCTTCCTTCCGTCTTGCCCCGCCCAGTGAGGGGCAGCTCTTGAACCTGAAGTCCCCTATACTGCCGAACCTAGCTACTGTGGTGAGCTCCAAGCCTCCAAAAAGCTCCTCTCAGGTTACTATCAGAGCTAATCAAGGGCGATCCCAGCAGAAGTCGGGTCTCGCGTCCCCTGTTGACTCTCACCATAATTTGGATGTAGATGAGATTTGTAGTGTGAGTAGTTTGGTTGCTCTGAGTGATGATGATATGCTCTCAGATAAACCCCTGTCCTCAAAAGGCCCGAGTTCTCCTAAAGCGGTTATGAGCGTTCAGGACCAACTTTTGTTACTTCCACCGGACCCTCCTGCACCGCCCCCTTCGGCTGTTCCTAAGGCGACTTCTACTAGTCGCAAGGCCTCCAAGAGGAGGTAAGTCCCTGTTTTCCCCTCCTAATGTTTTTTGGCTTCTGGAATATTAGAGGCATGATGAATCCCATTAGACGTGCAGAAATTAGAAAGTTTGTTTCTTCAAACAAGTTGTGCCTGGTGGGGCTTTTTGAGACTAAGGTTCCTGAATCTCTTTTTGATTCCATTTCTTTTACCTTGCTGAGAGGATGGAAGTGGGTTGCCAACTATGATTGTGCCCCGCGTGGTAGAATTTGGCTCGGGTGGAACCCGGATTTTGCAAATTTTGATCTTATCTCTACTAGTGCTCAGGCTATTCATGGCCGCTTCAAGCTTAATGCCGTCAATACCTCTTGCTGCATTTCGGCGGTGTATGGAGAGCACACTTTTGTCAAACGCGGGTCTCTGTGGGAGGATCTCGTCTATTATAATGATCTTTTTCAAGATTCGGCTTGGCTTGTGGCGGGCGATTTCAACGCTATAAAAGACCGTTCTAACCGTCTTGGTGGTTCTAATACATGGTTGCCATGTTTTGATGATTTCCGGCTTTGTCTTGACCAAACAGAATTAATAGACCTCAGGTATGTTGGTCTCCGGTATACTTGGTCAACTTCGGCTGGTTCCTCAAGGAAGCAAAGGAAGATTGACAGGGTCTTAGTTAACACTAAATGGAACATCGACTTCTCCTTTTCGAAAGCGGCTTTTTTGAACCCCGGAATATCTGATCACTCTCCGATGTTTGTCAGGGTTATTAATCCGCCGTCCAAGAAGAAGCCTTTTAAATTCTTCGACTTCTGGACTGAGCATCCAAATTTTCTAACTATTGTCCAGCAAGCATGGAACTCTCCAGTGATTGGTTATCCCATGTTCAGGCTTGTCTCTAAATTGAAATTTCTAAAGGCTCGCCTCAAATCGCTAAACCAAGAAGCTTTCTCGGACATCTCTATTAGAACTACTGAAGCTAGAGAAGCTCTTCGGTCTACTCAAGTTGGTCTCCAATCTGACCCTAATAATGTTGATCTTGCAGAACTTGAAAGATGCCAGCGGCGTATTTTCATAGACCTTCGTGGTCAAGAAGAATCCTTTTATCACCAAAAATCAAGAGTTAAATGGCTTAAGGAGGGAGATCGAAACACAAAGTTTTTCCACAATTCTGTGAAGGCGAGACACCTCACCAATCGAATCCTCTCTGTTAAGGACTCCTCTGGCTTTCTTATCACCGATCCAACTCGAGTGCCGCAGGTTTTTGTCTCTTTTTTCTCGGATCTATTATCCCCCCATGCTACCCTTGTCAAGCCGTCCCTGGAAGATTTGCGGCAAGTTATTCGCAGCCCTCTCTCGGATGCCCAGGCTTGCTCCATAGCTGCACCTATCTCGGACTCTGAGATTAAAGACACCCTTTTTTCTCTTCCAAGAAGTAAAGCTCCGGGCCCTGACGGCTTTACTGCTGATTTCTATAAAAACAATTGGAGAATTGTTGGACCTTTGGTGATTCGGGCTGTGAAGGATTTCTTTTCCTCGGGTCATCTCCTGAAAGAAGTTAATGCTACAATTCTGGCGTTAATACCTAAGGTACCTAATGCTTGCGAGGTCACTGATTTCAGACCTATTGCGTGGTGCAATACTATTTATAAAGTCATTACAAAAATCTTGGCAAATCGGATTGCTATGGTTCTAAACAGTATTATTAATCCTGCTCAGAACGCCTTTGTCAGAGGTAGGAGGATTAGAGACAACATTTTATTGGCACAAGAACTATTTGCAGGTTTTCACCGTGATCCTTATCTTCCGAAATGTGCCGTTAAAGTTGACTTCCACAAAGCTTATGATACCGTGGATTGAGATTTCTTGGAGTTAACCCTTCTAGCCTTCCGATTTCCGTAGTGGTTTATTAAACTGGTCATGGTTTGCGTTCGCACGCCTATGTTCTCTATCTCTATCAATGGGGAGCTTCACGGCTTCTTTGCTAGTGGTAGAAGCATCCGGCAAGGAGACCCGATGTCTCCTTATCTATTTACCCTTGTGATGGAAGTTTTTTCGGGCATCATCAATCTGAGGACCTCCGTCAAAGATTTCAAGTTCTTTTGGAGATGTAAATCTACAAGACTCTCCCATCTCTTTTTCGCTAACGATGTCTTCCTGTTCTGCCGTGCGAATCGGAAGGCGGCGGTGGTCCTTAAAAGGAGCCTTGACATGTTCTCAACCTGGAGCGGTCTTGTACCGAACAGAAACAAAAATGATGTTTTCCTATCGGGAGGCTCCTCTTCCCTTCAGAGGAATATTCTATCTACATTTGGTTTTCAAGAAGGCAAACTCCCTATTCGGTATCTAGGGGTACATATCATCTCTTCTAGATTGACCAAGACCGATTGCACTGAGTTGATCAACCGTATTACAGCAAGAGTCCAATCTTGGACTCATCGATTTCTCTCTTTTGCGGGGAGACTCCAACTTATAAGGTCCGTTCTCCATTCCATTCAGGTGTTTTGGGCTAGTGTCTTTTCTTTATCTGCTGCTATTCTTTTGAATATTGAGCGCATCTTGAGACAATTTCTTTGGAAAGGTTCTACCCTGGGAAAAGGTGGGGCTAAAGTCTCGTGGCTAGATATTTGCATGCCAAAATCTGAGGGCGGCTTGGCTATTAGAAACGTTAAAGATTGCAATAGAGCTTCATTGCTCAAACACATTTGGTTCTTATTTACTGATAAGGAGTCACTCTGGTGTCGTTGGATTCACTCGAATTTCTTAAAGAGAGTGAATTTTTGGATTTCTCCTCAACCAACCTTATGCTCGTGGGCTTGGAAAAAAATCTTGCAGCTTAGGCCCTACTTTCGCCAGTCGTTTCGTTGGAAAATTGGCAATGGAATGCAGACATCTCTATGGTATGATAACTGGCTTCCATGTGGTCCTTTGGACGCAATTATTTCTTCAACTGTAATGGAGGACTCGGGTTTATCTAAGATGGCAGTTGTCTCTGAACTATACACCTCCGCCCTAGCCTTTAAATCCCACCTAGAAAGTTGGGGCTTCTCCTTGCCGGTGCTTTCTAATGTTTGTGACCGGTTCCTTTGGTGCGGTGATTCTTCGGGCCTTTTTTCGGTTGCTTCGGCCTGGAATTTAGTTAGAGTTAAAAAAAGATCGAGTCCCTTGGGCGACTCTGGTTTGGGATAATGCCTTGGCACCGCGTTATCAATTTCTATTATGGCTTATTGCCAAGAAGCGCCTACCGACTCAATCACTCCTACTTTCTTACGGTAGGATTGACTACTCGGTCTGTGCCTTTTGCTCAACTCAGCCGGACTCTATTGATCACCTTTTCTTTCACTGTCAAACCCCTGCTACCCTGTCTTATTTCTGGGCTTCTAGGTGCAACCTACCTTGGAGAATTAGACCATGGACTGAGACCTCCACTTGGGCTCTAAAGTTTTTATCGGGTAAGAATTTCTTCCACAAAATTGCTAGGTTCTCTTTTGGAGCTCTGTGTTATCTAATTTGGAAGAAGAGAAATTGCATCATCTTTCGGGGTGAAACTGTTTCCGTGTC
The DNA here is from genome assembly GCA_016097545.1 of Eucalyptus victrix. Taxonomy (NCBI): domain Eukaryota; kingdom Viridiplantae; phylum Streptophyta; class Magnoliopsida; order Myrtales; family Myrtaceae; genus Eucalyptus; species Eucalyptus victrix. Next base: position 55,260,192 of record CM027839.1, on the reverse strand, counting down.
GGCTCTCAAAAATCATTTGATCAAAGTTGTCAAGGACAGAGTTCTCTCCTTCAAGAATGTGCCTCCTACCTTAAGAAATAGAAGACTTCAAAGGAATTGGGGCTTCAACCCCTCGGTCTTTTCTCGGTAGCTTTGCTTGTTGCTGTTGGTGCTTGTCTTTATACCATCCTAGTTCTCTCGTCCCGCTTTTAAGCGTGTAGTAGAGATTAGCTAGGTTTGGTTTTGCCTCGGCCCGAGTTGTGGGCGTTTTTTCTTCTTTCTTTTGTTTTCCCTTCGACTCCCTTCCACTCTTCCTACTGCGCAGTCAGAGTGTAAGTTGGCGTCGTTTCTTGTTTGTCCAAAGTTATCAATATATTTCTTACCTTTCACCAAAAAAAAATAGCAAGTCTCCAACCATCAGCATTTCCCGATGCAATAAGCACGGAATAACGTTTCAAGGAAATGGATCAGGAAGCTAGTCAAATCAGCCATTGAAGAACTTCCATTATATTCATCATGAATAGACTCCATCTTATGTTGTAATGAGAAAGAAGCATAAAATTGATAAATACATACACGGCAAAGACTTGCCGAAATCTTCATACATAATGGCAGTAGTTGAAAGATGAACTAAACATAAACATATTCAAGGTTATCAGTACCCATACTTAGGAAACTTGTAGCTCAACAACAGCAGAGTACGAAGATGCAAAAGCTCTCCGGTGTTCCCCCCATCATTCTCCGACCTCCTCCCACTGGAACTGGAACCATCATATCGACCACCTCGTGCAGATCGGCCGTCATATCCACTTTACTGGTTGTTTGATATAAAATAGAGACGGCTGATGCAAATTCAAGGAAAAAGACTGATCTTTTGGCTTTTGGGTATTCTTACACAATAGCAACAAGCTCTTAAGAAGGAAAAACTTGGCCATAGTAGACGTCTCTAGGGCTCCCCAAGAGACTGACGCGAGCGCAGACGTTATGCTCAATTGCCGCATCAGAAACAACATGGGATTTGGCGCTGTCCATGGCCAGTCGGCGTAATTGTGCGTGCATGATAGAGAGAGGGAGAGAGAGAGAGAGGAGCCAGCTAATGAACGTAGCCGTCGATAGGCACTAGAGGCAACGGCGGAGGCGGAGGGGACTCGGGACCAGCAGTTGCAACTGACAGTGGCTGTTGGCGGAGGCAGAGGCGGTAGGGACGTGCTAGAGAGAGAGATAGAAAGAGAGAGAGAGAGAGAGAAGGAGGGAGTAGGCTATAGTTGGTCTTCTCTAGTAGTGCAGGTTAAAACCCTTGAAAATTGGAAAGAGAGAGAGAGAGAGAGAGAGAGAGAGAGAGAGAGAGAGAGAGAGAGAGAATGTTAGGCGGGATTTTGAAAGTGAGCATTTAATTGTTGCTCAGTACTTTTCTGCAAGCCAAAGGAGGGGTAAAATAAAGCTTTTTTAATTTTCTAAATTTTTTATTCACGTCTATCACTGTACAAGTGTCATGTTTTAAGTGAATCACACGCGCTATGTAGGCTGAGGAACTGGTGATTAGCAACCATTGAATATTTCCTCCTGTTCTGAACATACACACCGATGGCAGGCAACAATTAGGAGGGAATCAAGAGATTTCCTAGCTAAGTTTTCCCCTTCCATTGTATTACCTAGGATTGGCATTTTCCACTCCAATTCACACAACCAATAGAAAAGTGGAGAAAGGAGCAAAATAAGGCAGCTTCGAGACACTCCAACCTCACTAGAACAATCACTTAACATCGCAAATCGTGCTTTTCTTAGTAGATGTCGGGATCCGACTAGATCTCAAATGGTCTCTTCTACCTTCGTCGCCAGGGGTGTTTAGGCAAATTTCTGGTTGCAACCCATGGCATTAACGGATATTAGAGGTGGCAATTCGGACATGACACAAAAACACCACTCAGATTGAGTTGACACGAGATAGCTTAACCTGAATTTGACCTAAATTGACAAATTTTCACTCAATTTTTAAAAGAAAACATTTTATTGTTAGGTTTAAACAATTTTATAACGAAAGGAAATGACACAAATCATTTCACGAAATTGAGAGGTGAGCATGAATAGGTAAACTTCTCATCTAAATTTAATCTGTTCAGGTTTTAAAATGTCACGCCCCGATCCTCGAGCACTTACCCATCCTTTACCTGGTTGATATAATAGCGACGTCCCAGGACGCATCACCGATCCATTCATTTTAATATGCATGCGGAAGCATATAGAAAATTCCCAGACAATAAAACAATGGGATAGAAAAGTAGGGCCATCTTTTTCACAACTGAAAAACCACAACCACACTTTTATATAAAGCAAACCACATAGTATATAATACAATGCTATTAACAAAAGTCGGATCTATCACACATAGGTTCACAACTTAGGGTTTGCAAAACAGGGTGAGGGTCTCAATCCCCATCCGGTTCATACTCCGAATCCTCCTCTAGATCATCCTCTGGATCCTTTTCAAGGTCTTCTTCTGGTTCTTCCTCTTCAAGCTCCTCCTCTTCAGGCTCCTCCTCAGGTTTTTCATCCTCTTCTTTGATTACTCCTTCTTCGACACTCCAGCTGAAACTCACATAAGAGTATATCGAAGATTCAAGATCGCCTACCAGCTTGGGATCCTTAGCATCCACCATTGCTCCATCCTTGGGATCTGCTGTCCCCTTCCTGAATGCTTCCTCTAAAACGTACGGAAGTACGTCACCTTCCGACATAGGACCCTCCCTTTGCCCATCGTGATATTCATGATACCACGACCAGTACTTGTGGGGCACATTATTGGAACCACCCACGTCAACCCAGACGGTGGATTTTACCAACACATATTCTAGTCCTTCTAGGTGGGGATGTATCAAGAAGTGGTATTCTATTTCAGTGATTTCCTCGGGTATACCAGTATGCATAGGAGGACGAGGAGGTGGCGTGCTACAATCTAGGGGCTTGAAATGTTGTCCCACAACGGGGTGAGACTACATCTCAGCAAGTTCTACCCCCTAAGACCCAATTAGGAAGCCAATATGCCATAAGGGCTGCCTATACACATCACAAGTTAGAGGACTTACCTTGACCTCAAATTCCACCTGTAATTCAAGACAATTCAAATAGGCACCCAATCAAACACCACAAATCAAAACATTGATCAATTGACTTAGTCAATTACATGTCATCACGACCCTTCCCTGATCGGTACATTCAATACTATCTAGAAAGTTCGACCATAGTCTAGGACTGCTTGCCAAAAACTGAAAATAGATAGTATAGCTCGCCCAAAACTGATAATATAGTATACTATGTATATGCTCGCCCAAAACTGATAGAATATGGCCCCTAGGCAAATTTAGTATACTATATATGCTTGCCCAAAGCTAATAATAAGTTGCTCGCCCAAAACTAATAATAAGTTGCTCGCCCAAAGCTAATCCTATGGTATACTATTTGTATGCTCGCCCAAAGCTAATAATTTAGGGCCCCAAGCCAATTTAGTATACCACCCCTATTATACAATTAATTCATCGTTTTTATCACATCTAATAAAATTAACCATGTGTGGGTACATAGTCAGCCTTAGCCAAATTATAATAATTTCACTTTTGATCATCCAACTTCTTTCAACAATCCAAAAATAGATTTTTGGTACTGTAGACCAACGCCCGGTAATTTTTCCATTAATTACCAAAACTAATTAATTTAGGAATAAAATCCTAAAATTACAATTAAATCAATTCATGACAAATTAGGGCTCGAATAAATAAACAGAGTGCACCACAATAATCAGCATAAAATTCCAATCATCGGCCATCCCGGTTTAATTTCCGGAAAATTACTAATTAATTAAATAATTACGAAAAATATTAAATAAATGCCAATAAATCCAACTTAGGCCCGTAATGCCTAATTGGATACCGAAACAAACTCGGAAAATTTCCGAGTTACTCCAGACAAATACAGGAGTCTATCTAAGCCTTAATTGTACCATCTATCCACCTAACATGCATCGATAAGGCACTAATTTAATTACTCTAATAAAATTTATCCACCTAATCACACTTAATTAAATCTAATCAACCCCAAAATATCATTAGCCTACTAAGCAAGGATTAGTGAGTTAAACTCACTTGTTTTGCGAGCGAGTCGGATCAAACTGACAGGAACGTCGCAAGGACCGATTAACTCCAAAGCCAGCCTAGCTTTCGGGGCTCAGAACCACCTCAAAACGGGCTGGACAGTGGTCATGCAACCCACTTCTTCAGCTTTTGTTTTGAGCTGCAAAATAGAGGAACAAAGCGGTTTAGGGTGAAGCAAGGCCCGAGGAGGCGGCTAGAGTGCTCGGCCAGTGGTGGTAGTGGCTCACGGTGGTGACAAGGGTTCTAACAAGCTCAAAAAAGCTTGAAATAGTGGCCCGGAAGCAGCAGGGGCATCGGGCTGGGCGGTGGCACGGCAAGGCAACGGCACGGGCGGACGACGGCTTTGTGGTGGGCGAGCGACGATCCGACATGGCTGAGGGACTTTGGCTACTTCTCTTGCTGGCTCTGAACGTCAAGCAGCACACTAAGGAGGGGGAATAGGCTAGTCGATGGTGGCTAAGGAGAAGGGAGGAGAGAGGAGGCAAGAGATGAGGTTGGAGGGGCCACTTTGCCTTGTTTTTCCACAAGCTTGTCCCCTTGACCTCATCCTCAGCCACCAGCACTTCCTTGGCTGTAATTCAGCCACCAAGCTTCACTTTGCAACCTTTGAAGTGGTCCAAAAATGGCTAGGCAATGGGGCATACAAATGTGCAAGCCTTCTCTCTCAATTGGACACCAATCCTTGCTTGATTTAATCCTGATTGACCCTCAATAATTCAATTGACATCTCAATGATCAACTTGGTATTTTTTTTCCCATCAATTGATCCCTCTTGCATCCCAATTTTGCGGTTGAAAATGATCCCAGCCTTTTTCTGGACAAAAACGGCCTTAGGACGACTTTTTCCCAAAAAAGTCTCGAGTTGCAGAAAAATCTTCTAAGACTGAGTCGATGCTCTTAGAATTTATTGTGACATGACAGATCTTCAATATCTAGAATCGGACTCAAATTTATGGTTAATTTCGATTCAGCGTGTTTTTACCGTAACCTAGGTTACCGAGTAACTTTCAGAAATTTTTAGTGCAAATGACCCGTGGTCGATTTTCTTCGAGCCACAATGAACCCACTCAACTCATTAACGACTCTCGATTGTCGTGAAAATCTTAAAGATTCAAATACAAATACAAGGTACCAAAACGATAAAAAAAAAATCAGTCTAGTGCCAACCGACGAGAATTTCCAATTTAGTGGTGTCATCCACGATTAGCGACACATCTCAGTCGAACCAACCTATCTCTGATCTCAAATCGATTTTTAATTGTACCATAAATGGCCTCTAAAGATAAGCATGGTTGAGAAGCCGATTCCTAGTCGAATTCTTAAGTCAATTGCCTTAAAAATCCTTAATGGCTTCCCCAACCAGTCTATTTATCTCGAGAGTGATCAGCTCTAAGAATAGCCATATAGGCGTGCCAATAAAATGCCTGATTTATTCAATAGAAAACAGGATCGAAAATTTGAGATATCACATAAAACCTGTATTTTATGCAACCCCATTCATCAAGGACTTCTACATGTCTACGAGATCTCTCTCCAAATGACACAATCGGAGCCAAAGAATAAGCTAACCATGAGCAATTGTGCAGGCACCAACTTTGGTGTCTCTCTTCATCTAAGATAATTACCTAATCAGTCTTTAACTTATTGTACGATTGTTAATTTAGTCCTTAATTTTTCATTTTTATCAATGTAGTTATAAACCTTTACGCAAAATTTCAATACAATTGTTCTAACCAATAAATTTTAAATATTGCTAAGTGTTGTCCCCTTATAGCCAGCCATTCTATATGGCATGTTGACTTGGACAATTTTTACATCGCCACATTAGCGATTTCCAAGTGGCCAAAAGGGTTGCATTGGAATTTCGTACAAATGTTTAGGACTTAGATTGGCAAAGTTTGAAGAATTTAGGATTGAATTGGCATCCTTATTAATATATTTAAGACCAATTGGTAAGTTGCCCCTCTTCATCCCTAGGCTTGGTAGATAGTTGTCAAGATTGGACAAATTTAATCCATCTTGTTAAAATGTCCAATCAGAGGCTAAGTTGTTAGATGAATATATGGTTTAAATATTCTAACATTCTCCTTGCTCTTGAGCATAGGCTGGACTTTGGCCAAAAATAGTCCACTTTCAGATGTTCCTAAAAAATTTTGCTGTTTGCTCAGACAATCGGAACGGGTTAATGCAAGATAAGCCACAAAGTGGATTTGCCAAACTAAGTACAGCGGATAAAATTACATTGAGGCTGATGCTAATAAGTTCATTTTACGTCGTGGATGGGAAGTTCTTGTGTGCTGGACCCTGGTGATAATGCCCGACTCGGTTCAAGCACTGTCCCAGATTGCCAACATTCCTTCCTCTAGCATATACATATTCAATATCTGATAGACGGCTTGTGTTTTTGTCTGCCAATTGCTGAATTGGTTCATGTCTAACCAGTGGCTCTCAACAACAGTCACTTTCAAGAAAACTGCAGTCTCCATGACCCATATATAGCTTGAACTTAGGTAGCTAATGTCCTCTTTTGCCTAGATTTAATTCAAGTTTAGTGAAAATCAAGCGGTCTAGCCTACTTCATGCGGTTTCCACAGGGATTTCTCAGTCATGTCTTGCTGCTCCTGTCCAGTTGTTCCTGCTTTCTTAGGTGCGCGTCTTGGCGTGATTTCCCCTGAAATAAGCAATCTCCTCGGGTTGATGAAAGAGCATAAAAGTATCCATTTACTAATTTTAGGCCAGAAGTAAGGTTCACGGAGATTGCATGGCTCAAAGTGATCCGGTGGAGTTAGAGGTTTCAAAGCTTCTTTTACTACACGCAAGGAAGTATATAATTGGGGTTATAATAAGGTACTTTGAACCGTTCTTCCACCCACAGACAAAACTCGTATAATGATAGATATATTGAGACTTCGAACCGTCTTCCTTTAAATCGTCACCTTTATAAAATTTTCTGGAAACGATAATTACAGAGAAGGCTAGTACTTTCCCGATATTGAGTCATCATCGGAAGTCGAAGCTCAGGCAACTCAACCCCAAATCGAGCCTTAGATCCTCTTCCGAGGTTGAGAAAGAGGGGGGAGGGAAAGGGTGCTCCTCAAGGTCGGGGCGCGGTGATGACAAAGGCTGGAATGGTGGTGGTTGGCACGAGTCTCGTGTATGTTGGCGGGAGTCTCGCATGTTAGAAGATATGCGTTATTCTTTTAGGAGATTTGGGATTGATTTGATTATGTACATATCAATTAAAGATTAGATACATATCTAGATTGATACATAGAATTCTTTATTTCCATTAATTGTACAAACCTAGTTCTATATCTTTAGGATATGTACAGTTTACACATATTGAGGAAATACAGAGATTGATTATTCCTCTCTCCATCACCTTCTCTCCATCACCTTCGGTTTCTTTCATGGTATCAGAGTTTCCAGGCTTCTGATTTGCTTCCGCTTTGTTCTTTTGCCAAATAGTTCTTTGACCTACAGAAAAAGTTTTTTTTTGGCATTAGAATCAATATCTGAAGGAGTTTTTTTTACTTACCATGACCTCCCCGCAAACTAGCACCTCTGTTTCCGCAAATTCACCGACTGGAGAAGCAACACCCCAAGATCTGCAGGCTGAACTTCAACCTGCAACACTTCCAGCCATAAGTCAACAAACTCAATTACAACCCGCTCATTGGCGACCCACGCAGACTCAGCTCAATGTGGGGAAACCCTTGGCGGGTCAACCATACCAGTGGATTCCGTATCCACTTTATTTTGGGCCAAGCCCAAATCCATCATCATCTGCATATGTGGGCCACCAGAGCTACGTCCAAACCGATGGGGGCCCACCAACCACGAACGGGGCAAGCCCAGCAATCGGATCAAAGTAGTTGAGCGGGTCGGGAGAGCCAGGTATGGGAACGAATCCCTACCTGGGTTTTTATCATGCGAGTTATTCAATTGGGGTGAACGAATTGGGTCAAGGAAATACCTACCCGAACCTCGTGCCCGGTTTTCTACCTTTTCCGGCGGCGGCGCTCGCCAGACGACCAGAACCCGGCGATCCATTGTTCGTCTCTAATGCCAACGGACTAGAATTACGGCTCATCAGCCAACAATTGACTGGGCCAGAAAACTATACAAGATGGTCGCAGGAATTCCGGCGTGCCCTAGCAACCAAAGACAAAGATGGTTTCCTTGACGGAACCATTCCAATTCCCGTGGACGAACGCCTGGCCCGACTCTGGAGGAAGAGCAACTGCCTAGTCCAAACCTGGATCAACAATTGCGTCTCCTCCGAGGTCGCGGTCGGACTCCCACCAACAGAAGATGCAAAGGAAATATGGGAAAATATCCAGGAAATGTATGGGAAGCTGGACCAGACGAAAATTTTAATCTAATGCAAGAGCTCAGTGAATTGAAGCAAGGTAATATGACGGTCACAGCCGTTTTCAACAGGCTCTCGTCTCTGTGGAACAATCTCGAAGCAGCCAAGGAGAAGCTCATGGGACCGGAGTCCACCCTCAAACAATACAGATCCATCAAAGATAGGGAGAAAGCTACACGCTTTCTCCTCATTTTGAATGAAACTTACCTTGGATTTCACTCACAAATCCTTGCCATGGATCCCATGCCCCCGATTAGGCGGATATTTCAATTGGCTATGCAAGAGGAGAGTCAGTGACACACGACGCCAGACGACACTAGGAGCGGCGAGAGCATCGCACTCGTAGCCCATAGAGATCAGCGAGACGCGGCCACCAGAACTCAAAACCTAAATCGCGAGAGAGAGAGAGGCGAGTGGCAAAATTAGGGTTCGCAGAAGAGGAATTCAGGCTATTTAAATCAGACCAGATGGACGGTCAGGACGTGATGCAAGGATTGGACGGCTCACAAACTTTTGATCCCTCGATCAGATCCAACGGCGGACAGCAACTCGCGACCAAAGGATTGGACGGTCAGATCTTCGCTGCGAATAAAGGAACAGATGGCCAAATGCTTGCCATGTCATTAAGAAATTTCGGAAGAAATTTTAAAGGCAAGAATAAATTATTTTGTGATTATTGCAAACATACTAATCACCCAATTGATAATTGCTGGAAATTGCATGGAAAGCCGGGTGAAAAAGAAAAAAAGATTTCAACAGCTTATCAAGTTTCTGGGTCGACCGGTAAAAAAATTGACTAGCCTATCTCGTATAGTCAATATCATCAGTTGATGGAGGCACTTCAAAAAATGGACACGACAAACAAAGAAGAGAGTTTCTCAGGTATTACCCATTGCTTGATTAATTCAATATCCAGAAAGGCATGGATAATTGATTCAGGGGCAAGCGACCATATTAGATGTGACAGGGGATTTTTCTCAAGTATAAATGACAGATTGAATTTCCCTATTTCTATGCAATTGCCCAATGAGGATATTACTCATGTCCATGAAATAGGAACAGTCAATCTCAGTTCACAGATTACTCTTAGAAATGTTCTTTATGTCCCAGAATCCCAGCTTAACCTGATCTCTGTGTCCAAAGCTTGTCAAGAAAATTCATGCCGGGCCATTTTCAATGCTAACACGTCTCTTTCAGGACCTTTCGACTGGGAAACTAATGGGCTTGGGTAGTCTTTCTGAAGGCCTATTTTTCTGGAATAGTTTCTCAAGTAATTTTCCTTGCAATTATTTAAATAAGCCATCATTGTGTAACTTGACTACCAATGATAGAAATTCCATTATGCATTTGAGATTGGGCCACAATGCTTCTTTTCCATGTCCACATTGTCCTATATGTCCTCTTGCTAAGCAATCTCGTACTCCTTTTCTGTCTAGTAACACTCGCACTAGTGAGATTTTTTCCTTGATTCATGTGGATATATGGGGACCATACCACACATTAAATCATGATGGGTCTCGATATTTTCTCACTATAGTCAATGATTATTCTCGTGCGACTTGGATTTTCTTGATGCGGTCTAAGAATCAAACTTATTCTCATTTGAAAAGTTTTATCTCACTCTCAAAGAATCAGTTTGGCAAATCCATACAGCGGATCCGTACTGATAATGGGAGAGAATTCTTCAGCCATGATTGCTCCTCACTATTTACTACACATGGCATACAACATGAAAGCTCCTATATCTATTCACCACAACAAAATGGCATGGTAGAACAGAAACATCGTCATCTATTAGAAGTCGCACGAGCCTTGAAATTCCAAGCGTCAGTTCCAGACGATTATTAGGGAGATTGTGTGGTCACAGCCACTTACCTAATCAGCCGTATGCCAACTCAGATACTTAAAGGGAAAACTCCATTTGAGTTATTATTTCAGAAGAAACCAGAACTCTAGCACCTCAAGGTCTTCGGATGTCTTTGTTTTGTTGCAACAGTGGGACCTAGAAACAAATTCGGTCCATATGCTCGGCGATGCATTTTCATGAAATATCCCAATTTGCAGAAAGGGTATCGAGTTCTTGACATTTCCACAAAGGAATTTCTGGTAAGTCGTGACGTCATCTTTCATAAAGACATTTTTCCTTTTTCTGAGTAGACAACTCCAGATGCAAATACAGAGATGACAGCCTCTCCCTATAGCATCCTATATGATGAAGCAATGCCTCAAAGTCCTACCTATATACCAATGGAAGAATCGAGGTACATTCCTCCCACTAATTCATTTCTTCCAGTATCAACATCAACACCTGTTGAGAGGACTGACCGCTCAGAAGAAATTTTAGAACCACGACTCGAAGATTCCCATAATACTGAGGAAAGTCAGCATATTGAGTCGCCACCTACCAGTGCAATAAATACGGACACCACTCATCCAAGGCGTTTTGGTCGCACCACACGACCTCCTACCTAGACTAAAGACTATATCTGTGCAACTCATCACTCTCCAGGTACTCATTATCCATTCTCATCATATGTTTCCTTTCATAGATTATCACAGGAACATAGATGTTGTATTAGTCGCCTATCAGAAGAACAGGAGCCATCTAGTTATGAAGAGGCATCTATTGAGCCAAAATCACAGGATGTCGTGCCTTGTATCGTTCAATGGAACCATCAACACGATACTTTATCTTGTAGACCCACTTGCAGCCAATTGGCTTGCGATCAGAGGGTAGTGGGACAAGATCCCATTTTCTATTGTCAATCAATGCTTGAAGGTTTTGACTACCAAGAGATCTTTTCTCCGGTTGCCACCGATGTCACAATTCGTTCTTTTTTGTTTGTTGCTGCTATTAATAATTGGAGTCTACATCAAATGGATGTGCACAATGCTTTATTGCACGGGGATCTTGATGAGGAAATTTATATGGATATTCCTCAAGGCTTACGGATACAGGGGGAGAATAGAGTATGTCATCTCCGCAAATCCCTTTACGGATTGAAGCAAGCATCCAGACAATGGTATGCCAAATTTGCAAATGCTCTTACAACAGTAGGCTTCAAGCAGTCTAAACATGACTATGCTTTATTCACATGAACTAAAGGTATGTCATCCATTTATTTAATGATATATGTCGATGACATACTTGTTATGGGAAATGATAAGGCTGCTATAGGCAATTTCAAGAATTATTTACATGCTACATTTCACATTAAAGACTTAGGAGCACCTAAATATTTCCTTGGAATTGAAATTGCTCGATCTGATCAAGGAATTTCTCTTAGTCAATGGAAGTTTGTCTTAGAAATTATATCAGAAGCAGGCTTATCAGGATGTAGACCAGCTGTGATCCCTATTGAGCAGAACATTAAATTGACTACTGCAGAATATGATAGGGGTATATCACAAAACGATGATCTCATACTCAAAGATCCATCAGGGTATTAGAGACTTGTCGGGAAACTCATATACCTAACCATGACTAGACCTGATATCTCTTATGCAGTACAGACACTTAGTCAGTTCATGCACTGTCCAAAGCAATCTCATTTGGAAGCTGTATTGAAGGTTGTGAAGTATTTGAAAAAGTGTCTAGGACTTGGAATTCTTTTGTCCAAACAATGTGACATGAAGATGAGGGCATACTGTGATACTGATTATGCTACATGTCCTATTAGCCGAAGACCAGTCACTGGATACTGCATCAAATTAGGAGATTCACTTCTCTCATGGAAGACCAAGAAACAGCCTACTGTATCATTGTCTTTGGCCGAAGCTGAATACCGAGCTATGGCAAAAACCACTTGTCAGGTAGTGTGGATACGAGGGTTGCTTAAGGACCTTGGAATACAAGTACAAGGAGCGACAAAATTATATTGCGACAACAATGCAGCTCTCAAATTGGCAGCAAACCCTATAATGCACGAGAGGACTAAGCACATAGAAGTGAACTGCCATTTTACACGAGACAAGATTCAAGAAGGGATAATTGAAACAGAAGGAATTGGCATAGCAGAGCAGCCAACAAACATCTTCACCAAACCCCTATGTCATCAACAGCACGCATATCTACTGAACAAGCTAGGCGTCTTGGACGTCTACAAACCACCAGCTTGAGGGGGAGTGTTAGAAGATATGCGATATTCTTTTAGGAGATTTGGGATTGATTTGATTATGTACATATCAATTAAAGATTAGATGCATATCTAGATTGATACATAGAATTCTTTATTTCCATTAATTGTACAAACCTAATTATATATCTTTAGGATCTGTACAGTTTACACATATTGAGGAAATACAGAGATTGATTATTCCTCTCTCCATCACCTTCTCTCCATCACCTTCAGTTTCTTTCATCGCAGTAGCAGCTGACAGATGCCAGGGGAGAAGGGTTTCGGAAACATCAGTGCACGTTTAGGTGAACAGACACTCGATGAATGCATGACGGGCATCTCGGAAGCAACAGTAAAGCTGTTGCTACCTGCAGCTGAACCTCACCCCAAGCAGAGTTACTTGAGACCGACTCTGATAGATTTATGTAGGCGTCAAGCTGCTCCAAATGTTTGAACTGTTCAATAAATACGCGAAATTTTATATTTCATTAGTTGAGCAACATTGACTTTGTCTCCAAAAATTGAAAACCAGCCCTCAGCTTATATAGATCGAGCGTATCGATTCAAACGTGCAAAATGAGCTTCACCGGTGAAAGACAAGATGTGTATATAATCATATCGGCCGGACAAATAGCGCAACATCTTGGTCCCAAAATGATGAATTTTCACTTCAAACATAGCAAACTGCAAAATGCTGGAATAAAACAGCAGCCAGTGCACGAAGCTCCCACTCTGCGAGGGATGATGGGACAGGTCCGAACACTTTGGTTATAATGTACACAAATTTTTGCAAGAAAACTATTTCTGCGACTTGAACCAGAGGTCACTCAGCAACAACTTTTACCCGAAATGCTAGTCCTAAAAACAACCAAATGCGTCGCTACTTTTTAAAAAGCAATGCAGACACTTTCATAACAAGACCAGGGAATCAAGTAATGATTTTTCTGTTTCACGTAGGGCCTTTTGACAAAAACACATGCGCACAATTTCAAGAACACTGTTCTTATTGTAAAGATCACAAGAACAAACAGACGAAACAACATGAAGAATCACATTGGCCCTATCTACCATCCGCCTAGCAACTGTCACGAGTTCCATGATTCAATTTCTTGGCTTTCAAACAAAGAATACGTATCTATGGAGCCCGTGATTGAGGTTAAGCTGGGTTTTATCGGTATTGAAAGACCCGTCGTTTCACCCAAAGAATAAGAACCTAAGAAGCCCCCAATCGAGGTTAACCTGGGTGGCTTCGGGAGGGTAAGACCTGCTGTTTCACTTTCTAATAGTAGCACAACGGAAGACATGAGCGGTCTATCTCTGGCAGAGTCTTGCACACACAATAGTCCGACTTGTATGCATCGTAATGCCTCATCCACATAGCACATGTCCCTGATACAAGGATCGATTAGTTCCATCGCCTTCCCTTCATTCCAGTGATGCCAAGCCTGCAATCATCATGCATTTGTGTGAAAAACAATTTGTACAACCCCTTGGATGTAAACACTTGAACAGCAAGTTCAAATGTATATTGTCTGCATGCCTAATAACGTCTGTTGATATCACTTTACTTACAGACAATGGAGAAGTAGAAACCAGACCGAGACAACAGTTTTAAACAGAACAAACTGAGCAGTTGCAAACATCTGCTGAAACGAGAGTTTTGGTGCCTATTATCTCGAGTACAAATAAGGAAGAACTCACGTGGCTGATAAGATTAGAATGTTCCAGCGTGCGAAAGCCAATGTTTTTCTTGCCGCTAATGATCTCCAGTAATAATACCCCGAAGCTGTACACATCAGATTTGAACGAAAATATACCTTCCATCGCATACTCTGGAGACATGTAACCACTGCAATTACAAGGGCAAATGAATCAATCCACTCCACCTGATCAAACATTTTGAGTCAGAGATGCACTTTTCTTATTCTCACTTGGAAGAAATTCAACTTACTACGTGCCAACCACTCGATTGGTACTCTCTTCATTTTCATTCCCACCGAAAATTCTCGCCATGCCAAAAGTCTGATATTTTTGGGTTCATCTCATTGTCCAACAAAATATTACTGGCTTTTAGGTCACGATGAATAATCCTTAATCTAGAGTCTCGATGAAGATAGAGGATGCCTCGTGCTATCCCTTCAATAATCTCCAAACGTTTCTTCCAGTTCAGTTGTGCTCGCTTCGCTGGATCTGCATCAAATTTTGAAAAGAGAAGAAAAGGCACATGCAATGATTTTCATGACAATTCTTTCAAGGAATGCAAAAGATCAAATTCAAATGTTCGACTCAGCTTACCAAAAATAAAATAATCCAAGCTCCTGTTCGGCATGTACTCATAAACGAGCATCTTATCTTCACCTTGAACGCAGAATCCGAGGAGTCTCACAAGGTTTCTATGTTGTAATCTTGCAATTACCATAACCTCGTTCTTAAATTCCTCAACCCCTTGGCTTGACTTCCTCGAAAGCCTCTTAACGGCTATTTCTTGTCCTCCTAGAAGCCTTCCCTGCAGATTCAGAGGGTAGACAATTAAGAATTCAAATATGACATCACGAGTCTAGAACTGGTGATCATATATCTTTACCTTGTAAACAGGACCGAATCCTCCGAGTCCGAGCTTGTTTTCTTCAGAAAAGACATTCGTTGCAGCTTCTATGGAACTGAAGTCGAACACTGGTATATCAGGTCCTCCTACTTGCTTAGCATCACTAGCAAGGCCATCTGGTCCGGACAAATCAAGATATAGCTCTTCGCTCTTCACAATATCATCAAACAAGAATCCTGTATTTATAGTTCATTAACACGTAAATAAGAAAATAAAGACTAATAAATCATTCACTCCAGAGACTGAAATCTCACCTTTTAAATTGTCCTTGAACCTCCACAACAAAAATACTGTTATACCGGAAACAAACGCTCCAACAACAGCAGTAACTATCATGCGTAGGTTGGATATTTTGCTCTTTGTTCCTATTCATGAGAAGAGAAAGAAATTAAAATTATAGGAGATCATCAGTAATCGGAAAGTGTTGGAAGTACTCTATAAGATATCCAAAGTCATTAGTACAGATAAACTCTGTGACAGTAAATGTTTTGTCTATCGTGTGATACACGCTTCTTGTTGCAGGCAGGTGAGACAAAGGAAATTTCAGCCAAGCCATGTGACAAATCATATGCTGATGAATGGGACCGTTATATTCATCAAAGTCCTGATCCTTCACCTTCCTATAAGCGTGAAAGTAGCTAGTTATGCTGGAGTTTGTTATTGGAGACTACCATTATGGATACGTCACATGGTGATCTTTCTTGAGAGTGACTGCTTTCATTCCTTCCTGATGCTACAAAAGGCCAGATTCATGTTATTCAGTTACACCAACTGTTGAGATCCCTGACCTCCATAAACTCAATTCCATAGATAAGAATCTCAGTTCCTTTTCTGCTAAGTCACACAATCAGTTGTGGCCTTTATCATACTAAAAAAGATCATTAAGTATGAGAAACATTATTTTGGAAAAGATCAACAAATTTGAAAATGGCAAAGGGGGGATACCCATAAGAGATCATACCTGGTTCAGAATTGGCGAGACGAATTTGGAGGGTCATTCCGCCCTCAGCGAAATGCTCCACATCGATCAAATTCTTGCTCCACATCATGCACCAGGTGCCTCTAACAAATGCATAAGCTTTACACGAACAATTCTCTAGACACTTCACCTCACACTCATCCCCGATAGTGGCTGAAAAATAATCTGCAAAATCCGGCAACTTCACCCCATCCAATTTCAAAAAGCGGTCCATCCTGCCACCATCTCCCACTGAAATGCTGCTGTTGTTCCCACACTGTGTTCGGGTCTTCCAAGTACAACCCATGGACCAGTTACCCCTCTTCCATTGATCCGGTGATTTTGGAATGAACCCTTCCATGCTACTACATTTGGGAGAGCCCATTTCATTGCATATTGCAAAATCTCCACACTTGTTATATAGGTCACATTCCTTAGCAGGCTGTTTTTGCAGCACAGTCGACTCATTATTAGTCTCATCCCAGCCTAACTCCTTCCCCATTCCATTCCAAAGTATACGGAACATCAAGAGTTTGGACCTATTCAACGGTGTGTATGTAAAATACATGCTTCCATCCTCCTCGGGGGTCGAAAGCCTGAACCCATATTGAAAATTGCCAATCATATTTGGCATGCCGGTGAAAACCACCCCATTCCAATGCCCGCTCCTCCATTCCCGGCCTGACTGGCCCCAGATCACTATCTGTGGCGGCAACCGGGGATCGACGCCCATAGAGTAGTTCCCAGGGGAAGGGTCGTTCAACGATCTCCACGACCTAAAGGCATGGTTCTCTCCAGCCGCAGGATTCACCCTCACTCTCATACCAGGCAAAAACGTGTCTGTCGGGTGTTCAAAGCTTTGCCAGTATGCATTGCTGACATCACCATCAGCACTAGCAGTGTCAGCATCTGCATTGGCCAGAAGAACAAGATTTCCAGCATCCGTCAAAACAGCTGTTGAGTTGGTGGCCACAGAGGAAGAATTAATGCTGCTAGACCAAACTAAGCGACGATCCCCATTTGAAACCATCAAATTTCCATCACTTGAAATTGTCAGAACTCCAGATTCATCAGAAACAGGGCTATCTCTGTTTGCGACCCACACGCATGTTTTAAAACTTATCTTGCGGTACCAAATACCAACATATCTAAGAGACGAATTCTCAGTTCTAAAGAACCCCAGCTCAAAGTTCCCAGAACGAGAAACCAGAGTGTCGCCATCTCGGACCAACTGCCCTTGCGATAATGAATTCGCTGCACAAGAATATGAAAACAGAGACGACCACATGAAAAACAAGGAGATAAGGAAGAGACTTGCTCTGTTTTTGCCGGTGAACGGCAATCCACCGTTGCCAAATGCCTCAAGCATTGCTCCGGGGAGAGGGAGAATCAAGAACACAAGTGGAAACTTTTCATGGGTGAGAGGGGCTTCAATGGCAACCCATGTTGGGCGTTGTAGTTGTCACACCCAAAAACTATACGGACTAGGTAACACGGCCATCCTTCCACTCAAAGAACGTAGCTTCAAAAAACATACCCAAAACTTACTTCCAAAGGTCCCCATTGATAGCACTCTTGATCTACTAGCTGCTAACTAAGGAACCTAAAAAGAAGATCAAAGGACGAGTGGAATGAGCAACAACAGCACAATGTAAATATGTGTAAATCAAGCAACCACTATGTATGTATATAAAACAATACCAAACTTCATAACTCAAACTCAATATATAAAATACATATCGAATCATATAAGAGTTACTTTTTACTATCAAAGCCTTATGCTAATATGAAAATCAACATCAAAAGTCAAGTATCAATGGTCAACTCCATTGAATAATCTCCATCACAAAACACATATAATTGGTCCATCCATTGACTAATCTATTCCTCAATACTCTACCATGGTCACAACACAACGCCTGCTGACAAGGCGAGCAAGATTCCTCTTAGTAAGGTCTCCATCTACAAAGCTGGTGACTCAGGCTAGAATGATATCCTAAACTTGGTATTCATACCCCAAAAACTTCTCATTGGATTCACAGTCATATTAAGTATAAATAACCATCCTCCAATACCATAAATCCAATCTAGAAATCAATATCTTAAACCAAGCAAATAATATTTTGTGGCATAGCCCTTTCCTAACCATTTCTCAAATCATCATAAACATTTCCATAAATTAATCGTAAAGTAATTTCATATATATTACCCCACAAACTTTGTATAACACACTTTTCAACATTCATAATCAATCAAAGAGTAGCAAATGCTCAATCAGACTTTTATGCAATAAAAATGCTCGTCAATTCAATATATATAGTATTACAAAACCAAAGAAAATATAGTACCACCCACCTCGTCGCCTATAATCAAACAACAAACGATACTCATATCATCGAACTTAGGGCCCTATCAAATAACCGATAAATAATGTTAAAATCAAATAAAACTCTGCCTCAACTATGAAATGACTAAACTACACCTTAACTCTAGCAAAAAGAATCTTACGCACTAATAAATCGCATACCCAAAATGATTATTCAACCCATTCGCAATGCAGAATTTAAGCGTAAAAATTGATTATGCCATAACTTTCTCCTTTGAAACCTGTTCCGAACGTATTTATAATAAATAAATAAATAAATAAATAAATAAATAAACCCTTCAAATGTACTATAGGAATCCCAACTTGAGCATCCCAAAATGCAAGCCAAAAAATGAAAAAATACAAGCCCAAAGCTACTGAACGCATACTGTGCATTGCGTACGGGAAACTTCAAAATTTTGTTTCCAAACAAACTGTAAACTCAAATCATGATTCGTAAAATCCTATAACTCTATAACACCCTAAACTATAATTTCTATAAAAATACGCAGCTCAATGGGTCCAAAATCGGATTTCGCCGCTCAATTTTCCAAAAATTCTGAATTTGAGTCTTAAACCCATAAATTACTTCGATTGGACAAACGAAGAGTCTAATCCCTTACCGGGTGTTGCGTCACGGAGTCAAGTTGGCTTGGCGAGGCATCGACAGAGTGCATATGCCAAACCCCATTTCTTCTTCTTCTTCTTCTTCTTCTTCTTCTTTCCTTTCCTCTCTCTGTCTCTTCTTTTCTCTCACTCCCGAAGTGGCTCGGGCCCTGTAATAAAAGAGAACGCCCACTTCTTCTTGCTTCATCGGCCGGTCAAACTTAATTTCTTTCTCTTTGTTTTTTTTTTTTTTTAATTCCTTTCTTAACTTCTCAAACCAGTATTTTACATTGCAGTTTCTGACACGAAGTTGACGGCTTTTAAAGTGGGATTCAACAGAAAGAAATGCGCATCGGATCGAGATTTTTTTGAGACGAGGTCAAAGATGAGACCTTTTTGCTTTTTTACTCCGTGTTTTTGCGACCCCCGGCGTGGGATCGGCGACTCCCGTTGACGCAGGAGTCGTCGAGCTTGTGTTTGTTTATACGAAGAGGTCAAAGATGAGGACAAAAAGGAAGGCGATAGATTCGTCGCCCATCACAAAAGAGGCATCGGTTCGTGCACGATGACAAGCTTTAACGAACCGTTGACCAATGGGAAGTTGCCATCTTTTTTCACGTCGTTTTCGAGAGTGTACTGAACATCGCTCCCCTAGGGGATATCGAAATCACGCATTGTTTTCGAATGGTGCCTTGTTTTTGAAGCATAAATTGCCAGAGCGGATGCATGCATGCACTTGCGTTGGTCCAAATGCTCTGGTCTGGTCCTTGCAACAATGTCAATTTCCAACCTTTTTCTAAGTATAGGACATGCAAAACAAACCACCTATATCAGAAATTACCCCGATCAGACCAAACTAGCCGATTCGCTCCAATTTTTTAGAGTGTCGGCTTGGTTCCTAGTTCTTGAAATTGAAATCAATATCGGAGCGGCCCGGTTCCCGATTTCAAGAGAGAACCGAACCAACTACAAATACTTTTTTTATTATTTCTTAAAAAATTAATAAAATATGAACTAAATACTATCTAGTCTAATCGTATTACATACTATGGCATAATTACTCTTCACTCATCGTTTCTTCCATCAATATCTTAAGATTTGTCATTTTCTCTCTCATTGTGCATGGCCACTCTTTAGTGGGAAAGAGAAAAAAAAATAGGTAGCTGGTTCCATTGGGCTGAACCAAAATCGATGGTCCAATCTGATCCGATCCTAGGACCAAGCGGTCCAATCCACAATTCTCAAAATTGGGAACCGGTCCTTCCAGTCCAATTCATGATTCCATCTTAAAACTAAATTGGACCGAGAACTGATCACCCCTATATAGGATGACACACATATTAGAAAAGCAAATCAAGGTGCTGATTTCACGACAAAGAAAGGACGCTCTCTATAAAGGAAATCTCCAAGTCGTTGCTTTCTAAGACATGCTAGGATTGCCCAGTCTGTTTCTCTGTTATTTGGACCGTGTCTTCCTTGGTTGCCCCACGTAAAATTTTCACTTCGCACACTTTTGCATCTAAACACCAAACAGTTTAATCAAACAGACCAAATTACCAGCAGAAGATCTCACAAAAAAGGAACCCCTTGTCCCTCCAAACTCTCATCTCAAGCCCCTTCATAGTTTCAACAACCATAGGCCGCCGTATTTGCCACCTCAGGTGACAAAGACTGTAAAACCTAGCTATAGAACATGTAACGGTAGCGCCCCGCCTGGGGTGCTGGGGAGTTGTACATATCCTGGATTCTGTAATCTGAAAGCACTGTGGCCGAATTGTTTCACTGGACCTTTGCATCGGTGGGCCAGAAAGCATTTTGCTGATCTGAGCTAGAAAGAGCACGGCCATGGGACTCGGGCTCAGGCTATGCACTGAAATTTGAGCTCGTGGCGATGGCACTCGGACCCGAGCGATGCATAGTGAGGATGGTAATTGAAATTTTCACCATTCTTCCTTATGTAAAATATGATGTTTATCGATGATGAGAGCATTATGCTCTCACTCAGGAACCGTATGGTGTGTGCGTGTACATACTCTAGTGAAGCAAGATCGACTTCGGTTCCAAAAATTGAAGACAAGCCCTCAGCTTATAGATCGAGCATATCCAAGAACACTCCCTCTCCCGTGCAAAATGAGCTTCACATGTAAAATGCAAGATGTGTATATAATCACATCAATTAGACAGACGAGGTAATTTGTTGGCCTCAAAAGATGAATTCCCCTTAAGCACAGAACCTGCTGAAAGCTGGAATAAAAGGGCAGTTGGTGCATGGAGCTGCCATTGTGCGCAAGATCCTGGACAGCCAAACCACTTCGGGTCTATTATACGCAGTCTTACTGTTAAATTATGTTTCGAATTTAAGCATTTGCAAAACACAATCATCTTGGATTTATTATTTGATCATGAAGATATTTTCTTAATAAAGATAATATTCAAAATTATGCATAAAAAAAGAAATTTAAAACTCTTTTTGGGTTTTGGATGTCTTTGATTAAGTTTCGTTGGACTCCGTAAAAGTCTACGGAAGAGAAAATAATATAAAATAAAAGGAAAAAGTAAGGGTTTCTTCACCTTACGTGCAGCGTCCCAATTCCCATTAAAGAAAGAAGCACATGGCGGGCCCAGAGTCAAAGTTGTTGACTCTGGGCACACATATAAAACAGATTACGTCTTCTCTCTTTCCAGTGGAGCCCCTATGAACAAGACAGCCACATAAAAGGAACGTCCAGGAGAGCGCCACAGGATCAAAAAAGACGCATGCAAATCCGTACTTACGCAAACCAAAAGACGAATGCTAGAATTCTTGTTTTGGCGTACACAAGCGTTTTCCTTTGAGTATAAATGTGCGGAATTTTGTGCATTGAGTTTATGTTTACGTGAATTATTTATTTATAAATACTTTGAATTTGAACTTAAATTTAGGTATAAACACTTGAACGTTTGAAATATTATAAATTATTATAGTGAATTATTTTTATTAACTCTCTCCGTAAACATAGATATCAATACTCAAATCAAATGATTTCTTTATTATTTTTCATTTATTGTTTTAATGATTTTATATTAATATAAATTACAAGTTTTTATCATTTTCGCGTATTATATTTTTTTATTCCAACACTTACCTAGTTGTTTTCACGACTTGACCCTAGTAGGTCACAGAGCGACAGCTTTTACCTGAAACGCCAGTCCTAAATGCAATCGAATGAGATACTGCAGAATAAAAAGCAATAAAGACACTTTCATATAAAGACCAGGGAGTCAAGCTCTAAACCTTTTAGCAAAAGTACATGTGCACAGTTCCAATGATACTTTTCCTGTTGTAAAGATCACAGGAGCAAAGTGGAGAGAGAAAGAATGAATAACATTGGGCCTATCTACCATCCACGGAGCTAACTGTTACGCCATTCAATGACTCAATTTCTTGGCTTTCAGACAAAGAGCAAGTATCCATGGAGCCCGTGATCGAGGTTGACCTGGGTTGTTTCGGGAAGGGAAGATCCGCTGTTTTGCTTTCTAATAGTAGCATAACGGAAGGCATGGCCGGTCTATCTACGGCGGAGTCCTGCACGCACAGCAGTCCAACTTGTATGCATCGCAATACCTTATCCGTAGAGCACGTGCCCCTGATACAGGGATCAATAAGCTCCATTCCCTTTCCTTCTTTCAAATGGTGCCAGGCCTGAAATGGTCATGCACGCAAGTGAAAACAGTTTGACTTAGATGTAAACGAACGAATAGCTAATTCAAATGTATATTGTCCTGATGTGCAATAACATCTGTTGATAGCACTATGCTTTTTAATATGACCGATAGTTTCTAAGCAACAGACAATGGACAAGTGGAAACCAGACTGAGACAACCCTAATCAAAGGCAGATGCAAACATATCTTAAGATGAGAGTTTTGGTGCCTAGTAGCTTGAATACAGATAAGGACGAACTCACATTGACGATAAGGTTAGGATGTCCTGGCGTGCGAAAGCCAAGGTTTTTCTTGCCACTAACGATCTCTAGTAATAATACCCCAAAGCTGTACACATCAGATTTGACCGAAAATAGACCTTCCATCGCATACTCTAGAGACATGTAACCACTGCATTTATATTGGCAGATGAGTCAGTCCACTCCACATTGATCAAACATTTGGAGTCACGTACACACTTTCTTTTTCTCACGAGGAATAAATTAAACTTACTATGTGCCAACCACTCGATTGGTGCTTGCTTCATTTTCATTTGTACCAAAAATTCTCGCCATGCCAAAGTATGATATTTTTGGGTTCATCTCTTCATCCAACAAAATGTTACTAGCTTTTAGGTCACGATGGATAATCCTCAGTCTAGAGTCTCGATGGAGATAGAGGAGGCCTCTTGCTATCCCTTCAATAATCTCAAAACGTTTCTCTCAGTCCAGTTTCGCTCGCTTTGCTGGATCTACAATAAATTTTGAAAAGTGAAGAAAAATCAAATGAATTGTTTTCATGGCAATTCCTTCATGGAATGCAACAAACCAAATTCAGATGATTGACAACTTACTGAAAATAAAAGAATCCAAGCTCCTGTTGGGCATGTACTCGTAAACGAGCATCTTATCTTCCCCTTGAACGCAAAATCCAAGGAGTCTCACGAGATTTCTATGTTGTAATTTCGCAACTAACATAACCTCATTCTTAAATTCATCTAGCCCTTGGCTCGACTTCCTTGAAAGCCTCTTAACGGCTATTTCTTGTCCTCCAAAAAGCTTTCCCTGCAGATTCAGAGGGTAGACAGTTAAGTATGCCTCTATGACATCTCAAACTCTACAACTGGTGATCATTTAGCTTTACCTTGTAAACAGGACCAAATCCTCCCAGTCCAAGTTTGTTTTCTTCAGAAAAGAAGTTTGTAGCAGCTTCTATGGAACTGAAGTTGAACACTGTTATATCAGCTCCTCCTACTTGCGTAGCATCTCTAGCAAGACCATCTGGTCCGGGTAATTCAGCAGATAGCTCTTCGTTCTTAACAAAATTATCCAACAATGGAAGTTTCTTGTTTTTCCGATAGAAAATCAAGAATCCTGCATTTAAAGTTTACTAACATGTAAATAAGAATACAAGGAGCAACAAAATCATTCACTTCAGAAGAAAATCTCACCTTTTAAATTGTCCTTGAACCTCCATAACAACCATACGAGTACACCAAGAATAAATGCTCCGACCAAGACAGTAATTATTAAGAAAAGTTTCGATGTTTTGCTCTTTGTTCCTATTCATAGATAAGAAAAAGAAATTATGTTATACGGGTTGGAAAGTGTGCAAGTATTCTACAAAATATCCAAAGTCATTAGCAAAGAACAACTCAGACGATGGATGTTTTGTCTATTGTATGATGCACGACTTCTTGTTGCAGGCAGGTTAGACGAGAGATTTTGGGTAAGCCATATAACAAATCATGATATGATGATGAATAGGACCTTTTCGTGCATAATGTTCTGATACTCCCCCTTCATATAAGCTTGAAAACACCTAGTTATGCCAGAGTTTTAATTTGAGACTGGAAACATCTGATGGTGATCTCTGTTGACGGTGATATATTTCGTTCCGTTCTGGTACTACACAGGGCTAGATTCATGTTATTCAGTTGCACTAATTGTTATTATCCCTGACCTTCATTAACCTAATTCTATATGTAACAATCTCAGTGCTTTTTTTGATAAGTCACACAATCAATGTTGGCCTTTATCACACAAAAAGACGATCACAAGGAATAGGAAACATTACTTTGGTGAAGATCGTCAAATTTTTAAATTGCAAAGGAATTTATCGAAAAGAGATCATACGTAATTCAGAATTGGCAAGACGAATTTGGAGGGTCAGTCCTCCCTTGTCAAAATGCTGCACATCTATCAAATTATCGGTCCACAGCATGCACCCGATGCCTATATCAAATGCAAAAGCGTTGCACGAACAATTCTCCAGACACCTCGCCTCACACTCGTCCCTGATTGTGGCTGAAACAGAATCCGCGAAATCTGGCAACTTCACGCCATCCAATTTCAAGAAGCCATCCATCCTGCTGCTGTTGTCCTGACATTGTAATTGGGTCTTCCGAGCACAACCTACAGACCAGTTACCCCTGTTCCATTGATCTGGTGACTTCGGACTGAACCCTTCCATGCAACTACATTTGGGAGAGTCCATTTCATTACATATTGCAAAATCTCCACACTTATTATAGAAGTCACATTCCTTAGCAGGCTGTTCTTGAAGCACGGTCCATGCATTACTAGTCCCATCCCAGAGAAACTGCTCTTCCGTCCCGTTCCAAAGTATACGGAACATCAAGAGATTGGAGCTATTCAACGGCGTGTACGTAAAATACCTGCTTCCGTCTGCCTGGATGCTCCAGAGCCGGAACCCAAACTGATAACTGCGGGTCATATTCGGCACGCCGGTGAAGATCTGCCCATTCCAATGCCCGCTCCTCCATTCCCGGCCTGACTGGCCCCATATCACTATCTGTGGTGGCAACCGGGGATCAACGCCCATAGAGAAGTTCCCAGGGGAAGGGTCGTCTGACGATTTCCACGACCTGAAGGCACGGTTCTCTCCATCAGTGGAATTCACCCTCACTCTCATGCCGGGCAAGTATGTGTCCGTCGGGTGGTCGAAGCTTTGCCAATTTGAATTGCAATGGTATGTTTAGTTTATGCAAATTGAATGTTAAATTATGCAAATTGAGAGATAATTGTGATTTTGGTGGTTTATTCCAAAATTGTGAAATTTTGAATTTAATTAGAAAAATCTCGGGTGTCGGGTTTTGACACCGAAAGTGGTTTGGAGGACTATATCAAATCGTGGGATTTTAAAAGTATGAATATTAATTTTTCTTATTCAAATTGATTGTGTGATGGTTAAGTGAACCCATCCCCAATGTGAGTCGGTGTGTCAACTTGTGTAAGCAATGGTTTGTCAGCTTGTGTGAGTGATGATCTATGTCAGCTAGTGTGAGCAATAGTCTATATCAGCTTGTGTGAGCAAAAATCTATTAGCTTGTGCGAGCAACAGTTTATATCAGCTTGTGTGAGCAGTAATCCATGGCTACGATAGAGGACCAATATGTGTTAGTAGTTCATGCTTGTGCAAGCAATAATCGAATTGGAATTGATCAAATGGATTGAATTGACAGATTGATGGATCGATTGAATGGAATGGATTGATTGATCGATGGTATTGAATGGATCGATTGATTGAATATATGAATTGTGCTAACATGCAAGGAGGAACTAAGATAAGGTAAGTCCTCTGTCTTGTGTGCATAGACTTCATTTAAGTGTATTTCCTTCCTAGTTGAAGTTTAGGGGGTGAACTTGCTGAGACATTGTCTCACCCATTTGTGAGCTTAATCTTTCCAAGTTCTTAGATGGCGGTTCCTTTGGAACGTTTTGGTCGGCCTATGAGGGTTACCGATATCCTTGTTCTCGGGGGCCATGGTGTCTAAGTCTATGAACTTGTGAAGACCACCGTTCGGGTCGATGAGAGACTACCTTAGAGGGTACCCCATCGATCAGAGCGTGATATCATTGTGGGCTCAATAGATACAAAGTGGGTCCCCTGCAAGATGGTGATAGACGTTGCTCATAGTAAGGGTATAGCTGACCCTCCTAGTGGTGCAATACTGGACCTGACTCCTCAAGAGATCTTAAAGTTTTCAGTTGGGGATTCGAGTGCCTAGAGGGCTTGTAGGCTTTTTGTTTGAGTAGACTCTTGCCTATAGTCTAGTGTTGTATATAAACCGGGGTCTTTATAAAAGTGTTTTAATTGTGAATATGTTTTATGCTTTTCTATCCCATGTTGGTTGTTGTTAGGGGTATTGTTTCACTTCCGCATATGCATTAAAATGAATGGGTCGGCGATGCGTCTTGGGACGTCGCAAATTTTTTTGACCACTGAGTGATGGGCAGGCGCTTGAGGTTCGGGGCTTGATAGGGAACTTTTGGGTATAGGATTTATGTAGCTAATGAGTTTTTGAGTTAATTTTGTTGGATATGTGTATATATTGTGTTGGTATATAATAGAAAACTCTAAAATTCTTACCACATAACTTTGTGTCAAATATATATATGCTTTGACTTCAAGGAAATATGTAGAGAAGGAAAAATGAAGATGGGCTGAGTTTTGTCTATTAAAGACATGGGCCTAGGCCTGATGGGCCATCTATTACACCTCCCAGCTACATGCGAAGCTCCTCTAAACAAATTGCTCCATCATTCATGCTTTGGGCCATTCTTTCATCTTATTGGATAACTCAGAGTTGCTCAAATATACACTAGGCCACAGTTGGCAATTAGGATGAAATTCAAAATATGATAATATATATCCTATCTTGCATTTGATACTTGTTTAAGACATGATAAAGTCGGATATAAATGAGATATGGGCCGAATTAAATCATTCCATGAAGGGGGTGGGATATAGGTGGATAACATTTATAATAACCATAATAGGAAATTCAAACTTCTTAAATTAACAAAATTAAATTTATCTTTCAATAAAAAATATTTGATTTATAATATAAGAAATTCAAAATAACAAAAAATAGTTTTTTTATTTTTATTTATATATTCGAATTTAATTCTATCTTAAACATATTTTAGGTATATTAGTACAGCTTATTACTTTATTAAAAGGATAAATACCCTGAAAAACCCCAAACTGGTATACCTATAACAAATTTACCCCAAACTATTTTTTTGACCACCAAAAACCCAAAATTGGTATACCTTTGACAAATTTACCCTAAACTCGATACACTTATAACAAATTTACCCTCTATTAGTTTTTGTTAAATTTTACAATTAAATTATTAAGTTAAATAACACGTGATAGTTAATTGGTATACCAATTTGGAATTTTACATTCCTTTTTTCATAGTTTACAATTTTTGTGATTTTTTTACAGTATTAATCCGAGGGTTAATACCTAAAAAATCCTAAACTGGTACAATTATGACAAATTTATCCCATATTATTTTTTTGACCATGAAAAACCCCAAACTGGTACACTTGTGACAAATTTACCCCGATTCACCATAAAAAATCCTAAACTGGTACACTTATGACAAATTTATCCAAAACTAATTTATTCGATTGCAAAAAAACCCAAACTGATAAATTTGTGACAAATTTATCATTCGTTAAATTGGA
This sequence comes from Eucalyptus victrix, assembly GCA_016097545.1. Classification (NCBI taxonomy): domain Eukaryota; kingdom Viridiplantae; phylum Streptophyta; class Magnoliopsida; order Myrtales; family Myrtaceae; genus Eucalyptus; species Eucalyptus victrix. The sequence goes on along the minus strand of CM027839.1, from coordinate 55,231,860 downwards.
TTAATACCACAAAAAATCATAAAAATTGTAAATTCTGACAAATGGATTGTAAAATCCCAAATTGGTATACTAGTCAATTGTCACGTGTCATTTAAATTAATAATTTGACAATAAAATTTAACGAAAACTAACAGAGGGTAAATTTATCACAAATGTACCAGTTTGTGGTAAATTTGTCAAAAGTATACCAATTTGGGGTTTTTGGTGGTCAAAAAAATAATTTGGGGTAAATTTGTCTCAAGTGTACCAGTTTTGGGTTTTTAAGGATATTAACCCTTAATCCAATTTAGTGGAGGATATATTTATTACAGGTGTACCGGTTTGGGATTTTTTGTAGTTGAATAAATTATTTGGAGTAAATTTGTCATAAATGTACAAGTTTAGGGTTTTTTTATAATTGGTCGGGGTAAATTTATCATAGGTATACCAGTTTGGGGTTTCTCATGGTCAAAAAAATAGTTTAGGGTAAATTTGTCATAAGTGTACCAGTTTGGAGTTTTTCAGGATATTGGGATGGGGACGATTTCATTTTAGGAGTAGATTTCAACTCCCACGCCCTACAAGGAGGTAGGGCAAAAGTTTGAGAGTGAGTGCTAAAGTAGGATTAAAGTAGGACGACAAAAAAAAAGGGTATTAACCCTTAAAATTTTATTAGAGAATGATGGAAGGGGAAGGAATAAAGAAAAAAAGAAATTAATTAATATCAAATAATAAATAAAAAATATATGAAATAGGTAAGAGTATTGCGAGAGATTCTCACTCTCTATTTGTAAAAATTTCGGTTAATTTATACGATATGACGGTTGTACCAAATAATGTATAATGATATAATATGAAATATTTAACTTTATTACCCAATCATCGAGATAGTTAATAGGATATAGTAAAATCCTTAGGTTTCATATCCTATTCTATGCGGTCTTGTCCTGATTAGAAATCCGAACGACCAAACGTAGGCTAATATCTTGCAAAATAACAACAAAATCAACTGCAAACAAAGGAAAATAAAAATGAAAAAACATACCCGTCATCTTCCTTCGACCATTGTATTAGTGACAGTGTTAACAGACCAGATGCTTTCTTGTTGCGGTGGAATAGCATGATTTGGCATTTCAGTTTGGAAAGTGAATATAGGTTGTCTCGGCTGAGGAAGATCTGATTCACTGCTTAGCATTAGAACCACATTCGTCATGTTTGGTCTATCCATAGCATGGTCCTGGACACAGAGAAGCCCAATGTGGATGCATCTTATTACCTCCAATGGAAAGCTAATAGCAATTGCTTCATCCAGTAGGTCCAACGCTTTGCCCTCACTCCATAATTGCCATGTCTATAGGAGAACACTATCATGATATTGCAGGGAACTTTTTATATCAATTAAGGTTGAAATTTGGCACTTACGTAGGAAAGGAGATTGAGATATTCCTGATCATACAGGGCTGAGTTCTTTCTGCCACTAACAATCTCCAGTAGCAACACTCCGAAGCTATAGACATCAGACCCCTCGGAAAATATTCCACCCATAGCGTACTCAGGAGACATATAACCATTGCATTGATTTGAACTTAGTATTTACCCTTTTAATTGTATTGAGGGACAACGAGATGAAACATTTCTAAAGTGACAGCATCGTTGTGCTAAATCAATCATTTCTATCTACTTTCGAAAGATCGACTCAAAAGATTGATTATTTAAGTAAGGCTAGAGAACTTACAAGGTTCCAACAATTTTGTGAGTGTTCACCAAAATTTGAGTGCCCTCGAACATTCGTGCTAGCCCAAAATCTGAAATTTTTGCGTTCATCTTTTCATCCAAGAGAATATTGCTCACTTTTAAGTCATGGTGTATGACCCTAAGGCAAGAATCTCGATGGAGGTAGAGAAGTCCCCTTGCAATTCCCTCAACGATTTGGAATCGTTTGCCCTAGTTGAGTTCTGCCTTCATTTTTGAATCTAACAAACATAACAAACAAGAACAGTTTTCATATTTTTGTGCTATTTCGAAAAATACATGATTAAAAAATAGTTATTCAAAGAGAAAAAACAACCAAAAAGAAAGGAGTCCAAGCTTTTGTTTGGCAAGTACTTGTATACCAAAATTTTTTCATCTCCTTCATTGCAGCAACCAATGAGTTTAACCAGATTTCGATGTTGGAGTTTTGATATTAGGACTATCTCATTCTCGAACTCTTGAACACCTTGGGCCGAGCTACTAGAAAGTCTTTTCACAGCTACCTCTTTCCCATCATTCATCTTTCCCTGTTTCACAAATCACGTAGCTTTTAGACCTTGAACTATGTCTATATTTTCCATTTAATGAATTTCGTGCAAAATGGTTTCACCTTGTAAACAGAGCCAAACCCTCCTTGCCCGAGTTTACTTGTCGTGCTGAACTTGTTTGTAGCAAGAAGTATGTTATCAAAACTGAAAACAGTCAATTCCAGTGCATCATCTTCCTTCAATAACTCTTTCCATGCATTTCCTTGTAGCAGTTTGCCCGGCTTTTCAGGTTTACCTAGCAAGTCAAGGAGCCTTAAGATTTTTCTGAAGTTTTTTGTGTTTATTATTGGTGAAGAGTCAGCTTACTATCGTCATAGCAACATAAGATTAAACAAAATAGGAGCACAACCCTCTGAAAACACTGATGTGGCTCTTTTTCAGTACCTCTTTTCTTAGCTCTCCATTTGCAAAGACCAAAGACAAATACTGCAAAGAACAGGATCCCAGCAACAGTACTCAGGGTGATGATAATGGCTTTCTGCGACGATCCTCCTGAAAAGGAAAAGAGAGTTACGCAAAAGACAACTGATGTTGACTCAAACGCATCTCAATGAAACCATTTCTAACCTGTTTCTACGTGTGCAACTCGAACAAATAGATTTTCTCCAGCTGTGGAAAATTCCTCAAGATCGATGAGGTTTTCTTTAGTCCAAACCATACACCCGATGGTGCTGACATAAGAATAAGCCAAGCAAGAACAGTTGCTCTGGCACCAGCTTAAACATCCTTCTTGATCTCCAATGTCTGATAAATAATCCTCAGAGTCAGGTAGTTTCATCCGGCTCATTTGCCAAAAGGCATCTTTCTTTACAATTGTTGAAGCCGATGTGCTCGTGTTTTTCTGGCAATACAATTCTGTCTCTCTTACACATCCTCCGGTCCAATTTCCACTGTTCCATTCTTCATTTGACTTTGGCACAAACCCATTTAAGCATCTGCAAATAGGCAAACTCATTGAGTTACAAACTCCAAAAGGACCACAAGTTCCATAAGTCTCGCAAGTATTGTTCGGTCCTGCCCAAAGTGCCAACCACACCTTAGCTCCATCATCCCAGTACATTATCTTAAGCAATCCTCCAGGCAAAACAGACATGTATGTATAGGTCTGCTCGTGTGAATCAATAGATAAGTAAGTGGTCCCCTGCTGAGTATCTTGCTCGACCTTGATTGCACTCGAGTACGATCGGACCATGTTTTTTATGCCGATAAATTTCGATTTGTCCCACTGTCCGCCTCTCCAGTAAGGGGTGGAACCATTCCAAGTGAAAGGTTGAGGCGGCGTCTCCGATGTTATCCCAGTCAAGAACCTTCCAGGGGACGGATCACTGTCGCTTCTCCAGGAAATTAAATAGAGTTTCTCCCCAGTCCTGGCATTTACTCCCATCTTCATGCCCGGAAGAAGAGTATCTGTCGGATCATCGAAGCTTCTCAATATTTTACTATAATTTGCATCCTGCTGTACAAAATTTCCATTATCTAATAGCGCCGCTGACCTATAATTGGACCGACGAGAGGCATTGGTAGACCAAAATATATTCTGTTTTCCATCCACGAGCTTCAAATTCCCATCACTGCCTATGATTAATTTCGCAGACTGATCTGGGTACACAAGCGGCAATTCCCTGTTGGCCACCCACACGATTTTAGGAGGCGCCAAGTTCTTGTACCATATCCCAACATACTGATTTGCTGACCCGTTTGGCGTAAAGAACCCAAGCTCGAAGATTTGGCCAGAGGAGACGAGAGTTTGGTTCAGAAAGAGTGGCTCCGATGAACGAGATTCCCCGTGAGGCGAGAGGCCTTGGTGCTCAAAGGAGGCTGAAACACAATGGTTTTCGTAAGACCACATGTTCATTATCTATTCAACGGTGGGGTTATCCCTCTCCGCTGTTCAAATTTGACTCGGCGTCTCAGTTCACATATTCGAATTGCTTATGTGTTGACCAAGACATCCGCGTGTTAGGTTGGCGCGAGAACAAGGGTAAAGGCTCCATACGTAACCTCAATTGTGCTAACCACTGGGTTTTGCGCCACCCTTCTAATATGGAAGGGGGAGATTGGAGATTCGAATCTCCACCTTCTTGGAGGGTTGAAGTGAGAACGATTTAGTTTCAAATATGAGTTTCAACTCTCACGCCTTACAAAGATCCAGGACAAAAGTCAGAAAGTAAGAGTTAGAATAGGAATAGAATAAAACCAACAAAAAAAAAAAGAAGAAAAAAAAACTCAGTTGTGCTGAGAAAAGGTCAAATATTTAGTATCTTTTCTGATCTAAGCATCAATTTCAAGTGATTATACATGAATTCTGAACACTTCTTCCAACCAAACGCATTGGTCTTTTATTATTACTATTATTATTAATTGTTCGTGTAATGTGCAATAGTATCCATAGACTTCTAAATACTTTGAATTCATATCAAGCCAAGCTTTGAGATGAGTTTGCTAAGCCATTTAAGTAGATGAGTTATTTTTTATTATTGAACCTTAAACAAATTATGGCAGTACCTTAAAAGCTTGTTTTGATTGTGCTTGCAGGACAATTAACTCTACCCCAATCTAAGCTCATGTCCCATCGAAATCGAGGTGCGTAGATTTCATTTCTTTAGGTGAGATTTATATAGTTATAAATAACTTCACATTAATTAGTTCATTGCTTGTCGAAGTTTGGAAATTTAACAATAAATAAACAAACTTCTTTTTTTGAAAAGTCGGGCTTTGATCTGAAATAACCCACACCGAATTGAACTGATTCAGCAAAATCAGTAATTCAATGTGATCATAAATTGGCTTCCCTTCTTGTCATGGAGTGTGACAAATGAGTTGCAGCATGTGGAACATTTCTTTCATGCCACTTGCAAAAAGTTGGTTTTTTCATAGCAAGATGTAGATATCACGAAAATAGATGGTTTTTGATGATTTATATTGCGATTCAGTGTCATGCTAGTTTGAGGTGCCATCCCCCCCTCCCCCAACCCAAAACTTTTTTTTTTTAGTGGAATCAATAGCAAGTCTCCAACCATCAGCATTTCCCGATGCAATAAGCACGGAATAACGTTTTGGTCCCTCAAGGAAATGGATCAGGAAGCTGGTCAAATCAGCCATTGAAGAACTTCCATTATATTAATCATGAATAGACTCCATCTTATGTTGTAAGGAGAAAGAAGCATAAAATTGATAAATACATACACGACAAAGACTTGCGGAAATCTTCATACATAATGGCAGTAGTTGAAAGATGAACTAAACATAAACATATTCAATGTTATCAGTACCCATACCTAGAAAACTTGTAGCTCAACAACAGCAGAGTACGAAGATGCAAAATGATGCAAGTCAAGGGTAGGCTTTCTCAAACAATAGGATCGGGAGAGTGACTTGCACACAGGAAAACAGGACGAACATTTCAGAAAACCCATTTACCTCAAAGGTATTTGCATTCTCTCAATAACATTTCCCCAAAGCCGAACCAAACAGGTCCTAACTCTACCCCAATCTAAGCTTATGTCCCATCGAAATCGAGGTGCATAGATTTCATTTCTTTAGGTGACATTTGTATAGTTATAAATAACTTCACATTAATTAGTTCGTTGCTTTTTTTTTTTTTTTTTTTTTGGTCAGTCCTACTCTATTCCTATTCTACACACACTTTTCCTTGAGACTTGTGCCCCGCTCCCCCGCGGGCGTGGGAGTCGCAACCCACTCTCGAAACTTACGCGTCCCTACCCCCATCCCTCCCTGAGAAGGTGGGGATTTGAACCCCTCACCTCCCCCTTCCATGTTGGAAGGGTGGCCACTGGGGCGAACCCCCAGTGGTTAGTTCGTTGCTTGTCAAAGTTTGGAAATTTGACAATAAATAAACTTCTTTTTTTGAATAGTCGGGCTTTGATTTGAAATAGCCCACACCGAATTGAACTGATTCAACTGAATAATTTGCAATTTAGGTCTAGCCCACTGATTGAGCCCAGAAAATTTACTCTCGATCTGTTTGGGCTCAACCGAAAAATCACTCTAGGCTTAGCCAGCAAAGCCCTTTGCACCCTTCGCTTCCTACCCAAGCCTTGACTTAGTGCATCGCTACCTTCATAGTTGATTTGATACATGAGTAGATCTACTCATATATAAGCTGATAAACACAGATATATGTCTACTAGCTAATATATTAGGGTGCGTTTTCTTTTGGACGCTGCGATCTCAAGTCAGTTGATGTGTACTATGGAGCGGCCATAGAAATAGCCTTCTTGACTCGTTGACCGGACCACGACAACGACTAAAGAAACTCTCGCTTGAATCTGGGTCCACGAGTCCAAAATAATTACGTCCGTTGATCATGTGTCCTCTTTACATTTGTCCACATGATCAACTATGCAAATGGATCCGAGCCACGTGTAACTAGATCCGAACAAATTTGCACACGGACAAACCCCTTGCTCCCGCATTCGCAATTTGTCTCCTTTCTTTTCAGTTTAGCCAAAGATATCGGCGAATTCTCCGAATCAAGCTGCTTGGAGCATTGAGAACAGCTCGATTGCATCTTCTGAAGTTCGTTCGATTTCAAGTATTTCAGTGATGATGCATTTGCTATGATGGGGCATTGAAATGAAGCAATTCTTGTTGTTTTTCTGGCTTTATGGCAAAGGGGTTCAAGAAAAATTGTGAATATAGTTACGGATGATGATCTTGACAGGATTGTAAATTGTTTTCCGTTTTGATGATGCACTTAAATTGGGCTAGTGGTGCTTATAGGGTGGTTCTTGTCGAACTATCTGGGCTAATTTACCATTTATGTTCTTAACGAAATCGAACCTAAGTTTAGGTTTCGATTCAAACAGTCCATTTCATCAACCATCAGAAAGCTACAACCAATCCCACTTGATCATGTTGCTATTTAAGGGCCTGTTTGTTCCCACTTCCAAAAACAACTGATTCTTTTTTTTTTTTTTTTTTTTGGAAATTAAAAAAATAAATTATAGAACTTCGTTTGATAAATTTTTTGTTCCTAGGAAGAAGAATCTATTTTTTTTTTTGCTCTTGAGAATAGATTTTGCATAGAATCAATAATCAGAAAAAAGTAACTTCTTGTTCCTCGGAACAATTCCTTAAATCTATTTTTTTTTCTTCACTCCTCTCTTCTCCTATTTTCTTATTCGGCTAGATGAGGGCCAACAACCTCACTAGAGCATCACCGGCCCCTAGTGACACCGAGCCACAGCAATTACCAAATGCATTTTTTTTTATTTATTTTACTTAGAAACTATTCTAGGGAATTGAATTAGAAAAAAAAAAAACTACTCCTGAAAAGAAATTATTCCCAGAAATAAAAATGTTACCATACTCACCCCTAGTGTCCTTCTTCTGTTAAACCATATCACTTTCGAACTATGAGTTTATAAACTCAAAGAACATATAACACCGCTTACTGAAAAAGTTGAAACAGACTTATAGAAATTACTCGAGTTGATGCACTCGCAATCTTATCAATTTTTCAAAAAATGGTGTCAAAATTTGAGTAAAACATTATTCCAATGAATGACTCAACTAAACCATGTTCAATTGTTAACGTATTGACACCTAAACGCTACAAAGAAGCTTGTTTATGCCATATGTTTGTCTTTTGCTATTACACATATTATCCGCTACAAGTAACTTGCACACAAAACTTTGAAATTTCGTTCCAAACAAACCTACTTCAAAATCGAGTTTCGTCAAAGCCTGCCACTCCACACAGCCTTAGACTATCATTTCCACAAAAACTCTTTAATCGAACCTTGTAGTTTAAAATTTGCTTAACTCCAAATTTGTGCCATAATTTCCAAAATTACTCCGATTAGACGAATAATCAACGTGAATACTTACTAGGTGTTATGCTTCATAGTTAATTTGGTTAGTCGATGTGTCCGGATCGGTTGCGCATGTACGATTTTTTCCTTCTTCTCTTTTCTTCCCCTTTTTCCTTCTTCACGGTCGAGCTTCTCGTTTTTCTTCTTTTACTTGTTCTAACGCTGCTTTGACTTCACGTGAGATATGTAGAGAAGAAAAAATAAAGATGGGCTGAGTTTGTCTATTCAAGACATGGGCCTAGGCTTGATGGGCCATCTATTACACCTCCCAGCTACATGCGAAGCTCCACTGAACAAATTGCTCCATCATTCAAGCTTTGGGCCACTTTCTGTTTTCTTTCCCAAAAAAACGCTAGGCTACAGTTGGCAATTAGGATGAAATACAAAATATGATAATATATATATCCTATCTTGCATTTGGTATTTATTAAAGATATGATAAAGTCGAATATAAGGGGGATATATGCTGAATTAAATCATTTCATAAAGGAGGTGGGATATAGGTGAATAAGATTTCTAATTTCTATTATAGTAAATCCAAACTTCTTAAATTAAAAAAATTAAAATTATCTTTCAATTTATAAAAATTATTTGATTTCTAATATAAGAAATTCAAAATAACAATAAAATAGTTTTTTTCTTATTTTTATTTATATTTTCGAATTTAATTCTATCTTAAACATATTTTAGGTATATTAGTATAGCTTATTACTTAATTAAAATTTTATTAGAGAATGATGGAAGGGGAAGGAAGAAATTAAAAAAAAGAAATTAATTAAAAAGAGGAAAATTAAATGAATAAATAAATAAATATAAAGTAGGCAAGAGTATTGCGAGAGATTCTCACTCTCTATTTGTAAAAAAATTGGTTTATTTATATTGATATGACAATTATACCAAACAATGTACAATGATATAATATGAATATATCAGACTTTATTACTGTAATCATCAAACAGTCGATAGGATATAGTAAAATCTTTAGATTTCATATCATATTTTATACAGTCATATCCTGATTAGAAATCCAAATGACCAAACGTAACCTAATATCTTAGAAAATAACAACAAAATTAGCTGCAAATGATAGAAAATAAAAATGAAAAAACATAGCCATCATCTTCCTTCAACCATTGTATTAGTGATGGTGTTAACAGACCAGATGCTTTGTTGCTGTGGTGAAATAGCATGATTTGGCATTTCAGTGTGGAAAGTGAATATAGGCTGTCTCAGCTGAGGAAGATCTGATTCACCGCCAAGCATTAGAACCACATTCGTCATGTTTGGTCTATACATAGCATGGTCCTGGACACAGAGAAGCCCAATGTGGATGCATCTTATTACCTCCAATGGAAAGCTAATAGCAATTGCTTCATCCAATAGGTCCAATGCTTTGCCTTCACTCCATAATTGCCATGCCTATAGGAGAACACTATTATAATATTGCAGGGAACTTTTTATATCAATTAAGGTTGGAATTTGGCACTTACGTAGGAAAGGAGACCAAGATATCCTTGATCATACAGGGCCGTGTTCTTTTTGCCACTAACAATCTCTAGTAGCAACAATCCAAAGCTATAGACATCGGACTTCTCAGAAAATATTCCGCCCATAGCGTACTCAGGAGACATATAACCACTGCATTGATTTGAACTTAGTATTTACCCTTTTAATTTTATTGAGGGACAACGAGATGAAACATTTCTAAAGTGACAGCATCGTTGTGCTAAATCAATCATTTCTATCTGCTTTCAAAAGATCGACTCAAAAGATTGATTATTCAAGTAGGGCTAGAGAATTTACAAGGTTCCAACAATTTTGTGAGTGTTCACCAAAATTTGAGTGCCCTCGAACATTCGTGCCAGCCCAAAATCTGAAATTTTTGGGTTCATCTTTTCATCCAAGAGAATATTGCTCACTTTTAAGTCACGGTGTATGACCCTAACGCAAGAATCTCAATGAAGGTAGAGAAGTCCCCTTGCAATTCCCTCAATAATTTGGAATCATTTGCCCCAATCGAGTTCTGCCTTCTTTTTTGAATCTAACAAACATAACAAACAGGAACAGTCTTCATATTTTTGTGCTATTTCGAAAAATAAATTACTAAAAAGTAGTTATTCAGAGAGAAAAAAAAAAACTAACCAAAAAGAAAGGAGTCCAAGCGTTTGTTTGGCAAGTAATCATATACCAAAATTTTTTCATCTCCTTCAGTGCAGCAACCAATGAGTTTAACCAGATTTCGATGTTGGAGTTTTGATATTAGGACTATCTCATTCTCGAACTCTTGAACACCTTGGGCCGAGCTACTAGAAAGTCTTTTCATAGCTACCTCTTTCCCATCATTCATCTTTCCCTATTTCACAAATCACGTAGCTTTTAGACCTTGAACTATATCTATATTTTCCATTTAATGAATTTCGTGCAAAATGGTTTTAACTTGTAAACAGAGCCAAACCCTCCTTGCCCGAGTTTACTTGTCGTGCTGAACTTGTTTGTAGCAAGTAGTATGCTATCAAAACTGAAAACAGTCAATTCCAGTGCATCATCTTCCTTCAATTGCTCTTTCCATGCATTTCCTTGTAGCAGTTTGCCCGGCTTTTCAGGTTTACCTAGCAAGTCAAGGAGCCTTAAGATTTTTCTGAAGTTTTTTGTGTTTATTATTGGTGAAGAATCAGCTTATTATCTTCATAGCAACGTAAGATTAAACAAAATAGGAGCACAACCCTCTGAAAACACTGATGTGGCTCTTTTTTAGTACCTCTTTTCTTAGCTCTCCATTTGCAAAGACCAAAAACAAATAGTGCAAAGAACAGGATCCCAGCAACAGTACTCAGGCTGATGATAACGGCTTTCTGCGACGATCCTCCTTAAAAGTGAAAGAGAGTTATGCAAAAGACAATTGACGTTGACTCAAACGCATCTCAATGAAACCATTTCTAACCTGTTTTTACATGTGCAACTCGAACAAATAGATTTTCTCCAGCTGTGGAAAATTCCTCAAGATCGATGAGGTTTTCTTTAGTCCAAACCATACACCCGATGGTGATGACATAAGAATAAGCCAAGCAAGAACAGTTGCTCTGGCACCAGCTTAAACATCCTTCTTGATCTCCAATGTCTGATAAATAATCCTCAGAGTCAGGTAGTTTCATCCGGCTCATTTGCCGAAAGGCATCTTTCTTTACAATTGTTGAAGCCGATGTGCTCGTGTTTTTCTGGCAATACAATTCTGTCTCTCTTACACATCCTCCGGTCCAGTTTCCACTGTTCCATTCTTCATTTGACTTTGGCACAAACCCATTTAAGCATCTGCAAATAGGCAAACTCATTGAGTTACAAACTCCAAAAGGACCACAAGTTCCATAAGTCTTGCAAGTATTGTTCGGTGCTGCCCTAAGTGCGAACCAGACCTTAGCTCCATCATCCCAGGACATTATCTTAAGCAATCCTCCAGGCAAAACAGACATGTATACATAGGTCTGCTTTTGTAAATCAATAGATAAGTAAGTGGTCCCCTGCTGAATATCTTGCTCGACATTGATTGCACTCGAGTACGATTGGACCATGTTTTCTATGCCGATAAATTTCGATTTGTCCCATTGTCCGCCTCTCCAGTAAGGGGTGGAACCATTCCAAGTGAAAAGTTGAGGCGGCCTCTCCGATGTTATCCCAGTCAAGAACCTTCCAGGGGACGGATCACTGTCGCTTCTCCAGGAAATTAAATAGAGTTTCTCCCCAGTCCTGGTATTTACTCCCATCTTCATGCCCGGAAGAAGAGTATCTGTCGGATCATCGAAGCTTCCCCATATTTTACTATAATTTGCATCCTGCAGTACAAAATCTCCACTATCTAATAGCGCCGCCAACCTATAATTGGACCGGCGAGAGGCATTGGTAGACCAAAATATATTCTGTTGTCCATCCACGAGCTTCAAATTCCCATCACTGCCTATCATTAATTTCGCAGACTGATCTGGGTACACAAGCGGCAATTCCCTATTGGCCACCCACACGATTTTCGAAGGCGCCAAGTTCTTGTACCATATCCCAACATACTGATTTGCTGACCCGTTTGGCGTAAAGAACCCAAGCTCGAAGATTTGGCCAGGGGAGACGAGAGTTTGGTTCGGGAAGAGTGGCTCCGATGTCGTGATATTGTAAACCATGATGGGAGAACGGTAATAATTCGAACAATATCGAATCAACGCAGCGGAATAAAATAATCTCTCCTCTTGTGTAAACCTAATAGGAATCGATATAGTAGAGTAAAATAACCAAGCACGCGAACACAAGACGATTTTTTTTACGTGGAAAACCTCCTCAATGTGAGGAGATAAAAAACCACGGGACCGGAGTCCACCCGAAAATCTTTCACTATCAATAAAATTGTTCTTCTCTAGTAAATACTAGAGGTACATAGCAGCAAACACCTCAAAAACATAATTCTTGGCAATACACATGAAATTCACAAGAGATCAAGGATAAATCTGACCAAAAACGCAAGTTTTGATCAATCCACGAAAAACCTGATGTAGGGAGCTTCAAACAAAAATCAAACCGTTCAGATTCGATAAAATTGCGCCACGAACATGCTGACAAAATTTTAGCTTATTCGGACCACGAATCGACCTCCAACGCCAGCTTGATGTAAATCGAGATATTGTCCCAAACCCGCATTTTCTCGCTTTCTCCTTTTCTCTTATTCTTGTTTCCTTTTCTGCGCTACCTCTTTTTATATAAATAGTGAGAAACCCTATTTCCTCATATAACTTATTATATGGGCTCAAGCCCTTTTTGGGCTTGCAACTCATTGGGTCTCCTCCACATAGGAGTGAACCCAGCTAACAAACCACGCCTCTGGCTGTTTGACTTGCCTGAAGTAGGATGAAGAAGACAAAGCAAGAACACCAACTAGTCATAAGTGGCATAATAAGAATGACTGAACGACCCTAGCGAGTTCTGTGGGTCGGTTGATTCTGCACTTTCTGGCCCGAACAAGAATCGATGAACAAGATTTTCTGAGAGTCTAACCCTTGGTGCTCAAGGTAGGATGTCTTGAGATTTTAACCCTTTCCTTTGAAGAATTCACAAAATACGCTACAGCTATTTATGAGAATTTGACCACTGCCCATTCAAAAATCCACGTGAGTTGTTTGATGACAAAAGATCTCACGGCGACGAGGGTGTCTCACCTGTAATGGTGGCTCCATTTATACGAACATAACCCATCATGGCTTCAACATGCAAAGGATGACCCCGGCGAACAACAGACCGAGATTCAAGACTTGATTGAGCAGTGCGAGCTCGAAGGATCATGTGGCTGCAAAGGTGTCGAGGGTGAGATGGATCATGTGGCAGCGAGGTGATTGTTTGAAATAGGAAGAAGAAGAAAAGTAAGTGGCCAGAAGAGAGAAAGTAAAGGGAGAAAAAAAGAAAAGGAGATATTTGAATTTTCCAAAGATTGGGGCTCGTTTTGTATGAGTTTCCATGTGTCCAAGGTAATCACAATAATTAGTCAGTCATTAATCGGGTAACACATAGGTGAGTTCACATGACAAACGACTGTAATGGGATTCAATCCTCGTGTCCATGCAAGGACTTGTCCACCGTCAAAACCAGCACTCACATTTGTCTCCTCTGCTTCTCAGTTTAGCCAACAGATCAGCGATACTCTCCCATGTCTACTGTAACACATTCAATCCTTGTTGTTTTTCTGGCTTTTTGCAGAACGATTCTACAAGAAGATGACCTTAACAGGATTGTAAAGCGTTTTCGTTGTGATGATGCACTTGAATTCCAGTAGTGGTGCTTCGAAGGTGGTTCCGCTTGAACTATCTGTGCTACATTTCAATCCTAGGCGCCGATAAGGCCTGTCTCAGAGTACAATTGCTTGCCCATAATGACCCAAAAGGTCAAGATTGACATCGCAATCATTTGAGTCAAGACGGTGGCTTAAAAAGACAATCTTTTCCAGGAGCATTTCTTCATTGACTAATTCAACGAGAGATTGTTCCTCGCCGCTGTTCAAATTTGACTCGGCCTCTGCACTTGAATCTCCTTCCTCCACGAAAGGAGCGGCGTTACGTGTGAAGACCATGTAAGAAGAGAGGAACTTGAATTCAAAGTTCAAGAAATTCGCTACAAGAAAAGGAAACCAACAGCTTCCGAGCTCACTGATGCAACCATGAGCACAAAGATGACTAGTTGATTTTCCGTCTTTCTAGAAAGAAATCTCATTGGCGTTAGACATAAAAGAGGCATATATGCGAAGAGAAAATTCTGCTTCGATGATAAGCATTGCTGAGTGAAGGAGGGTGAGATCCTGAAGCCGCGCATGGCCATGGAGGATCCGTGGGATTCGTAAATGCCTTGTAGAGTAAAAAGCACTTCAAAATCGAGCAAATTTGGTAGGATAACTACTATTCAGTCGGAGAGGGAAGTTAGAGTTGATGATTGACTAAATTTCTAACTAAGTTGATTGAAAATAAGAGGGTGGAAATAACCCCACCCTCGAACAAGTTCCAATATTGTCTTAAAAACTTGTCATGATTCTGCTTGTGGGACTTCCAACCCTATACTGATCAAATTTATATCCAGTTAAAATCAAAACTTGTGGATTTTGTTACTTTAGGTGAACATTTGTATATTACTAAATGTTAAATTATGACTCGAGTTTGAGAGTTTACAAAAACGCAATTCCTTGGACTCTTGAAGCTACACAAAAGAGAAAATAAAATAGAATATATATGCAGCAAAGTATTCTTTCCGTTGCAAAGGAGGAGCCGAATTTTATTGAGCCATGGTGGGGCCCAAATGGGCACACATTAAAAAAGGAAGTTGCAAAGAAGCAGTGTCCCACTCGATTTCGTAGAATCAAAAGGGAAAGGTGGGGCCCAAGGTCAAACTTTTGACCTTCGGCACACCCACGTGTAAAACAAAGTTCTTTTGCAGGTCTTTTTTTTCAGTTTTGGTTGCAGCCTGAAACCCTACGTAAAGACGCTGCCGAAGCCTACGTACATGTTAAGAAAAGCCGCATATTGAAGCGTCATTTACTTTGAGTGCCGTGAGTGTTCTCTATTTGTGAGAGACGTCCATAGGCGCTGAGTGCTTTATAGCGGGTCTTCATGTTTCTCGTGTAGCAAAGCTTATTCGTGATTTACATCCAAGAAAGATTGGTGTATTAGGTGTAATTGGGGTTTGGGAAATACCGAGATAGTGTTTGAGTGACTCGAATGTGTAATCTCCTTGTATCGCTTGATTTATAATGAAATTCGTTGTTGTTCTCCCCGTGGACGTAGGTCTTTACAATTGAACCATCTAAATATGGTGTCCAATTTATTTTCTTCATCTGTCTATATTATTGTTCGATCGCTCGCCTTTTCGCAACAAGTGGTATCAAATCCAGGCTTGGCTAAGTTGAAGTGAATCGATGGTGACAAAAGAAGTAAAAGTGAGAATCAATAGATTTGATGAGAAAGATTTTAGTTTCTAAAAAATGCAAATTGAAGATTATCTTTACCAGCTGAAACTGCACTTGCCCTTATCTAGGGAGAAACCAGAGACGATGAAGCAAGCTGATTGGGATTTGCTAGATAGATGAGCTATGGGTGTTATCTAGCTAATGTTGACTCAAAACGTCGCATTTAACATCTTGAAGGAGAAGACCACAACTAATTTGATACAAGCCTTATCGGATATGTACGAGAAGCCCTCTGTGATTAACAAGGTCTATTTGATGTGACATCTGTTTAATTTGAAGATGAGTGAAGGTGCGTCAGTTGTAGATCATATCAATGAACTCAATGTGATTGTTAGTCAATTGAGTTCAGTTGAGATTAACTTTGAAGATGAGGTACGTGCTTTGATTATATTATCCTCATTGCCTGATAGTTGGAATACTACTGTTACTCATGTTAGTAATTCCTCTGGGTCAACAAGTTTGACGTTTGATGGGGTTCGAGATTTGATTCTAAGCGAGGACATTCATAGAAGAGAATCTGGTGAATCTGTATCTATTGCTTTAGTAGGTGAAAATAGAGGAAGATCTGTAACACGTGTAGGTAAAAGTAGTACTAATGTGAACAAACGTAGTCAATCTAGGATTGCTAATGTTGTCTGTTGGAGCTGTGGCAAGATGAGGCATATTAGAAAGGATTGCCTTAAGTTGAAGAATGAGGAGGGTAAGAGAATTATAGTTGATTCTGCAGATAATATTGTAGCTGTAGCAAATAATGCCGATTATGTCTTATCTATCACTAATGATTCATCGCTTGATAGATGGATTATGGATTATGGTTGTTCTTTTCATGTCACACCAAATAGAAACTGGTTTATCACTTATCAGTGCACGGGTAATGGTAAAGTCCAGTTAGGGAACAACATTGAGTGCGATGTTGTGGGTGTTTGTAAGGTTAAAATCAAAATGCATGATGGTATCGTGAGGACATTGAGTGGAGGGAGGCATGTTCCAGAATTGAAAAAGAACTTAATTTCCTTGGGTGCTTTAGACTTAACTGATTGCAGGTATTCTTCAAAAGGTGGAGTTTGGAAGGTTGTTCGAGGTGCCTTGGTGATAATGAAAGGAATCAAGCACAGAGGCCTATATAAACTTCAGGGTGAGACAATGACAGATTTTGCCTCGGAGACGTCGGATGTATCTATTTGAGAGTCTATTGACTGCTCGAGGAAGACCTGGGTGTTTGTGTCAATGCATAAGTTTGATGCTGGTGTCAGGATCACGCGGTTGAAAGCTTTGATTGAGACGGAGACTAGTAAGTCGATCAAACATGTGTGGACTGACAATAGTATGGAGTTCTGCTCGGAGTTGGCAAATAAATTTTGCATAAAAGAGAGTATAGTGAAACACCACACTAGTGCAAATAAATCACAACAATTTGCAGAATTGACAACAAGAACATTACTAGAGATGGTCCAAAAAATTATCTCTAGTGTTGGTATTACTAGGAGAATTCTAGCTGATATACTAAGTACGGTAAGCTACCTACTGAATAGATCCCCATCAACTGCTATTGAAAGGCGAACTCTTGAAGAAGTGTGGTCAAATAATGTTGCTGGTTATTCTATTATTAGAATGTTTGGTTGCCTGTGTTATTTTCGAGTGAGTGATGATAAGTTTGATTGGAGGGCAAAGTGCATATTCC
This sequence comes from Eucalyptus victrix, assembly GCA_016097545.1. NCBI lineage: Eukaryota > Viridiplantae > Streptophyta > Magnoliopsida > Myrtales > Myrtaceae > Eucalyptus > Eucalyptus victrix. The sequence goes on along the minus strand of CM027839.1, from coordinate 55,214,583 downwards.
ATGGTTATACACAAGGTGAGTGAGGGCAATCATTTGTGGTGCCCGAATATAAATTCACTTGTTGACAGCAAAGAAGTTACCATTGACAAGTCTTCGATACTTTTGGCTAGGAGTGTTTGTGGTAGTATTAATACGGATCTGGACGGTGTTCAGCTTGAGGTGTAGTTGCAACTAGAAACTTCTGAGGTAGCGAGTATGAGTATTAGCAAAGTAATCGATATAGATGGTGCTTGTAGTGAGGTGGAGCTTATAGAGCAAACGGTTGCTATAACTACTGATATTAACAAAGTATATATTTGATCTCCTGACAGATATGGATGTAACAATGGTTTTACTTTATCTACGGTTAAGGAGGTTGTATCGGAAAATCCTTACGGAGTAGTTAAAGGTGCATGTAGAGTTGGTATTCTAATGAGATCCTTGGTTATGGCGAAGTTGCTTGAACTTGGATAATATTTGTGGCGGTTGAGCCCATTGGGGGCTATGAGAAAGTAGCAGCAGAGTTTGAATTTTTTGTGAAGTGATTGTAACTTGGCTCAAATGTCGAGCCAAGGTGGAAATTGTTAAATTATGACTCGAGTTTAAGCGTTTGCAAAAACGTAATTCCCTGGACTCTTGAAGCTGCACAAAAGAGAAAATAAAATAGAATATATCTGCAACAAAGTTTTCTTTCCGTTGCAAAGGAGGAGCTGAATTTTATTGAGCCATGATAGGGCCCAAATGGGCACACATTAAAAAAGGAAGTTACAAAGAAGCAACATCCCACTTGGTTTCGTAGAATCAAATGGGAAAGTTGGGGCCTAAGGTCAAACTTTTGACCTTGGGCACACCCACGTATAAAACAAAATTCTTTTGCAGGTCTTTTTTTTTTTTTTTTTTTTTTTTTTTTTTTTTGGTTTTGGTTGCGACCTGAAACCCTACGTAAAGACGCCGCCAAAGCCTACGTACGTGTTGAGAAAAGCCGCATATTGAAGCGTCATTTACTCTGAGTGCTGTGGGTGTTCTCTGTTTGTGAGAGACGTCTATAGGTGATGGGTGCTTGATAGCGGGTCTTCGTGTTTCTCGTGCGGCAAAGCTTATTCGTGATTTACATCCAAGAAAGATTGGTGTATTGGGTGGAATTGGGGTTTGGAAAACACCGAGAGTGTTTGAGTGACTCGAGTGTGTAATCTCCTTGTATCGCTTGATTTATAGTGAAATTCGATGCTGCTCTCCCGGTGAACGTAGATCTTTACGATTAAACCACGTAAATCTAGTGTCCGATTTATTTTATTCATCTGTCTATATTATTGTTCGATCGCTTGCCTTTTTGCAACACTAGATAACTTTATGTAAAAAAATTTTAGGCTTTGACTTGAGGGCAGAGGCAACCAAACAGAATAAAAAATCAAATTGATTCAAACAACTTTTGGTGAGTTCAACCGAGAGAAGACCCTTTTGATGTGGTTTATCATTCGCCAAATCGAGTTCCCTAGACATCATGAAATGGAAGAATTGCTTTGACTGCGTCTTTGAAGGTTCGTTCATTCCCTAGCCATTTTAGCGATAGTGCTTTCTCTATGATGGTACATTGAGAAGAAGCAACCCTTATTGTTTATCTGGCTTTTGGCTTATGGCGAAAGGGTTCTAGAAAAAAAATCGCGAATCTAGCTATTGATGATGATCTTAACAGGATTGTAAAGTCTTTTTGTCATGATGATGCACTTGAATTGGAGTTGTGGTGCTTACAGGGTGGCTCTACTTGAACTATCTGTGCTAATATTTTGACTTGTCAAAGGGCGGGGCCCACAAGAGAAAAAAAGGAAGAAGAAAAATGGACATTCAGCTTGTTATAGAAGCAAAAGAGAGAATTGAAAGAAAGAAAGAAGGAAGGAAGAAAGAAATGAATGAAGTGGGCTTTTGTGCCTACATGTCACAGAGTCTCGCCAAACCGATTCAACTCCATTACGCAACATCTGATAAGTGCTCACATCCCTCGTTTTTCTAATCATACTAGTTTTCAAGGTTAAGGCTTAAATTTGGAATTACGTAAGGTTCAAGTTGCAAAGTCCGCTTTTTGATTAGTTGAGCAATGAAATTTTTTGGAATTGGTGGCTTATAGTGTTGTGGAGACATGGGCTTTGAAGGTAATCATTTATAAGCAATGGTTTGGTCAGAGTGAGAATTTTAAGGTTGCACGTGCGAGCCTCACATTGTGAACAGCTTGAATAATCATTTTAGGTGTGCAATTTGTTAGTTAGTAGGAATCCATTTGTTAGCATTTAAGTGTTGTTTCTTGTAATATTTTACTTGGTTTTGATATTGATTCTTGTTTAGTTGTTAGTATTATGAGATTGTTGGCTCATTCGGTTGCGTGTTGTTTGATCGTAAGCATTCCAAGATGAGTGGTACTATCTCTTCTATGGTTTTGTAAACTTGTATCTTAAGTAATAAAGACTTGCCTATCACACGAGTTATTAAAGCATGTTTCTTGTATAAAAATTTGGATCGGGCAATTACTATTGTTTTGTATTTGAGAACCACTTGAGAATGGTTTTAAAAAAAGATATTGCAACGGATATATATATGTATTACTCAATTCATTTTCCCTAAAGTGAGTGCAATACTAAAATTATGACATTACTCAATTCATTTTCCCTCCAATAGATGTTCGTGAATGGACTAGGCCCATATCCGATTCAACGGGTGCGAGGAGTGACCATTAGTACGAGACAGCTCGGAAAATGTGCAAGTTGTATAGGTTTTTAGGATGGTAAAGGAGACAGAGGTGGACTAATTCACTTCATTAAATAAGGAAAGTACTGGTGGGCAATACAGGCCAACACTAATGAGGACATTAGTTTTTAGAGCAAGGGAGTTTATGTAATATTCCATGAAAAAAGGAAACCTTGGTAAGGTTGTGAAATCCTGAAATTCCAATTCTTTTTCAATTGAATAAATTGGGCTTTTTATTGATACACCTATAGTTATATTCTCTAAGCTGATCACTCACGAGATAACTAGTCTATCCGAAAAAACTGTTAAGGCATTTTAACGCAATAGATTTTAGAATTCAACTAGAAACCGACTGCTTGACCGCGGTAGTTTGCAAGAGTTATTACAGCACAGTTAAAAATCGATCAGAGACCGAAGATATGTTGACTCAATTGAGACATGTGACTAAGTGTGGGTGATTTCACCTGATTGCAAAATTCTCGTCGATCTGCACTAGACCGATTTTTCTATCGTTTTGATACACTGTGTCTGCATTGGAAACCTTGAGATTTTCATGACAACCGAGAGTCGCCAATGTGTCGAAGATATACAATGTGGCTCGAAAATAATCGACCATGGGTCAATTGTACTAAAAACTTTTAAAAGCTACCTAGTATGCTAAGTCACACTAAAATCACACTAGATTGAAATTAACCGCAAATTGGAACCCAATTTTAGAAATGGAAAGTTTTTTCATGTCATGATTCATTTTAAGACCATCGACTTATCTTCTGAAGATTTTTCTGTAAACCAAGATTTTTTGCGAAGATTTAACGTTTGGTCGTTTTTGTCCGAAAAATTCAGAGGACCGTTTTTTATGGCATTTTTAGGATACAAGTTAGTTCTATTGGTAAGGAAAAATGTGAATTGAAGTGTGGACATTTTAATTGGATTTATGGGGACTGATTTAGGTCCAATTGGAGAGAAATCGATTCAATTTGGGAAAGTTGTGACCAAATTCGTAGGCCCCCTCGGTGCACAACCTTTTTTATCATTTGGCAAGTGTGTTGGGGAAGTTTGGAGTGGATAAGAGCTACTGGACAATGGCTAAAGAGGTGGGGCATGTTGGATGAGCTCAAAGGGGACAACTTTGATTTCTAGAAAGCTTGGTGGCCCCCCTCCTTTTAGCAACTAGCCCTTCTTCTTCAACAAACATTGCTTTCTCTATTTCCAATCCATTTTAAGCTTCAAAGTTGCAAAGGAAACCGAGCCAAGCCCCCCTGCCATCACACGTCCCCCGCCAAGCCACTGGACCGTTGTTGTGCCACCCGAGAGCCCTGTGCGAGCCCGCACCTGTCCGTCACCCATCCCACCCCCTGTCACGCCCAGCCATGTCCCCATGCCATTCTTGGTCACCGTCGAGCTCCCTAGACCACTGTCTAGGTCACCAGATTAGCCACCATTGCCCTCGTCGCCCCCGTCGCCCACAGTAGCCTCCGCTAGCCCGTCTCGCCATTTCCAGCTCAGCCTATCGCCTGGTTCTCTCTCTCGACCCAGCATCTAAAACCAAAGGCCAACAAGTTTCTGTGGACTCCAAGGCCCGTTTTCAGACTCATCCCATCCTTGTTTGGCTTCGCCACCAGGAGATTTATCACCCGTCTCCAAGTTGTTGTTGTCATGGACTCACCGGATTGCAAAACCGGTGAGTTTGCTCACTAAACTCTGCTTAGGGAGTTAATGATGCTTAATGATTGATTAGTTTAGGTTAAGTATGGTTTAGGTGATTAGTTAGAACATATTAGCAATTTAATTATTCGCTTATGCATGTTAGGTGGTTAGAATAGCTTAATTAGAGACTAGATAGATCATATTATTTATCTAAATAGGTTCAAAAATTTTCCGGGCCCGTGTTGGTGTTTAATTAAGCTTTTCCGGCATAAGTTTCTATTTTTGGCATTTAATTGTCTTTATTTGACTAATTTTGGTAATTATTTAATTATTTATTATTTTCCGAAAATTATACCGAGATAGCTGGTGACTTGAATTCTATGATGATTGCAATGGTATGCTTAATTTATTTAAATGCGTGCTGATTTGTGCAAATTGAGTGAAAATTGTAATTTTGGGTATTTACCCCAAAATTGGATAATTTTGATATTTTAATCAGAAAATACCGGGTGTTGATTTACAACGCCAAAAATATCTTTGTGGACTATTATAATTAGTGGGATTTTCTAAAAGAAAGATATTACAATTTTGGCTCAAGTCGACCGTATATCCAAACATGATTATTTTTATTAGGTATCTTTAACTTGGTGATTTGTCGGCTTGTGGTAGCATATTTATCGTTAGCTTTTGAGAGCTCCTTTGCACGTCAGCTTGTGAGAGTGATTTACCATAAAAGCCAATGTGCTTTTGATACGTCAGCTTATGAGAGCAGTATATCTTATTAGCTTGTGTGAGCTATAATCATTTATCAACTTGTGGGAGCACGATTTATATATCAGCTTGGCCAAGCTACTATCTATCTATATCAACTTGTGAGAGCTATGACCTATATGTGTGTGTGTGTGTATATATATATATATATATATATATATCAACTTGTGAGAGCATTGACCGTCTATTTCGGCTTATGAGATGGAATTGAATTATATATGGTACTAATTGATAAATAGTACGGATCATTTTGATAGTATAAAACTGAACTAATCGATGATTTGATTATTTGAATTAAATTAATTGGTTAAATATATGAACTATACTAATTTGTAAGAAAGATCTAAGGCAAGGTAAGTCATATGTCTTGTATGTGCGTAGACTGCCTTTATGCGTATTTCCTTCATAGTCGAAGTTTATAAGGTAAACTTATTGAGACATTGTCTCACCCCATCGTGGGCTCAACCTTTTAAGGTCCTTAGATGGCGGCTACTCCAAAACGTTTTGGCCAGCCCAAGAGGATCACCGAACAGGTCACCCAAATTCCTCTTCCCAAGGGTTAAGGAGCCTGGGTCTATGAGCTTACGAGGACCATTGTTTGGGTTGATGCGAGACTATCTCGAAGGATACCTCATCAATTCAGAGCGTGGTACCATAAAGAGCGAAATGGACCAAGAGAAGGTCCCCTACAAGAGTCTGAGGTCCTTATGTCGGTGTTAGAGAACACTTTTGGCAATGGTACAGCTGACCCTCCTAGTGGTGCAATGGTGGACCCAAGTGCTCAGGAGAGCTCGGAGTTTTTAGCTGGGGATTTGAACGTCTAGAGGACTTGTAGACCTTATGCTTTTGCAGACCTTTATATATAGACTAATATTATAAATAAGCTAGTCAGCTGTGTATAAAGGTGTGTGGTTTGGTTGCGCATTGTGGTCCTGCTTTTCTATCTTATTTTTGTGTTGTCTGGGCATTTATTTATACGCTTCCGCATACGCATTAAAGTGAATGGGTCGGCGATGCATCTTGGAATGTCGCAAATTTATCGACCACCGAGGGATGGGCACATGCTTGAAAATCGAGACGTGACAAATGTAATATAAAGGAAAGGAAACAAACTGTTCCGGGAGAAAATATTTGATGGTTGCTAACCACCAACTCATCAGCCTATGTAGCACGCGCCATCCACTCAAAATGCAACACTTGTCCGTTGACCTGAACATGAGTAGAAAATAAAAAAATTAAGAAAACTTTCTTTTCCTCCTCCTTTGGCTTGCAGAAAAGTACCGATCAACAATTAAATGCTTACTTTCAAAATCCCGCCAAACACTCTCTCCTTTTTTTCAAGGGTTTTAAAAAATTTTGTTTGATCTTCTGAATGAATTCTTTCTTGTTTGGTTTCTAGAAATGGAAATAAAGAAAAAAAATTCTGTTGATAATGAATTTTTATCAATGGCATCTATTTTTTCTTCAAAATTTTCCTAATTAGTAATAAAAAATATATCATGGATCTTATTCAACCTACTCTTCTAGAGAAGAACAACGATAGCCCACTCTCTCTTTCTCTCTCTCTCTCGCACGTCCTATCGCTTCCGCCTCCCCCAAGAGCCACCACTGGTTGCAATTGCTTGTGACAGCCCGATTTTCCAATTTTAATTTCAATAAATTTAGACGGGCATTTCATTGGCACGCATATAGCCCCTTTCCTTGAGTCGGCCACTCATGTGAAAACTAGTCTATCCGAAGAAGCCGTTAAGAAATTCTAATGCATAAGACTCGAGAATTTGATTAAGAAGCGACCTTTCAACCAAGATAATCTGCAAGGGTCATTACGGCACAAATAAAAATCGATTAAAGATCGGAAATAGGTGGGCTCAACAGAGACATGTGATCAGGTGTGGGTGATTCCACCGAATGGCACAATTCTTGCCGATCGACATTGAGCCGATTTTTCTAACGATTTGGTACCCTGTGCCCGTATTTGAAACCTTGAGATTACCCCGACAACCGAAAGTTATGGCTTGAAACCCCGACAACCGAAAGTTGTGGCTTGAAATGATCAACCGCAAGTCAAATGCACAAAAATTTGTAAACGTTGCTCGGTAGATTAGAATGTGCTAGTATTGTGCCAAAGTGAAATTAACTGTGAATTTGAGATTGAATTATGAAATTGGAAGTCATGGTGTGTCACAAATCTTATTAGGAACATTGGACTAATTTATGGACTTTAATTTGGACACAATTGGAGGAAAATTGATGGAAATTGAAGTAAGTGAATGTGCAAGAACTTGGACCCCGGCGGAAAATGAAATTGAACCTATTGGACTAAAGTTGTGGAAGGTTTGGAGTTAGTGACATCCCACCTTTCCAAGGCCTCATCCCCACCTCACCTGTGATGTCATGAATGAGGCAAGATGGGCTAGGGTTGTGACAAGTGGAAGGTGGGGATGAGGCCTTAGAAAGGTGGGATGTCACTTCCCCCTTGTCCCCATCATATTCTTCCTTTTGAACTTGGAGGAGAGAGAGAGAGAGAAGGGAGGAAGCAACCAGCGGAATCGCCGAGCGGCTCGTTTGCCCTTTGCTCACACAATCGTCGCCGTTTGTCATTCGCCGTCGAAGTTCACCGTCGCCGCTTGCCCGCGCGCGACCGCACGCCCTCCAGTACCGAGCTGCCTCGCCTCCATCTGCCGAGCTTCCTGCGCTGTCGTCTCTCCCAGCCAGCCGTTGTTCATCGTCGCCGAAGCCCCCGTCGCCGCCGTCCGTCGCTGTAAGCTGCCGTCCCGAGCCCTAGCTACCTCTGCTGGTCTTCCTCCACCGTCCTTCCGCCTGTTCAGCCGCCATTCTGCCACCCCTTCAAGCTTGGTTAGTTGCTGGAAAATCCAGCAAGATCCAGCCCTTTCGAGCTCATTTTGGCCTCCTATTAGTCCTCATTTGGTGTTGATCCGTGTAGGTTTATCGTCGGCGTCGCCGTGCTCTTCGCCGGAGACTCGTCGAAAAGCGATTTCGGTGAGTTTAACTCACTAAACCCCGATTAGCGGGTTAATCATGCCTTAAGTGTGTTTAGTTTAAGTTGAATGGAATTAGATTGTTAGATTAGTTCATTTAAATATGAATTAGATTAAGTGGTTTAATTAAAGTAAGGCATGTTTAGTTTAAGGGTTAAGTAGGTTTATTTAAAATAAGCCTTGATGTGACTTAAAGGAATTTATTTATGATTTAAATAAATGGTTCGAAATTGTTGGATTATTTAATAATAAATCATATTCCGAAAATCATTAAATATTATTATTATAAAAAAAACTCGAAAAATTATTTTTGGCCCTAATTGCTCAAAATTTCGTGCCGATCGTCACTGTATATTTAGAATTTGGAATTGATGAATGGTTAATGCAAATTGAGTGTTGATTAAGGAAAATATGGATTTTAATTAGAAAATCTCAAATGTTGGGTTTGATATCGAAATTGGGTTCTTAAAGATTAATGTTGTAATTATAATATATGAATCACGTGTGAAGTGCTTTAAATTTATTATGAGTTGTGGTATGATAATTGGGAGGAATTGTTTTGAATTATTAAATTGGAATTGCCCCTATATGGGATGCCCACGTGGTGGATGTGGGTCGCAGTTGATTCTGGGCCCATGCTCCTTCGGGAACGCCATCGATGTACTGACGAAGCCGCGCTCCAAGTGGGGGAGGCGATGCCTGGCTATATGTCAGTAGATAGCCGAACTGCGAGTAGGCTATGCCCTTGTGTGGCGCTAATGAATGATGATTTGAAATGCTTGCTGTGAATTCGAAATTAAATGAAATGGATTGTGTTCCGATGGTTCACGTGCTTATTATAACTTGTACTTGAGTGCTATGAATTGTACTAATCTACAGGAAGGCAATGAGGCGAGGTAAGTCTCATGTACTGCGTGGTTAGACCACTATGAGGCATATTTTCTTTCTAATAGGGGTTTAGGAGGGGTGAACTTGCTGAGACAAAGTCTCATCCCAGTTTGGGGAAAATATTACAGGACCGTAGATGGCGGGACCCCCAGAGAAAAATGGCATCCCAGTGCAAATCATTGAGCAGGTGCACAACTTCCCTGATCCTGGGAGCCATTGGGTCTACGAGTTGATCAGGACTACCGTATGGATCCCGGAGACCGAAGATGTTAGGGTACCCCATAGGTATAGGGCTTGGTTTCGTTTTGGGGCCAATGGCTTTAGGATTGATCCACTTGACAGTTTTGATATCACACTGGCCGTGATGGATGCTATCCTAGGTGAGGGTGTAGCTGACCTGCCCGATGATAGGGTAGATAACCCATTGTTTCCGAACCCGGTGTTGTCAGATGTGGAGGATGTGGGACCGACGAACGAGTCCGATTAATAGTTATAGGACTGTTCCTCTTTTTGGTGGACTGATCCATGTCATGTAGGCTGACCCCCTTTTTTTATGCACATAAACTCTGACCCATTTTTGGTGCATATAGTCTCCGGATCCTGTTGGTGTATGTAAGCCCTGGATTGATAATGATGTATGAAAGTATGATGTTTGATTTTGAATTGATATTTCCTGTTGTCCTATCCCGTATGTTTTTGTAAGGTGCTTCTTAGTACGTTCCGCTTGCGCATTAATATTTAATTTGGGGTCGGCGACACTACCTGGGAATGTCGCATTTTCATGACCATGGAGGGATGTTGGCGCGCTCGACGTTCAGGGCGTGACATTGCTGGTCCCAACCCCTTGTGCCTCCGTCGTTGCCTCTAGAGCCCATCGACGGCCACGTTCATCAATTGGCTCTCTCTCTCACACACGCACGATTATGCTAACTCGCCATGGATGGTGCCAAATCCCCGGTTGTTTCTGACGTGGCGATCAAGCATAAGGTCTGCACCCGTGTCTATCCCTTGGGGAGCCCTAGAGACGCCTACTATGGCCAAGTTTTTCCTTCTTAAGAGCTTGTTGTTGTTGTGTAAGAATACCCATAAGCCAAAAGATAAGTCTTTTTCCTTGAATTTGCATTAACCGTCCATTGTACTCTCCACGAGTGACTACTTTTTGCAATGCACTAAAATTTTGTTGAATATGCTGCTGAGTTTGCCACGAAAAACTTGAATAAGAGTATCATAGATGAAGTAGTGAGAAGAGACGAGGATGAAACAGAGATGACCGTGAAACATGGTTACCTAAAGACTGATTTGGATTTTTTGAATGAGGAAGGATGAGGTGGTTCATGATGTGTGGTTGCGTTGATTAGAAGGGGCAGCCACTTCGTGTCTTATGTTGGAGATTGTCAAGATTATCAAGTTGTTCTTTGTAGAGCTGTCACTATGGAGGCTCTCACATGTGATCATAGGCCTTTGTCGCAACCTATCCCTCGGAACCTATTCCCTCAGGGTGTGTGACATTGGAGTATTTTTAGAAATTTTGCAAAAAGGAGTTGCCACTAGTCTATTGGGGTCGGCTAGAAACCAAGTGAGGTATATGTATACCTCACTTCCTACGCAATCAGAGAATTTAGAGTCGGGGACTTGATTACACTAATTATCCAATTAGTGCCCTTTCGATACCTAATCTTGTTCATTTTAAAATAAAGGATTTTTATTAGGTAGTTTGGATTGATTTCATTCCTATTCACTAACATGTGAGGTGATCATGCAGGTGCATAATTATTAAAGTAACAATCATAGCTATCATGATCCTAATTACAGTAAAATTAAATATGTGCAATTAAACATAATTAGATATGTAAATCAAACATGCATCATAATTAATAGACGAGCAAATAAAGGTCTAATTACACTAAAAAGGCAAAACATAGCAATTCCTAACCAAATCCAAGGTAATACAGGACATCTCAATCACCTTTCTTCTAAAATTCTAACTCATAACGCTATCTTCAAATATAACTTTCTTCAACGGATTAAACTATATTACATTGCAACAACAATTCCTTACAACAAAAGCTCCTTGAGTAAAACCTTTTCATATACGGTATCAAAGTTATACATAGACAAAGGATTCAAGTACAACTGTAACCATTGCTCCTGCTTTATATGACTTCATTACAACAACTAAAGTTTTATAAACTTAACCAAAATTCTACTGTGCCATTATAATATAATTGTTCTGGGAACATTGCCCTTTCTACTCAGTGCCTAACTCGATTCATCTCTAAACTGGCGGTCCATTCAACGGAACTATATCTATGATTACGTCAGGCACAGCTTCGGCCTGACCCTGTGTAATTGCATACACGGTGCCCTGAACTAGAGGTCTTAGCTGTCCTCCTTGTGGTACGTTCTAAGGGGCATATCCTTTGATCTAACCCATCTGCGGCGGTGGTGGCAACTAATACGATCTCCCCTATCTTCTGGGACAGTCCCTAGCTATGTGACCCGGCTGGCCACACCCAAAACAATTACCCAGTCTAGAATGACATGGGGCGGATCCACGTGGCCTTCCACATAAGTGACACATACCATTCTGGCTAGACCCTATCTTTCCGATTCCACCCTCCCTGATGGGCGGAATCTGGAATCTGTTTCCAAGCATAGGCCTCTTTCCTTGGCGGATATTGTCTCTATGAGAACTGAACCTTGATCCACACAAGGCGGCTCTGTCATTCTGATCCTTCTTAATTTTTTGAGCTCTCCGATACAGATCATTGTAAGTCTTTAGATCCAGAAGGACTAAGGCGCTCCTCATGTCCAGTTTGAATCCATCTCTAAACCTTCTCGCTCGGTTTATAGGATTCTCAATCAGTTCAAAGGCATACTGCGAAAGTTCAGCGAACTTTGCCTCATACTCATCAATAGTTAGGGAACCCTGGCGAAGACGTTGGAATTCTGCCATCTTCACCTCTCCGACAGTCTCAGAGAAATATTTATCATTGAAGGCTTCACGGAAAGTATTCCACTCCTAGATAGCACCTTCTGGGAAGATCATTTCATGGGTAGTCATCTCCCAAGTATTCGCAACTCCCTCTAGCTGGTAAATCACCAAGATTATCTTCTCCGTCTCGTTACACATCAGCAGTGCAAACACTTTCTCGAGCTTCTGAACCCAAGAAGCGGCAGCTTTAGGATCTCCTATCCTGATGAACAATGGTAGATTTAACCTTAGGAAATACTCCACCAGCTTATGGATTGGTCTTGCAGCGACCACTATCCCTGGTGGACCTTCAACATTCACGGTGGCTGGAGCAACGGCAAGTACGACTGTAGGTACGGTAGCAGGGGCGACCTCAACTGCAACGGAAACAGCTATAGTAGCGGCGGCTTGAGCCGCAGCTTCGACTATAGCAACTTGCTGATCTAATTTGTTGCCCAAGGCTTCAAGTACACGTATGATCCCATCGAACCTGGGATCATCAGGGGCTACTACCCTAGCACTAATAGGAGGTAGTGCTTCATCACTAGCGCTAACCACAGCTAGTGTTTTACCACGGCCTCCTCGGGCACCAACCCTGGTTAGCGTTCTGCCTCGAGTCACAGCCCTACCGGCCCTCTTTGTAGGAGTCCTTGGCTCCTGGTCACTCATGGCTCAGCTTTATCTACTAGAGCCTGCTTCCAATTGCACTATGAATTAGAAACAGAGTGACACAAATAACAAGCAATTCTAGCATTCAGCTACCACAGACATGCACTAACATGAATTTAAAGGCCTTTCTTACTACTATCCCATAGGTCATCGCCCCTTATCACTCTAATTCCTTAACTTTGTTCTAATACCACAAAAGAAGATGTCACACCCCGATCCTCAAACACACATACATCCCTTACCTGTGGTCGATTTTAAAAGCGATATCCCAGGACGTGTCGCCAACCCTTTTCATTTTAATATGCATATGCAGAAGCAATTATAATCCCCAGACAATAAAACAATGGGATATAAAAGTATTGTCATATTTTTCATATTGAAATTTACAACCAAACTTTTATACAACCACACCTCAAAGTATTTTACCATACTATTCATAAAGGTCTAGTCTCACACTCAACCACTTACAAACAGGGTTCACAAAGAGGATGGGATCATAGTCCTCATCCAGGTCGTACTCGGATCATTATCGAGGTTTTCCTCCAAGTACTCCTCTTTGGTCTCTTTCTCCTCAGGCTCCTCATCAGTGTCCTAAAATGTTGTCCCACAATCAGGATGATATTACGTCTTAGCAAGTTCTACCCCACTAAGACTCAATTAGGAAACCAATACGCTAATCGGGCTACCTATACACGCACGGGTCATAGGACTTACCTTGGCTTCAGATTCCACCTGCATATTAGCACAGTTTAATAGGCACACAAGCAATCACATCACAGATCAATATCTCAATCAATCGACCTAGTTAATTACATGTCAATCAGACCATTCTCTGGTCGTCTCCCTTATTCAGTCTCAAATCTTACTCACGGCTTCACAAGCACAGTCTACCAAATTTCTTAGCAACAAATTACGATCCAAAGAACACAACCTATCTTTAGGTGGCAAATTACGGCCCGATAGGTGGTAGATTACGGCCTTATCAGGTGCGACCCTTATCGGGTGGCAATTTACGGCCCAAAGGATGTGACCTCTATCAGGTGGCAAGTTATGGCCGTATCAAGCACGACCCCTATCGAGTGGCAATTTACGGCCCAACAGGCGCAACTGACTCCAAATTGAGTGGCAAAACTCAGCCCCACTGGCACAGCCATATCTTGACGGCTTTCGAGGTTCTACTCACAACCTTTCACAATTAAATTCTAATTGAATACCAACACTGATTAATGTTGGGATAAATCCCCACATACGCATCAACTCATTAATTTTCCACAAACCAGTGCTCAAATAAATAAACAGATTACACCACGACAATCAACACAGAATTTCAATCATCGACTATCCCACCTAATTTTCGAAAAATAAATAAATAAATTCTAAAATTAATAAATAAATACTAAGAATTCAATTTATGCATGTATTGCCTAATTGAAGCCCGATAAGGATCAAGAAAAATCTCAAGATGCATTCAATAAATAGTATAGACAGTTCTCTAGCTAAGTACATTAATCACCTAACTAATATGTAATGCAATTAACTAATAATCACTAATCCATTCTAATCTAATCACATAATTGCACTTAATTAAATCTAATCAATCCTTAAGCATCATTAGTCTACTAAGCAAGGATTAGTGAGATTACTCACTTGGCAAAGCGAAGACCGGAACACCATGACAACGGCCGAAATCGAGCTTTCAACAACACCGACGAGCTTGGATTGGGCCTTAAACTTAGGCCCAACAAATCTCAACCCAACTAAGATTTGTTCTTGATTTTGGGCTGGACTCGCTCTTGGGCTTGGGCCGAAATCCACTAGGCTTCGCTAGCTTTTTGGGCTGAATTGAAGAAGGGCTGCCTTCTTGTGCTGAGATGGATTGGGCTGAACTAATACTAAAGACGTGCGGGCTGCAGACTGCAGGCTTGGACCAAGCTCCACCCAGGCCGAACTGCTGGAATGGGCGGGCTTGCTGGGCTCGAATTGCTGGGTTCAATCCACGGAGACGCTGGGTTGCTCGAGTAGTGTGGCGATGCCTAGCAATCAACGTGAGGAACCTCGGATGCTTGCTATTGACTAGGGAGCTATAGACTTGGACGTTGCAGCAGAACGTCGAGGCCGCATGGAGTAATGGCTGAAGACCATGCAAACAGGGCTACTTCGGCTTCGCTCGGTGGTCAACAAAATGGGAGGAAACTTGCTGTTGTTGACCGAAGAACCGCAATGCTTGGACAAGTGGCACGAATGTGCAGAGATGGAGCAACTTCATGGAACATGGGCCGAGTGAAGAGAGAGAGATGGCTTCGATTGAATTCGATGGCAGAGACGGAGGGAGAGAGGACGTGGGATGAGGACAGCGGCTTTAGTGAGTCTTCAGTGGACTGCTCCGTGCGGCTGGCGTTGCAAACGAGAAGCAATCAACCTTGGTAAAAGAGACATTGATCTGTTGACTCCACAAACATGTGGCAGCGGCTGGGAAAGATGGGCCGTCGGCAGAGAGAAAAAATGAAGGAAGTGGGCTAATGGCGGAGAGAAAACAACGTGAAGATGCTGGTTTCTTTCGAAGGAGAAGCAAGGAAAGTGAAAGCAGCGCGGCACCGTTAGGAGGGCAGCTCGCACGAAGAAGAGAGAGACCAGCCAAGCGTGTCCATGAAGCCAAGGAAAAAGGGACTTAAAGTCAACACTTATCCCCTTCATTGATTGCATGTCCCCTAGATCTTTATGCACAAATATCTCAATGCTTTCTCCTAATACTTTCATGTAATAAAATCCACAAATTACTCCAATTTGAAGCCAAAATCCAACCCTCCTTCACAACTCCGAATTTCATTATATTTGCTTCGATTATTCCACGAAATTTTTTCAATTCGACGTCCAATCTTTGATGAATAAAATCCCAAATGATTTTCTGTAAGTCCCCGACACTCAAAAGCTTGGTTTGAAAGTCCAAATTTCCCTCAACTTAACCCATCTAAATTTATGTTAATTTTCTACGATGTCCGAACCGATTTTCCATAAAAATCCCGGAATCTCCGAAAAATCTTCTGAGACTGAGTCAACGTTCCTAAAATAGCTTATGACACCACAGAACTTTCAATTTCTAAAATCAAGTTCGAATTCACGGTTAATTTCCATTCGACGCGTTTTTAGCATGACCTAGAGTACCGGGTAACTTTCAGAACTTTTCAATGCAAATGACCTGTGGTCAATTTTCTTCGAGCCACAATGAACCCACTCGACTCAATTACGATTCTCAATTGTCGTAAAAATCTCGATGATTCAAATACGGATACTAAGCATCAAAACGATAAAAAAAAAAAAAATCAGTCTAGTGTTGGTCGATGAGAATTTTCCAATTTAGTAGTGTCACTCACGATTAGCCACACATCTTAGTTGAACCAACCTATCTCTAATCTCGAATCGACTTATATCTATGCCATAATGACCTCTAAAGATAAGCACGGTCGAGTAGCCGATTTCTGATCGAATTCTCATGTTTATTTGCCTTAAAATTCTTAATGGTTTCCCCATATAATCTAGTTATATTTAGAATAATTAGTTCTGAGAACAGCCCTATAGACACATCAATGAAATGCTCGATTTATTCAATAAAAAACATGACTGAAAATCTAGGATGTCACACAGAGTGCAGGCGCAGGCGTCGACACTTGGAGGCAGCAATGCGCAGGTGGCGGTTTGAGCGGCGTCAGGGAGGAGGGTGGCGGCTCGGCTCGGACGGGTTGAGGCATGCGGTGGCTGGGCAACCATCCTCCTTTCCCCCTCCAAATTCTCCGCTTCTCTCCTCTCTGCTCCTTCTTGAGCTCCCCCTTCCCTCTCTTCGTCTCTACCTTTCTCTAGGGTTTCCTATGTGAAGATGGAGGAGGGAGAAGGCTGGCGTGGACCAGGCCAAAGGGGAAACGGGCCTAGGTTGCGCGAGGGAAAAAGAGGCTTTTTTTTTTGTTATTTTTCTTTTTCCCCTTTTTTTCTTTTTTTCTTTTTCTCTTTTATATATATATATATATATGAAAATGCAAATTAGGTGTCAACAGCCTTGTAAAGAGGATGAAAAAGAAATGCATTGAGGCTCTCATAGCATTTTATTCATTCTTTACATGTAAAAAGATACTAGATCACAGATTTATATGAAATTAAGTTCTTTTACCTTAGCTGCTTCCATTCTGAAATAACTTGAGTTACAAATTTTTGCTTCTGTTAGAAGCTTCGAGATTTCTATCCAATTCATGAAAGTGAGATTAAGAATCAAGCTATTGTATCAGCATGTATATAATTTTCTATCTATGGGTCTATCTGCTAATTTCAATTGAAAAAAAATATTCTTTTCCATTGTTGTGGCTGTGAAAGTTGTTCAACATACATGATTTATGTCCTAATGATGTGGTGTGCATCTTTGTTCAGTAATTTAATATGATCATAAATTGGCTTCCCTTCCTGTCATGGAGTGTGACAGATGAGTTGTAGCATGTGGAACATTTCTTCATGCCACTTGCAAAAAGTTGGTTTTTCCATAGCAAGATGTAGATATCACGAAAATGGATGGTTTTTGATGATTCATATCGTGATTTAAAGTCATGCTAGTTTGAGGTGTCATCTCCCCCCCCCAACCCAAAACTTTTTATTTTTTTTTTAGTGGAATCAATAGCAAGTCTCCAACCATCAGCATTTCCCGATGCAATAAGCACGAAATAACGTTTTAGTCCCTCAAGGAAATGGATAAGGAAGCTAATCAAATCAGCCATTGAAGAACTTCCGTTATATTCATCATGAATAGACTCCATGTTGTAAGGAGAAAGAAGCATAAAATTGATAAATACATACACGGCAAAGACTTGCCGAAATCTTCATACATAATGGCGGTAGTTGAAAGATGAACTAAACATAACCATATTCAATGTTATCAGTACCCATACTTAGGAAACTTGTAGCTCAACAACAGCAGAGTACGAAGATGCAAAAGCTCCAAAAGCTCAATCCCCTAAAAAAAACCATGAGAGAGAGAGATGGAAGACTCGTATTGAACTCACAACAAATGCAAACATCTTAAGTTCTAATGCCTCCTCGAGTGTTCCCCCCATCATTCTCCAACCTCTCCCACTAGAACTGGAACCATCATATCGGCCACCTCTCTTGGAGGCATCCACTTTACTGGCTGTCTGCTAAATCTTTATATCCTCGTGCAGATTAGCCGTCATATCCATTTTATTGGTTGTTTGATATAAAACAGAAACGGCTGATGCAAATTCAAGGAAAAAGAATGATCTTTTGGCTTTTGGGTATTCTTACACAATAGCAACAAGCTCTTAAGAAGGAAAAATTTGGTCATAGTAAACGTATCTAGGCTCCCCAAGAGACTGACGCGAGCGCAGACCTTATGCTCGATTGCTGTGTCAGAAATAGCCCGGGGGGCTCGGGACTAGCAGTTGCAACCGGTGGTGGCTATTAGCGGAGGCAGAGGTAGTAGGGACGTGCTGGGGAGAGAGAAAGAGACTGTAGACTGTAGTTGCTCTTCTATAGAAGTGCAGGTTAAAACCCCTGAAAATTGAAAAAGAGAGAGAGAGAATGTTGGGATTTAGAAAGTGAGCATTTAATTGCTGCTCTATACTTTTCTGGAAGCCAGAGGAGGGGGAAAAGAAAGCTTCTTTAATTTTTTTAGGGAAAATGTCACAAATAGTCCCTATATTTTCACTAAATGTCCAATTTTATCCCTGAACTTTCGATCGGCTCAATTTGGTCCCTGAACTATTGATAAAATGTCCGATCTAGTCCCTGAACTTTCGAATGGCTCAATTTGGTCCCTAAACTATTAATAAAATGTCTAATCTAGTCCCTGAACTTTCGATCGGCTCAAGTTGGTCCTTGAACTATGATAAAATGTCCGATCTAGTCCTTCGTTACTATTTTTCTTTTTCTTTTTCCTATTTTTCCCTTGTTTTTCCTTTTTTTCCTTTTTTTTCCTTTTTTTCTCTTTTTTTTTTTTTTTTGCTTTCCCTCTGCCATAGCCGGCAGAGGGCCGGCATCTGGCCAGGGAGCCCCTCATCGACGTCGGGCAAGGGCGAGGGGCTCCCTCGCCAGATTGGCGAGGGCCCCCCGTCAACGTCCCTCACTCGACACCGGCAAGGGGCTCTCCCTCGCAGATATGGCAAGGGGCCATCCTCGTCGGCATCTGCGAGGGAGAGCCCCTCGCCGACGCCGACGAGGGAGAGCCCCGCGCAGACGTCGACGAGGGGCCGTCCTTGCTGGCGTCTGCGAGGGAGGGCCCCTCATCGGTGTTGAGCGAGGGCAAGGAGCTCCCTCGTCGGCGTCCCTCACAAGCGGGCTAGGGGCTCTCCCTCCCAGATTTGGCAAGGAAGAGCCCCGCGCAGACGTCGGAGAGGACGGCCCCTCGCAAATCTAGCAAGGGGCCGTCCTCGCCGGTGTCTGCAAGGGAGAGCCCCTCGCCGACGCCGGCGATGACGGCCCCTCGCCAGATCTGCGAGGGAGAGCCCCTCGCCTGCGTCGGGCAAAGGGCTCCCTCACAAGATCGGCGAGGGAGCCCCCGCGCACTTGCGAGAGATGCCGGCCCTCCGCCGACTCTAGCAGAGGGAAAGCGAAAATTAAAAAAAAAAAAGGAAAAAAAAGGAAAAAAGAAAAGAAAAACAGTAACGAATGATTAGATCGGACATTTCATCATAGTTCATGGACCAACTTGAGCCGATCGAAAGTTCAGGGACTAGATCGGACATTTTATTAATAGTTCAGGGACCAAATTGAGCCATTCGAAAATTCAGGGACTAGATCAGACATTTTATCAATAGTTCATGGACCAAATTGAGCCAATCGAAAGTTCAGGGTCGAAATTAGACATTGAGTGAAAATATATGGACTATTTGTGACATTTTCCCATTTTTTTAATTTCCTACTCTCGTCTAGATAACCGGACAAGTGTCACATTTTGAGTGGATCACGCATGCCACGTAGGCTAGTGAGCTTGTGGTTAGCACCACCGAATATTTCTTCCTGTTCTTGACATACACACTGATGGCGGGAAGCAATTAGGAGGGAATCAAGAAATTTCCTAGCTAGGTTTTCCCCTTCCATTATATTACCTAGGATTGGCATCTTCCACTTCCAGTTCACACAACCAATAAAAAAGGTGGAGACAAGAGCAAAATAAGGCAGCTTCGGGACACTCCAACCTCGCCGGAACCGTCACTTAACATCGCGAATCGTGCTTTTCTCGGTAGATGTCGGGATCCGACCAGATCTCAAATGGTCTCTTCTACCTTCGTCGCCAGGGGTGCTTAGGCAAATTTCTGGCTGCAACCCAACAGATATTAGAGGCGGCAATTCGGACATGACACAAGAACACCGTTCGGATTGAGATGACACGAGACAACTTAACTTGAACTTGACCTAAATTGACACGTTTTTACTCAATTTTTAAAAGAAAACATTTTGTAGTTAGGTTTAAACAATTTTATAACGAAAGGAAATGACACGAATCATTTCACGAAACTAAGAGGCGAGCATGAATAGGTAAACTTCTCATCTAAATTTAATCTGTTCGGGTTTTAAAACCTGTATTTTATTCTACGAGATCTCTCTCCAAACGACACAACCGATGCCAAAGAATAAGCCAACCATGAGCAATTGTGCAGGCACCAACTTTGGTGTCTCTCTTCATCTAGGATAATTACCTAATCAGTCTTAAACTTAGTATAAGAATGTTAATTTAGTCCTTAATTTTTCATTTTTATCAATGTCGTTATAAACCTTTACACAAAATTTCAATACAATTGTTCTAACCAATAAATGTTAGATATTGCTAAGTGGTGTCCACTTATAGCCAGCCATTCTATGTGGCATGTTGACTTGGACAATTTTTGCATCACCACATTAGTGATTTTCCAAGGGGCCAAAAGCGTTGCATTGGAATTTTGTACAAATTTTTAGGACTTAGATTGGCAAAGTTTGAAGAATTTAGGATTGAATTGGCATCCCTATAATATATTTAAGACAAATTGGTAAGTTGCCCCTCTTCATCCCTAGGCCTGGCAGATAGTTGTTAAGATTGGACAAATTCAATCCGTCTTGTTAAAAAGTCCAATCAGAGGCTAAGTTGTCAAATGAATATATGGTTTAAATATTCTAACATTCTCCTTGCCCTTGAGCATAGGCTAGACTTTGGCCAAAAATAGTCCACTTCAGATGCTCCTAAAAATTTTTGCTGTTTGCTCAGACAATCAGAACGGATTAATGCGGGATAAGCCACAAAGTGGATTTGCCAAACTAAGTACAGCGGATAAAATCACATTGAGGCTGATGCTAATAAGTTCATTTTACGTCGTGGATGGGAAGTCCTTGTGTGCTGGACCCTGGTGGTAATGCCCGACTCGGTTCAAGCACTGTCCCAGATTGCCAACATTCCTTCGTCTAGCATATACATATTCAATATCTGATAGACGGCTTGTGTTTTTGTCTGCCAATTGCTGAATTGGTTCATGTCAAACCAGTGGCTCTCAACAACAGTCACTTTCAAGAAAACTGCAGTCTCCATGACCCATATATAGCTTGAACTTAGGTAGCTGATGTCCTCTTTTGCCTAGATTTAATTCAAGTTTAGTGAAAGTCAAGCGGTCTAGCCTACTTCATGCGGTTTCCACAGGGATTTCTCAGTCATGTCTTGCTGCTCCTGTCCAGTTGTTCCTGCTTTCTTAGGTGCGCGTCTTCGCGTGATTTCCCCTGAAATAAGCAATCTCCTCGGGTTGATGAAAGAGCATAAAAGTATCCATTTACTAGTTTTAGGCCAGAAGTAAGGTTCACGGAGATTGCATGGCTCAAAGTGATCCGGTGGAGTTAGAGGTTTCAAAGCTTCTTTTATTACACGCAAGTATATAATTGGGGTTATAATAAGGTACTTTGAACCGTTCTTCCACCCACAGACAAAACTCGTATAATGATAGATATATTGAGACTTCGAACCGTCTTCCTTTAAATCGTCGCCTTTATAAAATTTTCTCGAAATGATAATTACAGAGAAGGCTAGTACTTTCCCGATATTGAGTCATCATCGGAGGTCGAAGCTCAGGCAAGTCAACCTCAAATCGAGCCTTAGATCCTCTTCCGAGGTTGAGAAAGAGGGGGGAGGGAAAGGGTGCTCCTCAAGGTGGGGGCGCGGTGATGACAAAGGCTGGAATGGCGGTGGTTGGCGCGAGTCTCATGTATGTCGGCGGGAGTCTCACAGCAGCAGCTGACAGATGCCAGGGGAGAAGGGTTTCGGAAACATCAGTGCACGTGTAGGTGAACTGACACTCGATGAACGCATGACGGGCATCTCGGAAGCGACAGTAAAGCCGCTGCTACCTGCAGCTGAACCTCACCCCAAGCAGAGTTGCTTGAGACCGACTCTCATAGATTTATGTAGGCATCGAGCTGCTCCAAATGTTTGAACTGTTCAATAAATACGCGAAATTTTATATTTCATTAGTTGAGCAACATTGATTTTGTCTCGAAAAATTGAAAACAAGCCCTCAGCTTATATAGATCGAGCGTATCCATTCACACGTGCAAAATGAGCTTCACCGGGGAAAGACAAGATGTGTATATAATCACATCGGCCGGACAAACAGGGCAACATCTTGGTCCCAAAATGATGAATTTTCACTTCAGGCATAGCAAACTGCAAAATGCCGGAATAAAACAGCAGCCAGTGCACGGAGCTCCCACTCTGCGAGGGATGATGGGACAGGTCCGACCACTTTGGTTATAATGTACACAGATTTTTGCAAGAAAACTATTTCTGCGACTCGAACCAGAGGTCACACAGCAACAACTTTTACCCGAAATGCTAGTCCTAAAAACAACCAAATGCGTCGCTACTTTTTAAAAAGCAATGCAGACACTTTCATAACAAGACAAGGGAATCAAGTAATGATTTTTCTGTTTCACGTACGGCCTTTTGACAAAAACACATGCGCACAATTTCAAGAACACTGTTCTTATTGTAAAGATCACAATAACAAACAGACGAAACAACATGAAGAATCACATTGGCCCTATCTACCATCCGCCTAGCAACTGTCACGAGTTCCATGATTCAATTTCTTGGCTTTCAAATGAAGAATACGTATCTATGGAGCCCGTGATTGAGGTTAAGCCGGGTTGTATCGGTATTGAAAGACCTGTCGTTTCACCCAAAGAATAAGAACCTAAGAAGCCCCCAATCGAGGTTAACCTGGGTGGCTTCGGGAGGGGAAGACCTGCTGTTTCACTTTCTAATAGTAGCACAACGGAAGACATGAGCGGTCTATCTCTGGCAGAGTCTTGCGCACACAATAGTCCGACTTGTATGCATCGTAATGCCTCATCCACATAGCACATGTCCCTGATACAAGGATCAATTAGTTCCATCGCCTTCCCTTCATTCCAGTGATGCCAAGCCTGCAATCATCATGCATTTGTGTGAAAAACAATTTGTACAACCCCTTGGATGTAAACACTTGAACAGCGAGTTCACATGTATATTGTCTGCGTGCCTAATAACGTCTGTTGATATCACTCTACTTACAGACAATGGAGAAGTAGAAACCAGACCGAGACAACAGTTTTAAACAGAACAAACTGAGAAGTTCCAAACATCTGCTGAGACGAGAGTTTTGGTGCCTATTATCTCAAATACAAATGGGGATGAACTCACATGGCTGATAAGATTAGAATGTTCCAGCGTGCGAAAGCCAATGTTTTTCTCACCGCTAATGATCTCCAATAATAATACCCCGAAGCTGTACACATCAGATTTGAACGAAAATAGACCTTCCATCGCATACTCTGGAGACATGTAACCACTGCAATTACAAGGGCAAATGAATCAATCCACTAAACCTGATCAAACATTTTGAGTCAGAGATGCACTTTTCTTATTCTCACTTGGAAGAAATTCAACTTACTACGTGCCAACCACTCGATTGGTACTTGCTTCATTTTCATTCCCACCGAAAATTCTCGCCATGCCAAAGTCTGATATTTTTGGGTTCATCTCTTCGTCCAACAAAATATTACTGGCTTTTAGGTCACGATGAATAATCCTTAATCTAGAATCTCGATGAAGATAGAGGATGCCTCGTGCTATCCCTTCAATAATCTCCAAACGTTTCTTCCAGTTCAGTTGTGCTCGCTTCGCTGGATCTGCATCAAATTTTGAAAAGAGAAGAAAAGACACATGCAATGATTTTCATGACAATTCTTTCAAGGAATGCAAAAGATCAAATTCAAATGTTCGACTCAGCTTACCAAAAATAAAATAATCCAAGCTCTTGTTTGGCATGTACTCATAAACGAGCATCTTGTCTTCGCCTTGAACGCAGAATCCGAGGAGTCTCACGAGGTTTCTATGTTGTAATCTCGCAATTACCATAACCTCATTCTTAAATTCCTCAACCCCTTGGCTTGACTTCCTCGAAAGCCTCTTAACGGCTATTTCTTGTCCTCCAAGAAGCTTTCCCTGCAGATTCAGAGGGTAGACAATTAAGAATGCAAATATGATATCACGAGTCTGGAACTGGTGATCATATATCTTTACCTTGTAAACAGGACCGAATCCTCCCAGTCCAAGCTTGTTTTCTTCAGAAAAGACATTCGTTGCAGCTTCTATGGAACTGAAGTCAAACACTGGTATATGAGGTCCTCCTACTTGCTCAGCATCACTAGCAAGACCATCTGGTCCGGACAAATCAACATAGCTCTTCGCTCTTAACAATATCACCAAACAAGAATCCTGTATTTATAGTTCATTAACACATAAATAAGAAAATAAAGACTAATAAATCATTCACTCCACGGACTGAAATCTCACCTTTTAAATTGTCCTTGAACCTCCACAACAAAAATACTGTTATACCGGAAACAAACGCTCCAACAACAGCAGTAACTATCATGCGTAGGTTGGATATTTTGCTCTTTGTTCCTATTCATGAGAAGAAAAAGAAATTAAAATTATAGGAGATCATCAGTAATTGGAAAGTGTTGGAAGTACTCTATAAGATATCCAAAGTCATTAGTACAGATAAACTCTGTGACAGTAAATGTTTTGTCTATCGTGTGATACACGCTTCTTGTTGCAGGCAGGTGAGACAAAGGAAATTTCAGCCAAGCCATGTGACAAATCATATGCTGCCGAATGGGACCCTTATATTCATCAAAGTTCTGATGCTTCACCTTCCTATAAGCGTGAAAGTAGCTAGTTATGCTGGAGTTTGTTATTGGAGACTACCATTATGGATACGTCATATGGTGATCTTTCTTGACAGTGACTGCTTTCATTCCTTTCTGATGCTACAAAAGGCCAGATTCATGTTATTCAGTTACACCAACTGTTGAGATCCCTGACCTCCATAAACTCAATTCCACAGATAAGAATCTCAGTTCCTTTTCTGCTAAGTCACACAATCAGTTGTGGCCTTTATCATACTAAAAAAGATCATAGGTATGAGAAACATTATTTTGGAAAAGATCAACAAATTTGAAAATGCAAAGGGGGGATACCCATAGGAGATCACACCTGGTTCAGAATTGGCAAGACGAATTTGGAGGGTCATTCCTCCCTCAGCGAAATGCTCCACATCAATCAAATTCTTGCTCCACATCATGCACCAGATGTCTTTAACAAATGCATAAGCTTTACACGAACAATTCTCTAGACACTTCACCTCACACTCATCCCCAATAGTGGCTGAAAAATAATCTGCAAAATCCGGCAACTTCACTCCATCCAATTTCAAAAAGCGGTCCATCCTGCCACCATCTCCCACTGAAATGCTGCTGTTGTTCCCACACTGTAATCGGGTCTTCCAAGTACAACCCATGGACCAGTTACCCCTCTTCCATTGATCCGGTGATTTTGGAATGAACCCTTCCATGCAACTACATTTGGGAGAGCCCATTTCATTGCATATTGCAAAATCTCCACACTTGTTATATACGTCACATTCCTTAGCAGGCTGTTTTTTCAGCACAGTCAACTCATTATTAGTCTCATCCCAGCCTAACTGCGCCCCTATTCCATTCCAAAGTATACGGAACATCAAGAGATTGGACCTATTCAACGGTGTTTATGTAAAATACATGCTTCCATCCTCCTCAGGGGTCGAAAGCCTGAACCCATTTTCAATATTGCTAGTCATATTTGGCATGCCGGTGAAAACCAGCCCATTCCAATGCCCGCTCCTCCATTCCCGGCCTGACTGGCCCCAGATCACTATCTGTGGCGGCAACCGGGGATCGATGCCCATAGAGTAGTTCCCAGGGGAAGGGTCGTTCAACGATCTCCATGACCTTAAGTTATGGTTCTCTCCAGCCGCAGAATTCACCCTCACTCTCATGCCAGGCAAAAACGTGTCTGTCGGGTGTTCAAAGCTTTGCCAGTATGCATTGCTGACATGACCATCAGCACTAGCAGTGTCAGCATCTGCATTGGCCAGAAGAACAAGATTTCCAGCATCCGTCAAAACAGCTGTTGAGTTGGTGGGCACAGAGGAAGAATTAATGCCGCTAGACCAAACTAAGCGATGATCCCCATCTAAAACCATCAAATTTCCATCACTTGAAATTGTCAGAACTCCAGATTCATCAGAAACAGGGCTATCTCTGTTTGCGACCCACACGCATGTTTTAAAACTTATCTTGCGGTACCAAATACCAACATATCTAAGAGACGAATTCTCAGTTCTAAAGAACCCCAGCTTGAAGTTCCCAGAACGAGAAACCAGAGTCTCGCCATCTCGGACCAACTGCCCTTGCGATAACGAATTCGCTGCACAAGAATATGAAAACAGAGACGACCACATGAAAAACAAGGACATAAGGAAGAGACTTGCTCTGTTTTTGCCGGTGAACGGCATTCCACCGTTGCCGAATGCCTCAAGCATTGCTCCAGGGAGAGGGAGAATCAAGAACACAAGTGGAAACTTTTCATGGTTGAGAGAGGGGGCTTCAATGGCGACCCATGTTGGGCATTGTAGTTGTCACACCCCGAAAACTATAGGGATGGGGTGACACAGCCATCCTTCTACTCACGTAGCCTCAAAAAACATACCCAAAACTTACTTTCGAAGGTCCCCATCGATAGCACTCTTGATCTACTAACTAAGGAACCTAAAAAGAAGATCAAAGGACGAGTGGAATGAGTAACAACAGCACAATGAGTAGTACATATCTTCTAAGTAATCAAGCTACCACTATGTATAAAATACATATCGAATCATATAAGAGTTATTTTTTACTATCAAAGCCTTATACTAAGTCAATTATCAATGGTCAACTCCATTGAATAATCTCCGTCAAAAAACACATATCGTTGGTCCATCTATTGACTAATCTATTACTCAATATTCCACCATGGTCACGACACAACGCCTGCTGACAAGGCGACTAAGATTCCCCTTGACAAGGTCTCCACCTACAAAGCTAGTGACTCAGCCTAAAATGATATCATTAACTTGGTATGCATACCGCAAAAACCCCTCACTAGATTAACAGTCATATTAAGCATAAATAACCATCCTCCACTACCGTAAATCCAATCTAGAAATCAATATATTAAACCAAGCAAATAACATTTTGCGGCATAGCCCATCATCCATTTCCTAACCATTTGTCAAATCATTATAAATATTTCCATAAATCAATTGCAAAGTAATTTCATATATATATATTACTCCACAAGCTTTGTATAACACGCTTTTCAACATTCATAACAGTAGCAAATGCTCAATCGAACTTTTATGCAATAAAAATGCTCATATATATATACTTCAAAACATAGTTTTACAAAATTAAAGAAAATATAGTACCACTCACCTCATTGCCTACTACCAAACAATAAATGATACTCATATCGTTGAACTCAGGGCCCTATCAAATAACCGATGAATAATGTTAAAATCAAATAAAACTCCGCCTTAACTATGAAACAACTAAACTACGCCTTAACTCTAGCAAAAAGGCCCTTACGCACTAACAAATCGCATATCCAAAATGATTATTCAACCCATTCACAACACAAAATTTAAGCGTAAAAATTAATTATGCCATAACTTTCTCCTTTGAAACCCATTTTGAATGTTGAATGTATTTATAATAAAATAAAATAAAACCCTTCAAATGTACTACAAGAATCCCAATTTGAGCATCCCAAAATGCAAGCCGAAAAACGACAAAATACAGGCCCAAAGCTGTTGGACGCATACTGTTCATTGTGTGCAGAAAACTTTGAAATTTATTTTCAAATAAACTATAAACTCAAATCACGATTCGTAAAATCCTATGACTCCACAACACCCTAAACTATGATTTCTAAAAAAATACGCGGCTCAATGGGTCCAAAATCAGATTTCTCCACTTGATTTTCAAAAAATTCCGAATTTGAGTCTTAAACCCGTAACTTACTTCAATTAGACGAACGAAGGGTCTAATCTCTTACCGGGTGTTACGTCACGAAGTCGAGTTGGCTTGGCAAGGCGTCAACAGAGTGTATGTGCCAAACCTCTTCTTCCTTTTTCTTCTTCTTCTTCTTCTTCTTCTTCTTTCCTTTCCTCTCTCTATCTTCTTTTCTCTCTCTCCCGAAGTGGCTCGGGCCCTATAAAAGAGAACGCCCACTTCTTGCTTCATCGACCGGTCAAACTTATTTTCTTTTTCTTTTTTTTTTTTAAATTCCTTTCTTAACTTCTCAAACCAATATTTTACATTGCAGCTTCTGACACGAAGTTGACGGCTTTTAAAGTGGGATTCAACAAAAGGAAATGCGCATCGGATCGAGACTTGAGACCTTTTTGTTTTTATACTCCGGTCTTCTAAGACCCCCGGTGTGGGATCAGCGACTCCCGTTGACGGAGGAGTCGTCGAGTTTGTGTTTGTTTATACGAAGAGGTCAAAGATGAGGACAAGAAGGAATGCGATAGATTCGTCGTCCATCACAAAAGAGGTATCGGTCCGTGCACGAGGACAAGCTCTAACGAACCGTTGATCCAATGGGAAGTTCCCATTTTTTTTCACGTCGTTTTCGAGAGTGTACTGAACATCGCTCCCCTAGGGGATATCGAAATCACCTGTTGTTTTCGAATGGTACCTTGTTTTTGAAGCATAAATTGCCAGAGCGGATGCATGCATGCACTTGCGTTGGTCCAAATGCTCTCGTCTGGTCCTTGCAACAATGTCAATTTCCAACCTTTTTCTCAGTATAAGATTAGGAGCATGCAAAATAAGCCACCCATATCAGGAATTGACCGGATCAGACCAGACCGGCCAATTCACTCCGATTTTTTAGAGTGTCGGCTCAGTTTTTAGTTCCTAAAATTGAAATCGTATCCGAGCGGCCCAGTTCCCGATTTCAAGAAAGAACCAAACCAACTACAAATACATTTTTATTATTTATTAAAAAATTAATAAAATATGAACTAAATACTATCTAGTCCAATCATATCACAAACTATGGCATTACTCTTCACTCATCATTATTTCCGTCAATATCTTAAGATTTGTCACTTTCTCTCTCATTGTGCATGGCCACTCTTTAGTGGGAAAGAAAAAAAAAAAGTAAATGGTTCCATTGGGCTGAACCAAAACTAATGGTCCGATCTGATCCTAATCCTAGGACCAAGCAGTCCAATCCACAATTCTCAAAATTGGGAACCGGTCCTTCTAATCCAATTTGTGATTCCATCTTAAAATTGAATCAGATCGAGAACCAATCACTCCTATATAGGATGACACACATATTAAAAAAGCAAATCAAGGTGCTGATTTCACGACAAAGAAAGGACGCTCTCTATAAATGAATCTCCTAGTCGTTGCTTTCTAAGACATGCTAGGATTGCCCAGTCTGTTTCTCTGTCATTTGGACCGTGTCCTCCTTGGTTGCTCCACGTAAAATTTTCACTTCGCATACTTTTGCATCTAAACACCAAAAAGTTTAATCAAACAGACCAAATTGCCAGCAGAAGATGTCACAAAAAAGGAACCCTTTGTATCTCCAAACTCTAACCTCAAGCCCCTCCATAGTTTCAACAACCATAGGCCGCCGTATTTGCCTCCTCAGGTGACGAAGACTGTAAAACCTAGCTATAGAACATGTAACGGTAGCGCCCCGCCTGGGGAGCTGGGGAGTTGTACATGTCCTGGATTCTGTAATTTGAAAGCACTGTGCCCGAATTGTTTCGCTGGACCTTTGCATCGGTGGGCCAGAAAGCATTTTGCTGATCTGAGCTAGAAAGAGCACGGCCATGGGACTGGGGCTCAGGCTCTGCACTGAAATGTGAGCTGGTGGTGATGGCACTCGGACCTGAGCGATGCATAGTGAAGATGGTAATTGAAATTTTCACCATTCTTCCTTATGTTAAATTTGATGTTTATCGATGATGAGAGCATTATGCTCTCACTCAGGAACCGTATGTGCGTGTACATACACTAGTGAAGCAAGATCGACTTTGGTTCCAAAAATTGAAGACAAGCCCTCAGCTTATAGATCGAGCATATCCAAGAACACTCCCTCTCCCGTGCAAAACGAGCTTCACATGTAAAATGCAAGATTTGTATATAATCACGTCAATTAGATAGATGAGGAAATTTGTTGGTCTCAAAAGATGAATTCCCCTTAGACACAGAACCTGCTGAAAGCTGGAATAAAAGGGCAGTTGGTGCATGGAGCTGCCATTGTGTGCAGGATCGTGGGACAGCCGAACCACTTCGGGTCTATTGTATGTAGTCTTATTGTTAAATTATGTCTCAAATTTGAGCATTTGCAAAACGCAATCCACTTGGATAAAATTTTTTATTATTTGATCATGAAAATATTTTTCTGATAAAAATAATATCCAATATTACGTATAAGAAAAGAAATTGGAAATTCTTTTTGGGTTTTGGATGTCTTCGGTTAACAGAATAAGCTTGGTTGGACTCCATAAAAGTTTATAAAAGAGAAAATAATATACAATAAAAAGAAAAAGTAAGGTTTTCTTCACCTTACCTGCAGCGTCCCAATTCCCATTCAAGAAAGAAGCACGTGGTGGGGCACAAATAAAACAGACTACGTCTTCTCTATTTCCGGTGGAGCCGCTGAAGCCCTAAGAACAAGACACAGCCACACAAAAGGAACGTCCAGGAGAGCGCCACACGATCAAAAATGACTAATGTAAATCCGTACGTACGTGAACTAAAAGACGAATGCTAGAGTTCTTGTTTTGGTGTACATAGAGCATTTTACTTTTAGCTTAAATATACAGTAATTTGTATACTGAATTTATTTCCAAGTAAATTATTTATTTATAAACACTTTTGGTTTGAACTTAAATTTAGATGTAGAAAACACTCAAACGTGTGAAAGATTGTAAACTTTGTTCTTCGATTATAGTGAATTATTTTGTTTACTCTCTCCGTGAATATAGGTACCAATATTTGGATATTATTATTATTATTATTATTATTATTATTATTATTATTATTATTATTATTATTATTATGATAACTCGAGAACCGCTATACAATCGGCAGCTGGCGTCGCAAACTCAGGGGCACTAGCCCGAGATCCACCTCTCACGGCACCCCACTTAAGTCGCGCAATAGGGACACGAAATTTCGAATCTCTCTCCTCTCGGATGAGGGTTGAGAGCGCGAACCAACAAGTCCACCACGGGTGAATCTGATGTCTTTATTATTACAAAATTCTATCATTTTCGCGTATTTTTCTATTCCAACAATTACCTAGCCGTTTCCATGACTTGACCACGGGGTGAATCTAATGGCTTTTACCTGAAACGCCAGAACTAAATGCAATTGAATGAGATACTGCAGAATAAAAAGCAATAAAGACACTTTCATGTCAAGACCAGGGAGTCAAGTTCTAAGCCTTTTAGCAAAAGTACATGTGCACAGTTCCAATAATACTTTTCCTGTAGTAAAGATCACAGGAGCAAAGTGAAGAGAAAACAAGAATGAATCACATTCGCCCTATCTACCATCCACGGAGCTAACTGTTACGCCATTCAATGACTCAATTTCTTGGCTTTCAGACAAAGAGCAAGTATCCATGGAGCCCGTGATCGAGGTTGACCTGGGTAGTTTCGGGAAGGGAAGATCCACTGCTTTGCTTTCTAATAGTAGCATAACAGAAGGCATGGCCGGTCTATTTGGGGCGGAGTCCTGCACGCACAGCAGTCCAACTTGTATGCATCGCAATACCTTATCCGTAGAGCACGTGTCCCTGATACAGGGATCAATAAGCTCCATTCCCTTTCCTTCTTTCAAATGGTGCCAAGCCTGAAATCGTCATGCACGCAAGTGAAAACAGTTTGACTTAGATGTAAACGAACGAATAGCTAATTCAAATTTATATTGTCCTGATGTGCAATAACATCTGTTGATAGCACTATGCTTTTTAATATGGCCGATAGTTTCTAAGCAACAGACAATGGAGAAGTGGAAACCAGACTGAGACAATCCTAATCAAAGGCAGATGCAAACATATCTTAAGATGAGAGTTTTGGTGCCTAGTAGCTTGAATACAGATAAGGATGAACTCACATTGACGATAAGGTTAGGATGTTCCGGCATGCGAAAGCCAAGGTTTTTCTTGCCACTAACGATCTCTAGTAATAATACCCCAAAGCTGTACACATCAGATTTGACCGAAAATAGACCTTCCATCGCATACTCTGGAGACATGTAACCACTGCATTTATATCGGCAAATGAGTCAGTCCACTCCACATTGATCAAACATCTAGAGTCACATATGCACTTTCTTTTTCTCACGAGGAATAAATTCAGCTTACTATGTGCCAACCACTCAATTGGTGCTCGCTTCATTTTCATTTGTACCAAAAATTCTCGCCATGCCAAAGTCTGATATTTTTGGATTCATCTCTTCATCCAACAAAATGTTACTAGCTTTTAGGTCACGATGGATAATCCTCAGTCTAGAGTCTCGATGGAGATAGAGGAGGCCTCGTGCTATCCCTTCAATAATCTCAAAACGTTTCGTCCAATCCAGTTTTGCTCGCTTTGTTGGATCTACAATAAATTTTGAAAAGTGAAGAAAAATCAAATGAATAGTTTTCATGACAATTCCTTCATGGAATGCAAAAGGCCAAATTCAGATGATTGACAGCTTACTGAAAATAAAAGAATCCAAGCTCTTGTTGGGCATGTACTCGTAAACGAGCATCTTATCTTCCCCTTGAACGCAAAATCCAAGGAGTCTCACGAGATTTCTATGTTGTAATTTCGCAATTAACATAACCTCATTCTTAAATTCATCTAGCCCTTGGCTCGACTTCCTCGAAAGCCTCTTAACGGCTATTTCTTGTCCTCCAAAAAGCTTTCCCTGCATATTCAGAGGGTAGACAGTTAAGTATGCCTCTATGACATCTCAAAGTCTACAACTGGTGATCATTTAGCTTTACCTTGTAAACAGGACCAAATCCTCCCAGTCCAAGTTTGTTTTCTTCAGAAAAGAAGTTTGTAGCAGCTTCTATGGAACTGAAGTTGAACACTGTTATATCAGCTCCTCCTACTTGCTTAGCATCTCTAGCAAGACCATCTGGTCCGGATAATTCAGCAGATAGCTCTTCGTTCTTAACAAAATTATCAACCAATGGCAGTTTCTTGTTTTCCCGATAGAAAATCGAGAATCCTGCATTTAAAGTTTACTAACATGTAAATAAGAACACAAGGACCAACAAAATCATTCACTTCAGAAGAAAATCTCACCTTTTAAATCGTCCTTGAACCTCCATAACAACCATACCAGTACGCCAAGAACAAATGCTCCAACCAAGACAGTAATTATTATGAAAAGTTTCGATATTTTGCTCTTTGTTCCTATTCATAGATAAGAGAAAGAAATTATGTTATACGGGTTGGAAATTGTGCAAGTATTCTACAAAATATCCAAAGTCATCAGCAAAGAACAACTCAGACGATAGATGTTTTGTCTATTGTATGATGCACGACTTCTTGTTGCAGGCAGGTCAGACGAGAGACTTTGGGTAATCCATATAACAAATCATGATATGATGATGAATAGGACCTTTTCATGCATAATGTTCTGATACTCCCCCTTCATATAAGCTTGAAAACACCTAGTTATGCCAGAGTTTTAATTTGAGACTGGAAACATCTCATGGTGATCTCTGTTGACAGTGATATATTTCGTTCCGTTCTGATACTACAGAGGGCTAGATTCATGTTATTCAGTTGCACTAATTGTTGTTATCCCTTACCTTCATTAACCTAATTCTATATGTAACAATCTCAGTGTTTTTTTTTATAAGTCACACAATCAATGTTGGCTTTTATCACACAAAAAGACGATCACAAGGAATGGAAACATTACTTTGGAGAAGATCATCAAATTCTTAAATTGCAAAGGAATATATCGAAAAGAGATCATACCTAATTCAGAATTGGCAAGACGAATTTGGAGGGTCAGTCCGCCCTTGTCAAATTGCTGCACATCTATCAAATTCTCGCTCCACTGCATGCACCCGATGCCTATATCAAATGCGAAAGCGTTGCACGAACAATTCTCCAGACACTTCGCCTCACACTCGTCCCTGTTAGTGGCTGAAACAGAATCCGCGAAATCTGGCAACTTCACGCCATCCAATTTCAAGAAGCCATCCATCCTGCTGCTGTTGTCCTGACACTGTAATTGGGTCTTCCGAGCACAACCCGCGGACCAGTTACCCCTGTTCCATTGATCTGGTGACTTCGGACTGAACCCTTCCATGCAACTACATTTGGGAGAGTCCAGTTCATTACATATTGCAAAATCTCCACACTTATTATAGAGGTCACATTCCTTAGCAGGCTGTTCTTGAAGCACGGTCCATGCATTACTAGTCTCATTCCAGAGAAACTGCTCTTCCGTTCCGTTCCAAAGTATACGGAACATCAAGAGATTGGAGCTATTCAATGGCGTGTACGTAAAATATCTGCTTCCGTCTGCCTGGATGCTCCAGAGCCGGAACCCATACAGATAACTGTGGGTCATATTTGGCACGCCGGTGAAAATCTGCCCATTCCAATGCCCGCTCCTCCATTCCCGGCCCGACCGGCCCCAGATCACTATCTGTGGTGGCAACCGGGGATCAACGCCCATAGAGAAGTTCCCAGGGGAAGGGTCGTCCGACGATTTCCACGACCTGAAGGCACGGTTCTCTCCATCAGTGGAATTCACCCTCACTCTCATGCCGGGCAAGTACGTGTCCGTCGGGTGGTCGAAGCTTTGCCAATTTGAATTGCTGACGTCACCACCAGCACTAGCGGAGTCAGCCTCTGCACTGGCCAAAAGGACAAGATTTCCTGTATCCATCAAAACAGCTGTCGAGTTGGTGGGCACAGAGGAGGAATTAATGCTACTAGACCAAACTGTGCGATTATCACCATCTAAAACCATCAAATTCCCATCACTTGAAACTGTCATAACTCCAGATTCACCAGAAACAGGGCTATCTCTGTTCGCGACCCAGACAACTGTCGTAACACTTATGCGGTACCAAATACCAACATATCTAAGAGAGGAATTCGCAGGGCTAAAGAACCCCAGTTCGAAATTCCCAGAAGGAGAAATCAGAGTCTCGCCGTCTCTGACAAACTGCCCTCGCGAGATCGAATTTGCTGCGCGAGAATACGAAAACAGAGACGATGACACGAAAAACAAGGAGAAAAGCAAGGCATTTGCTCTGTTTTTGCCGGTGAAGGGCATTCCACCGTTGACAAATGCCCCAAGCATTGCTCCGGAGAGAGGGAGAATCGAGAACACGAGTGGAAACCTTTCAGGGTGAGAGAGGGAGTTTCAACGGCGACCCGTGTTCGGTGTTGCAGTTTATAGCACAAGGTTGACGACTTTTTGGAATAAGAATCAACGGAGAAAACGCGCATAGAATCGAAACTTGAAACCTCTCTCTTCTTGCTTTTTCTTTTTCCTCTGGCTTTTGAGTAGACCGAACGCGCCGAGGCCCATCGAGAACAGAGCTACAGAAGGGTCGGTGAATTCGCCTGACCGGTCGAAGATGAGGACAAAGAAGAATAGGAAAGTGGGAAATTCGCCGTCCATCATAAGTCAAAGAAGGGCTGGTTTCAACACGAGGACAAGCGTTACCGAATAGTTGGCAAAGAGAAATGATTGGGTATACTGGTTTTAATCTACAGAACAAAAATCTATTCTAGATGATAAAAGAAATCAAATAATAAATAATTATAATTTATTGTAAAGTCCATACTTTCAAGAATTTGTATATCATGACTAGCTATTATTCTTGAGTAGCTCAAAAACTGTTCTATTAGCAAGCAAGCAAATTGGTTTTCTGCAAAAGGTGACGCGTGGGACCCAGCAAAATAGAATGTTTTCTTCATCTGGCTTCTCAAGAGTGGACGGAACATCTCTCCCCTACGTCTCTCCCCGAGGAGGGATGAAAATCATGCGTGTCGGTGAGGCTACAAAGTGCCACAAATCAACCCTCCCTCTTTTTCTTTAAATAGGATTAACACCTTGAAAAATCTCAAACTAATATACTTATCACAAATTTACTTCAAATTATTTTTTTGACCATCAAAAACCTCCTAACCAATATATATTTGACAAATTTACCAAAAATCGGTACACTTGTAATAAATTTACCCTATATTAGTTTCGTTAAATTTTACTCTTAAATTATTAAGTTAAATGACACGTGATAATTGACTTTTTTTTTTTAGCTCTATTAATCTCACGTGTCAATTCTCATAGGCTAACCAAATGTAACTGGTTAAGATTACTTATGAACCTTAAAAGAACATTCACAACAAATAGAATATCTAGTATGGTTGCTGTAAGATACATGAGACATTCAATCAAACTTCTATACATAGAAGTATCTACTGCATTTGCTAATTTGAGATTTACGCTCCGTTTATCACGATTTACAATTTTTTTGATTTTTTGTAGTGTTAATCAAATTTAGCAAATGATATATTTGTCACAAATTTACTAGTTTTTCGATTTTTTGTGGTCGAATAACTTAGTATGTGATAAATTTGTTATAAATGTATCAGTTTATGGTTTTTTTATTATCGGTCGGGGGAAATTTGCCACCGGTATACCCGGTTTGGGGTTTTTTATGGTAAAAAAAAATAGTTTTTGGTAAATTTGTCACAAGTGTACCGGTTTGCGGTTTTTCAAAGTATTAACCGTATGAAATATCTGAAACTAAGCTCCGACATTTGTCCAGATGCACCCATGCGATACCTAAGCTCCAACATTGGTCCAAATGCACCCATAAGATACATGCGACAATGTCAATTGACGACCTTTGTTCCTTGGATGGAAGGACTCCCCTCGGGAGCTTTCCCACAACGACGGACGGAGAACATAGTCGGAAAAGCAAATCAACGGGCTCATTTCATGACACAGAAAGGACGCCTTCGACGAGGAAATCCACAAGTTATGGTAGGACCGACCGCCAGATATGTTGCAGAACTTGCACCTGCATTTTAGAACTTGTTGCTATCTAAAGCATGCTCAAATTACCTAGCATGCTTCTCAGTTATTAGTACTGTTTCCTTCTTTATTGCGCCGACCCAAAATTCCCTTCGCATATTTTTGCATCTAAACACAAAGCAGCATAATCAAAAAGACCTAACTGCCGTCGTAGATTGTCAAAAAAAGAAACTTTAATGTCAAACAATTCAGCCAAAATACCTTAAATCATTTCAGATACCTAAAGTCTAATATGAAACCCCTTAACCATCACCGCCGCTGGATACGATCGCATTTGGCAACTAGGGTGACAAAAACCTTAAACCCTAGTGCCTGAACACATAACATTAGCACCGCGCTTGGGAAACTAGGGAGTCGTACCCAGGACCTTGAGACCATGCTCGGTATCACAACCTACGACACTTGTACCTCGGTGCTCAAGCTCAAAACCTAGAGGGCCGGACTTGGAACCCCAAGTATCGGATCCTGTACCCCAAAACACGGTACCTTGACCACTTGAAACCAAACAGTATAAATGGCATTACATTGTTCAAGCCAAACTGTGCCATGGCTATTAAAACTTTATTACATTGACAGTCTCATTATTCTATTACTCGAACCAAATAAGCCAGTAACCCTTAGTCCTTTCTTTTGATAAATCTTGTCTTTGAATAGTTTTTGGCAATCGAAGTTTCTAATGAGTCAAGTTGTCAACTGTAAACAATAGAAACGAAGACAGGAGTCCCCCGCGTACGAAGATAGGAGTCCCCCGCGTCGTGAAACTAGTAATATATTTGCAGAACACCAGATCTGACTTGGAAAAAAGATTCCCACGTCGTCGTGCTGCACAACAAAACCCATGTTCAAGTCATGCTGGAATTCGAGAAAGATACAAATGCTGAACCAGTGCTGAAAATAAAGAAATCACTTATAAAGTTCCTCAACTAAGCAAGTAGGTAACGATCATGACTTTAATAATTCGCTAATAGATTATGCGCCGCATTATAAGGTAAATAAGATCTGACCAAGATTCATTTTTCTTATTGGAGCCAAGTGATACGAGGGACTAAATTTTGCATGCGAGGTTAAAGTTACTTCCGTGATGAAGTCAAACGGTAGGCCATCGAGTGATTGTCAAGGGGGTTGCGTCGAAACATACTGCTTGAGGTGCAAGCTCGAGTACTTATGCCAACTTGGCCAACCAGATGGGATTATTATTTAGGAGGCATAGCTCGAGGGAAAATGCCCAAGTGGCACTAAACGTTGACAAAATCATTGAGACAAAAAGCGAAGCGGTATGGAGCCGATCCCATTTTGCGTAAGCCTTCCATTAAAATATTGACATCGCGAATATGTATCAGAGACTCCTCTAGATGGAAAAAGGCCATATCTACAAAGTATCTTCTGTCCAAACGAGGCGGAGACGACTGCAAATTGGAACGAGGGGCGGACAGTTCGTGGGCCATCGGTGGGAAGGTCAAGTTTGTCATGTGGCTCGCGTGGTAATCGATTTAGACGAGGCTAGGAAGATGAGACCCCGGCCGGGCGTTACGGGGGTGGCCTACACGACTACGCAAAGGCGGTGAAGGAGCTATTGGCTCGACGGTAATGGAGAGAAAGTGGGGTAAGAGGGAGAGTGTATTGTTCAGATTTATTTCGTATTAAATTGTCATGTACATTGGGGAGAATTATTAAAAAAAGTTTTAAACCTATTATTATTGTACAAATTCAGTCATAAACATTTTTTTAAATTTTTTCTAGCAATTTAATCATAAATATTTTGTAAATATATCAATTCAATCCATCTTGTCAATTTAATCAAAAATCCCTAACGTAAACGCCAACCATCCTATATGGCACGACCATCACTTTTTAAATAATTTTTTTTCTTTTGTTCTTTTGTTCTTTTTTCCCTATACTTACAGTGACACTCCAAAATGTCACGTGCGACACGTGTCTTTTTGAATATATCATCTAATAATTATTAGCATGCAAAAACAAAACAAAAATTTCACAACATCCCATTCAAGAAATCACATTATACATGTACTTCTTTAAGCAAAACGCAATTACAAAAAATAAGTTCTAAGAATGATTATGGTCACCTATCACCAATATTGTTCCTACGTTAGAAGTTAGAACACCTACCTGTACAAAAACCAAGTTATTTGCCATGGATCAACAGCCCCATCCATCGACAGACCAACGTCGTCGAAACCAATGAACCATTGAAAATCCCTAAGAGGTCCAACAAACTCTTCGTCAACATACACAGTAGAACCACACTTAATGCATACTACCGCCGATCCGGGTATAAGCACAACTTGATATTCATAATCAAAATGCATAGGAACTCCCAACGGCAGTGGTGGGGATGATATGTCTCACAAAAACTGAGGGAAAAAAAAAAAAAACAAAAACAAGGAAGAGGTAAGCCAAACCTAGTAAATGAAATCTCGCTAAAATAGGATATTATCTCACCCCTCAACCTAACACAATTAAAAAAAAAAAAAATGTGAGTTCAAAGCATTACAAAATGACCATGCATGAAAAGTGCATTAGTATATGCATATCTTTTCTTTTATCATGATATACCGATGGAAATTTGTATCATCATTATCTAAGATAATTTACTCATTTGCAAGCAAATGCCATTACATACTATGACCCAAGGCCACTTCTTTCATGTGTGGCTTTATGTAATTACATATGCATAGATACATCTATTATATTCCTTACTTCTCACAAACACTCCTAAAGCATCCCAACACAAGGGTTTTCTCAAATCTAAGGCATTCCCACACCCAGGGTATCTCTACTCGTGAGGTATCCCGACAACATCTTTTCATACATATAATTACCTTACCCTTTTAATGATCACATAATATAAAAGTTTGTGCTTTAAAATACTAGGTAGAAAAATTAAGAGAGGTGCGTAACAATAAAAGAGGGACTAAAGGCTTATTTCAGGTGGATATATTGTTAGTTACCAAAATATCTAGTAAATCATTACAAAAACAAGGAAATCAATATTTGTTCTAAACATTGATAAATCTGAACAATATTTTGAACTCACTAAAATTATTAGTGAATGATATCAAATGCTAGGAAAATCTTAAATTAGTAAATTTAAAACTTAAATATCATCAAATATGCAATTTGAGGACTACAACTAGCATGGTGGTAAATTAATTACTGTCACTCAACACTGTTCGCATACATGTCAACATCTATCATTTTAAGCTTAACGCATCGAACTCTAGGCTACTAATGTTGTGAAAGAATCATCCATCGAACTTTCAAACCTCACAAAATTAGCGACCCCCTTGAAATTCAATATGAGTAATACAAAACATAAAGCTAAATAATATTCAAATTTGTAATATAAATGTTATTACCGAGCATAAAAAAATTTCAATGTCACACTTAGGGCTACATGACGGTTGTTAGTCAACCCTTGTAGGTCACAAGTGAGGACCGGAACGCCCTCGGTGACAACCAGGGGGAGGAAGAATAAAATATTAAAATAATATTAAAATAATATTAAAACTTGTCTTCATCAATGCCAACCTTGACATATAGGACGATTGGCATCCAAGTGAGTGATTTCTAGCCAAAATTGGTAAGATAGGCTAAATTAGCACAATTGTAAAAGATTTAGAACTAAATTGACAAAAAAATAAAAGGTTTTGGATTGAATTGGCACAATTGTATTAAGTTGAGGACTTTTTTGGTAATTTCCCTAAGAAATTGTGGCATATTATAAATGAAAAGGCTATTGAAAATTGGATTAAGTATTTCATGCATTTTTTGTATGTGATTACAGTATATCTCAATTATCAAATCATGTGATATCCATGTAATACTCATATTAGTGGACTCACATATCACGAGTGTATATAAGAATTTTTCATAGATGTTTAATACCTCCAAAAATTATAAATTATACCATGTAACACTAATATCTCAAACTTTTTATTGTATCACCAAAAATTCTAAACTATGCCCCTGTGACACTAACACGCAAAAATTCTTTAGGGTGTCACAAATAGAGGTAAATAATTCTAGGGTGGGTAAGTCCCAAACTAGGTAGGTTTCTAACTTTTGGAATCAAGAACCCAACCTCTTAAACTTGGAACTGGAAATTTTTTTTTATTTTTTTTATTCTTTTGGTTTCATTTTGTTATATAACCAAGACATTATCAATTGCTGCAGTAGATGTAAGGATACTCAAATTGAGCACATACAGTAAATCTCAGTAAATAATGTAGGAGGAAGGCGGCCCATTTTGGAGAAAATATTTGATGAATAGGAAAGGACAACATGCCTTCACATTATGTCAACACAAGATACAGATTCACATTATACAAAGAAAGGCCGGTCCAATACTGACATTGATTTTCACAATCACCATTGAAAGATGTTTGTTTATTGCAAATAATTAGCAATGGAAGAGAAAGTGGCCATTATGAAGGCATTCATTGCTCAACAAAACCAGTTAGATCCCGATTTAAAATCAGTTCGGTCTCGATTTTACCCCATTCAAGGCCCTAAACCAGAGATTAAATCAATCAAGGCTGATTCCCATTTTTCAAAACCATGAACAGAACTAATCCAGGGGTGAAGTGTGAACTTAGCCGATTCTTGAGTTGAACTGGTCTAGCCACTCACCCTTAGTCATAACTGCCCCCTTGTTACTAGTATGACAAATTGGGGTACTTGTGACAAAAAATAAAGTTTGGGGTATTGATGTTACGATAGATAAAATTGATATTTCTAATGTAGACAATTGGTATTTTTATCAAACTAGTATAAATTTAGAGGTTTTGAAAAAAAAAATTATTTAAGATATTGGTACTCTAATGGGTTTAATTTAAGATTTTTGTTGGTATTTTCCTTTTTCTTATATTAGGTTGTTCTATACGTCCACGACTCTTGGCTAGATACTACAATGTGGTCGGTGTTGGATTTGGACTGAAGTGCGTAGCGGAAAAGGATGGAGAAACAACAAGTGAGAGAATAAGACCCTCCATTGGCAGAGTTCAACTTTCAACCACGCAGTTGAACTTTCCCAGGAAAGCAGGACTTTTGTTTGACACTAAGAAAAGCATTCCTTTTATTTTATTTTTTTCTGTTAACACGAAATAATTTTGTCATCTTTAAAAAAAAAATCATGGAGATCATTCCTAGATCACTTCGATTGTCGGTGTCTATATTTGTACAAAAATTATGTGCTCCGTATGTAATAGAAATCAAATCTAAAATGTCAAAAAAAAAAAAAAAAAAAGCACAAGTAACATGCTTTTTTTTTTGGGTCAAAACAAGTAAAACACAACTTTCTTATTTTCATCAAAATATAAAATATCAATCGAATTTATTACATTTGGAAGAAATTAGTTGGGAATGTACCTGCCAATGCTGCAGCTTTTTCGTACTAGAAGAAAATTAATGTGCGCATGCTGCACAATTAATATGTATAAAGCAATAAATAAATAAATAAATAATCTATAGGCTAACATAGATAAAATTTCTTGTTTTTAGAGATATTTATATAGATCAAGGTTGGAGCAGCCCACACTTGCCAAGCTACTGAAATTTCAATTAAGTGCATAATAAAACTAAATTCTCTCATGTAACTAGTATAGATATGCTTTTTTCAATGACCTTCAATTTTGGATCTCGGAGAACTGACAAATCACCTTACTATATTATCACGTTTTGTGCAACACTACAATCAGGTTAATTCGAACAAATGGAAAAACATTTCAAGTTGATCAAGAGAAATTGCTTTTGTCAAATATGAATTCAATTACATCACTTAGTAAGCTGACTCAATTTTATGTGTCGATCTTAATTCGGGTTCCTAAGGTTACTCTTTAATCTCATTCTCTAACTCACCACGTTCAAGTTGCAGGAGTCCTGGTCCCGCTATCTAAACATTTAAGAGGCATATAACTCTTAGGCCCCTGGGCTTCAATTAGTAGCCCATTGAGTGATACCCTACTTCCTGTTTTTTCCCCGGCTAAGGGCCAGAAAAATTTGTAATCTTGCGATAAAATGTTTCGATAATGCTATGAACTTATAGTTTATACATGGCCAACGAAGCTCCCTCATTCTACTTAATCATTTATGTTGAAATAGCCTACGTAGCTCGATAATGGGATCTATACGCTTTTCATATACATATGGTCTTCCTCTACTGATTAATATAAACTTTTAGATTAAACATTTTAACATGATATTAGAGTCAAGTTATGCCCCTATTAGTCGAATTTCATGTATCATTCATTTTCCAGCTCGGATACTGAAATATCGTAAATTCTGATATATGGTTTCCCTTTACATTGAGAAATTGCAACTCAACTTACAAGGTGATGTACAAAATATTTATGTCAAGAACATAT
Source organism: Eucalyptus victrix (assembly GCA_016097545.1). Lineage (NCBI taxonomy): Eukaryota > Viridiplantae > Streptophyta > Magnoliopsida > Myrtales > Myrtaceae > Eucalyptus > Eucalyptus victrix. The sequence goes on along the minus strand of CM027839.1, from coordinate 55,171,015 downwards.
GGCTTATATAAATCTTCAAGTATATATAAGACACTTTTTTTGCTTATTTAAAGAAGGTATAATGCTACTAGAGGTTCATATAGTCTAGTCTCTTACTAAAAAAACAAAATTATCCCTCTACCATTTCGTTTGTTCAATTTTTCAATTAACTTGATATGTCGCGATTTTATTCACACATATGGTATTGATGTGGCTTTGTAAAATCTTGCACATACTTGTGGAAACCCTAAATCCCCTGGATGATCTTTTAACACTTATCCTGTGATATCAAATATCTACATATCTAAGAGATGAATTCCCAGGTCTAAAGAACCCCAGCTCGAAATTTCCATTAGAAGAAATCAGACTCTCGCCATCTCCGACCAACTGCCCTCACGATATCAAATTCGAAGGACTAAAGCCTCCGTGGCTCATATATGGCTTGAACTTAAGTAATTCATGTCGTCTTTTGTTTAGATCTAGTTCAGTGAAAGCAAAAGTTTGTGTCAAATCGGGTTCCGTCAGGCTATTGTCGGGGCAATTAATCGGTAGGATTTATTGGTCATGTCTGCTTTTCAGGTTAAAGGAAGGGAAAGTTATGGAAATATTAATTCTAGACCAGATCTGAGGCTCACTTGAGAGAATTAATATGCAAGGCAGAACTTCTTCTTCTGTGGCCCCGGCTCCAATTCCTATGAAAGATTTTTTTTTTTTTTTTATCAACTCGTTATGCAAGATTTCAAAAGCTATTTTCAGTTTTGCCATCTATATCAATCTGCATCCTCATTTTTCAAAACTTGCAATCTGCAAAATCCAAACCGTGGAAGACTCAATTGACCATATAACCATTTCCCACATTGACCCTTAATCCTAGTAGAAAAGGAGATGACATCACCGTCCTTTCACTAGAAGGATGACGTAAACTCAAACCAATAAAATTTAATTTAAAAAAATCCCATCATAAATATCACTCTTATACTACTCAACGCTATGAGCAATCATGGCTCAATAAGTAGTGTATATCTTTTAAACAGATCGAGCATCCATTGTGCATATTTACACAACCAAACCATAAGTCTTTTAACTTGAATCCAGAATAGAACAAACATAAAATAAGAGAATAAGTTACGTACATAGTTATATTTATATTCATTTCATAATAATATCAAAACAAACATCAATGGGTCCAATCCATTGATCGGTCTCATTAATTCACATGCCAACAGTTCATTATATTGGTTAATCTCATGCCACATATCAATGGTTTAATGAAATTACACATCAATGGTTAATTTCATCGACTAAACTCAAGTCACATGTCAATGGTCCACTCTATTGACTAAATTCATATCACATATCAATAGTCCACTCCATTGACCAATCCGTTGCTCAATATCAAATAATGATTATGATACAATCTTAGTGACAAGGCCAATAAGATTCCCTCTTCAGTAAGGTTTTTACTTATTATTAACCAATAGCTCGGCCCAAAAGAATTTCCTAGACTAGTATACCTATAGCGATATTGAGCATTATACCAATCCACAACATCATTCACAATCCACAAAACCAAATCTAAAAATCATTTCGTATATCATTAAAAGCTTTCACAACTCAACTCATCTGCCATGAAGACTTTTCATAAAACATTGGAAAAATGTCACAAATAATCTCGAACTTTCATCCAATGTTCCATCTAATCATTAACTATTTGAAAATTGACCAATTTCCTTTTTTTTTTAATACCAAACTGTTTTTTATAAATAAAAAAAATACCAAACTGGTTTTTTTTGTCAAAAAAATACCACATTTATGCAAAGTTATAAAGGTCAATATTTTTTTCCTTTCTCCATATTAAAAAAAAAATGGAAAAAGGGACAATAATAATAAACAAATGTGACTCTAGCATTTTGATTTCTTTTTTGTATATTCAAATTACTTGAATAATGTACAAAAGCCCATCAATTGATTTTTCCCTTTTTGGTGAAGTCCATAAAAAAAAAAATCAATTGATGGGATTTTGTCCATTATTCAAGTCATTTGCATATACAAAAAAGAAGTGAAAATGCAAGATTCACATTTATTTATTATTACTGTCCCTTCTTCCATTTGTTTTTAATATGGAGAAATGAAAAAAAAAATATTGACATTTATTACTTTGCATAAATGTGGTATTTTTTCGACGAAAAAAAAAACCCAGTTTGGTATTTTTTTCATAAAAAACCATTTGGTATTAAAAAAAAAAAGGAAATTTGTCAATTTTCAAATAGTTAGCGATTAGATGGAACATTAGATGAAAGTTAAGGAATCATTTGTGACATTTTCCCTAAAACATTCTCAAACCATTTCAAGGCTCGTCTCGTAAACCGATCTCACAAACTAAATCAAATCAAATGCGTGTCATAAAGCATTTTATAAATCGATATCTCTATGACATTCCTTAAATCACCTCAAAATCAAGAGATTTTTGTAAAAGCATTTTGCAAACCCAAAATATATAATATTTCTCAATTTTGTTTCTTAAACGGAACATATTTTTTCACCAAGTTCTTACACAATTCACAACTATCAAGACTAGAAAATGCCCAATCCAAATTTTATGTAAAAAACTTGTTTATCCATATCTCATAACATATCAATTTTTTTTTATCATTTTGAAAACATGAATTTACAAATTCTTAAAAGAGATAGCACCACTCATCTAAATAAGTCCCAAACCAAACAACAAGTTCACTTGAATCAGTGAACTCGCATTCCTATCATATAAGAGAGAAAATATCATTAAAACCAAGTAAAACATTATCTCAACTAAATTATACTTATACATCGATAAAACATCTGCGCACTAATAAATCACATATCCAAAGCGACATTTGCAACACGGTGCTTGAGTGCGGAGCTTTGTCACGCCATAACTTTTTCCACCAAGCTCCCTTTCAAACGTTCTTACAATTAATAGAAAGCTATTTCACTGTACTATAAGTACCCTAACTTGACTGTTGCAAAACCAAGTTGGAAACCAACAAAATAGGGCCTCAAAACTATTGGATACCAGTGCGGGAAACTTCAAAATTTTGTTTTGAGCAAACCATAAGCTCAATCAAAATCCAAAAATTCCTACAATTTCACAACACCATATACTATCATTTCTATATAAAAACATAGCTCAATGACTCAAAAATCAAACTTCGCCACATGAACTTTCAATAATACCGAATTTTAAGCCATAAGTCCGAAACTACTCCAATTGAATGAACATGGCACAAACGCTTATTGGGCATTGCGTTATGTAATTGAGGTGGCTTGGCGAGGCTCCCGTTACGAGATTGCACGAAATCCTTTTCTTCTTTCCCTCCTTTCTCCTCCTCCGTCGTTTCTTCCCCGCGCGCTCTGTGTCTCCTAATGGCCGACGCCACCCGCCCAACCCCCCCCCCTTCTCTCTTCTTTGACTTTTCAACCTTTCTATTCTATTCTTTTCTTTTCTCTCTCTTCTTCTTTTCCTTCCTCTCTCCCGAAGGCTCTCGATCTCTCTCTCCACCACCTCCTCCTCCTCCTCCTCCTTTTCTTCGTCTTTTCTTTTCTACTTGTAGGCCCACTCTTTAGACCAAGTCAAATATTGCAGAAAGAGCATGGCCATGGGGCTCGGGCTCGAGCTCTGCACTGAACTGTGAGCACGTGGCCGTGGTGGTCATGCTCGAGCCATGCACAGTGCCAGTGAGGATGGTATTAAAATTTTCGCTATTCTTCCTTATGTTAAATTTGACGTTTATCAACGATGAGAGCATTATACTCTTGCTCAGGAACCGCATGTGCAACATATACTAGTGAAGTAAGTTTGACTTTGGTTCCAAAAATTCAAAACAAGCCCTCAGCTTATAGATCAAGCCGATCCATTAACACTCTCCCGTGCAAAACGAGTTTCACATGTAAAATACAATACGTGTATATAATCACATTGACTAGACAGAGAAGGCAATTTGTTGGTCCCAAAAGATGAAATCACACTTCAGTTACAGAACCTGCAAAAGGATGTTTCTGCAACTTGAACCCCAGGACACAGAGCGATAACTTTTACTTGAAATGCCTGTCTAAGTAAAATTGAATGTGATACTACAGAATAAAGAGCAATCAAGACACTTTTCATATCAAAACCAAGGAATCGAGTTATGATTTTTCTATTTCACGTGCGTCCTTTAAACAAAAGTACATCCACACAAAGGGAAGAGACAACTTTAATGAATCACATTGGCCTTATCTACCAACCACGGAGCTAACTGTTAGGCCATTCAATGACTCAATTTCTTGGCTTTCAAACAAAGAACATGTACCCATGGAGCTCGTGATCGACGTTGACCTGGGTAGTTTCGGGAAGGGAAGATCCACTGTTTCGCTTTTTAATAGCAGCATAACGGAAGGCATGGCCGGTCTATTTGGGGCGGAGTCCTGCACGCACAGCAGTCCAACTTGTATGCATCGCAAAACCTCATCCGTAGAGCACGTGTCCCTGATACAGGGATCAATAAGCTCCATCCCCTTCCCTTCTTTCAAATGGTGCCAAGCCTGAAATCGTAATGCACGCATGTGAGAAACAGTTCGACGTAGATGTAAACAGACAACAGCCAATTCAAATATATATTGTTTTAATGTGCAATAACATCTGTTGATAGCACTATACTGTTTAATGACTGGTAGTTTCTTAGCAACACACAATGGAGAAGTGGAAATCAGACTGAGACCACCCTAATCAAAGGCAGTTTTAAACTAAACATTGGGAGCAGATGCAAACATCTCCTAATATGAGAGTTTTGGTGCCTAGTAGCTCAAATACAGAGAAGGATGAACTCACATAGATGATAAGACTAGAATGTTCTGGTGTGCGAAAGCCAAAGTTTTTCTTGCCGGTAATGATCTCCAGCAATAATATTCCGAAGCTATAGACATCGGATTTGACCGAAAATAGACCTTCCATCGCGTACTCTGGAGACATGTAACCACTGCAATTAAATTGGTAGATGAGTCAGTCCACTCCACACCAATCAGACATTTGGAGTCAGATATGCACTTTAATTTTCTCACTAGGAAGAAATCCAACGTACTATGTGCCAACCACTCGATTGGTACTCGCTTCGTTCTCATTTGTACCGAAAATTCTCGCCATGCCAAAGTCTGATATTTTCGGGTTCATTTCTTCATCCAATAAAATGTTACTGGCTTTTAGGTCACGATGGATAATCCTTAGTCTAGAGTCGCGATGGAGATAGAGGAGGCCTCGTGCTATCCCTTCAATAATCTCAAAACGTGTCTTCCAATTCAATTGCACTCGCTTCACTGGATCTGCATTAAATTTTGAAAAGTGAATAAACAACATCTGAAGAAATTTCATGGCAATTCTTTCATGGAATGAAAAAGAATAAATTCAAATGTTTGCCTCAGCTTACCGAAAATAAAACGATCCAAGCTCCTGTTGGGCATGTACTCGTAAATAAGCATCTTATCTTCCCCCTTAATGCAGAATCCAAGTAGTCTCACGAGATTTCTGTGTTGTAACTTCGCAATTAACATAACCTCATTCTTAAATTCCTCAATCCCCTGGCTTGACTTCCTTGAAAGCCTCTTAACGGCTATTTCTTGTCCTCCAAAAAGCTTTCCCTGCAGATCAGAGGGTAGACTATTAAGTGTGCCTCTATGATATCTCAAAGTCTACGACTAGTGATCATTTAGCTTTACCTTGTATACAGGACCAAATCCTCCTAGTCCGAGCTTGTTTTCTTCAGAAAAGAAGTTCGTCGCAGCTTCGATGGAACTGAATTTGAACACCGGTATGTCAGCTCCCCCTACTTGCTTGGCATCTCTAGCAAGACCATCTGGTCCGGATAATTCAGCGGATAGCTCGTCATTCCTAACAAGATCATCAGACAGGGGAAGTCTCTTGTTTTTCCAATTGAAAATCGAGAATCCTGCATTTAAAGTTTACTAACATGTAAATAAGAAGATAAGGACCAACAAATCATTTACCCCAGAAGAAAATCTCACCTTTCAAATTGTCCTTGAACCTCCATAACAAATATACCAGTACACCAAGAACTAATCCTCCAACCAAGAAAGTAATTATTTTGAACAGGTTCGATATTTTGCTCTTCGTTTCTATTCATGGAGAAGAGAAAGAAATTAAGTTAGATGGCTCATCATTAGTTGGTAAGTATTCAAGTATTCTACGGAATAGCCAAAGTCATTAGCACATATAAACTCTCTGACAAATAGATCTTTTGTCTATCTTATGGTACACGACTTCTTGTTGCAGGCAGGTCAGACAAAACAGATCTCTGTTAAGCCATAGAACGGATCATGATATGCTGATAGGAGAACCTTTTTATACATTAGTGGTCAGATACTTCACCTCCATATAACCTTGAAAATACCGAGTTAAGCTGGAGTTATTATTTGAGACTGGAAACATCTCATAGTGATCTCTGTTGACAGTGATTATTGTCATTCCTTTCTAATACTGCACAAGGCTAGATTCATGTTATTCAGTTGCACTAATTGTTGAGATCCCTGACCCTTTCTTTTTTGGTCAGCATGACCCCTGACCTTCACGAACCTAATTTTATACGTAAGAATCTCAGAGATTTCTTTTCTCCATCACACAATCAGTGTTGGCCTTCATCATTAAAAAGAAGATCACAAGGAATAGGAAACATTACAGTAGAAAAGATAAATCAAGTTTTAACATTGCAAAGGGAAATACCCAAAACAGACCATACCTAATTCAGTCTTGGCGAGACGAATTTGGACGGTCATTCCGCACTGGGCAAAATGCTGTACATCTATCAAATTCTCGCTCCACAGCATGCACCCAATTCGGCTTCCAAAAGCATAAGCGTTGCACGAACAATTTTCCCGACACTTTACCTCACACTCATCCCTGTTTGAGGCTGAAACATTCTCTGCAAAATCCGGTAACTTCACGCCATGCAATTCCAAAAAGCCATCCATCCCACCACCATCTCCTGCTGTAAAGCTGCTGTTGTCCCGACACTGCAATTGGGTCTTCCGAGCACAACCTGCGGACCAGTTACCGCTGTTCCATTGATCTGGTGACTTTGGACTGAACCCTTTCATGCAACTACATTTGGGATAGTCCATTTCATTACATATTGCAAAATCTCCACACCTATTATAGAGGTCACATTCCTTAGCAGGCTGCGATTGCAGCACAGTCCACTCATTACTAGTCTCATCCCAGCCTAATTGCTCCTCCGTCCCATTCCAAAGTATACGGAACATCAAGAGTTTGGATCCATTCGACGGTGTGTACGTAAAATACATGCTTCCATCCGCCTCAACGGGCGTGAGACTGAACCCATATCGAATATCGCTAGTCATATTTGGCACGCCGGTGAAAAACGGCCGATTCCAATGCCCGCTCCTCCATTCCCGGCCTGACTGGCCCCAGATCACTATCTGTGGTGGAATCTGGGAATCGACGCCCATAGAATAGTTCCCAGGGGAAGGGTCATTTGGTGACTTCCATGACATGAAGGCACGGTTCTCTCCAGCCACAGAGTTCCACCTCACTCTCATGCCAGGCAAGTACGTGTCTGTCGGGTGTTCGAAGCTTTGCCAATAGGAATTGCTGATATCACCATCAGCACTGGCAGAGTCGGCATCTGTTCCGGCCAAAAGAACAAGATTTCCAGAATCCTTCAGAACAGCTGTTAAGTTGGTGGCCACAGCCGAGGAATTACTGCCACTTGACCAAACTGTGCGATTATTCCCGTCTAAAACCATCAAATTTCCATCACTGGAAACCGTCAAAACTCCAGATTCACCAGAAACTGGGCTCTCCCTGTTTGCAACCCAGACGAAGGTTTTAACACTAATCTTGTGGTACCAAATACCAACATATCTAAGAGATGAATTCGCAGGGCTAAAGAACCCCAGTTCGAATTTCCCAGAAGAAGAAATCAGAGTCTCGCCGTCTCTGACAGACTGCCCGCGCGAGATCGAATTTGCTGCATGAGAATACGAAAGCAGAGACAACGACACAAAAAACAAGGAGAAAAGGAAGAAACTTGCTCTGTTTTTTTCGGTGGAGGGCATTCCACCATTGACAAATGCCCCAAGCATCGCTCCGGAGAGAGGGAGAATCAAGAACTCAAGTGGAAATTTGTCAGGGTGAGAGAGGCAGTTTTAATGGCGACCCGTCTAAGGTGTGGCAGTTCATAGTCAGGTGTTGCAGTTCATACACAAGGTTGACGACTTTTTGGAAATGGGGTCAACGCTGAAAAAGTGCATTGAATCGAAAGTTGAAACCTCTCTCCTTTTTCTTCATGTTTTTTAGTAGACCGAACGTGCAGAGGGCCATCGTCGTCCATCATGATTCAGCGAAGGGCTGGTTTCAACACGAGTACGAGCGTTACCGAATAGTGTGAGCAGACTGGTTTTCCAGCAGAAGGCAACGCGCGGGACCCAGCAAAATGGAATGTTTCTTCCATCTCGTTTTTCACGAGTGTACGGTAATCTCTCCCCTACGTCTCTTACCTAAGAGAGATCGAAATCATGCGTGTCGGTGAGGCTAGGGGTGAGCATGGTCCGGATTGGTCCGGGCCACCCCTTAACCCTAGGACCAACCCGCATGTAATGCTTGGTCCTCAATTTTTGTGACCAAGACCGACCTATATTAAAGCTTGGGACCAAGGACCGGACCGATCCAATGGGTTGGTCCGGTTGCGGTCAACCGGGACCAATCGATAATTTTTTTCATCTTATTTTTTTATACTCCCTAAAAAAGCAAACCTACAAATTCAAATTACACATCCATTGACAATACGGCATTGTGCAACTAAATTATAAAAATCAATACATATTTAGCAAATTTAAGATAACATAATAGAAATTTCGTACTTGCTAACCACTCATCGAAATATGGGATAAGATGGAAAGTTCTTGTAATCATCTATCTTTAATATTCATAACATCATATGCAAAAGTGTTTTCCTGCATTTGATCATGTAGAGTCCACTCAATCAAAAAATGAGCTTCACACCACTTGACTAGCAAATCACCGTAGCAACTGCAATACTACTCTACTCTTCAAAAACTTCTACCATTTGACACAAATTGAAAAGTAAAGTGCAGTTGAAATGTATTAGTAAAATACAATTGAACTATAAAAAGTTCAAAACACTTAATATAAATCATGAATATATAACTTCACATCTTGTTAATTCACTTGAACTTTTAAACATCGAAAACAAAACAAACGACACATAATTAATACTCAACAAAAGTTTTAAATTGAAATTACTATTAGTGTTATTGATAGAACATATCAATATAATATAATATAATAGACATTTTACTTAAGTTTGAATATATAAAAGAATTATATATAATATAATATAATATATAGGGTTGGTCCAGGATTGGACCAACCCAAAACTCTTAGGACCGAGGACCAACCCGCACAGTATTGGTCCTGGAATTTCAGGACCGAGGACCGACCCAGTCCCCTTGGGAACCGAACCAGGACCGACAGGGTTGGGCCGGTCCAAGGTCGGTCCAGGGTCAACCCTAGACCGCTGCTCACCCCTAAGTGCTACAGCCATCGCTCCCTCGTTTTTGAAGCATGAAACACCATAAAGTAAACTCCAATATGGGTCCCAAGCTCTTGTACGATTCGTGCCATGATGTCGATTGAAGACCATTGTTCTTTCATGCAGTACTCTCCCCAGGAGCTTTCCCACTACAAAGGACGGAAAACATGGTCCAAGAAGCAAATCAGTGTGATGATTTCTAGAACGCCTTCTACAGGGGATCTTCAAGAGTGTACAGAACATCTCTCTCCTACGTCTCTTGCCTAGGAGAGATCGAAGTTATGCGTGTGGGTGAGGCTGTCAAGTGCCACAATCATTCGCTCCCTCGTTTTTGAAGTATGAAACACCAGAAAGAAAACTCCAACATGGGTCCCAAGCTCCTGTACGATTCATGCCGTGATGTCGATTGAAGACTACTGTTCTTTAATGCAGAACTCTCCTCAGGAGCTTTCCCACTACAAAGGACGGAAAACATGGTCCGAGAAGCAAATCAGCGTGATAATTTCATGACAAGGAAAGAACGCCTTCTACAAGGGATCTACAAGTTATGGAAGGACCCACCGCCAGACATGGTGCGACATGCTCTAAAAACCTAGTATGTTTCTCTGCTATTGGTACTGTATCCTCCTTTATTGCCCCGCCAAAACTTCTCTTCGCATACTTTTGCATCTAAACAGAAAACGGCATAGTCAAAAAGACCAAACTCTAATATCAAACCCCTCAACCATAACCACCACCCTACGCGGTCGCATTTGGCAACTGGTGTGATAAAGACCATAAACCCTAGTAATAGAACACGTAAGATTAGCACCCCGCTCGTGGAACTAGGGAGTTGTACGTGGGACATCGAGACCATACTTAGCAAGGGGTGTCAAAAAAACCTGACCTGACCCAAACACGACCGGAACACGAAACAAATATAAAACGTATTTCGTGTTCGGGTCGTGTTCGAGTAACAAATATGAAACAAGTGGAATACATGTTTCGGGTCGGGTTTATTTCGGGTTGGGTTTAGGGTTGGAACATTGTTCGACCCCAAACACATTAACACCCTTGTTCCAATTTCCAAACAAGTCACCAAACACAAACACTAAACATTAAACAGACGTGTTTTCGAGAACCCCTCCCCTTTGGCTTCTTCTCCGACGACTGCGCTTCTCATGGATTCCATTCCGCTGCCGTCCTCCGGTCGACGCGCCTCCGCCTCGCTGTTGCCACCCCTCGTCTCAACGCCGGAACCCTAGCCGCCACCGAATCAATCGATCGTCGCCGTCCAGGTCTCCATCTCTCGTCTCAACACCGGAACCCTAGCCGCCGCCGATTCCCATTGTTTTAGTGGGAAAACGCTGGAGCTGTCGATTTCAATTTTTCCTCGGAGTCGGGAGAAATTCTGCCGCGACTTCTCGCACGCGCGTTTACACAACGGCTTGATCCAGGGTCTTTAAATTCGTCGGCAGGCATCGGAGCTCTTCTCGTTCTTGGTAAGGTTTCGTTCTTCAGACGCCATCTCTGCTCCTTTTTTCGTTTCTTGGATGCTTATCTTCAATTGGTGTTTCTTTCTTTCTTTTGGGTATATCGTGGTTTTGCGGTGTCTCGTTTGGTGCTCTGGTTCTTGGCGGGTCTCTCTGTTGATGGGTCTTTCTTGTTCGAGCTTATCTTGTTAAAATGAATGGTTGATTGGAGTGTGAATGGGATATTCTGTGGATAGGCTTCGGCGAAGCGGTTCAGGGTGACGGGGAGAGGGAAGATTGTGCTGAGGAGAGCTGGGAAGCAACATCTGCTGGCGAAGAAGAACACCAAAAGGAAGTTGCGGTTGTCGAAGTTGGTGTGTTCTTTTTTCTTTCTTTTTTTTTTCTGTGCAATTCTTGCTGTCATTGTTGCTAACTTGCTATTGCTAGTTTTGTGCTGCTGTTATTAATTTGATATCTTGCTTCTTTAGCATTCTATGTGCAGAGTGATGGTTTTTGCTTTGCTGGATTGTTTGCTTGAAGGATTAAGATGCTGATGCCCTGCCTCGTGCATTTTGAAGAAGACTCTAACTGTTTGTACTATGGTTAAATTCTTCAACAGGGTCTTTCTTTCTTCTACTAGGTTCAGATCCCTAATAAAAAGTTTTATATTTTTGAGTTATCAAGATATTTGCAAACTCCAAGGAAGAGGTACTCTGGCTCCTAGACATGCTTGATTGGAAATAAGGGACCGGTGCATTGAAAGTAGAATAGCGGCTGTAACTTGTTCATTAATATGTATTTCTCTGTATGCCAGCTATTCCTTAGCGGCTGCAATACTGAGTATGAGGAATATTTATGGGATTTGCCTTCTGTCAATACTACAATTAGCTGGACTGATGTGGAGTTCATTTCAGCTGTTGTACATAGTCTTTGTCCAATTTCAATAAAAATGTGCATTCGTCAATATCAAGTCCGAATTTTGTTGCTTCTTTACTATTTGGTCTGGCACTGAAAAAGCCAGAGATGGTACAATGATGGCTTAACTAGCCATTTCAATTGTTGCAGGATATTGCATGCTTTTGACATTGGATTGAATTGATCTTGGTCGAGTTCCTTTCGATATTTTTGCTGCCATGAAGCTTTGATGACACCACATGCACAACCCCTTTTTGGTTCCCCCTCGGGTTGGCTTAGTGTGGATTAATCTTTGTTATCTCATATCTAGATGAGCATTTGCTAGGAACAGTGTGGCTTTTGATTTTGTGTGCTTGGTGTGTTTCTGCATCAACAATCAACAAGCATGCCTAAGCTTGTAAGAGAAGTAGAAGCCAAAGAGAAAGAAGCAGAACAGCGACAGCGACTTGAGATGCAATCACTGGTGAAGTAAACCGTGACAATGATGAATGATGAGTAGAGAATCGAACGTTTCCATGAAAGGAGAATTGTTCCATATGTATGTTTCTCATTTTCTTGTCTGCAACTACAGGATATTGCAACAGATTGTAATGGTAGGTGGCATTCTCATCCATTGGTTGTACCAAGCCTCCATCACATTAGATGGTCTAATGTGGGAAAAAAGAAAAAGTGAAAACCCAAAAACCCGACCCGACCCGAAACACATTCGATATTCTGATGTGTTTCGTTTCGGGTTGGGTCGGGTCGGGTCATAATGCATGACCCTTATGTTTCGGGTCGGATCGGGTAACATCAAGACCCGACCCGACCCGACCCATTTACACCTCTACTTAGTATCACAAGCCATGACCCTCGAACCTTGGTGCTCAAGTTCAAAACCTTGAAGGCCGGACTTGGAACCCTGAGTATTAGATCCTAGACCCTGAATCACGGTACCTTGACCCTTCAATACCAAACAGTATAACTGGCATTCCATTGTTCAAGCCAAACAACAAGATAGCTATCAAAAGATTATTACATTGATAGTCTCATTATTCTATTACTCGAACCCAATAAGCCGGTAACTCCCAGTCCTTTCTTTTGATATACCTTGTCTTTGAATAGTTTTCGGTAATCGAAGTTTCTTTTGAGTCAAGTTGTCAACTGCAAACAATGGAAACGAAGACAGGAGTCCCTGCGTCATGAAACGTGTAATATATTTGGAGAACACCATATCTGACTTGAAAAAAATTCCTGGGGTAAGAAAATTAGGAGTATTAAAATTTTTCTACGGCGCTCACTTGAGTACCAAAACTTTTTTTGTTGCTCACTTAAGTGTCACAAATTTGAAAAATCGATCACTTGAGTGTTAATTCAAATCTGTCTCACTAGAAAATCCGATGTGGATGCCAATCGTTACACATGCTTCGCCGGCGCTGACATAAATAATTTTTTAATATTATTTTAATACTTTTTATTACTATATTTTGAATTTTTTATTTTTTGCTTTTTTTAAAGGGCCAGCAAGGGTCACCGGCGACCCCCGCTGGCCACGAAATACTTACCTTTGGCCATGAAGGCCATGGGCGAGGTCGTCGAGGCCTCACTAGCAGTTGGCAAGAGACCCTGCTATAAAGACCTTGGCAAGGGCATCACCCGGTGAAGGCCACGAGGGCCCTCATTAGTAGTGGGTGAGGCCACGAGGGCCCTCGCCCATGGCTACCCAAAGCTAAGAGGCCTTGACGGCCTCAGTAAGGGCCTTTGCAGCCGAGGGCGAAGCAACCCTCGCCTAATCTAGGGGAAGGTTTCACAACCAGCAATGGCTGCCAGTGACCTTTGTCGACCATCAAAAAAAGGAAAAAAATAAAAATAAAAAATAGAAAATTCACGTAGGACGTTTGGTAAGAAGTGAAACTTAAGTAAGCGATTTTACTCTGACATGGCACTTAAATGAGCAAAAAAGAGTTTTGGCACTTAACTGAGTGCTATACAAAAGTTTTGATGCTCCTACCATTCTTATCTCAAGATTTCCATGTCATCGAGCTGGATAACAAACGCATGTTCTAGTCATGCTAGAATTTGAGAAAGAAACAAAATATTCAACTAGTGCTAAGAATAAAGAAATCACTTACAAAGTTCCTCTATTGAGCACGGAGGTAAGATGATGGCTTCAACAATTCACTAATAGATTATGCACCGTATTATATGGTGTCACACCCAAATCCTAAAGGGATAGGGTTAATGACACATCCATTCTTCCACCAGAAGAACATAGCCTCTCACCACCTAAAATCCAACTTCCAAAAGTCCCCACAATAATGCTCTTGCTCTAATGACCACTATTCAAGAGACCTGACAAACACAAAAGATGAATGGAATGAACAATTACAGCCTAATAAGTAGTATACCTCTTCTAAACAAATCGAGTACTCACTATACACTTTACAAAACAATATTAAAACTGATTTATCTCAATTCAAGTACATAATTTACATACAAGATATAAATGAGTTATATTCTTTAACATAACCATATACATATCGGAAAACATTTGTTAAATCAATAGTATCATAATAAACATCAACGGTAGTCCATTGATCATCAAAACACACGTCAATGGTCCATTACATCAACTAATCTCAAATCACATGCCAATGATCCATCCATTGGCCAAACTCCAACTCAAATATCTAACAATGGTCATGCATAACACTCTATGACAAGGTGACCAAACTCCCCCCTTGGCAAGTTCTCCACCTATATTACTGGTGGTTGGCTCACTAGGATATCATAAACTAGTATGCATATCGATAAGCCCCTCATTGAGCTCACAGAGCACCAACTCAACCTTACAAGAACATCTTTCACAATTCACAAGCCAATTCAAAATTAATATCACAAAACGATTGCACAAACCAAAACATATAGTCTTTAACAGCTCAACTCATCTGCTAGAAATAATTTGCATAAAACATCTCTCAAATCTTTTCCTAACGCATTTCATAAATTATTTCATAATGCAATACATATATGTATCCTTTCACAACATAATTCCTAAAACAATTCTCAAATCATTCACAAATACCAAAAAGTAGTAAATGTTCAATCCATACTTCTATGCAACAAAAATGTCATTTCATAATTCATGCTATAGTTAATCCATATCACTTTCAAAATATGAATTTTCCAAACTCAAAGAAGAGATAACATCACTTACCTAAAAATGCCCAAACCAAACAACACATAGCTAAACAAGTTGATGATCTCGTAATCCTAACAACTAAAGGTGAATTGATGTTAAAATAAAATAAAATACTATCTCAACTACAAAATGACTATGTTACGCTTAAGCACTAACAAAATCACTTCTATACACTAAAAAATCGCTTACTCGAAGCAATTATTCAAGCCTAAATGTAATGTGAAACCCTTAATTTCACTATGAATAAACCATTACTTCAAATCAGCTCTTGTCAAAATCCGCAGCTTTATGATGCCATAACCTAACATTACCTTAAAATCCAAAGTTCAACAACTCAAAAATCAAGTTTCGCGACTCGAATTCACAAAATTTCGAATTTAAACCCTATTTTCAAAAATTACTTCGATTAGAAAGCGAGGGGTGCAAACACTACTTCCTTCTTCTTCTTCTTATTCTTCTTCTTCTTTTCCTTTCCTTGCATGCTCCCTCAGCCTTACCGAGTGTCCCTCCTTTTCCATATTCTCTTTGACTTTTCAACTTTTTTGTCTTTTTTTCTAGGGGCCCACCAAGTCAAATTTTGCATGAAGAAAATAAGATCTTTCTAAGTTTCATCTTTCTTATGGCAGCCACATGATATGAGGGGCTAAATTTCTATATGTAGTTTGTTGGTTGTGTCCGCCTCATTTGTGGGGCCCAGCTAATAAGTTAAAACAAACAAAAAAGAGAGGAAAAAGTCAATAAAAGTAAAAAGGAAGAAAATAAGATCTTACTAAGTTTCATCTTTCTTATGACGGCCTGGTAGGAGGGGCTAAATTTCCATATGAGGTTTGTTGGTTGGGTCCACCTTATTTGTGGAGCCCAATCAATATATGAAAACAACCAAAAAAAAAAAAAAAAGAGGAAAAAGTCAATAAAAGTATAAAGGAAGAAAATGTGGGCGGCTCATTCGAAAGTGGAGCCCAACAGTGAGTAGGTGAGAGAAAACAAAGATACACCAAGAGAGCATGAAGAAGAAGTGGAAAAAAAAAAAAAAGCTTCTATTTTGCAATCCCAATTCCTATTTTGCGGTCTTGACTCAGAGGTCATACGTTGATGGAATTTGCTCATATTTGGATATATTGTTCATAAAACCCAGAGTTACAAATCGATTGATTTAGTTCATTGAGAACCTCCTTTGAATTCTCCAATTGTGGTTAAAGTTTTCTTGCTCCATTTGTGTTAATATACCTTCGCAATGAGGAATTATGATTGTATTATTGATGTTAAGTCTCTAGTGTGTGACTAGAACATAACACTTTGTGTATCCTATTATTTTTAGTGATTAGTAGAAGTTTTTAGGCAGTTTGTGGTTTTTTCTACATTGGGTTTCCACGTTAAATTCTTATGTTATTGTTAGCTTTGTCTACTTGTCATTTCGTCATTATATATTGCCAATTGTTACTGGGATTAAGTCAATTTTAGTTGGTTTAGTTTTAGGGAAAATATTGATTCTGTTTTGGGTTTAGTTCTTGGTGAATTGTTACCCCGATTCTCTCCAATAAAGTTGTATCAAAGCTAAGGTTGAGATTCTAGTGTTAGGAGAAAACTAGCAGCACCGTATTTGAATTAAATTTCTCAAATTATTCCAATTGGAAGTCTTGAATGGAACATATGTTAAATTAAAAAGATTTGTTTGATCCCATTGAGGCTGATGAAGCTAAAGGAGATAAGGAAGATAAATAATGGAAGAGAATAAATTGAAAAACGATTGGGTTTATTCGGCAATGGGTTGATAACAGTGTGTTTCATCACGTTGCTCAAGAAATGAAAGCGAACATTTTGTGGAAAAAATTACAAGATTTCTATGAGAAAGAGAACTCCATGAATTAAAACTTTTCGTGTTAAAAGAATTGTGAATTTGAAATGCAAGGAAGAAAGTAGCATGTCGGAAAACATAGTGAATTTCAAGATATTGTAAATTAATTGACAAAGTTAGGGCATTTTGGGTGTGGTATTGAACAATTTAGCTGGCACTTTGGTTGTGATTTTGAGCAATTCACCTCCTTATGGTGTACTTTCTACAAGCACAGTTAAAAAAAGCTTGTTCAATAAAGAAACAAGAAAAAAAAAAGGCTTGAATTATGCTTATAAATCGAAGGCTCTTATTACAAAAAACAAGGTGAGAAATCAATCGAGAAATTTTCAAAGTAATGATAATATGGAGTCAAGAGGAATATCAAAATCAAGGCTAAGGGGTGCAAAGTGTTATAAATTATGACAATAAAGCTTGTTCTTAAAGAGAGATAAGTCCCGTGATAGAAGTGGAGATTGAAAGAAAGAATAGAAATAGGTTACAGCAGATGGCAATGTTGTGTTCGTACATAATGACCATTGTGTGAACCTTACATGCCTCGACTTTAGCTTATTGATTTTGTAGCTTCATTTCATATCTCCTCATGGCATGACTACTTTACATCCTACTTCAGCAATGATGTTAGGATGGGAAATGGTGATGTTTTTAAGGTTATCAGTAGGGGAGATATTTATTTGGAGACTGATGTTAAATGTAATTTACTTCTGAAAAATGTGAGACATATTTAGGACATTTGACTTCACTTGATGTCCAAAGGTGTCTTAGATGATCATGACTACTGCAATTCCTTCTACGATGGTAAATAGAAATTGACTAGAGGTTCCATAATAGTGGCTAAGGGTAAGAAGACATGCACTTTTTAAACCAAGCAAGTTAAGTTGATCAAAGAAGAGGCAAATGCTGTGGCATCCTAGTCTGCCACTCACTAACCCCATCCCTTAATTATTTGAGCTATCACGCAAGCAGAAATCTTTTCTATTAGCATGTATAAAATGAATTATAATGCATGTCTCAAAACACAATTAGAAAGGGCATCGTGCTTTTATTATTACTATAACTATATTTACAGCAGGAGGTGAACTATACAACTAAAGGGGAGGATCTATACGGGGAAAATACAAAAAGGGGCCTATCTCCCTAGGCCCGCCACTATCAGTTCCTCGTCCAGACTTACGTCCTCTTTCCAACCGACTTGTCTACACGGGACATCTCCCAAACAGTTCCCACCGTGTCAAAGTTAGCATGATCCCTCCAAGGTCGGAGGTCGTCCTACATCCACACCTAGTTCTTCCACCCACTATCGCTGCCGCCTAGACCAAGGGCTATCAAGCACGAAATGGGTCCTATCATGCTATCACCCACTTTCACAGAAATAGCAATAAAGCGATAAGTGATCATGTTAGGTTGTCTTTGTTCAAAATAAAAAAATCATGTTAGGTTGTCCTATGTCTATGCATAACACGATTGCGAATGAACAAAAGCAGTACCTGGAAATTCAGGGTCGAAGAACTCCTCTGACGATTGCTCTTTAGGACTACGGGTGCTCTATAATAGGTGCAAAAGGGTAGCAGAAAGGATCGGCATAACTATTAATCTGAAAAATAACAACAGGGATGAGTTAATGCTTAACAAGAAAAATAATAAACTCATAAACCAGTCGATCTAATTAGCACTCAAATCCCAGGACACAAATTAGCATCCGACCACAAGGCACACGGATATGGGCACATGACCTACCTATAATCATATACCGTCACATGTGTAGTAATGAGATGGGCACACAACACTACATAGACCATCACAAGTATCACATTAAATACTCAAGTAAACAATATCACATTAGAATCGTAAGCTCAGCATTAAATAACTTGCCGAATGTGGAAACCATCTTCATAAACCAAGATTCCTTCACCTTCGACATAAATTTGAGAAAATTAGGAATAAAGGCAACCAAAACCAGAATGTACATTTAAAAATAAATTTGAAAAACCTAGTAAATGAACTTGAAAAATTCTAAATTTTTAGTATGTTCTAAATAAAACCTAAAAAAAATATTTTTCATGAAGGACACTAAGCCTAACTAGTCCTGTACAGAGAGCGGTAAATCACAGAGGTCAACCCCGCATTTCTTCCATCGAGCACAACTCACAATCGCCAAAGGGAACACATTCGACCTCCTAAACTTAACAAAATAATCTCAAATTTTTATATGTTGCCCGCACAAGGTATATTGACACTTCACAGAAGAAAGTATGGCCCGAATCAGCTCCAAAAATTTTCGAATAATTCAATAACACACTCAAGTTCTCTATTTTCACACTCCGGCAGAAAAAGCACCGCACACTAAAATATATTTGTGCCAACTATATTGATCTAGAAATATCTGACAAAATTTATGTCATAGTTTGAACATTTTTGCACAATTTCCATGAGAAGTCAAGACCAAATTCGTACTAGAAATCTCAGTAGAAATTTTACAAAACTGCACAGTCACGCACAAGTCGTTCTGGGCAGTACAGTCCTGATAGAAACCCATGTCCATACCCAGCTATATTACTTTCGAAAAATCCACCGGAATTATATGCCATAGTTTAGGGTCTCTTGAACATGAAGAGAACTTCACCCAGATCTCAACATAATGAGCCACACAAATTCGACAGACTAGAGAGCTCGAGAAATCTCAGTTTTGGAAAAACAATAGGCAAATTCAAAACACTTGCAATCCATGCATTTCCCATGTCCGAAATTCACATTCCGTAACAACAAGCAAAATAGCAAGAGCAACCAAAAGACTCCCTATTCTACAAAAATCGAGTCCTAAGAAGATCAAGGGGAGTAGGAGATTATCATTTCTCCTTGCCTTGAGGTTTTGGTGCTTCGGATCGCTTCTCCTAAGCTCATCGTGAGCTTGAGGAAGCTACGGGCTTGCTAGTCTCCCTTGGTGGAACGAAAAACAAAGAGAAAAGAAGGAGACTTGCGAGAGAGGGAGAGAGAGAGGGAGCGAGAGAGAGAGTGAGAGGGAAAGAGAGATCGGCGAGGAGAAAATGGAAGAGAGAAGAAGAAATGAAGAAGAAGATGAGTAGGCTGTCAACCAGGGGGAGAGAAGAAAATGGAGCAGCAGCCTATGATGAAGTCTATAGTAGGCTTTCTTGCCTATTTTTGTTCCTATTTAATAATTAATTGAGTTTGGCATGGCCTCTCCTTGGCCATGAGGGGCAGCACATTCCAATTGAAGACCCTACTAGTGCATGTACACGGAGATTAATTTAGGCACTAACGTAGGACATTAGGCGCGTGCACATCTATACAAGGCATAATTCAATTGCCTCGATTCTTAAGCTAGCTTACTAAATTAAATAATCTATATTAGTAAGTTCGCCACAGAAAATTAATTAACTAATATGGCTCATCACAACTAATTAATTAACTGGACGAAATTCGAGGTGTCACGAATGTAGTGGAGGACTCCTTAGTTGACCTATGGTATATGAGACTTGGTCATCTCAATGAAAAAAAGGCTTGAAACTTTTAGAATCTATTCGTTTCACGGAAAATATCAAATTTTTCGAAAATATTTTCTAAAAAGTCATTTTCTTGGAAAATGACTATATTTTCCGATGTTTGACTAAAACCTAAACTTTGAGTGGAAAATATTTTCCATTGTTCGTTAGCTAATTTCATTGTTTGGAAAAAAATTATCAAAAAATTGAATTTTAATATTTTTAACTGACCAAAAAATTAGTTTTATTTTTTATATTTTTCTTAAAATGAATTTCTATTTTTTAAAAAAATTTAAAAATAAAAAATTTTATTATTTTTTACTTTTTCTTTCTTTTTCCTTTTTTCTTTTCCTTCTTCCTTCCTCCTCATTCCTCCGCCGACGCATGCCTAACGATGGCCGGCTGCCCAACGACCGACCAAGATGCGATCGCCAGATCCGGTGAGCTCGAGGCTCGACTGATCTCGCCTGAGCTCTCCAAAGGTTCACCGGGCTCTGGCGAGCCACGAGCTCGCCTAATCTAGCGATGTAGCTAGAGCTCTCCTAGATCAGGAGCTCAAGTTCCACTGCCAGATTCGGCAAGCTCAGGCAAGGCTTAAGCCCCGCCCAGCTTGCCGAATCTGGCAAGATCTAAGCTTCGCCCTAGGCCGGGGAGGCTACGCCATGCCCGATCTAGTGAGGTCCAAGCTCGCCGGGCTCGAGAGCTCGGCTTTGCCAAATTGGGCTAGGTAGAGCCTCGCCAGCCTAGGGCGAGGTTCGAGCTGGCTTGCAACCGCTCGTCGGCCACCACCATGGCCGACAATCGGCCAAGACCAAGGAAGAAGATGAAAAAAGAAGAAATAAAAAAAAAGGAAAAAACATTAAAAACTCGATTTTTTAAAAAAAATGAAAAATAAAAAGAAAGCATAAAAATAAAACGAAAATGTTATGGTGAAAAGAAGTAATATGGAAGAAGTTATGGAAAATGTTTTCAACTTTTGAAAATTGGAATATATTTTCCTCACTTTTGAAGGTTGTTTTTTCCAATGATAGAAAACATTTTCCTTAACTAGTTCATTTTCCGTGAAATGAACACTAGAAAATCCGAAAAACATTTTCTGTGAAACGAGCGGAGCCTTACTAGAAAAAAAAATCTTCTACCACTAAAGGAGAGAAATTTGAAGAGATGTACTCACTATCTAACAGGTAAGTAATATAGATCCTCATTTCATAGTTCATCTCCACATGCAAAAATCAAATACTTAATTTAGTTCACACTAATATTTGTTGCATGGATTATAGAACCCTTGGTGGTGCATTATATTTTGTGACATTTACTAATAACTTCTCTAGAAAAATATGAGCTATTGCTTTGAAATCTAAAGATCATATGCTTGCTACTTTTAAACAATTTCATGCCAGTGTGAAAACAGAGATTGGGAAGAAGTTGAAATGTGTTTGAGCTTACAAAGGTTTTGAATATAAAGGCTTGTTTGAATCTTATTATAGAAATTATGATATCAAGCTTGAGAAAACTGTTTTAAAAACACCACAATAAAATGGAATAGCAAAGAGGATAAACCAAATAATTAATAATTAGATTTGGTGCATGCTCTCTCATGCAAGGTTGCCTTAAGTCATTTTGGAGTGAAGCGATGAAAACAACAGTAGACTTGATTCTTCAACTGAAATAGGTTGACTTAAGCTAGAATAATTAGTTGAGCAAGAGCAGCCTATTGAGCTAGTAAAGCCAAGTGAGCAAGAATAACTGGTCTTACCTCTAATTAAAAAATTTCAAAGAGAAGGTAAACCTTCCCAAAGATATCAACCGCATGATTATATTTTACTCACAAGTCCAGGAGAGCCAAAAACTTATGAAGAGGTTATGTCATATGAACAAAAGAATGAGTGGCATAAAATTATAAAAGAGAAGCTCAAATACTTGCATGAGAAACACACATTTGAATTGATAAAATTGCCTAAAAGTAAGAGAACACTCACAATAAGAGGGTATATAAGTTGAAGACAAAAGAAAATCATTTGCAACCATGATACAAAATTAGGTTTGTTATAAAAGGATTTCATTAAAAGAGAGGAATTGACTTTGAAGAGATTTTTTCACCAATTGTAAAAATGACATATACTCAAGTTATTCTTGGGTTGGCCGCCAGCTTGAATTTAGAAATTGAATAGCTTGATGTAAAGACAGTCTTTTTTTCAGAATACTTAGAAGAAAAAATATATATGAAGCACTCAAAGGATTTTAAAATGGAAGGCAATGAGCATCTTATATGTAGTTTGAGAAAAGCTTATATGATCTCAAATAAGTGCCAAGATAGTGGTTTGTGAAGTTTGAATCATTCATGGAAGAATATAGATGTGGTAAGACTAATTCCGATTTTTTGGTCTTTATGAAAAGATTCTCCGTAATGATTTTCTTATCCCTTACTCTATGTGGGTGATATGTTGATTGTTAGGCATGATGCTGAGAAAATCAAGGGCTTAAGTTGAGTAAAGCTTTTGCAATGAAAGATCTTGGATTGGCTAAGCAAATCCTTAACATGAGAATTACTCGTGACAGAAAGAACAAATATTTTTTTGTTATCTCGACATAAATACATTCAGAAGGCACTGGAAAAATTCAACATAAACACATGTAAACCAGTAAGTACTCCACTTGCAGGCCATTTTAAGTTGAGTAGTGAAGAAAATTCCCTAACACATCGATGGTTAATAATTTGATGCATGCCATAGTTTGTACAAGACAAGATATTACTCATGTAGTTGGTATTGTGAGCAAGTTTCTCTCAAATCCAAATATGGAGCATTGGACCACTGTCAAATGGATTTTGAGGTATCTTAAGTGTGCTTCTAGATTTTGCTTGTGTTATAGAAAGGTAAAACCTAAGGTGAGCAGCTACTTGGATGTAGACTAAGCTGATGAAGTTGATTCTCGAAAATCCACGTCAGATTACATAATGACCTTTGTAGGGGGAGCTGTTCCTTGACAATCAAGATTACAAAAATGTATTTCTTTGTTTATAACTGAAGCAGAGTATATCACTACTACCGAAAGAGGTAAGGAAATCTTGTGAATGCAGAAATTCCTATAAGATTTGGGTTTGAAGCAATAAAAGTTTGTTATGTAATGTGATAGCATGAGTGCTATCTATCTTAGCAAAAATCCATTGTTGCATTCAAGATCAAAGTATATTGATGTGAAATATTATTGGATCCGAGAAAATTAGAAGAGAAGCTCTTCTTGCTTGAAAAAGTCCACACCTACAACAATAGATCCAATCTGTTGACCAAAGCATTCCCTATGGTGAAACTTGACTCCTACAGAAACAAAACAAGTATAATGGAACTTCTCACATGAGACAAAGGGAGAGATTTGTTGGCTGGGTCCACCTCATTTGTGGGGCCGAGCCAATATGATAGAAAAAAACAAAAAAGAAAGAAGAAAAACTCAAAAAAAAAAAAAGCAAAAAGGAAGAAAAGTGGGGCTGCTCGTTTGAAAATGGAGCTTGAGAGTGATTAAGTGAGAGAAAACAAAAAGTGCACCAAGAGGGCAAAGAAGAAAGGAAAAAAGAGCTAATATTTTACGGTCTCAATTGAAAGGCTCAACGTCGATGGAATGGCTCAAATTTGAGTATATTATTCATGCGACCAAGAGTTGCAAATTTATCAATTTCATTCGTTGAAAACCTCCTACAAATTCTCCAATCATTGTTAGGACTTTCTCGCTTTGTTATGTTAATCCACCTTTGTGATGAGGAAGTACGGTTGTAATGTTGATATTAAGCCTCTAGTGTGTGATTAGAGAATAACACTTTATGTATCTTACTATTTCTAGTGATTAATGGAAATTTCTTGGCGATTCGTGATTTTTCCCACGGTGAGTTTCCACGCTAAATCATTGTGTTATTGTTGGCTTTGTCTTTTTATCAGTTTGGTATTATATATAGCTAGTTGTTGCTGGAATTAAGTCGATTTGGTCACTTTAGTTTTAGGGATATACTAATCATAGATTGAGTTTAGTTCTTGGTGAAGTGTCTTAAGAGCCACGTGTAATTGAGTTGTGCTAGAAAAGTTCCACATCAAATAATTGGCGTGATATTGGGCAGTTAATATATCATAATTGGCCCATAACGCATTACCTTAAGTTTTGAGTGAAGGTGGATCTAACTAGACATATTGACGAGTTTAGATTTGGGCTCCCTCTTGGTGATCTCCTCAGAAAAAGATATTAGACTTTTGCCGCACGCTCCCAACAAATGGTATCAAAGTCGATTGTTGTGATTTATAGACAGGTGGACGTTGTGGTATAGCAATGCAGACCCAATAGTAGACTTTGAGATGAAGTTGGACTGATGTAGAAAGATACCTAAATTAAAGGGAAGCGAGCTTAACACTGAGCTCATACTTGAGGGAGAGATTGTTAAGATGCACGTGTGAATGAGTTGTGTTTGAGAAGTCCCACATCGAAGAATTGATATGGTGTGGAGTAGCTAATATATCCTAGTTTGATCAAAATTCATTGACTTAAACTTTTAAGTAAAAATGGATCCAACTAAATATAATGACGGGCTCTAATTTGGGCTCCCTCTTGGCACTCTCCCTGGAATAAGGTATTGGATTTTTTTTTTGTGCGTTCCCAACAAATTGTTACTTTGGTTCTCCCCCACAAGTTTAAATTTACTTCCTTGAGAAAGTTCAACAATAGGCTGTCAAGTGATTCTCATGGTTTGCATCAAAACATAATGCTTGCAATGCAAGTTCAAGACTCCTCTAGATGGAAAGGCCATATCTATAAGTATCCTCTGTCCAAACAAGGCAAAAGCAATTGGAAATTGGAATAGGGGATAGGGGGCAGAGGGGACAGTTAGTGGTCGATTGATAAGGACAATGTTGTCTTGTGACTTGAATGGGCATCGATTTAGATGAAACGAGGAAGATGAGACCATGGATCAGTGTTGTAAGGGTGGGCCACACAACCACGCTAAGGCGGCAAATGGGCTATCAAGTTGACGGTAATGGATAGAAAAGTGGGCGTAGGGGAAGAGTGTGTTGCTCTTATTTATAGTGTAAAATTGCCATGTACAAAATCAAAGAGAATTACCAAAAAGTCTTAAATTAACTATAATTGTGCAATTCAATTATAAACATTCTTTTGACAATGTAGTCTTAAATCTTTTGCAATTATACCAATTCAATTTATCCGGTCAATTTTGACCAAAAATCGCTAATGTAGACGTTGCGCATCCTATGTAACATGACTAATGCTAACATTGACATTTTAAAATAATATTTTATTAAAAATTTTTGAATTTTAATTTTGTTTTTTTCCCTGGACTTAGGGTGGCTAATTGCTAGCCACAAGCACCCTCGCTAACACTAAGGAAAAAAATCATAAAGTATTATAGAAAAATATCCATATTAGTATTGGCCATGCTATATAAGACGACTGACATATATGTCAATGATTTCCGGCCATTTGATTGGATGTATTGAATTGTCACAATTACAAAAGATTTAAGACTAAATTAGTATAATTGCAATATGTTTGAGACTTTTTTAGTTTCCTTGTGAAGTTGTGGCATATTATATATGGAAGGGCTATTTAAAATTGGAATAAGTTTTTGCGATTAAGGGCAAGCGATCGAATAAAATATAGATAGAAAAAGAAAATAAATCGGACACCAAATTTACGTGGTTCAGTCGTAAAGACCTACTTCCACGGGAAAAGCAGCAGCAAATTTCACTATTGATCAAGTGATATAAGGAGATTACACACTCAAGTCACTCAAACACTTTCTCGGTGTTTCCCAAACCCCAATTTAACCCCAAACCCAACTCACGGCACAAAATTACCATGTGTTCAAGCTCGAAACAAAAACGCTCTACAGCCCTTACCAAAAAAAAAAACAAAAAAACAAAAACAAAAACGCTCTACGGCTACGCGTTCTTAATCAAAGCTTCACATGGGTGGCTTATGAATCCTCACGGCTCCATAAGGTTTCTTCCTTCTCTCGTACGAGTGTAGCAATCGCCGAAGAAGCAAGAAACTAACCTATCCATATATATATATATATATATATATAAGTGTGCCCAAGGTCAAAAGTTTGACCTTGGGCCCACCAATTTCAATCTTCACGTGGAGAGGACTTCACGCCGAAAGAGAATTATTCTACGTGTGTGTGCTGGGCCCCACAATTTGATTTCCTTTAATTTGAATTCCGCCGGCTTCACAGATGAGGAAATTCGCATCTTCAATATATATATATCTAAGTGTGCCCAAGGTCAAAAGTTTGACCTTGGGCCCCACCAATTTCAATCTTCACGTGGAGAGGGACTTCACGCCGAAAGAGAATTCTTCTACGTGCGTGTGCTAGGCCCCACAATTTGATTTCCTTCAATTCGAATTCCGCCGGCTTCGCAGATGAGGAAATTCGCATCTTCAATACATGTGCCCACTTGGGCCCACGACCTGATTCTCTCTTCGGTGACGTCTCACGCAGGTAAGCTGAAGAACCCCTGCTCTTTTCTTTATTGACAAATTCGGTTTCCAAATTCAAACTCGAATCATATTTAACAACCTCCACATTAGTTTGACGTTTGAGCCAAATTACAATCGTTTCGTAAAAATTCAAATTCTACTACTACTTTCCCATAGCCCCGATGGGCTCAACCGCCACAGATATTATCCAAGTCCAAGCTTTGCTTGAATTTCGCCATAACCGAGGACCTCATCAGAATACTAACTCCACGTGCATTTTTAACTGCTCCGCAAGGATTTTCGAACACAACCTCCTGAACCGCAGATAAAGTAAAACCATTGTTGCATCCATATCTGTCAAGAGATCGAATACGTACCTTGTCAATATCAGTAGTTACAGCAACCGTTGACTCTATAAGCTCCACCTCACTACAAGCACCATTTGTGTCGATTACTTTGCTAATACTCATACTTGCTACTTTAGGAGTTTTTGGTCGCAACTCTACCTCAAGCTGAACACCGTCCAGATCTGTATTAATATTGCCACAAACACTCCTAGCCAGAAATGTCGGAGATTGTCAAGGGTAACTTCTCTACTGTCAATAGGTGAATTTATATCCAGACATCACAACTAATTGCCCCACTCACCTTGTGCATAGCCATGGAATATACACCTTGCCCTCCAATCAAGCTTACCATCACTCACTCAAAAATAACACGGGCCACCAAATATTCTAATAATAGAATAACCAGTAACGTTACCTGACCACACTTCTTCAAAAGTCCGCATCTCAATAGCAATTAATGGGGATCTATTTACCAGGTAGTTTACCGTACTTAGCACATCAGCTAGGATTCTCCTAGCAATACCAGCACTAGAGATAATTTTTCGGGTCGTCTCTAGTAATATTCTGCTCATCAATTCTACAAATAGTTGTGATTTATTGGTACTAGTACAATGTTTCACTATGCTCTTTTTCATGCAGAATTTATTTACCAGCTCTAAGCAAAACTCCATGCTATTATCAGTCCGCACATGCTTGATCGACTTACCAGTCTCCGTCTCGATCAAAACTCTTGACTGCGAGATCTTAACACCAGCATCAAACTTGTGCCTCGGCACAAACACCCAGATCTTCCTCGAGCAGTCAAAAGACTCTCGAACAAATGCATCCGACGTCTCCACAGCGAAATTTGTCACTATCTCACCTTGAAGTTTATACAGGCCTCCATGCTTAATTCATTTCATTATCATCAAGGCACCTCGAACAACCTTCAAAACTTCACCTTTTGAAGAATACCTATAACCAGCTGAATCTAGGATACCCAAGGAAATTAAGTTCTTTTTCAATTCTGGATTACTCCAGTCAATGTCCTCACAATTCCATCATGCATTATGATTTTAACATCACCAACACCCATAATATCGCACTCAGCGTTGTTCCCTAAGTGGACTTTACCACTACCTGTGCACTAATAAGTGATCAACCAGTTTCTATTTGATGTGACATGAAAAGAACAACCATAATCCATAATACATCCATCAAACGATGAATAATCAGTGACAAACAAGACATAATCAGCATTATTAGCTACAGCCGCAACATTATCTGCAAAATCAACTATAATTCCCTTACCCTTCTTATTCTTCAACTTAAGGCAATCTCTTCTAAGATGCCCCCTCTTGCCACAGCTCCAACAGACAATATTAGCAATCCTAGATTGATTACGTCTATTCATATTAGTACTACCATTACCCACATGTGTTCTAGATCTTCCTTTGTTTTCACCTACTAAAGCAGCAGATACAGGTTCGCCGGATTCTCTTTTACGAATGTCCTCACTCAGAATCAAATCTCGAACCTCATCAAAAGTCAAACTTGTTGACCTAGAGGAATTACTAACAATAGTAATAGTAGTATTCCAACTATTAGGCAATAAGGATAGTAGAATCAAAGCACGTACCTTATCTTCAAAGTCAATCTCAACTGAACTCAATTGACTAACAATCACATTGAATTCATTGATATGATTTGCAACTGACGCACCTTCGCTCATCTTCAAATTAAACAGACGTCGCATCAAATAAACCTTGTTGATCGCAAAGGGCTTCTCGTACATATCCGATAGGGCTTGCATCAAATCAGCAATGGTCTTCTCCTTCAAAATGTTAAACGCGACGTTACGAGCCAACGTCAGCTGAATAACACCCATAGCTCATCTATCCAGCAAATCCCAATCAGCTTGCTTCATCGTCTCTGGTTTCTCCCTAGATAAGGGTAAGGGTAGTTTCATCTGGTAAAAACAATCTTTAATTTGCATCTTCCAGAAACTAAAATCCTTCCCATCAAATCTGTCAATTCTCACTTTTACTTCTTTTGTCACCATCGATTCGCTTCAACTTAGCCAAGCCTAGCTCTAATACCACTTATTGCGATTAAGGGCGAGTGATCAAACAAAATATAGACAGAAAAAGAAAATAAATCGGACACCAGATTTACGTGATTCGATCGTAAAGACCTACATCCACGGAGAGAGCAGCAGCGAATTTTACTATAGATCAAGTGATACAATGAGATTACATACTCAAGTCACTCAAACACTCTCTCGGTATTTCCCAAACCCCAATTTAACCCAAAACCCAACTCACGGTACAAAATTACCGCGCATTCAAACTTGAAACAAAAATGCTCTACGGCTTCGCATTCTTAATCAAAGCTTCACACGAGCGGCTTATGAATCCTCGCGGCTCTGTAGGGTTTCTTCCTTCTCTCATACGAGTGCAACAATTGCCGAAGAAGCAAGAAACTAATCTATATATATAAGTGTGCCCAAGGTCAAAAGTTTGACCTTGGGCCCCACCAATTTCAATCTTCACGTGGAGAGGGACTTCACGCCGAAAGAGAATTCTTCTAAGTGCGTGTGCTGGGCCCCACAATTTGATTTCCTTCGATTTGTATTCCGCCGGCTTCACAAATGAGGAAATTCGCATCTTCAATACATGTGCCCATTTGGGTCCACGGCCTGATTCTCTCTTCGGTGACGTCTCACGCAGGTAAGCTGAAGAACCCCTCCTATTTTCTTTATTGACAAATTTGGTTTCCAAATTCAAACTCGAGTCATATTTAACATAAGTATCACGAGCATTTTCCGTATGTGAGCCCAGTACATCTCAATCATTAAATTATGTGATATCCATGTAAAATTTATATTATTTAATAAAATTTATAAAATTTAATGGCTAAGATGGAGAGACTCAGATATCCCCACTGTGTACAAGAATTTTTCATAAATGTTTAATACCACCAAAAGTAATAAATTATGCCACGTGACACTAATATCCTAAA
Source organism: Eucalyptus victrix (assembly GCA_016097545.1). Classification (NCBI taxonomy): domain Eukaryota; kingdom Viridiplantae; phylum Streptophyta; class Magnoliopsida; order Myrtales; family Myrtaceae; genus Eucalyptus; species Eucalyptus victrix. The sequence goes on along the minus strand of CM027839.1, from coordinate 55,140,714 downwards.
CTTTTTCTTGTATTGCCAAGAATTCTAAACCATGTCCATTGTGGCACCAACACCCAAAAATTATTTCCGTGTCACAAATAGAGGTGACTAATTCCACGGTGGGTAAGTCATAAACCCAGTCAAGTTCCAATTTCTTGAATAAGAACCCAACCCGTTAAATTTGGAAGTGGCTAGTATTTGTTTTTTTATTTCATTTATTATTTGACCGAGTCATTATCAATTGCTGCAGTTAGATACAAGGATCTTCAAATTGAGAGAATACAGTAAATTCAGTGAAACTGTGTAACAATCACGGCAGAATACCAGCTTCTCCCTTTCACAATTGAATAACGCAAGAAGAAGACCCATTTTGGAGAAAATAGTTTAACAGGAAAGGACAACATGCCTTCACAATATGTCAACCCTAGCTACAGTTAAGGCCGGTCCAATGGAAACATTGATTTCCAACATCATCATTGAAAGATGCTTGTTAATTGCCGATCATCAGCAATGGCAAAGAAAGTGGCCAATATGAAAGCATCCATTTTTCAACAAAACCGGTTAAGTCCCGATGTAAAATCGGTGCGGTCTTGATTCTGCCCGTTCAACGCCCTAAACCGAAGACCTAACCAATCTAGGCCAGTTTCCACTTTTTGACAACAGGAACTAAATTGATCCACATGCGACCTACTTTATTTCGGGTCGAACAAGTAAAACGGAACTTTTTCATTTTTGTCAAAATCTGAAATATCATTTAAATTTATAATATTTCGAAGAAATTATCTGGGAATTTACCTACCAATGCTGCAGGTATTCCGTACTTAAAAGAAATTAAAGTACGCATGCTGTGCAATTAAAATATATATAAAGCCAAAAAAAAAAAAAATCTCTACGCTAACATAATTAGGTGCATAATATAACTAAATTCTCTCTGGTAATTAGTATAGAAAACTTCATCTACTTTTTTAAACGACTTTGGATTTCAGATCCCAGAAAATTTGGAGATAATCTCATTGTATTATCACGTTTCCGCATGCCACTGCAATCAGGTTAATTTGAACAGAAGAAAGAACAATTTAAGTTGGTCAAGAAAAATTGCTTTTTTTTTTTTATATATATATATGAATTCAGTTACATCACTTAGTAAATCGACTTAGTTTTACGTGTTGATCTTAATTCGAGTACCTAAAATTACTCTTTAATCTCATTTTCCGACTCACCACGTTTCAGCCTAGTAATCCTCGTCCCTCTATCTAAACATTAAAGAGGCAGGAAACTCTTGGGCCCTGGGCTTCAATCTGGAACCCACTGAGTGATGCCCAATTTCATGTATTTTCCCCGGCTAGGGATTTGAAATTTGTAATCTTGCCATGACGCTATGAACTTAAAGTTTATACATGACTAACAAAGCTTCCTCATTCTACTTAAACCATTCGTATATGTTGAAATAAGCCGACGTAGCTTGATAATGGGGTCTATATGCTTTTCATATATATGTGATCTCCCTCTACCAATTAGTTTAAATCTTTTGAATGAGACTTTTTAACATGGTATCAAAGTTAAATTCTATCCCTTTTAGTCAAATTTCACCTCTCATTCATTTTCAGCCTATATGTGATGGGGGGTATTGAAATATTGTACATTTATACATATGGTCTTCCTTCACATTGAGAAATTGCAACTCAACTAATAAGGTGATGTATAAAATATTTTGTCCAAGAAATATGATTTATCTAAGGCCCCATTTATTTCACAGAAAATAACTTTCAAGAAAATGTTTTTTAAACTTTCTGACATTTATTTCACGGAAAATGAATTGTTCGAGGGAAACATTTTTCACCAATTGAAATAAGTCTTCTAAAATAGGAAAAAAAAAACGTCTTCCACTTTTCAAGTTAGGGAAAACATTTTACTTATCTTCTTTCACCTCACTTTTTTTCATAATCTTTTTTTATTTTTTATTTTCTTTTCTATTTTTTCTATATATTGAAAATTCAAGTTTTATTTAATTTTTCTTTTGTTTCTTTTTATTTTCTTCTTCCTAGGCCGGTCATTGGCCATGGCATTGGCCAACGACCAACCACAGGTGAGCTCAAGCCTTGCTAGCTTATGGCAAGGCTCCAGCTCGCCAAATTTCGATGAGGTCGAGCCTCACCGACCTGTGGCAAGGCCCAAGCTTGCTTAGGGCTATCGAGCGAGCTCGAACGCTACCTAGCTCATCGGATCTAATGAGGCTCAAGCTCACCTAAGACCCAAATCCAATGAGCTAGGTTGGGCTCGAGCCTCGCCTGAGGTCGCCAAAGGTCGGCAAGGCTCTAGTAACCTCAGGCTAGGCTCAACCTCCCCAGCCTATGGCGAGGCTTGAGCTTGCCTATGGTCAATCGCTGGCCATTGTCATGGCCGGCAACCAAATGACAATTGGTATTTTTATTATATTAGCTGAGGAAGAAGAAGAAAAAATAATTTAAAAATCGATTTAAAAATTAAAATAATTGAAAAATTATTGAAAGAGTGCATTGAGAAAAAAAAAATATTCCCTATCGAACAGCAAATAATATTTTCTAGTTCATTTTCAAGTTTCAACTTAACACTGAAATATTATCATTTTTCTAAAAAAATAACTTCCTGAAAAATATTTTCTATAAACGCTACATTTTTCGCAAAATGAATGGAGCTTAAATAGTCAACTATATATTAGACACTTTTTGGTTAGTTAGAGAAGGTATAATGCTACCAGTGGTTAGCGTACTCTTACTCAAAAAAACAAAATTATCCCTCTACCTTTTTTGTTTGCTTAGTTGTTCAATTAAACTGGACATGTCGCTGTTATATTTACACATCCGGTATTGACGTGGCTTATATGGTGCAAAGCAGGCACCACATCCGGAGGTTTCAAAAAGTGAAAACATGGTGTCTTCGTAAGGCACGGCGACCACTGGGCCGGAGACCACACTGCCGCGATGGGTTCTTGACGAGGCCGACTATGGTGAGGTAGTGAAAATAAGTTTGAGGTAGACATAAAAGGTTAAAAAAATACAAACAGAATTCCAAGGAAATGATCAAACATTGCTTTTCACGAAAGGAATTCACAATACTGGATTTCTCTTTGTAAAATCTTGCACATCCTCGTAGAAACCCTAAAAAAACCGGTTGATCTCTTAAAACTTATCTTGTGGTACCAACTGCCCTCGCGATTACGAATTTGCTGCACGAGAATATGGAGACAGAGATGAACACACGAAAAACAAGGAGAAAAGGAAGAAACTTGCTCTGTTTTTGCCGCATAAAATGCCAGAGTGCATGCCCGCATGCGCATACATTGGTCCGAATGCTCGTCTGGTCCTTGCAACAGTGTCAATTTACGACCTTCATTGCTTGAATGCACGACTCTCCTCAGAAGCTTTCCTCAATAGGATGGCGCATATATGAGAGAAGCACACATCAGTGTTGCCTTCTCCAAGGAAATCTCCGGGTTATTGGGAGACCACACCAGTCGAAATTTTGCAGAACATAGACCTGGATTTTGGAAGTTGTTGCTTTCTAAGAGAGGCTATGATTACCCAGTTTGTTTCTTTGATTTAAGGACCGTGTCCTCCTAGGTAGCACCACGTAAAATTTTCACTCTGCATACTTTTGTATCTAAACACAAAATAGCATAATCAGAAAGACCAAATTGCCAGCAGAAAGTCCCACAAAAAAGAAACCCTTTATATCTAAAACATCAGCGGAAAGCCCGTAATCATTCCAGACATCCAAACTCTAATTTCAATCCCCTTCATAATTACTACCACCGTGGGTTATCGTGTTTGCCACCTTGGGTGACAGGCCACAAAATCTAGCTATAGAACATGTAATGTTAGCGCCCCGCCTGGGCTCTAGGGAGTTGTATATATCATGTGTTCTGTAATCTGGTAGCACTGTGGACCTTTGCATCGGTGGACCGGACAGCATTTCGCTGCCTGTCGAGAAGCTTCAGATTTCCATCGCTCCCTATTGTCAAGCTCACGGACCAGTCAGAGCAAGCAAGGGGCCAGCCCCTATACACCACCTAAACAATTTTGGAGGGAGTCATGTTGTTAGACCATATTCCTACATGCTGGTTTTCCTATCCATGAAACGCAAAGAACCCAAACTTGAAGATTTCATTTTCAAGACCAGTGTTCAATTCTGAAAAAGAGGCTCTGATGCGGTTATGTTGTAAACCAAGTTGCCTTCAAGCGCTCGAACCAGAAAGCAGATGAACAGAGTAATACGTTATAAGAACAAATGACAAGGAGATTATAGATGTGCTTGCTAATTCAAAAATTGTCCACTTCACACGCCTTTCAAAAACTGCACCGTTTTATCAGACGATTGGAATGGATTAATCCAGGATCAGCTATGAAGCAAGGCCTGTCAAACCAAGGTATAGTGAATAAATTCTTATTGAGACAACTGCTACTAAGTTCATGTTATGTCATGCATGAAAGTCCTTGTGTAGTGGACCTTGATAATGGCAGACTCAGTTCAAGCACCGTCACAGAATGCCGACATTCCACTGGTATATACATGTCAAATATTTGATTGACAGCTTGGTGTATTATTTGGCAATTGCTCTCAATAGCGATCACTTTTAAAGGACTATAGTCTCCGCGGCTCATATATAACCTGACCTTAGGTAATTCATGTCCTCCTTTGTTCAGATCTAGTTCAATGAAAGCAAACGTTGTGCCAAATCAGGTTCCGTTAGGCTATTTTCGGGGCATTTAATTGTTGGGATTTCTTGGTCATGTCTGCTTTTCCTCTCGAGAGTTCCTGATTTTTAGGCGTGAGTCTCAGTGCGACTCTCCTGAACCAAGCAATCTCTTCAGGTTGAAAGAAAGAGCGAAAAGTTACGGAAATATTAGTCTTAGGCCAGATCTGAGGCTCACTTAAGGGAATTAATATGCTAAGCATAACTTGTTCTTCTGTGACCCTTGCTCCAAATTCTTGTGAAAGATTTCAAAAACCATTTTCAGTTTTGCCATCTCTATCAATCTGCATCCTCATTTTTCCAAACTTGCAATTTGCAAAATCCAAACCATAAAAGACTCAATCACCACGTTACCTATCCGACGTCCGCAGTGACCCAAACCAAAACCAGGTGTAATGTTTGCCACCGCCCAACACTGCCAACGCGCTACCAGCCATAGCCACATTGATCACATCACCATTTTCCCCTCGTCTCACACCTGAGCTTTGAAAGAGCACAGCCACAGGGCTCGGGCTTGAGCTCTGCTTTGAACCGTGAGCTCATGCCCATGGCGGTCAGGCTCAAGCTATGCACAGTGATGATGGTAATTGAAATTTTCATTATTCGTCCTTAAGTGAAATTTTGACTGTAATATATGGGCTCTAAAAGAAAATAAAATAAAAAGGAAAAGAAAGAGTTTGAAAAGTAAAAAAGGGAAGCTAAAGGAGGACTGTGGAACCTTCGGCTGTGTTTTAAAAGAGAGAGAGAGTTTGAAAAGTTAAAAAATGAAGGTGAAGGAGGACTGTGGAACCTTAGGCTGTGTTTTAAGAGAGAGAGAGAGAGAGTTTGAAAAGTAAAAAAGGGAAGCTGAAGGAGGACTATGGAACCTTGGGCTATGTTTTAAGAGAGAGAGAGAGAGAGTTTGAAAAGTAAAAAGGGAAGCTGAAGGAGGACTGTGGAACATTCGGCTGTGTTTCGGCTGTGTTTTAAGAGAGAGAGAGAGAGAGTTTGAAAAGTAAAAAAGGGAAGCTGAAGGAGGACTGTGGAACCTTCAGCTGTGTTTTAAGAGAGAGAGAGAGAGAGAGAGAGAGAGAGAGAGAGAGAGTTTGAAAAGTAAAAAAGGGAAGCTGAAGGAGGATTGTGGAACCTTCGGCTGTGTTTTAAGAGAGAGAGAGAGAGAGAGAGGGAGAGGAATGAAAGAAACAGGGGAAAAGAGAGAAAGAAGAGAAAGGAAAAAGGGACCAAAAAATTGGCGCACTCGTGATCCAGATGCCTCATCAAGCCAACTCAAGTGTGTTTTGCAACACTGATAAGAAATCGAAGCCTTTAATCACTTATTTAAAGAAATCGCCGCAATTAGGGCTCGAAATTCGGATTTCTTGGATATTTGTGTGGCGAAACCTGATTTTTGAGTCATTGAGCTGTATATTTTTATAGAATGGTATTTTGGGATGTTGTGAAGCTATAGGATCTTACGAATTAAGATTTGAGCTTGCGGTTTATTCGGAACGGAATTTTGAAGTTGGGGGCGCATTTTGGAACTGTAGCGAATAGTAGCTTTGAGTCTCTTTTTTTGTTGTTTTTGGTATTGTTTGGGGGCGGCTGAGCTGGGGTTGTTGTTGTACGTTAAGAGAGCTTTATAAAGACTATAAGACGGCTTGAAACGGAATTTTGTGGAGGAAGTTATGACATGATGAAGTTGGCGCATGGACTACACCTAGCGGGAAATGATGGGTTTCCGCTAAATGTGAGCTTTTGTGGTGCATAGGTGTAGTTTCATTGACAAATAGGCCTAGTATAGACGAATCATTATGCAAATATCCTTTTTACTCGGCCTTTTGATATTGTTTTTCCGTTAATTATTAGGGATCCGAGTACGTTGGTTCGAATGAGCGTCGTAGTTGATTTTTGGCTTTTCCCATATAAGTGACACTATTTCTTCTTTGTATTTTAAATTCATGTTTTGAGAAACGTGGTCTATAAATTGATAAAAAGCATATTTTGTGGCATAAAACAGAATCGAACTATTATTGTCATTTTTATTGTTCGAATGGAATTATATTTTGACTTCGATTTGATGGTTGTTTGAAAAATGATTTGTAAAATTCTCTATGAAATATCTTGAAATGTTTTGGAGAATGCTTTGATATTTATATATTAAATATTGAGTTTTGATATGACTTTCTTTCTTATGTTAGATTACTGGATATTGTGATTGGTGGTTGGTGCTTAATGTCTTTGTGGATCCTGAGGGGTGTGTGGGTCTGTGCATACTAATCTAACATATCCTTGTGGGCTGAGCCACCGGCTAATAATATGTCACGCCCCGATCCTCTAGCACACACACATCCTTCACACTTGGTCGATTTTATAATGCGATATCCCAGGACCATGTATCGCCGACCCTTTCTCTTATTAAGCACATGCGGAAGCAGTTAAAATCCCCAGACAATAAAACGATGGGATAGGAAAGCAGGGCCATATTTTTCATATTGAAACTTATAACCAAACTTTTATACATAATACAAACCAAAGCACTTCACAACTTTATACTCTATCTCTATTCACATCAAAAAAGAGATCTCAAAAGAAGATAGAATCTCAATCCATCCGAGCCGTACTCAAGGCCCCTATTGGGATTATCTTCTTCTTCCAAAAATCCTTCTCCTCAGATTTCATCTCCGAGTTCTCCTTCTCAGACTTCTTCTCCTTAGCTCCTCATCGAGGATCCTGAAATGATTTCCCCAAATCGGGATGAGACTACGTCTCAGCGAGTTCTACCCCACTAAGGCCCGATTAGTAAACTATTATACTACAGGCTGCCTAAACACGCACAGGGCAGAGGACTTACTTTGGCCTTAGATACAACCTGCAAGTCGGTACAATTCACAATAGGCACTCAAGCAATCATATCACCGATCGAAGCATCGATCAAATCGACCTAGTCGATTACAAGCCAACAAGACCACTCACGGTCATTTTCATTCAGTCAATCAATTCACAACATCATATCAAAGCAATGCTCAATCGACTTAATCGATTACATGTCATCATGACCCATGCTTGGTCGGCACATTCAATACTATCTATAAAGTCCTATCAAATCAGGACTGCTCACCCAAAGCTGATAAATAGATAGTATAGCTCGCCCAAAGTTAATAATAAGGTATACTGCTCACCCAAAGCTGGCATATCGCCCGAAGGCCGATATAGTATACCATATGCTCACCCAAAGCTGATAATAAGGTATACTGCTCACCCAAAGCTGATAATAAGGTATACTGCTCACCCAAAGCTGACATATCGCCCGTAGGTCGATATAGTATACCGGTATACTACTCACCCAAAGCTGACATATCACCCAAAGGTCGATATAATATACCATATGCTCACCCAAAGCTGATAATATATTGCTATTTAGTCCTAACTGATAGAACTAATCACCGAGCCATGTGCATTCTCTAAGGTGATATATACATCCAATAACCGAGCCACATGCATTCTCCGAAGCGATATACCAAATCACCGAGCCACGTGCATTCTCCGAGATGATGTACTATTCACCGAGCCACGTGCCTTTCATAATGATTCATCCCATTTCTAAAGTAATTATCCACAACCTTAATTTGTACTCAATTTACCCAAATAATCAATTTAGGAACATATCCTAAATATCCACAATTAAATCAATTTGGCACAATTCAAAGCTCAAATAAATAAACGGACTGCGCCACGACAATCAGCATGAGATTTCAGTCATCGGCCATCTCAATCTTAATTTCTGAAAAATAATTGATTAATTAATTAATTTCGAAAATTAATTATTAAATATTAAAAATTCCGTTTAGCTCAAAATAAGGCCCAATTAAATAAACGGACTTCACCACAGTCTCCAGCATAAAATTCCGGTTCCGGACCATCTCAGTTGAATTTTCGGAAAATAAATAATTAATTAATTAATTTCGAAAATTAAATAATTAATATTAAAAATTCAATTTAGCTCAAAATAAAGCCCAATTAAATAAACGGACTTCACCAGAGTCTCCAGCATAAAATTCCGGTTCCGGACCATCTCAGTTGAATTTCCGGAAATAAATAATTATTTAATTTAATTCCGAAAATTAATATTTAAATACTAAAAAAATCCACTTAGGCCCGAAAAGCCTAATTGGAGCCCACTAAGGGTCGGGAAAAATCCCAAGACACTTCCAATAATTAGTAGACCACATTTACTTGCTAATTGCGCAATCAATTTATCTAAATTGCATCACATTTGACTAATAATTGCTAATTTATTCTAATCTAACAACCTAAACATAATTAATTAAAAATAAACCAACCTTAAGCATAATTAGCCAACTAATCAGGGATTAGTGAGATTACTCACCAAATCGCACGCAAATCGGATCAATCTGACGGGGGCAACGCGAGGAACAACAAACTCCAAAGCGGGCCTCGGGTTCGGGGCCCAGAAAAGGCCCAAAACGAGCCCGAAGGGTGCTGGAAATCCACTCCGTGGGGTGGCTGCGATGGGTGAAAACAGACACAAAACAGCCACAAACCACTTCCACAAGGGTGGCAAGGCACGGGGGAAGGCCGGTGGAGGTCTGACGGGGTCAAACAGCGGCCGGAGGTGGCCGGACGGGGCGGAATGAGGGCTGAGCAGAGGCTGAACAGGGGCTGGATGGCACACGGCGAGGACGGCGAGCGCGGGTGGGAGGTGGCGGAGCGCGCGGCGCGCGCGGGCGTGCGGTTCAGGCGGCAGTCTAGCTCCGGTGCGACGTCAACGGTTTCGGCGAGCTGCTGCTGTTCTTCTTTGCTGGTTTTGGGCTGGTTCGCACAAAAGAATGAAGAAGAAGAAGTTGGTCACATGGGAATGGGGGAGAAGAGAGAGGAGAGAGAAGAAGAGATAAGAGAGAAAGCTTTGACTAGTCAAACGGGGGAAGAGGAAGCAAAATAGAAAACGGCAAGGGAAAAAAGAGAGAGTGTGGGCGTGGGGAGGGGGCAATTCGCACGAGGGAAAAGAGGGAAGGAGAGAGAAAAGAGAGAGGGAGAGAAAATAAATAATATAAAATATAACACCACATGGTCTTATTTTTTTCTTTTCTTTTCTTTTCTCTTTCCCTTTTTATTTTCTTTTGGTCTTCGATTTTTCTTCCGATAATTTCTTTCTTGAAATTTTGGACTCGTCAATAAATTGACGAACGATAAGACAATGTCCTAAAAAAAAGAATTATGACGCGCTTAAAATTCGATTCCCGAAATCGAGTTCAATTTCGTGGTTAAAAATCGATCATACGTAATTTTAGTCCAATCTAATTAATTAGGTAGCTTTTATGGATTTTACTGCAGATACATCCCTTATCGGCTTCACCTAATAGGTTAGTTAACTTGTGAGTGATCAGCTCAGAGAAAAAGGACCATAGGCACGTTGACGAAATGCCCATTTCACTTTATCGAAATGGGGTCGAATTTCAAGATGTCACAACTCTTCCCCTCTTATAAAAATTTCGTCATCGAAATTTAAACCATTACTCTTTGTTCAAAAAGGCGGGGGTACAATTGTCTCATTGACTCTTCAGTCTCCCAAGTCACTCCTTCAGTACCGTGGTGTTACCAGACCACTTTGACCAACGAAATGGTCTTTGTACGCAGAACTTGCTCTTTACGATCGACAATCTGAACTGGGCTTTCAACGTATGACACAGGTCATCCACGTCCAATTCCTTGAAATTGAGCACGTGGGTCGGTTCAGGCTTGTACTTCCTTAACAACGACACATGAAAGACGTCATGCACTTGCGCCAATCTTGGCGGCAACGCAAGACGATACGCTAGATTTCCGATTCTTTCAAGAATCTCAAATGGACCTACGTACCTCGGACTCAGTTTGCCTTTCTTACCAAAGCGCGAAGTTCCCCTCATTAGTGACACTTTCAGAAAAACGTAATCACCAACTTGGAATTCCAACCACCTTCAACGCTTATCTACATAACTTTTATGCCTGCTCTGCGTGGTCTTTAATCTGTCTCTGATCACTGCCACGGCATCTACTGATTGCTGAACCAACTCTGGGCCTGTTATCTTCCTTTCTCCGATTTCATCCCAACATACTGGAGTTCTGCACGCTCTGCCATACAACGCTTCAAATGGGGAAATCTTGATGCTCTGCTGATAACTGTTGTTCTAGGCGAATTCCACCAAATGAAGTTGATCTTCCTAATTTCCTTTGAAGTCTATTACACACGCTCTTAGCATGTCTTCAAGAGTCTGGATTATCCTTTCAGACTGGCCATCCGTCTGAGGATGATACGCTGTACTATACTGAAGCTTTGTACCTAAATCACTATGCAAGCTCTTAAAAAAAAAAGTAGCAGTAAACCTCGGGTCTCTATCAGATGTTATCGTAACCAACACTCCATGCATATGAACCACTTGACGCACATACAGTCTGCATGACTATCCAAACTCAGGTCCTTTCGAACTGCAATGAAGTGAGCCGACTTTGTCAGCCTGTCGACTACTACCCAAATCGAATCATTTCCCTTCTCACTCCTTGGTAGTCCAGTCACGAAGTCCATCATGATATGCTCCCACTTCCATTATGGGATTGCGAGAGGTTGCAAAAGTCCTCCCGGCTTGCAATGCTGGGCTTTTACTTGCTGACAAGTCAAACACTTGGCCACATGCCTGGCGATGTCCGCCTTCATACCTGACCACCAGTAGTGTTGATGCAAATTCTAATACATCTTAGTGCTTCCAGGATGAACTCTGTAACTGCTACGATGTGCTTCAGATAAAATTTCTTCTCTAAGCTCTACATCGTCTGGTACAACCAAACGTCCACGAAGCCTCAATACCCCATCATCTGAAACTTGAAAATCAGCCTTTCTTTTATCGGTATCCTCTTGAAGAATTCTTTGTACGTCTGGATCTGCCGGTTGGAGTTGCTTGATTCTAACCTGGACATCCGGCTCAATTCTGAAGGTGGCCATAAAACTTGAAAGGTGGCCTACTTCAAATTTAAATTCCAAATCCCGAGTTCTCTTGAATAAATTCCACTCCTTAACCAAGATTTGCACTATTGTAGACTTCCGACTCAATGCATCGGCGACCTTGTTCGCCTTTCTTGGGTGATATAGAATATCACAGTCGTAATCTTTCGACAATTCCATCCATCAGCGCTATCTCATGTTCAATTCCTTCTGAGAGAACAAATACTTGAGACTCTGATGGTATGTGAACATCTGAAACTTTTCTCTGCACAAGTAGTGCCTCTAAATCTTCAACGTAAATATGATGGCTGAGAGTTCTAAGTCATGCGTTGGATAATTCAATTCATGAGGTCTCAACTGTCGGGAAGCGTATGCAACAACTCTGCCATGTTGCATCAGCACGCAACCCAATCCCCTAAATGACGCATCACTATAAATCTCGAATCCTCCAGAACTAGATGGAACCATCAGCACAGGTGCAGTGGTCAGCTTTTCCTTTAGCTCTTGGAAACTACACTCACACTTATCTGACCATAAAAATTTATCTTCTTTCTTCAGGAGCTTCGTCAAAGGCGATGCTATCGATGAGAACCCTTCCACAAACCGTCTGTAATAACCTGCCAACCCCAGAAAACTTATGATTTCTGTCACTGTTGTCGGTCTCGACCACTTGATCACGGCTTCTATCTTGCTTGGGTCGATGGAAATTCCTTCTCCGGAAATCACATGACCTAAGAACGCAACACGAGTCAACCAAAACTCGCATTTGCTAAACTTAGCATACAACTGATGCGTCCTTAAAATCTAGAGCACTAATCTCAGGTGATTCTCATGCTCTTCATCACTTCTCGAATAGACCAAGATATCATCAATGAACACGATCACAAACTGATCCAGATATTCCTTGAATATTCTATTTGTCAAATCCATGACAGCAACTGGAGTGTTCACCAGGCCAAATGATCTTATAATACTCTCGTAAAGACCATATCAAGTACGAACAGCTATCTTTTGTACAACCTCATTCCTGGTTCGTAACTGACGACTTCATAATCTCAAGTCGACCTTTAAAACATCGATACTCTTTATAACTAGTCACACCATTCATTGATCTTTGGCAAAGAACACTTGTCCTTGATCTTCACCTAATTGAGTTGACGATGGTCGATGCATGATTGCAATGAATCATATTTCTTTCTCTCTCCACAAAGCTGGTGTTCCCCAAAGTGATGCACTGATCTGCTTGAATTCCTCATTCCTCAATATTTACATCTGCATCTTCAATTCTACCAATTCAGACAACAATAGCTAGTAAGAAGCCTTCGAGAGCGGCTCTATCTCTTTCTCTGCCGACGGTCTGACAGTTCTTGTGACCACACATCTAAAAATTCTTAGACCACTGAGATGTCCTCCATCTCTAGTTCTCCAATCTGCCATACCCAAGACAATCGTCAAGCAACCTTGGCAACCTCCATCTAACAAATAAATTGCCTTCAACCAACGAGATTAATGAAATCGAAGATTCTTTTCGACTTCCAATAACCTTAACACTTTCACATGCCAATAAACTAAACTGGATTACTCCAAGATCGTGATTCATTATCACTAGATGCTCCATGAGCCCACACTATTCATGTGGCATCAAACTCACACCTCAGTAACTAGTCAAGCACAACTATTGCTAGTGATTCCCCTCTCCTTCACTTTTACGTCAACAATTTAAGTTCTACCAACTCAGCACAAAACTCTGCTATGTTACTCTGATAAAATCACCTCCAATACATTCTTTTTCTAATCGGTACAAGAACAATTCTACTCTCATTCCTTTTGCCATCCTAGTGGCGTTCTGGCCACAGTAGCGATGTCTATGCTACCTTCAACTTCCACTGACAATCCTTCACTCGATGGCCATGCTGGTCATCATCACAACAGGTTCTAGTCATACTCAGACACTGGATTTATCCATGCTTCCTTCCACAATTTCAACACTTAACTGGTGAGTCTTGTATCTCCTGCCAAGTGACACCACACACTCTTTCTGGATGTCCCATCGGTCTGCTAGGACCACTCCCAACCAGATATCCCTGTTAGCTATACTCTAAACAATTTCCCGTCCTATGAAGGACATAAGACCAATCTCCATCATCACATCCGGAAACAATCTGATCTATTTGACTCGGTGCTGACTTGACTACCCCACCATTCCTCGCGAGTGGAATAGAATACTTTTCTCTCGACCTCGGTCTTTTCCCTGACCGATTTCCATTTCTGCCTGAACTAGATCTATACCTCGGCTTGAATGCAAAGACTAGCTCCCGGATCACATCTCCACTCTAGATCTCAGCAAGTGAGGCGACAACGGCGGTTGCAACACTGACAGCGGCTCGATCCTGAGCCTCCTGGCTCATCCAGTTCCCAAGGAACACTAGCATCAGAACGATTCTATCGAACTTAGGATCATTCAACACTGCTCCACTAGTACCAACCTGCGGTGGTACTCTTACACTTGAGCTGGCCAGAGCCAACACTTTGCCACAACCACCTCAGGTACCGACCTTTGTCAGTGCATTATCCCGAGTCCTCTTACTAGGAGTTCTCAACTCTTGCTCGCTTATGGTTCAGTCTTTACACTGAAACCCGTCTTCCAAATCCACACTGGATTAGAAGGTGAGCGATCCATGCACAACAAACAATTTTAGCACTCAGCTAACACAGACATGCACCAGCATGAATTTAAAGGCCTTTCCTACTAACTATCCCATGGTCAACGCTTCTTATCACTCCAATCTTCAACCTCGCTCTGATACCACTTAAACTGGATGTCACGCCCCGATCCTCTAGCACGCACACATCCTTCACACTTGGTCGATTTTACAATGCGATATCCCAGGACCACGTATCGCTGACCCTTTCTCTTATTAAGTACATGCGGAAGCAATTAAAATCCCCAGACAATAAAACGATGGGATAGGAAAGCAGGGCCATTTTTTCATATTGAAACTTATAACCAAACTTTTATACATAATACAAACCAAAGCACTTCACAACTTTATACTCTATCTCTATTCACATCAAAAAAGAGATCTCCAGAGAAGATAGAATCTCAATCCATCCGGGCCGTACTCAAGGCCCGTATCGGGATTATCTTCTTCTTCTAAAAATCCTTCTCCTCAGATTTCATCTCCGAGTTCTCCTTCTCAGACTTCTTCTCCTCAGCTCCTCATCGAGGATCCTGAAATGATTTCCTCAAACCGGGATGAGACTACGTCTCAGCGAGTTCTACCCCACTAAGGCCCGATTAGTAAACTATTATACTACAGGCTGCCTAAACACACACAGGGCAGAGGACTTACCTTGGCCTCAGATCCAACCTACAAGTCGGTACAATTCACAATAGGCACTCAAGCAATCATATCACCGATCGAAGCATCGATCAAATCGACCTAGTCGATTACAAGCCAACAAGACCACTCACGGTCATTTTCATTCAGTCAATCAATTCACAACATCATATCAAAGCAATGCTCAATCGACTTAATCGATTACATGTCATCATGACCCATGCTTGGTCGGCACATTCAATACTATCTATAAAGTCCTATCAAATCAGGACTGCTCACCCAAAGCTGATAAATGATAGTATAGCTCGCCCAAAGCTGATAATAAGGTATACTGCTCACCCAAAGCTGGCATATCGCCCGAAGGCCGATATAGTATACCATATGCTCACCCAAAGCTGATAATATATTACTCGCCCAAAGCTGATAATAAGGTATACTGCTCACCCAAAGTTGACATATCACCCGTAGGTCGATATAGTATACCAATATACCGCTCACCCAAAGCCGACATATTGCCCGAAGGCCGATATAGTATGCCATATGCTCACCCAAAGCTGATAATATATTGCTATTCAGTCCTAACTAATAGAACTAATCATCGAGTCATGTGCATTCTCCAAGGTGATATATACATCCAATCACCGAGCCACATGCATTCTCCGAAGCGATATACCAAATCACCGAGCCACGTGTATTCTCCGAGATGATGTACTATTCACCGAGCCACGTGCCTTTCATGATGATTCATCCCATTTCTAAAGTAATTATCCACAACCTTAATTTGTACTCAATTTACCCAAATAATCAATTTAGGAACATATCCTAAATATCCACAATTAAATCAATTTGGCACAATTCAAAGCTCAAATAAATAAACGGACTGCGCCATGACAATCAACACGAGATTTCAGTCGTCGGCCATCTCAATCTTAATTTCCGAAAAATAATTGATTAATTAATTAATTTCAAAAATTAATTATTAAATATTAAAAATTCCATTCAGCTCAAAATAAGGTCCAATTAAATAAACGGACTTCACCACAGTCTCCAACATAAAATTCCGATTCCGAACCATCTCAGTTAAATTTTCGGAAAATAAATAGTTAATTAATTAATTTCGAAAATTAAATAATTAATATTAAAAATTCAATTTAGCTCAAAATAAAGCCCAATTAAATAAACGGACTTCACCACAGTCTCCAGCATAAAATTCCGGTTCCGAACCATCTCAGTGGAATTTTCGAGAAATAAATAATTATTTATATTAATTCTGAAAATTAATATTTAAATACTAAAAAATCCACTTAGGCCCGAAAAGCCTAATTGGAGCCTACCAAGGGTCGGGAAAAATCCCAAGACACTTCCAATAATTAGTAGACCATGTCTACTTGCTAATTGCGCAATCAATTTATCTAAATCGCATCACATTTGACTAATAATTGCTAATTTATTCTAATCTAACAACCTAAACATAATTAATTAAAAATAAATCAACCTTAAGCATAATTAGCCAAATAATCAGGGATTAGTGAGATTACTCACCAAATCGCGCGCAAATCGGATCAATCCGACGGGGGCGATGCGAGGAACAATAAACTCCAAAGCGGGCCTCGGGTTCGGGGCCCGGAAACGGCCGAAAACGAGCCCAAAGGGTGCTGGAAACCCATTCCGTGGGGTGGCTGCGATTAGGGGTGAGCGGGTCCAGGGTGGGTAGGGTCTAGACCTGGACCGTGTTCCCTACCCTGTTATAACCGGTTCTCCTTTTTTGGACCATGTTCCCTGCCTTGTTTTCATTGGACCCTATTCCCGGCCCACCCTGTTTTTCCGGTCCGGGAACAGGGTTTACCCTGTTTATATTGGAACCTGTTTTGCATAAAAAATAACCTTAGAAAAGCAAGTCTAGATGAGTCCACAGCAGACTTCCGTGGAACAAACAATGTTCCAATTTCATCCCCAACTTTAACTAAAACCAGTTGCACCGCAACAGCCTTTTTAAAACATAGCGTTCAGAACCATCCCGAACTCTAGTATTCAACTCCTGCAGACAGTGCACGACTTAAGAGCACAGCTGCCCGAGGGTGATGGTGCCTTTCTCACCTACAATTTAAACTTTAAACTCATACTAGTGAGTATGGTTGGTTTCTTCAGACTGCCCAGCACAGGCAGTGCAGCCAAAACCAACCAACCAACCAACCCGCACGAGCGAAGAGAAAATTGAAACTCGAGCTGCGGCGTTTTCGCCAAACCAAAAAAAAAAAAAAAAAAAAAAAAAAAGAGAAAAGAAAGAAAGAAAGAAGCAGGGGTGGTCGGGGGAGCTCACCAGGATACGAGCGGAGCAAATATGTCAGGCGTTGAGCAGAGAAGGACCCAGCAGCAGGGAGATGGTGGTGCAGGGGGCTTGGACGGACGGGCTGAGGACAGAATCGCGGTAGGAACGGCGGCTTTTGGCGTCTGGTCATAGCGGTGGTGGCGCCCAGAGGTGGTGAGCGAACCAGCAGACGTCCGCAACAGGGCTCGGGCTGTGACATCCTGAAATTCAATCCCGTTTCGATAAAATGAAATGTGCATATCGTCGGCGTGCCTATGGTCCTTTTTCTCTGAGCTGATCACTCACGAGTTAACTAACTTATTGGGTGAAGCCGTTAAGGGATATATCCGCGGTAAAATCCCTAAAAGCTACCTAATTTGTTGGGTTGGACTAAATCACGTCCGGTCGATTTTAATCATGGAATTTAATTTGGTTTCGGGAATCGAATATTCGAGTGTGTCACAATTCAAATTTTTGGACCTCGTCTCATCGTCCGTCAAATTATTGACGAGCCCGAAATTTCAAGAAAGAAATTATCGGAGGAAAAATTGAAGACCAAAAGAAATTAGAAAGGAAAAGAGAAAATAAAAGAAAAGAATAATATTATTATTTCTTTTCTCTCCCTTTCTTTTTCTCTCTTCTCTCCTCTCCCCTCCCCTTCGTGCGAATCCCCCTCCCCACGCTAACCATTCCTCTTTTCCCTCTTATTTTATTCTTTCTCTCTCTCTCTCTCTCTCTCTCTCTCTCTCTCTCTCTCTCCTTCTCTCTCTTTTTCTTTTCCGTCGTGCATGAATCCCCTCCACCGAATGACCCCTGCTGTCTTCCACTTTGCTCTATCTCTTTCTCCTTTTTCACTTTTGACTAGTCAATCTCTCTTATCCCTTCTTCTCTCTCTTATCTCTTCTTCTCTCTCCTCTCTTCTTCCCCACCCCATGCGACCCAACCCCTTTTTTCTTTCTGGTTCGTGAAAACCAGAAGCGGAGGAAAGGCAACAGCTTGCTGGAGCCAGCCACCGTCGCCACCGTTTCGCCGCCCGCGCCCGCGCATCTGCCGCTCGCCGTTCGCTCCGCCAGCCTTCGTTCCCTCGCACCCAGGTGTTTCCCCGCGCGACCCGACCCCTGCAGCTTCTGTTCGGTCTCAGTTTAACCACCGCCGGACCTCCGCCCAGCTCCGATCGGCCGCCGTGCAGCCTCCCCGGAGCTCCGCCCATCCTTCCCGACTCGTGCCGCCCCCATCCCTCTCTATTTCTCTCTGTTTTGCAGCGAACCAGCAACCCCATCGTGTGGGTTTCCAGCCGGTTCGTGGTTGGTTTCGGGCCGTTTCCGGGCCCCGGATCCGTGAGTCGCTTTGGGAAGAATCGTTCCTCGCGTCGCCCCCGTCGAATTGATACGATTTGCGCGCGATTTGGTGAGTAATCTCACTAATCCTGGATTAGTTGGCTAATTATACTTAATGTTGATTTAGTTTTAATTAATTATGTTTAGGTTGTTATATTAGAATCAATTAGCAATTATTAGTCAATTGTTGTGCGTTTTAAATAAATTGATTGCGCAATTAGCAAGTAGACGTGGTCTACTATTTATTGGAAGTATCTCGGGAATTTTTCGATCCCTAATCGGGCTTCAATTTGGCGATTCGGGCCTAAGTGGGATTTTTGGCATTTAAATATTATTTTTCGGAATTAAATTAATTAATTATTTATTTTCCGAAAATTCAACTGAGATGGTCTGGAATTGGAAAATTATGCTGATGACCGTGGTGAAGTCCGTTTATTTAATCGGATTTTATTTTGAGCTAAATTGAATTTTTAATATTAATTATTTAATTTTCGAAATTAATTAATTAATTAATTATTTTCCGAAAATTCAACTTGGATGGCTAGTGGCCGAATTTTTATGCTGATGATCGTGGTGCAGCCTGTTTATTTAATTGGGTTTTAATTGAGCTAAATTGGATTTATTGTAATTAATTATTAATTTTCGAAATTATAATTAATTAATTATTTTTCAGAAATTAAGATTGAGATGGCCGACGACCGGAATTTTGTGCTGATTGTCGTGGCGCAGTCCGTTTATTTAATTGAGCTTTATTTTGTGCTAAATTGAATTATTTGTGAAATTGGAAATTATTCTTTAATTGAATAATCTTTGGTTATTAATTGAAAAATAACCGGGCATCGGTTGATGATGCCAAAAATATTTGAATGGACTTCAGAAAATGTGGGAGTTATGGAAAGAAAAATATTATATTTTGGCTAAGGCCAGCCGTGTGCCCATGCACGATATTTTATCGAATATTTTTTTTTTACGAAGGAATGAGGCCAAGACAGTGCAAGGCACAATGTCATTGGGCCGTGAGGGATTAATCGTATGTTGACTTACAGTTATAGCAA
Source organism: Eucalyptus victrix (assembly GCA_016097545.1). Classification (NCBI taxonomy): domain Eukaryota; kingdom Viridiplantae; phylum Streptophyta; class Magnoliopsida; order Myrtales; family Myrtaceae; genus Eucalyptus; species Eucalyptus victrix. The sequence goes on along the minus strand of CM027839.1, from coordinate 55,120,989 downwards.
GATGATTATTGGAAGTTGATGTGATGTGTGTTGTGTTGAGGGAAACTAATGGATCATGAGCAGGTAAAGGACTAAGTACTACACAAGTAGAAGACTTCGTGTCAGTTACCTCTAGCGCCTTATACCATTGCTTATTGTAGTTAAGGACTAAGTATTACATGGCAACCTGAGTCGCATGGGAATTACCTCTAGCGCCTTGCTGCATTGTTATGCATAGTGGAGGGCTAAGTGCTACACGATGGAAGATCTCGTGTGAGTCACCTCTAGCGCCTAACCCTATTGCATTTTGTAGTGAAGGACTAAGTACTGCACGATAGCGAGATTTCGTGTGAGTTACCTCTAGCGCCTTATACTATTGTTATTTGTGGTCAAGGACTAAGTACCGCACGATGACGAGACTTCGTGTTGGGGTCACCTCTAGCGCCTTGAGCCTATATTTGAGCGGGAATGTTGAATGGCAATGTTGAGATTAATTATCGAGTATAGATGAAATCATCGATATGGTTTGATTCGTTTTTCATGGATTGACTGATTGAACTGAATTGGCCAGGGAAAGGTCATCGTTGACATGTAATCGACTAAGTCGATCGATCATTGCCTTGAGTCTGATGTTGCAAATTGATTGACTGAATGGAAATGACCGTGAGTGGTCTTGTTGGCTTGTAATCGACTAGGTCGATTTGATTGATGCTTCAATCGGTGATATGATGCTTGGGTGCCTATTATGAATTGTACTGACTTGCAGGTGGGACATGAGGCCAAGGTACGTCTTCTGCCCTATGCGTGTATAGGCAGCCTGTAGTATAATGGTTTACTAATCGGGCTTAGTGGGGTAGAACTCGCTGAGACGTAGTCTCATCCCAGTTTGGGGAAAAACATTTCAGGACCCCGTTGAGGAGCTGAGGAGGAATATGAGAAGGAGAACTCGGAGGTGAAACCTGAGTAGAAGGATTTTTGGAAGAAGAAGATAATATTGAGAGAGATTTTGAGTATGACCTGAAGGGATTGAGATTCCATCTTCTTTTGTGAACTCCAATTGATGTGAATAGTCATGACGTGCTCTAGTTGATGTCGTGTACAAAAGTTTGGTTATAAATTTCAATATGAAAAATATGGCCCTGCTTTTCTATCCCATCGTTTTATTGTTTGGGGATTTTAACTGCTTCCGCATGTGCTTAAAAATGAAAGGGTCGGCGATACATTGTCCTGGAATATCGCATTATAAAATCGACCAAGTGAGACGGATGTGTGCGTGCCTGAGGATCGGGGCGTGACACGGGTAGAGCAGCAAGGTAGCGGCAGCTTCGCGAAGGGGGGCGGCGGTAGATCGGCAACTTCGCGAAGGAGACCGTCAACTCCTCGTCGGGCCGGAGGAGGTCCCGCCACAGGGTGAAGGCGACGGAGAGCCCGAACACGCCGGACGGCGAGAAGACGACGCGCGGGACGCCGCGGTCACGGGCGAAGCGGTGTGTCCACCCGAGGAAGAAGTCGAAGACAACCGCGCAGGGCGGGGAGGGGTGGGACTCGAACCACCGGGAGAGGAGCGGGAGGTGGAGGTTGCAGAGGGCACGGACTTTGGCGACGAAGCGCACCCGCAGCGGGTGTGGCACGGCAGGGGGCTCTGGGGAAGGCAAGACGAGAGGCTGGAGCGAGGAGGAGGAGACGAGGAAGGGGTCGAGTAGGTGGAGGTTGTCGGGGGTGACGACGACGGTGACAGTGACGGCGGGGGTGGGGGCGGCGGGGCGGGGGAAGAGGAGGAGCTTGGCGGCGGTGGTGCGAGCGCGAGGGGAACGACGGCGTTGGCTTCGCGATTTTGGGAGAGGAGCTCAGGGAAGGGAAGTCTGGTTCTCTACGTGACTGCGTCTGCGCCTCTGCGGGTAAATTAGGGTTTTGTTTTGCTGGCGTAAAAACCGGTTCTCCAACCAGTTCCCAAACCGATCCGGTCAAACCGGTTCCCGGGTGTGTAATCCCTCGGAACCAGTTCCCGGACTGGTTTAAACAGGGTCTGCATTTTGGGAACTGGTTCCCGACCTAGTTTTAACCGGAACCGGTTCCCGACCCTGTTTCCGGGTGGGCCGGACCAGGAACCGGGTAGACCCAGTCCGGTTGCACACCCCTAGCTGCGGTGGCTGAAAACATACACAAAACAACCACAAATCACTTCCACAAGGGCGGCAAGGCACGGGGGAAGGCCGGTGGAGGTCCGGTCGAACGGCAGCCGGAGGTGGCTGGACGGGGCGGAACGAGGGCTGAGCAGAGGCTAAACAGGGGCTGGATGGCGAACGGCGAGGATGGCGAGCGCGAGTGGGAGGTGGCGGAGCGCGCGGCGTGCGCAGGCATGCAGTTCGGGCGGCGATCTAGCTCCGGTGCGGCGTCAACGGTTTCAACGAGCTACTGTTGTTCTTCTTTGCTGGTTTTGGACTGGTTCGCATAGAAGAATGAAGAAGAAGAAGTTGGTCACGTGGGAATGGGGGAGAAGAGAGAGGAGAGAGAAGAAGAGATAAGAGAGAAAGCTTTGACTAGTCAAAAGGGGGAAGAGGAAGCAAAATAGAAAACGGAAAGGGAAAAAGGAGAGAGTGTGGGCGTGGGGAGGGGGCAATTCACACGAGGGAAAGGAGGGAAGGAGAGAGAAAAGAGAGAGAGAAAAGAAGAGAGAGGGAGAGAAAAGAAATAATATAAAATATAACACCACATGGTCTTATTTTTTTCTTTTCTTTTCTTTTCTCTTTCCCTTTCTATTTTCTTTTGGTCTTCGATTTTTCTTCCGATAATTTCTTTCTTGAAATTTCGGACTCGTCAATAAATTGACGAACGATAAGACAATGTCCTAAAAAAAAAAAGAATTATGACGCGCTTACAATTCGATTCCCGAAATCGAGTTCAATTTCGTGGTTAAAAATTGATCAGACGTGATTTTAGTCCAATCCAACTAATTAGGTAGCTTTTAGGGATTTTACTGCAGATACATCCCTTACCGGCTTCACCCAATAGGTTAGTTAACTCGTGAGTGATCAGCTCAGAGAAAAAGGACCATAGGCACGTTGACGAAATACCCATTTCACTTTATCGAAACGGGGTCGAATTTCAGGATGTCACATAATAGGTGGAGACTTTACTAAGGGGGAATCTTGGTCGTCTTGTCATAAGCATTACGCGTGACCATAGTTAGATATTTGAGCATGAATTGGTCAATGAAGTTGACCATTGACGTGTGATTTGAGTTTGGTCAATGGAATGGACCATCGATGTGATTTGGTGAGATTAATCAATGGAATAGACCATTTATACATGTTTTATGAAATTGATTAATGGACTGGACCATTGATATCTTCAGTATTTGAATTATGATTATGTATTATGATCAAATGAGTTACGATTGTGTTTTAAATATACATAGTGATTTCTTGATCCGTTTAGAAGAAATGTGCTACTCACTAAGCCGTGGTAGCTCACTCCTCTCATCTACTTGTTTTTCAGGTTCTTCAGTGAGTCACAAATAGGCATGAGCGTTCGTTCAAGGAGGACCTTTGTGGTGGAAATTTTTTGTGCATAGTTGATAAGTTTATAAGTGTCTTTGTAGTAGGTATATGTTTTGGTTCGGTGGATTGTAAAAATACTCTGATATTATCACCAAATACCATTTTTGTCATATATATGGATGCATATATGTTGATATCGGGTTGAATTGTGGTTATGTTGAGGCTGTGTCCTTTGGTTAAAGAACGGCCGTGTCATATGCCCTTTTTCTTGTGAAGCGGGGTGTGACAAAACCAGTGTTCGATTCTAAAAAAGAGGCTCAAACTAGGAAGCAGATGAATGGAGTAATATGTCATGAGAACTGTAGGAAGAAAGTCGGCGGAAAACAACTTACCTATTTCCAATGCACAGTCAACAATTTACCTCGGAACGATCGTTGAATTGCAGATCGTTGAATTGCAGATGAATCACGAACAATATTACTTCATGTTAGTCTGAATGTAGTCAAGAGGAGAACATCCGATTTTCACAACATAAATGCCAATTGTTCTCGTGAAGGAGAAATGGAATGCCTTCTTTTTTCTTTGATGGAAATGGAACAAGAAAATGAGAGAAATTTCTGAGCGTACGTTTTGCCAACCATCCCAATGGTTCTCTTCATGAGTCTTTTATATGACTCCCCCACATATCCTTTCAAAGGGTGTCTTTCCATCGTAGCATATCAAGATGAAACGGTGCGTTATAATCGCACCCCATCATGAACGTATTAATAAAATACTACAAGAACAAATGCCAAGGAGATTTTAGATGTGCTTGCTAATTCAAAAATAGTCCACTTCACACGCCTTTCAAAAATTGCACCGTTTTCTCATACGATTGGAATGGAATAATCCAGGATCAACCGTGAAGCAAGGCCAGTCAAACCAAGGTATAGTGAATAAATTCTTATTGAGACAACTGCTACTAAGTTCATGTTATGTCATGCATGAAAGTCCTTGTGTAGTGGACCTTGATAATGGCAGACTCAGTTCAAGCACCGTCACAGAATGCCGACATTCCACTGGTACACATGTCAAATATTTGATCGACAGCTTGGTGTATTATTTGGCAATTGCTCTCAATAGCAATCACTTTCAAAGAACTATATTCTCCGTGGCTCATATATAGCTTGACCTTAGGTAATTCATGTCCTCCTTTGTTTAGATCTTGTTCGATGAAAGCAAGCGTTGTGCCAAATCAAGTTCCTTTAGGCTATTTTCAGGGCAGTTAATCGTTGGGATTCCTTGGTCATGTCTGCTTTTCCGGTCGAGAGTTCTTGATTTTTAGGCGCGAGTCTCAATGCGACTCTCCTGAACCAAGCAATCTCTTCAGGTTGAAAGAAAGAGTGAAAAGTTGTGGAAATATTAGTCTTAGGCCAGATCTGAGGCTCACCTGAGGGAATTAATATGCTAAGCATAACTTGTTCTTCTGTGGCCCTGGCTCCAAATTCTTCAAAAACTATTTCCAGTTTTGCCATCTATATCAATCTGCATCCTCATTTTTCAAAACTTGCAATTTGCAAAATCCAAACCGTAAAAGACTCATTTGACTGCATAAAAACATACCCATCACCACGTTACCTATCCAACGTCCACAGTGACCCAAACCAAAACCAGGTGCAATGTTTGCCACCGCCCAACATCGCCGACGCGCTTTTAGCCATAGCCCCATTGACCATATCACCATTTTCCCCTCGTCTCACACCTGAGTTTTGAAAGAGCACAGCCACAGGGCTCGGGCTTGAGCTCTGCTTTGAACCGTGAGCTCATGGCCATGGCGGTCAGGCTCGAGCTATGCACAGTGAGGATGGTAATTGAAATTTTCATTACTCTTCCTTAAGTGAAATTTTGACGTTTATCAATGATGAGAGCATTATACTCTCACTGGCGAACCGTATGTACGTGTATATATACTAGTGAAGTAAGATTGACTTTGGTTCCAAAATTTGAAAACAAGCCCCCAGCTTATAGGTTGAGAATATCCATTAACATTCCCTCTTCCGTGCAAAACGAGCTTCACATGTGAAACACTAGACGTGTATATATAATCACATTGATTAGACAGACAAGACAATTTGCTGGTCCCAAAAGATGAAATCCCACTTCAGTTACAGAACCTGAAGAGGCTGTTTCCGCAACTCGAGCTAGAGGTCACAGAGCAATAACTTTAACCTGAAATGCCTGTCTAAACGCAATCGAATGTGAAACTACAGAATCAAGAGCAATCAAGACGCTTTCCATATCAAAACCAAGGAATTGAGTTGTAATTTTTCTATTTCGTGTGCATCCTTTAAACAGAAGTACATCTGCGCAATTTCAAGAACACTTTTCTAGTCGTAAAGATCACATGAGCAGAGGAAGAGAAAGATTTAATATATTGCGTTGGCCCTATCTACCATCCACGGAGCTAACTGTAATGCCATTGGATGACTCAATTTCTTGGCTTTCGAACAAAGAATAAGTATCCATGGAGCCCGTGATCGAGATTGACATGGGGAGTTTCGGGATGGGAAGATCCACTGTTTCGCTTCCTAATAGTAGCACAACAGAAGGCATGGCCGGTCTATCTACGGTGGAGTCCTGCACGCACAACAGACCGATTTGTATGCATCGCAATACCTCATCCGTAGAGCATGAATCCCTGATACAGGGATCAATAAGCTCAATCCCCTTCCCTTCATTCCAACGATGCCATGCCTGAAATCGTTGTGCACTTATGTGAAAAACAGTTCGAGTAACACCTTACATGTAAACAAACGTGTAGCGAGTTCAAATGTATATTGTCCTGGATAAAATCCGTTGATAGCACTATGATTTTAAATATGAATGATAATTTCTAAGCTACAGACAATGCAGAAGTCGAAACCAGACTGGGACAACCCTAATTAAAGGCAGTTTTTAGCAAAACAATTGAAGCAGATGCATACATCTCCTAAAATGAGAGTTTTGGTGCCTAGTAGCTTCTATAAAGACAAAGATGAACTCACATGGCTGATAAGATTAGAATGTTCCGGCGTGTGAAACCCTAAGTTTTTCTTGCCAGTAATGATCTCCAACAACAATATCCCAAAGCTGTAGACATCAGATTTGACAGAAAATAGACCTTCCATCGCATACTCTGGAGACATATAACCACTGCAATTAAATTGGCAGATGAGTTAGTCCACTCCACACTAATCAAACATTTGGAGTCAAATAAGCACATTGGTTTTCTCACTATGAAGAAATTCAACTTACTATGTGCCAACCACTCGATTGGTACTCGCTTCATTTTCATTTGTACCAAAAATTCTCGCCATGCCAAAATCTGATATTTTCGAGTTCATTTCTTTGTCCAACAAAATGTTACTAGCTTTTAGGTCACGATGGATAATCCTTAGTCTAGAGTCTCGATGGAGATAGAGGAGGCCTCGTGCTATCCCTTCAATAATCTCGAAACGTTTCTTCCAGTCTAGTTGTGCTCGCATCACCGGATCTGCATTAAATTTTGAAAAGTTAACAAAACACACATGAATAAATTTCAAGACAATTCTTTCGTGGAATGCATAAGACCAACTTCAAATCTTTGCCTTAGCTTACCAAAAATAAAACAATCCAAGCTCTTGTTGGGCATGTACTCGTAAACGAGCATCTTATCTTCCCCTTGAACACAAAATCCAAGGAGTCCCACGAGATTTCTGTGTTGTAATTTTGCAATTAACATAACCTCGTTCTTAAATTCCTCAAGCCCCTGGCTCGACCTCCTTGAAAGCCTCTTAACAGCTATTTCTTGTCCTCCAAAAAGCTTTCCCTGCAGATTCAGAGGGTAGACAATTAAGTATGCATCTATGACATTTCAAAGTCTACAACTGGTGATCATCTAGCTTTACCTTGTATACAGGACCAAATCCTCCCAGTCCAAGCTTGTTTTCTTCAGAAAAGAAGTTTGTTGCAGCTTCGATGGTACTGAAGTTGAAAACTGGTATGTCAGCTCCTCCTACTTGCTTATCATCTCTAGATAGACCATTTCGTCTGGATAAATCAGCAGATAGCTCTTCGTTCTCAACAAAATCGCGAGACAAGGGAAGTTCCTTGTTTTTCCGGTGAAAAAATGAGAATCCTGTATTTAAAGTTCACTCACATGTAAATAAGAAAAGAAGGACCAATGATTATTTACTCCACAGAATAAAATCTCACCTTTCAAATTGTCCTTGAACCTCCGCAACAACCATACTGCTACACCAAGAACAAACGCTCCAACCAAGACAGTAATTATTATGAACAGGTTCGACATTTTGATCTTTGTTCCTATACATAGACGAGAAAGAAATCACGTTATACGGGTCATCACTAGTTGGAAAGTGCGCAAGTATTATATAAAATATCCAAAGTCATTAGCACAGTTAACTTCTGTGACAACAGATGTATTGTCTATTCATGATATGCTGATGAATAGGACCTTTTCATGTGTAATGTTCTGATACTTAACCTTCACGCCGGAGTTTTTATTCGTGACTGGAAACATCTCATGGTGATCTCCGTTGACAGTGATAAATTTCATTCCTTTCTGATAATACACAAGGCTAGATTCATGTTATTCAGTTACGCTAATTGTTATAATCCTCAACCTTCATTAACTTAATTTTATATGAAATAATCTCAATGCTTTTTTTGGCTTAGTCACAGAATCGGTGTTGGCCTTTATCATGCTAAAGGAGACTACAAGGAATAGGAAACATTACTTACAGAGAAAATCATCAAATTTTCATATTGCAAAGGGAAATATCGAAAAGAGATCATACCTAATTCAGAATTGTCGAGACGAATTTGGAGCGTCATTCCATTTCCACCCTCGTCAAAAAGCTGCATATCTATCAAATCCTCGCTCCACAGCATGCACCCAACGCCTATAGCAAATGCATAAGCGTCGCACGAACAATTCTCCAAACACTTCCCCTCACACTCCTCCTTGCTAGTGGCTGAAATAGAATCTGCGAAATCTGGCAACTTCAGGTCATCCAATTTCAAAAAGCCGTCCATCCTGCTGCCATCTCCCACTGAAATGCTGCTGTTGTCCCGACACTGTAATTGGGTCTTCCGAGCACAACCTGCGGACCAGTTACCCCTGTTCCATTGATCCGGTGACTTCGGACTGAACCCTTCCATGCAACTACATTTGGGAGAGTCCATTTCATTACATACTGCAAAATTTCCACACTTATTATAGAGGTCACATTCCTTAGCAGGCTGTTCTTGCAGCACAGTCCACCCATTACTAGTCTCATCCCAGCCTAACTGCTCCTCCTTCCCATTCCAAAGTATACGGAACATCAAGAGATTGGAGCTATTTGACGATGTGTACGTAAAGTACATGTTTCCATCTGCATCGATGTCTGAGAGCTTGAACCCGTATTGAATATGGCCAGTCATATTCTGCACTCCGGTAAAAATCACCCCATTCCAATGCCCGCTCCTCCATTCCCGGCCTGACTGGCCCCAGATCACTATCTGCGGCGGCAACCCGGGATCGACGCCCATAAAGAAGTCCCCGGAGGAAGGGTCATCCGATGATTTCCACGACCTAAAGGCACGGTTCTCTCCAGCCACAGTATTCACCCTGACTCTCATGCCAGGTAAGTACGTGTCTGTCGGGTGTTCGAAGCTTTGCCAATATGAATTGCTACCATTACCATAAGCACCAGCAGAGCCAGCATCTGCACTGGCCAAAAGAACAAGATTTCCAGTATCCATCAAAACAGCTGTTGAGCTGGTCGGCACCAAGGATGAATTAATGCCACTAGACCAAACTGTGCGATTATTACCGTCTAAAACTACCAAATTTCCATCACCTGAAACTGTCAAAACTCCAGATTCGTCAGAAACAGGGCTATCTCTGTTTGCAACCCACACGACTGTGTTAACACTCATCTTGCGGTACCAAATACCAACATATCTACGAGACGAATTCTGAGGGCCAAAGAACCCCAGTTCGAAATTCCCCGAAGAAGAAATTAGGGTCTTGTCCTTGCCGACAAACTGCCCTTGCGAGATCGAATTTGCTGCACGAGAACACCAGAACAGGGATGACGACACGAAGAACAAGGAGAAAAGGAAGAAACTTCCTCTGTCTTTGCCGCTGAAGGGCATTCCACCATTGACAAATGCCCCGAGCATAGCTTCAGAGACAGGGAGAATCAAGGACACGAGTGGAAACTTTTCAGGGTGAGACATGGGAGTTTCACTGGCCACCCATTTTAGGTGTTGCAGCTCATGACACGAGGTCGTAGACTTCTCGGAGACAAAATCAACACAAAGAAACGTGCGTTGAATTCAAAGTGGAAATTTCTCTTCTACTTCTGCTCTTCGGGTTCTTGAGCTGACCCAACTTGCGGCTGGCCATCGCCAACAAAACTACAGAAGGCATCCGTGAAACCCATGGCGGCGGAATCGTTGGGTTTTAATTTGTTTAATACCAAGTCGATGGTAACAGACAAAGGACAAGGTTGTGAGAGACTTGTCATCCATGACGATTCAAAAGTACGGGCAGGTTTCGACCCGAGTACGACGTTGCCGAATAGTTGACCAACTGTTTTCCCCGCAGTAGGCAGCGGGCGGGACCCGGCGAAATGGGAGTTCCGTCCTCTTCAAGACGCCGTGGTTGTTCAGGAGTGTGCGGAAGGAAAAAATATTGGGTGGTCCGGGACCACCACGTCAGCGTGGTCCCGGACCACTCACACGGCGCCACGTGTATGGGAAAGCCCGATAAAGGATGAAAACCGGGGCTCACTTCTCTGATGCTCTCTCTCCCTTTTCTCTCTTTTGTCCCCTCCCCTCATATGTGGCGTCATATGAGTGGTTGGGACGACGCTGACGTGGTGGTCCCGGACCACTCAATATTTTCTAGAAGGAAGCATCTCTCCCCGGTTCAAATGTTCTTGTCTGATGCGTGCAACGATGTCAACGTACGGCCTCTACTCATGGAAAGCGGGACTCTCCTCGGGAGCTTTCCGCAACATAGACTGGAGCACAAATATCAGAGAAGCATATTATTAATGTGCTGATTTTACGACTCAGAAAGGACCCCTGCGTCTACAAGTTATTGAATACCCACAGCCACATATGCTGCAGAACTTGCATATGTATTATGGAAGTTGTTAAATTAATGTTTCGAAATTGAATTCAAATAAAGATTTATTAAATCGAATTTATAAATAAATATTTTTCAAGTAGATTTACAATTGAATGAAAAATCCTTCTTTTCTTGAATTCGTTATAGCTACACGAAAGTGAAAATAAAATAGAATAAAAAAAGGAGCAAAGTTTTCTCTTCCTTTATCTGCCGGAGGAGTCGAATTCCTCGGTAGGTTATGCATGGTGGGGCCCAAAGTCAAAATTTTGACTTTGGGCACGTGTGGAAAGAATGAAGCCCTCTGCACATGTGGAGCCAAAAGCTGGTGGGCTCAGGTCAAACTTTTGACCTTGGCACATATAAAGATAAAGTAGAACAAGGAAGTAGAGCAGCTGAAACCCTACGAGGAGAAGTATGACGTCAAGTCGAAGATAAAGACACCCACGCAATCAAGAAAGAACGCAAATTCGTACATATGAGCATTATATTTTGAGCTTGAACCTGTAGTGATTTTTGTGCAGTAAGTTTATATTCAAATGTGTTATTTATTTATAAACACTTTGATTTTTAGTTAAATTTAGATATGAAAAACACTTGAACATATAAACGAATGTAAATTATAATTCTCCAATTATTGTAGATTATTTGCTGCTAGTTCTTTCTGTGGACGTAGGTATCGATACTTGGACCGAACCACGTAAATTTCCGATATCTTTATTATTTCTCATTTATTTCTCTGATGATTTTGCATTGACATAAATTGCAAGATTCTGTCATTTCCGCATATTATATTCCAACAGTTGTTGCCATCTAAGATATGCTCAAATTATCGGTTCTCTGAATTTAGGACTGCTTCCTCCTTTGTTGCACCAACAAAAAATTCGGTTTGCATATACTTCAACATCTAAACATAAACTCTAATATCAAACCACTCTACGGTTACTACCACCACAGCTTGTCATATTTGCTACCTAGGGTGATAATGACCATAAACTCTATGTGCCAACTATAGGGGCCTAGAATAATTTAAACTTGAAACCTCCTACTTTGATACAATATAAGATTTTATGAAATCGCTACCAACTGTATACTTAAGATCACAAGCTATGACTCTCGTACCTTGATACTCAAGCTCAAAACTTTGAGGGCCAGACTTGGAACACCTAGTATCGGATCCTGGACCCCAAGACACGTTAACTAGACCCCTTGAAAGCGAATGGTTACTGGCATTACATTGCTCAAGTCAAACCACGTGATAGCTATTAAAAATCTGTTGCGTTAAAGTATTATTCTTTCTATTACTGAACCAAACAAGCTGTTAGGTCGTCGTCTTTTCTATAGATACATCTTTTCGGCTTCAAACCATTGTTATTTCTGACGTCAACTTTCTGTAATATTTTTTGGTAGTTGAAGTTTCTTTTTCAATCAAGGTCTCAACTGTAACCAATCCATGCTGGAGTTCGAGAAAGATGCAAATGTCGAACCAGTGCTGTGAATATTGAAAACACTTATAAAGTTCCTCTACCAAGCAATTCGGTAGGTAAAGATGACAACTTCATTAATTCACTAATAGATTATGCACCACATTGCATGGTAAATAAGATCTCACTATGCTTCATCTTTCTTATTGCAGTCACATGATATGAGGGCTAAATCCATTTGTGTCGTGTAAAATGTGATGTTCTTAGAAAATATATTCTAGGAAGTCATTTTCCAAGAAAATTATAATATCTTCTGATGTTCAGCTGAAATCCGAAATTGAACCAAAAATATTTACCACGATTTTGGATTTGATTTTGTTGCATATTATATGTTAAAGTTACTTCCTTGATGAAATCAAATGGTGTGGCATCGAGTGACTCTCAAGGGGTTGCATCGAAACAAACGCAAGTTGGCCGACTCGTTAGGATTAATGAAAGGGTTATTTAAAATTGGAATAACCATCGCCTGCATTTTGTGCGTATGAGCCCACTCTTTCTCAATCATTAGATCATGTGATATCCACATAAAGTTCATATTATTCAATGGTTGAGATAAAGTGGACTCACACATCCCAAGTTCATACAAGAATTTATCCTAAATGCCACCAAGATTCCTAAATTATATCTCATGATGCCAATATCCTAAAAAAAAAAATTATTTTGTCACTTAAAATCATAAACTATGCCCATTGTGATACTACCATGCAAATATTCTTTGCGCGTCCCAAATAAAGGCAATTAGTTTCAAGGTGAGTAGATCCCAAACTAAGAACCTAAAACCCACCATGTTGGGGTCGGTTTTCAATTTTTGGAATCGAGGACCAAACTTGTTAAACCCGTAACCAGCCTTTTTTCTTTTCATTTTATTATATAACCAAGACATTATCAATTGCTGCAATTAGCTTTGATCAAGTCTACTCAAATTGAGCAAATACAGTTTATCTCAGTGAAACTGAAACAATCACGGCAAAATAGCAGCTTCTTCATTTCACAATTGTGAAACGTAAGAAGAAGACCCATTTTGGAGAAAATAGTTGGTGAACGGGAAAGGATTCACGATATGTCAACACAAGACACAGATTCACATTATATAAAGAAAGGCCGGATCAATACTGTCACGCCTCAGACCTTCCCAAGCCATGGAAACATGACATCTGCAGGATTAATTTGTGATGTCCCAAGAGGTATCACTGTCCCATGACTTTTATCTTTCAATTAAGCACACGCGGAAGTACGCAACTATAACACCCAATCAACAAACCATAAACAGAGAGTAAGGAAAATACATGTACAAACACACTACTTATATTATGCTTCATTAGGATTGGAAAGTTGCATTTACAAGCCTGCTTAGTTGGGCCATTCCAATTACATCCAGAAGGGAATAAAGGGTTAGTCCTAAATCCTCTACGAGAGCAACTACCAAAAACAGTTCCCATCAGAAGGTCATTTTTCTGTAGCTCGACCTCGGGGTCGTAGTCGGGATTGGAGTTGAGGTCGTCCATGGTGCCATCGGGAGGATTCGCCATCGTGGGGTCTGGTGAGGATCTATCGAGACCATCGAGTGGTCCGTCAAACCCGCAGATAGGTACGAAGAACTCCTTGTCAATCCAAACGAATCACGCCTCATAACAATACAGAACTAGAAATCCTAAGCCTTTATCCACCCATACCGCAGTGGTATGCTTTTGGTACGTGATGTCAATACTCACGTTCTCTTTATCCAATATAACTACCTCCATCTGTATAGGTAAACCAAATTAAACTGGAGGGAGACTTATACCTACGGGCCTGAAAAGGTAAAACAACAACAAATGAGTGAACACTCAATATGTAAATCGCACAAACCTTGTATAGGCAGATACCTCGTATCGGAATAGTAAGAATACTTGACACCAATAGGTTGACAGCAAATCAATAGCAAAGCTCTTACTTTGCCTTAACAATATACATGAAAGGGAGTTCTCAATCACCTAAAATGCTCGCACAATCAAGGACGCACAAAATGTTCCACAAGCATAAAAATTATACACATGCCAAATAATAACTTCTACAATTTGCACATGACTCTTGAGTCCTAAATAATAACACATAAAATATGCATGTACCTCTCGAGTCACAAAAAATGGCATATGAAAAAAGCACATGCCAAATATTAGCTTCTAAATTATTCACGTGGCTCTCAAGTCCCAAGTAATGACATATAAAATATGCATGTGCCTCTAAAATCACAAATAACGGCATATAAAATACGCATGTGCCCAATAATAGCTTATATATGTAAGTGACTCTCAAATGCCTTAAATGCAATCTCGATAAAGAACTGCATAATATTCTATAATATATACACATGAGCATCTACAACACATCACATGGCTTTCATTTATTACACACATAAACAAAATTCATCAATTCTTCTGGAATCCACTGGGCATCATCTCGCCCCATCGGGCACGGCAACGTCCCGGAATCTATCGATGATGGCATTCGAAATCCATCGAGTGTCATTCCAAAATCCTATTCATGACCAGCATCCAAATTCCTTTGAGCATCATCTCGAAATCCATCAGTGACAGCTTCCCTCATCTAACCACACACACAAACAAGCACACGACTGTTCTTATTTTTCCTTTAGTCCAATGCAACAGTGCCTCAAAGGCATAGCAAGCAAAGTGTGTGTCATGACTTACTAAAACTGCATTGTTACAATATGCCAAGCATGAAAACGAGAACCATGGCTTGACTCGTTACATTCAAATGCCGACCTAAGTCAAATCTAGTTCAAAAACCAAATGCCTCAATATCGCTGAACCAAGAGAGAGACTCGGCCCGATGTGCTTCCATGCACATCTAAGACCAACGTGAATCTCCTTTTCGGAGGCTCAGGGCATGCTTTCAAGCATCAACAATAATATATCGACAAACCATATCACTAAACAACAACAAATCCAACAAAAAAATCCTTGGAACCTCAACAATCACATGGCAAGATCTTAAACAACAGCAAATCCTTGGAACCGATATGCCTCAATATCACCGAACCAAGAGAGAGATCCAGCCCAACATGCTTCCACGCACGTCTAAGACCAACATGAATCTCTTTCCGGAGACTTAAGGCGTGCTTTCAAGCATCAACAATAATATATTGGTAAACCACATCCGCTAAACAATAATAAATCCTCGGAATCTTGACAATCACATAGCAATATCTTAAACAACAAGAAATCTTTGGAACCTCGACAGTCACATAGCAAGATCTTGACCTATTCTCGAACCTCATAACCCAAGCAAAACATGAACAAACTATACAAAATTAGTACGTGAGCCTACTCTACCTAGGATAACACGATCCTTGTCAACAATAAGAACAAGAAAACTAATCTATGTCTGAACCACGCAACACAACGGCCTAGCCAACATTTAGGAGATAATTACAAAACTGGAATGAGAACGAAAAGGGATGATGAGCGGCTTAGGACGAGCAGGCTGCAACGATAGCAACAATGATCGGGCGGTGACGACGACTCACGGCGGTGGGCTGAGGGACGACCAAGAGATAGCGAGAGGGGGCGTGTGAGGGAGAGAGGGAGAGATAGAGAAAGATAAGTGATCTTGGGGGGGGGGGGTGGGGAAGAGGAGAGAGAGAGAGTTGTTCTAAGCCCTTATTTGAGAAACTCAATAATTGGATAAGCAATGATGGTTAATGATGATTTTTGCTGGCTTGGTTTGCAAGATTAAATCCTATCCATCCAAGTGTCAAATCAAGGACTAATCTTGGTCAAGCTTATCCTTCAAGCCTCAAGGGGTTAATCGTTACTTAGTTTCAAGAGAAACTTAGTTATTTTTCTCCCCTTCCTCTTCAAATGTGGCACCCTCCCCCCTTGTATGGCCACCAAACATTAGTCTCTCCTCAACTTGTCCTCAAGAAGCTCCTTAAGTCTCACTTTTAGGGTAATTATCTCCTAAATAACTAAATGAACATATGACTCAACTATTGCACTTATGGATTATCTTCCAAAATCCAAGGATAGGCTTAAACTTTTTAAGACAACTTGGTCCTCAGGTTCCCTCCCATCTTAGGCGCGTGGGCTTCTTTGGCCTCCAATACTTGTTTACTGTTAATTAATTCAAATTCAATAAGACAAAAGATAATTATGAGGATTAGCTAGATGTTGTCTTAACTAGATAGGAATATCTTGCAATTACCCATGATTGACACCCATAATCGGACCAAGGTTTGTGGCTAAGTTTTGATCAGAAGTGACTCCAACGTGGCCTACATGAATTGGATGGCTTCAGTAGTGCTCGGGCAACCAGGTCCAAACCGAATTCAGCGTCGGTACCATGCGTGACCTATGCTTGTTTCGAAACCAACTCATGTTTGAGCTTGGTCGATCCATGAATGACCATCCGTTGTCATGTAATCATGAAGGATCGATTGACTTGCCTTGGTTCACGATCGCACAGAATAAGTTTGGGGTCATTCACGAACAGCATAGTGACCGTGCGGAGTCACTTGTAAACAATATATACTCGAACTAAATCAATTCATATCCATCCATTGATCAACTAGTGATAGTGCATGATCATCCACATCGATCCTTTTGGTTGAGCAATCTTTTCATGGTCGAACACTCCGGTCTAATGTAACCCTAATCTTGAGTCGTCTTGCCCATAATCAGCTAGTTAGCTTGTAAACAATCCATCTAATCAACTCATGATCCATTCTTGTTATCGGTGTACCAATCCTATGTCCATTCTTCGTGCTTGAGATAGGGGCTTGGATCAAGGATGTCACAAATACTGACTTTCATTTTCACCATCACCATAGAATGATGCTTGTTTATTGTCGATAATTAGCAATGAAAGCAAAAGTGGCCATTATGAAGGCATTCATTATTAGAGGCGAGTGGTTTGATGTTCCACCTGTAACCTAAAATCTACCATCGAAACAGGTTTCCAAGATATCTTGAACCTATAACGTACCCTAAATATCCAGGAACTTAGAACCTACCCTATCACACTTTATAGGGTTAGTTCCAGAGTCTATTATATTCCACTTGTACTCTTAATTGAAGAGTTACAGTGAATCATCACCTCTAATGAGATTACCATTTGTTATAATCTACTAATCACAACTTATATATATATATATATAGTGCTTCAATTTAGGCTTGTGCAATTCTCGATTCCAAGTGTCCAACCGCCACCTGAACCAAACCAAAAAAATATATACATTAATTTTTAAGAAAAATTAGAACCCTAAATCCTTAATCTCACTCATGAGTCATCTTGTTTCATCTTGGTCTCTCTTGTCTCAACTCTCTCAAGCAATTCCCTTGGTCTCTCTATCTCTTGACTCTTAACTCCAATTGACTCATAGCCTCAACTCTCAACTCCCTTCGACTTAGAGTTGTGCCTCCGGCCGTTCCTCACAAACACAACTCATAGCCTCGCCTCCCTCTCTCACCTCAATCACCTCTATATGTTATAAATTAGAAATCCTAATTGATGACATTTGTCTCTTTTTAATTTCTTCAATCTATTCACTATTCGAAATTATGAGAGAAAAATGAAGTATTCATTGCACGTGTTTGAGGGGAAATTCTTTGGACTGCAGCTTGTGATCCACAAGCTTCACAAGTTGTGAACTTTGTGGTAAATATTTGTTGTGATTGTTGTCATTGTAAAGTTGTCTATTTATCGTGTTAGATGAGTTTGTTCCGTGTGCTTGACTTTGATCTAAAGGCAAGGCAATTAAAGAATCAAGGAAGATTTTTTCACAAACGACAAAGCAATTAAAGAACATGCGTTCTTTTTTGCTTTAAAAAAATAAAGGAAGGTTTGTAGGAAAGGTCCATGGCTTGCTGGAACGAGCCACTAATCCCATGAAACTCGATCGAATCGGTTCTAATTTTTCAAAGACGATCGTTAGAGGGCAATTTATATTTTCATAATAAACGATTCTCGATTTCAGGATGGGAATCATTCACCTTAAAACCAGTCACTCTTATTTCGATGAGTTTAATTTAGGACTTTTTGTATTTCTTTTCTTTTCTTATATTAGGTTGTTCTACACGTTCACGATTCTGCTCGAAATTTGACAAAATTTCCAAAAACTATCATAGCCATTCTCTGCTTTTCTGGCACGAACCACGAGGGGGACGAGGTCGTCGTTGTTGCATTTGGACTGAAGTGGGTGGCCGAAAAGGATGGAGACACGGCAAAAGAGAGAATAGGAGCCTACTTCGGCAGGGTTCTACTTTTCACGACGGAGAGGAACTTTCCCAGGAAAGCTGGACTTTGTTTGATCCTTAGAAAAGCATTCTTCTTTTTTTCTTTTTTTCTTTTCTTGTTAATACGGCATAATTTTCTTATCTTTTGAAAAAATCATGAAAAATATTCCCAGATCACTTCCAATGTCAGTTTCTATATTTGTAAAAAAATATTAATGTGCTTTGTACATAAGAGAAATCAAATTTAAAATGCCCCAAAAAAAGCACCCACAACGTGCTTTGTTTCGGATCAAAACAACATAAAACTAGACTTTCTTATTTACGTAAAAATCTGCAATAAAAATTGAATTTATAATATTTCAAAGAACTTATCTGTGAATTTACTTGTCAGTGCTGCAGCTATTCGTACTTAAAGGAAATTGAAGTGTGCATGCTGTACAATTAAAATATATATAAAGCAAAAAAGGTTTAATATCTGAGCTAACATAGATAAATATTCTTGTATTTAGGGATATTGATATTGACTCAGGTTAGAGCAGCTCACTTATGCCAAGTTATTGAAACTTCTATTAGGTGCATAATAAAAATAAATTATCTCCGGTAATTAGTATAGAAAACTTCAACTACGTATTTCAACGACTTTGAATTTCGGATTTCGAAAAGTTGGCAAGTCATCCACCATATTATCACATCTCTATGTGCTGCTGTAATCAGGCAAAATTGAAAAAAAAGAAGAAATTTTCGATTTGATCAAGAGAAATTGCTTTTGTCCGAAACAAGTTCAGTTACATCACTTAGTTATCGATCTTAATTCGAGTACCTGAAGTTACCCTTTAATCTCATTTTCTAACTCTCTATGTTCAAGGCCTTCTATCTAAACATTAAAGAGGCAGATAACTCTTGGGCCGTGGGCTTCAATTTGGAACCCATTGAGTGATACCCTACTTCATGTATTTTTCCCGGCAAGGGATTTGAAATTTGTAATCTTGCATATAAATGTTTCGATAACGCTATGAATTTATAGCTTATAAATTACCAACAAAGCCCCCTCATTCCACTTAAACCATTATTTTATGTTGAAATAGCCCACATAGCTTGATAATTGAGTTTATATGCTTTTCATATTCATGTGGTCTCTCCCCATCAATTAATTTAAATTTTTGGATTGAACTTTTTAACATAATACCAGAGTCAAGTTCTACCTCTGTTAGTCAAATTTAACATGTCATTCATTTTCTAGCTCGCAAGTGAGGGAATGTGTAGAAATATCGTACATTTATACATGTGGTCTCCATTTACATTGAGAAATTACAAATCAACTAATAAGGTGATGCATAAAATATCGGTGTCCAAGAAACATGGTTCATCTAAATGTTCAAGTACATATATTAGACATTTTTTTGGTTATTTAGAGAAGGTATAATGCTATCGGCGGTTCATGTGCTCTCACTCGAAAAACAAAATTAACCCTCTACCTCTTTCGTTTATTCAGTTTTTCAGTTAAACTGGACATTTTGTGGTTGTATTTACACTTACGGTATTGATGTGGCTTATATAGTGTAAAGCAGGCACCACGTCATCAAGTTTCATAAAAGGAGAACATCGTGAGGTGCTGTTAACTCTTGGATCATAGTTGAAAGCGGCAATTTTTTCATTGGAGAGCGCGCGAAAGGGAGCGCAACGCGACTGTTTGAGGGTGGACATGGGGGTTGTTCTCGCCCGGGCCTCCTCAACCACCATGAGATCGTCCTGCAAAAAACGACAAACCTTCTATAATATGAAAATGAGTTAAAAGAAAGAAACGGAATTGGAAGGAAATGACAGGACATTTTTGCTTTTCACGAAAGGAATTACTTGGAAGAGTTATGCAAGATTCCTTTAAACATACTTGCGCTCCGTTTGATCATCTGAATTTCTAGTCAGTATAAACCTGAATAAAATATGATATGAAATTTAAAGATTTTGCTAGATCATATTCCCTATTTAGTGAATCATATAACACATTCTATTATGTTCATTATTTGATATAAACGGCATATTGATATGAATGAATCTAAAAATTATACAAATGGAGATGGTGAAAGTCTCTCACACTATACTTTTGCCTACTTCATTTTTATTTGCTTATTTTTTGTTATTTTTTCCTCTCTTTATATTATTTCTTTTCTTCTTTATTTATTTTTTCCCTTCCATCATTCTCTATTAAAAGATTTATAAATAGTAAACTATACTAATATACCTAGAATATTGTAATACATGAAATATCTAATAAGTATTAAATATAAATACTAAATATAAATATTTGTGTATATGTTGAGTTTATATTATACGACAGAAAGACATTCAAATATAAAAATTAAAATATGAATAAATAAATAGATACGAAATTTTTTTTTGTATGTTAAATTTTTTTATATCAAAATTCAAATATTATTTTAGTTTTATTAATTTAAGAATTTTGTTATTCGAAAAGTAAATTTTGTATTTTCGATTTTAAAAATCATATCTACCTCTATCCTACCTTCTTCACAGGATAATTTTATCCGAATTATATTCCTATTATATCTAATTTTATCTCATTTTGAGTAGGCACCAAAACAAATAATAGGATAAATTTTATTTTGACTAGCATACGTAGACATGAGATTCTCTTTGTAAAATCTCGCACATCTTTATAGAAACCCTAAGAAGACTAGATCATATTTTCTTTTCTTTTTTCCTCTTTGAGGTTTGGCTCTTGCAAGATCATCAGAACTTGCCCTTACTTTAATGGAAACTCTATTGCTATGACCCGCTCTTGATTCCAAACGATTGCTTCCTCTTTCTAGGAAACCAACAATGACGTGCCTAGGAGACAACTGCAGTTGAGCACGAATTTTCTAGGAAAGTGGGCTTCCTGCCATTTGCCTTGAGAATTGCCATACGATTCTCCGTGGCAGCCTCGGTGCCTGCCTTTGCGTACTTCCAAAAACCGAAACGGACAGTTCCATTCGGAGGGAGCTCTCGTGTTTGGGAGCTCTCTTCTTTTAGGAAACTTGTCAGGCTGCGAGCGATCTTCCTCTGAAAATAATTGTCTCGGAAGAAAGTTCCTGCTCGGATAGCACAGAACCAAACGGCATCGTACATTGGGTTCAATTCGACGAATGTGGTCCTTCAGTGATTCAATTCTTCTCTAGACTCGGAGTCATCATGTGACGACGGCCTTCCACATGCATAATCTATTGATTTACGGAGTTACCTGCCTCCTAACCTAAAATTTTAGATCTGTCGTTTGACATGACACAGTCCACCAACAAACTTGTCCCGCACAAACCCTAATTGGTTTTTATACCAAACTCGTCCGGCGTGGTCAATTTTACATGAAAAAAAATCGTATTTTAAACCATCAAAAGGTTTGCATAAGAGTCTTTAGATCCGGTGCTTCATTAGGCTTGTCAATTAATCAGATCTAATTGATCAAGTTAGTATTGTGTAACGCCAATATGTATCTCTTCCCTAAATTAAACATAGTAATAACACATACCAATGTACTTTGACAATGGAGCAATAACACATATCTAAGAAGTCACTCTACTTCAAATAGAATTTTTTCTGTTTCCAAAGTATAAAATAATGACTCTTAACAAGTGCCCTAAGAACTCTCTTTACATATTTTCTTTGGGAAAATTGCTCAATCACTCATAAACCTATTATACAATTGTCAATTTAGTCTTACATTGTTGTGTGAATTTCAATGTAGTCATTTTGGCTAATTTTCATCAGTGTGTCACATGCGACAGCTGGCAATGACTTGACTGCTACTACGTCAGCGATTTCTGTCAAAACTTGACTAAAATGACCATATTGGAATTCCGCGCAAAGGTATATGACAAATTGAATTAGCATCTGTACAATAGATTTAGAACTGAATGGGTAATTTTTCTCATTTTCCTTTTACACAATTGGATAAACCAAGGAAAAGTACCCAAAAAAATTTAAACCTATTGCATTAATACCAATTTAGTCATATACATTTTCACATTAGTACCAATTTAGTCTATCCAGTTAATTTAGACTAGAAATTGTTGACATTATCGACTATCCCACATGGCAAGGTCAATGTTGGCGTAAACAAATTTTAAATTTTTAAATAATTTTTTCGAATTTTTATTACTTTTTAAAAAAATTTCCCTTTTTTCGTTGTTTCTCATTTTTTTTCCCTCTTTTTTTCTTCTCTTCCCTTTGGCCCCTAGCCGATACTCGGCCATGGTCGGTGACCAGCCACAAGCGAGGGCTCAACCCTCTCTTAGGCCATAAGGATCAAGCCCTCACCAGATCCAATGAGAGTGACTCTCACCTATGGCCAATCATCAACAATTTAGAGTACCAGCTGTAGGCCAATGGAAAAAAAAATAGAAAAAGTAATAAAAAATTGAAAATTGTAAAAATTATCTGCGTCAATGTCAACTTTGTCACGTGGGACAATCGGCATCCACATCAGTAATTTTTGACCTAAATTAGCTAGATAAACTTATAAAAAAGGTTTAGAGTTAAATTAATCCAATTAAAAAGCATATGTAATCCAATTAAAAAGCATATGGCTAAATTAATACCCTTGCATTAAGTTTAGAATTTTTTTGGTACTTTCCCTAGATAAATCATCGCTTAGAGAATCTTTAAGCGCGCGTGGATTTCTCTAGTTCTCAATACAACTTTCTTAGTCCACTTTATTTACTCTACATCTGTCGTGCCACTGACGTGGAAGACAGACACAAGAAAAGGAATCGCTTGGACAGTGCATGTGCTATCCAAGAAGGAATCGCCGCAGGCTTGGCGAGGGCTGAGAGATCTTGGTTGTCGTTTGTAATTTAATATTACAACCATCAATAGACTGTCGAGTACTCATGCAAATTAAGAGAGAAGCAAAACGATACGATAAAGTAGAATAAAAAAATGTCGAGTCATTCATCAGACATCTCGCTGTCCGTAGGATTAAGATTCGATCTAAGCCCCGACCTGAAATTAACTTATAGTGTTCTTTCTGATGTGGAGTTTTATTCCCCCCATCTGGGCCTACATCGACCAAAACAACTTTTGACTCCAGGTTCATTGAACTGTTGAAGGAACCTTCCAACTATCCAAAAAGAAAAAGAAGTGGTTGTTCTTTTTTTTTCTTTTCTTTTTTGTATATGTCGAGGTCAGTCAAGGTCAGATGTAAATGATATTTAACAGATCCCCTTCTAGACGCTTCGATGAGGAATACCTAATCAAATTGGGAAGGTAACTTGATGTTTCGACTTGTTTACCTTTTTCTAAGAGATTTGACATGTGTTTCCATAATCTCATGATCACAATTCCTTTTCTTTTCATCATTACTCATAAGAAAAATGGGCTCAGGGGTACGACACTAGTATACAGTCCCCATCTCCCTGCCATCATTTTAAGGTCATTGGAGTCGCGCTTCTGCACTCGTCCATCGCCTTTGGCATCTACAACAATAAATCGTTTTTGTCATCTTAGCCACCGAAAGCAACAAAGTCCAGTTCATTCCCATGGGTCACCTTTGATGTGGACACATTTGTCGCCTTAGATGAAGGCGACGGAGCAAAGGCAACAAACTATCCATGACCGAAAAGAAGAAAAAAAAAGAAAAGCTTCCCTCGCCTTTGTGTTGCCTTAGCCCATTTTATATAGTGATTCATAA
This sequence comes from Eucalyptus victrix, assembly GCA_016097545.1. Classification (NCBI taxonomy): domain Eukaryota; kingdom Viridiplantae; phylum Streptophyta; class Magnoliopsida; order Myrtales; family Myrtaceae; genus Eucalyptus; species Eucalyptus victrix. The sequence continues at coordinate 55,096,966 of CM027839.1, read as the reverse complement.
GGCTGCACATCTGAAATCGATTAATATCCGAGATTGAGAATAGCATGAAGATAAACGCATCGGTAGACATACTAATTCAAGATTTGATACATGTGTAAAATCAAGCGTATGACCAATCTCTCGATCCTCAATTAAACCATCAATTGCAACCAATTTTATGTTTTAGGCATCAGTTTACTTTTAATCTGTGACTTAACTAGCAGGCATTTTAGTAGTCTCTAGTTTACTAGCCTAAGCGAGCTTTTATCATTAGAAAGAAAATGAATACCGGAGGTTATGCTACAACGATATATGCATTTTTTTTGAAAGAATATTACAAGGTTTATGGGCCGTATTAATCAATTAAATTAATTAATTTATCTATTTATTGTGCCAACTTTCTATGCCGCGATGAACACTATGTCTTTTTTAGTCTCTTTATGTATATAACACATATGTATGTATTGATATGTGTGATGCATAAGGCGTTTGGAAAAAGGCAGGAGGTTTCCTAAATTAGATAAGCATTATTATATTCTGTCTTCTTAATAATTCTGTTCGACAAGGTCCCATCCAAAACATCACCTCAAGTTTTGTTAGCGTGTCTCACTCACGATTCATCATTTCATTACACCAACTCAATGACATAAGTCGGCAAAGGTCTTTCTCACATGAAATGATTGACGATTAGACTTCCTCCTAAGATGAAAATGATTAAACATTAAGAAAAGATTGAAAAATTCACCTAATCAATCCTAAATCTATTTATGTGAATTGTAAATTTCTAATTGAAACAATGTAGTCATAAATATTTACAAGAAATTCCAATGTAATTCTTCCAATCAATTTTTGTAATGAATAGCTAACGTGGTGGCCATCTTACGTAACGCAACAATATGTCAGCATTTTTCGGCAAAAAATGATTGTAATGACTACTTTAAAATTTTGCAAAAAAAAAAAATTAAGAATGGATTTATAAAATTAGAAATTTATTGAATTAGCATTTGGACTAAAAAATTGGAATTGATTAGATTTTGATGGCAATCTAAAGATAGCATCATAAAGCCAGTATGTAGGTGCTGCTGTTGCTAGATTAATTGTCCGTGTGGATCACAAAATATATATAAGTTTTCTAGCCTTAAATTACTAATATAAATAAAATGTTTTGAATTATTGATCCTCATCGATCTATACTGCTATATAACTCTTAAAAGAATCTACAAAGGCAGAACAATGGTCTTTCCAAAGTCGCAAAACATTTGCCACCATATTACCTCCAAGACCTATGCTTTTGACCCCAGCTTTATTGACTTAGAAAGCTCCTTCCCCTAGGAGTACTCATCCAGCTACAGTCAAATTGACTTCATTATAGAGTGTTTTGTTTTTCTTCTACCATGCACAATTTCTCTACATTTTATTTATTATTATCTTAAATCGCCTGCAAGGTTGGCATTCTAGGAAATAGACTTCCCTGACAGCTTCATCTAAACCACTTGTGTCCCCTTATGAGGACGCTTACCATGCACGTACCTTCCCATGCAACTTCGAGGAAGGAGACAACTTCTTCCCTCGAAGCAAACGACCCACTTGATGTTGTGTTATCGCATCGCAGAAAGGATAGGAATCCCAGGAAGCTCCACCTTCCTGACCAGCTTCTCTTTCCTGTTTCCGGTACCTTCTTTTCACCAAATCCAACAATTTCAATTTCTCACGATCCTTCAAGCAATTTCACCTACAAATCCAGCCACTTCCCCTCTCCTATATAAACTACCCTCTCCCCTACGTATTTTCATGCACTCACACAAAGGACCCTGGTTGGATAAACTGGTGAACTCGAGTGGGTTCGAGCTATTCTCGACAATGGCGTCGCGGAACGGTCTTGTGTTCGAGGACTTCTTCCCGGCAATGGTGGAGAAGCTTGGGGTGGACGGGTTCATGAAGGAGCTGAGCAACGGCTTCAATCTGCTGAGGGACAGCGACAAGGGCGTGATCACCTTCGAGAGCTTGAAGAAGAACTCGGCGCTGCTGGGGCTGGAAGGGATGCGGGACGACGAGCTGAGGTCGATGCTGCGAGAGGGCGACCTGGACGGCGATGGGGCATTGAACGAGAAGGAGTTCTGCGTGCTCATGTTCAGGTTGAGCCCCGAGTTGATGAAGGACTCCGAGGAGCTTTTGGAGGAGGCCGTCGTCGAAAATTATTAGTATGTCTGGTATTTGTTGATCCGTGAAATTGGATGTCTGGGCTTTTTGAGCTGATTGAGGTGTAATGTTCGTCGACTCTTGTGGAATTCTATTGGTCGTTTGCTATATCGGTCTACATTCGCTGTTCATACGGTACCTCATTCGACACTAGTCAAGATCTACAATTACACGGCAGTAAAACTTTGTTTGTTTCGTATAAAATGAATGATTTGGAAAAAAAATTCATGAAAATAATCACTCGTATTGCTTAAAATAACTAATTAATAAAAATTTCTTGCCTTTGGTCCTTTTTTGTTTTGATAATCTAAAGGCACGACCTCGAAGGTTCAACTGCTTAGAAATCCATGAAATACCTTGAAAGTCTTACAAACAGAATAAGTTCTACCCTATGCAGCTAGCTCTAATGACCCATTATAGTTTGTACATAGTTGATGAAATTTAAACTTGTAATCTCCGGTTCCTAAACTAAAAATCTCTTGATATCTCTAGTTGCATTTTGGAAAAAATTTCTTATTTTTGAAAATTAAAATCAACTTCCTTAAATTTAAGCATAGCTTTTCAGGTAACTATAAAAAGATATTCTCATTTTCCTAAGCAACTTAAATGCCAAAAAATTAAGAATATGTTTTCCCAGCAAAAAATTTTCTACAAAACGAACAAAATCTAATTCTAAATGAATTTGGCATATCATGTGGCACAATTGTCTTGGAGATCCGCAAGAACATGATGGACCGTGTTTGCTATTAACTAGTGGACACTTGACACGGACCAACTAGTGCACCAAGCTCAGCCCAAGTTCTTCGTCTTTCCACTTTAGGAAACTCAATGGAAACTCAATGTGGAATGTTTTCATTTAATTCTTTTCAATTCTTCCCATAATTTGAGCCCACCTTGGAAAACATGTGGGGCATGGACAAAAGTAATTCTCATCGTCATATCATCTTCACTTTTCACGCAAACTAAGTTAAATAGCTCATTCAAAACAGATTCCACTGTCAGAGTAACCAGATTGGTCCATAAAACAACTGCCCACCATCTCTTCTTCATTTTTCGTCTCCATTAGAAAGATAATTTTGGTTTTTCCATTTTTCACTAATTCCAACATAAAAACTTCATTTGTAGTCCGATAGCTCATTAGGACTAACTACGAAAGCCCATGGTCATCAATATTCTGGAAATTGAATTAGGAATTCTAGAAATTGAGCCTCATCACGGTCACTAAAAAATCACTTCCTGAGTAGAGTAAGAAGGGTACCTCCTCATTTTTAGTATACTGGAAATTTAAAATCCTTGCCTCCTTTTTTCTCGGCTCCTCTTTGGCTACCTCCATGCCGTCTGGCAGCTTCAACAAGAATCTAGACTTTGGGCAGACCATAATATTACACAATGAGAAATGGGGATTTTTTTTTCAAATGAAAGAGATGAAGACTATATGAAGCTTAGGCGGGGATCAGGTTGGGGGGTAACAGGGAATGGGATTAGGGTCTGGAATTAAAGGGAACTTCCACAAAGAGGGTAGAGGAAAGCTCTCCAGGGTGAGAGGGGACGACTCCACTCTCCCTACTCGGTGTGTTCCTATTCAAGTCATGTTATTGGGACGATCACTCCTCGCTATCGCCTAATCAAGTAAAGACTCGTTACAAATCAAGCATCTATTAGAGAAGATTGTCCAAAAAGTTATAAACCTATTATATTATTTTTATTCAATTCAGTCACGAACTTTTTAATTATGTCAATTGAGTCCTAAACATTTCCGCATTTTGCCAATTGAGTCCATTCAGTTAATTTTAGCCAAAAATTGCTAACTTAGACAATGGCTGTCTTATGTGACATAGCTGATACTAACATAAAAAAAATCTTGAAAATATTTTAATATATTTTTTAAATTGTTATTGATTTTTTTCTTTCTCCCTTTTTTTTTCTTCCCTTCTTCCTCTAGTCAGCTATTGGGCCTTGATAATCAGCCAAAGGCGAGTGCCAACGAGACCAACCTCACCAATGGTTGGGCAAGGTTTGCTCTCGCCAAATATGGCGAGGGCAGGGTGAGGGCCTCCCCCAATGATAGTAAAGGTGAGCCTTGCCAAATCCACAAGGTCTAACCTCACCAATGGCCGGGCAAGTTTCAATAAAAAAAAAATTCTGCTCATGTTGACTTTCATTGCCACAAATCTAAGCTTAATTTGTGTCTTTCCGAAGCGGTGACTCCCCATTTTATCCAAATTTCTTTATCCATCCGTCCTCATTTTCACGTCCTGTTGCCGTCAACTCCCGTCAACGAGCAACATCCAAAGTGTTCTTGTCTGAGCCCTCTTATCGCGGCAGTCACTCCTCACTCTTGTCTAATCGAGTAGAAACCAGTCACGAACTGTGCATTTGTCAGAAGGGGTCCTACTCTAAAACCATTTGTAATGACTGGCTCATTCCACATGAGTCAACTCCTCAAAACAAACAGTCTAACTAGCCACACAATTCAATGACCTCACTCAATAAGACCTCTCGCAATCGATATAAGACTTGAGACACGGCACTATACATGCTACGTACGACGTTTGTTGGGGCTTTATGTTTGGTGTGGTTGGAACAATGATATTTGATATCTAGATGGAATAAATAAACGCGTCAGCAAAATGACATTAATTGAACAACCTGCCACCACGTTCGATGGTCCAAAACAGGGGGAACGACTAGTCTCCCGTCTCCCATGTTGACCCACCATGAGATCTCTCAAATGAAGAGAAGCCATGGAAGAAGGAAAAGATTGCTTGGTTAAGTATGAACCACTCATATTGTAGCCAACAGATTCACTTGACTCGATACCATCGGACTGCCACTGGTTTTAGCTGCACCTAGTTTTGCAGAGTGCAAATTGAATGCGGTGAGAGGACCCATGCCCATCACTTCTTGCTCTTCATGAGTAGTCCCAATTCAAGATATAGTCTCTCATTTTCCTAGGGTTTCATCTCGTTGACGTGGGACATGACGCGAAGGGGAAGGATCAAGGGAGCGATTTTTTTTTTTTTGGTCGTAAAACAAAGCATTCAAGTAGGTAAAAAACTACAACCCTTGGTCAAGGCCTCAGTACATAGCAAATCCAAGAGGATTTGGAGAGGATCAAAAGCCCAGTTCAGGAAGAGAGTGCCGCGGCCATGGGAGAGATTGATCTTTTGTGTGTTTGAAGATTTGGATTAAGTTCATTTAGAACAAGATCAATATGAGTTGATCAACTGACCTCGATTATAGGATATGAATTGACATTTGGCCCCCCATGTCTTGTCAAATGTGTACTGAGTGCGATCAAGCCTTCTCAATCATAGTAAAAATATTCAATTTGTTAAGCTTAAGAATATTTGTGGGATTTCCTCTGTAATTAGAATAGAGTTGACTTCTTCGAAAGACTAACCGCTCTAGAGGATTAGATTTTACGTCTTCAAGGAAATCCTTTGACCTACATTATCTCAGTTTGGATAAGATATTGCCTTTTAAGCCTACGTGATCTCAATTTGCATAAGATATTACCTGTTTAAGAAAGAAGATTGGACCCCCATTAGAATTGTACCTAGTTAACCAAATTGCTCTTGGCCCTTTTTGCATGCTAATTGTCCTCAAGCCTAATCATTATTTTTTTTTTGGTAAAGTCAAGCCTAATCATTGTTGTAGCTCAAAATAGATGTAAACAAAAGAAAGAAATAAATTATTTAGAAGCATGCGATATGAGACATATCCAATCATCAGACAATTCCCCCAGTCGAGAAAGGATTTGACGGGAGGCATGGCGGCTTGTGAATGATTTGACTTTCATGGTGAGCTTCATCTCCAGCCACAATTAAACGACCTACATTTTTATTTTACATAACAATACCACCATCCGTCTTGATTCATGCAGCTACTATGGTAACAGCTGGCGTTTTCATGATAGCAAGGTGCTCCCCTTTATGTTGTGGAAACTGGAAAGTAACAAGGGCACCATTTATTTTTTAATTTTTCCATTCTGAAATCAGAATAACACACGTTTATTTTGTGAAAATTAAATAATTAAGAAAATATTTTCCAAAATATATTCATTTATATCACTTAATAAATAATTAAAGAAAAGCATTTTCATTGTTTACAAAAATAGTTAAACATATATTGTTATTGAATATATTTTTCATTGCCAAATTATTTTGAGCGATACAAAAGATCGTTAATAGAAAAAAATTTATAAAAAAATGAAACTTTAATAATTTTTTATCCAATAAAAAAAGGGTTCACTCTAAAATTAAGAAATTTCACTGTTAATTATTATTCACTATTTTTCTAATTAGCTCATTAGAATAAAACCCAAGACCTCATTCTTATCAAGATCATGGTGATTTTCTTAAGCATTTAATAAATCTCTTCTTATCTTTCCAAACGATTGAATAATTGTATTGAGATAAGAATGCAAATGACTCATGAATATCGGACAAAGTACAAACAACCACGTTTATCACACGAGACATCGAACTTGAGAAAATATTAACTATATTAGACAAACTAAAAAAAGAAGAAGCTGATAAATTTATGTCTAGGGAAAAAATTTTAAATACCCAATTGGTTATTCTTTTATTAAGAAAGCAGATAAAATTTTATTCCAAAAAAGAATTGCCACTTGCTCTTCAAATTGGTAGAGAGAGAGAGAGAGAGCGAGAGAGAGAGAGAGAGAGAGAGACTATATATAGAGCTTATCTCTTCTCCAACTCCACTTTAGCAGACAAGATCATAGTCAAGTCATTGAAACTGAAAACGAGCGAGCAAGAGATGAAGGAGAAGAAGCCATGCGAGCTCTGCAACAACCTGGCGGCCACGTACTGCGGTTCGGACGGAGCGAACCTGTGCTGGGACTGCGACTCCAGCGTCCACGGCGCCAACTTCCTGGTCACCAAGCACTCCAGGAACCTCCTCTGCCGCTCCTGCCAGGGCCCCACGCCGTGGAACGCCTCGGGGCCGAGGCTTCCTCCCACAGTCTCCGTGTGCGAGAAGTGCATCGACTGCAGGGACTGCGGCGGTCGTGGGGATTCTGCCCGGTCGAGTTGCAGAGAAGAAGGGGGAGGCGACGGCAAAGGCACGGCGGACGACGACCAGGAGAATCAGGTGGTTCCTGGCGGATCATCTCCGGCGGCAGCACCGCCGGTGGTCACTAGCCCTTCGCCGAGCAAAGATTCTAGAGCTTCAGGGAAGAGATCGCGGGAGGAGCCAGAGCTCTGTTCTGCGTGGTAAGAACATTGCATTTTCCATGTCGTGTTCGAGCCGTGTTCTCTTGCGACCCTGAATCTTGATTGATCTACAGAAAATCATACCTGACGACGTTCATTGCCTTACAAATTTCAGGGGCTCAACCTCGAATTGGAAGAAATACAGGGTGCTCATCAAATGAGCCAGAGCCGGAGACAGAGACAGAGACAGAGACGCTCGTTAGGGAAAGATCAGACCGTGAAGAAACAGTTTCAAGAGTAGACAGCACAAGCCCAACATTTTGTGGCCAGATGTCTAGGATGTACTCCCCCTTGGGCTGTCAAATTTGTACATTGTTCGTGCTTGCTGTTGACCTTTCTTCTTTAACTAAAAGCAGATTTGAATGCGTTGTTGATTGACCAGCTCAGTTGATCATATTGTTGCTAGGCATATTTTTCCTCGTACTTTGCATTCGTCTTGACAGGGAGTTGAACTAAAGCAGTGTTCCATTCGTTCTTCTCCATCAAAATCTAAGTTAGAATCTTCGCGTTTGTTCTTGCATTTCCTCTGTTTTACCTTCGAGATTAGGTTTAGGGGCACTCCAACGATCGAAAAAGGATGCAAGAAAGGATTATCATACTCGATGAGTGGCGATTAATCGGGTGATCGGGAACGTTTCGCAGATCCCCTCCGTTGAAAACGTGGAGTAAAAGGAGGTTTGCTTCTTGCTTCTTGGCAGCTTCAATTGTCACCAAAAACCAATTTGTCCTCAGGGGACCTCAAGTTGCCATCAAGTTGCCCCTCAAACAAGGGGGAGGGGACCCCACAAGCGAATGAAAGCAGCCATGCTTTGGACTCCATATTTCAAGTGGATTGAGTCAAATGACAAATTGCTGGATTTGGACAAGAGCAACTTGGTGCGCAATGTCACTGTGACCCGATTCATTGTACAGTCTTGTGGTCCCCAAGCTTTGGTTTGTTTCTAGGCAATTTGCACTCCACTATTCCCATGGCAGGAAAAAAGGTGTCCACAAATGGAATGGCCCTCTAAACGGTAGAATTTTCCCAGAAGTTGGGGGCTGATTGGAAAATCCATCACATCACATATTGTCCCAATGGAGTAATAGAAACAGAAAATCAGTCATATCCATCATTCTTTAAATTATCCCTTCAACCACGGATATCAACCGTCCGATTCAATTTGGGCTTTCAAAAAATCCGAAAAAGTCCAAACTGAATTGATAGGGTAAACAGCTACACCAAATTGACACCTGGCCCACTTCGAGTCAATTTTTCATTGTTCACTTTTTTGCCCTGCTGATTAGAATCAAATTATGAAGACTGAGAAAGAACAGAGATTTTAAGTTGAGCATTCAGTTTTTGTTGGAAATTTCGGCTTGATTAGCCAAACTAAACGAAATCACCAGCTCCACAAAAAAATAAATAAATAAATAAAAACAGTTATTTTTCCATTTCCCAACTGAAAACCGAACTGAAAATGCAAGAAATAGTAGTTCGGGTTTTGGTTTGGTTCTAGCACCCCAACCTCCAACGAGAAGAACAGGTGCAGTCTTTGAATTTTCATTTATGAAAAAGATTGTATTGAGCATCATATGAAAAGGGTCATTAACACCTTCCTAGACTAGATTAGACACCACGGCATAATGCAACAAGAAAACTAAATGAACCCAAAATTGTTTTAAACTTTGGAAGAATTCTTGAAGTTGCAATTTGGAATGAATATTGATTTAATGACTACTGCACGACCATGTTTCAGAAAAATCTGTTTAGTGTTTACTCGATATTTCTTAAGCTTTTGACATTAAGGTGAAGAGGCAAAAGGGTTCGAGCCTTTTCAGCATTATTACCTCGAGATGTTGAAAAGAAAACCGCAACTGTGCTTAGAAAGGCAAAGAATCTCAAATTTACCAAAAACAATCTTCTTCACAGCTGCATAAGTGAAAATATAAACAGACAGACAAAAGGTGGAGGAATCAGACTCAGCGATAACAGCCTTTATACAAAACATCCAGCCTAAAACTCACGACTCTTCAACGGTTGAAGCATTGCAGCAAGCTCTGCTCAAGCGGCCTTGTCCATCTCTGCAAAATATTGTCATCAGTTATTCTCATTCAATTTGTGGAAAACATGATAAATGATGATATTGACCTCAACCATGTTACATAAGACGTTTCTAAGGCTTAAAGCTTGCTAAGAAGATACATCCCATATCACCTATGATGCCAGACATATGAACTTGGAACGATGTACGAGTAGAACCTTCAAGAAGGATCAAAACTAAACTACTCAAGAATGATTCCCACATACAATATTCATGCCCCTGAAGATAATAAAATGAAAAATGAAAACATTATTGTCCCCATAAGAAAATCCTGCCAAGGATTTATAACATATCAAAGACTCCATTGGCTATAATGGAAATTTCCTCTTCCATCAACCCATTGGTACTCCACTTATGCCCTGAGTGATGATCATACAGCCAGGGGTCCCGTCGCAGCCTTTTTCTCTCATCTTTTCCCTTTACCAGTTCTTCTCTTTGCTTACATTTCAGAAATGGTGTATATCCCCAAGACTACTCTAATTTGAAAGCCATCCAAAATAATCTAAAGATGGGATAATGATTGCGGTAAAATCCAATGCTGCCAACATGTTACATAAAGATTACAAGCCATAAACATTGTTGTATTGTGCTTTCCACAAATTTATGAAGTGTTCCAACCTTCTCACATGCACGAATCATGTATAGCTAGAGCATTGCAAAATGCCACTAAATCATGTTTCAGTCTCAGATTGATCACCGAAATGAAACAATTTTTGCACTTCAAGAAAGAACTTGGACCATTCAGCAAGAAAGGTCGGAGAGATTGCCACTAAATTCAGTTTTATGCACTCGCCGATAGGTAAGATTATGGTCAATATTCAACATAAACCTAAATACATAATAGATCAAATAAAAACCAACTTTCAATTTTGCCTGGCCCATTTGCAATACATAGAACACATGACTTGTCACAAAACAAGTATTTACCTGCTCCTCTAATATTGCTAACAAATCAACAGTAACACTGATCCAAATCCAAATTTTAACAGATGATCCACGCAACAGGTAGAAAAGTTTAATGAACCTTCTATAACTGAAATCATATATTTTTCCATGTGCGTGCATATGCAGTCCACAAGCAAGCAACAAGGTCAACAAGATTTTAATTGGCAATTCTCAGAACAATAGAATTATTGAAAGATTTGTCAAGGTCACACCTCGTCCATCTAGAGTTCTAGAAAACAGTTCTTTCCATTTATGTCAATGCTCAACATGTCGCCTGCTTTATGCGGTAGCAGATAAGCAAAGATGCCAGTCAACATGCCAAAGTAAAAATGTATTCGAAGCACCATGATGAACAAATTTTCAGTTTCTAACGTCTTATCTAAGCACCAACAGTTGTCCAACAGCATAACCAACATAAGTGACTCACCTGTTCCAAATTCCCTTTAAAACCATATTCCATTTTCAATGTTTAAGAGATCACACTACTAAAATAGACCCTAAGGGTGGGTAGGGATAGAAAGTTTCCTAGGAGCTTGCTGGCAGGAGTAAAAGTTTTCCTAGAGGAAACTGTTGGATGGTTGACACTTAAAAAAAAAAAAAAAAAAAAAAATCCCTACTTGTGAAGGTTAAAGAGTATGCACTTCACATTCCATTTGTCACTGTTTGTCCTACGATAACCCATCATCTTCATTCACACAGCAGTGATCACTAAACACATTGGCTGAAAAAGACACATCTTCAACAACCACATCAACAGTTATCAAGGTTTGGACTATGCCACCAGGCTTATAATGTAGCAGTGACCACAAAACAAACCAAATAATGATTCTCAGATCATCCAGAAAGCCTCAGAGTCTTGAGTCAATTTCAATCCCTAATAAGGCCATGTGATGTTAACCATTACAGACTATCAGAATGCAAAATACACATTTCTTGCAACTGAAGTCAGCTCGAAACTTCCTTTCATGTTTTTAACTGAAACATCCAGCTGACAAGATTTATGATCTCAAACACTCACCCTAAACAGGATCCACCATATACAGTTAGTTAGGTATTTGACAAATAAAAGGCTTTTACATGCCAAACAATGAAGAAGTAGACAGATAAATCTTCACTCATCCACCCTTTTGCTAAAATACACATTCTTTAGACCAATATGAATGTTATTAGCAATAACAAGAAACAGAGAATACAACAGGAATCCCTTGAATTAGACAACTGAACAAAAATCCTAGTGATAAGCAATCATTCAATGTTCACTCTAACTAAGCTTGCAAATCAAGTCATCTTCCAAGTCTACTTGGAATTTGTCAGGGCAACTAAGAGTGATTGCAATGTCAGTTGCTAATTTTGGCAAGGGGAAGACAGACTTGAAATGCTCTAGTAAGTACAAGTCAAGTTATGGCAGGGAGGCAGAGTCAAACGGATGAGAGGAAGGCTAAAAGAGACATAAAAAACACATGGAGAAAGACCTAAAGTACCTGAATACTAGGAGGGTTTGGTTCAGGACAAAGCACAATGGCATAAGATCATTAGACGACCATGTAGTTGATACCTCCTAGTGGAAAAATGCTCAAGTGTTGATAATGTTCTTGGTACTATGAATACAAACTCAAAAGATTGATATACTTTGCTTCTTTTCATTGTTATGATAAGAAGGTTACAATCACTTGAGCTCATATATTGTAATACTATGTCGACATTCTAATTTTCCAAATCTTAAATCGACAAACTGGGAGTTACTTCAGGGATCAGACTTTCCTTTATTGATCATGTCAAATTCAGATATACATTCACAAGTGTAAAAGGATTAAAGGACAATTAGCTTTTTGAATGTGAAAACCAAGGAGAGTGTGATCATAAAAATTTTCTTAATGAATGAATTGATTATAGATCTAAGTCCACAACCTCATCTGTTCCGTGGCTTCATATAAGAAGATGAAATTCTATTACTCCTAAACCAACAGCCTGACAAGAACAGTTTGATTATGCATACTGTAAGGAAGTAAGCCCCCATTTTCAACTGCACTTGCCTTAAGATACAATTATCACAAAACTTCCTTACTTTACAAAAGTAATGGAATCACAGAACAAAGACAACAGAAGACAGTGAAATAGCTTTTTGGAGCCAAAACGAAACTTCGACAGCAAAAGGTCCAAACTATAAAAGGAAGATATCTTCTCTTATCTTGATCACAATTATAAAAGAAAATCTATCAAAGGTCATAATCCCCTCATCTGTACGGAATCCTTGTGAAGCTAAAAGTTAAAAGAAGTCAAGGTATTAGCATAAACAGTACCAATTCTGTCCTCTTTCCCCTTGTTTTCTCCATATAGTATCCTTGTTGCACCACAGGATTCAATTCAATGATCCCTGACTTCAAGAATCAATGGACACTCGGTAGAACTAAGCATTACAGCTAAATGTGACATAAGGTGGACACTTTAGCTTTAATGCCATTTGGTCAAAAGCTACACGTAGCCAAATAATACATCATCCCAGTATATTTAACAGACTATATACAACAGTGAAATGACTGTTTGAAAGTAAAAGTCAGACTGATCTGGAGTTTCCAGTCGTCATCTTCTACTTTTCAGCTTATTTTCTGGGAAAGCCTCAAACATACGTGTCAAGTATGGAGAAATGTAACGTACATCATCACAGTATATTGAACAGACCAAATACAACAGTGAAATGACTGTTTGGAGGTAAAAGTTAGACCGATCCAGAGTTTCCAGTTGTCAACTTCTACTTTCAGCTTATTTTCTGGGAAAGCCTCAAACATACAGGTCAAGTACAGAGAAAATGTTACAATTTTCTATCATCATCTCTTTGAAGCCCTTTAACAGCACCACAAAATAATAGAAATTATCAACAACTTGCAATCTAGTCCACGAGCTTCAATTGATCGGTGCAAATGTCAAGTTTCAGTGAAAATACATGAGAAGTTTACCAAAAGTTCACATGCCATTATTAGTATATTATTATCTGCAAATCTTTTCTGGCTACATTGAACATGCAACCACTAACCAGAGCATACTTTCACTTAGCAGTCAGCTGGATCTCTGTTTCTGCACAATTCCACGCTGATGATCTTAGACCGTTCTGCCCAATAACATGCAGCTACTTACATCTCTGGTGATTTCATACATGGTACACCTCAATGTTTTCATTGCAGTTTATGCTCTATATGCAGAACATGCCAGCAGAAATGACAATCTAGACCGCGCTGATAATCTCCTATGTCCTTTCAACACCAGTGAATTACTACTTCGTAAATTTAAAGAAGCAATCAGCTCATTATTGCTACAGAATTTCAACATTGTGCGGATATTCATCTTTCAGCAAGTGTCCTGGCTAATCATCATTACAGAAGAAACAAAAAGGCAAAATTTAAGTAGATCCCCTCAAGCTCAAATTTCTCACATGCCAATTATCAACTAAACTGCCTCAAGCCCAAAATTTGCACATGGCAATGAACCTTCCCTCACAGATCTGTAGCATTCCAAGACAAAAGAAGAACTTTGGCGTTTTAATTCCAGCAACAACAAAATTGGTAGCTAATACGAAAGAGGAATTTATATGGTACCGGTAAAATCAGTCATCAGATAACAAGCAGACATTGGTGAATAATGACATTTCCAAAGAAACTACACATACCAGAGACATTAAAAACATTTCTTAAACAAGAATTAGAGAACCACCAAACAAGATGATCTTCCAAACCCAGTAAAACAATCTTTAAACTATGCCACTTAAGAAAGACAAACATACCACTCTGCTTATCACATGCATCGTGATACTCCAGCTCCTCCTCGGGCACCGCCGGGCCCGCCCCGCAGCGACCGCCCCGAGATGCCGGGCTGCCCATCTTACTGCCGCCACCGCCATTCTTGTCCTTGTCCCTGACAACAATCACAGGGCAAACACAGTGATGCACGCAGTAATCGCTGACGCTCCCGAGCCTCCCCTTGGCGTTCTTCCGCGCCGCCGCGCCGAACCCGCGGCTCCCCAGCACGACGGCGCTCAGGCCGAGCCGCTCCACCTCCAGGCACAGCCTCTCCTTCATGTCGTGGTCCTTCACTATGTGGATCTTGAAGGGCACCTGCGCGTCCACCAGGGGCTGCGCCAGATCGTTGGCCTTGGCCGTCGTGAACGCGTAGTACTCGTCCTCCAGCCTCCGCTTCTGGCACTCCTCCCCCGCCTCCCCGTCGTCGTCGCCGACGGAGAGGTCGATGGAGCCCCAGTCGGCGCCGTAGAGGACGTCGGTGGGGCTGACGTGGACGAGGATGACGGCGTCCCCGGGGCGGAGGTAGTTCTGGACGGCCCACCGGACGGCGTAGGCGCTCTCCTCGCTGAGGTCGACGGCGATACCGATCTTGCGCTGGGCCCCGGCGGTCGGCGTCCCCGGCGGCGGGTGGCGCGGGGACGGCGGCTGGATCACGACGGCGGCGTCCGACGATGATGGGTGCTGCTTCTTCGGGGTGCTCATGGTGGCTGCTTCGTTTCTTTATCAGTTTCTTGATTTTCTTGTTTTCTTGCTTCGTAAAGTTTCGATTTTTATTTTAGCTCGTTTCTGTTCGGTTTTCTCTCTTCTTGACGTTTTCGCTAAAACTGGCGTTAAGGGAAGAGAGAGAGAGAGAGGATAGTATTATGCTATTATGGCGTGTGACCGGGTCGGGACGGGGACGAAAGCGAAGGATCGGATAGGGTCGAATATGACATTTGATGTCGTTACACGTGCTCGAACGATGCTTCGGAGGTCAACCGCAGCCGGCTCCAGCTCGATCGAGCTTATCCTTGACCCAGGAGGCGTTGAGAATGGGACTGAGCCAGGTTCGAGACGGTTGGACCCAAGCCGAAACCGGGCTCGTGGCGTTCAGACCCCGCACCTCATTTGTCAATTAAGGTTTCGATGACCCGGGTTTGAATCAGGAGGTGCTGAGAGTCGAACTGAGCCGGGTCTGAGTCAGTTGGAACCGAGGCAAAACCGGGATAGCTGTGTTTGGTATTGCTTCGTTTATAAGCAAAGGTTTTACATTAAAGCGTTCAGACACTAGGTATAGAAAATGACACTTCAAAGGGCGTTCGACCTCATTTTGCCGGAAATCGCCGTCAAAAAGAGAAGTGATCATACGGACGCAACGTCTCCATCACATGTTTCTTTAGGATGAATCGATTCATATCGGCGTATCACGTTTCTTTAGAATGAAGCTACTCATATGGGTAGGGCATCCGCCTTCCAGCCAGGCCGATTGCATCTTTTCCTCGTGCATCTCGCCAATTTGTTACACTAACATTAATCAAGATTGAGTTACAATCCAGTTTTAATCAGGCTTCACTTTCGAAAGAAACGTTCAGAAAGTGTCATTCAAATTTCAATTGTGAAAACCCATCTCATCACCACAATGATAGAACAGGCAAAATACGTGAAAACAACTGGAAAAATGCAGGTCCAGAGCCAACGTAGAAAGTATTCTTCCGTCATAGGTTCCCTCGAAAAGGACCAAAAGATGCCTAATGCACGGCTGAGTGCCCGAGCTCAACTATCATGACAAGCCTAACCTAATATTCTTCGGCAACAACCTCACTCAAGTGAAACAAAGATAACTAATGAAAAGAACAGAGCCAGCTCAGCATCCTCCACGACTTTCAAAACAGGCATTTGTCCTAAAACACATTCCTTGATATTGTTTTCTAGAAGACATTCAGATGCTGATCTAGTATGCACTGTTGAACATGTAGCAAAAATGAAGTATCAGCACATTGAACACGAAGTTCTTCCAACAGTTTAGCACCCCGCATATTAAGGTATCATTAACAGATCCGAGTATATGATGTGATCTGGTGTTTTTACTTGAGACCTATAGGTAACTTGACACTTTCTGAAATGTCCCCCACAATCGAGTACCTCCAAGGCATCGAAAATTTTAAGAGACCGACATGATAAGAAGACCGCTAAATAAAAGATCAGGAGCCTCAGGATTTTAAGCAACGCATACAAGCCAAAAAGGGCAAACGAGGATGTAAGCAGACAAAAGCTAATTAACTCGAGATCTTTCAACACACGGTGTATAAGACATCACTAAGCAGTGGCATGTACAAGCTCGCAGCAGATGAGATCTTTGCATGGTGACTCAAGACTTCCACATAGCCATCAAGCAAAAAGTAACTGCGAATTTACTAACGGAACCAAAGTCTTAATCTCAAAAAAGAACACTCCAATCCATCATAACATATATAAGGGGAAGAAAAGGAACTGTCATCAAGGACATGTCGATCCGAAAGAAGAAAGATGCTAGATGGAATAAGTAAAGACCAGTTCTTTTCCCAAAAAGAAATTTTGAAGCTCCTCAACTTGTAGCAGCTAATGGAAAATTGGATCTAAACATTGCTCAATCACCCTTTCTCCTAAAAGAGCAACCCTCCGTGAGCCTAGCACGCCCACCGGTTGGCTGGCACAAGACCGTCTGGCAGTTGCCACAAACCACCACGGTTTGAGAGTGGCTGAAAACAGTCGTTCTGCATTTAAACACATTGTCCCCACGAGTCAAACATCAACTCACAGCACAACCAAAACCAACTTGCACATATCAACAATTGCAAAAATACTCACATGTTGAAGCATCCCTGGCACTTCACGTCCTGAAACCCAAAACGCAAAAGTAAGTTAATTACACAATTCTGCACTACCTTTCTAAATATTTGTTCGACACTAAAAGAAGGAGAGACTGCAGCCAATAACCCCTCCCCAAATGCTAATCAGATGGTAAGTTTATAATTCTAAAAAATCTAAACTTTCCAACAGCCAACACACCTTCATATCCTTATCAAAGACCAAATCATTAACCACAACAATTTAACAAACACAACCCAAATAAGTAAGAAGACCGCTACGTGCCGACATACCATGAAGAAGGAGTTGGGCGATTGAACGAGACGCTTGAGCTTGTGCTTCCTCTTCTCAAGCTCCGCCGGCGGGTTCAGCAAATCGATATCGTTCTGGAGAACCTATTCCCAAACGAAAACAACCAATCAGCTAAAAAAGATCAGCCAAGAATCTCTCCCCCGAAGAAAAAACACCCCTCAATCTCACTTGCCGCAGCTTACTAACCAAAACAGGACACGACCCAGAATTCAACTAGCTGCAACCCACAACCTGAAGCAATCCAGAACCCAAAACTCACAACCACACATCCATCCGCCCTCACCATCTCTCGGCTCAAAAGGCCTCTTTTCGCAGCGCCAGCAAGAAACGCAACGCCTAAAGCTTCGAACCCAAGAAAGAGGAAGATTCGGAGCTTACCATGGTGGAGGAGATTCGGAGGAGATCCGCGGAGAAACCCCAGAAAACCCTAGCGGCGAGAGAGAGAGAGAGCTTCACGGCGGAGCGCAGGCAGGGGGGAAAGGGCATAGAGAAGATCGTATGGTTTATATAGTGAGGTTAGAGAAGAGGTTGCGGGCCCTTCGGTAGAAGGCCCAAAACCGACAACTGGAGTGAAGTTGGGCCAAAGGCCCGGGACCAAAATACTGGGCCTGAGTTTTCCGGTCAGGCCCAAAAAAGGCCCGGAGCATAAGAATTTGGTTAAGCCAAAGCCCAACCAATGCTTGATTTGATCTTGCGTAACCCCTTTTTGGAAATTCTCTAGCTCTCAGCACACACGCTGCGTCCATGCCGAAGAAGAGGGAAACTGAAAGAAAGGATTTGAGCATTTTCGGGGAGTGGGAGTAACTGCCTATACAAATGTAGGAGGTGCCCGTTTTAGATTTCATCATTTTAAGAAGAAATATATATAATTGTAAGGATATTTAATTAATTCTTATGGCGGACACCGAATTCAAAAATTGATATTATAGTAGTATACATAGATAATGAGAGTTATTGCAATGGATTGTGTCATTTTGCTTACGTATCCATCTTCAAAAGGTATTTTCACTAACTAATTGATTGTAACTCCTCTAATTTAAGAAACCTATTGATTTAATGCGACAGCACAACTTAAGGAAACATCGTATTAAACTTTTAGCAGAAAATATTAATTGGAATTTTCTTATAAAATTTATAAATGCAATAGATCATTTTATGCTTGTGAGAATAAACTTTATACCTATTAGTAGATTCATATTGTGATGATTTATGTATTACTATTTTCATCCACCAATACTTAGAGATGGGGTTGTGGTGAAGCGAGGACTAGAATCATGTCCCTCATCCTAATATAAAAGGGTTAATGCCATGTAAAACCTTAAATTAATACACTTGTGACAAATTAACTCCGAATTAATTTTTTCATCATAAAAAATCCTAAAATGGTACACATGTGACAAATTACTGAATTTGGTGATATGTAATAGTTAATAGATATATTTTGTGATTTTGTGATTTATTGTGGTGTTAATTCAATTTGACTAAACCAATGAAGAGTACGTTTATTGCAAATTTACCAGTTTTGGGCTTTTTATGGTTAAAAAGAATTAATTTTGGGTAATTTCATCATAGATATATCAATGGGGTTTTCATGGTATTAACCTATTTAAAAACCAAATTGAATACGCTCTCGGTATGATGGAAATTTTTCTCTTTTTGCAAATTGAATACATTCCCATTTTAAAAACCAAAGGTAAGTTTCCATGATGCAGTTTTCCCAAACCGAACCCGCGCAAAACTCTCACTTTCCACGCCCTTTCTCTTTCACCGTGTCTTTACCTAATCTAACGCCAATTCACGTGAAGCGCCAGGTCCCTTTGACCTCTTCTCCGACCATCATTTGACCAACGTTAGAAGACAAGGAAGTGTCCCTTGCTTGCAAGTTTCAACATCCCAATTCCCCAAATCCAATAGCAAAGTATCCAATCCAATCCCATCGAATTCCCAAAATTCATTTTTATCCGGAAGAAAAAAAGAGGGCCAACCGAATCCAAGATTAGACCGTTAATTTGGACGCCAATCTTTGTCTAATGAGAAGGAGGGCAACCTAACTATATCCCCATGAAATTGTTGAGTTGGATAAATGTAATAGTTCATAGATATATCAGTTTAGGATTTTACACTCCATTTATCACATGTGTATCGATTTATGATTTTTTGTAATATTAATCAAATTTAAGAAAAACTAATAGACGGTAAATTTATTACAAATATATCGATTTGTAATTTTTTATGTTAAATAAATTAGTTAAAGATAAATTTTTCATAAGTATACCAATTTTTTTGTTTTTAGTAAGGGTAGGTATACCAATTTTTGATATTTGATGATTGAAAAAAATAACTTTTGGGTAAATTTGTTATTAATGTATTAGTTTGTGGTTTTTTGTTGTATTCACTTTTAATTTGATGAAGGTTTACCCTCGCATTTAAGTGGTCAGGCTCCTCTCTTCAGGCCGGGGGGCGAGGGAACCTCTTAAAGAGGCCCCTTGGCAAGCCCCTCCGTGGGGAGAGAATCTTTTTCCAGCCCCTACCTGGCTATGGGCCCGTTTGGTTCGGCTTTTGGGGAATGCATTTGCCAAAATGCAAATACCTTTGGGTGAATGGGGTTTTCCGAAATGCAAATATCGTTTGGTAAAATTTACATTGAAATGCAACTTTGGCCAAAATACCGTTTGGTAAAATTTGCATTTGTAGAGGACTTTTATTAAATTAAAAAAACAAAAAACATTTGTTTTATTTTTTTTGAAGTCCGCCATCGGACGCCGGATCCGGCATTGCCGGATCGCCGGATCCGACGGCGGATGGATCGGATCTGGCCGCTGGTCGTCGCGCGATCCGCGGCGGCCGTCGCTTGGGGTCGCCATCGCATGGGTCGCGCGACCCAGCGACGGCCGCTGGGTCGCGCGACTCGGCGGCCGTCGTCGCTGGGGTCACGCGACCTCGGGCGGCCATTGCCGCTGGGTCGCGCGACCTCAGCGGCGTCGCCGGGGTCGCGCGACCTCAGCGGCCGCTGGTCGCGCTGATTCAGCGCGGCCGCGGGTTCGCGCGACCAGGCGTCGCCTCGAGGTCCGGCTGACGGCCGCCGGGTCGGGGACCTTTGGTTTGCGGTCGCCGGCGATTGCCGGCGCGTGCGACCCCTTGGCCGGCGGTCGTCGGCCTCTGATCGACTTCTCTCCGGTGAAGATGAACAGTAGAAGTTACATTCTACAAATGCAACTTCCCAATGGACCTCTCCCCCTCCATTCCCCTAAAGTCCCTTCAGCCCTTTGGAGATGCAATTGCATCCCCCCAAAGCCTCAAAAAATGAACCAAACACCTTTAAAGATTTGGCCAAACCCCTTTGGAGCCCCAAAGTCCTTCAAAACTTTGAACCAAAATGCCTCTATATCGGGACTTTTTACGTGGTCATAGTATTTTAAGGTCTTGCTAAGGACCTAATGCCTATAAATTGATTCAAATTGTAATGATTTACGTATTATTATTATTTTGTATTATTATTTTATGTATTAACCTTTAAGATGGGTTGGGGGCGAAGCGGGGATGTTGATCGCGTCCCTTGTCCCAATATAAAAACCAAATCGAACACGTTCCCAATATGATCATAATTTTACATTTCTCATCAACCAGTTTTCCCAAATCGAACCCGCGCGGAACTTTCACTTTCCACGCCCTTTCCCTTTCACCTTGTCCAACCTAATCCAACGCCGATTCACCCGAAAAGCTAGATCGCGTTTTGGCCGTTTCTCCGACCCATCATTTGACATACGTACGAGGACAAAGGAAGTGTCCTTTGTCTTCAAGTTTCAACATCCCAACTCCCAAATCCCAAAGCAAAGCATCCAATCCAATCCAATTAATCCCATCTAAATCCCAAAATTCATTTTTATCCACAAGAAATAAGGGGCAACCAAATCCAATATAGACCATTAATTTGGATGTCAATCTTTGTCCAGTAACAATGAGGGCAACCTAACTAACTAACTATATCTCCATTCTACGTGACGACGATTGGACCTTCATACCAAAAAAATAATAGAATGATATATTTGTGATAAATTTATTCAAATTAATCTCAAACTAGTACGTTTGTATCAAATTTACCATCTATTGTCGAATTAGATGACACGTGGCAGTTGAGAGGTATACTAATTTAAGGTTTTATGTTTCTTTCGTCACAAATGTACCAGTTTATTGTTTATTGTGATATTAACAAATTTAATGGGAATTAAAGAAGGGTAATTTGTCGCGAATGTATTAGTTTAAGATTTTTAGTAACTAAAAAATTATTTTTTAGTAAATTTGTACAAGTATATCCCCATATAAAAAACCAAAGGAAAGCTTTCGCAGATTTTCCGAATCGAACCCGCACAATATTTTCACTTTCCACGCCGTTTCCCGATCGCCATGTCCAACCTAACCCCGCGCCAGTTCACGTGAAGCTAGATCCCATTTGACCTTTTCTCCGACCATCATTTTGACAAACGTAAGAAGATAAGGAAGGGTCCTCTGCCTTAAAGCCTCAACATCCCAATCCCCCCAAATCCAAAAGCAAAGCATCCAATCCAAACCAATCCAATCCAATCTAATTTAAATCCCAGAATTCATTTTTATTCGCAAGAAATAAAAGAGGGGCAACAACTAATGCCAAGATTAGACCATTAATTTGGACGCCAATCTTTGTTTGGTAACAAAGGAGGCAACCCAATTAAGTAACTATATTTCTGTCTTACGTGATGACGGCTTGATCATTATACCAAGAAAAAAATACTAAATTAGTATGTTTGTGATAAATTTACTTTCGATTAATTTACATTAAATTTTATTGTCAAATTGCTGAGTTAATATCATTATTTATGATTTTACTTTCCTTTTGTTATGTATTAACTAATTTATAGTTTATTGCGGTATTAATTCATTTTAATGGAAACTTATGGATGGTAATTTGTCACAAATATATTAATTTGAGATTTTTAATGGTTAAAAAAGTTAGTTTTGGGCAAATTTGCGTGGACTTATCATTTTGTGATTTTCATGATATTAACCCATGTAAAAACCAAATTAAATATGTTCCAATTTTACTTCTTTTTCACGAATTTAATCCATTCCCAATATAAAAAACCAGAGGTAAGTTTTCACGGGGCAGTTTACCAAATCAAACCCACGCAAAACTCACTTTTCCCATGCCCTTTCCTGTTCCATTTCACCATGTCCAACCTAATCCAACGCCAATTCACGCAAAGCTAGATCCCATTTGACCTTTTTTTCACCATCATTTGACAAACGTACAAAGACAAAAGAGCCTCCTCTTTTTTTTTTTTTTTTTTTTTTTTTTCAAGCTTCAACATCCCAATTCCCAAATCCAGAAGCAAAGCATCCAATCCAATCCAATTAATCCACTCTCAATCCCAGAATTCATTTTTACCCGCAAGAAAAAAATAGGGGCAACCGAAAATCCAAGATTAGACCGTTAATTCAGACGCCAATCTTTGTCCGGTAATAAGGTGGGCAACGTAACTACGCAACCCAACATCTCCGTCCTACGTGGCGACAGCTGGACGGTCGGCGCACCAGCTTGTCCGAACGGACGGCGGGCGCTTTCTGGGCCCCACGCATTTAGCCACCCCAATCTTGGAGAGAGATTCGTCGCGATCCTCCTCCCTTCAAATCATCCCCACAGCGCAAGAAAAAGGACAAAAAAAATAAAGAAAAACACGAAATTGTTTTGTTTAAGCATTCGCGTCAGTGCGCAGATGGGCATCAAAAGGAGATGCCTTTTTCATAGAAGCTGCGAAGAACGCCTTGAGAAGGAGCAGCAGGAGGTGGAGGGGGAGAGAAAGGAGCGAGACCCACGAGAATTCGAGGCCGGAGGGGCCGAAAGTTGCCTGCTTTCTGGTGGGTAGCGAGGTTGGGGAGCTGGGCATTGATGGCGGACGCGGAGAAGAGAGGGAGAGCGGGAGGAGGGGAGGGGGAGGGTGGGGAGGAGGAGGAGGAGAGGCTGTTGATGGAGGGGGTGACGGTTCTTGATTTCGACGTGCTGTGCTCGACGGTGGCGCTGCAGACACAGGGGAAATGGAGGAAGCTCGAAAGCGGGGAGGGGGATGAGGAGGGGTTGGAGCTTGGTGGTGGGGTTTTCAGGATGTGGGAAGGTGAGGTTCTTGATTGCTTCGAGGACCGTCGTGTTGCCCTTCAATCTTCATGGTTAGTTCTAGTTTTGCTTTTTTTTTTTTTTTTTTTTTTTTTTTCCTTTTAAGGTTCTTGGTGTTGTGTTACTTTCTGGTTAAGAGATAATAACATGAAGTATTGCAAATTGATGTTGCGATTTTCGGTGGGCGCTAACGAAAAGATGGATCTTTTCGTCGTTTCCGGGGTTTCGGGCTTGAATTCTCATGCGGAGAGGAGCTCTTCTATTAGGGAAGCAGTTCTTTCTTGGGTTTGCCTGATTAATGATTTTTGCCGTGAAAGGACACTTTTT
Source organism: Eucalyptus victrix (assembly GCA_016097545.1). NCBI lineage: Eukaryota > Viridiplantae > Streptophyta > Magnoliopsida > Myrtales > Myrtaceae > Eucalyptus > Eucalyptus victrix. The sequence goes on along the minus strand of CM027839.1, from coordinate 55,073,124 downwards.
CTTTTTTAATTTGTGGAATACTTTTTCTTTTCTGGGTTGAAAGATTTTGTTTGCAGAAAATTTAACTCTTGTTGGACCGAGTCCTCTATCTTGGTTCAGCACATTTTTTCTGTGTTTTGACTTGGGGAGTGGGACGGCTTTCGCTGTTTTGACCTTTTTTGAATTGGACTAATCCTCTGTCTGTTTTTTTTGTATTATGAACTAATATTATTGTATATTTGTCAGTAATTTCTGTAATTGGTTGTGCAGTTGTCCGTGCTACAGATTTGGGAAAAACATGAAGCGGGCGGGTTTCGGTTCTTGCTTTATGCAGGTAAATCATTGAGAAGGATGATCTCGCTTCTTTTTGCTATGGTGAAGCTTCTCTGATTAGGCATAGTTGGTTTTCTGCTACAAAGCACCTTTTGGAGACATTTACATAATAGGGTATCAATAAAGCGGATTTTTGAAGTCCCTTTCATTTGTCTACTGCAATCACGTTCATCATGATGTTGAAACTGTTGAAACTGTGATTACAAGCTGACTTGACCTTGGGTTCATCCCCATGCATAGTCTAAGTGTTGTCTATGATTAAACATATTTTTTTCAATTGGATTGCTTATGTAGTGGATTCCAACGTGAGTACAGTGACATTAAACCTAATTTATTAGCTCTCTTGGCTGTGACGTGCCTTTCTTGAGCCAAAAATGCCAATAGTTGGTCTTAGGGGTATAAAGGGGAGCCAACGTGATTTATACAAAAAAAGAAGGTCTTGGAACGTCTTCTGTATCTTCTCGCTCTAATTGTAGTCTGAATGATGCTTTATGCTCAAATGTACGTTTTCTTGATGTTGGAGCACAAGCACCTTGGTGCTGCCTTGTTGGCCCACGTTCTTAGTTCACCTGTTGAGGAATTGCTTCAGACATGTATAAGTAAATCTCTGTCAGTCCGACCTCATAAATTCTTATTAATACTGATTTGTGTTCAAACATGTATAAGAACGCAGCTTCCTGCTAGATCTGCCATATGCTTGACCGGCAGCTTGTGAACTCTCAAGATTTAGAAATCTTGCTCTTCTCTGGAGAGGGAGCTTTGTACTGATTTGGTTTTATCATTTGAATTGCAGGGAACCTTCCACTTTGTTCTTGCCTTCTGTGCATTTTTCAGCGTGATTGCTTTTGCAGTAACCAAGCGACCCTTATTTATCTACTTAGCAGTAGCTTTTGCCTTCTCACTTGGAACTTATATGGGCTTATTCCGTGCACAAATTAGAAAGAAGTTTAACATCAAAGTAAGTGTCTCATTTTTGCTTTATGTCCTGTCTATATATCTGCTATATTTTCCATAATTGTACACAAAGCTTTTCCAAGGTATATATGGTTTCTCTTGTGATAATAATTAGTATTTCTATGGTTTCTGTGGATCTTTATTTCTCTTCCATTTAATAGCAGTTGGTTCTTCTTCGATGTCATACTTGACACTATGAAACTTGCTATGGGATAAAAGTTTGTTATATCTCTGTCTTCTTGCTTGAAGTTCTCTAATATGTTAGAGAGCTGTATATCCGCCATCTTGACAAAGTTATCTTCTACAAAGTCAGTAGCAATCATGTAGAGCAGCCTCAATCTGAAATTTTCCATACGAATGCTTGTTTCCTCTAGTTCGTCTGCTTTCGTTGGATCTCCACCTCATGATACAGTGACATTTGAGAGTTCATCATTACAGTGGAAGCACACTGTAGGGTAATAATACAAGCAGGGTATCGTTAATTTCACTTATTTGAACTATGATGTACAAAACTATGATTTTCCTTTTTTTCCCCTTATTTTTTCTCTCTGCTGCAATGATGACTGCTGTCTCTCATATTTTGCTTTTCCTGCCGATGCTTTATTGGACTTTTTGTCTAGTTCTTTGTCTGATCTCACCCACCGTGTTCATGCATTCGATTTCGAAATGAGGTTTGTCGTGCAAATATCCCTGAACAGAGAGGGCCCTCTAAAGTTTACCCTTAACTTGGAACTTAATTGACATTGTAACAACCGTATTCATTGCTTTTGTTACCCTTTGGTCAAGTATAGTGGTTAAATGTCAATTTGCCAGCAGACAGGGATGGGCCAGCCCAATTCTCTCAATTTCTGAAACCATGACAAGCATTGATTGACTTAGTTTTTACTTAAAATAAGGACGCTTGGGAATAGAGACACGTGAATTTTAGTTTTCGAACTTTTTAAGCCCTAGAGACATATACATTGGAAGTGGCATAATGAGGTCAATGATCATCAATGGAGGATTTGAAGTTATAGAGCTGAGATATTGTGTGATCTTTTGTAATTTGCATCTACACGATTGTTTCTGAGTAGCATGATAGTGGTTGAGGATGACTATACTCCATAGTCAGTGGACCCCTGGTCACATGGTTGCTACAAGCAACAATGCATCTCACGATCATTGCTGGAATATGAGTTGGGTTGCCATCTAGCCATGTGATTTGAGTTGGTCGATCTCCATAATAGGTCTGCTGTCGTGCCGAGAGCCATGACGGTGCCCAAATCTGGTAGGGAGATTGAAAATCTCAAGTAGAAATGATGGCTTGGCTTAGTGGTCCAAGATCCAGGAAGTTTTAAGAGTCACAATCCAAGAGCCAGTGATTCACTTGATTGATCTCCATGTAATTTGAGAATTTGGGGATGAAATTGAAAAATCCCTTTGATGGTGTGGCATTAATGGTGTTCCAAGATCCAAGAAGGTTTACAGTTTCATTTCTTATTTCCTGCTTTCAATCATACCCACTAAATTAAAGAACAAATGAAAACACCCAAAGAGTTGCGTATTTTTTGGTGAAGTCAGGAATCATATAATTCACTAAATTGCTACGCATATTAATGTCTCCTCTCTTTTCTATTCCTTTTATTTCCTTTTTTTTCCCTTGTCATAATTTCACTTGACTTCCCTTCTGGGCTGATTCATGTCATTGGATCTATTTTTATTTCTCAATATTAATGGACCTTGACATTCAACTTCTTTGCTGATCTCTTGTTGCAGGGCTCTGACAGCTCTTTGGACGATTGTGTCTACCATTTTATATGTCCGTGCTGTGCCTTATGTCAGGTAAAGTTTCTCCTGAAATTTTGTTCAGACTCCATGAGATTGGTTCAGCCAAATTTCTGCACAGACAGTTGGTTATCATGTGTTGCTAATGGGAAGTCTACGAATTTTCTTTTTTCCTGTTCTCTGCCATTGAGCAGGAATCCCGAACTTTGGAGATGAACAATGTCCAGGATGGAATTTGGCATGGTCGTGGCGACACAATATGTGTGGCTACTTACAATGAAGGAAGCAAAGCAATAATTGAGCTAAATTCAACCCCTGTTTCCTTAACCAAGTGCCCCGACCCTTGCTTAATGCAAAAAGATATTACAGCAGGCTGAGAATTTCTCAAACCATGCAAGAAGTTGTAATCTTCTGAACCGTCGGCCGGGTTTGCAGTCAAAGGATTGTCAAGCAGGCTGTGTCAGTGTGAAACCCGAGTTGTGCGAGTTTCTGGTTGTAGTCATTAGGAGGAGGCATACAGTGCAGGCCAAGCAATATGGCAACCCTTTGATTCAGGCGGAATGATTTGAGAATATGACGTTTGTTCATTATACTCAAGATTTCTCTCGGTGTATGTGTAAAAATCGATTGCCCAGCAATGCATTCATTCTGTTGATTGAAAGAAGTTCAATCCTTGTTTATGTGGTGTGCATCAGTCTGTTGTATGGCGAACAAGTTCATCAATGGTGTATATCACATCATCAATCTAGGGAGTTGCTTATTTGAGCATTCATCTTTTTTGGCTTTGAGCTTGCGTACTGTTGTGTAAATTCTTGTTTTTTGTTTTCTCTCTGATTGTTAAAGTGTGATGAATCAGGAGTGAGCATGGTCCGGTTCCGGGTAAAATCGGGAAACCCAATTGGTCCTCCTTCGGAATCGGCCTACCGAATCAGCTGGTTCCAAGATAGAACGTGGAATCTGTCCCCTCTATGTATATCCTTTAGCTCCTTTTACTTTCTGATCCTTGTTTTTGGGCCAAATTGGAGAGACCAAAAGAGGTGTAAAGCTAGAATGAGCAAGTGGATTCTAAACCTTTTATCTAATTAACCTTTTAGTTATTAACAAAATGAGATTTTTGTTAAAAAAATATTATTAACCGGTTCGAAATCAGTTCTATCCTCACACTGGGAACTAAATTGAACCTGGTCTTTTTCTCAAGCTACTTGGGTTCCCAGATTGAATTCGGATCATTACTCACCCATTGAGATTGGCGTCATTTAACGGATACAAAATCTTTCTTAGTGTAAAAATCACTTCTTCTGATTCCCCTTTCCTTCTTTTTTTTCTCCATTTCATGCTGTTTCCTGTAAGACATCTCCTGATTTTTTCTAGGTATATTGGCAAAGTGAAGAAGATTTTCTCTCTTCAAAATCGAAAGTAGAGAGAGAAGCCATATGGGAGAAGCTATACATTACGTGATTTACAAGCATAAGCTTCATGATTGCTACACTTCATGAACCTCCTTAACTTCTAACTAGAGATCACGCCACCTAGGAGCTTTATAATGATGAAAAAGGCGATCATTTTAGTTGATAATCATCTAAAAAAAGAATATTAGTTTGCATAATTTCCATGAGAATTCCGGTTAAACATAAATGACATAATAACACAAAAGAAGTGGTCGATCAGCACTTCCGAGAACTCCTCGATTGATATGTGATTAGAGTCGTACCCCGCATGTCGTTGCGCACTTACTCTCATCACTAAAAGGTTTTAGCTGTCATCCGCTAAACAATGCTTGCTTACTTTTTATCGGACATAAGCAATAGTCAATAATCAATGATCTGTATGAAGAAAATTCTCCGTTACCACAATGGTTTTCTCCTTTAGTTGCGCGATTCCTTACTGGTTGCATTGGATTTGCGAGCTGTCCGAAGTTTGCTTTCTCAAACCCTAATAGACATTAATGCAAAAAAAGAAAAAGAAAAAGAAAAAAAGGGTGCCGCCTGAATTTCATAATTGTTGAATCCATCGTGATGGAATTCAGATGATCACATTGCCAAAATGACATTAGGTTTCGAAAGTAATGCACTCTGATGGATCTTGTTGCATCGGGAATATGTGTGTGTTGAATTTGAGGTTTGAAGTGGGTGTTCGCAGATCGAACCTGTACACTCCACTTCACGGAGTGAGAAAGTAATGCAATTTGCGCTGTCATAATCAATAAGCATGCTAGAGATGGTGGGTGAATGACATTAGGGTTTGACTATTCCCTAAGAATTTCAGTGGAGAATTTCAATTTTCAACCACTCCGCACCTCTCAATTTCGGGCCGCCAGTCACACCCATGAAGCACTCAGATGGTAAAATTCTTGATTTCTCATTGAAATTTACTCAATCTCACTAATGAGTCTTGAAGTGCTTACTCATGAGTTGTGCCAAAAGAACCCTAAAAGAAGCGACGTAAAAATGCGTGTGAACAAGTCCGGCATGAGCCAGGCAGCTAACATCAAGGTCAGATGCTCAACCATATTCCTGGGTTTAGAAGGTATGAGCGGAATGTCAATCGGCACCTAATTTAATGCATCTCCAACCCTGAACATGAACACAATTCAGACCACCTCCTCTTGTCGGGCGTGCGCATTGATTTGAGTCGGTTTTTGATTGATTTGGGCTCAAAGTCAAGGCACTAATGTAATGAATCTCCAGACTGGGTTGATGTTCCACGGCAAGTCATGGTCCCGATTCACAAGTCCTTCACGCTTCCAAGTCTAAGCAGTGCTTGAACTTGGCCAGCGAAATTGACTGTTCTCAGCACGTCCGCCTGATCATTACTCGTGTTATCTTTTTTCACGGACGATCCGGCACCACTCCCCTCCGACATAGAATTTCCCATAACATGATACCTGAAGGCTGGCATCACTGCTTTTGGTACTCTCTTGGTGCGTTTGGTTTTCTGTCAGCAATCACGGAATACATTAGCGAATTGCTGTTCTAAACCAAGTTCAGAAGCTAGACTGTGCAACCGCAGTGAGTCTTTTTTTTTTTTTGCTTCTGTTACTGCCATATACACAAACTTTCGTCCTTCACTGTGCCTTTGTCACCTACAAAGACATCTTCCTACACAACACGACTAGGTAAACTGAAAGGATAGCCATTTCAATGACTATAACATCCTCTCGTTCTCAAGCTTAATCCGAATTAACATGTCCAGTGACTCGATGCTCTTAGGGCGCGTATGATAAAATTTCTACTTTTCTATTTCTCTATTTTTCTATTTCCCGAAATATGTTTGAAATAAAAATCCATTTGGTAACGCAATTTGATTTTTCTATTTCTGGAACAAAATTTTATTCCAGAAATAGATTTGAAGAAGAAATCGTAAGCTAAAATTTTTAATGTTTAGAAATTGAGAAATCAATTTCTGGCTAGAAATCAATTTCTGTTTAAGAAATTTTGTTATGCGTACCCTTAGAGTCATTTGCCTAGAAATTGACCTCACTCTACCATCCTCTTCAGATGTGATCCACTTTGCAGACCGTGGTCTTCCTTCTTATCCTTAGTTTGTGTTGGTAACTTATGATGCGTTTAGTAACATTTCTATTTTTGGGAATAATTTTTTTTTTTCAGAAATAGTTCTTTTCGATTTCTATTTCTTGGAATAGTTTTTGAGTAAAACATCGCATTTGATAATTATATAAAATTTCTATTCTCAACATAGAAAAATGACAGTAATGCGTTTGGTTACCAACAAATTTTTTTTTGAGAAGTAGAATTTCATTTTAAAAAAAAATAATTTTTGAGGTTTTTTTTTTTCTTTTTTCCTCTCTTATTCTTTCTCCTCTAGCTGGTTGTTGGGTGGCGAGCGGAAGGTGGTGAGGCTCCAGTGACATATTAAAAGAGGAAGAAGAAGGAAAGGACGGAAAAAAGAAGAAGAAAGAAACGTATTTCTAGAAATTATTTTCAAGAACAAGAAACTACTTTTTTCTATCTCTTATTTCTACTCTAAATCTATTCCTTGGCTACTTTCTATTTCGATGAATAGAAAAGCTAGCTGACGTTATCAAATAGATTATGTGTTTTTTTTTCCCTTTTTTGAGAAACAAAAGAACATGAATATGGAGAAATAAAAATGTTATCAAATAGAGCCTTGGTAGAAAATCTAAGCTATGCTGCAAAAGAGATACTCACTGGTTTCACTGATTGCATGCCTAAACACTCTACTAACATTTTTATGTACTCTAAGACAAGCATAATGTATAGAATAGTCATATCTTAATTTTTTTTTAGCTGCATTAGGTCTTTCAATTCAATTTCTGTACTAGACTAGAAATTTATAGAAATAGGAATGTTACCAAATGGTGCCTTAGTAGAAAATTTAAGCTATGCTGCAAAAGGAACACTCACTAGTTTCACTGATTGTATGCCTAAACGTTCTACTAGCATTTTTATGTACTTTAAGACAAGCATAATATATAGAATATTCTTTATCTTAAACTTTTTTCACACGCGCGAGTGCGCGCGCGCGCGTACACACACACACACACACATATATATATATATATATATATATATATAGCTACGTTAGATCTTTTAGTTCAAATTTTTGTATTGGACTAGGGCCTGAGTATTGAGGAACAACTGTTTTAATGTCAAGTTGTTGGAAAAATCCTTTATCATGTTTTGAATATGACAAAACAATCAAAGGCTACTAATATATTTAATGGTTGAGTAATCATGTGAAAGATGCACAAACTGTTATGCAGATGATGTCCTAATGGGATTGTCTAAAGATGAGGAGTCAAGGCATTAGGCAAAAATGTGTCTACAGAAGGTTAACTAAGTAGAAGGTGAACAAGCCTAGAATGAGGAGTGTGGAGGGACTAGAAAATAGAAGATTGATATAAGTAGAAGTTTGTGGGAGCTTTTTTATTAGTAGAGTATTGCATGGATATTATTAGTGTATTAATTGGATATCATCAAAGCACTGCAAAGGTTGGACATAAGCAAAATACTGCAAAAGTATGATTTTATCAAATAGCTAGAAAGCTAAATATATAATCAGAACTATTGATATAAGCAAAACACTCAAACTACCCAAGACGTCAATCCCGTCACAAACTTCAAAATTATTATTTTGAGGTATTTTATCTCATCTTTCGATAGCTAGTAATTTGGTATGGCTTCCTAATTTAGAGATCTTGATCGATCATCAATCTTTAAAATTTTTTATGTGAAATATTCAATCATGTAAGATATCTTAATTGATTAATAATCATCCCGAAGGCAAGATACTTTGCATAGCTAAAGCACTCCATTTTTGGGAGCGAAGATTTGATTGTATGGGCGACCAAATCTATGAGAATTTTGATCAATCGACTTCAATGGCAAATTGATCTTCTCAACAATTGTCCAACGACTAGTTTGGAGATTATACCTCTTGAAGATTGTCAACAGGAAGATTGGACGTGGAGGAATATAGAAGGAGATCAAGACACATCAAGAGTTCATAAAATCCAAATTCAGAGATAGCTTTACATCAGCATTGTCTCCTAAGAGTATTAAATTTATAATTTTTCAAAAGTATTAAATTTATGCTCAGGTGTGAAATAATGAGATCTATTAGTTTAGATATCAGCAGCACAAGCTTTGAGGAGAAGTGCTTGAGTATAAGTAGCACTTAGTATTGTAACTTTGAGAAGATCTCTACTGGAATCTAGCTAGTAGGTTGTTGGTGTGGGAGAATGGTTGCTATTGTAACACCAAGCTGAACCACTATGGGTGCGTTTGGTAACGATTCTGTTCTCGGAGCCGATTCGATCGAACCGATTCTTTTTTATTGTTTTCGGGAAGGCGATTCTAAGCATTTTAAGCCGTTTGGTAACCGTCCAAAATTTCGATTCGGAATAGAATTGCGTTTGGTACCGTATTCATTAATTTGTTCCAAATCAATTTCTTTTAATTTTTAAATAATTTTTTTACTTTTTTCCTTTGTTTTCTTTTTTTTTTTTTTTTCATTTTTTCATTTTTTTTCTTTTCATTTTCCTTTTTTCTTTTCATTTTTTCATTTTTTCTTTTCTTTTTTTTTTTTTTTTTTTCCTTTTTTCTTTTCTTTTTCTCACCTTCTTCTTCTTCTTCGGCCGTCGGCCGCCGGACCGGCGACCGCCGACGAGGGTCGGCGACCTCACCAGAGCGTCGCCGGCCCTCGGCGAGGCCGGCCCTCGTCGGCCAAGCCTCGCCGGCAGCCCTTGCGGTCGACGGGCGAGGCTCGCCTAGCCCCGCCGAGGCTCAGCCGAGCCAGATCTGGCGAGGCCGAGCCCCGCCAATGGCCAGGCCGACCTCGTTGGGATTGGGCGAGGCCTGCCAGGCCACCGGCGGGGCTGGGTGAGCCTCGCCGATGGCCAGGCGAGCCTCGCCTGGCCACTGGTGGGGCTGGGCGTCGCGAGGCTCGCCCAGCCCCTGCCTAGTCCCGGCGAGGCCTTGCCCAGCCCCGGCGAGGCCCGCCTGGCCACCGGCGAGCTCGCCGGTGGCTGGGCTTGCCTCCGGCGAGCTCGCCGGACCTCGCCCTGGTCTGGCAAGCCTCCGGCGAGCTCACCGGACCGGCGGCGGCCGGCGGCGGCGGCGGTGGACGGCGGTGGCGGATGGTGGACGGTGGCGGGCGACGGTGGATGGTGGTCGTGAGATGGCCGAAGGGAAGAAGAAAATTTATTGATTTTGATTCTCAAATTGATTCTCGGAACAAGAATCAACTTTTTTTTTATTCTTGATTCTGTTCCCAATCTGTTCCCGGGAACAAAAATTTTACCAAACGCGATTCTAGGCCGAAACTGATTCCGGGAACAAAGAATCATAATTTGGCACTGTTTGGATGGTTACCAAACAGGGCCTATAATTTCTATATGCATTGTTCTCTGTCTCTTTGCTCATTTTCACTAATTGCCTAATTGAAGCATCACACTACATTACTTGATATAAAATAATTTGTGCTTATATCAATGCTCTGTTTCACCCGGTTCATATTATATCAAACTTGACTATTTTATTTCCACAATATTTGGTAGGTCTTTCGAAATCACTTATCCAACCCTCTTTAGGTGATTTTGCTAGCTAACATCTATTGGTATCAAAGCAAGGTGCTCATTATTTTGAAATGTTTACTTTTGAGTTCACGATCTGTTATAGCTAGCATGCTTGGAGCAAGTATTCTTGAAAGATACAGCAACACTAGACGTTCCAACTTTGATGAGAAAGATTATGACGTTTGGAATAATAGAATCAAAACTTTAATCAGATCTCTTGATCGTTTGACGTGGAAGGTTGTTCAAAATGATGTGAGACTCACAACACCAATCAGACCTACCTCCTCTAGATCTGCCGAAGAGTCAATAGACTCAATTCAAATTCCAACACCAACCACAATCACTCATCAAGAGTGTCTTTTTTTTTTTTTGGCATTCGTTACTTAAAATCCATGAGATATGTTTCCTGCTCTGAACCTAAAATTGGATCTGTTTGATTTCAATTTCTCACAGCTAGATGAGGAAGATCTGCAGAAGATAATAATTTATTGTAACATCAAGAAGCAGTATGCTTAGGATATTTTGTTATACCCAAAAGAACCATAAAGTACTTCTCCTGACATGAAAGTTTTAGAAATTAGTCCATCAAATCTTTGACCTTAACAATCATACTCTTAGTTAGCCATTCTCTCTCTATTCTATTCTCTTTTTCGATAACACACCGTTATCCAAACTTTTCAGCCCGATTGGTTTCATCAAAAGGGACGCGGACCGGAAAATTTTAAGGACATGCCCGTGACTGAATGTGGAAAAACCAGGAGTCATGTTAGTAGAAGCATAGCAAACGTGCTTCCCTTTGTACTGGTGAAGACTAGATGAGATTAGACGCACGTGAACGCTACGCAGATCATGAGCTTAAGCTTTAGGAGTACTACTAGTTTGAAAGAATCTCTCCTTAATTAATTTATTACTGCATACTAAACCAACTAGAAGTTCTATTAGTTGTCAACTTAACGAGGGGTGCTCTTGCTGTATGAACAATCAAAAACTTTTGAACCTATCAAAAAAGAAAGAAGCAAAAGACCGTCGTCGGCGGAACAAAACTATGTTCAGCATTTTTGTTTGGCCAAAAATAATAAGACGTTTAACGAAGATTGGCGGCTGTAATTCCGCCGACGACAGCCAGTTGGGTTCCTTATCCATTGCTACCGTAAACTTGTATTTTCTTGCACGATATCGTTACATTGCCCTTTTTTTTTTTAAGTGGAGTTGTTGCATTGCCCGTTGTTCAACTTATTTCTTCAACTTTCAAAAATTCACTTGAGATTGAATAAAAGTTCAGAGACTACCTATATTATTGTCTCATTAAACAAATTGAAAGCTCACATATGAAGTCAAACACACTTGACTATATAAGGGTCTTTTTTCCATTTCATGCACACACTCAATTGTTGTGGGCCAAGTTTGGGTCGACAAAGGAAAAATTATCAATTTAGTTCTAAATTCAATATATGGATATCAATTCAATATTGAACTTATATATATTGTAAACGTAGCTCGGAATTTATTGAAATTCCAATGGAAGTTCTTCCAATCAATTATCATTGGAAAATCAATGATGTGATGGTCCACACGGGATGTCGTATTGAGTAAAATTGCTCACGTCAACATAACATATAAGACTATCGAGAATGATCAGACACATATAGTAATTTTCTAGCTCAATTGGTTAGAAATATGGGAAAATGTCACAAATGATCCCTATACTATTACCTAATGTGCAATTTGATCCCTGAACTTTTAATCGGCTCAATTTGGTCCTTAAACTATTGATAAATATCCGATTTGGTTCATGAACTTTCAATCGGCTCAATTTAGTCTCTGAACTATTTGATAAATGTCTGATTTAGTCCCTGAACTTTCGATCGGCTCAATTTAGTCCCTGAACTATTATTGATAAATATTCAATTTAGTCCTTAGTTAATGTTTTTCCTTTTTTATTTTTTAATTTTTTATTTATTTTTTTAATTTTTTAATTTAACATTTTTAATTTTTTAAATTTTTTTTGCTTCTTCTCTCTTCCCTCCGCCGCGGCGGAGGGAAGAGAGAAGAAGCAAAAAAAAACTTTAAAAAATTAAAAATTAAAAAATTAAAAAAAAAACAAGAACTAAGGATTAAATCGAACATTTATCAATAGTTCAGGGACCAAATTGAGCCGATCGAAAGTTCAAGGACCAAATCAGACATTTATCAAATAGTTCAGGGATCAAATTGAGCCGATTGAAAGTTCAGGGACCAAATCGGACATTTATCAATAGTTCAAGGACCAAATTGAGCCGATTGAAAGTTTAGTGACCAAATTACACATTAGGTAATAGTATAGGAAGTATTTGTAACATTTTCCCTAGAAATATTATATTAGAATTTTATGTAAAGATTTAGTACTGTGTTTGACGAAATTGGAAAATTTGAGACACGATTGATTGTGATAAGATACTTTAGTGACCGATGTGGTTATTATCCCAACCTCTTGGACCCAGCCTTTCGGCTGGCGACATCATTACCCTGTACCGCGCCCAGGCAACCCTGGGGAAGGCATCGCGGGGTTCAGCTGTGGCCGCCCCTCCCCAGTAAAGGGGGTTGTGGCCGGGGACGGCCAATGGGGCCGGAATATTTTTCATCCCCCGGATCCCGGGGACTATCCTGTCTTTCCAGGATGTCAAAGCCTTTTAAGGACTTGCTTAGGTCCTGGTTGGATGTATCACGAGGGCTTGTCTTGGCCTGGATATTTACGGAAGATAGTGACATTCGCCGTCGCCCTAGGGCAAGTTCATAGGACCAAACATGTGGGACGAAAAAAAAAAAAAAAAACGTGGGACGACAAGTCGTTTTGTTTTCGGCAAATGTAGAATTGCCCTTGCCGACAATCCAATCTTTCACGGGCTTAAGTCAAACACGTGACCCTGAAGAAGCAGTCTACTTTTAGTAATAAATACAAAGGAAGTGGTCGCACTTCTTGTAGTTGTGGATTCAGAAAGAGATATGGATTGCTTGGTTCTGATTCTGTGTCTGTACCTCCTCTGGGGCTTGTTCCAAGCTCTCTCCTTCGTCGCCAACAGGGGCCGAAGAGCTCGGCCCTCCAACCTCCCCCCCGGTCCGCGGCCTCTCCCGATCATCGGCAACCTCCTCGAGCTCGGAGATCTTCCCCACAAGTCCCTGGCCAAGCTCGCCCGCACCTACGGCCCCATCATCAAACTGGAACTCGGCTTCGTGACTACGGTGGTGGTCTCTTCGCCGATGCTCGCCAAAGAGATCCTCCAGACCCACGACGCTGTCTTCTCGAATCGCACGGTTCCCAATTCCATCACGGCCCATGACCATGACAAGCTAGGCTTGCCCTGGCTACCCGTTTCGCCTCTCTTCCGAAACCTCAGGAAAGTATACAACTTGCATATCTTCTCCAGCAAAAAACTCGATTTGAACCAACACCTTCGCAGCAAGAAAGTTCAAGAGCTGGTCGCCTTCGTGAGGAAATGCGCAGATGCTGGCGAGGCGGTGAATATCGGGGAGGCGGCTTTCAGGACCAGCCTTAACGCGGTATCAAACACGCTTTTCTCTTTGGACATGATCGAACCTTTGAATCCAGCTGGAGATCTGAAGGAGGTGGTGTGGCAAATTTTTTATGAGATTGGAAAGCCTAACCTGGCAGATTACTTTCCCATGCTCAAGAGGATCGACCCGCATGGTTCGAAGCGTCACCTTGAGGCGCTTATCCAGAAGTTGTTCGACTTTTTCGATGGTGTGATCCAGAGAAGATTGCAGCTGAGGACAGAGAAGGGTTGCGTGAGGTGTAACGATGTTTTGGATTATCTCCTTGATTTAATTGAAGATAAAAATGAGACCCTGGACATCTCCCTAGTCAAGCATCTATTTTTGGTACTGTCTCCTCTAGAATGCTTCCCTAATTGTGATAATTATGATCTAATTTCTCGGAAAAAAGCTCTTTGATTTGTGACGTGGAGATCATGCAGGACATAATCACCGCCGGTAGCGAAACCACTTCGAGCACACTGGAGTGGGCAATGACAGAACTACTTCGCAACCCGGAAAAGCTATCAAGAACCCAAGCTGAGCTCCATCAAGTCATTGGCAAAGGCAAGACGATCGAGGAAGCCGATATTTCTCGCTTACCCTATTTAGAAGCTGTCTTGAAAGAGACTTTCCGGTTGCACCCAACGGCTCCTCTCCTTCTTCCTCGAAAATCTGGGGAAGATTTTCCTGTAGGCGGTTTCACCATTCCAAAGGGTGCACAGGTTTTGCTAAATGTGTTCACGATAGGACGAGATCCGAGCATTTGGGATGATCCAGACGAGTTCGTGCCCGACAGATTTCTTGGATCTGATATTGATGTTAGGGGACGAAACTTTGAGCTGGTACCGTTTGGTGGTGGCAGGCGGATTTGTCCGGGGTTGCCATTGGCCACGAGAATGTTGCCTTTGATGCTCAGTTCGCTCATCAACATATTCAATTGGAAGCTCGAAGATGGTGTTATCCCCGAGAACATGAACATGGAAGAAAAGTTCGGATTAGCCGTCCAAAAGGCTCAATCTCTGAAAGCGGTGCCCATTCCTATATGAAAGAAGAAAAAGAAATGCATGTTCGTGTTAGATTCTACGTAATTATGATTGGTTGTGATGATTGCATCTTCTATTTACAGAAAAAAAGCGCTATACAATATTTTGGTACAAAATGCACATTTTTTCTTGAATTTGTATCCTGGCAAAACAAAGAGATATTAGAGAGCAAAAAGAATTTTTCAGCATAGTAGATGTAGCAGAAGAGGCCAGAGTTTTGGGAAATCTTACCTCTCTTTATCTGTGTAATCTTTTTTCCTTACAATCTGTATGTGATGATAACTTTCAGTCTGAGACAGAGGTCTTCTCAGATCTTAAAGAGCTTACACATAAAAGTACCGTCCAATGCTTGCGACATTTTACAACTGTCGAAGTTGCCGAAGAACCTCAAGACCCTCCAGATCAAACTTTGTGATGAAATCAAAGAGCCATTTACTCGTGCACCTGCAGAGTGTAAATCACAGACCTTGGATCTCGTGAAATTACCAAAGCTGGAGAGAATCGGCGTTGCTATGGCCTCGTTGCAAGTACTGGAAGTGAGACTGCGTCCTACGAGTTTATAAAAAACTCTTGAAGAAGCCGAAAATTCTTGCGGTTCTCTATATTTCCGGTGCGACTCGGCTGGAGACCATTTGCGGTCAGAAAATGAGGCCTGAGAGACTCGAGAATCTGAAACTACTGAAAATCGAATACTGTCCCAAGCTCAAAAGAGCTATTTAAACGTCATGCACCTGCAGAGTGTACATTGCAGACCTTGGATCTTATGGAACTACCAAAGCTGGAAAGAAAATTGGCGTTACAATGGCCTCCTTGCAAGTACTGAAAGTGAGGCGTTGTCCAAATCTCAAAGAGTTCAGAAGGAACTCTTGGAGAAGCCGAAAATGTAGAGGTTCTTGATATTTCCGGATGCTGTTTTGTCTGATTTTTTTCCGATTGAGTATGCGCAATGAGGAAGATGACTTTTCGTGAGAAACTCTGTTTTTCATCTGTTTGATCTCCATTCTATTCTCCACCATCAAACTGCACAGGTGTATTCAAAGCCTCACCAGGCAATCTCGCAGCAAATTACTAAAATCAACGCTGTCCTTAGTGTTCGGTACATAATTGAACTGAAGATTCAAAAGAAATTTAGAGATCTAACTGGACTTCCCCTTAGGAAAACTTGCCTTCAAGCATGAAGCACAACTCATCTCATCTTCAGTTCCATATTAGCACAAGACCTTATCTTCATGTATTAAAATCCAGGTTTTCATGAGGAAAGCAACGCACAAAGTTCATGCTTTTTCAACTTCAAAAAGGATGGTTGCTTGATGTATTCATGCTGCAGATTGTGTCAGGTGAAGTTTCTTCCGCAACAATGTTCAAGCTCCATGAGATTTGTTTCCTGCTCTGTACCTAAAATAGGATGTGTCTGAATTCAATTGCTCATAGCAAGATGAGGAAGATCTGCAGAAGATAATTGTTGATTATACTATCAAGAACCGGTCTTACACGTCTTAGTATGCTTAAAATATTGTCATCCTCAAAACACCATGTGGATTTTTCCTAGCTTCAAGTTTGAGAAATTAGTTCATCAAATCTTTGACATCACTAGTCATTCTCTCGGTTAGTCATCATCTGAACTTTTCAGCCTGACTAATTTCACACAAAGGGAAGCAGATCGGAAAATTTTAAGGACATGTCCGAGGAAAAAACGAGGAGTTAAGGTAGTTGAAGTATTAGAGACCCACTTCCCTTTGTATTAATAAATACTAGATGAGATCAGATGCATGTGAACGCTACTTAAATCATGAGCTTTACGGGTACTACTATTTTGCAAAAAACTCTCCTTAATTAATTTATTACTGCATACTAAACCAACTGGGAGTTCAATTAGTTGCCAAATTAACGAGTGATGCTGCTCTAGCTGGATCAAGAATCAAAACTTTTTACCTATCAAAAAAGGAAGAAGAAAAGGCTGGTCGTGGGCAGAAGAAAACCATGTTTTACATTTTTGGTTGGCCAAATATAATAAGACATTTAATCAAGATTGGCAGCTTTAATGTCAATATTAAATAAACTCTACAAAGCATTAGACAGAAAAAGTTATGGTTGGGTTCCTTCTAATGTCTCCGTAAATAGTATAAATTTGTTTTTTCTTGCACGTTCTTGTTACATTTCCCCCTTTTTTCTCTAGAGTTGTATTATCTAATGTTCAATTTAATTATTGAACTAAAACGACCATATCAAATGTTGAAGAAAAGTTTAATATTGAGAAAATTATTATTTCAATCCTAAACTTTTACATTTTGCGAGTATGATCCTAAACCTTTGTGTGAAATTCCAATAATATCTTTCCAATCAATTGCCATTAGAAATTGTTGACGTAGTAATCCCCTTAAGATGTGGTTTTCGAGTGGAGTTGTATGAGGAACAAGGATGACTATGGCAATTTCCAACTGCAATTGGTGAGAAATATTATATTGGAATTTCGGGCAAAAGTTTAGAACTACATTGATAATTGACATTCGTATGATAAGTTTAGAACTAATGGGATATGGGCAAATTCAACCCAGTCCAAACTCTAACAACATCAATGAAAGGACTCTCATTAGGATCTTTAATACGAGTAAAACATCACACCAATCGGAATATATAAACTAATTTTAGGGTATATTTGTTCCACGAAAACTGAATGATTTGAATTTTTTTCCCAAAAAATGGTCTTTTGTATCACTCATAAAAATGAATAAAATGAAAACAATTTTATTTCCATGAAAATGACGAAAATGTTTAGATATAAATTGTTTTCAATTATCAAAATATTTTAAATTGACTAGTTTTTTCAAACAATATAAATGATCATTTTTCAAAAATTATTTTTAAACTATTCATCTTTTCGTTGAATAAATAGATCGGATAAAAAAATGAGTAAAAAGAAGTTTCATGATTAAACCATGCCTGCAAGATTCGAACGGCAAAGGCAAGAGCGCGTGATGATTTGTCGTTGAGGGTCCTCGTGTGAAAATTTTATTTACTATTTCGGATGTTAGAAATAATTAAAAACTTTTAAAGATAATTTCTTCTGTTGAAAATTGCCGGTATATCTTTTTTGATGATACATATCTTAATTAATATCTATTATCTTAAATAATAATATAATAAAGTGAATCCATGTACTCTTTTCTAAATATATCGCAATACATACATTCTACTTTTTTCTCTTTTATATTATTTTTTTAAGGATCAATATTATAAAAAATTCCAAATTAATACATTTATGATAAGTTTATTCTTAACTAATTTTTTCATCATCAAAATCCCCAAATAAATACAAGTTTACCTTTCATTAATTTAGATTAATATAATAAAAAATCATAAATCGGTATATCGGCGTAAGTAAAATTTCAAATTAGTAATCATGCATAATTTAATTCAGTAATTTAATAATAAAAATCAATAAAAATTAATAAAAAAATAAATTTGTCGTGGGAATTGATTTAGGAAAAGCACAAGAGAGAAAAGGCGAAGACGAAGACGAAGACCAGAGAACACCGACGTGCGTTGACTCCGGGCAGCGGAGTATGAGTAGCAGCAGCGAGTCAGCGACTGAGCGAAGAAGAAGAAGAAGAAGCGCGAGAGAGCTTTTGAGAGCTGCCACGTTCTGCTTTGTGCGGTCTCGGCCCCGGAAAAGCTTTCAGAGGTTCGCAATTCTCTTCGTTTCTTCTTGTTTTGGTCTTACAGCGAGTGTTGATCTGGCTGGATGAGCTTTTCTTTCGGTTGTTCTTGTCTTCTGGGCTTCTGGGTCGAGGCAGTGTTTCTTGTTTCTTGAGAGTATTATCGATGCGTGGCGACGCGCTGCTTCTTGGCTGATGCGATCGCGTTTGGAACGATGCATGTGGATCTTGAAGAGTTTGGAGTCCGCATTCACCGATCTTAAGCTGCCACATTTCCCTGGTCCCCCTGTGCATTCCGCTTCCGATGCGGTCGCCGTCTCCAATATAGCGCATGTACATTCCATTGAAATTGTATGAAAGAATTAGGCTTGATGGAACACGACACCAAAGGGTATAAAAGATGCTAGACATCTTGAAGCATTCGACTCTGACCCGACTAAACCCCAGTAGTTCCCGACTTGTGTCCGAAGGAGCTGAATTGTGAGATGAGTTGAGAGCCAAACCTGAATCGGGCTCGTCTTCTAGAAAGCAGAACCTGACGTAACCGACTTTAAAACTATATGAATACGAAACAGACCCGACCTGCCCATTTTCAACCTGTAGTTGCTACTTCATAATCTTTCTCCTCTTACTTTCATGGGAAAAATACATTCAATTGATGTCTGTCATCTGTATTGATTTGCTCCTTACAGCTTATTTTGTCCACTTTACCCTTGTGCATTCGCAACACGCATCAGCTTGCCCCAGTTCTTGTCCCTGATGAATTTTCGTTGGGAACGAGTCAATGTTGAAGGATATTACTTGTGAACAAATATGTACAATTGTCGAAGTAGCTTGTTGGACACCAGTTTCGTCCATTAAATGTTGTTTAGCCAAAACATTCGCTGTTTTGCATTCCCACTTTTGGAGATTTAAGGCATGTTTGGTAACGTTTCTGTTCAAAATTTTTTCCGGGAACGTAAATAGAAAAAAACTATTTCTATTCTAGGGAACAATTTTTGAACATAAGAACGTATTTGGTAACTGCACAAAATTTTTGTTCCTGAAATAGAAAAAGAACAAAAACACGTTTGGTAAACTTATATAAATTTTTTTGTTTCTTTTAATTTTTTAGTATTTTTTTGTTTTATTTTCCTTTTTCCTTTTTTTTTTTTTTCTTCCTTTTGGATGGTCGTTGGCCTCGCCTAGCCATGGCGAGGCTCGGCCTGGCCTCAGTTGGGCGAGCTCGAGCTCGCCCAGATACGGTGAGGCCGACCTCGCCTAGCCACCAGCAAGGCTCGGCCTCGCGGAGCCACCACTGGGCGACACCGACTTGGCAGTGGCTCGACGAGCTTGGCCTTGACGGATCTGCGTGAGCTCGAGGGATTTGGGTGAGCTCGCCCAGCCAAGGTGAGGCCAAGCCTTGCCAGGGGCCGGCGATGCTCCAGCAAGGTTGTTGGCTATCACGCCTCGATCCTCAAGCTCGTGTCGATCCCTTTCTGGTCTATAAAATTTTGCGACTTCCTAAGACGAGTCGCCGACCCTTTCTTTTTATTGCACATGCGGAAGCAAAAATAAATCTCCTGACAGTAATCATCTTGGGATAAAAAAGCAGGACAACAGATTCACACAAAACGAAACATGCTTTTATATTCACATAGAGTCATGTACAAGGTCTATGATCAAAAGACTACAAAAACTGGATTTCCAAAAAGAAGCGGTTCTAACTGACCTACACTTCCGATCACCTCCTCTCAGCTCCGAGTACTCCACTTGACGATCTTGAAAATTTAACCCACGACGAGTGAGATATAAATCTCAGCGAGTTCAAGTTCTAAACCTTGATTATGAGGGAAATACGTGTAGAAGTGTCCTAATCACCTAATCACACAATCAAAGAGACTTACCTTGTTTCAAATCCACCCTGAAAGTCAGTACATTTTATATCTCAGATAGCATGAAAGCAGGAGTAACAACTAAGCTCAATTAACTGGAACGTCATATTAAAATTCTCAAATAAGCATAGGAGTCTTGGTTATAGAGCCAAATCGTTATGACATGTCCCATACCGTGCCACAAAATTTTGTTCCATAATCTGGTGCATTCAACTCAATTAAACATGCGCTTTTAGTTTTGATCTTGGCATATAGCATGGCCTACTCTAACCCATTGAGCACAGCATGTCTCTTTCAGACGGCTTTCCCGAAGGAGAATAGGGTCCAAAATCTATTGTGACCGATTTCTCGTTGCCTAGGGGTATCCCAAATAGAGATAACATCCAGTTTAACAGCCCGGGACGATTTTTCTTAACCATCACATGATCACTCAAATATGAACTACGGCACCGTGTATTGCACTCAAATGCTTCAATTAAAATGGTGAACCTGACATTTTTCTTCATATTAGAAATACACATGAAAATATTTGTGTGTGGGTACCAAGTCAACTTGACCCGAGAAAAATTGACATTCTTCCTTTTTAAAATCACATTATTTTATATAGTAATTAAAACTATTTTTGGTGTCAAAATCCGACATCTGGGATTTTCTAAATAAATATTGGAAATTCACAATTTTTAGAATTAAATATCAAAAATCCAATCAGCACTTAATTTGCAAAAATTAACACTCAATTGCAAAAAATTAACCACACCATTGCAATCAGCATGAAACTCGAGTCACCAGCTATCCCGGCCTAATTTTCGAAAAAATAATTAATAATTAATTAATTTCTCAAATTAATTAAATAATTCAATTTAATTTCTAAAAATATTAACTTAGGCTAGAATCACTAAATTAAATACTTATATGGGCCCAGAAAATTTCTGAATCATTCTAGATAAATAATACAATTTATCTAGGCCTTGCTTAATCTAATCTAACCAATTAACATGCATAATTGCATAATTAAATCACTAAACTAATCTAACTAACCACATAATTCCTAATTAATTAAATCTAAACACCTCTCAAACGTCATTAGTCTACTAAGAAGAGTTTAGTGCATAAATTCACTGGTTTATTGGGGAAACGGGTCCACCGCGATGACGGCGCCAACGATGGTCGAAATCCAAATTTTTGGCGGCGTTAACGGACACTCGGGCCAGACCTGGAATTGGCCAAACAAATCTTAGCCCAAATTGAGATTTGTTATTGAGTTGGGCTGGGCTTGCTTCGCAGGTTTGGGCTTCAAATATGCCTAGCCAAAACTGAAGTTGGGTTGCAATGGAAGTTCACTTGGGCTCTGGAGTTGATGGGCTGAACGTGCAGGCTTCGCTGGACCAAATTCGTTGGGCTTCGCTGGCTTCTTGGGCTGTTGGGCCGAAGAACAAAAGAAACTGCTGGGCAAACTAGAAGCAGCTATGGAGATGGGCTTCGTTGGCGTCATGCGTGGGGTAGCTTCGGTGAGGCAGAGGGGTCAACGAAAGAGGGAGACAGGCTAATGGGCTAACTGATCCACCAGCGATGATGGGGGCTGCTGAAGACGAAGACACGTGGCTGAAGGCAACAGCTACTGCCCCATCAGATTACCAATAGTCTAAAGCGCCTGCATGATCCCTTTGAATCTAGGATCACTAAGAACTGCTACCCCGGCACCAATTGGTGGAACTAACGGCAGTACTATACCACTTGCGGTGGCCTCAGCCTGCGCTCTCAGGGACCGACCCTTGTTGGCGTCCTAGCTTGAGTCAATGACATTATGGTCCTTTGCCTAGGAGTTCTTAGCTCCTGATCACTCATCCTACAGGCTTTTTAAAGATACCCGTTTTCCAATTCCATAGAGAATTAGAAACTAAGTAATTACCACAACCAATTTACCAAACGGCTAGTAATCACATCCATTAGTATAAAATAAAAGCCACTCCTACTAACTATCCCAAGAACCCATCGCATCTTATCACTCCAAATACAGACTTTGCTCTGATACCACTAAACGGGGACATCACGCCTCGATCCTTGAGCTCGTGTCCATCCCTTTTTGGTTGATAAAATTTTGTGACTTCCCAAGACGAGTCACTGACCCTTTCTTTTTATTACATATGCGAAAGTGAAATAAATTCCCTGACAGTAATCATCTCGGGATAGAAAAACAGGATAATAAATTCACATAAAACGAAACATGCTTTTATTTTCACATAGAGTCATGTATAAGGTCTATGACCAAAAGACTACAAAATCTGGCTTTCCAAAAAGAAGCGGTCCTAACTGACCTGCACTTCCGATCACCTCCTCTCGGCTTCAGGCACTCCACTCAACGATTCTAAAAATTTAACTCATGATGGGGTGAGATATAAATCTCAGCGAGTTCATGCTCTAAACCTTGATTAGGAAGGAAATACGCTTAGAAGTGTCTTAACCACACAATCACACAATCAATGAGACTTACCTTGTCTTGATCCACCCTTCAGGTCAGTATATTTTATATCTCAGACAGCATGAAAGCATGAGTAACAACTAAGCTCAATTAATTGAAACGCTATATTAAAATTCTCAAATAAGCACAAGAGTCCTGATTATAGGGTCATATCGTTATGACACGTCCCATATCGTGCCACACAATTTTTTCCTATAATTCGGCTTATTCAACTCAATTAAACATGTGTTTCTAGTTTTGATCTCGGCATATAGCACGGCCTACTCTTTGTTCAGCAGTCTCTTGGCATTGCCAGGCTTCGTCTCACCCCATTGAGCATGGCATGTCTCTTTTAGACGGCTTTCCAAAAAGAGCATAGGGTCTAGAATCTACTGCGACCGGCTTTCCATTGTCTAGGGGTATTCTAAATAGGGACAACGTCCAGCTTAACAGCCCGGGATGATTTTTCTTAACCATTACACGATCACTCAAATATGGCCCAGGGTACTATACATTACACTCAAATGCTTCAATTAAAATGATGAACTTGGCCTTTTTCTTTGTATTAGATATACACATGAAAATATCCGTGTGTGAGTACATGGTTAACTCGACCCAAAAAAATTGACATTCTTCCTTTTTAAAATCCCACTATTTTATATAGTAATTAAAATTATTTTCGGTGTCAAAATCCGACACCTAGGATTTTCTGAATAAATATTGAAAATTCACAATTTTTGGAATTAAATACCAAAAATCCAATTAGCACTTAATTTGCAGAAATTAACACTTAATTCAAAAATTAACCACACCATTGCAATCAACACAAAATTTCGATCACCGGCTATCCCGCCTAATTTCCGAAAAAATAATTAATAATTAATTAGTTTATCAAATTAATTAAATAATTCAATTTAATTTCTAAAAATATTAACTTAGGCTAGAATCACTAAATTAAATACTGATACGGGCCTGGAAAATTCCCAAACCCTTCTAGATAAATAATACAATTTATCTAGGTCTCGCTTGATCTAATCTAACCACCTAACATGCATAATTACATATTTAAATCACTAAAGTAATCTAACTAACAACCGAATTCTTAATTAATTAAATCTAAACACCCCTTAAATGTATTTAGTCTACTAAGAAGATTTTACAGCATAAACTCATCGGTTTATTGAGGAAACCGGTTCACCGCGATGACGGCGCGACGGCGGCTGAAATCTAAATTTTTCGTGGCGTCGACAAACACTCGGGCCGGACCTGGAATTGACCCAACAAATCTCAGCCCAAATTGAGATTTGTTATTGAGTTGGGCTGGGCTTGCTTCGCGGGCTTGGGCTTCAAATGGGATTGGCCAAAACTGAAGGTGGGCTGGAATGAAAGTTCACTTGGGCTGCTGGAGTTGATGGGCTGAACGTGCAGGCTTCGCTAGACCAAATTCGCTGGGCTTCGCTAGCTTCTTGGGCTGCTGAGCCGAACAACAAAAGAAACTGCTGGGCTGAACCAGAAGCATTTGTGGAGATGGGCTTCATTGGCGTCACACACGGGGCAGCTTTGGCGAGGCAGAGGGATCAATGAAAGAGGGAGATGGGCTGATGGGTTGACCGATCCACGAACGACGATGGGGGCTACTAAACACAAAGACGCATGGTTATGGCAACGGTTGCAGGCGTGAAGACCGAAGGGGATGGCCTGCTTCGGTGGCTTCGTGTGCTTTGCTCCTTCGTGGGGGTGTCCTTGAGCTGCTAGAGAAGAACATGCTTGGAGATGGACGCACAAATGGTTGCTGCATAGGTGGCTTCCTATGGAGGGATGAAGTCAACGATGGAGGCTTCAACTGTGCTTTGGCCAACGGTGCTAGGGCTTGGACGCGTGGGCGTGAGGTGGAGAGAAATGGAGGAGAAAGCAAACGTGCGGCCAGAGGAGGAAGTCAAAGGGGGCAGAGGCGTGTGGGTGTTTGGAGGGAAGGAAATGAATAGAGAGAGTGAGGAACAGTCCAGCAAGAGGAAAAAAAAGAAATGATGAGGATCGAAGGAGGTTGGCTTCAAGCGTTGAAGGAGATGGAGGGGAAGCCGTGCGGGAGAAATGTTGGATGGAGGGGGAAAAGTCCACAAATCTCATCTCTTCCATTTATTACATGTCTCCCCTAATACTTTCTTACAATTTAATGCCCCAATTAAATCTAAATTGAAGCCAAAATATAGTCCCTCCAAAATTCCAATTTCACCAATTTGGCTTCAATTATCCAAATCGAGGTCCGAATTCACTGAAGAAAAATCTCAAATAATTTTTTGTAAATCCCTAACACTCAAAGGCTCCGCTTGGCAATCCAAATTTTCTTTAATTTGGCCCATCTAAATTTTGCTATTTTTCCGTAACGTCTGAATCAATTTTTTGTAAAAATCCCGGAATCTCTTAAAATTTTTCAGAGGATGAGTCGACCTTCCTAAAATAGATCGTGACACCACCGAACTTTTAATTTCTAAGATCAGGTTTAAATCCGCGGTTAATTTCAATCCAGCGCGCTTTTAGCTTGACCTAGTCTATCGAGTAACTTTTAGGAATTTTTGGTGCAATTGACCCGTAATCGATTTATCTCGAGTCACAATGTACATCTTCGACACATTGGCGACCTTCGATTGTCGTGAAAATCTTGATACTTCAATTACGAACACCGGATACCAAAACGATAGAAAAATCGATCCAGTGCTAATCGACGAGTATTTTGCACTCTGATCACATATCTCAGTCAAATCGACCTATCTCTGATTTCTGATCGATTTCTAATAGTGCCATAATGACTCTTGCAGATCAACACGGTCGAGCAGTCGATTCTTGATTGAATTCTCAAGTCTATTGCATTTACATTCCTTAATTGTTTCCCTAGATATTCCAATTATCTCGTGAATGATCAACTCAAAGAATAGCACTATCAACGCCTCAATGAAATATTCGATTTATTTAATCGAAAATAAATTCTGAAAACTCAGGCTATTGCATCGGCCCTCGATGGCCGATCGCCGGCCATGGCCGAGGCCGGCAACAGGCCCAAAAGAACATTAGAAAAAAAAAAGAAGAAAAGGAGAAAAAGAAGAAGTATTTCTCGGAATTGTTCCCGGGAACAAGAAACAAGTTTTTTCTACTTCTTGTTTCCGTTCCAACAATTGTCCAACAACTAGTTTGGAAATTATACCTCTTGAAGATTGTCCAACAAGATGACTGGATGTGGAGGAGTATAAAAGGAGATCGATACACATCAAGAGTTCATAAAATCCAAATTTAGAGATAGCTCTACATCTTAACATTGTCTCCTAAGAGTATTAAATTTATAATTTTTCAAAAAGTATTGATAATATGAAACTTTGTGCTTAGGTGTGAAAGAGTGAGATCTATCATCTTGGATATAAGCAACACAAGCTTTGAGGAGAAGTGTTTGAGTATAAGTAGCACATAGTACTGTAACTTTGAGAAGATCTCTATTGGAATCTAGCTAGTAAGTTGTTGATGTGGGAGAATGGTCGTTTTTGTAACATTAAGCTGAACTACTATAATTTCTATGTGCATTGGTCTCTATCTCTTTGCTCATTATTACACTACATTACTTGATAAAAAACAATTTGTGCTTATATCAATGCTCTATTTCACCTGGTTCAGATTATATCAAGCTTGACTATTTTAATTTCGCAATATTTGGTAGGTCTCTTGAAATCACCTATCCAACCCTCTTTAGGTGATTTTGCTAGCTAACATCTATTGGTATCAAAGCAAGGTGCTTATTAATTTGAAATGTTTACTTTTGAGTTCACGAAGGATAGAGCAACACCAAACGTCCCTACTTTGATGAGAAAGATTACGACATTTGGAAGAATAAAATCAAAACTTTAATCGGATCTATCGATTGTCTGATGTGGAAGGTTGTTCAAAATGATGTGAGAGTCACAACACCAATCAAAGCTACCTCCTCTGGATCCATTGAAGAATCAAGAGATTCAATTCAAATTCCAACACCAACCACAATCACTCCTCAAAAGTTTTTTTTTTTTTTTTTGGGGTAAATACTCCTCAAGAGTTGGCTAAAGGAGATGCACTCGTTGCTTAAATCCATGAGATACGTTTCCTGCTCTGAACCTAAAATTAGACCTGTTTGATTTCAATTGCTCACAGCTAAATGAGGAAGTTCTGCAGAAGATAATAATTTTTTTATAACATCAAGAAGCAGTATCTTCTACACGCTTACTTACATGTATTAGTATGCTTAGGATATTTTGTTATACTCAAAAGAACCATAAGTACTTCTCCTGACATGAAAGTTTTAGAAATTAGTCCATCAAATCTTTGACACTAACAATCATTCTCTTAGTTAGCCATTCTCTCTCGATTCTATTCTCTTTTTTGATAACACAACGTTATCCAAACTTTTCAGCCCGATTGGTTTCACTCAAAAGGGACACGGACCGGAAAATTTTAAGGACATGCCCGTGATTGAATGTGGAAAAACCAGGAGTCATGTTAGTTGAATCATAGCAAACGTGCTTTTCTTTGTACTAGTGAGGACTAGATGAGATTAGACGCATGTCGCGGCCTAAACTCGGATGCACCAAATGGATTATTAAACCTAAACTTAGGTCGGGCTCTCCCAAACCCATACCAATTTGCGACCTAAGTTCGAGTTCTTAACATACAATTGATTTTTAATTATGAGGCACCACTAATCTATTTTCAACGGATCGATTAGAAACCCAAGTAACGGGAGATTTACTTTACTTTTGCGAACGATAGATAGTGAGTTTGGGGACTTGGTTATGCTAAATTTCTCTAACGCCATTTCGGTGCCTTTCTCTTTTATTTTGAAAAAATATTTTGTAGGCAGCTTGGATTAATTTTAATTGTTATAATGCGGGTGCGCAAACCAAAAATTTAACACCCAGATAAAGTAGTGCATAAATTGCAAGACTTATCTCGTAACAACGAGAGTACTTGCGATGTTAGCTCAAAATTCACATCAAAAGCCTTAAATATGATTATTAATTAACATGCAGTCACTCAATCTTTTTTTAAGGATTTTCTATTGTTTAACAAAATCTAATTTATGTGCAATACAATTTAACCAAATGACTTAATTCTAATGACGGACAATTTCTAATTAAATGGACCTTGCAACAATCACTAAATGACATGCATTCTTGTGAACCTAATTCTATATGACATGCACATTATATTTTTGTATTTTTATTAAAATTCGAAATTAAAAATTGCTAAAAATAAAATCTAATCGAAATTAAAAATTGCTAAAAATAAAATCTAACTAACAGTGAGATATTATCTATTTTAAGTTAGGAAATAGACCAATTTGAATCCTATCTTAACTTAGAAATTTATCTCGACATGCAATTTAATTCCAATATACCATCTAACCTAGATATCATCTAAACATGTATTCTAATATAATTAGAAAGGTATCTAACTATTCTATCATGCAATTCTATCTCATGAAATTAATTGTAATCTACATGATATGCAAATGCAATCTTTTTTGTATTTTCGGGATAAATAAAGTAATTAGAGGATAAGCACCAAATCATTCACGGTCATCAAAA
This sequence comes from Eucalyptus victrix, assembly GCA_016097545.1. Lineage (NCBI taxonomy): Eukaryota > Viridiplantae > Streptophyta > Magnoliopsida > Myrtales > Myrtaceae > Eucalyptus > Eucalyptus victrix. The sequence goes on along the minus strand of CM027839.1, from coordinate 55,044,872 downwards.
ACATAATCCATTGTTCGAATTAGCAAACAATATTCAAATCAAACTTGATTATTTCGCTAATAAAATCGATAAATTGATGTTAAGCCTTAAAGATCATGATATCAATTTTATTCCCGCGTGATTAATTATTCCATCTGGAATAAAAAATTGGCGTGCAATTGCGGATTGGGCAATAAATCATAATTGGGAACACGCCGATAATTCAAATATGCACATAAGATATTGAAAAGCATGACAATAAAATATCCAAATCAAATTTAGATAAGATAATTACCTAATTTCGCAAATAATATTGCCAAATTTGAACCCAATGGAAACAGATGAGCGGGAAAGGGTTGCGGCACTCACGGTGGCTTGGTACCAGCAGTAGTTCAACACAGCGGGTTAGGGCATCGAAGGGACCCAGGCAGTGACGAAGAACGGTGGACAATAGCACTCGATCTCGTGGGAAGACTTAAAAGAAGAAAAGAAAAGTCTTCTCTCCTTTTATATGTTCATTTCGTGGGCGTCTCTGGTCACACAAGTCAAAACCCACGGAGAAGTGCTCCCAATTTTGACTTCCCTTCTACAAACGAGTGCTCCCATCATTCCAGCGCTTAACCAGCTGCCTTCATTTCCCTGAACCTGACCCGGTTGGTTACCAGGAACCGGCTTCACGGGGATCCAGCTAGGGAGCCTTTCCTAAAGAGGTTAAGCGGTCTCTCGCGACTTATCATTATCCCATTTTACGTTTGGGGTTGACTCCGATAAACGGTGGGAAATCGGTCTCCCGCGGTTTATCATTAAACCATTTTACGTTTGAGGTTGACTCCAATAAACGGAGCAGTTTAAGGACCCGCTCGGGTCCAATGTGGACCTCTTTTACTACAAAAATGTATGACCTTCCCTCGCCCAAATTTTCCTTCATATAAAACAATCAATATTGGAGAAAATAAGTGAGAGAATCTGCTCTCGCCAATGGCGCCCTTGGTCGTTGATGGATAGCCTTTTGGCAGGCTATAGTGGGTGGTGCAGGATGGTCTCGAGCACAATCAACAAATGAGGACTACTGTGACGGTTTGCTTGGGTTGCTGTGTTCACCGGAAAACCTGCGAAAATTCAACCAAGAATACAAAACCGGCGTTAGCTACTCATGATAGACTCTGGAAATCACTGGGTGTGCTGGACGTAGAGCTTGGGCGTAGCCAGGAAAGCCGCATGGCACCCGGGACCACTGCTGAGCGAGGAACATGGACTGAAGGAAACCCCCACCGACTGCTGAATTCCGCAGACAAGTCGTGGTTTGGGAACCGTGCCAGATCTTGTGTTTCTCTCTATCTCTCCATGTTGAGAAATCGTGAATTTTTTATTCTTAGATCCAATCCCCCGTCTGTGTACTCTTCCTGTTCTTTCACGTGTTGCATGCAAATCACACCGATGCATAGCAGCAGCTTCTCAGCTTCGTTGGGCAGCAGCAGATGGCAGCACGGACACCAATGGCAACGACGAAGACGGTGAAAGCGTGGCCGTGAGGATGTCTGACTGACCGTAGCCTCCCTCTCCTTCCTCTCTATTCATGTGTATTTTCTTGGCCGTACGTGTAAGAATTATGGTGACCCACATGATATGATTTATTATATGGTTTAATAATTATTGAAATGCTATAAAGTAAATAATTATTGGTTACGAGAAGTTGCGACTCTAATAAAATGAAAGGGTATATCGCTTTGATGGAAGGCACATTTTCAACGAATGTACAAATAGAGCTCGGTCCTCTCTCCACCCATGATGAATAATAATAACATAAAGGAATTGGATATTCTCCCATTCATTGATAGAATACATTAAATTATAGTGGGTTAAAAGAGAGAAATCGGATTTCTTCTTTTGGTTTGAGATTCTTCGGTTTTCTACTACGATCATCATCAAGTGTAACACTATGGATAAATGTATGTCTTCATCTATTTGTAAAAATCATGAAGATCAAAAGATCACTGTTTACTTTAAATTTCCGCATCAAGTATTATATGTATAGTCTAACAATTGGTATCGGATCGTGGTTTATGATCTCATGATTTTTCTGTTTATAGAAATATTATGATTTACGTATGATGATTGGTTGAATGATCCTGTTCATACTATTTGTAGTTGTTGAAATATTTTCAGAGGGTTCTGTTGAAGAAAATCCGAATGATGAATGTTTTCATGGAGAAAAATGTCGTAAATGGAATAATTCAGGCGAAACAGGGGATGAAAGGACGAAAAATGGCAAAGAAAAATGCCTCGGTTGTGCGAGGAAGAAGGCGTGTGGGTCCACGCACGCTACCATTGTAGGCGTGTGGAATGCACGCGCCACGCGTCGTCACGCGTGCGCAACCGCTGGCGTGTGGAGTCCATGCGCGCGGAACTACCTGCGGCAGTTGATGGGCGCATGTAACGCAGGCACCTGCGCGTTGGACGCATGTGTGCGGGGCACGCGTTCGTGGTGGATCAGGCGCATGCTCAGCACATGCCTGATGTACCGCGGGCCTACTTTTACCATTTTGCCTCTGTGCCAATTTTAAAATTTCCATTTTGTCCTTCTCGCAATTTTACAACTTTGCCATTGTCGATTATTTACTATTTTGCCCCTGGATTAGAAATTTACGGTTCTGCCCCTTGTTGATTATTTACCATTTTGCCCCTGGATTATAAATTTATGATTATACCCTTATGGAATTATGATTTTACGATTTTACGATTTTGCCCTTATGCTTTGATTATGTTTTGTCCTTGTATGCAATTTGGTAAATATCTGTATTTTATAATATTAAAAATTCATATTATAAATGGTTTGTTAGTCATCAAAGTGGCCAAACCTTGAAGGCTTTTGAATTTTTTTTTGATATTGTAAATTATTTTATTTAATTACCCATGATTAATTGATGCTGTATATGAAATTGATATGTTTTATATCATTATTAGAGTTATGGATATATTGAAGTTCATTTATTATAAGAACTTAGGGATTAACCAAAAGGTTAATTATTTTCTTATAATTCATGAACATGATGGTTGATAATTAATATGACTTGTTAAATTTGTTTGTATATCTAAAGATAGCAAATAAATTTTAATAAGATATATTTACAATAATCAAATAAAAGTTATTAGCATAATTATGATATATATATATATATATATATATATATATATATATATATATATAATATATCATAGGATCGCCCAAAGGAGAGTTATGATATACATGTGTCATTTAGTTTGAATATGATTATATGATATTCTCATTAATATATGAGTATTTTCTTGTACATTTACAGTATCTGTACTCGTTTCACTCCATTTGCACGCCACATCTGTTCCCTTATTCAATGGGATAAATTTTCCTGATTGGAGTGAACAAGTCCAGTTTCACTTAGGTTTCCTGGATCTTGATTTAGCACTTCAAGCTGAGAAACCAGTTGTTATTACTGATAAAAGTAGTGATGATAAAAAGTCTTTCCATAAAGCTTGGGAAAGATCGAACAGACTGAGCTTAATGTTTATGCGAATGACAATTGCAAACAACTTAAAGACTTCTCTTCCCAAGACTAACACTGCAAAGTAATTTATGAAATTTGTGAAAGATCGTTCTCAAACTGTTGATAAGTCATTTGTTGGTACATTAATGAGCACACTGACCACCATGAAATATGATGGTTCGCGTACCATGCATGAGCATATACTTGAGATGATGAATTTAATAGCAAAGTTAAAGACTTTGGGAATGAACTTGAATGAGTACTTTTTGGTACAATTTATTCTTAATTCATTGCCTCATGAGCAATATGGGCCATTTCAAATGAATTACAACACTATAAAGGATAAGTGAAATGTAAATGAATTGGTCAGTATGCTAGTTCAAGAGGAAACAAGGATAAAGAATCAAAAGGCTCATTTTGTTCATCTCTCAAGTCATCAAGAAGTTCGAAAGAATTTCAAGAGGAAAGGTGAAAGGAGCAAGAGCAAATGACTACATGTCCTTAATGACTCTTCAAAGGCTTATCAAATCCACAAAAAGGAACACAATCTTATTAAGTATCATTTTTGCAAAAAAATTGGACACTTGAAGAAAGTTTTATGAAATATAAGGCTTAGTTCGAAAAAAAAAAGGTAAGCCTTGTGTTTTAGTATGTTTTGAATCAAACTTTACTGAAGTTCTTCATAATACTTAGTGGATTGATTTTGGTGCCGCCACTCATGTATCAAATATGATGTAGAGATTTCTTATGATCCAAACCATAAAGCCAAATGAAAGTTATGTGATTACAGGGAACATAAACAAAGCTCCAGTTGAAGGCATTGGCACTTATCGTTTGATCTCAAATACTGGGCATTATTTGGATTTGTTTCGAGATATTTATGTACCTATATTTTTTCGCAATTTAGTTTCTTTACTAAGAGTTGATATAGCGGGATTTTATTATAAGTTTGGATTTGAATCTTTCAGTCCATTTAAGAGTGATACTCTTATTAGAACGGGAACTTTATGTGATGGTCTCTACAAATTTAGACTTGATTATACTTTTGTTGAGACATTAATGACCTTGCATCATAATGTTGGCACTAAACGAAATTTGGTGAATGAAAATTCTACTTACTTGTGGCATAAACGTTTGGGTCATTTATCCAAGGAAAGAATGCAAAGATTAGTGAAGAATGTAATTTTTCTAAATTTGGATTTTACTGACCTTGGAGTGTATATTGATTGTATTAAAGGTAAACAAACAATGCACACTAAAAAAAGTGCAACAAGAAGCATAGAGCTTCTTGATATTATATATACTGACATATTTAGTCATTTCGATGTTCCATCTTTTGGTAAGAAAAGCTATTTCATAACCTTTAGTGATGATTTTTCATGTTATGGTTACATTTATCTATTGCATGGTAAGTCTTAATCAGTGAATGCGTTTGAAGTGTATATTAAAGAGGTTGAGAGGCAATTAAATAGAAATGTAAAAATAGTAAAATCGGATAGAGGCGGTGAATATTATGAAAAGTATGATGAATCGAGACATTGTCTAAGTCCATTTGCTAAATTCCTTAAAAGATATGACATTTGTGTTCAATACACAATACCAGGTACACTACAACAAAATGATGTAGCAGAAAGGCATAACCATATTTTAATGGAAATGGTTAGGAGTATGGTGAGTCATTATTTTTACCCTTGTCTTTGTGGATGTATGCTTTAAAGACATCTATGTACTTATTAAACAGGGTTCCTAGTAAGGCAGTTCCAAAGACTCCATTTGAACTATAGACGGAAAGGAAACCTAGTTTACGATACCTGCATGTTTGGGGTTGTCAAGCAGAAGTAAGAATTTACAATCCACATGAAAGGAAATTAGATTTAAGAACGGCCAGTGGTTATTTCATTGGTTATGCAGAAAAATCCAAAGGGTATAAATTTTATTGTCCTAATCATAGTACAAGAATTGTTGAATCTGGAAATGCTAGGTTCATTGAAAATGATGACATCAGTGGGAGTGAAAGAATGCGTGATGCTTGCATTCAAGAAGTAAGGGTAGAAGTTTCTATAACAAAAGCTTCTAAAGTTATTGTTCATGATATTATAATACAATCTAACAATAATCAAGAACAACAAATCAATGAACAAACACTTGATAATAGAGATGTCAATAATGAACCTCTAATAGCCGAGTCACAAGAAATAGCATTAAGAAGATCTCAAAGAGAAATGAGATCGGCTATTTCTAATTACTACATGGTTTATCTACAAGAGTTAGAAATTGACTTAGCAATTGGAAATAATCCAGATTCATTTTCCCAAACCATGGAATGTGAAGATTCTAATGAATGGTTTAATGCCATAGAAGAAGAGTTAAAATCCATGCATCAAAATCAAGTTTGGGATATAGTTGAATTGCCTAAAGGATGTAAAAAAGTTGGGTGTAAATGGATCAAAAAGACAATATTGAAAGACATAAAGCCAGACTTGTTACAAAAGGTTTTACTCAGAAAGAATGCATTGATTATAAATAGACATTTTCACCAGTCTCTAAGAAGGACTCATTTAGAATTATTATGGCTTTGATAGCTTATTATGACTTGGAATTATACCAAATTGATGTAAAAAACACTTTTCTTAATGAGAATTTAGAAGAAGAGGTTTATATGGGCCAAGTTGAAAGCTTTTTAGTTAAAGGAAAGGAATACATGGCATGTAAATTAAAGAAGTCAATATATGGACTTAAACAAGCTTCCTAACAATGGTATCTTAAGTTTAACGAAACCATAACTTCATTTGGGTTTAAGGAAAACACCGTTGATCGATGTATATATATGAAGATTACTAGGAGCAAATTTATTTTTCTAGTTTTGTATGTTGATGATATTTTGCATGCTGCTAATGATTTTGGTTTGTTACATGAAACCACTAAATTTCTCTCTAAAAATTTTGAAATGAAGGATATAGGAGAGACAACATATGTGATAGGAATAGAAATATTCCGTGATAGATCACAATGATTATTAGGATTGTCTCAGAAAGCCTACATTGAGAAAATTTTAAAAAGATTTAATATGAGTAAATGTTTAGTAGGAATAGTTCCAATTCAGAAAGGTGACAAATTTAGTCGTATGCAATGTCCGAAAAGTGAATTGGAACGAGAACAAATGAAAAATGTTTCTTATGCATCTGTTGTGGGGAGCTTAATATATGCATAAACTTGCACCGGACTAGATATCAGTTTTGCTGTCGGAATGCTAGGCAGGTATCAAAGTAATCCTGGAATGGATCATTGGAAAGCTGCAAAGAAAGTTCTTAAATACTTGCAAGGAATGAAGAATCATATGCTCACTTATAAAAGATCCAATCATCTCGAGGTGATTAGATATTCAAATTTAGACTTAGCCGGATGTGTCTATACAAGAAAATCAACGTTTGGTTACTGTTTTTTCTGGCTAGAGGGGCAATTTCATGAAGAGTGCGAAGCAGTCAATTATTGCTACATCCACTATGAAAGCTGAATTTGTGGCATGCTTTGAGGCAACAATTCATGGATTATGGCTGCAGAATTTTATTTTAGGGCTTGTGATTGTCGACAGTTTTGCTAAGCCGCTGAAAATTTATTATGATAACTTTGCAACAGTTTTCTTCTTTAAGAACGACAAGTATTCTAAGGGTGTTAAGCATATGGAGATCAAATACTTGTTTGTCAAAGAAGAAGTTCCGAAACAAAGAGTGTCAATTAAGCACATTAGCATCAATCTTATGATAGTAGATCTTTTAACAAAAGGACTGTCGCCCAAAATATTTAATGAGCATGTTGAAAAGATGGGCATTATTGGACGTCATTAATGTTTGTATTATGATTGTATTAAGTTTATGTATTTGACAATTTAAGTTCACTTACGTGTTTATGATATTTCCCGTTTTCTATTTAGTATACATTATGGAAATAGATGAATGTTAAACAGAATAGTTTCTAAAGAAACATTATGGTTGAACTATTACTGTACTTCTCATTTATGGATCATGTTAAGTAAAGTGCTATAGTTGTAGTACATAGAATGAACTATGTCGATTAATGACATACAACTGCTATGACTCATATTAGTTTTCTTTACTTAATTGTGATTATTATGTGATTGCCAATTTAATGAAATTTTATAGCATAATGTTATTGTGCACATTATAGTTTTTATTAAACCATGAAAGGAAAATCATATGGGCAAAGTGGGAGAATTTAAGAATTATGGTGATTCACATGATATGATTTATTATATGGTTTAATAATTATTGAAATGTTATAAAATAAATAATTATTGGTTATGAGAAGTTGCGACTCTAATAAAATGAAAGGGTGTATCGCTTTGATAGAAGACACATTTTCAACGAACGTACAAATAGAGCCCGATCCCCTCTTCACCCATAATGAATAATAATAATAGAAAGGAATTGGGTATTCTCTCCTCCATCGATAGAATACATTAAAGTATAATGGGTTAAGGGAGAGAAATCGGATTTCTTCTTTTGGTTCGAGATTCTTCGGTTTTCTACAACAATTATCATCAAGTGTAACATTATGGATAAAGGTATATCTTCATCTATTTGTGAAAATCATGAAAATCAAAAGATCACAGTTTATTTTGAATTTCCGCATCAAGTATTATATGTGTAGTCTAACAATATGTTCAATCTGTGGCCCTCATCCTAACTATGAATATGCATCCCTTTTTATAAGCAAGAAAATTAGGGTGTATTTGGTAACGTTTCTGTTTAAAAATTATTCCAGGTTCCAAGGACTAATTTTTTAACAAAAAACCACCGCCCGCGGTGGAAGCGTTGGTTAGGGCTTGGTACCCCAAACGCAGGGGGAAGGGTTCGAACCTCCGTGGAAGCGATGCTTCAATGCATAACGCGCGTCTTACCTGCGCTTGGGGGTCAGCGGTGGGGGCCCCCGGCGCTCCAGGGTTTACTCTCCCCGCGAAGCGGCGTTCGGAGGTTTCCTGGGTCACCAAAAAAAAAAAAAATTTTAACAAAAAAATGCGTTTGATAACTGTATAAAATTTCTGTTTTTAGAATAGAAAAAGAACAGAAACACGTTTGGTAACTGCAAAAAAATTTTGTTCTTGGAATAGAATAAGAACAGAATCACGTTTGGTTACCGCACAAAATTTCTGTTCTAATTTTATTTCAAGTTTTTTTTTTAATAAAGTGTAAACTTGGTATTGAATTATCATTCTCATGAAATGTTCATCAATTTAATTTTTTTCATATTAAGTGAAAACAAACATTCTAAACTTGATCATATTTGCTTACTTGGAAGAAATTTTTTTAAGTTTGTACCAAAATTTTCCCAATTGCTTTTTTTTTTTAATAAAGTGTAAACTTGGTTTTGAATTCTCATTATCATAAAATGCTCATCAATTTAATTTTGGTCATGCTGAGTAAAGTCAAATATTCTAAACATGGTTATAAGTGCATACTTTGAAGAAAATTTTATAAATATACTTTGTACCAAATTTTTCTCACGTGCCTTTTTTTTTTTTTCAATAAAGTGTAAACTTGGTATTGCATTATCACTCTAATGAAATGCTTATCAATTTAATTTTGTTCATGGTGGGTGAAGACAAACATTCTGAACATGGTCATGTGCAGACTTGGAACAAAATTTCGTAAGTAAAATTTGTATAACAATAGCTAGCTAAAAGAAGAATATCTTATGGATCTCTACATAGACCCTTTCATACATAACATCACAATACTTAGACACACTATTTGATCCCTCTTCCATAGTACCTATACAATCACAAAAATGACCAAAACATCAATATAGATTTTGAAAACACATCCCAATAACAATTAATAACATAAGTCATAAAATCTCAATAAGATATGCCATTACATATAAGTACAAGAGTCTCAACAATAATCATATTTGAATAAACTAAAGATTAATACATAATATAAGTTATACAGTCTAATGAAACTCCATGCAATTCATAATATATTTCCAAACATCTACTAAAGGAATTGAAGAAGTCTAATCCTCCTTGCAGGTGTGGATATAATGAAAGCCTCCCTCCATTCACAACTGGCGCATGCTCGTTCCACTGTTTTATTGTAAACATCTTGCTCTATCTCGGGCATACTCAGTAGAATCTAGACTATAGCAGATACGGAGAAATGGTCTACAAGTGGTTGTGTAGTCCCTGAGCTTGCAGAGCCATAACCAGATTGACTTGATGACCTAACTTTCAGAAAATCTTGTATGGCTCTGCAAGTTTCAGCAATACCAGATTGGTTACTCTTTCTTTTCCGCTTACTATTTGGAGTTCTATCCAATTTGTGCTTTCCATGAACTAAAGTTCTAGCATCGTCTGTTGTAAAGAGTTTATCATCACTGTAGTGTCCAATGAAATCATTTGCATTGCTACCATCATAGTCACCACCTGCATTGACACCATCTGCATCGCCACCACTGTTGTCATCACCATTGTCATCATCATCCGACACATTCACATCTTGAGCACTTCCTATGGCGTGATCCCAGTAGTATATGTACCACCAAAAACAATACAGAGCTTAGTATACTGAGGAAATCCATTCTTCCTGAATTTTGCCCACTCGACATTATCCTACAATTTTCACTATAATGACATTTCAGCGATATAATCATACATTTTAAAATTGACATATGTAATGATATCAAAATGACCACAAAGTTAAGAAATACTTTGATATGAGATTCCCATATACTTGAGTCGTCGACAACAACTCTTTTGTTCACATTATCCCAACCAAATCCGGACTGAGAAATGAGTTTGTGAAAACCGCCATACTGTTTTTTCAGTTTGTTTACCATGTTCCTTAGCTGTACCATGGTAAATTGGAATCCTATTTGTCTACTGAGTTTAGACTGTACATTCCTCCACCCCGCTTTGTTGAAAGTGGAAGAGGTGCAGTTTCCCTTTTTGACCTCATCCACCAATAAACCGATAAATATATTGGTTATAGACTCCATCCACTTTACATTGAATGAGTGTCTCTCAGATGCCATTGAATCTTCGACCGGTTAAGCATTACATGAGTTATGAATTAAATCAATAACATAAAACCGTAAGAACTACACGCCATACACAAAATCAGCATGGTAACCTATATGGATCCGTATACCCTATCCTATTTTGTGCACGGTCCAACTAAATTATAAGATCTCTAAGATTAATACAATGAAAAAAGAAGCCGAAAGGCCAACCTTAGCATGCGGATGACTGTTTCCAAAGTCAGCAAATTGCGATTTATGTGGCAGGGACTGGCAAATTCCGGACAGAGCAAAGGAAAAAGAATATGTCTTCATGGATTGGCACCAGTAAGGTGGAACTTTGGATGGATCCACCAACACCAGTATTGTTCACCTGGGAAGGAGACAACTAATTGAGATAGAGTGAGGATGTACCTTAAGTAAAGAAAAATTCAAGACAAGAAGCAATAAGGCAACAACTAAACAACGCCCTCCATTCTCTGCAAATCCATAACTTAAAGAGAAAAAATTGAAGCATTATAGCCATAAGATACTAAGGATCTCACATAATGTATAATCCCCAACATTCATTTGGAACCAATTGATTCTAAAGTCACTTAATAATAGAAGCTCTATGACATTCTCGATGAATTCGAAAATGTGAGCAACCAATTTAGCAAGATATCAAGACACTATGGAACAGTGGAAATTTCAAAATAGCAGTTATCGCTCACAAGATGACTACTCGCTGGCTGCTGCTCACGCTCGCTGCTCTGCTTGCTCGAGCATGAGCAGCAACGAGTGAGCAAAGCAGGGCTCGCTGCTCTGCTTGCTCGAGCAAAGAAGCAAGCGAGCAGACGCTTGCTACTCTGCTCGCTGGTTGCTGCTCACGCTCGCTTGAGCGTGAGAGCGAGTAGAGTAGGGCTCACTGCTTTGCTTGCTCGAGCAAAGAAGCAAGCGAGCAGACGCTCGCTACTCTACTCGCTCGAGCAAAGAAGCAAGCGAGTAGACGCTCGTTGCTGCTCACGCTCGAGCGAGCAGACGCTCGCTGCTCTGCTTGCTCGAGCAGAGAAGCAAGCGAGCAGACGCTCGCTGCTTTGCTCGCTCGAGCGGGAGCAGCAGTGAACGAGCAGAGCAGGGCTCACTGCTCTGCTCGCTCGAGCAGAGAAGCAAGAGAGTAAACACTCGCTGCTGCTCACGCTCAAGCGAGCAGACGCTCGCTGCTCTGCTCGCAGCTCGAGCAGGGCCTGCTACTCTACTCGCTTGAGCAGAGAAGCAAGTGAGCAGACGTTCGCTGCTGCTCACGCTCGAGCGAGCTGCGAGCGAGCAGAGCAGCGACTGTCTGCTCGCTCGAGCAGAGAAGCAAGCGAGTAAGCAGAGCAGGGCTTGCTGCAAGCAAACGCTCGATCTAGGGCACCGTTGCTTGCCAGATCTGGGGAGCGTGCTTGTCCAGATCTCGAGTGAGTAGACGAGCCGCTGCCGTAGATTTGGGCAAGCGCTGGCTCAAGCAAGCCCTCATGCTCGAGCTTCGAGCAGCCATCGCCTAGATTTGCAAGAGCCTCGTCAATCGGTGAAGGAGGAGCAGTGAGCAGGTTCACCTGGTGAAGAAGCAGCGACTATCGGCGCCGGAGAGGATGACGGTGGAGAAGCTAGATGGTCTCGAGACAGAGGTGGCTGTCGGCGCCGGAGAGTGGGAGGCGCCGGAGAAGACGATGGTGGAGAAGATGCAGGAGGAGAGGCGGTGTTCGAAGGGCTAAGCAAGAAATAGAAAAGAAACACGAGAGCTTACGTTTTTGTTTCTTTTTTGTTCTTCAAATGTGTTTAAGAAATAAGAAACATAATTTTTTTTGTTTCTTATTTCTGTTCTAGATTTGTTTCTGGGAACAAAAAAATAAAAAAGGAACAAAAACGCGCCCAAACTCGTTTCTGTTCCTTTTTTGTTCTCAGGAACAAAAAAACAAAAAAGTTGTTTAAAAACAGAAAAAAAAAAAAACGAAAACAAACGCAGCCTTAGGTTTCAAGGAAGGGACACAATCTTCTATTTTCCATAGGTGAGTGTTCACAATATCCTTTGCCTTAATTTTTTTTCTTTAATGAATATTATCCCTTTATTTCTTTCCTTCTTCCATTCAACCATGTGAATGTGTATTTTATTCATTGCAGGTTGCACTTGACCGAATATATTATACCCAGGATGTTGCTCTCTCATGACTGAATTTTCAAGATTATGATATTGCTCTTTATATTTCCTAACTTGAAATTTCGCACGTGCAAAGCATATGTCAATTTCGGTCTCATTAAAGAAATGACGGGCAAAGCATATGTCAATTTTTCATCACTTGAGCTTAGTCCAACTCATTAAATTAAAGCTTAAAACCACCAATTCAAACTCATCCGTCGAAAGTCCAATGCAAATGTAATAAAAATAACATAAACCAAATATTGGATGCTTCTAAAACTATATGTTATTTTTGTCTAGGGGTTAAAAATTAATCCCTAATTTTTCTATGAATAAATGACTGAGTCATTAAAATCTAGGTGTCAACAACACACGTGAACGCCATGCAAATCAGCTTAAGCCTTAGGAGTACTACTATTTTGAAAGAATCTCTCCTTAATTAATTTATTACATTTACTGTATACTAAACCAACTGGAAGTTCTATTAGTTGCCAACTTAACGAGGGAAACTCTTGCTGTATGAATCATCAAAAACTTTTGACCTATCAAAAAAGAAAGAAGCAAATGACCGTCATCGGCGGAACAAAACCATGTTATACATTTTTGTTTGGGCTATTATAATGAGATATTGGCAGCTGTAATTCCGCCGATGACAGCCGATTGGGTTCCTTCTCCATTACTACTGATAAATTTGTCTTTTCTTGCCCGTTATTGTTGCATTGCCCCCTTTTTTTTTTTTTTTTTTTTTTTTTTTTTTTTTTTTTCTGGAGTTGTTGCATTACCCGTTGTTCAACTTACTCTTTCAACTTTCATAAATTCAATCGATGTACCCCTTTCGTTAAAATGTAACACCGTTAGCTAGTGTGACGATATTGAATATTAAAAAAAAAGTTCAGAGACCACCCATTTTATTATCTCATTAAATAAATTGAAAGCTCACACATAACGGTCTTTCTTCCATTTATTGCACATACTCAATTGTTGTGGGTAGACAAAGGAAAACTTAACAATTCAGTTTTAAATCTAATATATAGATGTTAAACGTATACATGTTGCAAGTGTAGTCCTTAATTTGTTGAAATTCCAATGAAAGTTCTTCCAATCAATTGCATTGGAAAATCAGTGACCTGATGGTCTACACTAGCGTCATTTTGAGTAAAATTATTTATGTTAGGTGCAACGTATAGGACTATGGAGGATGATTAGATGCAAATAGTAATTTTCAACTGCAATTGATCATAAAGTGACTTTAAAATTTCATGTAAAGGTCTCTGTGTTGACAAAATTGGAAAATTTGGGACATAATTGACTGTGATGAGATAATTTAGTGACTAATATGGTTATTATCCCAACGTCTCGGTTGGATGCATCATGAGGGCTTGTCTTGGCCTGGAAATTTACGCAAGTTGGTGACATCCGCCGTCGCCCTAGAGCAAGTTCATATGACCAAACACGTGGGACGACAAGTCGTTTTGTTTTCTCTCCAAGCGAAAATATTGGGTGGTCCGGGACCTCCACATTAGCATGGTCCCTGGCCACTCACGAGGTGCCATATGGATGGTGGGCCCACCCTGTGTCTTCTGCCCTCTTCCCCTCTCTCTCCTCTTCCAAGTCTGCCGACGCCCTCTCCTCTTCCTAGTCTACCGACGCCCTCTCCTCTTCCTAGTCTGCCGACGCCCTCTCTACTCCTAGCCTGCATGCTCTCTCTCCTGTTAGAGCATTTATTGCAGGGACTTTTCTCTTTCCTTCATTTGAGAAAGAAAACGGCCCTTCGTTCCTTCCTCTGTCCCTCTCCATTTGTTTCCTTTCGAAATTTTGAATCTGAACTTTTCTGCCTCTCTCCACACTTGTTGCTGCTCCGCTGTGCATCAAGCGGCCGTTCCCCTCCCATCGCCGACGAACCACATTACGGCCACTTCTACGCCGGTGCTCACTCGCTTCTCTCTTCGGGCTCGTTGCTGCTCCATCGTTCATTCCGGCATTCCCAGGATCACAGATGCAGCACGCAGAGGAGAACGGCCGCTTGATGCACGACGAAGCAGCAACGAGCGTGGAGAGAGGGAGAAAAGTTCAGATTCAAAATTTGGAAAGGAAATAAATGGAGAGGGACAGAGGAAGGAACGAACGGCCGTTTTCTTTCTCAAATGAAAGAGAAAAGTTTTTCCCCGCAATAGATGCTCTGACAGGAGAGAGAGCGTGCAGGCTAGGAGGAGATAGGGTATCGGCAGACTAGGAAGAGCCGTTTTCTTTCTCAAACGAAAGAGAAAAGTTCTTCGCCGCAATAAATGCTTTGATAGGAGAGAGAGCGTGTAGGCTAGGAGGAGAGAGGGTATAGGCAGACTAGGAAGAGAAGAGAGAGGGGAAGAGAGCAGAAGGCACCAGGTGGGCCCACCATCCACATGGCACCTCGTGAGTGGTCGGGGACCACGCTGACGTGAAGGTCCTGGACCACCCAATATTTTCTCAATATTGGGTGGGTTTTACACTGGATGTAGGTGAAGTGTAAAACCATAGAAAAATCGACAAGTGGAGTCCACGTTTAAATGGGGTTAGCGATTCAAAATTTGTGTCCTCCCCCTCCTCTGCTCTCTCTCTTGTAGACCTAGCCCACCTCTCTGCATGCTCTGCTCTCCTCTGCTCTCCTCTCCTCTGCAGACCGTCTCCCTCCTCTCTCTCTCTCTCTCCTTCCGTGAAGAAGCAGTCTACTTTAGTTTTAGTATGGGAAAAGTCTCAATGCATGGCCCCACGATGACATGGAATTTTGAGAGCTTGAGAGATGAATGCAGCAAGCCAACTTCAATGACCTAAAAGTCGTAATAAATACAAAGGAAGTGGTCGCACTTCTTGTAGTTGTGGATTCAGAAAGAGATATGGATTGCTTGGTTCTGATTCTGTGTCTGTACCTGCTCTGGGGCTTGTTCCAAGCTCTCTCCTTCGTCGCCAACAGGGGCCGAAGAGCTCGGCCCTCCAACCTCCCCCCTGGTCCGCGGCCTCTCCCGATCATCGGCAACCTCCTCGAGCTCGGAGATCTTCCCCACAGGTCCCTAGCCAAGCTCGCCCGCACCTACGGCCCCATCATCAAACTGGAACTCGGCTTTGTGACTACGGTGGTGGTCTCTTCGCCGATGCTCGCCAAAGAGATCCTCCAGACCCACGACGCTGTCTTCTCGAATCGCACGGTTCCCAATTCCATCACGGCCCATGACCATGACAAGCTAGGCTTGCCCTGGGTACCCGTTTCGCCTCTCTTCCGAAACCTCAAGAAAGTATACAACTTGCATATCTTCTCCAGCAAAAAACTTGATTTGAACCAACACCTTCGCAGCAAGAAAGTTCAAGAGCTGGTCGCCTTCGTGAGGAAATGCGCAGATGCTGGCGAGGCGGTGAATATCGGGGAGGCGGCTTTCAGGACCAGCCTTAACGCGGTATCAAACACTCTTTTCTCTTTGGACATGATAGAACCTTTGAATCCAGCTGGAGAGCTGAAGGAGGTGGTGTGGCAATATTTTTTTGAGATTGGAAAGCCTAACCTGGCAGATTACTTTCCCATGCTCAAGAAGATCGACCCGCACGGTTCGAAGCGTCACCTTGAGGCGCTTATCCAGAAGTTGTTCGACTTTTTCGATGGTGTGATCCAGAGAAGGTTGCAGCTGAGGACAGAGAAGGGTTGCGTGAGGTGTAACGATGTTTTGGATTATCTCCTTGATTTAATTGAAGATAAAAATGAGACCCTGGACATCTCCCTAGTCAAGCATCTATTTCTGGTACGGTCTCCTCTATAATGCTTCCCTAATTGTGATAATTATGATCTAATTTCTTGGAAAAAAGCTCTTCAATTTGTGACGTGAATCATGCAGGACACAATCACCGGCGGTAGCGAAACCACTTCGAGCACTCTGGAGTGGGCAATGACAGAACTACTTCGCAACCCGGAAAAGCTATCAAGAACCCAAGCTGAGCTCCATCAAGTCATTGGCAAAGGCAAGACGATCGAAGAAGCCGATATTTCTCGCTTACCCTATTTAGAAGCTGTCTTGAAAGAGACTTTCCGGTTGCACCCAATAGCTCCTCTCCTTCTTCCTCGAAAATCTGGGGAAGATTTTCCTATAGGCGGTTTCAACATTCCAAAGGGTGCACAGGTTTACATAAATGTGTTCGCGATAGGACGAGATCCGAGCACTTGGGATGATCCAGACAAGTTCGTGCCCGACAGATTTCTTGGATCTGATATTGATGTTAGGGGACAAAACTTTGAGCTGGTACCGTTTGGCGGTGGCAGGCGGATTTGTCCGGGGTTGCCATTGGCCGCGAGAATGTTGCGTTTGATGCTCGGTTCGCTCATCAACATATTCAATTGGAAGCTCGAAGATGGTGTTATCCCCGAGAACATGAACATGGAAGAAAAGTTCGGATTAGCCGTCCAAAAGGCTCAATCTCTGAAAGCTGTGCCCATTCCTATATGAAAGAAGAAAAAGAAATGCATGTTCGTGTTACATTCTACGTAATTATGTGGCACCCTGAACACCTAAGGTCACCACAGCCTGCCAATCCTTTATCTCAATAAGATATCCGTTACTCTTTTTTTTTTTTTTTAATAAAAGGGTTTAAGGAAGGACCGAGGTCCTTAGATATATATATATATATATATTTTGAAAACGGTCCCAGCACAACTTATTAGCGGAAGCATAAACAAGTCTCACCTTTTCTCCCTCCAATAACCATAATGCAATGCTCACCAATTACGCACCATAAGAAAAGATGAGGCCAAGCCACTTTTATTTATATTTTCATGATTGATTTCTCAGGTCGGTACATCCAAAAAGAAAAACCAAGATTTTTCAACTATACTTGGCCACATCCCAAAAGAGATCTCGACCTCTATATTGATCATGTGTCATCCCCCATCTACAAGTATCGGCTACTCTAAAAAAAACGTCAGCTCTCACTCCTCACGCGGACCATCACACCCATCCTGGCACATCGGGCGGTGGCGGTGGCAACATCCCTCGTATCACTCCACCACGGCGAATATGGATAGACAAGAGCTCCTGGACGACCGGGCCCCTAGCCAGGCCCACATCATACATCACCAGCATGTGAACCCGAATAAAAGTCAGACCAGGGATGGTAACACAATTAATCTGTGGCACCCCTCGATGGCCCCCGATTCGTTAGGGTCGCCATAGTTCGCTCACTTTTCACTTTTCTTATTAACATTCACTCTGATACCATTCCAATTGTAGCGGGTCCATACAACCATGGGGTTTACACACATTTTTTTTTTGTAGGTCCCTTGTGCAATTCATATACGGAAGCACATCCAACAAACTCCCTTCCCTAAATTCAAAAAACGATGCACACCTACTAAACATCTTATTATAAGTTAAAGCCGAACACATTTATTTACATAGAGCAGATGAACATCTTTAGTCAGTACATCGAAATGCCAATGTTTCTATACTCGCCTATACTTCAAAAGATGACCGACATCTCCTCCCACAATCGTATGCTTAAGGTCCATCAACTAGTGTCGGCGTCCAAAGGTTCCCTCCTTTGCTATCCTTCTCCTCGCAGTTATATCCAACCGCTCAAACCATCTACTAATCTGAAATGTTGGTCCCCAAAAGGGGTGAGTACAACCACTCAGCAGGTAAAGGAATCCAATAACAACTCAATGCATCATGCAAATCATACATGCATTGCAGGCGTTACTTACCTTGAAGCCATGCGCATACTATCATGCATCATCATATCATACTTGTCATCATCATCATGGCATCATCATGCATATCATCATGCATAATTAAATTTCAATTTCATTTTGAACTGCCACATTTCTCTTTTATTGGGATCAATGTTTGCATCTCACATTCATCACTCGCGCCCAATCTTGGCATCGCGAGAACCATTCGGGCATGTATCCAAGATACAACCAGGCATCCGGCACCCCCACATTCCGGGCATCTTGTATCCCAACTGGCATCACCAGGCATCCGGGCATGTATCCAAGATACAACCAGGCATCCAAATGGCATTGACTTATTTGAACCTCTGGGCATCTCGCACCCCACCTGGCATCACGAGGAATCTCCGGGGCTCGCCATGAAAATGGTTACCCCTACCCTTCGGGCATGCATCATGATACAACCCCTCACCCTCCAAGCATGTATCATAATACAACCGGGCATCCCGACACTCCCGGGGAAAACCTCTAGGCATGTATTCATAATACAATCAGGCATCCAAAGGGCATCGACTCATTCGAACCTTTGGGCATCCCGACTCCCGGGGCATTGTCGGCTCACACCTCCGACGGTATCATCATCACCACGATGCATATTCTCATACATCTCATTTCTCATCTTCAATTATAGTTTAATTTTAACATGGCATGTGATGTGATGGCAATCAAGATCATACTCATCATTGAATTCATACATGCATCTCAAATCATTGCCATGCATGCACCAAGACCTCATCACACATACTACATGGTGCAACTATTTATAAAATAAAATTCACGGAATTTATGCCAATTAAAATCATCCATTTATCATGCCATTTTTACATTTATTTAAATTCCAGCTTGTGCCATTTTCAAAAATATTAAATTTAATTATTTATATAATCTCAAAAATCATAAAATTAAGGCAAGTAATAAATAAGAAAATTGGGTAATGATTTCATTCAAAATACACGGCCAATAAAAATTTCACACAATTTCATAATTCACACAAAACAGCATATACTTTTCGAATGAAACCAGAATGCACAGTCTCCGAAGTAATTCGACTAAAATATCCATACGACCTCCATAAATTACGAAATTTTACCGAGTTATAGCCAAGAAATTTTCATACATCTTTCATGAAGACTTCCAAGCCAGATTCTTTCTAGATTAGTTTCTACAGTCTCACGAAACTTCTGGATCCATCACCGAATCGTCCAGTACATGCTTCTCCAAAATACTGAATTTTCACCTACCTATTCTTCTTCGTTTCCTCTGAAATTTGGATATGTTCTACATCAAGATGTTCTCTACAAGTTTCATGAAGATATCTAAGTCAAATAACCAAAGTATAGTCGTCGTTTAGGTCCATGAAGTCTCGGGTGTCCTGTAATACATCTCCAGAATTTCCGTCTTCAAGATCTAGTCGATTTACTAGGTTATACTTGTTCATTTTGCTTCAAATTTGAGTATGTTGTAGTTTAAGATGTCCCCTACAACTTTTGTGAAGAAATTGAAGAAATATTCTTAGCATAAATCAACATGCAACCATGAATCCAACAAGAAGTCAGTGAAATCGTTCCAGATCTGAGGTCTTCGTAGGATGAGAGTTTAACCCCTCAAATCTCCATCATTTTCCACGAAATTTCAGTATGTTGTAGTTCAAGATGTTAGCTACAACTTTCATGAAGAAATCGAAGCCAAAATCGGACTCTAAACACACATGCAAGCTCAAACAACTTTCTGACTCACATGATCCGAGCTGGAACAGTCATGCGATTCAAGAATAAGCCAAGCACATCTCGGTTTTTCCCACTTAAACACCCAAAAATTCGACATACATGTAACACACACACATGCAAGAGCAGCAAAGGACCCCAACTTGCCTCTAGACCAAAGAAAACGACGGCACACGGCGGACGAACACGGCGGATGGACGGCGACGGGCGAGCTCCTCCCTCTCTCGGCTTCCCCTTCTCTCTCGGACGCACCCTCTTCCTCTCTCTCTCTCCCTTTCTCTCTTGGCCGAATGGCTAACCAGCCATTCTCTCTCTTTTCCTTCCCTTTTATTCCCCCTTAAACCTCATCATTAGCTTGCCTCCCCAATGCCCAATGCATGCCACCCCTCTTGCCACTTGTCACAACACATGCAAGATGGGCTTTGGGCTTGGGCTTGGGCCGGCCACTCTTGGGCCTCTTGGGCTGGTCGACAGCCCCCTTTTGTGGGCCTAATTGGGCCGACTTGCTTGGCCCATCAAGGCTTCGGCCAATGGGCCTAAGGCCCAACCTAATAAAATCAATTTTACCCCTTTCTTATTCTTTCTTTTAAGAATTAAATTACTAAATTCCACATGGCCAAAATCTTGTAATATTTTACATATAGGAATTTAATTTATGAGGTGCATAGCCAAGCATAGATTATTAATTTATCCTACAGTCCTAAATTCAAAATTCATAAACACAAGCACAATAACACATAGCCTTAAGAAAACTAATGGCTAACACATAGACCATAGGTAATTTCATTACCTAATTATAGGCTTTAATTTCTCTAGAGGATGACTTGAATTTTGGGATGCCACATAATCTCTGAACACTCGACCTCCACATCAGAAGGAAGGCCGTAAAAAGTACCCGCATGACTGGAGGGAGCGGCATATTTTTAATTTGAAATATTGTTCCCCAAAAGGGGTGAGTACAGCCACTCAGCAGGTAAAAGATCCATTAACTACTCAATGCATCACACAAGACAATCATAACATCATAGCAGAGTACATATCTTTCATGCATTCAAGCATAACTTACCTTGCAGCCATGCATATGACATCATAACCATACGTGCATACATCATGCACTCACCACCAAGCATCTATACATATACCGTCATGCCATAGATGCATATACAACCATGCATTCATCGTCAAGTATTCATTCATATCCATGCTTCATGTGCACATACCACAATGCACTCATACACATCATATTATACAGCCATGCATACATGTCACCATACCATGCATGATTCAATTTCACCATTTTATCTTTTTATTTGATCACCACATCTTTCTTTCCCGGGACCAGTAATTGCATCCCACATTTCATTGCTCGCACCCAACCTGGCATTGCGAGAAACCTCTGGCACACACACCACCTGGCATCTGGCACCCCCACATTCCAGGCATCTCGTATCCTAACTGGCATCATGAGGCATTCCCCGGGCACAAACCTCCGAGGCTTCCGGCACCCAACAATTCAGGGCATCTCGAAACTCCCGAGGACATCTGGGCATGTATCGTAATACAACCGGGCATCTGGCACCCAACCATTCCAGGCATCTTGATACTCCCAGGGCATTGTCGACTCTCCTCCAACAAATTTTCTCATTCATCATCATTCATATTCACAACTTTCTTCTTTTTTTTTTTTTTTTTTGTGTCTCAAAATCAACATGGCACATGATGTGATGGCAACAAAGTCAATTTCAACCTTTGATTCTATATGTAATGCCAAGAATCATCACATGTGTAGCAAGATTCAATCACTTAAAACAATACAATTCATGGGGCTCACTCAAAACAGAATAGTCATGCATCCAGCCTTTGAAATTCGCACAATCTAGCTTGCACAGTTTTTGAAAACATTTCATTTGAATGCCCAAATGACTTTCAAAAACTATGAAATTCAAACATGTGATAGTCAAGACATAAAGGCAGATATTTCATGAAGAACACTGCACCAAAATACCTTCATATCATGCGGTATAAACCGAACATCACAGCACCATTATCATAACCACTTAACTTGCATAGTTTTTGAAACATTTTCAGTTAAATAGGCAAATGAAATTCAAAAATTATAAAATTTGAATATGTTGTAGGGAAGACATAAATAGAGATACTTCATCAAGAACACTTTGCCGAAAGAACTTCATACAAAATGATACGGTCCACGTATTGAAAATGACTAAGTCCGCAACGCGTCAGATTACACGGTTTTAGAAATATTTCCAATTAAATATCTTAATGACCTTAAAAAATTTTGAAATTCGACTATGTGGTATTGAAGATCCTAAGGTAGATTTTTAATGAAGGAATAAAAGTCAGATTAGTTCTAAATGATTAAATATAGGCAATTAAAACTTCTGTTTCAATACTGAAGCTTCCAGATCTGACTACTTCCGAAAAACCACGATTTCACCTCTCTATTCTTGTTAGTTTTCTCTAGATTTTTTATATGTTAAACCTCAGGATGCCCTTTACATATTTTGTTGAGAAATCAAAGTGAAATTTCAACAAAAAGATAGCCTTACCGTCCATGCATGAACCAAAGGTAGTTACTGAAATCTCCAGACTCAGTCTCTCTGAAAAATAAAGATTTCACCCACTTATACTCGTTCGTTTTGTCCCAAATTTGAGTATGTTATATTTAAAGAAGTCCTTAACAACTTTCATTTGGGAGCCACGGCCGAAATCCAACTCAAACAACACATGCAAGCCAATGGAACATCCAAGGTCAAACTGTTTTCTCAAGAACAGTTTACTAGTCTCAAACATCCCTTTTAAAACTTCAACTTTTAACACCATAAACATCCGAAATCTATCAACATTCAAGAACACATACTAGGCACAACATGCAAGAGCAGATTAAGGATCCCAACTTGCCTCTAAACCAAGAAAACAACAAGCACACGGCGACTGGACACCGCGGTGATGAACGACGGACGATCGGCTTCCTTCTTCTTCGCACGCTCACTCTCCCTTTCTCTCTTGATTTCTCTCTTTCTCTCAGTAACTCTCTCTCTCTCTCTCTCTCTCTCTCTCTCTCTCCCTTTGGACGAACCCCTCTCTCTCCCTCTCTTTCTCGCTTAAACCGGCAGCATCATTTCCCTTAATCTGTCTTCCCCTCAATGATGAGTAATCATTGAATTGCATGGAGGACACTTGGCACACTTCAATGGACAAGTGGGGGAGGGCATGCAACCGGTCTCTTCCCCTCCCCTCTTCATGCGGTTGACAGCCCTTCATGGGCTCTATGGGCCGACCAGCTTGGCCCATCTTAGGCCCATCCCTCTTGGGCCTAAGACCCAAGTTTAATTAACCTAAAATTAACCCTTTTTTAAAACTAATTAAATCCCTATTTAATTAAAATACTAAATTGCAAATTAAGATAACTATACACTTGAAATTATAAATCCATAAGTTCCCATTTATCATACATATGGCCAAAGATAAAACTTCATTTCCCAAAATTCATCCATTAAAAACTTGACCATACATCTCATTCGCGAATCATGGATTAGAAGGCTGCAAAATACAATATTAGTACTTCCGTTGCCTATCCATGGCTCATGGCATATTTAGGGATTTTTATGAAATTCTAGGATGCCACAAATTATGATGGGTTGTGATGATTGCATCGTCTATTTACAGAATAAAAGCGCTACACAATATTTTGATAAAAAATGCGCACTTTTTCTTGAATGTGTATCCTGGCAAAACAAAGAGATATTAGAGAGCAAAAAGAATTTCTCAATATAGTAGATGTAGAAGAAGAGGCCAAAGTTTTGGGAAATCTGACCTCTCTTTATCTATGTAATCTTTTTTCCTTGCAATCTGTATGTGGTGATAACTTTCAGTCTGAGATAGAGGTCCTCTCAGATCTTAAGAGCTTATACATAAAAGTACTGTCCAATGCTTGCAACATTTTACAACTGTCGAAGCCGCTGAAGAACCTCAAGACCCTCCAGATCAAACTTTGTGATGAAATCAAAGAGTCATTTACTTGTGCGCTTGCAGAGTGTAAATTGCAGACCTTGGATCTCATGGAATTACCAAAGCTAGAGAGAATTGGTGTTACTATGGCCTCGTTGCAAGTACTGGAAGTGAGACTGTCCAAATCTTACAAGTTTATAAAAAACTCTTGAAGAAGCCAAAAATTCTAGAGGTTCTCTATATTTCCGGTGCAACTAGGCTAGAGAACATTTGCAGTCAGAAAATGAAGCCTGAGAACCTCGAGAATCTGAAACAACTGAAAATAGAATACTGTTCCAAGCTCGAAAGAGCTATTTAAACCTCATGCGCCTACAGAGTGTACATTGTAGACCTTGGATCTTATGGAACTACCAAAGCTGGAGAGAGAATTGGCATTACAATGGCCTCCTTGCAAGTACTGAAAGTGAGGCGTTGTCCAAATCTCAAAGAGTTCAAAAGGAACTCTTGGAGAAGCCGAAAATGTAGAGGTTCTTGATATATCCGGTGCTGATATCTCCGGATGCTGTTTTGTCTTATTTTCTTTCTGTTGAGTATGCGCAATGAAGAAGATGACTTTTCGTGAGTCGTTATGCAAATATCCTTTTTACTCGACCTTTTGATATTGTTTTTCCGTTAATTGTTAGGGATCTGAATCCGTTGGTTTGAATGAGCGTCGTAGTTGATTTTTGGCTTTTCCTAGGTGAGTGACATTATTTCTTCTTCGTATTTTAAACTCATGCTTTGAGAAATGCAATGGATTATATATTCCATGAGTTGATAAAAAGCATATCTTGTTGCATAAAACATGATCGAGCTATTATTGCCATTTTTGTTTTGGAAGGGAGTTATATTCCGACTTCAATTTGAATGGTTGTTTGAAAAAGGATTTGTGAAATTCTTTGTAAAAGAATCTTGAAATGTTTTGGAGAATGTTTTGATATTTATATATCAAATTTTGAGTTGTGATATGATTTCCTTTTTAATGTTGGATTACTGGATATTGTGATTGGTGGTTGGTGCTCAATGTCGCTGTAGACCCTGAGGGGTGTGTGAGTATGCGCATACTATTCTATGATATCCTTGTGGGCCGAGTCACCAGCTAATAATAGGTGGAGACCTTGCCAAGGGAGGAATCTTAGTTGTCTTATCACGAACGTTATGCGTGACCATGGTTAGACATTTGAGCATGAATTGGTTAATGGGGTGGATCATTAATGTGCGATTTGAGTTTGATCGATGGAATGGACCATCGATGTGATTTGATGAGATTAATCAAATGGAATAGACCATTGATGCATGTTTTATGAGATTGACTAATGGATTGAACCATTGGTATATTTGATATTTGAGTTATGATTATGTATTTGAGTAATGTTTTAAATGTGCATAGTGATTTCTCGATCCGCTTAGAAGAAATGTGTTACTCACTGAGCCGTGATAGCTCGCTCCTTTCTTATACTTATTTTTCAGGTTCTTCAGTGAGTCGCGAGTAGGCATGAGCGTTCGCTCGGGGAGGACTTTTGTGGTGGAAACTTTTTGGTATGACTTGTGCATAGTTAATAGGTTTATAAGTTAGTATTTGTCGAAGGTTTATGTTTTGATTTTTGTGAATTATAGATATACTCGATATTGTAACCAATTGCCCATTTTTGTCATATATATATATATATATATATATATATATATATATATATGTGTGTGTGTGTGTGTGTGTGTGTGTGTGGATGTATATATGTTGATATCAGATTGAATTTTGGTTACGTTGAGGCTGCGTCCTTTGGTAAAAGGATGGCCATGTCATGCCCCTTCTTTTTGTGAATCGGTGTGTCCTTCACATTGTGTCAGATGAGACTTCTTCTGCAACAATGTTCAAGCTCCATGAGATTTGTTTCCTGCTTTGTACCTAAAATAGGATGTGTCGGAATTCAATTGCTCATAGCAAGATGAGGAAGATCTGTAGAAGATAATTGTTGATTATACTATCAAGAACCGGTCTTACACGTCTTAGTATGCTTAAAATATTGTCATCCTCAAAACACCATGTGGATTTTTCCTAGATTCCAGTTTGAGAAATTAGTTCATCAAATCTTTGACATCAACAGTCATTCTCCCGGTTAGTCATCATCTGAACTTTTCAGTCTGACTAATTTCACACAAAGGGAAGCGGATCGGAAAATTTTAAGGACATGTCCGAGGAAAAATGGAGAGTTATGGTAGTTGAGATCAGATGCATGTGAACGCTACTTAAATCATGAGCTTAAGCTTTACGGGTACTACTATTTTGAAAAAATCTCTCCTTAATTAATTTATTACTGCATACTCAACCAACTGGGAGTTCAATTAGTTGCCAAATTGACGAGTGATGCTGCTCTAGCTGGATCAAGAATCAAAACTTTTTACCTATCAAAAAAGGAAGAAGAAAAGGCTGGTCGTGGGCAGAAGAAAACCATGTTTTACATTTTTGGTTGGCCAAATATAATAAGACATTTAATCCAGATTGGCAGCTTTAATGTCAATATTAAATAAATTCTACAAAGCATTAGACAGAAAAAGTTATGGTTGGGTTCCTTGTAATGTCTCCGTAACTACTGTAAATTTGGTTTTTCTTGCACGTTCTTGTTACATTTCCCCCTTTTTGTCTAGAGTTGTTGTATTATGTAATGTTCAATTTAATTCTTGAACTAACATGACCATATCAAATGTTGAAGAAAAGTTTAATATCGAGAAAATTACTATTTCAATCCTAAACTTTTACATTTTGCGAGTATGATCCTAAACCTTTGTGTGAAATTCTAATAATATCTTTCCAATCAATTGCCATTAGAAATAGTTGACGTAGTCCATTAGAAATTGTTGACGTAGCAATCCCCTTAAGATGTGGTTTTCGAGTGGAGTTGTATGAGGATCAAGGATGACTGTAGCAATTTCCAATTGCAATTGGTGAGAAATATTATATTGGAATTTCAGGTAAAAGTTTAGAACTACATTGATAATTGATATTCGTATGATAAGTTTAGAACTAATGGGATATGGGCAAATTCAACCCAGTCCAAACTCTAACAACATCAATCAAAGGACTCTCATTAGGATCTTTAATATGAGTAAAACATCATGCCAATTGGAATATATAAACTAATTTTAGGGTATATTCGTTCCACAAAAACTGAATGATTTGAATTTTTTTTTTCCAAAAAATGGTCTTTTGTATCACTCATAAAAATGAATAAAATGAAAACAATTTTATTTCCACGAAAATGACGAAAATGTTTAGATATAAATTGTTTTCAATTATGAAAATATTTTAAATTGACAAGTTCTTTCAAACAATATAAATGATCATTTTTCAAAAATTATTTTTAAACTATTCATTTTTCGTTGAATAAATAGATCGGATAAAAAAAAATGAGTAAAAAGAAGTTTCATGATTAAACCATGCCTGCAAGAATTGAACGACAAAGGCAAGAGCGCGTGATGATTTGTCGTTGCGGGTCCTCGTGTGAAAATTTTCTTTACTATTTCGGATGTTAGAAATAATTAAAAAATTTTAAAGATAATTTCTTCTGTTGAAAATTGCCGGTATATCTTTTTTGATGATGCATATCTTAATTAATATGTATTATCTTAAATAATAATATAATAAAGCGAATCCATGTACTCTTTTCTAAATATATCGCAATACATACATTCTACTTTTTTCTCTTCTATATTATTTTTTTTAGGATCAATATTATAAAAAATTCCAAATTAATAGATTTATAATAAGTTTATTCTTAACTAATTTTTTCATCATCAAAATCCCCAAATAAATACAATTTTACCTTTCATTAATTTAGATTAATATAATAAAAAAATCATAAATCGGTATATTGGCGTAAGTAAAATTTCAAATTAGTAATCATGCATAATTTAATTCAGTAATTTAATAAGAAAAATCAATAAAAATTAATAAAAAAATAAATTTGTCATGGGAATTGACTTAGGAAAAGCACAAGAGAGAAAAGGCGAAGACGAAGACGAAGACCAGAGAACACCGACGTGCGTTGACTCCGGGCAGCGGAGTATGAGTAGCAGCAGCGAGTCAGCGACTGAGCGAAGAAGAAGAAGCGAGAGAGCTTTTGAGAGCTGCCACGTTCTGCTTTGTGCGGTCTCGGCCGGAAAAGCTTTCGGAGGTTCGCAATTCTCTTCGTTTCTTCTTGTTTTGGTCTTACAGCGTGTGTTGATCTGGCTGGATGAGCTTTTCTTTCGGTTGTTCTTGTCTTCTGGGCTTCTGGGTCGATGCAGCGTTTCTTGTTTCTTGTGTATTATCGATGCGTGGCGACGCGCTGCTTCTTGGCTGATGCGGTCGCGTTTGGAACGATGCATGTGGGTCTTGAAGAGTTTGGAGTTCGCATTCAACGATCTTAAGCTGCCACATTTCCCCGGTCCCCCTGTGCATTTCGCTTCCGATGCGGTCGCCGTCTCCGATGTAGCGCATGTACATTCCATTGAAATTGTATGAAAGAATTAGACTTGATGGAACACGACACCAAAGGGTATAAAAGATGCTAGACATCTTGAAGCATTCGACTCTGACCCGACTAAACCCCAATAGTTCCCGACTTGTGTCCGAAGGAACTGAATTGTGAGATGAGTTGAGAGCCAAACCTGAACCGGGCTCGTCTTCTAGAAAGCAGAACCTGATGTAACCGACTTTAAAACTATATGAATACGAAACAGACCCGACCTGCCCATTTTCAACCTGTAGTTGCTACTTCATAATCTTTCTCCTCTTACTTTCATGGGAAAAATACATTCAATTGATGTCTGTCATCTATATTGATTTGCTCCTTACAGCTTATTTTGTCCACTTTACCCTTGTGCATTCGCAACACGCATCAGCTTGCCCCAGTTCTTGTCCCAGATGAATTTTTCGTTCGGAACGAGTCAATCTTGAAGCATATGACTTGTGAACAAATATGTACAATTGTCGAAGTAGCTTGTTGGACACCAGTTTCGTCCATTAAATGTTGTTTAGCCAAAACATTCGCTGTTTTGCATTCCCACTTTTGGAGAGATCAGTCGGGGTAAATTTGTCACATGTGTACTAGTTTTGGGTTTTTCATGGTCAAAAAAATAGTTTGGGGTAAATGTGTCACAAGTGTATCAATTTGGGGTTTTTCAGGGTATTAACCCTATATATATATATATATATATTGTTTCTTTTAATTTTTTAGTATTTTTTTATTTTATTTTCCTTTTTTTTCTTTTTTTTTTCTTTCTTTTGGATGGTCATTGGCCTCGCTTAGCCACGGCGAGGCTTGGCCTGGCCTCAGTTGAGCGAGCTCGAGCTCGCTCGGATTCGGCAAGGTTGACCTCGCCTAGCCACCGACAAGGCTCGGCCTTGCTGGGCCACCACTAGGCGACACCGACCTGGCGGTGGCTCAACGAGTTCGGCCTCACTGGATTTGGGCGAGCTTTAAGGATCTGGGTGAGCTCAAGCTCGCCCAGCTAAGGTGAGGCCAAGCCTTACCGGGGGCCGACAATGCTCCAGCAAGGTCACCAGCTATCACACCCCGATCCTCAAGCTCGTGCCGATCCTTTTCTGGTCGATAAAATTTTGCGACTTCCTAAAACGAGTGGCCGACCCTTTCTTTTTATTGCACATGCGAAAGCAAAAATAAATCTCCTGATAGTAATTATCTCGGGATAAAAAAGCAGGACAACAGATTTACACAAAATGAAACATGCTTTTATATTCACATAGAGTCATGTACAAGATCTATGATCAAAAGACTACAAAAATTGACTTTCCAAAAAGAAGCGGTCCTAATTGACCTATACTTCCGATCACCTCCTCTCAACTCCGGGTACTCCACTCGACAATCTTGAAAATTTAACCCATGACGGAGTGAGATATAAATCTCAGCGAGTTCACGTTCTAAACCTTTATTATGAGGGAAATATGAGTAGAAGTGTCCTAATCACATAATCACACAATCAATGAGATTTACCTCATTTCAGATCCACCCTGAAAGTCAGTACATTTTATATCTCAAACAGCATGAAAGCATGAGGAACAACTAAGCTCAATTAACTGGAACGCCATATTAAAATTCTCAAATAAGCATAGGAGTCTTGATTATAGAGCCAAATCGTTATGACACGTCCCATATTGTGCCACACAATTTTGTCCCATAATCCGGTGCATTCAACTCAATTAAACATGCGTTTCTAGTTTTGATCTTGGCATATAGCATGGCCTACTCTTACCCCATTGAGCACGGCATGTCTCTTTTAGATGGCTTTCCCGAAGGAGCATAGGGTTCAGAATCTACCGCGACCGATTTCTCGTTGTCCAGGAGTATCCCAAATAGAGATAATGTCCAGCTTAACAACCCGGAACGATTTTTCTTAACCATCACATGATCACTCAAATATGACCTAGGGCATCATGTATTGCACTCAAATGCTTTAATTAAAATGGTGAACCTAGCATTTTTCTTCATATTAGAAATACACATGAAAATATTCATGTGTGGGTACCGGTCAACTCGACCTAGAAAAATTGACATTCTTCCTTTTTAAAATTCCATTATTTTATATAGTAATTAAAACTATTTTCGGTGTTAAAATCCGACACCCGGGATTTTCTAAATAAATATTGAAAATTCACAATTTTTGGAATTAAATACCAAAAATCCAATCAGCACTGAATTTGCAAAAATTAACACTCAATTACAGAAATTAACCACACCATTGTAATTAGCACGAAATTCCAGTCATCGACTATACCGGCCTAATTTTCAGAAAAATAATTAATAATTAATTAATTTCTCAAATTAATTAAATAATTCAATTTAATTTCTAAAAATATTAACTTAGGCTAGAATCACTAAATTAAATACCAATCCGGGCTCGGAAAATTCCTAAATCCTTCTAGATAAATAATACAATTTATCTAGGCCTCACTTAATCTAATCTAACCACTTAACATGCATAATTGCATAATTAAATCACTAAATTAATCTAACTAACCACCTAATTCCTAATTAATTAAATCTAAACACCCTTTAAACGTTATTAGTCTACTAAGAAGAGTTTAGTGCATAAACTCACTGATTTATTGTTGAAATGGGTTCACCGCGATGACAGCACGGCCGAAATCCAAATTTTTGGCGGCGTCGACAGACACTCAGGCCGGAGCCAAACAAATCTTAGCCCAAAATGAGATTTGTTATTGAGTTGGGCTGGGCTTGCTTCGTGGGTTTGGGCTTCAAATAAGCCTAGCCAAAAATGAAGGTGGGTTGCAATGGAAGTTCACTTGGGCTGCTGGAGTTGATGGGTTGAATGTGTAGGATTCGCTGGACCAAATTCGCTGGGCTTCGTTGGCTTCTTGGGCTATTGGGTCGAACAACAAAAGAAACTGCTAGGCTGAACTAGAAGCAGCTGTGGAGATGGTCTTCGTTGGTGTCACGCACGGGGTAGCTTTGGCGAGGCAGGGGGGTCAACAAAAGAGGGAGACGGGCTAATGGGCTGATCGATCCACCAGCGACGATGGGGGCTGCTAAAGACGAAGACACGTGGCTGAAGGCAATGGCTGCTGCCTCATCAGATTACCAATAGTCTAAAGCGCCTACATGATCTCTTCGAATCTGGGATCACCAGGGACTGCTACCCCGGCACCACCCGATGGAATTGACGGCGGTACTATACCACTTGCGCTAGTCTCAGCCTGCGCTCTCCCTTGACCGCCTCGGGGACCGACTCTTGTTGGCGTCCTAGCTCGAGTCACTGACACTATGATCCTCTGCCTAGGAGTTCTTGGCTCTCGATCACTCATCTTACAGGCTCTTTAAAGATACCCGTTTTCCAATTCCATAGAGAATTAGAAACTGAGTGATCACCATAGCCAATTTACCAAATAGCTATCAATCACATCTATTAGTATAAAATAAAATCCACTCTTACTAACTATCCCAAGAACCCATCGCATCTTATCATTCCAAATACAGACTTCGCTCTGATGCCACTAAACGGGGATGTCATGCCCCGATCCTTGAGCTCGTGCGCATGCCTTTTTGGTCGATAAAATTTTGTGACTTTGCAAGATGAGTAGTTGACCATTTCTTTTTATTACATATGTGAAAGCGAAAATAAATTCCCTAACAGTAATCATCTCGGGATAGAAAAGTAGGATAATAAATTCACACAAAACGAAACATGCTTTTATTTTCACATAGAGTCATGTACAAGATCTATGATCAAAAGACTACAAAATCTGGCTTTTCAAAAAGAAGCGGTCCTAACTGACCTACACTTCCAATCACCTCCTCTCGGTTTCGGATACTCCACTTGATGATTCTGAAAATTTAACCCATGATGAGGTGAGATATAAATCTTAGTGAGTTCACGCTCTAAACCCCGATTAGGAGGGAAATACGCCTAGAAGTGTCCTAACCACACAATCACACAATCAAGGATACTTACCTCGTCTCAGATCCATCCTTCAGGTCAGTACATTTTATATTTCTGACAGCATGAAAGCATGAGTAACAACTAAACTCAATTAACTGAAACGCCATATTAAAATTCTCAAATAAGCACAAGAGTCCTGATTAATGGGCCATATCGTTATGACACATTCCATACTGTGCCACATAATTTTGTTCCATAATCCGGCGCATTCAACTCAATTAAACATGCGTTTCTAGTTTTGATCTCGACATATAGCACAGCCTATTCTTTATTCAACAGTCTCTTGGCATTGCCAGGCTTCATCTCACCCCATTGAGCTTAGCACGTCTCTTTCAGACGGCTTTCCCGAAGGAGCACAGGGTCTAGAATCTATTGCGACCGGCTTCCCGTTGTCTAGGGATATCCCAAATAGGGATAACGTCCAGCTGAACAGCCTGGGACGATTTTTCTTAACCATCACACGATCACTCAAATATGGCCCAAGGCACCTTACATTACACTCAAATGCTTCAATTAAAATGATGAACTTGGCCTTTTTCTTCGTATTAGAAATACACATGAAAATATTCGTGTGTGAATACCTGGTCAACTCGACCCAGAAAAATTGACATTCTTCCTTTTTAAAATTTCACTATTTTATATAGTAATTAAAACTATTTTCGGTGTCAAAATCCGACACCCAGGATTTTCTGAATAGATATTGAAAATTCACAATTTTTGGAATTAAATATCAAAATTCCAATCAACACTTAATTTGTAGAAATTAACACTCAATTGCAGAAATTAACCACACCATTGCAATTAGCACAAAATTCCGATCACCAGCTATCTCGGCCTAATTTCCGGAAAAATAATTAATAATTAATTAATTTCTCAAATTAATTAAATAATTCGATTTAATTTCTAAAATATTAACTTAGGCTAGAATCACTAATTAAATACTGATACGGGCCCGGAAAATTCCCGAACTCTTCTAGATAAATAATACATTTATCAAGATCTCACTTGATCTAATCTAACCACCTAACATGCATAATTGCATAATTAAATCACTAAATTAATCTAACTAACAATGTAATTCTTAATTAATTAAATCTAAACACCCCTTAAACTTCATTAGTCTACTAAGAAGATTTTAGAGCATAAACTCACCGGTTTATTGAGGAAACCGGTTCTCCACGATGATGGAACGATGGCGGCCGAAATCCAAATTTTTGGCGGCGTTGATGGACACTCGGACCGGACCTAGAATTGACCCAACAAATCTCAGCCCAAATTGAGATTTGTTATTGAGTTGGGCTGGGCTTGCTTCGCGGGCTTGGGCTTCAAATGGGCTTGGCCAAAACTCAAGGTGGGCTGGAATGGAAGTTCACTTGGGCTGCTAGAGTTGATGGGCTGAACGTGCAGGCTTCGCTAGACCAAATTCGCTGGGCTTCGCTAGCTTCTTGGGCTGCTGGGCCGAACAACAAAAGAAACTGCTGGGCTGAACCAAAAGCATCTGTGGAGATTAAAAAAAGTTCAGAGACCACCCATTTTATTATCTCATTAAATAAATTGAAAGCTCGCACATAACGGTCTTTCTTCCATTTAATGCACACACTTAATTGTTGTGGGTAGACAAAGGAAAACTTAACAATTCAGTTTTAAATTTAATATATAGATGTTAAACTTATACATGTTGCAATTGTAGTCCTTAATTTGTTGAAATTCCAATGAAAGTTCTTCTAATCAATTGCCATTGGAAAATCAGTGACCTGATGGTCCACACTAGCCATCATTTCGAGTAAAATTATTTATGTTAGGTGCAACGTATAGGACTATGGAGGATGATTAGATGCAAATAGTAATTTTCGATTGCAATTGATCATAAAGATGACTTTAAAATTTCATGTAAAGGTCTCTGTGTTGACGAAATTGGAAAATTTGGGACATGATTGGCTGTGATGAGATAATTTAGTGACTAATATGGTTATTATCCCAACGTCTCGGTTGGATGCATCATGAGGGCTTGTCTTGGCCTGGAAATTTACGCAAGATGGTGACATCCACCGTCACCCTAGAGCAAGTTCATATGACCAAACATGTGGGACGACAAGTTGTTTTGTTTTCTCTCCAATGAAAATATTGGGTGGTCCGGGACCTCCACGTTAGCATAGTCCCCAGCTACTCACGAGGTGCCATGTGGATGGTGGGCCCACCCGGTGTCTTCTACCCTCTTCCTCTCTCTCTCCTCTTCCTAGTCTGTCGACACCCTCTTTCCTCCTAGCCTGCATGCTCTCTCTCCTGTCAGAGCATTTATTGCGGGGAAAAACTTTTCTCTTTCCTTCGTTTGAGAAAGAAAACGGCCCTTCGTTCCTTCCTCTGTGTCTCTCCATTTGTTTCCTTTCGAAATTTTGAATCTAAACTTTTCTCCCTCTCTCCACGCTCGTTGCTGCTCCGCCGTGCATCAAGCGGCCGTTCCCCTCCCATTGCCGACGAACCACATTACGGCCGCTTCTACGCTAGTGCTCACTCACTTCTCTCTTTGGGCTCATTGCTGCTCCATCGTTCGTTCCGGCGTTCCCAGGATAGCAAATGCAGCACGCGAAGGAGAACGGCTGCTTGATGCACGGCGGAGCAGCAACGAGCGTGGAGAGAGGGAGAAAAGTTCAGATTCAAAATTTCGAAAGGAAACAAATGGAGAGGGACAGAGGAAGGAACGAACGGCCGTTTTCTTTCTCAAACGAAAGAGAAAATTTTTTCCCCGCAATAGACGCTCTGACAGGAGAGAGAGCGTGCAGGCTAGGAGGAGAGAGGGTATCGGCAGACTAGGAAGAGCCGTTTTCTTTCTCAAATGAAAGAGAAAAGTTTTTCCTCGCAATAAATGCTTTGACAGGAGAGAGAGCGTGTAGGCTAGGAGGAGAGAGGGTATCGGTAGACTAGGAAGAGAAGAGAGAGGGGAAGAGGGCAGAAGACACTAGGTGGGCCCACCATCCACATGGCACCTCGTGAGTGGCTGGGGATCACGCTGATGTGGAGGTCTTGGACCACCCAATATTTTCTCAATATTGGGTGGGTTTTACACTGGATGTAGGTGAAGTGTAAAACCATAGAAAAATCGACATGTGGAGTCCACGTTTAAATGGGGTTAGCGATTCAAAATTTGCGTCCTCCCCCTCCTCTGCTCTCTCTCTTGTAGACCCAGCCCACCTCTCTGCACGCTCTGCTCTCCTCTGCTCTCCTCTCCTCTGCAGACCATCTCCCTCCTCTCTCTCTCTCCTTCCGTGAAGAAGCAGTCTACTTTAGTTTTAGTATTGGAAAAGTCTCAATGCATGGCCCCACGATGACATGGAATTTTGAGAGCTTGAGAGATGAATGCAGCAAGCTAATTTCAATGACCTAAAAGTCGTAATAAATACAAAGGAAGTGGTCGTATTTCTTGTAGTTGTGGATTCAGAAAGAGATATGGATTGCTTGGTTCTGATTCTGTGTCTGTACCTCCTCTGGGGCTTGTTCCAAGCTCTCTCCTTCGTCGCCAACAGGGGCCGAAGAGCTCGGCCCTCCAACCTCCCCCCTGGTCCGCGGCCTCTCCCGATCATCGGCAACCTCCTCGAGCTCGGAGATCTTCCCCACAGGTCCCTATTCAAGCTCGCCCGCACCTACGGCCCCATCATCAAACTGGAACTCGGCTTTGTGACTACGGTGGTGGTCTCTTCGTCGATGCTCGCCAAAGAGATCCTCCAGACCCACGACGCTGTCTTCTCGAATCGCACGGTTCCCAATTCCATCACGGCCCATGACCATGACAAGCTAGGCTTGCCCTGGCTACCCGTTTCGCCTCTCTTCGGAAACCTCAGGAAAGTATACAACTTGCATATCTTCTCCAGCAAAAAACTTGATTTGAACCAACACCTTCGCAGCAAGAAAGTTCAAGAGCTGGTCGCCTTTGTGAGGAAATGCGCAGATACTGGCGAGGCGGTGAATGTCGGTGAGGCGGCTTTCAGGACCAGCCTTAACGCGGTATCAAACACTCTTTTCTCTTTGGACATGATAGAACCTTTGAATCCAGCTGGAGATCTGAAGGAGGTGGTGTGGCAAATTTTTTATGAGATTGGAAAGCCTAACCTGGCAGATTACTTTCCCATGCTCAAGAAGATCGACCCGCACGGTTCGAAGCGTCACCTTGAGGTGCTTATCCAGAAGATGTTCGACTTTTTCGATGGTGTGATCCAGAGAAGGTTGCAGCTGAGGACAGAGAAGGGTTGCGTGAGGTGTAACGATGTTTTGGATTATCTCCTTGATTTGATTGAAGATAAAAATGAGACCCTGGACATCTCCCTAGTCAAGCATCTATTTCTGGTACCATCTCCTCTATCATGCTTCCCTAATTGTGATAATTATGATCTAATTTCTTGGAAAAAGGCTCTCTGATTTGTGACGTGGATCATGCAGGACATAATCGGCGGCGGTAGCGAAACCACTTCAAGCACTCTGGAGTGGGCAATGACAGAACTACTTCGCAACCCAGAAAAGCTATCAAGAGCCCAAGCTGAGCTCCATCAAGTCATTGGCAAAGGCAAGACGATCGAAGAAGCCGATATTTCTCGCTTACCCTATTTAGAAGCTGTCTTGAAAGAGACTTTCCGGTTGCACCCAACGGCTCCTCTCCTTCTTCCTCGAAAATCTGGGGAAGATTTTCCTATAGGCGGTTTCACCATTCCAAAGGGTGCACAGGTTTACGTAAATGTGTTCGCGATAGGACGAGATCCGAGCACTTGGGATGATCCAGACAAGTTCGTGCCCGACAGATTTCTTGGATCTGATATTGATGTTAGGGGACAAAACTTTGAGCTGGTACCGTTTGGTGGTGGCAGGCGGATTTGTCCGGGGTTGCCATTGGCTGCGAGAATGTTGCCTTTGATGCTCGGTTCGCTCATCAACATATTCAATTGGAAGCTCGAAGATGGTGCTATCCCCGAGAACATGAACATGGAAGAAAAGTTCGGATTAACCGTCCAAAAGGCTCAATCTCTAAAAGCTGTACCCATTCCTATATGAAAGAAGAAAAAGAAATGCATGTTCGCGTTACATTTTACGTAATTATGATGGGTTGTGATGATTGCATCGTCTATTTACAGAATAAAAGCGCTACGCAATATTTTGGTAAAAAATGCGCACTTTTGCTTGAATTTGTATCCTGGCAAAACAAAGAGATATTAGAGAGCAAAAAGAATTTCTCAGTATAGTAGATGTAGAAGAAGAGGCCAGAGTTTTGGGAAATCTTACCTCTCTTTATCTGTGTAGTCTTTTTTCCTTACAATCTGTATGTGGTGATAACTTTCAGTCTGAGACAGAGGTCCTCTCAGATCTTAAGAGCTTATACATAAAAGTACTGTCCAGTGCTTGCGACAATTTCAACTGTCGAAGCTGCCGAAGAACCTCAAGACCCTCCAGATCAAACTTTGTGATGAAATCAAAGAGCCATTTACTCGTGCCCCTGCAGAGTGTAAATTGCAGACCTTGGATCTCATGGAATTATCAAAGCTGGACGGAATCAGCGTAGTACTGGAAGTGAGACTGTGTCCAAATCTTACAAGTTTATTAAAAGCTCTTGAAGAATCCGAAAATTCTAGAGGTTCTCTATATTTCCGGTGCGACTAGGCTGGAGACCATTTGTGGTCAGAAAATGAAGCCTGAGAGCCTCGAGAATCTGAAACAACTGAATATTAAATACTGTTCCAAGCTCGAAAGAGCTGTTTAAACCTCATGCGCCTGCAGAGAGTACATTGCAGACCAAAGCTGGAGAGAGCATTGGCATTACAATGGCCTCCTTGCAAGTACTGAAAGTGAGGCATTGTCCAAATCTCAAAGGGTCCAGATGGAACTCTTGGAGAAGCCGAAAATGTAGAGGTTCTTGATATTTCCGGATGCTGTTTTGTCTGATTTTCTTTCTGTTGAGTACGCGCAATGAGGAAGATTACTTTTCGTGAGAAACTCTGCTTTTTATCTGTTTGATCTCCATTCTATTCTCTACCATCAAACTGCACAGATGTATTCAAAGCCTCACCAGGCAATCTCGCAGCAAATTACTAAAATCAATGCCGTCCCAAGTGTTTGGTACATAATTGAAGTGAAGATTCAAAAGAAATTTAGAGATCTAACTGGACTTTCCCTTAGGAAAACTTGCCTTCAAGCATGAAGCACAAGTCATCTCATCTTCAGTTCCATATTAGCACCAGACCGTATCTTCATGTATTAAAATCCAGGTTTTCATGAGGAAAGCAATGCAAAGTTCATGCTTTTTCAACTTTGAAAAGGATAGTTGCTTGATATATTCATGCTGCTCATTGTGTCAGGTGAAGTTTCTTCTGCAACAATGTTCAAGCTCCATGAGATTTGTTTCCTGCTCTGTACCTAAAATAGGATGTGTCTGAAATCAATTGCTCATAGCAAGATGAGGAAGATTTGCAGAAGATAATTGTTGATTATACTGTCAAGAACCAGTCTTACACGTCTTGGTATGCTTAAAATATTGTCATCCTCAAAACACCGTGTGGATTTTTCCTAGCTTCCAGTTTGAGAAATTAGTTCATCAAATCTTTGACATCACCAGCCATTCTCTCGGCTAGTCATCATCTGAACTTTTCAGCCTGACTAATTTCACACAAAGGGAAGCGGATCGGAAAATTTTAAGGACATGTCCGAGGAAAAACGAGGAGTTATGGTAATTGAAGTATAGAAACCCGCTTCCCTTTGTGTTAGTAAATACTAGATGAGATCAGATGCATGTGAACGCTACTAAAATCATGAGCTTTACGGGTACTACTATTTTGCAAAAAATCTCTCCTTAATTAATTTATTACTGCATACTAAACCAAGTGGGAGTTCAATTAGTTGTCAAATTAACGAGTGATGCTGCTCTAGCTGTATCGAGAATCAAAAACTTTTTACCAACCAAAAAAGGAAGAAGAAAAGGCTGGTCGTGGGCAGAAGAAAACCATGTTTTACATTTTTGATTGGCCAAATGTAATAAGACATTTAATCAAGATTGGCTACTTTAATGTCAATATTAAATAAACTCTACAAAGCATTAGACAGAAAAAGTAATGGTTGGTTTTCTTCTAATGTCTCCGTAACTACTGTAAATTTGTTTTTTCTTGCACGTTCCTGTTACATTTCCCCCTTTTTTCTAGAGTTGTTGTATTATCTAATGTTCAATTTAATTCTTGAACTAATATGACTCTAT
Source organism: Eucalyptus victrix (assembly GCA_016097545.1). NCBI lineage: Eukaryota > Viridiplantae > Streptophyta > Magnoliopsida > Myrtales > Myrtaceae > Eucalyptus > Eucalyptus victrix. Next base: position 55,005,022 of record CM027839.1, on the reverse strand, counting down.
CAAATGTTGAAGAAAAGTTTAGTATAGAGAAAATTATCATTTCAATCATAAACTTTTACATTTTGCAAGTATGATCCTAAATCTTTCTATGAAATTCTAATAGTATCTTTCTGACCAATTGCCATTAGAAATAACTGATGTAGTAATCCCCTTAGGATGTGGTTTTCAAGTGGAGTTGTATGAGGATCGAGGATGATTGGATGCTACGTAAATCAATTTCCAACTACAATTGGTGATAAATATTATATTGGAATTTTTCGTGCAAAAGTTTAGGACTACATTGATAATTGGCATTCGCACGATAGGTTTAGAACTAGATACAAGCAAATTCATCCCGGTCCAAAGTCTAACAACATCAATCAAAGGACTCTCATTAAGATCTTTAATACGAGTAAAACATCACGCCAATCGGAATATATAAACTAATTTTAGGGTATATTTGTTCCACAAAAACTAAATAATTTGAATTTTTTTTTCCTAAAAATGGTGTTTTGTATCACTCATAAAAATGAATAAAATGAAAACAATTTTATTTCCACGAAAAAGATGAAAATATTTAGATATAAATTGTTGTCAACCATGAAAAAAAAAATTAAATTGACTACTTTTTCAAACAATATAAATGATCATTTTTCAAAAATTATTTTTTAAATTATTCATTTTTCATTGAATAAATAGAGCGGATAAAAGAAATGAGTAAAAAGGAGTTTCATGTTTAAACCATGCCTGCAAGATTCGAACGACAAAGGCAAGAGCGCGTGATGATTTGTCGTTGCGGGTCCTCGTGTGAAAATTATCTTTACTCTTTCGGATGTTAGAAATAATTCAAAACTTTTTAAGATAATTTCTTCTATTAAAAATTGCTCAAATCTCCCCTTGACGATGCATATCTTGATTAATATATATACATACATACATACATATATATATATATATATATATATATATATATATATATATATATCTCTTAGATAATAATATAATAAGGCAAATTCATGTACTCTTTTCTAAATATATCGCAATACATACATTCTACTTTTTTCTCTTTTATATTATTTTTTTTAGAATTAATATTATGAAAAATTTCAAATTAATACATTTATGATAAACTTACTCTTAACTAATTTTTTCATCATCAAAACCCCAAAATAAGTATAAATTTACTCTGAAATAATTTGTTGTCCATAAAACGCTCTAAATTCAGACATTTGTGATAAATTTATTTTTCATTAATTTTCATTAAATTATATGAATATCATGAAAAGTCACAAATTAGTACATCTATGTAAGTAAGATTTTAAATTAGTTTATATGTTAACTATCAAGCATAATTTAATTTAATAATTAATAAAAAATAATAAAGAATAAATTTGTCATGGGAATTGATTAAGGAAAAGGACAAGAGAGAAAAGGCGAAGACGAAGACGAAGACCAGAGAACACCGACGTGCGTTGACTCCGGGCAGCGGAGTATGAGTAGCAGCAGCGACTGAGCGAAGAAGAAGAAGAAGAAGGAAGAGGAAGAAGAAGCGCGAGAGAGCTTTTGAGAGCTGCCACGTCCTTCGTTGTGCGGTCTCGGCCCTGGAAAAGCTTTCAGAGGTTCGCCTTTCTCTTCGTTTCTTCTTGTTTTGGTCGCATGGCGTGTGTTGATCTGGCTGGATGAGCTTTTCTTTCGGTTGTTCTTGTCTTCTGGGCTTCTGGGTCAATGCAGTGTTTTTTGTTTCTTGAGTGTATGCTCGATGCGTGGCGACGCGCTGCATCTTGACTGATGCGGTCGCGTTTGGAACGATGCATTTGGATCTTGAGAGTTTGGAGTCCGCATTCACTGATCTTAAGCTGCCACATTTCCCCGGTCCCCCTGTGCGTTTCGCTTCCGATGCGGTCGCCGTCTCCGATATAGCGCATGTACATTCCATTGAAATTGTATGAAAGAAATAGACTAGACGGAACATTACTCCAAAGGGTATAAAAGATGCTAGACATCTTGAAACATTCGACTCTGACCCGACTAAACCGCAGTAGTTCCCGACTTGTGTCCGAAGGAACTGAATTGTGAGATGAGTTGAGAGCCAAACCTGAACCGGGCTCGTCTTCTAGAAAGCAGAACCTGATGTAACCAACTATAAAACTATATGAATACGAAACAGAACCGACCTGCCCATTTTCAACCTGTAGTTGCTACTTCATAATCTTTTTCCTCTTACTTTCATGGGAAAAATACATTCAATTGATGTCTGTCATCTATATTGATTTGCTGCTTACAGCTTATTTTGTCTACTTTACACTTGTGCGTTCGCAACCAGCTTGCCCCAGTTCTTGTCCCTGATGAATTTTTCGTTGGGAACGAGTCAATCTTGAAGCATATGACTTGTGAACAAATATGTACAATTGTCGAAGTAGCTTGTTGGACACCAGTTTCGTCCATTAAATGTTGTTTAGCCAAAACATTCGCAGTTTTGCATTCCCACTTTTGGAGATTTAGTGTTTACGGAAGGGATTGGACACGAACAATCTTTTGGCCAAAACCTTTAATTGAAAAGAAAAGTGAGGCACAACAAACTTCTGGGCAAAGTGAGACAAGGAGAAGCTTTAGGGATGTTTTCCTGCTTCCTTTTGCCATCGTCATCATGAAATGAACCAATGTAAACTTTTCCCTGTGCATTTGTAGTCAGCTGTAGGACTCCAGGGAACAACTACAATAACCAACTCCAACTTATTTATTACGTCCAAGTGCTACAATACAACTGTAATCTGCCTTTATATGCAGTTGTAGACTTCCCAAAATCAAACTTCTTGTTACAATCTGTATTCTGGAGAACAACTATTGTAACAGATGATTTCCTTGTTGTGCAGAGTTCCTTATGAGTCCTGTTGAACACTAAGTGGTTTACCAATACAGTCAATGCATCCAAGCAAAAGCCTTAAATTTTGATATTGGCATATGTTTAAAGCTGACAAATTTCACCTAACTCTCACAATGAATTTGTTGGAAGAAATTTGAGTCCACCATAGGAGAACCAGGGAGTGCTACTCTTTTATCCTTGCAGATTGATCAGAACTTCACAAAATGCGGAAGTTAGATTGTAAACCCCTGTATGCTAATTTTCCTGATGACATGGCAAACTCCATTGTTTATATATTGCATTTGTAAGGGTATCTGCAAGAATTCGAAGACTACATGGTTAGGCTATAGTAATCTTATTTCATTTGAAAAATATCGGGACATTGATTACAAGTAAAGCAATCATACTTCCTGTCCCGGGGGCTTCTAGAGACTAGAAGTAGCAGTATGCGACATTTGTGTTTGATGAGACAATAAACATTTTTACATCAGATGGTTTCCAGGTTGGAGTAGTTACATTTTCTTCCTCAAAGTCTTTTTCCCCCCTTTTTGGAGCCTTTGTAGTTCAGATTTGACAATGGATGCTTGTATTGAAGCATAATATGGAATGGTGCATGTGCAACAGTCGTTGTTCTGTATGGTTAACTTAGAAGGATAGTTCAGTAGAAAAAGGAAAAAGAAAGAAAATTATCCTTAACCAATGTCCCGTTTGTACAGTTGCATTCGCCAGCAATGGCCAACCCGACAGATTCTCTGGAAATTCGGAAACAAGAGATTATAGATTCTTTAAATGATGAAAATGTGCAAAGAATTGTCCTTTTTGGAGAAGCTGGAGTGGGTAAAACATGGATGGCAAAAGAGATAAGTACTTCTGCCAGCCTCCAGGACTCTTTCTATGGAACTATTTGGGTGGTCCCAGGATATGAAGGCAAATCTCTTGTTGAATATATTGCCATTCAGCTGTCCGTATTTCCTTCTAATGAGGAGCAGGAGGAAGATGACAATGCTGAGATGAAGCAGCAGGAGCAAAAAGTGGACCAAGAAAATCTGAAACAGGAAATAAGGAAAAAGCTTGACTCAATGAAATCTAAACTTGAAGGAGTGAAAAAACCAAAACTTGAAGAGAAGAAATCTGGAAAGCCTGAACCAAAGTCAACGCTGAAGGTTGATCAGAGAGATGCTCCTGGGCCTGGAAAAGGTCCACATCTTCTTGTGGTTCTGGATAATATTACTGACCAAAAGAAAATTCTTGATAATTTAAGTGACCTTCTTTCTCATCATGCGCACCTTCTTAAGGTTTTAATCACAAGAAGAGGCAGTGATAACATTATTAGCAATGAGGGAAATGGGGATACAATTCAGACAGACAATAGCAGGTCATATGAAATTGGATTCCTGTCTCCGGTTGACTCAGAAAAGTTACTGCAGAAAAGGGTCAAGGCGGAAGTTTCTAGGGCAACTGGGTTTGGAAGACTGTCTGCAGCTATTGGTAAATATAGCGCAGGTCATCCTGGGGCAATTATCATAATAGCAGAAGCCTTGAATCATGTTAAGGACGTTGAATTGGAGGGTAGACTTGAAGAAGCGGCCTCTATAATGGAATCTTCTGATATTGAAACATTACTCCAGCATGTGTATGAAATGTTGCCAAGCATCCTCAATAAGTGCTGTTGGCACTGCAGATGCTTGTTTCTCCATCATGATAGCATCCACTACAATGAGCTGATAACTCATTGGTTATTGGAAGGGTATTTTGATGACCGTGATAATATTGAGAAGGCCTATGAGGATGCACATTGTACTCTGATAGAGCTCATAGGCCGTGGATTTCTAAGAGAAAGGGAGTGTAGTTATGTTTATATGGAAAGTGATGCTTTGGAAGTGACTGATCATCGACGTGATGGACTTAGCGGGGCATGCGTTGGCGTGGCTAGTGTGCTGAAGGACCGAATTTGGGCTGGTCTTGGGAGGGTTATACAGACGGATGGGATGGTCAAGGCAGGACATGGGAAATGGAGTGAGATGTCCACGCTCCTTATTGATGGTGCTTGTTTTCGCAGGGAAGCCCCTGAAACATTCTTCCGACAACTTAAAGTCCTAGTCATCTTAAATCCGATGTTCAAAAAGCTGCCCTCACCACTTTTAGAATTGAAGGAGCTTCAAATACTTATTCTGAGGGGCTGTCATTTATTGGAGAGTGTAGATGAAATCCAGGAACTTACGAAATTACTAGTTCTTGAGATATCTGGTGCTTGTTTGTTGAAGGAAATCCGTGAAGATCTTTTTGAGCCTATGAAAGATCTTAGATCGCTTAACTTATCTGAAGTTGGCATTAAGTGGCTACCTACTTCTGTCTTGAATCGGAGCGAACTCCGTTGGCTCATTCTTAGAAAGTGCCCCAATTTGGAACGACTGTGTAATCCTGATTTGTTGAAGAGAAAGGAAGAAGCAAAACAGGAAGTGCTTTCATTGGCAAAACTGGAAGTGCTTGATTTCTCTGGTTCAGAATCTTTCCAAAATATCCAGGTCAGGACCCTCAATCCGCTCCAGAAACTTCAAATTCTCAATCTTTCTAAAACCAAGATTGGGCGCTTGCCCTTTTTTCACAATTTGGGAGAGCTCACTCGACTCCTCCTAAGTGACTGTGCATCCCTGGCAAGACTTCCCACCCTAAGACCTTTAACAAAACTTGAGATTCTCGTTCTTTCAGGGACAAAATCTTTAAAAGAAGTACAAGATGATTCTCAAGAAACTAAAACTAAATTTAGAGTTCTGGATCTCAAGGGTAGTGCTGTGAATAAGCTACCTAGCAACATCAATGGCTTATCTCATTTTTCTTTGAGTGATTGCGCTTGTCTTCTAAAATTGCCATCCACGCAGAACCTCAAAGGCCTTGAGGGGCTGGACCTTTCTGATGCCTCTATATTGGAAGAATTTGAAGATGATTCATTTGGACATCTGAATTCCCTTCGCCAACTCATCCTCTCAAATACTAAAATAAAAGCTCTTCCATCACTTCCTGAGCATTCTGAACTCCGTGTCCTCGTGCTAAAGAATTGTAAATGTCTTACTGAGTTGCAAAACTTGAGTAAACTTCAGAAATTGGAAGTTCTTGATCTCTCAGGATGCTCTGGGTTAGTGATAGCAAGCAATGACTCCTTTCAGGGCATGTCTCACCTGAAGACGATTGATCTCTCAGAGACACAAATTAAAAGCCTTCTGCCAGATTGCTTTCCTATCAGCCTCCGTCAACTAATAATAAGAAATTGCCCCAACTTGAAAGTCCATAGCTGGAAAGACCTGCCAAAACTAGAGGTACTCGACCTCCATGGCTCAAAATCTTTGAGCAATATACTTGGCTTTCTTTGTCATATGAGCAAACTAAGGATTCTCAACCTCTCTGAAATAAAATTTGAAGAATTGCCATTGCTTTCTGACCTCACTAACCTTAGTGAACTCTCTTTGAGAGATTGTTCCTGCAAAGTGTCGAAGCTGGATGCCCTAAAGGAGCTTGAGCTGCTGGATCTATCCGGGACTAAAGTTGACTCTTTACCTACCCTTACTACTTTAGGCAACCTTCGGCAACTACTGCTAAGAGATTGTGCTGATTTGGGAGGTTTGGAAAACTTGGATTCTCTTACCAAATTGGAGGTTCTAGACCTTTCAGGCACAAAAATAGAACAATACCCCTATGAAACCTCGGCTATGACTAGTCTGAGGAAGATCAATATGCAGAATATGAAAAATATTATGGGAATTGATTGGAAGAAGGTAAAGTATATTCCAGAGGAGTTCAACTTGGAAGGTTGCGGATCCCTAAGTTCTGAGAATCCTGCATCTCCTGACAGTCCTTCCATATTGATGCGTGGCACCAGCTTTCTCCAGTTCATGGAAAAAAGTCCCGAGTTGTGGGATACATACTTCCAAAAATTCCACTTTTGTGTTTGGCTTTCCAAAAATGAAGATGGAAGGATATACGACCTTAGAGACTGGGGCCTACTGACTGATATCAAGTTTCAGGGAAGAATTCCTCATCATGAAGAGCTAGGTCGGTATCTGGAGATCCATGGATCCTATTGCAAATCCAGTCCACCTGAAAGTGTTCTTGAGCATGCTGAACACATATCGTTAATTGATGATAGCTCTTTTAGTCACTTATCTGAACTTGTTAAAGAGAATTTGAAATCAATAAAGAGCTGCTGGCTTGAAAGGTGCATGAGTATCAAGAGTATAGTTGATAGACAAGAAGATGCCAGAGCTTCAGGAAAGCTTGAGTTTCTTTATCTGTGTAATTTGTCTTCCTTAAGATGCGTATGTGAAGTGCAGTCCGAGGTCTTTGAAGGTCTTAAGAGCTTGCATATAGAGTGTTGCCCAATGCTCACCAGCATCTTCCCATCGTCCAAGCTGCCAAGGAAGCTCAAGACCCTGCGGATCAAATTTTGTGATGAAATCAAAGAGCTATTTAAGCCTGGGATGTCTGTAGAATGTAACTTGCAGACCTTGGATCTCATGGAATTACCAAAGCTTGAGAAAATTGCGGTTATGATGGTCTCTCTGCAAGTGCTGAAAGTGAGACGATGCCCAATTCTTAAGAACCTTTGCCCATTGTCCGATCTGCCAAAGAAGCTCGAGACCCTCCAAATAAAATCTTGTGATGAAATGAAAGAGCTATTCGGCCCTGGCATGGCCGCAGAATGTAACTTGCAGACCTTGGATCTTATGGAATTACAAAAGCTTGAGAAAATTGGGGTTATGATGGTCTCCCTGCGAGTACTGAAAGTGGGATGGTGTCCGTATCTGGAGAATTTAGAGGAAGTGCTTGGAGAAGCTGAAAATCTGGAAACTCTCCATATTTCTCATGCTGTTAGGCTGAAGACCATATGTAATCAGAAAGTGAAGCCGACGGGCTTCAAAAAACTAGAACAGCTCAAAATAGAGTCTTGTCCCCATCTCAAAGAAGTTTCTCCCTCATCTGAATTACCGCAAAACCTGGAGGTTCTTGAGATAGACTCTTGTGAAAGCTTGGAAACTATATTCGTAGGCAGCTCAGCAGGTTCTTCATTGTCAAGAGTACGACTCCGCTGCTTGCCTAAACTAAGCAGCAGCGGGTTCATAGTACGTCCTCAATATGATGTCAGCAGCTGCCCAAATCTGCAAATAGACCGATCTGGTTGAGTGAGACGTAAGTTCATATATACTTAGAATTTGATGAGAAGCTCACTGATCAATGCTTTAAGAATATCATTCAGTTCACACTTCCCGGTTCAGCTCACTCTCCTTCTCTCTCCACGGAATTTGGTATTGTCATCTCATCATCGTGTAACTTCGGAACTCAACCATTTTGCAGGCATTTCACCAGTCATGAATCTGTGATTATCCATTGAATGTAAGAGAAATTTCCCCCGAAATATCTGGCAGATTTTTTTCTTCTGTGATGTATCAAATGATCATGATCATCGTGAATGGAAAGAGAAAACATCGGAGCCTTACTAGCTGCAATGTCCGACCACCCTTGCTCTAACTCAATGCATATGTTTCCTTGAGGGTTGTGATGCAGCATAGAATCAGATACTGGGGATGTCAGGTGTGACTTAATTTTCATATAGCATAGTCTGTCAAGTCTACACTGTTCTTTGATGTTTGGTTTTAGGCTCCTCATTTTGTATGTACTTATTCAAATCCCATGTAAATCGATGCCATTGCAATAGCAGTGTTGTCATACCTCTCTAATGGAGCTCGCCATTTTTCAATTTGTTACGTACCGAGGCTCTTATTTACATTTCTGAACTAGGTTCTGATTCCAATTGGCAACCCTTAATCATTCATGTATACCAGGTTAGATGTTACTGTTACGAGCTGAGTAATTTGTAATTTTAGAACCGAGGACACACATTACATCAGACTTCACGAGTGAATGTGTGATCAGTAAAGCATCAAACGAGAAAATCATATACTGAAGTATTCGGAAGATGCCACGGTGTCCAATCTTTCGCTATTATTGGAATTCCGTACGTGAGAACTGCAGTAGTTCCTCAAGATGTTTCTATGATGATATTATGCAGTAGCTCCCAAGCGGTGAGAAATTACAATACCGCAATCTCAAATTACACATTCATCTCAAATTATTTTTCGTCTTATCATATATATACTCTAAACTAATTTTGGTCTCAGAAAAATCCAAAAATCAACATCTCTAACTCAGATCCATCATCGGTAATAGTTTAAAATTCTTCATGAAAAGATTATTAGTTCGGAATATACGTGTCACGAAGGTATTAGTTTAGGATTTTAAATGCTATTAACCAAATATAAACATCTTTATTCAAGCTGCGAATTTGCATAAAACTCTTCAAATTCTCAAGTACAAAAATTCAGCTGATCAGTCGCCATGTGACGCCGGGCATCGGCATCCTTTTCGACGAACGACGGCTTCAAAGATTCGGTGGTTGGCAGGGGGAAGGAGACGAGATTGCAGTACAAAGAGTCCAGTACAACGATGAAGTACAGGGACTTTCCGCCCCCTTCTTTTCCTCCCCACGCAATGACGTTCCCCGACAAGACCCGAAACCTCTGTCTCCTCCCCTCGTTCAGCAGATCGAGAGGGCAGTACAAAAGGAATCCGAGGTCACCGTGTACTGCACCCTCATGGCCACTACAGTATAAAAGACCGGCTCCGGATATACGAAAGCTTCAGATCTTGATGATGATGATGATGATGATGATGCTCGAGGAGATGGGAGACTCCCATGATGCAGAAACATCATTGAGTGCAGCGTTGATGAAATCGCTCGGTTCCACGTTTCCGGGGCAGTTCTTGCTAGGGTGGAACGGGATCGGTTTCGCCGGCGCTGCACTCAATTATGTTTCTATTTTTGGGTCGGCGGCGGTGGCTCAGCCAGAGATTTCGAGGTTTCGTACTACTTTGGTTGTCTGGATTTGTAAGCAGTATTGGATCTAGAGTTCATATATTTGGGAAGCTAGATTAGAGTACGTTGATTTAGGATGCAAATTTCATTTATGATTGCATATCTACTAGAAAGTATTTGGATGTGTTCATCACTACCACTCGCCTTATGTGTTTGTTTGTGGCGATAATTGTTATGAAATCATCGATATTTTCTTGTTAGATTGTTTCAGAAAAGGTTGTCTCTAGCAAGCTCGAGTTTGTTTATAGGAAATTTTGATTCGTCAAAAAAGTAAGGAAATAGTTTCAAGCATGGAATTGCTCCAGTTTTTGAGTCGATTTTTTAAATTGATTCTTCTAGGGTATTTTGTGCAAAGATACTCGTGTTGATCAAAGGTCCAATGAGAAAGCATTTTTCCCTAGACGACTTCACAACAAAACTTTACCAAAACTTTACCAAAACTTGAATCTTGAGCCAAACATTATATTCATGTTGGCATTTTCCAAAATGTTCAAATATAAAAAGTTCTAACATGCAATAGTCGTTCAATGATGACTTTATGTGCATTTGATGCATTAAATAATGATTCATACCTCAAAATGAGTTTGCCCAGTTAAAGTAATGTAATTAATGGTATAAGTGATTTGAGATAACAGATCGTGATAGTATCAGGAAAGGAGTCTTCGCCCCACATGAGATAAAGATGGACTTGTTCCATCATATAGTTTGGGCTACTAGAATATGTTTTCTCTAGAGCTTTTGATTTGGTTGTATTGAAAGAGGCAACAAATTGAGATTTTTTTATTTATTTATTTATCAAGCTAAGTCATTTCAAATAGAAAAAATATTAAGTTTTGGAATTTATAAAAGTAACATGTGTAGCATCTATTTCTTCCACGTCTACCAATTGATTATGCAACCAATTCTAATAATGAATTATTCAATTTGACTCTATGTGCGACTAATGCATTAAGTAGTTGTCCGTACCTACGAGTGGCCGTATCCAATTAAAATAATATAGTTAATGATATAAGTGATTTGAGATAATTGACCGTGATAATATAGGAGAAGGAATCCTTGGCCCCCATCAAATACAGATGCACTTGCTCTATCATATAGTTTGGGCTCTTAGAAAATGACTCCTCTAGAGCTTTTCATTTGATTGTATGGAAATGCGCAATGAATTGAAGTTTCTCTATTGGGCTTGACCAATTGAGTTATCAATTTTAGAATTTATAAGAGTTTAATTTATGTCGCATCACATCAATTTCTTACACGTTTCCCAACTAATTACGCAATCAATTCTAATAGTGATTCATTGAACTTGACCTCAATGGTCACATCACATGTGGCATTTCGATCACGACAACTCATGATGGAGTCTTCCGAAACCAGACTTTTTCATGGACTTTGTTTGATCCTTGAATGTTCCTAAGAGAGAGATCCGCTAGATATGGGAGATCACATAAGTGGCATAACGCTAGTTGTTGAAGAAAATATCTACTTTATGGTAATAAAATGCTTCTTATTTTACCCTAATGAATGTACACCTTTCTAGGACATCCTAGGGACATTACGTGTGAAAAGTTGAGATGACGACAGATTATGGGTACTGTTATGGATACACAATCTATTAACTTAGATCTAACAGGTCATCTATTTGCATCGAACTCTAAAAAAAAAAAAAAAAAGTATTTAAGCGAGCAGGTCATATTTAAGTACTGAAAAAAAAGTCTATCGTGCGACCTTACAGATGGGAAAATCGCATCATTAGTCTTAGTCATTTACCAAACAATACAATCAAGTCCTAAACATTTCAATTAGTCCGAGTAAGTTCTCATCCTTCATCGAAAAATGCAAGCGACTCCTATATTTTTCAATTGGTTTGGCCAAGTCATTTGACTTTCTATTGAAAGACACGATTCAATTATAAAAGTGCAATTTAAGGATGCCACATAAGTAATTTTTTTGGGTGACACGTGGGCAATTTTAGGTATTGTTAATCAAAATGACTTGATTGCACTTTTATAATAAGGATGAGAGCTCAATTGAACCAATGGAATGGTTTAGGATTTAATTGCATTAGGACTTCCTGTGTAATTTCCCTATAACAGATCAAAATTTTTGCTTTTTAACTCTAACTAGTTTGGACAGACTAACCAAGTTGTTGACTAGGTTGTGAAAGCCCAGCCAATGAAAGCCCTATCTAGAAATTGGGCCTCTTTTTCTCCAAAAGCCTTTTGAGAATTACTTTGCTCAAGATGCTTTGAACTTGAATTTTCAAACTTCATCTAGTTAATAAAACTCCTATCTCTCTGACAAAAAAACCAGAAAAAGAAAAGAAAAGAGGTCCAGCACTTCATAGCAGATTGTTGAGGATTCCCTATCATTTGACTTGACTATGATACTGTCTTAAATACATGGGAGATCAAAAGATTAGTGGGCACACGTGTAATCAAAGGAGAAATATCTTCACTAAGTAATGATGTTCTTATTTTACCTAAATAAAAGTACACCTTTCTAGAATATTATAAGGACGTCGTAAGCAGAAAGTCGAGATGTCATATGCGGGTTTCAAACTCTAAGAGAAATATTTAAATGAACAAGTCATATTTACGTACCTAAAACGTTCTATCATGTTATCTTATAAATTGATTTTGTAAATGAGTTTTTTTTAATCTAAATCCCTAATATCTCCAGAATGTATCCTTAGTATTAACTTATATTTTCTTAAAATGATAAGTTTTTAGGGTAGATTGACTATGATCTAAAAAATGTCGACACTGACTCTCACGCACGAGCAACAATCATCCACAATTTGCTGATATATGTCACAAAATATCTACTCCAATTTGGCCATTTGTAATCTATACATCACTTGAAATTTTATACAGGATAATACACGTGGAATTGCGGGTAACTATATTGTTCTGGATTCCTAATATTTATTCTTTGGATCATAATAAAAACAATGCGTTGGCCTCTTAGTGAGACAGATTTCCACCTTTAATCGGTAAAATCATAAGGCCGATAAATTGAATTACAGTATGAAGTTTTCATTGCGATAGGATCACCTTAGGTCTACTTTAAAAAAAATATATTATTATTATTATTATTATTATTATTATTATTATTATTATTATTATTATTATTATTATTATTATTATTATTATAATAAAGTGTAATTGAGGCTCTGTTTCTTTCATAGAAGATGAATGACTTCGAAAATATTTTCCAAAAAAAAATGACTTGTATTACTAAAAATGATTAGTCAATGCAAAATGTTTTCACTAACGATGATAATTAATGTCTAGATATTTTCAAAGAAGATAAAAATATATTTTGTTTATTTGTTTTTACAAGTGATATAATTTTTGAGGCTCTGTTTCTTTCGTAGAAGATGAATGACTTCGAAAATATTTTCCAAAAAACTATGACTTGTATTACTAAAAATGATTAGTCAATGCAAAATGTTTTCACTAACGATGATAATTAATGTCTAGATATTTTCAAAGAAGATAAAAATATATTTCGTTTATTTGTTTTTACAAGTGATATAATTTTTGAAATCATTCATTTTTTGTGAAGTCAACGCACCTTATGTATTGGAAAATTCATATAGTGCAATTAAGTATGTTTTTGGTGACTCGGTCTGTTTTGACTGATGGAAACTACGACATGGATTTGCTCTAATATTTTTCCTCTTCTGCAATATAGTTTTGACTACAATTCGTAAATATGGCATCAAGTAGGCTCGTGCACCCAGCAAAAATACACCTTCATCCTCCATCACCACCGTCGCCTGGCCCAAAGGATTAGACCAACCTCTTTGCAGTATACTCCTCCGCCGTCAAGATCTAAGACTCCTCCCCCGAACGGTGTCTCCGGTGCGTCAATTTGATGAGACTACGATGATGCAAGAATGAGGTTGTGGCTCATGGGAGGATTAGTCGCGACGGCACGACAATGGCAGCTTAAAGGAGATTGAGATGAGATTGGAACACAAGAACGGTTTATTGATTAGGTCCACATTAGATATTTCCTTCACTTAAAACAGAGAGATAATTGTCTAAAAGGTCCTAAGCCTATTGTATGACAATCAATTTAGTTCTAAGATTTTCTAGATGTGACAATTTAGTTCTAAATCTTTCAATGATTTTTCAATAATACTCATAGCAAATTTTGGTCACAAATTGTTGATGTGAATGCCGACCGTGCTACATGACGTGGCTGGTGTTAACGTGAGAATTTTTGTAAATCTTTTCTTGTAATTTTTTTCGAAGTATTTATTTTCTTTTTTTTATTGTTAAGGGCCGGTGGCCCATATTGGATTGGGCTTGCAGCTAGCAAGGGCTTCATTGGGCCTTGCCCATTGCTGAGTGGTTGGTGGGGGTTGTTGAGCCTTGGCAAATAAGATAAATTAATGAAAATTAATAAAAATTCAGAAAATTAAAAAATTACAAGAATTATCCATATCATAGTGTCAGTTAGAACAGCCGGCATTCTCTTCAGCGATTGCCTCCCAAAATTGGTTGTTACAACTAAATTGACGAATCGTAAAAAAGATTCATAATTAGATTAGCACAATTAGATATTTAGAATTGAATTAACCATCGTACAATAGATTAAAGCTTTATTAGACAATTTTTCATAAAACAAACGAGCAAATGGAAATAATTCACTACACTATTTTGACAAGTTTTAATGGCTGGCTGGACGATTTAAGTTTCAAAACTTGATTACCCTTTGTATATAAATCATAGGACTTCTAATGTACACGCGTCTCTTCATTTTACCTAAAACAATAACAAATAGTCCTAAGTGGGACTGACTAAACTTCGGAATAACAAATAGTCCTAAGTGGGACTGACTAAACTTTGGACTATTGGTCTCTTGCCTCCCCTCATCTCCCCAAGAAATAAACAAATGTTGTTCCTTCGAGTGCAACAAAAAGCGACAAAAGGATCATATTTCTTATTCATAAAAAAGAGGCACCCAATGTCCTAAATTGAGAAATCTCTAAACCAGAAGTCAATAGGATCATTTACTCACAACCATGTAAAAATGTCAACTAGGGATTTCAACCACGAAGGAGGGAAAGCAATAAAGGGGAACAACGAAAGCATGGAAAGAGGAACCCGACGTACTAAGTTGAGAAATCTCCATCTCAAAAGTCAATCGGATCATTTACTCAGGAACATGTGAAAATGTCAACGTGGGAAGTTCAATCATGAAGGAGGGAAAACAACAAAGGGGGACGAAGAAGACATGGAAAAGGGGGAGGATAAAAAGGAGAAGTCTTCGAACGAGGACCTGAGGCCACTTGCGGGAGTTGGAAACCCTTCCAAATCTCGAAACCGAGGACGCGAAGTTGGAAGGATTTTCCGAGTGCTTTTTCTTTGGGCGGTCGAGGCAGAAAGCGAGAGGCTTTTAATTTTCAGATATGGTCGGTCCGCGGCCGCGCCTTTTATACCTCAAGCTCCTCTTCGTTTTGCGACACGTCGAGGGCCATAAAGTCTTCGTCTTTCTACGCCGAAATTCATCTTAGAAAGAGAGAGAGAGAGAGAGAGAGGGGGAGAGAGAGAGAGAGAGAGAGAGAGAGAGAGAGAGAGGATTGGTTTGACGTGTAAGTGATGTATGGATTACGTGCATGAAGGGATTGGCCTGTAGAATGGGTAACATGGATTGCTTGCATCCCTCAGGCGAGAGAGTTTAGCAGCGTTTTTGCCTCTTTGGGGCTATTCTTTCGTTTGACATTTGAGACAGATCTTTCCTTAAACACTTAGGATTTGTTGATCGAGAATTCACAAGAATTCCTTTTTTTTCTTTTGTCGAACATTAGAATTCATATCAAGCACATAACACCATTGAAAAGTTACTTTTTTATGTGTATCGTTAATTCCATGACATGTAGAGTAATTATGTTACTGATGATAATCACGTGTGTACAAGTATAGCTTAATGGTACGTAGATACTGTGCAATAATACAACTCTATGGATTCAATTATTCAGCATGCAAATAAATTATTTTGAAAAGGTGCAATTTGAAATAAATTGGCCATAGTCAAGCGTTAATCCAAATGCAAAACCCACTATGAGCAATCAGCTAGACATGTGGCAATTTGATAAAAATCCAAAACCTAGTCCCTATAGACAATCAATAAGGAAGTTTGTGAAAAAATAAAACACAATTTAACTTTCAGATTTATCTTTAGATTTATTTACCATATGGTTTTATACTATAACTGAAGAGTACCTTTCAAAATACTGTGATCAATTTGCATATCAGGAAGTTCTTCGACTCATTCAAAGAATGAGATCAACGGTTTGGATTACAAAATACCTCTATAAAGTATGGTTCCATAGTATCCAAAATATCATCAAATGCTAGATTAGGTGCAGATGGGCGACTATTCAAAACTTCGTACGATGTCTAAAGAGTCCTCTTATCACGGGTAATCATTGATAATGGAATCAAATCATCTAATCACATCAAATCATATACAAAATGATACAAAAATAGTAAATAGTATGGATTGCCTTTAAAGAAGGTCGACTCGATGGATGAATGTCGGACTAATAGAACACGATCCTCGAGTATTAGGCGACGCGAGCCACATTCACGAAAAAAAATCTCTGATATCATTATCGTCCAGCCATTCAAGGTCAATCCTTTAAATTTTAGTCATTAAAAAGGACGGCGGGACCCGCTCGGATTCCTCGTAGGGCCCCACCGCTCATAGTTCTTCCGATGGCTGCAATGATTGATGAGTTTTGATCATGAACCGATCACAGCTGATCATCGCTTTCTCCTCACGGCAGCGCTCGAGAGGAACGGGAAAGGAAATGCACCACGCTACCGGGTCAGCAGGTCTCCCGCCTTCGATGCCGGGCCCCCATCCGTGTGCGCAATGGAGTACACGTGTCGGCAAAGGGGATGACGTCACTCCTGCGTCTCTCTCTCTCTCTCTCTCTCTCTCTCTCTCTCTCTCTGTGATTGTCTGGAGTTTGACTTGGGGGGGAAGGGAGCCATTAATGGCGGATCGATGAGGACGACAGGAGCTGCCGCAATAACCACGCCCGTGGATTTCAAATGAAGCTCGAGGCCTTTCCGCGCGGTGGGGGCCCGCGCCGGTTCGCGGTTTCGCCGGTGCAGCGTCGACACGTAATGTGCCCGCCTGCTTTGGTCAAGGCTCCATCGATACAAATCCCATGCAAAAAATAATTGCTTCCGGGTCATCTTTCTACGTGAAGTTGACAGTTCCCCATACAGGTGGCGGGGACAGGTGTCCCGACGCCAACTCTCCTAACCCATCTCCGGCCGGCCGCCGTCGCCGCCGGAGGCTTGAGGCTGCTGCCGGCGTCGGGGAAGTAAACAGGATGAATTTTTCTCGGCTTGCTTAGCTTTTGATATTTCATAAACCCTGATTTTGTATCAATGTTTCCAAGTTTTATCTTCGCATCACGATATTTCCATAAAAAAACCTACTCCCTAGATAGTAAATTACTATGGATTTGATGTTAATTAAAGTTCTGATTTTATTTGAATGCTGTGCATCAATGATTCAAATGAAACTTATGTTTAATTTTCTGCTTTGCAGCCCTTTGGATTCGACTTTTATTAAATACCGTTTATATCTAATCTTTAGAACAGGAAACTCAATAATATATTTCCACGCGCTGATATTGATTTCAATACTTTGCGGGAAAGACTTGCAATCTTTGATAATTGAGTCACTTGTTTAAATCAAGGGTTGATGGTTTATCCGTCTCCGTGATAATGCCATTTTCACGTGTTCTATCTCTTAATAGTATGCTTGGATTATTTTAAATATGTGGGGGTGACTGATGATTGATGGATGGATTCCTTGACCAATCTTTTCTTATCTTTCGGAAGCAACGTCAGTTAACAATTGGAGAGATTTTGTATGATGTTTGGCGAGAAATGTTTCTATAGCATGCGCAATGGAGGAGGGCTTTCAAATGTCAAGATGATAAGACAGACAAAGGGAAGAAAAATAATAGAGGATTTGATGGCAATAATGGAAACATACCACAATAAAAAATCATAAAAGCGAAAGAAAAGAGGACATCAGGACGATCTTGCCTTCTTCATACGGTAAGCTTAGTTATGAAAACTTGAAGGAAGAATCAAGTACATCAGTGTTGAGAATGCTAAACAGAAGGGGTGAGAAAGAAGCTAGAAAGCTTCTAAACCTATCGACAACATACAAATCCAAGAACCACTGTGGCAAGCTTTTTTTTTTTTTTTTTACCATCTTGGTCCTTGACAGTACATGAATTCATTCACATCCAAAAGATCCGGCAGTTCGAATTTTAACACGTCGCTGCAGTAGCTGATTTCCCGCTCGTCCTCCGTGCTGGTAGTGATGTACGTTGAGTTCGAGTTCATCACTGTCGGGCTGGACGATCCGAAACTTTGGTAGCTATCATGAGAATTGAAGGCGGAGTTGGTCGATGAATGGTCGATTAGTGATTGGTCTGAGCTGCAGTAGTTGTACTCGTATCTCGGGAATGGAACGTAATCTTCTTTCAAGCTTGAAGCCAAGTCGCTCATCTGAGAATTGCTCGAAGAGCTGAGATCTGTGGGATTTGAAGGAAATTCATCTACCAAGTTGGGTTGACATACTTGTGGTTCATTAGGAAATTGAACAAGGGGGGAGGCCATTGTAGTAAAACCGGGGAGTTCTTGAATTTGTTGGTTTATTAGCTGGCTTTCTTGGAAATTTTGAGGAGCCGGGTTCGAGTTTTGATGCTGGGACGATAGGGGAAACATTGCGAGCCTCAACTGCTCGGGATCGATCGGGGGGTCGATCCCGAGCAGTCTGGAGAGGTTCACTTGAGCCCACGAGCTGTTGTTGAAGAGACAAGGGTTCACGAAAGAAGACAAGTCGAGGAGATCGAGGCGGGGGGCGTGCGTCACCGGATCGATTCCCATCCGGAGGAACCTTTTCCTGATGTGGGTGTTCCAATAGTTCTTGATCTCGTTATCCGTTCTTCCGGGCAAACGAGCTGCTATCGCAGACCACCTAAATATCAAACCGAAGATGGATATAACTATAAGTTCTCATATGCAAAATCATCAAACTTTCAACTCAATTCAAACTGAAGAAAGAAGAGCAGGACATACTTATTCCCCAAAATGCCATGGAGCTGAATAATGGTCTCCTCCTCTTCAAAAGAGAACCTCCCTCTCTTGATGTCCGGTCTTAGGTAGTTCGTCCACCGCAGGCGACAGCTCTTTCCACACCTTTGCAACCCTAGAAACAAGAGATCAAGAACCCCATTAGCACCACTTGCTGTAAATTCACTTCACAACACACGAAAGAAGCCAAACCACGGAAGGAAGATTTAAAGAGGAGATACAAGAGTGGACAGGAATGAAGTACCTGCATTCTTGGGAAGAGTCCTCCAGTTTCCATAGCCGTGCTTGTGAATGTAGTCGACGAGCTTCTGATCTTCCTCCGGGGTCCATGGCCCTTTCTTCAACCCGCTCTTCTCGCAGCAAGGTGCTCTCCCCATCCTCTCTGCTTGTCCCCTTGCTGCGCTGCAATGTAAACTTTGCAGAACTGTTCACCTAAAAAATCACTTCGCGAGAGAGATAGAGAGAGAGAGATTTGAAGATGTTGTGTGTTGCAGTAGGGTCCTTACGGGGGAAGTCAAGATATAAATAGAAGGCTTCCACAGAGAGAGAGAGAGAGAGAGAGAGGGAGGGAGGGAGGGAGGGAGAGGGTCAAAAGCATTTGGTGCCGTCCGCTGTTGATCATAGAGGCGACGTGTAACCCTTGTTTAGGGCCAAAGGGTGAAGGGAAAAAAGGTGGCTTGTGTTCTAGTCAATGAAAATCTTACCATACGATGTTCCCCATTAGTCATAATTGTTCCCAACTTTTAGCGACAAAAAATGTGGATATTGTGATCATTAGGACGTCAACACATGCAATAGACGGCGATTCATCTATCAACAATAGGATTTCTGTCGTTTGGAGACGGGCTAATTTCAAAACATCCATAACATGACATGTTGTAATCATTTTTTCATGTAATTAATTCGTCATCGGACGTACTAATGAACAAATTTCTCGTGCTTAGTATGGTTAAAAGAAAAAAAAAATTCATACCTTCCTTCCTTTCCCTCTCTTTTTTTCTCTCTATCTCTCTATCACAGGGTCTCTTGTATTCTCTATGTCAAATAAATCCATCAATTCCCGGCGGGGAGTGCCACCCTCTTCTTTTGCTTTTCTGGGATTCACATTACAATTAGCTGTCACCAACGCGAAGCCACCACGTACCATCTTTTCATGAGACTTTCCGAAAAGGCCTCCCGAATTTATTTATTTGTTTTTCATTTATTGATATGCATGGCTTCATGGCTCCCCGTGCTTCACGTTATACAGCTTGAGCTAGCGAGCTGTGTCAGGTCGTGCTCCAAGTGCAAAGACCGTATCACCCCTCTTTCCGATGATTATTTCAAACGAATTAGGGGAAGAAATCCGAGTGACAACGAGTCCACGAGGGCAAATTGACAAATTATATTATTTGCATGGGTTTCTTAATTGGTTGGTCAAGTTCTTTTTCTTTTTCTTTTTAATTTTTTCCATAGAAAAGTTGGTCAAAATTATCTTGGGAGGGAAAGTACAGGCATGCGGTAATATTGATGAACATTTAATAGATGGTGGCAATAATGGCATGGTTGTATGTGCCGAAATATAGGAACATTTATTATGAGGATTGCGATTTTTATTTATGGAAAAATTGCGATTTTTTTTTATGGAAAAGCGTAGATTTTTAATTTATTTTGTCGTTGAATTTTTATTTTGTTTTTTGCTTTTCTTTTTTCTGGATATGCTCTGGTCAAGAACTTAGAATTGAATCATTTTGCTTTGTGGGCTGTTTTTTTCAAAGGCATCTTTGTGGGTTCCTCCGCTTTTTGAAGAACAATTACTTTCTTTTGACAACGGTGCATTTTACAAAGTCTAAATCATATGACTTCGCAGCGAAAGTACGTAATGCTCATGATGTTTTGGTCTTTGATGGACAGTGGAAAATGTCGAAATTATGGCCGAAAGATAAACTTATATTGACCTTCCATTTTCTTTATAAGCTTTTTGATATGATGATTTCCTTTTATGTGGTATAGTATAATATTAGTCAAAGCAAAGCATCTTATAATACTATTATAATTCTCAAAACACCAACTTTCATGATTCAACCTACCTCATAAAGTATTCTTGCTTGCCAATAAAAGAAACGAAGATGTCTTATCTCAAATTATAGAAGGTGATACATTCTTCTTTTCAAATGTTAAAAGGAAAAAAAGAACATTATCAAGTCCCACGCATCACGAATAAAAAAGTTGTACCTACTTATCTATTTATTTGATCCAAATCATGAGTGAATTTTCCAATTGTTTAGATTCCAACTTTTATATGATGAGAATTGGTTAAATTTACTTTTAGGTCTTATTACAAATGATTTTGCGGCACTTGTTAACTATACTTGATAAAAAATTAAAATGGACTATATTTCTTGAAGAATGAAATTCTTTTATTTAAACATTTTAACAATTATTTCAAGAGTACTCGTCAGTAAAAATTTATTAAATAAGCTCGGGGACCGGAATTATGATACGAAAATATAAAATATCTGCATGGATGACTATTTAACATGTACGGACCGACCCTACTGTATCTGGTTTCCAGTCAATAATAATCATTAAATAAATCTAGATTTGCAAAGTTTTGAGCAACTACGTGTCCGCTTGCCAGGCCCTTGGTTTCCAAATCTGAGGACCACAACATAAAAGAACAAAAAATCGCTAGCAATCAGCATTATTGTCCCTATCAAAGCCTGCCACGTCCAATTCATGTGACGTTACGTATAATAAATTAAAAAACCCATGTTTCCCTAAAGAACAGGAATCGACTGTTTCCTAGCTTGTCGACGTGAGAAAAGTCTGCGGTTGTTGTTATCTACAATTAACAAGATTACTTGGGAGGAACTCCTGCGTTTATTCAGCCTGCATACGCGTATCGCATGCAGATTTTTAATTTTATTGATGACGATTCGTTAAAACATATGTTGTGATATATCATAGTGTAATAGGTTCGAAAACATCTGGCAACTTCCATGTCCGGGACACTTGTCGATCATGTGGGCGTTTTCCACGGTAGAGCTCGCGAGGAGATAATACACTTGCCTACGTCTGAATGCTTATCCTGAGATGGCCCAAGTTCCATGGCTCAGGATCTACTGGACGAACTTGAATTTCCAAGACAAGGCTGTTTCTAAGAGCCATTTATGCTGAATTTCCATGTTGGGTATATGTCAGACGAGTTGTTTGTCACATGTAATTCACATTAGCAATTTAACAAGAACATTGAATGGAAATTACTAGAGTTATTTTCCTTACCAAAAAAAAATTACTAGAGTTATTTTGAGAGGGGCATATTGATTTAAGATTTTATGTATGCTACAGGCATATTAATTTAGAATCTTTTGTGGTATTATTCTCGATCCTTTGTTACTTTTTCCCTTTCTTGGATAAGGATTTGCTGAAGCATATGTCACGATGGCATCATAGTAGTAGGTTCGAAAACATCTAGCAACTTCCATGTCCTGACACTTGTCAGTCATGTGGGCTTCACTGTTGGTGATTTCATTATTTGGGTAGCACAAATCAAGAAGCAATTTAATTGTAAATTCATAAAATGATAGACAATGCATAAATAACAGGTGTCACACATGCAAGACACGTAAATCCATTTTTTTTTACAATAATATTTAAGTTATTCTTCCATTGTTTTTACGTAGGAGTAATCTGGGAGTGGGACGTACATTGAAAATTGCCAGGCTGTGACAACGTTGAAATTCATTCATATCCCAACAGATCAGAACATACTTTGTTTCTGGTTTCGATGTGTCAAATAATAGTTCATGTGAAACCCTAGTCATAGGATCAAACCACCAATGAACAGTATGTATGGGGTCAAACGTTATTCTATGTAATCACCAAAGATTCCTATTTGATGTACTCTTGGCTATAATTATCATACTTAGGCAACATATGTAGCATGTGATTGTCTGTCACTTTCTAGGTGTTGCGTCCAAGGTTTTGCTACAGGCAGCGGTAGGGTTACTTTACAAGTTTATACATGTCACTAATTTACACACTAAGTTAGCAGTCCAAACTCCAGAGTAACTATCTATCTTTCAAGACTTGGAACCCTAATCGAGCCAATAACATTTGGAACCACTTTAGGAGAAAGATTTGTAATTTCTAGATATGCATTTGAAAAATGGTGCATACTATCCACGCGAACACATTGCAAGGGGATTGTTAAATTTCTTGTTGCTTGTGGTGAGGGCCAAGTTTTGGATTGATATCATATCACCACGTGTTTGGCTGATTGTTGGTAGTGGGTCTTGCATCAGATTGAGGTTTGGTTGTGGCAAGTTAATTTCAAATTGCACCATTTCAAAGTAGTTTGTTTGCATGTCAAATAATTGAATCTACAGGATTTGTATTATTGTACTAGGTGTCTACATATCGTTAAGCTTGTATATATACGATTATCATTAGTAAGGTAATTACTATACATGTCGTGTGATTAAAGATGCTTATGAAGAGTAGTTTTAAAGTAATTTTTTCAATGAAGGTATGTGCTTGATATGATGTTTCTGGGGAAAACTCTATTACGATCTAAAAAAGAGACGTGGCCGCAATCTTTGGCCTCTGTCTTCATGCTAGATGTCATCGGGACGGCCCCCACGATTTTTATATCATTAATCACTCAACCCAAGAGCCAATCATGCTCGCTGAAGATGGCAAATTCCTTCTTAAATCAAGAAAGCTGCAAACGTCCAGTGCTCAGTGCCCAATGAAGCACTCACCTGTCCAGAATCTAGGGTTTCGCTTGCGCATTGGTTTGCCCAAAAGAAGGTGCATACGTGTTAGAGTTGACCAATCGATGTGCACGCATTTGGCGATGGATTATCTTTTTTATGGTTTTGTCATCTTGCGCTGCTCTCCATTGCTTCCAACCAACGTTGAAAAGCATTTCATGTGGCTGTTCTTCGATGTCTCGGTCCCATTCGTTCAGCAAATCCTACCCAATTTGGTGACTAGGGGCAAGATCTGATATGCCCAAATGGGTAAGCGTGGATGGTGATTCGTGTTCGTATTATTCAAAAATATCTATGCACTCATGCACGTATTTTAAGATGTATTTATACGTATAGAAGTATGAGTGTGCATGGAGCAACCCCACGCATGGTGTCCGATGGTCAAAGCATAGTGCGTTCTATAATGATATTTTGCATCAGTACATAAACAAAAACCTTTGATGATGTAGAATACCCAGAAAAGAAGGGCTCTTTGGTAAGATATATATAAATTAATGCAAAGGAAAGTTCTCCGGGAAGCTTCTATTCCCTTCTGAGAAATTTGTCCTTTTGTTTAGGTGGTGTAGCTTCTCAGCCACATGACGAAAGTGCATTGACTAACAGACAGAATAGACTAGTCATTTTTCTTCTGCAATATCTGTCCAGAGCATTAGCAATATCTAATTCGATGGAAGCAAGACGGGTTTTGGACGATAAGCCTCGAAGCTAACCCATCCCGGTTGTCAGAAGACCTGACTTGTTCCTTAATTTGGGTTAATCCAAATTTTCCAAACGGCTGAAAAATGTTCGACGGGAGAATTGGTTTTGACCCAGATGCAAATACGTTGATCTGCTCAACTTCAGTTGTGGGTAGCGTTAAACTGATTTAGTTGCCGTTGATTGTGGGATTTAGCAAAACAACATTATTTGAAAAAATAAATATTGTTGTTCATGGTTGGGGGAAACGGATGGCGAAAGTATAGCAAAAACAATCGCTTTTCTTACTTCAAACATTCATGGAGCCTCAAGTAGATGACTTGATGATGGTCACATTCGAGGCAAGAACTATTGGAGTTATTGTAGAATGTAGGGTGAAAATTCAAGAGGGGAATGATTATTGTGCAAAAGATTTATGGTACAACAGAGTCTTAGAACAGAGAAATTACTTTAGAGTTTCTATTGCTCTACATGATTTTCACTAAAGTACAGATAATCGATTTGTTCATGAACTATACTTATTCTAATTTCATCTACCTTGCATGCTCAATGTGTGACCGCGACCAAAGTTTGATCAACACATTTTGTAATCAATGCATACAAGTGTGACTTCTCGAGTTATCGAACCATTCGTTCTTTGGACTTCCTTAAAAGCCTTGGTGCAATCTTTTCAGCAAACATTCTGGACAACAAAATAGATCAGTTGCCATGAGAAAGAGATGGCACTGAATTTACAAGGCCGAACTCTACAAGAAACTGACACTCACCAGAAGATTTTACCAAACATAAGAACTTCAAAAGAGCAGTTGCTTGGAGCTTCAATACCAACTTTCGACAAGTAGTGTACGTACTACATTCAATAGAACAAATGCATAATGGTTTTTACTTGCCTTTCTGCATAGTAAGAAACATAAGAAAATGTCACTTGATGTGAGCAATTACTACTAATTAATTCTACTCTTACTGGAGGAGATAATCACTGAGGTGGAATACTGAACTGATTTAAAACACTCTTTGGCTACCATCATATGCAGGGTAACCCATCACGAATTTGCAATTATGAGAGAGAGAGAGAGAGAGAGAGAGAGAGAGAGTAGACGCACCAAAATCTTTAGCATCCTATAAAATAGACGTGGAACCAGAAGAAGTCATGTCCAAAATCTTGTTGTGCAATTTTCCGTTAGACACAATAACACCTCCTTTAGGATATACGATTCTCCGTTCAGTGGCATCTGCTGCCAGATCAATTTGACTTCCTTCCCAGTCAGTTACCTAATTGATGGTGGTTGGTTAGTCAGGTAAAACATAAACCTGAACTTTTAGGAATACGCTAGAAAAGATGACGTTTTCAAGAAACAAGCATACCCGAACTGGATTTTCTCATAAAGTTGAAAAGGTGTCCTTCCTTAGTAAGGCGAGTCGATTATCAGAGCTAACATAACAGATAGCATGAGGGAAAAGCTAGTAAAATCAAAATGAAATTTGAGAGGCAGGAAGAATTTGAAAGTGCATTGTGTTCCTTGGTTTTCTACAATAGAGTTCTTTAACCAACTTCAAAATGTACAAGGAAAAAGATGTGTGGCACATTACAAACATTGCAGATCTAGAAGCTGTTCAAATCATGTAGAAAAAATTCGTAAATGAAATACTGAATCAACCAAAAAAAAGTAGCTTCCATTGGTAGAAATATATTAGAAAGTACAACCCCTAAACTTGAACTATTAGTTGAAAAAGACTACCTATAAAGCCATAGTAAACCTGGTATTCAAGTGAGCACCCCATCTTACGAGTAAATTCGAATTAAGCCATGTAAAGAACACAAATCAAGCTGAAAAGCATGAACAAGAATCTATCTGAGAAATGAATAAATAAGTGAGGCAATGAGAAACATGACTTTCATACAATGTTATAGAATCCTGAAAACTTAAGCTGCTAGTTGGATTGGTTGAGGAAGGACCAAATGTATAAAGGCCCATTATGAAACTGATTTGGGACATGCTTTAACATCAATTGTAATAGATTCTTCGTATTATTACCCTTTGTCTATTGTGCATACATAATTCAGATTGTTGTCATTCTTCTTCTCACATTTTTCTGGAGGTAGTAACTAGGGAAAGAGCCTAATAACACCAGCTGATATCATTCTAAATAGACAAAAGCACAACAAACTGCATTCAATAACGAGAGAAGTCCTGAAATATGAGAATGATGCAGAAGGAAACTCAAACTTCGCAGCTGAAGGAGAAATTCTACAGTCACGTGTGTATGTACCTTTCCTCCGGCTTCATGCACGCATATCATGCCAACAGCATGGTCCCAAGCCTAATGACATTTAAATAAAAAAATTTAGGCATGTTCCCTTAATTTTTCCCCAGCCTGGATACCAAGAAATTTGAAGGAGAAACTCAGATAATACCTTGATTGAGGTTCGTGTTCTTGCTCGAAGAATGAAAACAGATGCCCGTCCTGAAGCAACCATCATATACTTGCATAAACTGTGAGAAACCAAAAAGGAAAATACTGTCACATCTACTGCAAGGAGTCAAGGGATCAGAGAATGCTGATAATATATAATGATACACAAAGAAGAGAAAATTGTGACGAGAGAGAGAGAGAGAGAGAGAGTTACTATGAGACAGAGAATGGCCTCTTTGTGCAAGGAAGTCAGTGCAAAGGCTCTTGCAGGAAAAAGCCGAATAAGCATCTCCCTTACCATGATGTGACAGTAATTGCATGAAACAAACTGGCAGAAGTGACTTATCTCCAAATTGAAGGAATGTAGGAAACTCATTGCCTTATGAGATAATCTCCATGAACTATCCGTATTCAATCATGTATGCAATTTTGAATGTGTTTGCTCATCAAAATGATGGATCTAATAGCCAGAGGAAACAACACAGTAAATGCGAAAAGGAATTTTCATTTAAGAACAAAAATTTGATGTCTCTCAAATAAATAATGATGAAGAAGAACAAAGAGTTAATTGAGGTATACACTCTCTTGCCATGAGTTAGTTGTGATTTGCTCCTGAAGAAATGTTGCACTTTACCACCTCACATGTAAAAATCACTGTAATTTCATATGGTCATCTGACTTAGTTTTTCTTTTATTCCAAGATTAGTTAATTGAAAGAAACAGAGGGCACTATTTCTTTAAACAGTATTCACTTTTGACAAAAGAACTTAATCACGAGATAAATGATAATTTAATCTTAGTACTGTTTTTTTATTGGTTAGAAGTAAGATGTTAATCAATTTAATTCAGCTGAGAAGTACAGTAAAACACACACTAAGAAAAGCTTGTGATTGCGAATAATAGTGATGGGAGATATCACCACATAACGAGTCATCAGGTGACAAATGAAGTTAATAATGATGGGTTCATTCGAAAGATGTGCACATGCCAATTGGTAGATATGACTTGTTAAAATAAATTTTTTAATGACATTGGGTATCACATAATTCATGAACATAATTCATGTTGTGATGGTTGCAATACTAAGGGCCTTTGATCCTTCTATCCAAGCCAAATAAATGTTATACAGAAAGAAAAAATTGATTGGATAGGATTTCCATAGGATTTGATGGGAATTGCAAGCAAAACAATTGTCAGTAGAACAGTAGATGGCTGCATTTTCAGAATTTCAGGGATGGCAAAGAACAAGATTGAAAACTCGAGGGAAGCTTTTGCACTGACCCCCAGAGTTAGATTCGTAAAACAAACTAATCCAGAAACAAAAAGATATTGACTAGGACAAGGTTGACTAACCTTCCACAACATGTCGGCAGTAAAACAACTTCCCCTTCTCCAGGAGTATCAGTTTCCATTGTTGCTTTGAATGAAGTAGACAGGGGAAGTTTCTCCCATGTTTGACTCTCTGGAATGCAAAAACGTGCTTCATGAACTGCAGAGAACCCATCAACAAAGCACCTGGTCCAATAGGCATCCTTTGCACTTGTGTTACTGAGCAGTGGTGGTAACCTTTTGGTCCATGTTCCACAGCCAATGTGAGACACCATGATGATCCCAGGTCTCGAATTGGTTGCATTGGATAGGTCTTGCTGCCAATTAGGGCATCCCATCGCGCTTAATACAACTTCTCCACCAACTACAAGTGCCAATCCTACCTGGAAATTTATTTGTCCATTCAGCCAAGAAAAGAAAGCTAAAAACTTACGTAGAGTTTCAGAGTCATATTTCCATGTAATAATACAAGCAACAAAGCATATTCCAATAAACTGCTTCCCAATATCAAACAAATATAACCAGCGGACTAGACTGTTTTATATGGATATATAGGGGTCTATCAGCATCTACAATGTAATGTAAGGATTCTTTCACAGGAAAGGTCAAAGAAAGGAGGCCCGAGGCCCCAAGTGTCTCATGTATCATGCAGCAAGTGATATTAAGTGAGGTAATAGGACTTTGGCCAGTAAGGGCGTGCATGGAAACGTTTCTAAGAAACGTTTCCGAAACACTTCTGTACGGATTTTGTTCCCGGGAACAAAAAAAGAACAGAAACGCGTTTGGTTGCGTTTCTGTTCTTTTTTTGTTTTTTTGTTCCTGGAACAAAATAAGAACAAAAACAAGAAATAACAAATTGTTGTTTCTTGTTCCAGAAACAAAAATGAAAGAAACTTTTTTCTCTCTTCTTCTTCTCTTCTTCTTTTCTTCTTCTTTTTCTTCTTTTTTCTTTCGCCAGTCGCCGGCTTCGGCCATGGCCGGCGACCGGCCGTCGAGGCTCGGCCTCGCCTTGGCTGGGCGAGCTCGGCCTTGCCGGATCTGGGCGAGCTCGAGCTCGCCCAGCCATGGCGAGGCTCAGCCTCACCGGATCTGGGCGAGCCCGAGCTCGCCCAGCCAAGGCGAGGCCGAGCATCGCCCAACCACGGTGAGGCTCGGCCTCGCCGAGGGCCGGCGAGCCTTGCCGTGGCTGGGCGAGGCTGCCGGCCCCGTCGGCCGGTCACCGGAGGCCGGTAACTAGCCGAAAAAAAGAAAAAATAAAAAGAAAGGGAAAAATAAAAAATAAAATAAAAATATTTAAAAAATTAAAAGAAACAAAAAAAGAATATAATTTACCAAACGTGTTTCTATTCATTTTTTATTCCCGGACCAAACATTACTAAACGCGTTCTTTTGTTCAAAAATTGTTCCCCGGAACAGAAACACTTTTTTTTGTTTCTGTTCCCTGGAACAAAAAAAGAACAGAAACGTTACCATTCGCACCCTAAAATATCTTTCACCCAAAGAGGGTAACTAAAATTTAAATTATACATTACTGCTACCATCATCTAGAAGAGCGACCATGATCACCTGCTCATGGGCTAAGACAGGCATGTTATATGATGTTCAGGGCATGCACTGATTGGTGTAATAAGGCAATAGAGGATTAGTATCATGAACCTAAACCATGAGAGGGACACTACAAACAAAATGGTAACAGGTGTCTTTGTGGATACATCAGACATTGCAACCAACTTAAACAGAAGTTCCTCCCACATCCTTTCTCAACCAGCTCGAATTCAGACTTCATCTTTTGTATATATAGAAGCCAACTGCACTAATCGAACTAACCTTTCAATGCTCAACATACCGGCATGCAGTTTGAAAGTAACTCAACAATTTAGTTCTAAGCAGTCATCAATCTGGACCTATTCCCCATTAAACAAAACAACCAAAACCACCAGAAAGAGTTACATACCACATACAAGGACTCACTTCCTTTGAGAAATCCTCGTGTCCCATCTATTGGATCCAGAACCTGCAGCAATCCTTGTAACTTTAAGCTCTACTATGGAAGAGAATCTTGCAGACCATTTACACTACATACCCTGCTATTAAAGCCAAACAGTTTTTACTGTAATAAATGTGGACAGATATGCAACTTATCAACTCCAGAAGCAAACCCTTTGGGAGGCATGTCTATTCTCTTTTTATTTTACCAAGCCATGGACTAGGAAGAAGGTTTTCTATGCCCTATATAATCATTTTCTAACCCTTCAGTGTGATGTTGGATTTCTACAGCTAACTGTACAATCTCAGAGAATGCACAATTTAACATCAAGTAGAAGTTCTGTTCTTTGTGCCACATATTCACACCAAACTTTAGCTTAGACCATTTAAATTATAGCCAATTCATCTACGTACCCAATATGAGGCTGGCTGTGCTCCGATAGAGAATTCGTTCTTTCCTCCTCGGTCAATAGCCTCTAAAACAGCATCCTTTGTCAGAGGATGATCTTCAGAGCTCGCTTTGTCGGTAACAGCATCCACCACATAATCCTCCAGATCAGTGGAACGTATGGAGGCAGAGTCCTCTTCTGCCACTAAAGGAATGGAAGGAAACAAGTTTCCCAGCTCTGGCGAAACATGCAAAAAATACAAACAAGCGATATCAACTCCCAACAATAGCAGTTTACAGTTAAAGTTTGATCTAACCACAATTTTCAAGTAATTGCACGCCGTGCCAAAGATGTCGAATAGAATATTTGGTTGATTTCATCTTCTCCATTGACACGCCTTTCCCACTTTCAACTTATAAGCATATCAAATTACCAGAAGCAATCCACAGTCATGCAAGCCTAGGTTCTCAATGATCGAATTCACCTATGTGCTACCGCGGCATTGTCCGATATAACATTCCCCGACAGCTCATTTCACGCGCTGATCGAATGACCAAATCTAATCTAAGCCTAAAATGCTCGGAAACCATGCATCCAATGAGCAATTTCACGCTACCAACTTCACGAATCGAGCAACAACGAAAGGAAACATGAAATTTCCATCCAATCATGAAAAGGGTTCTACCCAAACTGACAAGAGCCTGCACGCCGAAGTCCGCGACCGTGACGGGAGTCCGGTCAGTCTTCTCGAGAATCCGGCCGTCACTCGAAAGCAAGACTTTCTTCACCTGATGATAAGCACACAACAGTCAATACACAAGCGAAAGAATCGTTCCCAACAAGCATTTACCCAAGAAGAACAAGAAGGAGCAAGAATTCTTGTACGTCGACGCAGAGGCGGCAAGCTCGCTCCACGACGTCGACGGCGGCTTCGAGCTCCCGGTGGTACCTGGCGCCGTCGGCCGGGAAGGGGAGGCTGGAGCTGAGGCACCTGAACGGGAGTAACCGGCGGCGGATGTGGGCAGGGGAGCGAGGTGGGAGATTGAACCGGGCGACGGAGACGCGGGAGGCGGAGTGGAGGAGGACGGCCATGGCGGCGAGGGAGGGCGGCGCGGGGGGGTGGTTCAGATTCCGTCGACGGCGGAGCTCGGAGGAGCTGGGGTGGTTCGGATTCTGTCGACGGCGGCGGACGGTTCGGTTCAGGACGGCGCAGCGGTGGACTGCGGGTTGATTTATTTTATTCCTCTTTTTTTTTTTTCTCCAAATCGGAATTGATTTTTTCGTAAAGAAAATTCGATCGTAAAGTAAAAAGAAAAAGAGAGACGTGCCTTTGTTTAGGGAAAATATTTTTTGGGAAATTAGCTTTTCAAAATTTCATCTATTTGGTTTGGCGAAAATGATTCGTCAACTCAAAACACTTTCTAATGAATGATAATATTCATCATGCATCTAGGTGAAAATACTCTTCAAAATTACTCATCTTGAATTTTTAATATCTTATTTTTTATTTAAAAAATCTATTTTAAAAAAATTAATTATGCTTTTCTATTTTCTTTTCTTTCTTTTTCTTTTTCCATTCACTTCTTCCTCCTCTGTTAATTGTTGGGGCTTGGTGACTAGTCATGGGTGCGGGCTAGTGTACGCCAGTAAGGGCGCAAGCTCGACCAAGGTTGGCATGCTCAACCTTGCCAATTCAACTTTTGTTGGGCCCTTCCAAACAAAAAAAAAAGAAATCTTGTCAGGCCTTGGCAACGGTGCCAATGGTCATTGCCAAAGCTTGGTAAAAGGTGAAGGAGGAAGAAAGAAATAGAAAGAAAAGAAAAACAAAGAAAAAAACAAAATAAAATAAAATATATTTAAAAATGATTTATTTTACGTGAAATGAAATCAAGAGATTGAAATTTTTTTTCCAATGAGACCCAAACACTTAAATATAATTTTGGTCTCATGTTACTAAACAAAGGATAATTAATGTTTTTTCCTGAAAAATGATTTTCGAAAAAATATTTTCATTTTTCATGAGATTTTTCCCCAAATAAACGCATTGCTTTAGTGAATGTATTTTTCCGAAATTAGTTTTTTGTACTTTCATCCTTTTGGTTCACCAAAAACACTTTCTAGTCAAATAAAAAAAATATTCATGGTAAAGTGAATTCCTAAATGTAAAGATGTGAAAACACTTTTTAGAATTGCTTCTCTCAATTTTTTTTTTTTTTTTATATTTTCTTTTACTTTTTCTTTTTCTTTCTTCCTTCGTCAGTTGTTGGGCCTTTGTGACAGGTGGTGACTAACCATAGCCACGGGTGGGCAATCTTGATAGATTGAGCTTTGCCTAAGGCCGGCGAGTTTGTGCTTACTAAATTTTGGTGAGGCTCTCACTTGTTTGTAATGGCCGTCTTGAAGGTCCAACGATCGACGAAGGAAGAAAGAGAAAGAAAATAAAAGAATAAAGAATTATTTAACAATTCTATTTTCTTTTTTTGTTTGAGATAAAGTCATGAAATTGAAATCATTTTTCTAATGAGATCCAAATGCTTGAAAAAAATTTCAATTATATATTACTCAATAGAGGAAAACTATTCATTTTCTTGAAAAATGATTTTCCAGAAAATATTTTTCTTTATTATGAAATTTTTCCCTAGATAAACACATACTAAGAATTAAGAGATTTGGAAATTGTTCTCTCGTGACATTCTTTAGTAGGCCTTTACTATTGTGACAAAGATTCGAGATTTATTGACTATCCAACGAAATCTAAGAAAATAAATCAAATTTTCACTAAAGATTAAAATAATGATTTTCACTTTAAAAATTAGAAAATCATATTATTGAATTTAATTCAAACTCAATCAAGCCATTGATCATCCCCTTAATCAAACTAGGAGTGATTGGTTCCAAAGTGGGATCGTGAACCGTTTACTAACGATTGGTTTCAAAAAATTAGAATTGGGATCACTAATTGATTCCATGAATCCAAAAACAAATTAGGTTCCCGAGTGGGTTCATAGAATGGTCCAATGTCCCCAACAAATTCATACAATTCATTTGTCCGAAACTGACCAATTCACCTTCCTTTGTCGTGATTTGTTCCACCGCCATGCTTGAACCACTTAGATCATCAAAGACGAAGATTGATTCGGGAGAGACATCTGGAATGTGGGTGGTCAGAAAGGCTAGTGCTCTTGTTAATAACTGCGAGAAAGTAAAAATTAGATAGCGAGACCGTCCCCTCAGGATGCTTTAATGACGAGCTATGGGGAACATGAGAGGAGAAAAATAGGAGAAGCCAACAAAGTGAAAGTGCCATGGACTGTAGGTAGAAAACATAGTGAAGGAAAATCTCTTTTTAGAAACCCCAAACCAAAGGAGTCTTGGGAGTTTATCAAAGCGAATTAAGTAGAGCACATTGCATGATATATGCAAAGAACAAACGTACCTAAGGAGATCAAACATACGGCTCAGCCCCTAAAGTTGGAAATTCATTATCTACTTCAGAAGAGCCATGAAACTCAAGAGCAATCAATGAGGTCGGAGCCTGAAGGCGACCAAGAGCAAGAGTGATAGAGGGAGAGATGAGACAGAGGCAATTGATAGTGAGTGTGAGAGAGGGATCAATGAGGTTGAAGGTCATCGAGAGTGAGAGCGAGAGATAGAGACAAGGCTGCAATATGAATGAGGGAAAAGACGAAGAGGAAATTGGGGTTTTGATTTGAAAAGTTAAAATATAAAAATTCAAAAATGTGCATGTACCAGTTTGCTCTAGGTGATCA
The DNA here is from genome assembly GCA_016097545.1 of Eucalyptus victrix. NCBI lineage: Eukaryota > Viridiplantae > Streptophyta > Magnoliopsida > Myrtales > Myrtaceae > Eucalyptus > Eucalyptus victrix. The sequence goes on along the minus strand of CM027839.1, from coordinate 54,970,767 downwards.
ATTCTATACCTAGAATTAGAAACTAGACCAATACTTATTGTTATTGGTTCTAGAAAATTAGACTTGAGAACTGGAATGAGAAATGTTGGTTTTGGGTAAATTTGACATGATTTCATATTGTTCCTAATTATTTTGCACACCTCTAATTTGGACTCACATATCAAGAGGTTAGATTCACGTCCAATCCTTGAAGGCCAGACTTGAGTACTTGGTGGTTCAACTAAGACAAAACCAATCAAGTCTGGAATCTAGTAACTGCGAAACCAGGATGTTGTTCAAATTTAAGATTTCAATCACTTATCCTCGATGACTAGATCACCGTTCTCATCAACTCGCCTCGGACTTCGACAATCATGCCGAGTGTCCTATACAATCAAAACTGAGATGCCAAGGTAGTCATCAACTAGATGCAAGGTTCTCATAGAATAAACTCAACAGTTTGCCAATTAGATCCTAAACCCAATGGCCTAACTCTGGCGATGCAAGAAGAGGATTGTCGACACCTGTTTTTAGTCCAAATGCATTGCATTTCACAGTTAATAGCATTATCCATAGTCACTACGCATTTAGGTCATATTTTATACGTAAAGCTAGGTTTTGGTGGGCATCATCTGTCATTGTCAGTTTCAATGTCGTTTTAGTCTTCGAGAAAATTGCCGGCCTTCGTCTTCCTCCTATCCCTTTATACGGATATTATATCTAACATTTGCATAAATTCACTCTCGGGAAGAGTGCAGATACACTAGCTTTACTCTTCAAGAATTGTGTATGGGCCGGAGGACTGCGAAACTCTCTTAAAGCACATGCCTAGTGTCAAATTAGCCCACGAACCCAAAGAAGCCAATAGAGCGGTGGATTGGGTCGCAAAAGCCCACAGAACAGGAGAACTTCTCCTTAACTGGATAAATTGTTCCCCCCTTCTCTTTCATTAATTTTATACTTAGATGTCGAAACTTTGTCACATTATGATGGTGATTAAGTAATGGAAGTTATCTTTTTCAGACAAAAAAAAAAAAAAACGTGAGATGTATCTTAACCTGATTCTCCCATTTGAAGAATTAACATGACCTTCTGCGTCTAATTGATGCTTTTAACCGGCCTAGAATAGTTTAGTGGCGGTTGTAATTTAATAATCAATTAAAATTGGAGAAACCGAGTTACAATGAATAGAGCTTCTGAGAGTTTGTACAAAGCATAAGCGCCATCCTTATCCGCACCTTCCTAGCAATGTAAACGCTCCCTCGGGATCTGCCTTGAGAGGGTCACGACAAGAGCAAGTTAGAGAACCAAATTGTACTATGTTGCTAATTAGATAATCAAATTTGGAATTGCACCTCTAGCAATATTAGATGGGAAAAAATTTGTCAACGGATCCGTATGGCTTGTATTAATATGCTATCAGAGAAAGATAAGTGCTGAGGCCCATGCTCGCGCGTGCATGATTGTGAATGAAATATGTAAGAAGAGAGAGAAAACATTTTTTTCTTAAAAAATAATTGAGTTTATTTGAGGGAGTAATCATATTGGGTAGCTTTTAAACTTAAATGACGAGAGAGTATTGGGCAATTATGATCTTTTTTTTTTTTTTTTTTTAATAATTTGATGTAAGGGCGTTAGTAAAAAAAAGGATTAAAAAAATAAAATAGCAAATGTATGACCATGACTTCTAGTAAATTTAGTTAATCTCTTCTCTCTTAAACTCTTGTGTGACTTTAATAAAAAACTCTAATCATATTATAATCAGCACCCATCCCCATGTCATGATACCCGATCCTTTCCTCCAATTAAAAAAGGACAAATGATGTGTAATCCTCCCTAGACACGTGACAAGGCTTATCCCGTAAGACACCGAAAAACCTCATTGGCAACGTGGGACACCCGGTCTGTCCTTTCCCGAAAGTAGCTATCATCAGCCACTTGTTTCCCCCTCTCCATCCACCGTTTTGCAGCAAAACCTGGGGTGTCGCCGCTCTATATAAACGAGCTCGCGCAGTCCACAGCTTCAACGTTGAATTCAACTGGCTCTGGAGTGGAATTTGGCTCTGCATATACAGGATGAAAGACCGAGGATCGAAGTCGTGCGATTCTGAAATCAAGGGTGCCGGAGATTACTCTTCGTCTTCGGGTTCGGAGCGATCGAGGAGGCTATTCTCGGGCGGATCCGGCGACGGTTCGATGGCCCTGAAAGATGGCATTGGCAAGGGCAACGACAGACGATGGGGCAGGCAAGCCGAGGAGTCGCTCAGGACCATCATGTACTTGAGCTGCTGGGGTCCTAACTGATGGCCAGGCGTGCGTGCGTCTTCGCGCCGGGCTGAGATCGAGCTGGACTGCCCTCAGGCCTCTCGGTTATGACTGTCGAGCGCGGCGGCGAGCTGTTTCGGTGAGCTCGAATCGATGTTGCCCTGAAAGGTGTCGGCTGTCGGATCGTGTCGAGGAGATTGGACCGCGGCGATTCGCCAGGAGAACAGCGTTGAAGCGTGGGATCATCATCGACGGGTTTTGCCGTTATGCAATTATTGTCAAGATTCATGGTGAATCTTTGTGAACGGATCATGTACAAATGTGTATATCCCATCAAGTGTTGTGTTGAAATAAAGCCCAAATTGTTTTGTTTTATATTATGTGACGAAATCTAGGACGAAAAGTTCAAGTCTGGTCAGTCGCTACATCTATCAAAAAGGGCAAAATAACAGTATCATTTTTGTTCTATATTATATGATGAAATCTAGGACAAATGAGAATTGGTAACTTAATCTGAAAAAAAGAATTGGTAGATCATTCGGTAAAGGTTAGTAATTTTATATGATGGTTGCTAAATTAAGACATTGGTTGGAAAGGAAACTAAAAATTCGATGATGAGATTAGTTTTTTATTCGTCACAGATAAGAGATGTTGTTAGTTAAAGTTTATAGGCCGATAACTACATCAAATAAGAGTTAGTATTGCAAAATTAGCTAGTAACTTAATCAAAGAAATGTTAGTAACCGCTTTAATTAAGGTCGGTGAATTCCTAAAAGTAATTGGTAAATTTAACAGTTTGCTAAGTAAGGATCTAAAGGCTGATAATTTGAATAAAACGGTTGGTGAATAAAAAATAACAAAGAGAAACATTGATAAACAACTTAAATAAGAGTCGGAGCCTATTTGATAACTATTATATTCAAGTTTTTGTCTTATATGACACATCTCATCTCTGAGATGTCTGTCCTACACATCAAGAGCAATGTATAACCACAATGTTTATGTTAATTTAGTCATCTTTCCCATTTTTATTAAATTATGTCTTGAAATTGAGTCTGTACACGACTTATGACTTGATGAAATCCGTTTGTTATACCGAATCTGTCGGAAAGAAAAAGAAATCAATAATGCATTCACTTCCCTGTTTTGGATTAGAGTTCTTGACTTGGAGGACACAAATTCACTTGAAGAGGAAGACTTCAAGTTGGACCGGATATGGATGGATTCTTCACAATGCGTACAGTGGACGTCTTCTTATAGATGCACATCAAGGCTGCATAATGGCTTCTTTTCTTAGGGCCCCACAAGAAAAGAAAGCTCTCTAGAGAAAGCCAAAAAAAAGGACGAAAAAGTGGGCACGCGTTCGGAGAGCTTGGATTTTTCATCTTTTTCAGGACTACGATTTGTCCTTTGAGCCTTAGATCTAATTGAGTTATTTTATTTACAACACCGCAAGTTCCGTTTAATTTAGATATCGGAAACACTCGGTGTATGAGAAATTATAACTCTAATTCTTCGATTATTAATGATTATTTATAGTTGGCTCTCCCTTAAAGTAAATAACGATACTTGAATTGAATCACGTAAATCTCTCGTATCTTTTATTGTTGTATCTTTTATTGTCGCTTCTAAATTTCTTTGGTTCTTTCAGATTGATTTAATTGTAAGATCTTATCAATTTCTGCATTAATTTTACAACTGTATCTAGTTATAGTGTCCTTAATATAGATATATTTTGTAACTTGGGAATTCCCGTACAGCCGGTAGCGGGCGAGGTAAACTCAAGATGACGCTAGCGGAAGACCCACCACCCCGACGTCACGCTTAAGATCTCGTGCGACTAGCGGGATTCGAACTCCTCTCCTCCTCGCAAAAGGTCATATGAGGCTTATCCAACTGGGTCATCGCAAGCGATAGTCTTAATTTATATATTTTAGTTAGGGTTTACACAATGAAAAAATCAAAACTCGTACACTTATAACAAATTTATTCTAAATTAATTCTTTAACTATCAAAAACTTCAAATTAGTGACAAATTTATCTTAAACTAATTTTTAGACAATAAAAAATCTTAAACTAATACATTTGCAACAAATTTACCATTCATTAGTTTTTATTAAATTGATTTAATACTGCGAAAAATTATTAATTAATACACCCATAACAAATGGTGGGTAAAATCCCAACTTGATAGACGTATCAACTATAATATGTCATCAAACTTAATAATTTGACTATAAAATTAAAAAAAAAAACTAATAGAGAGTAAATTTATTATAAATGTGTCGACTTGGGGTTTTTGAGGTATTAAGGGTGCGTATAATTTAATATTTTCAAAGGACTTTCAGCCTCTAAAGTCTCTTGGGAAATTACTGAATTGTTTGACAACCATTTTGAATAAGCTTTCGGCCCAATGCTGATATTGGAAAAGTTGAAAACCTAGTGCTAGTTGGGCTTTTAGCATTTAACCAATAACTATCTTCACAAATTCTTCATATTTCGAATTTTGTCCTTGGTTGAGTTTTTTTTTTTTTTTTTAAAAGGAGACAACCCTTTGTTGGACTGGCAAAGGTCTATAGTTGCTAACGAGCAAAATATGGTGCCAGCGGTTAGTGGAGGTCGCTCGACCTCAGGCGACCTTTGGCAAGGGTTGCATGACCCAATCGAGGGCTGCTAGAGGTTACACGACCTCAAGCGACCCTCAACAAGACTCACTCAACCTAGGTGGTGCACGAGGGCCATATGATCGATTGCCACCATCGCGCAGCCCCCGCGAGACCCAAGCGAGGACCACTTGAGGCTACAAGACTCAAGTGGCAGTATTGCTTGGGTCGAACCCAAGGCCGTGCGACCTCCAGTGACCCTTAGCTAGGTTGAGTGACCATTGCTAGAGGTTGTTTGACCTCGGGCGACCTCAACTGGCAACCGTCGGTGCCAGATTTGGCTTGTCAGTGCCCATAGCCCTTCATCATTCCAGCGAAGGGTTTCGTACATTTTTCAAAATAAAAATAAAAATATGTTTATATAATATCCAAAGCTCAAAATTTTTTTAACCAAATAAACATTCAACTTATAATTCATTTGCAAAGAGATTTTATTAAATATAATTTGCATTTCCCAAATAATTTTGACTTTTAGTATTTGCATTACACCCAAAACTCATTTGCAAAGCTGAATTAAAGCAACCTCAAGATATGATATCTAATCTTATCCTAGACAAGTTGCAAACCTTATCCCGAAAGACATGGAAGCATTTTTGCCAACGTGGGAAACCCAATTTGTTCTTATCCCGAGGTAGCCATCACAGCCAACTGTTTTGCACAAAACCTGGGGTGTCTCCTGCCTATATAAACAAGCTCTCGCAATTCACAACTTCTATGCGAAGTCAGTCAACTGGTTCTGGAGTGCAGTTTTACTCACGTGTACATGGCAAAAGGGGTCGGAGACGCGATGAAAGACCGAAGATCCGAGTCGTGTGATTCTACGATCAAGTGTGCGGGAGATAACTCTTCTTCTTCTGGTTCAGACAGATGGAGTAGGGCTTTCTCAGGGGGAGCTGGTGAAGATTCTACGGCTCTCAAAGATGGCATTGGCAAGGGCAATGAGAGATGGCTCAGGCAAGCGGAGGAGTCGCTCAGGATCGTCATGTACTTGAGCTGCTGGGGTCCTCTCGGTTAAATTGAACCGCCTTGAGTCTTTCAGTTACGACCAAAGAGTGCAGCGAGCTGTTTGGTGAGGAATTGAGTCGATGGCGCCCTGAAAGATGTCGGCTTTTGGATCATGTCGAGATCGAACCTCGGCGTAGAGGTTAGCGAATGAGTGGGATCATCTGACAGATTTTTGCCATTGTAGGTGAATCTTTGAGAACGGAGCATGTATTGATGTGTATATATCCCATAAAGTGTTTATGTTGGAATAAAGCTCAAAATATTTACGTTCTGTACCATTGCCGACGAAGCTATATCCACCTACGCAAAAGAAACAAAATGACAACATAAATTTCCAGCTAAGTCTATATACAGAATTCTATTATTTTGTATAAAAAAAATACAATTTTTTTTTTTTCAGGTATAGGTAAATTTGAATAAGTGTTTGAATGTAAAAAAAAAGTGTGGGTAAAGAAAAGACCGATTAGTTTTTTTTTTTTTTTTTTTTTTAAAAAGTAAATCACCAACATTCTATTACCAACATTTTTATGAAATTATCAACTTTTTTTTTTTTTTTTTTCACAGTTTACAAATTACCTATTTTTGCAATAACTTACTGATTTTTATTTGCATAAACTACTAATCTTTCAGATTTACTAGCTCATATGAAATTGTCAACCTACAAAAAAATGAGTTACCAGTTTTTATTAAATTAAATTATCAACTAATTTTAGGTTATCAACTCTTATTTAAGTTACTTATGTACTTTCAATTTGTTTTTTTTTTAAGTTACTATCTTTTTTATTGATTTGCCAACTTTTGTTTATTTTGTTGGTTCATCATTCAATAAAGGTTGGTAATAGTGTAAGTTATTGATTGGAAAGGTAAATGAAAGTTCATAATTTATAAGATAAGGATTTAATTTGTCGGAGAGAAGAAAAGCTAGTATTTTTTTTTTTTTTTAGTCAAATAAATATCGATAACCAACTTAAATAAGAGTTGGTGAAGTAAAACTCGCAGATAATTTAATCGAAGAAAAAATGGTAAATATTTTAATTAAGGTTGGTAGTTTCTAAGAGAAGTTGGTGAATTTAATTGTTTGGTAGGTAAGAAAAATAAAAATCGATCCCTCGAATTAAAAGTTGGTGAATTAAAAGGAACATAAAAGAACAATGATAAACAATTCAAACGAGAGTTGGTAAACCCAACTTGCTGACTCGATGGGAGAAAAGTCAGCAACAGATAAACATGACCTCCATTGCAATTTACACGTAAGATAGTAAGTTTATAATTCTACTTTTTTCATCGTGAGTTGAACTTGTTAGGTGTGTATCCGAATAAGGGACTCGATGCTACAACCCAATCGAAGATTTCTTACAAGATCTACACTAGGGCATTGCGTCTTTGCTTTCGAATCTATTTTTGTTGCTTTTGCGTAACACATGTCAAATGACATCATCGAAACTATTTATCCCTAAAAGTCCATACCTACTTTCAATTTTGTCCGAACGTATTTTCTGCCGGAATGAAGATTCCTATTGCTTTGCCCTTTGCACAATCCGTCATATGCCTTACACAAACATTGTCTCTCTATCTCTCCCTATGTCGCATGTTCGTCTGTATAGAAGAGCCGGCCTAGTTTGGTGTTTTCCATGATGTCCTGAGCCAATCATTCGGCCACACGAAGCTAGTGCGCTTTACGTTTTTCCCTCTCTATATATAGGACATGTATCAAATCAGCATAGGGCAAGCTCCCAAGTGAGATTGTATACTTCTTTGCAAAAAAGTAGAAGAACAATAAGTAGCTCATCTATGGCCAAGTCCAGCAGCAACAATGCAGTCATCTTCTTACTATCGATCGTGGCGATCTCCCTTCTCCTAACAGTTGCTATGGCCAAAAGAGATGGAAGTGGGCTTAGTTCTCGTAAGTCTTGCTCTGCAACTAAATAGGAAAATAATATTATTGAACGGACTCGTTCTATTTTCATGTTATATAATGCAGATTCAACTATTGCGAAAGAAATTTTGCTATCACTTGTTCTAAATTTTGTTAGTGACTATTGCATGTTGTGCTGTCTGTGCAATTTCAAATAAGATATTCTCTTGTCTTTTCCCTTATGAATTTCAAGGATTAGTGCCGTTCAAAGAGGCAATAGCAATGGGCCCACAATGCGATACGGTGCACGGGGTGGAGAGTGGGGACACTTGCTTTGATGTGGCAAAGGCTTCTAACTTGACTCCAGTGTTCTTCGATGCGCTCAACCCGAATCTCAATTGCACTGCGCTCTTCATCGGTCAATGGCTTTGTATCGAGGGAACTCCCTAGAGTTACCTTGAAGGGCGATCAAGTTACATTCCAAATAATAAGCACCGAGTACTATGGTGACTAAATAAAGTTACATGTATCGAGTCTAAAATCTAAGACCGATTGTTAGAGCGCTGAGTTTCGCATACTGCGGACCTTCATGTGATTATCAAGTATCACGGTTTGCAGGGTTTCCGTTTGTGTAAGTTTTTTTTTTCTTCAGTCAGATCCGTTTGTGTAAGCTAAAGCTTACCTAAAAATCATGTGTTGTCTCTGACAAGTAGCCACTTTTCTTTGACTTGGAATAAAAGCTTCTGGTCTGTCTTTCTGTTCATCTTTCCCATGCTCACTTTATTTAAATTGTATGTACATATCTCACTCCTCAAAATTTTTTTATGTATATGGAGCAATGTCATGCTAACAAGAATTAACTAGTGCCATTCACTCTGAGGTAAAGCCCATAATATGGAACCAACCGATTAGATTAATCAACGTAGAGCAAGCTCACACGGGAGATTTATAGAGTTCTTTGCAGAGACATAGAAGTAAATATAATTAACTATCTATGGCTAAGACCAATAGCAACTTTTCAATCCAATTATAAATTTTTCAATTTTATCAATTTAATACTAAACTTTTGCATGAAATTCCAATATAGTCCTTATGATCAATCTTTGATGGAAATCATATTAACCTAATATGCAATGTCGTCCCTAAACTTAAATTTTTTTTAATGCGGTCTTTCAACTTTTGATACATATTTAATTTAATCCATAAATAATATGAAAATATTCAATGCCATCCCTAAGTTTGAATTAATGGAAGGATAACATTGGATAGTTTTATATAGTTCAAGAACTAGTTTGAGTATTTACAAAATATTTAGAGATCACATTAAACAAATTAAAATTTTAGGAATGACATTGCACATAAAATTAAAGTTCAAACACCCCATTAAACAAATTAAAAGATGGGGATGACATTATACATTGAGTCAAAGTTTATGGACTAATTGTGTAATCATCCTAAAGGCAAAACAGGAGGAGCCACACTCCTTCGAAGTTACAATGGCATTCAACTTGATTTCAATGTGCTTCAATGTGCTCAACCCGAATCTCAAATGTATCACGCTCTTTGCTGGACAATGGCTTTGTGTCAAGGGAACGGCCTAAGAGTTACCTTAAGGGGCGACCCAGTGATGCTCTAACAAAGTATAATGGTGGCAAAACAAAAGTTCGATATATTGGGTCCAAAATCTAAAACCAATTGTCATCGTGCTGAGTCTCATCTCCCAAATGTCTGTCGCACACATTGAGAACAATGTATAACCACAATGTTTATGTTGACTTAGTAATCTTTCCCGTTTCTATTCAATTATGTCTCGAAATTGAGTCTGTACACAACACATGACTTGATGAAATCCGTTTGTTATACCGAATCTCTCGGAAAGAAAAAGAAATCCTAGTGCATTCACTTCCCTGTTTTGGATTAGAGCACTTGACTTGGAGGACACAAATTCACTTGAAGAGGAAGCCTTCAAGTTGGAACGGATATGGATGGATTCTTCACAATGCGTACAGTGGACGGCTTCTTATAAATGCACATCAAGGCTGCATAATGGCTTCTTTTCTTAGGGCCCCACAAGAAAAGAAAGCTCTCTAGAGAAAGCCAATAAAAGGACGAAAAAGGGCGCACGCGTTCAGAGAGTTTGGATTTTTCATCTTTTTCAGCCGGGCAGCGAGTGCTTGATGTTAGGGCCACGATTTGTGCTTTGAGCTTTAGATCTAATTGAGTTGTATGTAACTCCGGTTCTTCGATTATTAATGAATTATTTGTAGCTGGCTCTCTCCTTAAAGTAAATACTGATATTTGAATTGAATCATATAAATCTCTCATATCATTTATTGTCGCTTATATATTTTTTTGGTTCTTTCAAATTGATTTAGTTGCAAGATCCTATCAATTTTTGCATTAATGTTACAGTAGTATCTAAGATCACATTATTTATAGTGTCCTAAACTTATATATTTTAATTAGGGTTTACACAATGAACAACCCCAAATTCGTATACTTATAATAAATTTACTCAAAACTAAAATTTTCAATGTGATAAACTTACCATAAACTAACTTTTGGACAATAAAAAAACCTTAAACTTATATATTTGTGACAAATTTATCCTTCATTAGTTTCTATAACATTGAATTAATACCATGAAAAATCATAAATTTGTACACCCATAACAAACGATAAGCCTATCAACCGTAATGTGTCATCAAACTTAATAAGTTGACTATAAAATTAAAAAAAAAAACTAATAAAAAGTAAATTTGTCATAGAGGTATTAAGGGTGCATTTACTTTAACATTCCTAAAGGACTTTAAGCCTCCAAAGCCTCTTGGGGAAATGTTAAACTGTTCGGTAACCATTTTGATTAAGTTTTTAGCCAAATGCCTATCTTGTAAAAGTTGAAAATCCAATGCTAGTTGGGCTTTTAGCATTTGACCAAATGCTGAAACTAGTTTTTTCTTTCAAAACTATCTTCACAAATTCTTCAAATTCTGAATTTTGTCCTTGGTTAAGTTTTATATATATATAAAGGGGACAACCCTTCACCGGACTAGTGAAGGTCTATAGTTGCTAGCAAGCCAAATCTAGCACTAGCGGTCATTGGTTGAGCTTGTTCGACTTTGGGCAATCTCTGGCGAGGGTTGTACGACCCAACCGAGGGCTACTGGAGGCTGCACGACCTCAAGTGACCCTCAACGAGACCCATTCGACCTAGGCGGCGAGCGAGGGCCACATGATCGATGGCCACTGTCGTGTAGCCCTCGCGAGACCCAAGTGAGGACCGCTTGAGGCCACAAGACTCAGGTGGCGGTTGCCTGGGTCACACATTGCTTGGGTTGAACCCAAGGCCGTGAGACCTCTAGTGATCCTTAGCTAAGTTGCATGACCCTTGCTAGAGGTCGCCCAACCTTGGGCGACCTCAATTGACAGTTGCCGGCGCCAAATCTGAATCGTTGGCAGTCATAGCCCTTCACTAGTCGGGCGAACAATTTGGTACATTTTTAATATATATATATATATATATAACCCAAAGCCCATTGTAAATTTTTTTGACTAAACACACATTCAAATTAAAGTTCATTTGCAAAGAGATTTTACCAAATTCAATTTGTATAATTTTGACTCTCCATATTTGTATTACATCAAAAGCTCATTTGTAAAGCTGAACCAAAGCATCCCCAAGATATGATATCTAATCCTATCCTAGACAAGTTGCAAAGCTTATCCCGAAAGACATGGAAACATTTTTGCCAACGTGGGAAACCCAATTTGTTCTTATCCCGTTGAAGCATTTTTGCCAACGTAGGAAACCCAATTTGTTCTTATCCCGAGGTAGCCATCACAGCCGATTGTTTCCACCTTCCTTGTCCCACCATTCGATCCCCAGTTTTGCACAAACTTATATAAACAAGCTCTCGCAATTCACAACTTCTATGCGAAGTCAACTGGTTCTGGAGTGCAGTTTTACTCTCGTGTACATAGCAAGAGGGGTCGGAGACGCGATGAAAGACCGAAGATCCGAGTCGTGTGATTCTACGATCAAGTGTGCGGTAGATTACCCTTCTTCTTCTTCTGGTTCAGACAGATGGAGTAGGGCTTTCTCAGGGGGAGCTGGGGAAGATTCTACGGCTCTCAAAGATGGCATTGGCAAGGGCAATGAGAGATGGCTCAGGCAAGCGGAGGAGTCGCTCAGGATCGTCATGTACTTGAGCTGCTGGGGTCCTCATTGAACCGCCTTGGGCCTCTCAGTTACGACCAAAGAGTGCAGCGAGCTGTTTGGCGAGGAATTGAGTCGATGGCGCCCTGAAAGATGTCGGCTTTTGGATCATGTCGAGATCGAACCTCCGCGTAGAGGTTGCTAGATTCACCAGAAGATTAGCGAATGAGTGGGATCATCTTTGAGAGCGGATCATGTATTGATGTGTATATATCCCATGAAGTGTTTATGTTGAAATAAAGCTCAATATATTTACGGTCTGTACTATTGCCGACGAAGCCATATTCACCTACGCAAAAGGGACAAAATGACAACCTAAATTTCCAGTTAAGTCTATATACAGAATTCTATTATTTTATATAAAAAAATACCGATTTTTTTTTTCCGGTATTGGTAAATTTGAATAAGTGTTTGAATGTCAAAAAAGTGTGGGTAAAGAAAAGACCGATTTTTTTTTCAAGTAAATCACCAACATTCTATTACCAACATTTTTATGAAATTACCAACTTTCTTTTTTTTTTTTTTTTTCACAGTTTGCAAATTAGATATTTTTGCAATAACTTACTGATTTTTATTTGCATAAACTACTAATCTTTCAGATTTACTATCTCATATGGAAGCTGTCTACCTACAAAAAAGTGACTAACCAGTTTTTATTAAATTAAATTATCAACTAATTTTAGGCTACCAACTCTTATTTAAGTTATTTACGTACTTTCAATTTTTGTTAAGTTACTATCTTTTTTTTATTTATTTGCCAACTTTTGTTTATTTTGGTTGGTTCATCATTCAATAAAGGTTGGTAATAGTGTAAGTTATTGATTGGAAAGGTAAATGAAAGTTCATAATTTATAAGATAAGGATTTACTTTGTCGGAGAGAAGAAAAGCTAGTATTTTCTTAATCAAATAAATATCGGTAACCAGCTTAAATAAGAGTTGGTGAAGTAAAACTCGTAGATAATTTAATCGAAGAAAAATGGTAATTACTTTAATTAAGGTTGGTAGTTTCTAAGAGAAGTTGGTGAATTTAATTGTTTGGTAGGTAAGAAAAATAAAAGTCGATCCCTCGAATTAAAAGTTGGTGAATTAAAAGGAACATAAAAGAACAGTGATAAACAATTCAAACGAGAGTTGGTAAACCCAACTTGCTGACTCGATGGGAGAAAAGTCAGCAACAGATAAACATGACCTCCATTGCAATCGTTCCATGTAAGATAGTAAGTTTATAATTCTACTTTTTTCATCGTGAGTTGAACTTAGGTGCATATCCGAATAAGGGACTCGATGCTACAACCCAATCGAAGATTTCGCACAAGATCTACACTAGGGCATTGCGTCTTTGCTTTCGAATCTATTTTTGTTGCTTTTGCGTAACACATGTCAAATGAAATCATCGAAACTCTTTATCTCCAAAAGTCCAAACCTACTTTCAATTTTGTCCGAAGGTATTTTCTGCCGGAATGAAGATTCCTATTGCTTTGCCCTTTGCACAATCCGTCATATGCCTTACACAAACATTGTCTCTCTATCTCTCCCTATGTCGCTTGTTCGTCTGTATAGAAGAGCCGGCCTAGTTTGTTGTTTCCATGATGTCCTGAGCCAATCATTCGGCCACACAAAGGTAGTGCGCTTTACGTTTTTCCCTCTCTATATATAGGACATGTATCAAATCAGCATAGGGCAAGCTCCCAAGTGAGATTGTATACTTCTTTGCGAAAACGTAGAAGAACAATAAGTAGCTCATCTATGGCCAAGTCCAGCAGCAACAATACAGTCATCTTCTTACTATCGATCGTGGCAATCTCCCTTCTCCTAACAGTTGCTATGGCCAAAAGAGATGGAAGTGGGCTTAGTTCTCGTAAGTCTTGCTGTGCAACTATATAGGAAAAGAATGTTATTGAACGGTCTCATTCTATTTTCATGTTATATAACGCGGATTCAACTATTGCGAAAGAAATTTTGCTATCACTTGTTCTGAATTTTGTTAGTGACTATTGCATGTTGTGCTGTCTATGCGATTTCAAATAAGATATGCTCTTATCTTTTCCCTTATGAATTTCAAGGATTAGTGCCGTTCAAAAAGGCAATAGCTGCGGGCCCACAATGTGATGCGGTGCACGGGGTGGAGAGTGGGGACACTTGCTTTGATGTGGCAAAGGCTTCTAACTTGACTCCAGTGTTCTTCGATGCGCTCAACCCGAATCTCAATTGCACCGCGCTCTTCATCGGTCAATGGCTTTGTATCGAGGGAACTCCCTAGAGTTACCTTGAAGGGCGATCAAGTTGCATTCCAAATAATAAGCACCGAGTACTATGGTGACTAAATAAAAGTTACATGTATCGAGTCTAAAATCTAAGACCGATTGTTAGAGCGCTGAGTTTCGCATACTGCGGACCTTCATGTGATTATCAAGTATCACGGTTTGCAGGGTTTCCGTTTGTGTAAGGTTTTTTTTCTTTGGTCAGATCCGTTTGTGTAAGCTAAAGCTTACCTAAAAATCATGTGTTGTCTCTGACAAGTAGCCACTTTTCTTTGACTTGGAATAAAATCTCCTGGTCCGTCTTTCTGTTCATCTTTCCCATGCTCACTTTATTTAAATTGTATGTACATATCTCACTCTTCAAATTTTATTTATGTATATGGAGCAATGTCATGCTAACAAGAATTAACTAGTGCCATTCACTCTGAGGTAAAGCCCTTAATATGGAACCAACCGATTTGATTAATCAACATAGAGCAAGCTCACACGGGAGATTTATAGAGTTCTTTTCAAAGACATAGAAGTATATATAATTAACTATCTATGGCTAAGACTAGTAGCAACTTTTCAATCCAATTATAAAATTTTCAATTTGATCAATTTAATACTAAAATTTTGCATGAAATTCCAATATAGTCCTTTTCATTAATCTTTGATGGAAATCATTGATGTGTTAGTCCAATCGTTGCTGGCCATCCTATATGATACATTGCCACATCAACGATTTCTAGCAAAAATTGGCTATAAGGATTAAATAAGAATTTTGCTCGAAGGTTCAAGACCAAATTGACAAAATTAAAAAGTTTAGGAGTGAATCAACATCGGTAGAATAGGTTTATGATTGATTAAACTATTTCTCCTTTAAGTAGCACCGATACCAACATGCGATACGTGATGTGACGTGACACAATATGATACCACACGAGACGATATACTGATACATCATTTCTCAAAAAATAGAAAATTCCGATACATTTGGACATGTTATGTATTAAATATATATATATATATATATATATATATATATGTATTTTTATGACAATTTAAATCAAATTATATTGATTCAAATTTACAAATAAATACATAATTAAAAAAAAAAAGAGCCTAGAATGAATTTACACTAAAAATATTAATCCACAATTTGTTAATATCATTTATTGTTTCAATTTAACAAATTCAACTCCATTCCAATAATCCATAAAACTTAGAAGAAAAAAACAAACATTTTACATTTTGGACTCATGTGTTAAAACGTGTCATAAGAGAAGAGAAAAGAACAAATTGGGGGTGAATTATACGTCACAAGAAGTGAGAGTCAAAAGAGAAGAGAAGATTATTTTATTTTTATTTCTCGCCAGTATTATTTTTATTATTTTTTATTTTTACATACTTACATTTCGACCTCTCATTTATTGAAATTTTTTTAAATTGATCCATGCATGTCAAAATCACATGTCAAAATTTCAAACTCGCATGTCAGAATTTCAGACTCGCGTGTCCAGAGAGTTGATCAAGTGTCGGATTTTTCGACCTTTGTTGATCAAGTGTTGAGGAGTGTTGGACACGTCTTGGAGTATTTGACACAACATGAAAACTTCTGGAGAGTGTCAATACTTCCTAATTTCTCCCGTGGCAATGTCAAATAATATTTGCTTTGTCTTTTTTCCTTATGAATTTCTAGGATCGGTGCCACTTAAAAGGCGAAAGGTAAATGACAAATCTTTAAACTTTGGTCTAATAAATAATATTATCTCACATCTTTTAATTTGTTCAATGTGGTTCTTAAACTTTAGCCTAATATGCAATGTCGTCCCTAAACTTAAAATTTGTTTAACGCGGACTGTCAACTTTTGATACATATTCAATTTAATCCATAAAAATATGAAAATATTCAATGCCATCCCTAAGTTTGAATTAATGGAAGGATAACATTGGATATTTTTATATAGTTTAAGAACTAGTTTGAGTATTTACAAAAAAATTAGGAATCGCATTAAACAAATTAAAATTTTAGGAATGACTTTGCACATAAAATTAAAGTTCAAACACCCCATTAAACAAATTAAAAGATGGGGATGAAATTACACATTGAGTCAAATTTCATGGACTAATTGTGTAATTATCCTAAAGGCAAAACAGGAGGAGCCACACTCCTCCGAAGTTACAACGGCATTCAACTTGATTGCACTGTGTTTCAATGCACTCAACCCGAATCTCAAATGTATCACACTCTTCACTGGACAATGGCTTTGTGTCAAGGGAACGGCCTAAGAGTTACCTTAAGGGGCGACCCAGTGATACTCTAACAAAGTATTATGGTGGCAAAACAAAAGTTAGATATATCCGGTCCAAAATCTAAAACCGATTGTCGTCGTGCCGAGTCTTATATTCTGTGGACCTTCATTTGATAATCAAGTATCACGGTTTACAGAGTTTCCATTTGTGTAAGTTAAAGTTCTACCTAACAATCATGTCTTGTCCCCACCAAGCAGCCACTTTCCTTTGACTTGGAATAATATCTTCCGGTCCATCTTTCTTTTCATTTTCCCCATGTCCTCTTTATGTTTAGATTTAGGATATGATTTCATAAGTAAAATTCTAGGACTTAACTCCATTAACTAAAGGTTTGAGAAGTATGAGAAACTTATAATAATGTCAATAATAGTAATCACGTTGCCAGTCTGTTCCCAACATTTTCAAAGAGGACGAAAAATTGATATATTGGAAATTAAGGTATATAGTGTGTTTGGACATGAAGATAAAAGTGCACTACCTCGAGGAATTGCTAGCGTATCCGCGGATCCATGCAGAAGCAAACTCTTCGCCGACGGATCCAAATTCTTGCCTTTTAAAGTGGCACCACCAATCATTGGGGGTTCGCCCTAGTGACCACCCTTCCAACATGGAAGGGGGAGGTGAGGGGTTCAAATCCCCACCTTCTCAGGGGGATGGGGGTAGGAACGCGTAAATTTCGAGAGTGGGTTGCGACTCTCACGCCCTGCAAGAGGCAGGGCACAAGTCTGCGAGTGAGTGTAGAGTAGGATTGACAAAAAAAAAAAAAAAGTGGCACCACCACCTATTTCATTCTATTTCACGCACCACCCCCACCTCCTCCACCGTCGTAACCACCACTGCCAACGCCAGTCTGCCTTCGCATCCCTCTCTCTCTTTCTCTCTCTCGGCTCGAGAAGAGCTACACGATTAATGCCAAACTGACATATCCTTGAGTTGGTAGATCTCTAGTTTGGCTTCTGTGACCTCTCCACACTCGAACTCGAGTGCTTAGAAGTTAGAACCACCGATGATTTGAAAGTACAAGAGGTTTGTCGAATCATCATTAGAGCTATGCTATGGGAGTTTTGGCAGTCTAGAATCTACACCCATGATGTCGGATGCATTTCCTACTACCGCACAAGGTTTTAACCTTGTGGCCAAGTTTTTAATCGCTAGCTTTCATACCACTATGTCACCATAGGCGGTGCATGAGCAATTGATCCAAGGGTCGGTGGCATAGTTACACCTCATATCTTTTCATTTTATTTGAATCATACGATGAATGAAATGTTTAAAATTAGATTGCTTTCTATCTATTAAAAATTCTGGAATATATTTCTGTTGGTAGGGTGATATTCTAAGATGTCACATGGAAAAATGTACTAAAGTCACATACTTCTCTATATCGGATAGAGATGATTCGGCAAGCATGGCTCAGCTTGAAGAATTAATGGCTCGGCAAGGGACAAGTCATCCATTGACTCAATAAGATTGATGCTCGAAACACTAGGGGGTTTACTCCAGTTAAACCCTTGGATTAGCCTGGCAAGGAGCATCACGGTCATTGTTGTCCCAAGTTGCATAGCAATGCACCCGCGCCGGCCCGTGCTAAAGGAAATTAATCGCAGGTCGGGATCTGTAAGCACGACTTCCACGGCGTCACTCATGATGTGCCGCTCTGGCTTGAACTTGAGGGGCTCATCCCACACTTTAGGGTTTCTGCCAAGACCCACCCGGCTCACGAGGATGTGGCTACCCTTGGGGATGCGGTAAGCGGCCACAACGGCATCGGACAGGGCGACATGCGGGACATTGAAGGGCGCGATTGGGTGGAGCCTAAAGGCCTCCCGAGCGCATGCTTTAATGTAGTTGAGCTGGGGGATATCGGACTCTTGGACTAACCTCTCCTTCCCCACAACTCTATCTATTTCTTCTTTGGCTTTCTTAAGGAGTTCGGGACGATATATAATCTCCGCCATTGCCCATTCCACTGCATTTGATGGATTGTCTACTGCGGCCATCATAATTTCCTACACATATCAAGATGTGAGGAAAAAAAAAAAACTTATGCATCTTGGAAATCTAATTTACAACCACAATATGCAAATAAGTTCACAGGAAAATCTTTCTTAAGAGTCTTGGTCGTTCTTTGGCTTGACATTGACATTAACCCGCTCAAAATGTTGACTACATTTTTTGTAGGTAATTTTTTTTATGAAGAATCTTTCTTTAGGATTTTTAGGGTTAGTTGTAAGAATAATGCTCTATTCGGACAATTTACTAACAAAGTCCTCTTTTGACCGAATATATAACTTCCTATTGTCTGCTTTCTAACCTTTGACGATCATAAATAGTAAACACAAGAAGGAAGAATAAGTTTCTCACCGTAGCCTGTGCTTTGACTTCATGTGACGTTAGCAACGGCTTCCCATCCGAATCCTTCAACATAATAAGAACGTCCAACAAGTCTTGAGGCTCTTTTCCATTGCTGTCCGAACTCGAATGGTCCCTCCATTGTTTGATTCTCTCGTTTATGATGGGCTCATGCAGCCTCCGAAACGTGCTCGTGCACTTTTTCACTACCTTCTCATGCCCATCGAGGTCAAACCCCACCAGGAATGGGAAATAATCGGAAATACAGAATGCGTACAGATAGTTTAGTGCATTGAACATTGCGTCCACATGTTCTTCTTCATCAATGGTCGGTCCCCCATCTTCCCTTCCTTCGCCAAAGTACCTCTTGTCGAACACCAACCTTCTAATCACATTCCCACAATAGTGCCTTGTTGTGTGCCTCAAGTTCACTTGCCCTAGGCTTTTGCATTGGTTGAACACATGCTTCACTAGGTTATCAGCTTCCTCGGCCCTTTTGTCGTAAAGCCATTTGTGTCGTGCCGGGCATATGATCTCCGATGTCAGGACATGCCTCATCTTCTTCCACTGCTCCCCGTAGGGTGAGATGACTGCGGTCATGTAGCTGCCACTGAATGCCTGGGCCGCCATCGAGACAGGCCTTGACGCGAATCTGGCATCTTGCTTCCTGAGGAACTCCCGGGCAATCTTCGGGTCAGTTACGGTAATGACATGCGTGTTTCCTATGCGGAAGCACGCAATGCCGGTGTCCATCACCTCCATCCAACGAAGGATCCACCGGGCTGGAGGCTTGTTTCGAACCATGTCCAGGGCACAACCAACCACTGGCCACGGGGCAGGCCCTGGAGGGAGCGGGAGCGGCTTAGATTTTCCTTTGGCGCTTTTGTACCAGAAATGTTTGATGATATTGTGTAAGATGACCAGTCCCACGAGAAGTGGGGCATAGGCCATGCTGGCGCAACTCATCATCGTGGCAGCAATCAGAATACCATCGACTTGCTAGCTAGTCTTGTCCTCTGGAGTCTTATGAGAACAAGGATTTTGGGGAAATGAAGAAGATATGAGAGTTTGTGAATGAACATACACCGATATAGATGTTGTTATATGGGGAAGCGGAAATTGACCAATCAATTATTGACTTCGGCCAAGAAATTAAAATATGGCAATGTGGTTTTTAAGGGATTTTCTTTTTTCACACCTAGTTTGAGTACATCGTTTATAATAGTTTTGATGGTCCAAAGTTAGCGGGATCTTGAAGAAATGCTACTCTGTAATTGTGCTCACCTCGTACCTTTGTCAACCTTGGGTTGAGATCTCATGCTCATCACATGCAAGCTTGTTTTTTGTTAAATTAATATCTCGAGTTTGAATTCAAATGACAATTTATTATACTGAATTTTGTTGATAAAGATTTCTCAGGTAGAAAAAATTCATTGGACTCACGAAGGACTACAAAAGTGGAAATAAAGATAGAATAAAATAGATACGAATTTCTTCATATGTGGAAATTCTGCGGAATCCGAAACGTGTGAAGCCCCTGCACGTGAAGATTGGTTAACACGCGTTCACACACACGTCCGCCGAGAGAGGAAGTCTGCCACGTGAAGCCAAAATAGGAGGTGGCCCCAGGTCAAAGTTTGACCTGGGCACACACGTGTAAAAGGAAGCTGCTGAAGCCCTTTACGTCGGTAGAAGGGAGCCGCGAGTGAATTTAGAAAAAAACCCTACGGAGCCGCAAGCCGCGAGAAGCTTCAAAGAGATACGCGAAGCCGTACGTACGCACGAGACAAAATACAAATGCCAGAGTTTCTGATTTTGATGTACGTAGAGTGTTTTGTTTAAAGCTTGAATGCGCGATAATTTTGTACTGTGAGTTTATATTCAAGTGAGTTTGTTTAGTTATAAAAACTTTAGATTTTGATTAAATGTAGATGTGGAAAATACTTGAGTGTTTGGACGATTGTAAACTCTGATTCTCCGATTATAGTGGATTATTTGCTGCTGTCTCTCTCCATGTACGTAGGTATTACTACTCGGACCGAACTACGAAAATTTCTGATGTCCTTATTTTTCTTGTTTATTTCTTTGGCGATTTCGCGTTGACGTAAATTGCAACATTTCTCTTTGATGAGTCAAATTTGTACATAGGTGGTTGGCCGATTCCTCTTTATAAACTAATGCTCTACGCAAGGACAAAGGGAAAGAAAAACATGTTTTTTAGCAGAAAAACATGTCGAATCGAACGAGTTATTATAAGGATGCTTGTCATGAGCACTAAAAATAAGATGACCATAAATTGAGTTGTTGTCAATCTGTATTTTCCTAAGGCATCCCTTTATTTTTTGGTCTTCTTTATTGTGCACGAAACATGCGTGGGATAATGGAAAGAGCAAAGGACTATTAGAAGTCTACTAAATCTGGCAGTTTAATGTCTGCTTTATAGCTAATTTAGTCCGTTGACAGCTATCTCAACTCCCTTCCATTTCATCAGTCATGCTCAAATATGAGAGTTTACTATCTGTTCTGTCCTTGTTTAGCCTTGCAAGTTAGGCGTTTAGATGATGGTTATTGCACATGTGATCTTGCCATGGTAACTCGCTTGATCGGTGACACAGCGCATGTATGTCACGTTTTTCATTATTGCTAGATCCACTCTCTTTATGTGTAATTAAAAGTATAAGAAATCTACAACGTTTATGATGTAACTTTGTGATTACAATCATTATTTCGCTTGTTTGTTCTGTCAAAAGTTCTATCTTGACTCATTTTTTGGGGGAAAAAAAACATATATAAATTACGTCTAGATTTTACCTTAAATCCAACCTCAACCCCAACCCCAACCCCAAAAAAAGAAAAATCTCTCTGAAATTTCAAGATTTTTTTTTTTAAAATGTTAGATTTCCATTCTTTTCAAATGAGAAACGAGTTAATGCTATCATGAGCACGATAAGATTGAAGCTTTAAAATAACATTCTATCCTCTCTGTAAAACTCGGGCCAGTGGTCATGAGTGATGACATTTTATCCTTAAAATCTTGATCTTTCCATCTATTACAACAATCATCGGCTCGTATTATCAGGACACTACTTTCTCCATTAGAATTTTCATCGGAGAGCAGCAATAGATTGACAAGTAAGACTAAATTGTATTTCAATAGTTTCCGGATAGAATTGAGAGCCAACCTCACATACAATCCTTAAAAATAGTTGCAACATTCAAGTTTATCAAAAATGAATTCCTTATTTTGCCACGCTTGATCTTATAAGCAGCGAACCTTTTAGGGTTTAATGATTTTTGGCCATTTTGGCTAGAGGCAACGCACAAGCTCTTCCATTCCCATAGTGTGAACGTAACAATAGAATTTCATTCTATTTTACTCATGAAGATTGAAAGCCATAGATCGAAATAATTTAAAAAATGAAACGACACGCATTGGATGACTTATATGATTTTTTTTTTTTTTGCTAGTCCTACTCTATTCCTAATTCCTACTCTAACTCTCAAACTTTTGCTATACCTCTTTGCGGGGTGTGGGAGTCGAAACCCACTTCGAAACTAAATCGTCCCCACCCCAACCCCAACCCCAACCCCCTAACAAGGTGGAGATTCGAATCCCCCACCTTCCCCTTCCAAATTGGAAGGGTGGCCACTAGGGCAAACCTCAATGGTTGATGACTTATATGATGACGAAGCTCTTGCAATGTGAGATGCATTGCATAAATTTATTGCAAGCAATTTCCTTGCAATATAGGTTTACATGACTTCTTTTGGGTTCAGTCAATCTGAAGAAAACCCTCCACGTGGTTTGATTAGATTGATCCGATGGCTGCATCTAACATGTAATGAACAAACCGCCGCTTTGAGAATTAAGAGCGCAACAACGTATTAAAATTAGTAATGCTAGTTGTCATGACTGATGACGTCGATGGCCCAGCTGATCTTGTTGGTACACAATTTCCTCTCCCCTAGTGCGTTTAAACACTCAACCAGTCCTCCACCGGCTAGTACGGCCTCGAGCCGTGCCACCAACCAAGCTAAAGCTGAGCTTGTAGCAATTGACGGGAGCTTTTATTTCACGAGTTGCGGCTCCATTAGCTAATACATTGGCTGGGGCTAGCAAGGGAAACAAGCAATATTTCAATCGGATTTGTAATAACAAAATATTGAAAAAAAAAAATAGAGAGATGAAGCAATCATGAAGAGGTGCTGGATATATGTATGTGGGGTGCCAAACGTTGTATAGAGTGCTCACTTTAGTGTCAAAAGTTTTCGTCGGCTCATTTAAGTACTAAATTGGAAGAAAAACGATCACTTTAGTGCCAATAGCAAGAAATTTCGATCAAATTAATTACGTATCATTTATAATTAAAATTGTAATATGACTTGGCCAAATTTTTAAAAAATCTAGTTCACGTGGCATTTCCACGTGACAAGCTTGGCATTAAAGTGATTATTTTTTAATGACGATTGATACTAAAATGATCACTTTTAATAAAAATTGGCATTTAATTTATCACTATTTACAACTTTTGGATGAAGTCATTTAGGGTTATATGTTAACTAAGCACACCGGCAAGCCACGTAGAACTAAGAAATTAATAAAATATGGTCACATCGGATTTCCGACAATCCGGGGCAGAGTTGATACTTAAATGATCAATTTTTTAAAAAAGTAGCACTTAAGTAATTCGAAAAAATCTTTTGGCACTAAAGTAAGCGTCATACACAATTTTTGACACTTCTAGTGCACTCACCCTATGTATGTCTATGTATATGTATTTGTATCATGTGCATATATAGGTACGATGGATAGGTAGGGGAACGGAACAACTTTGCAATGAATAGTTCTAATTTAATGCTATATATATATATATATATATATATATATATAATTACTGTTTCATGAAAAAGTGAGAATCTTATTGTAGGGATGAAATTGGTGGATTTTTGAGGAAAAAGGAGGGGGGGTACGGACACTTATATATGTTGATTTTGAATTGGAATATCAATGCCCGTAAAAGTTAAGAAATTCAAATGTAGGTACTGGAAATCAAAGGTTGCAAGAGTGGTAAAGGGTATGGGAAATTTAAAGCGTCGGAAAGACAAATTTGCAGGAAACTTAGGGTTAATACCTTGAAAATCCCCAAACCGATACACATGTGACAAATTTACCGCAAACTATTTTTTTGACCATCAAAAACCCCAAACTGGTATACCTTTGACAAATTTACTCAAAACTGGTACACTTGTGACAAATTTACCATCTGTTAGTTTTCGTTAAATTTTACTGTCAAATTATTAAGTTAAATAACACGTAACAGTTGATTGGTATACCAATTTAGAATTTTACGCTCCGTTTGTCACAGTTGACAATTTTTGTGATTTTTTTTGTGGTACTAATCCAATTTAGCATATGTTATATTTGTCACAAATTTAACAATTTGGGGTTTTTTGCGGTCAAATAAATTAGTTTGGGATAAACTTGTCATAAATGTACCAATTTATGGTTTTTTATGGTCAGTCGGGGTAAATGTGTCATAGCTGTACTAGCTTTGGATTTTTCATGGTCAAAAAAATAGTTTTGGGTAAATTTGTCACATGTGTACCGATTTTGGATTTTTCAAGGTATTAACCCGGAAACTTAAAAATAAAATTGCTTAAAGAAACCATCAAGAGTTGGTGCATGTACCTTAACATAAACATATATGTAGTCTAATATTAAATTAAAATACATTCATTCGTTCCGCGGGCTTGTTTCCGATTATCCAATTTTGCTGGTTTTGCAATTCTAGCCATAAAGTGCCGGAAGGTTAACTTTAAAATCAAAACCTAGAGGTTAATAATTTCACAAAAACAATTCAATTAAGTCATATTTTGACCTTTTACAGAAGAATCGTATGTTGGTCGAAACTTGAACATTCAAATCGAGTGATAGAAGACTGGATCGAAGTCGGGGTTTCTGCACCTCCTGAGGCAAAGAAAAGGGTCTACGGGGTCTGGCGTCCAGTGCATCAAAACTCGGACACCCAGCCTGCACGGAGCAATGCAAACCGCCGCTCAGAATCGGTGCTTTCGGTTCATTCTTAACATATGTTCTTGCAACAATGTTTCTTGCAATCTTACAAAGTGCATGGTTTAGGCATAGTCGGCCGTCCCTTGACATCAAAACAGCAGCTGTTGCATAGGTATTCACGAAAGCCGGCGTGGCCGATGATTGAAGATAACGGGTTTTGTCATCATGCACTTACACAGTTTCTCAATGATTGGCCGATGATTGGAGATAAAGGGTTTTGTCATCATCCTCTCGACCAGTTTCTCAAGGTCTCCCTATAAATATAGACGAGCTATAGTCCCTTTTCAAACCAGTCTTATTGGTCTTTTAAATTGAGATAAATACTCACTCGAGAAATGGCGAGTATTGGAAAGAGTGCAATTATCTTCTTCCAAATGTTCCTGGTGCTCTCACTCCTGCTGGCCATTTCCATGGCCGAGAACAGGCTGATCAAAGGCTGTAAGTCTTGCTTTTCCCATCACTTCATTATAGGATTCGAAACAACACTTTGATCAATTTGCTTCAAAAGCGTTATATTAACGATAGACCAAAGTAGAAATTGATTGAGGAGACGACGCCAAGTAGTCTTGGCTCTCAAATTGTGCTCGATGTTCAACATCGTCGATGAACCTCATTTTGGTTCAATTATTATTATTTTTTCCAGTTTAGCCAGATTGGTTCAATTAGGTTATGGAACTATTTTTAAATTGTACAACCAAGCACTATACTAAACCATGCTACATAATAAGAATTGATAGAGACAGAGAGAGAGAGAGAGAGAGAGAGAGAGAGAGAGAGAGAGAGAGAGAGAGAGAAGATTATGATCCTTTCCCCGTTAAGGTTTCATCAAAAGAGCAAAAGGGTATTCTTCAAGCCTAGGGTTTCTTTAGATATGGAGAATCGAGAAATATTTCAATGCTTCTTATGTTATCAATCATCCATGTTGAACTAAGAAAGAGAGGAAGGAACAGTAACTAATGATTAACACACCTTTGACCAATCTTAAAAGTAACCGTTCCTTCCTTTTGACATTAAATTGAACAGTTGGGATCCTTGCGGCAAATTCTTCCCCGGAATGTGATACGGCTTATGGCGTGAGAGCTGGGGATACATGTTTCTCCGTGGCAGGGATGTTCAACTTGGCAAGCGAGGTCTTCAACTCAATCAACCCCAATCTCAACTGCGACGCTCTCTTCGCGGGTCAGTGGCTTTGTGTTCAGGGGACACCAAGCTAAACTCTACTTCATGGTATTCCATGAGAGTTTATCCAAGAAGGGGCTTCAATTTAACCTTAGTATGAATAATGAGTAATACGTCCTCCAATTTAGGGTTTTCGTATCTTGGTACTTTTCATTTTTGTGCGTCAAATGTGAACTTGGCTTCTGCCTGGTGTAATCTTCTAATACCTTGTTTCTAGACTCTAATGAGCTTCGAAAATTGCTCATCGTATCTTTATAAAACAATATATCGGTTGTGCAATAACAAATCGAGTTGATTGATAGTATGGATGCCAAATGGAAAAGGTACGCCTTGGGATTGTCAGATATGTGAGCTCAATGAACCAAATGACAATCACATGTGCAAAACCAACGTTTCCAATATTACATAAACAACATATATATGATAAATAATAGAAATCATCACTATAAATCACTATCAGACATTACGTTGACTTAATAGCTATGTCACCACTCAACCTGAATTTGAATGAAACGATCCAAGAACCTCAAAAGCAATTAGAGCATTTTCCTCAGCTGGACAGGAACCAAAGTTGATAATGCATGTTTCCTCTTCTTACCCATTTGCTCGTTTACCCAGGAAATCCTAATATAAACTCAGGATAGGAGATAACCAGTCGTATAATGCACTTTGTCAAATGAATTAAAACGGCAAAAAGCAATTATCTGACGTCCAGAATCAATTATACATTGTGTTGTTCCTCCAAATAATAAGCACAAAGTATCATCGTGACTAAATAGAAGTGGCATACTTGCTGGGTTTTATCTACTTCGAACTTTCATGTGATGATAAAGCATCACAGTTTGCAGAGTTTTCGATTTGAAATGAAACCTTCCCGTCGATCTTTCTTTTTATTATTCCCTTGTCTTCTTTATTTAAATTGTAGTTATATATGAAGCAATGTCATGCTAAGAAGTATTTAATGTTGAACCAATCGATGCAATGGCATGACGATTTTCTCTTTCAATAGCAGAAATGTTGTAACGAACCAGCAATTACTTATCATAATTAAGCCCAAGGAGTTTTTCCCAAAAAAATTAATCAAATTTCCGGTCAAAGTTACTGAGAATGCCTGCATGGCTTTCCAACATTGCCTATGGGAAAACCTTCGATCAAACTTATTAGTATAGATTCGAAACTTGATGGTATTTGATGGTACTTACAAGTAAGAGTTTAGGACCTGATTACATAAAGTGCAGGTTTGAGAATCGATTGCACTTTTAAATCAAAATTGATTAAAATAAAAAAGCCGTGACTCATATTTATTCTGCATACGGGTCTTCAAAATTTCTAATATACTTTTCTTCTTTTGGATTCAAATAAGTTGGAGCACCATGATTCTTAAATATGATGGAGAAACTCAATTAAGACAATTTGGATATTCCAATGACGACATTGAAAATATCAGACAAGTGTGTACATGTAGCGTCAATATGTTTGACAATGTCGGATGAACGCCTGAAATTCTAAATGGTAAATTTCTTGAATTCATGAATTTCGTCAAGACGAATGCTAGTATAACAATACCGTCATTCTCATGCCATAATTGTGCGAGGAGAGCCACTAATTTTCATGCTAGCATTGGGCTCCACTTATTTTATTATTATTATTTTTTACAGTACAAAAGGACACCAAAATATGAGTGGTTTTCCTATTTCGTCACTCCGTTAAAAGTGATGGAGCTGTCAATTAAGCATTTCTCTTTCAACAATGCCGTGAAGAATTAATCGCTAATCGATTCATACAAAATCTACTTACCACTTAAGTAAAAAGAAGTCCTCTCTCTCTCTCTCTCTCTCCTTATTTTTTGGCTTTGACTAGTACTTGATCCACCACCAATTTGTTAACGAGGGCCTTTAAAGCACTTGTTAAACAAACTTAATTAAAAAAAAATATGTTTGGATTTTCATAACACTTATTACACACTTTACAAGATTAGCGAACGCATTGAAAACGTAGTCCATTTGTAAATTGCCATTCAACAAATACTCTAAAGGTACTCATTTTTATTCATCCTATTTTGCCTATTTTGCAATTGCAATCATGAAATGCTACAGAGGGTTAACTTTACAATCAAAACCTAGAGGGTGATAACTATTACAAAAATAGTTCAATCAAAGCACAAAATGTATGTTTATTGTGACTTGATGTTTCGATTGGGTGATAGAAGATTAGTTCCAAATCGAGGTTTCTGCATCACGAGACCCAAAAAAGACTCCATTGGGTCAGGCATCCGGTGCATTAAAAACTTGGACGTCCGATCCACACGGCGCAATGCAAAGCGCCAAAAAACTTAGTCCTGTCTGTTCATTCTTGGCACATCTTATAAGCGTGGCTTAGCACAATCCGCCCTTTCTTTACATCAAGACGTCAACTCTTACTTAGGGATTCACTAAAAGCCAGCGTGGCGAATGAATGGAGTCAACGGGTTTGTCATCATCTACTCGACCAGTTTCTCACGGGCTGCACTATACATACAGATGAGCTGTAGTCCCTCCACATCATAGTCCCTATTGGTCTTTCAAATTTAGATAAAATTTCACTCAGGAGATGGCTAATATAGGAAAGAATGCAAATATCTCCTTCTTCCAAGTTTTCCCGGTTCTCTCACTTCTGCTTGCTGTTACAATGGCTGAGAAAAAGCTGATCAAGGGTGGTAAGTCTCGCTTTTTCCCGCATTTCATTATAGAGGTAGAGACAATTCTTTGACAGAAATCATTTTGAGATTGAGAAGAGAGGGTTCAGTAGTCTCATTTCTCGAGTTTTGCTCGATATTCACCATCATTCACAAAGCTTATTGTGGTTCAATTAGCTCTTCCAATTGTTTGGTCAGATTGGTTTCAATAAGGTTAATGAACCTCCTTTATTGTACGACCGAGTGTTAGACCAAACCATGCTACAAAATAAACTTGGATATCATGCTTTGAGTGTCAAAACGTCCTCCTTGCATGCACAAAAACGAGAGAGAGAGAGAGAGAGAGAGAGAGAGAGAGATTTCATGATTTTTTCCCCTCAAAGTTTCTTCAAAAAGCAAAAGGGCATTCTCCAAGTCTAGATTTTCTGTAGATATGGAGAATCAAGAAATATTTGAATTCTATTGATGTTATAAACCACTCGTGTTGTACTAACGAAGAGAGGAAGGAATAGCAGCCCATGATTTTCACCAATTTGAAAAGTAAGCGCTCCTTTTTGACATGAAATTGAACAGTTAGCAAATTCTGCCCCGGAATGCGATACAGGTTTCGCCGTGAGAGCTGGGGATTCATGTTCCTCTGTGGCGGAGACGTTCAGCTTGACGAGTGACTTTTTTGAGTCAATCAAACCCAATCTCGATTGTGATTCTCTATTCCTGGGTCAATGGCTTTGTGTTCAGGGGACACCAAGCTAAACTCTATTTCAGGGTGTTCCGCAAGAGTTTGTCCAAGAAGGGGCTTCTGTTAAACTTAGTCTAAATAAGGAGTAACTGTACTACATCCTCCATTTTATGATTTTTGTGTCTTTGTATTTTTAGTTTCTGGGTGTGAAATGGGGACTTGGCTTCTTCCTTCAAGCGTAATAATCTAGTACCTTGTGTCTAAACTCTAATGAGCTTCAATAATTACTCAGCATAGCTCTATAGACCTACATTTTAGTTGTGTCATATGGAAAAGGGTGCGTGCCATATGGAAAAGGTGTGCCATTTGGCAGTCAGACATCTGAGTTCAATGAGCCAGATGACAAGCATGATTTCTGATAAATCTATCTTTTCATATGAAATAAATAATGTATATTATACAAAAATAGAAATCATAAGTAGTCACTATAGACCATCATGTTGATTAATAGGCACGTCAATAATTGTCAACATTAATCGAATAATACCATCCAAGAAGCTCACGAGCAATTTGGATACTTTCCTCAGCTGAACATGAATAGGAATAGAAAACATATGTATTTTCTTCTTATCCTTTTGCTCGTATGGCCATGAGATGCTTATGTAATCTCAAGAGAGGAGATGACCAGTCATAAAGTCCTCTCTGTTCCAGGATAAAAAGGCCATTTGCAATTACTTCGCATCCGGAATTAAGTAGTTTTAACGATTCATCAAACACAATATGCTGTCTAAGTTCGTCTGTGAAACGAAAGTGTTTTATAATGGTTGAATCATGAAAAAAAAAAAGGGACAGCAAATGGCATGTTGTAGGTACGCGGGCACTTGATTTGTTAAGTTATTGGCAATTAAATAATTAGAAATCATCATCCTTCAGTTTCTCGTATCAAGCCCTTTCTATTGTTATGTCATATAATCAGAAAATGATACAAATGGCCCATGGACCGTGGCCCAATATGCAGCATGGTTCTTGAACTTTTAAATTTTTCAATATGGGTTGAATTTTAGCTTAATTTGCAATTTCATCCTTGAACTTTAATTTGTTCAATATGGTCCCTAAATCATTAGTACATATCTAATTTAATTCTTGCGCTATATGAATATGTTCAAAGTAATCCATGATCTTGAATTAATAGAATGACAATATTGAATATTTTCATATCATTGAAGACTATATTGAACACATGCCAAAAATTTGTAAATTATGTTGAACAAATTAAAAATTCAGGTGTTTTTTTTTTTTTGGTAAAATGTAAGAATATATTGAGCTTTGAACCAAATTTACAAAAGTTTGGCGCCAAAAACTTACACTCAAAGAGACAACACGTCAAAATGAGTGGAGGAATTACATTGCATGTTATGCCAAAATTCAAGAATCATTTTTATTATTATCCCTCATATAATTAAACAATAATTTGTTTTAAGTCGCATGAGTTGCCATTGCACATTACGTTGTTCCTACAATTTCAAATAACATTTGCTAACTTTTCCCTTAAGAATTTCTATGAAAAGTGCCATTCCAAAGGCGAGACCGCATTCTTTGAAGTTGTAAAAGTGTACGCCTTGACTTCATTGTCCTTTGATGCGCTCGACCCGAGTCTCAATTCTACCGCACTCTTCATCTGTCAATGGCTCTGGTGACCAAGAATTATGTCTTGTCCCTGACATGTAGCGACTATTCTTTGAAATCTTCCGGTCGATCTTTCTTTTGATTTTTTTTCCCGTGTCCTCTTTTATGTCAGTTCTATGCATATATGAAGCAATGTCATGCCAACAAGCAATACTTAGTACCATTTACTATGTGATAAAGCTCTTAATATGGAACCAATCTAAACAATGCCATAATGATTTTTTTTTTTTTTTGGGGGGGGGGGGGTGGTGGGGGGTGGGGGTGTGGGTGCAATAGCAGCAATGTCGTAATGAACATATTATCACTTATCAAAGTTACGTCCAAGGAACTTTTTCTAAAAACTTAATCAAGTCCTTCCAATCAATAGCACTGAGAATGCCTACATAGGTCTCAAATATTGCCTACCGAAGAGCCTTCGATCGAACTTGTAAGTATAGGATGAGAGTTTGATTGTCAAAGCAAAAGTTTAGGACTTGATTGGACTTTTAAATCAATATTTAGAACTTGATTGATTAGAATTAAAAGGGTTTAGACTTAATTGATTCTGTGCAAGAGATTTAAAGTTTCCTAGTATACTTTTTTACGGTATGGTTATACATAAGTTGGAGCACCTCTAGTCTTATATTTGAACGGAGAAACTCAATTAAGACAATTTTGAATATAATAGATGAGTTTGTACGGTGTTGATGGGCGCTTAAGATTCTAAATGGACAACTGTTTGAATCTATGATTTTCACCAAACATCGTTGGTGTAGAAAATTAATTGTTGAGCAGTTCGTCCGACTTCTACTTACTACATAGAGAAAAAAAAAAAAAAAAAAAAAAAGGCCACTTTTCTTGCTTCGGCTAAGAATTAATCTTGTCACCAAATTGTTAACAAGTGCATAGTAAAATGAGAGAATTACCAAAAAAGTCCTAAACCTATTGCAATTATGCCAATTCAGTCCTAAACTTTTTTTTTTGGTCAATTTAGTCCTAAACATTTTACAATTGTGTCAATTCAGTTCATCCGGCCAAAATTGGTTAGCCGGCGCTGACGTGAACTTCAGGGTGGCGGCAAACGATTTTTTAATAATTTTTTAATAATTTTTCGAATTTTTTCATTTTTTAATAATTTTTTCTCTTTTTTTTTTCATTATCTTCTTCTTCCTCTGGCCGGCGCCGACTAGCCGGCCAGAGGTGAGGGCCAACGAGGTTAGCCTCGCCCAGCGACGGCCAGGCCGCCGTCGCCCAGGATCTGGCGAGGCTCAACCTCGCCATGTCTGGGCGAGGCCGAGCCTCACCTTGGCTGGGCAACAACGGCCTCGCCGTCGCTGGGCGAGGCTTGGCCCCGCCGGCCCTCGCCTCTAGTCGGCCGGCTAGCGCCGGCCAGAGGAAGAAGAAGATAGGAAGAAAAAAAAACAAAAGAAAAAAAATTTAAAAAATCGAAAAAAATTAAAAAAAAATTATTAGAAAATCGTTCACCGGCCGGCCAGCGTCCACGTCAGCGTCGGCCGGCCAATTTTGGCCGGATGGATTGAATTGGCACAATTGTAAAAGGTTTAGGACTGAGTTGGTTATAAAAAAGTTTATGACTAAATTGACACAATTGCAATAGGTTTAGGACTTTTTTGGTAATTCTCCCATAGTAAAATTCATACAAAATGTTTCGATTTTCGAAATATTGATTACACATTCTACGGGCACTCATTTATTATTATCATGCTTTGCCCGTTTTGCAATTTTAATGATAAAATGCTGGAGTGGGTTAACTTCACAACCAAAACCTAGAGGATAATGACTTTCACGAAAACAATTCAAACATTCACATTTGAACCTTTTACAGAAAAAAAAAAAAAACTGTATGTTGATTACGACTTGATGTCTCGATCGAGTGACAGAAGATTAGTTCCAAGTCAAGATTTCTGCACCATCGTAAAAAGGCTCCATGGGTTCAGGCATCTGATGCAACAAAAACTTGGATGCCCGGCCACCACCGAGCAACGCAAACCGCCAGTCAAAATAGTTGCTTTTTACTTCAATTTTTGACGTACCTGACATGGGAAGAGAATGTTCTTGTATCCTTACGATGCATCAAAACTTGGACGTCTTGTCATGGAAGCAAGTGATTGAACAATAATATAAACTAAACAAGAATACAATTTAACACTAAATTTATGTGGGTTGGTTGGTGAGACTCACTCCATAGGGAGAGCGACATGTGATTCCACTATAAATCAAGTGTTGTAATAGAAGTTATAATCACACTCAAGCGTTGTAGTATTTCTCGTTCCCCATTTATATATCTAATAATTCGCACAGTATTTAGCCATCACGATTCCTTGCAAAACAATCTTTTGATCTCACAAAGTAATTCACAAATCTTATCAAGAGATTTGAATAGTTTCAACAATCTTGAATTGCTTTAGGTGTAATTCAAGAAGAAGCCATGCATCTCTCCTTCACATAAGTCACGGAGGCCCGCTCTTACAATATGTAGCATTTGGATACGAAATAAATAAATAAAAATCATTCAAGGAAACATGCTCAAATTAGGAAATCTAGTTGAATCGGGATCTTTTTATGGGCTCAAACTCAATACATATTTTTGACACACCCGGCCCACACGGAGAACCACCATGTGAAATAAGTGCTCTTCCTTCATTCTCAGCACATATTACATGGGAAGAGAATGCTCTTGCAACCTTACAAAATGCATGCTTTAGCATGCCCTATCTTTACATCGAGGACATCATCTCTTTACTTAGGTATTGGCTAAAAGCGGCCTTCTGTCATCATCCACTCAACCAGTTTCTCAAGGACCTCGCTATATATACAGATGAGCTACAGTCCCTTCAAATCATAGCCTTATCAGTCTTACATTTACATAAGAAATGGCTAATATTACGAAGAGTGCAGTTATCTTCTTCTTCCAAATGTTGCTGAGGCTCTCACTCCTGCTTGCTGTTTCCATGGCCGAGAACAAGCTCATCGAAGGCTGTAAGTCTTGCTTTTCCCACACTTCATTATAAGGATTAGGTACAATTCCTAGATAGAAATCACTTGGAAGGGTTATACTGATAATGAACTGAGGTATAAATCAATCAAGGAGACGACACGAGTAGTCTTAGAACTCGAGTTTTGTTATATATTTATGATCGTCGCTATATATTCAAGACACCATTCATGTTGAACTAAAGAAGAAAGGAATAGCAGCACGTGATTAACGCATCTTTTCGTCATGAAATTGAGCAGTCGGGATCCTTGGAGAGAAGGATTCCGAGCTTGTGTGTGCTACCGCTTACGGTGTGAGAGGCGGGGATAATTGTACCTCCGTGGCGGAGATGTTCAGCTTGTCGCCCGGCATCTTTGCAGATATCAACCCCAACGTCGACTGCGATGATCTATTCCTAGGTCAAATGGCTTTGTGTTCAGTAGATACCGAGCTAAACCCTAATTCGTGGTGTTCCTGAAGAGT
Source organism: Eucalyptus victrix (assembly GCA_016097545.1). Taxonomy (NCBI): domain Eukaryota; kingdom Viridiplantae; phylum Streptophyta; class Magnoliopsida; order Myrtales; family Myrtaceae; genus Eucalyptus; species Eucalyptus victrix. The sequence goes on along the minus strand of CM027839.1, from coordinate 54,936,127 downwards.
TTATCCAAGAAGGGGCTTCAATTAAACTACCTCCTCCACTTTAGGGTTTTTGCTTCTTGGTACTTTTGATTTATGTGTTTCAAATGTGAACTTGGCTTCTTCATTCGAGTGTGATCTTCTCCTCCCTTGTGTCTAGACTCTAAGAGCTTTGAAAATTACTCATCAATAGCTCCATAAACCTCCGTTTTGGTTGATTATTGACAAATCAATTCGGTTTATTAATAGAATGTGTGCCAAATAACGAGCATAAGTAATGAGAAATCTATAGAATCCGCTTGCAATTATACATGGTCAAATCAAAGGACTATATGAGTTCATTCAATACTACTAAAACTATTAGATGCGAGGCAAACAATTTTATCATGGTTTATCCCTCAGTTATATAAGTCGATTTTGTTTGGCCATGGAATTCTAAAACAAGTGACAAACCATATCACTATTGCCACTTTTACTAATTTATCACGATGGATTCAACACAATTTTTCTCCTAATATGCCCCTCCAATTCCGCACTTGGGTTTAGGACTCATAACCGACAGCTAAAAATGTCCAGTTCATCTTCAATATCCACATTAAGGTGTTATAAATCATTTTGAAAAATTATCTAAACCGTTGGTCACAAAATATCACTCCAATAAGCGGCATCACATCTTTACACATTTTCCTTTCCACTTGTGGAAGGATTTATTCAGGAAATATCAGAAACTGGCTGTTCACGAAAGCAAATTCCAGAACAAAGTTTTATCATCAAGACATCTGAAGCAATTAGGATTATGTTCACCAGGATCACAACGAGAAACAATGCAAAATGTTGTCCAAAATCACTAGTAATTCTTCATTCAAACCCGTTTCGGGTTCTGTCCGTCACCACCCAGCTCGATCCCTCCACTGGGAGAGTCGTCTTCGCCAACGAATCTAGCCCAGTACCAGTGCTTCTTCCACACCGTGCCCATCTCTTCGATTGGAATGCCCTTCGTCTCGGGCAAGAAGAAGTAGATGAATATGGATGCGACGAGCACGAAGAAGGCGAAGAACAAGAACAGCCCGAATTTCATGTGGCAGAGCATGTTGAGGAAGACCTGAGCAATGAGGAACGTGAAGATCATGTTGACCGAGACGTTTATGCTCTGGGCGGCCGACCGGATCTCCAAGGGAAAGATCTCACTTGGCACGAGCCACCCGAGCGGCCCCCACGACCAAGCGAACCCGGAGACGTAGATGCAGATGAAGGCCACCACAACGCCCGCATACCACTTGGGCAACTCGCCCGGAGTCCCATTCACTCCAAATTTCGCACCAATTGCAGCTGTAATGATAATCTGAACATGAATAGTATAAGTGCACATCTATGCCGAGTTTTTGGGATGTACCATGATAAGGACCATATATAGTTTTAAATCTACAAAAGAAATTCAAAACATGAGTAGTATATTGTTGGAAATGGTGATCCATTTTCTAGAATTTCCTAGAGTTGCTAAACTACAACCTAGAATTCCCTAGATAAAATTTTGGATGGTTAAAAATTGTGGCTGGAAAATGTCCAGCCTGTAAGAAGCAACAATCTCTGAACAAGTCAGATATGATGGTGGCTGTAAGATGAAGCCTACGCAGACAGCATTTTAGAGAAGTCCAGAATCCCTAAGGCGGTTGTACTTAGTTGATGGAAATGCCTATAGGCTGTAACCCATTGATGTAATAGAGTGAGAGGAGCATGAGAGCTCCTCATGCTCCTCCACCAACACTTCCTTCAACTATTGTAAAATTATTTTCATAAACTAATGAAACTATCATTGTCCCATAAAAACTTGTGTTTATCCCTTAAACTATCCTATCTCGTTCCCTTGTCCATCCTCTCTGCAAATTGTATCTTACACTTGCACACAACATCACTAATAAAAAACTAAACTATTATCGAACCATGCTTCCACACACATCAAAATTTTTTTAACCTAAACATGAATATGAAGCATAAAAAATGAATGATAGCTCCCATCAGATCTGGTGGTTAAAATTCGTTTTAGTGTAATTGATAGGTTTACTCCATAATATCCCCAATTGAGGGACTAATAAACAATGGCTTGTTAGGAGGTTCATGGACAACATGCCTAATGTACTAAACAAAATGATTGCCAAAGAATTTGGTCGTAGCAAAAGTCATCAGATCAAGTACCTGGCAGATCAGCATTTGAATTCCACCCTCTAGTAAAAGGATTCTCCTGCCCAGTTTATCAACGGTGTAGATCGAGACCCACGTGGCGGCAACATTTACGAGCCCGGTGATCACGGCGGACATGAGGGAGGCGTCGCTCTCGAACCCCAGGGTGCTGAACAGGACAGGGGCATAGAACATGATGACATTGATCCCGGTTAACTGCTGGAAGAAGGGAATCAGTATTGACATGGTGAGCTGAGGCCTGTACTTCCTCTGCAAGAGATTCATCCAAGGGTGCTCCACCAGCTTCGATTGCACGCTCGCTGCTATCAGGTCGTTTAACTCCTCATCGACGTTCTCAACGCCGCGGATCCGCCTCAGCTCCGCCTTGGCCTTTTCCTGGTCGCCTCGCTCGATCATCGAGTTTGGGGTATCAGGGAGCACGAGGGAGCCGATGGTAACAATGAGGGCAGGGACCACTGCTCCGCCGAGGCTCAGCCGCCATCCCCAGCCGCCCTTGATCTTTGCGAAGAAGTAGTTGAGGATGTTGGCCACCAGGATTCCGACCGTGATGGACAATTGGAAGCCGATGTTGAGAGCACCTCTGTACTTGTAAGGGGCCATCTCAGAGAGGTAGAGTGGCACAGCCTGTTAAAGTACATCCGAATTAGGCCAAGAGAGAGTGTCAAAGTCTGAATTTTTCTTTTCCTAATAAAAAATACTTAATGTAACAAACTAGTAAAAAATCCTATCTACTAATCAGCCTATAAAAGAGAAAACAATCAATTTTCTAGAAAAAAAATTGATTGGGCCTAGATGAGCTTTGTTAGACCAGGTCTAAGAAGGAAATTGCTTGTCAAAAAAGCCCGATCGAACCTTCACCGGCGATAGCGGAGTGAAACAAAAGACACTGACCACATCTTGAACTTGCAAGAATGCGAATCTGCATTACGAAATGTACATATGTAACGCTACCTCAGTATGCCATGTGCAATGCGTATCCGATGGTATTCCTTTTATATTTTGATCTAATCTTAATGAAAGAGATGAAAATTCGTGACCTGATTGGCGAATCCGATACCGAAACCGAGGAGGATGCGCCCGACGATGAGCATCCACACGGCATTGGCGAACCCATTGAGGAGAGCGCCGACGCAGAAGAGAATACCGCCCAACAACATGGACCTCTTCCTCCCCCACTTCCTCGTCACGGTCGAAGCAACCAGCGACGACAGGAGAGCTGCCACGTAGAGCGACGAGGTGAACAGGGTCAAGGTCTCGCTGTTGTACTGGCAGTACTGGTTCGTGACCTTCTCCCCTTGTTGCGTCTCGTACACCGATGGGAAAAATTTCTTCAAGAACGGCGCCATCGACGTAACCCCACCTGCGATTATTACGAAAGGAAGACCGAATCTCAGTCTGATTATCAGACGGAGGTAAAAGACGATCGCATTGTCCAAACACAGACAGCATGGCAAAGGGAAGAGGGCATGGAGAAACGTATAGAGATCATAGGCATGTTAGTCCTGATGGATCGACCGAACAATCATGCACGAAACCCATCTTTTTACCGGATATCCCGATGTCGTAGCCGAAGATCAGACCACCCATGGCCCCGACTATGCATGTCACTAGCACGTACGGCGTGAGTTCCCCCGGATACTCCTTGCCGCCATTGGAGACTACTCCTACCGCAGGCATTCTTTCCTCGCTCCTGTTGATTCACTGACGAAGGAGACGATACTGAATTGAGAATTGAGCAGTGAGAGATGGGGGAGATGAAGCCGAAAGCGAGGGAGAGAGAGGGTACTATATAGAGAAGGAATGCAAGGGCTCGTCGACTGTTATGGCAAGCAGCAAAGGAGCTAGTCATGGAGAGAAAACGGATATGGCTCTTCCATGCTTGAAATGGTAAGTAGGATCACTTTACAATTGGGCTGCCAAAAGCAGCAACCTAGGAATCCTTATCCTAAATCAATGCGTGAGTCATAGAGGAAATGTCGATCTTTAAATGGCCATGAAAGCAGCAAGTATCTTACGCTAACCTAAACAAGGAATCATCGCAGGATCTCAGTCACCAAAAGGATATATCTTTAATCCTAATCCGTATCGATATTGCACACTTCTTAATTTTCCCTATCTTCCCTTATTAAGAAGAAGAAGATAAAAGACTCAATGTCAATCCATTGTTGTCATTTCTCATAGTCCATCCTATCTGATACTTTAGAGCCTATTTTGAGCATTTAAATCCAAGCGACATCCTACTCGAGAGAAGTTATGCAATGTATCTATGCATATTCGAATGAATCAGGTTGATGAGGTCCGTCATATGCATGTACATTCACATAGATTGTGAAATATTTAACAATTCAGAAGGGTCTTCATGCAATAATATCTCCTTTCCACCGTCCTTGGCGATTTAATATTTTTCCACACTTGGTTCATAATAATCCTGGTAATCAGTAGGTGTAATTAATTCCTAGTCCAATCTGATTGGTTCCCAATTTTTGGGATCGGGGACTAGACAGGGTAGTCTTAGGATTGAGAATAGGATCGGACCAACCAGTCATGTCCGATCCTCTCCGGTTCAATGGAACCAGTCATTAGCCAAAAAAAATTAAGGATATACTAGAGTTTTTACTATTTTAGCATTTATTGCTATTTTCAAAAAAAAATTATATATTTTTAAGAAAAAGAGTTGGTCCCGTCTAGTCTAATTCACCTCCGGGGTCGGAAACCATATTGAAAATCATTGGTTTCATTTTTATAAAATTGGGAACCGTATCAAACCAGCCGATCTAGTCTAGATGGTTCCCGATTCAATTGGTCCAATATGCTCACATCTAGTAATCGGCCATTCTTAGTAGGAAATTGAATATAACTAATGGGGCGAATCGTTAGGGTTATTAATTATGACTTATCTAGCCAAAAAAATCTCACTTTTGGATAATGTCCTTACAAGAAAGGTAATAGAAAGGGAAAAATACATTTTTGGTCTCTGTAGGTTTGGGAAGATTTCGCTTTGGGTTCTTATACTTTATTCAGTTACAATTCTAACTTTCTTACTATTCGCCGGTGACAATTGAGTCCTTCCATCAAAATCACCATTCAAAATTCACCGGAAATTGTTGAGTGAGCACTGACTATCAACACATGGCACCTACATGTACAAGCTTCCGAAACAAATTAATTTTTGGAATTCATGCTTTTAGGAATGATCACTATCTTAAAGGTGGCATATTTTAGACAATTTATGACAGTTTTTAAGATTTCATCTCAACATATGTTATTACTTATTAAACTATGAATAGTATCTATAAAGACTGATACACATACATATTGTGTATTACGTAATAACCAACGTTGTTTTATTCTTATTTGGAAAGGAAACGTAAAAAATAGCACTTAAAAATCTCATTGATCTAATGTTAAGAGGACTAGTATCGTCACTAAAATAGAGTACATCGACTAAATTTGAACAGTTCGAAAAGTACGAGGATCAAATGCGTAACTTGGGCTTTGTATATGCAAACGCCATGTCTCAATTGTCCGTGCCGAGAGGGCATATTAATTTCCTGCATATTTTGAACAGAAATATAATGGAAGGACTAATAAATGGATAATAGTACCGGGACGAAAATTATAATCGATCAAAGTGTAAGGACCAATAGCGAAATTCCCCCACATTGCGTGGATAGAAAAATGAAATAGTCCCTAATGGAAACTTAATTTATGGCGGACAAATGTTCGGGGTCTTTGGAAAATTTAATATACACGTCAGACTACATATGTGGATGTGGATGGGGAATATATGCAGGAAATCTGGAGTATCAATAAATACGAATTAAACCTATTAAATAATCATATAAAAGGAAACTATTATTTGATAATGCCAGAAAAGGAATCAATGTCTAGTCTTGTCTGTCCGGATAATCCTCGGCCCGACTTTTGTCTCATGTTGATGTGTAATAAAGTGGGAGACAAAGATATCTGAGGTAAATCTTTATTATTATTATTATTATTATTATTATTATTATTATTATTATTATTATTATTAAGAGCAATGTGAGATTCAAAGCTTTATCGAATATGAATATAAATGGATACACTTACTGCAAATGACAATATCAAATTGGGCCTACAACTCTTTTTGAGGAAATAGTATTTCTAATAGGCCACGAAAATTTGGAGAAAATAAACGTGACATCATGAATTTTCGACCATGTCTTGATAATATGAATTGGGCTTTTCACTAACATGCCTATGATAATTTTTTTCTGAGATGATCACTCACAAGTTAACTAATATATTAGGTGAAACCATTAAAGGATATGAACGCGACAGACTTGAGAATTCGATCAGAAATCGACTACTCGACCGTGATAATCAGCAAGGGTCAAAACGCCACCATTATAATCAATTAGTGATTGGATATAGGTCGATTCAATGGAATGGCGTGATTAAATGATGGGTGGTTCCACCTAATTGCAAAATCCGCGTCAAACGACAATAATCCAATTTTTCTGTCAATTTTGTCCATAATTGAAACCTTGAGATTTTTATGACAACCAAACATCGGCAATAAGTCAAAGATGCACAAACATGGATCGAAAATTATCGACCACAAGTCAAACACACTAAAATATCTAAAAGCCACCCGATAGGTTGGGTCGCGCTAAAATCGTGTCCGATCAATTTTAACCATGAAATTGAACTCAGTTTCGAGAATCGAAAGTTCGAGTGTGTCACGATTTGTTTTTAGGACTTCGTCTTATCTTTTGGGAAAATTCCATCGAGTTAGGAATTTTGTGGAAAAATTCAAATTGGACAAAAAAAGAACTTTTCGAAATTCGGATTTTTGGCCACCAATTTATTTTGTTTTGTGGAGAAAATAATGGAAATTCATATGGCAACTTCAAGGGGATTTCTTGGTCACCAAATTGGCTTGAATTGGTGAGTAATCGAATGAAAATCAAGGGAAATTCGTAGGGCTGCTGCAAGAGACTATTTTGGCCATCAAATTGAAGTTATTTGGTGAAGATTTATGAAGAAAATTTCCCATTGGTTGTTGCCAAGACTATTGGGGCTGAAGACTTTGTGGCCAAGCTCATCATCACTTAGATACTTGGCTTGCAAGGTGATTGGCCAAAGCATGGACTTTCAAGGCCTTTGTCCCCACCCCCCTCCCCCTTGTGTGACCAACCCCAGCAGAAGCAAACTCCAGCTTCTTCTTCCTCAATTCTCTTCCTCATTACTTTCTCCTTCATTTGCTGCCTCACGCCCCCTTGTTCTTCGAACTTCACCGCTAGTCCAGCTCAGCCGCCAAGATTCTGCCACTCAGCCAGCCGAGTCGCTAGCCCCACCAGCCCCTTCACGAGCTTAGTCCCTCACGGCCAACATCCCAAAGCAGCCAGCTCGCGCCCAGGCCACCGTCGTCCAACCTAGTCGTGGCCTCCTCCCATCCAAACCCCAATTCAACTCGCCATCGTTCGTCCACCAGCCCTCCGCCATCAGCCCACCTCACCGTCATACCCGTTTAGCCTCGTAAGCCATCGAAGCCAATAGCCCACAAAATAGGTTCTTCTAGCTTGGGCTAAGGCTTACAAGGCTTTTTCAGCCTTTTCTGAGCCTCTTTTGGAGTCATTATAGGTCTGGGTCTTGGTCGTCGTCGCGCCGCCATCATCGTGGACCCATTATCTCACTAAACCGGTAAGTTAACATCCTGATCTCTGATTATGGGGTTAATTACACTTAGGGGGATTAGTTTAGGATTAATTAAGATTAGTGAAATTTAGTTAACTTAATTAGTTAGTTGGATTATCTAGTTAGGCTAGTTAGTAGTTAGGTGGTTAGTTAGTTAGTTAGCTAGCTTAGTAGGTTTATGTAGCTAGCTTAGTTAGATTTATTTAATTAATTCACCTAGGTTGGTTAGATTAGCTTATTTAAATTACTTAAGTGGTTTAATCTAAATAATTTGCAATTTATTTAATTAATTATTAATTAGCATAAATTATACCAAGATAACCGGTTTGTAAAATTTTACGCTGATCGTCATGGTTGCATTGGTTTGTGCAATTGAGTGCTAAATTATGTAATTAGATTATGGGTGATGATTTTTTAATTATTATTACAAAATATGATTTATGGTACTTAATTAGAAAAATACTGGGTGTCAACTTTTGACACAATAATATTTTATATACTATCTAAAATCGTGGTATTTTTAAATGGAAGAGTATCACAATTTCGGCTCGATTGAAATGTGTGACCATGCACAATTATTTTATTGGGTATTTTTAATATGAAGAAAATATGTCAAGTCAATTATTTGAAATGAAAGTATTTGAGTGCAAAGCACGATATTCTTGACTGAGCATGAATGTGCATGTGGTCATTATCAGAACTCGTCACCCAATGAAAGTCGGAAAGGCGATGCTCCTTCAGGAATGCTCTTGACAACGGATGTCGGTCGCAGTGGAGGTTAGGCCGATGCTCCTTCGGGAATGCCATCTAGATGTAGACGTTGTTGTACCCGACGAAGTAGGACGACGCCTGGTTATGCCAGATGACCGCTGACTGATGAGTTGGCTATAGCCGTTAGATCGTAAATAATTGGGTCACACTTGAATGATTGAAATAGCTACGCCTAATTATGAGACAAAATTGTGTGGCACGGAATGGAACGTGTCATAATGGTTGGGCCTTATAATTAGGGACCCTTGTGATTAATTGATGAATGATGTGAGGTGTTCCAATTATTGAACTAAGTTTGCTACATTTATATATGCATATGAGATGTACTAATGGGCAGAGAGGTGCTGAGACAAGATAAGTCCTATAAGGTGCATGTTTAGGTTGCCTATAGGTAAATTCTCATCCTAATCGGGGTTTAGAGTGTAGACTCACTGAGACTTTGTCTCATCCCGTCGTGGTTTAAAACTTTACAGGTCCTTAGATGGAGGTGCGCCACGTTCGTTTTGAGTGGCCACAGGAGGCGGAGACCAAGTGTACCATTCTCCCTATCCACGGGACCCCCTGGACCCATGAGCTCGTGGTTACCACTATTTGGGTCGATGAGGGCCTACCTCAGTTGGTACCTTATCGTTTCAAAGCGTGGTTCCATCACGGGCCTAACGGGCTTCAAGAGGGCCCCTTGGATGGTTTTGATGGGCCTATCGTCGATACCGAGTATGAGATGGTACTTGACCCTGTCGTGGACGCCGATATTTTGGCTGATATCAAGGCAAACCCGAGGCCCGAGGTTGAAGAGCCTAGAGTAGAGGTAGCTGATTCTCTAGACATCGACATCCTTGACGGTCTCACAGTGGACCTAAATTACAAGGTAGGATTGGCTTAGTAGCCCCTTCTTGGATAGACCTCTGTATATAAACCTGTTGTGTTTATAAAGAGTATTTTGTGAAAATTGGTTATCCTGCTTTTCTATCCCATGTTTGATTATTGTCTGGGCTTTATTAGTTCGCTTCCGCGTGTGTATAAAAAGAATGGGTTAGTGATGCATTATGGAACATCACATTTTAGTCGACCGCCGAGGGATGTGCGCACGCTCGAGATTCGAGGCGTGACAATAAATCCATCTCAAGTTTATGGCCTCCTCCAATTGGGAAGTGCACATGACGTTATTTGAAGAGCAGGATGGCCAAGTGGGAACTAAAGTCAAACATTGAAGATTGACAGAGACTTTTACAAAATTACAATTGAGTCTAATTTGTTTTCAAAAATTGCAGCGTTGCCCACAAATTTACAAAGTTAGAATTAGCACTTCCTTTACCGAAGGAACCTGTCATGTACTCAAATGATGTGAAGATGAAATTAGATACTGTAAATGTATAATATCGATAGTTTATAGTTATGAAAGATAAATATATTATTTCTTTATACTCTTTCTTTAATTTTCGCAAGTTTATTTCACTTGAACATTTCTCCATAAATAAGTGATTTGGGACTGGTGGCAAGATCCCAGCTTGCTCTTGTTTGTTTTAGATATTTTAAAAAGTTTTGGCTTAGTATGGACAGTCCCTCTTACACGTGGCAGCACAAAGTTAGACCATGTACTCCTGACTCCTCCTAACACGTGGCAACTGATCTATTGATTTCCTATGTCATAATTGCCACATTGTATAATCCTGTCAACCTTATTGACCTCGACAATAAACCACAGAGAAAATTCTCCAACAAGTGACGCGATTACTTGCCACCTCTGTAGCTTACGTTTTCATGTCATTTTTGTGAAATGCTAACCCTTCCCGAAGATCCATTTGGACTTCTCCGACTACAGGCATTCTCTAACCTAGCTTCTTGTTTTTCTGTATTCACCAGTGAAGAAGACAATCGTAAACTGAGGGTGAGTTGCGAGAGATGGAATGTACAGAGACTGTCCAAGGGCAAGATCATAAGAAAGAGTACAGTATAAAGAAGGAATTTAAGGGCTTGTCTGACATGGAAGAATGGTAAGTATCGACTAGATGATCATAAGCACTTGAGTATTAATATGATGCATAGAGATAAGAAACAAGGACAATGAGTTGGACGTTAGTCTTATCTTTTTAGCAATGAGAAAGCTCGAGCCTTGCCAATCTATGGCGAGGCTCGACTCACCTGATTTGGTGAAGCCAAGCTTATACGATAGATCCAACGAGCTGGGTGAGGCTCAGACCTCGCTCAAGGTTGCCAGTGTCACACCCCGATTCACAAGAAGAAGGGCACGACACGGCCGTCCTTTTTCCAAAGGACGCAGCCTCAACGTAACCAAAATTTCATCCCAATATCCACATATATACATCCATATATATATTTGACAAAAAGGGACAATTGGTTACAATATCAGAGTATATCTATAATCCACAAACATCAAAACATAAACCTTTTACAAAGACTAACTTATAAACTTATGAACTATGCATAAGCCATACCCAAAATTTTCACCAAAAAGTCCTCCTCCCCGAACGAACGCTCACGCCTATTCGTGACTCGCTGAAGAACCTGAAAAACAATTAGATGAGAGGAGTGAGCTACCACGGCTCAGTGAGTAACACATTTCTTCTAAGTGGATCGAGAAATCACTATGCACATTTTAAAACACCAACATAACTCACTTTATCATAATACCAAATCATAATTCAAATATCGAAAGCACCAATGGTCGAGTCCATTAGTCAATCTCATAAAACATGCCTCAATGGTCTATTCCATTGATTAATCTCATCAACTCATATCGATGGTCCATTCCATCAACCAAACTCAAATCACATGTCAATAGTCCACTCCATTGACCAATTCATGCTCAAATGTCTAACCATGGTCACGCGTAACGCCCGTGACAAGACGACCAAGATTCCCCCCTTGGCAAGGTCTCCACATATTATTAGCCGGTGGCTCGGCCCTCGGCCCACAAGGATATCCTAGAATAGTATGCGCATACCCACACCCCTCGGGGGCCACGAGAGACATTGAGCACCAACCACAAATCACAATACTTAGTAATCCAACGTCAGAAAGGAAGTCATATCATAACTCCAAATTCGATATATAAATATCAAAGCATCCTTCAAAGCATTTCAAGATTCTTTCACAAAGAATTTCACAAATCATTTTTCACACAACCATTCAAATTAACGGCAAAATACAACTCCCTTTGAACCAAAAATGTCGGTAATATCTCGATCCTGTTTTATGCAACAAAATATGTTTTTTTTGTCAACTCATAGAGTATTTAATCAACCATGTTTCTCAAAACATGAGTTTAAAATACAAAGAAGAAATAGTGTCACTCACCTGGGAAAAGCCAAAAAAATCAACTACGTCGCTCACACGAACCGACGCATTCGGATTCCTAACAATTAACGGGAAAATATTAAAAAGTCGAGTAAAAATGATATTCTTATAACGACTCGTCTATACTAGACTTATTAGTCGATAAACGACACCTACGCGTCCCAAAAGTTCACAATTTAGCATAAACCCATCATTTTCAGCTAGGCGCGGCCCATGCGCCAACTTCGTCACGCCATAACTTTCTCCACAAAATTCCGTTTCGAGCCGTCTTATAGTCTTTAGAAAGCTCTCTTAACGTACAACAACAACCCCAACTTGGCCGCTCCAAAACAGTACCGGAAATAACAAAAAAAGAGACTCGAAGCCACTGTTCGCTACAGTACCAGATTGCGTCTCCAACTTAAAAATTCCGTTCGAACAAACCGCAAGCTCAAATCACGATCCGAAAGATGCTATAGCTTCACAACATCCCAAAGTACCATTTCTAAAAAAATTTACAGCTTAACGACTCAAAAATTGGGCTTCGCCACACAATTACCCATGAAATACGAATTTCGAGCCCTAATTGCGGCAATTGCTTCAAGCAAGTGATTAAAGGCTTCAATTTCTTACCGGCCTTGCAAAACACACTTGAATCGGCTTGATGAGACGTCCGGGTCACGAGCGCGCCAAAATTTTCCCCTTTTTTCCCTTTTTCCTTTCTCTTCTTTCTCTCTTCTCCCCTGTTTTGCGTCTTCCCCTGTTTCTGCCCGTGCTCTTCTCTTTCTCTCCCTCTTTCTCTCTTTTTTAAAGCCCAGCTGAAGGTTCTACGATTCTCTTCAGCCTCCCTTCTTTGACTTTTCAACTCTTTCTTTTCCTTTTATTTTATTAAAGAACCCATATATTACAGCCAGAGCCTCGATGACCTCTAGCGACCTTAGGCGAGGCTTGACCTCATCGGAATCTAGCAACCTCAAGCCTTGCTAGCCAAATCAAGAAAGACCAACTTTCACAGAGTTAAATCAAGGTTGAATGGAGGTTGCACTATTGCCATTCAAGCCACTGAAGAAATTGAATCAATGGAACCGAGGAAAAAAATAATCAAACCGGCAATTAAAACTATTGGAGAAATTTAATTGCAATTAATAGATCGATCAAAAATTTGTGTTGTTGTATTGTCTTTTGTATTGCTCAATATATAGTGAAATTCTGTATTTTATTTATTTTATTATTGCATTCATGTTTGCCACAACAATCCCAATTGTGGCCGTCGAGTGGCTAAGTTCCCTTGGTACCCTACCGCAACATCTTGATTTATCATCGAAGGAATAGAAGAAATAGAAATTTAAATTGACTAATTCCTTCTTCTTCTTTTTTCCTATGGAAGGAAATAGGGAAGTGACTTTTCTTGGTCTCAGCTTGTATTTGACACACGTGTGTTCCGGCGAAAGAAAAATTCATGTTGATCCAAAGTTCAACTTTTTTGAGATGGTCTAGGACGGGATTTTCGACGTGGACCAAACCAGCCAGAGCACCTGCCCCTTCTGCCCCTTGTCGGGTACTCGGCCACATAGTATTAAAGTTTCTATTTGAGTTCATAAAAGAAACAAGTTCACTCCAGGATGAAATTTTAATCATAATGATTTGCATGCGAGTATGTCTTATATATGATGGTGATTTCGCCATTTACAAAGGAGTTGCATAATTTATAAAGTACTCAACAATGAATTTTGACCCAATTTTTTATGAGACCCGTTTCGTTGCCATTAGATTTGCAATTGCATATTTTTACCAATCCAAATATAAGTTGTCATTAAAAATTGCAAATTGTTTGCACAACTTAGAAAATTAACATTGAATAAGGTGTTCGTCATTACAAAACCCATCTTTAGAAAACCAAATATGTAATTTCGTGGCTATTTATTTGTCTAGTTTTTTTTTTTTGTCAGTCCTACTCTATTCCTACTCTACACTCACTCGCAGACTTGTGCCCTGCCACTTGCAGGGCGTGGGAGTCGCAACCCACTCTCAAACTTACGCGTCCCTACCCCCCATCCCCCCTGAGAAGGTGGGGATTTGAACCCCTCACCTCCCCCTTCCATGTTAGAAAGGTGGCCACTCGGGCGAACCCCCAGTGGTTATTTATTTGTCTAGTTAATGATTATTATGATGTATCCTTTTTTTTGGACAAATTTATGATGTATCCTTTAAGTTGTTTCTCAAGATATTTATAAATGTCAAAAAAAAATGTAATAAATGCAATTATTCTCAGCTACAACTACAAGCTGTTTGTGTTTTGAATTTTCAAAAAAAAAAAAAGCGAGGAATCATCATACAATCATACAAACATAAAGAGCTAGTGATATGATTATCCATAGTAGTGGATCCTCATCAAAGCCTCATGACCCCCCCAAATAATTTATAGATGGCAATGGCTCATAAATTTTGCCCTAGCACATTAAATGCAAGAAATAACCAGCAACTATTGTGGTAGCTTTTCTAGATCTGCATAAATGTTAAAAATCCAACCAAAGAAAAAAAATTAAAAATATTCACGAAAATCAGTACACAAAATCTCATTTGATACTATCGCATATTGATATTATAGAAATAACAATATTCTTAAGGAGAAAAATTACTAAGAAGAAGACTCCGAATTAGGTCAAGTGCAAATCGGATTAGATATAAATCGCTAAAATTGTAATACATAAAAATAGGTCAATATGGATGAAATAAATCAATTTAGATAATACTCATTTTCGACTCACTCAAACCCGACTCAACTCGCCCATTTAATGCCTATTAAAAATATAAATCCCGGTCTCATCGCGGCTTTTGCTTTGCAAAATGAAATAACAAAAGAAAAAAATAAATAAAATGAGGAAAGTGTGAATGAAAATGCAGAGAAAATTTAAGCAAGAACAAGTTTACTAAACATAGAAAAGATGCGAAACTATACAAAGTGGAAATGGATATGTTCTTGGATTCAAGTATGCCAAATTCCACTCAACATGCTAATGAATTTGTTTGTGGACAGCTTCCTCACAAGCCTCTTAGCATCGGGAACCTCGTTCTCTGCCAGATTCTCTATGGTCTTCAAATACCCAGAATTGGCAATCTTCTTCCTTCCACTGCCACAGCTTGTCAACGACATCAATGCAGATAGCAAGAACTTTCTCCTAGCCGAAGGCTCCACCTCTGTCTCGAGCAAACGCATCAGGAATTCCATGTTCTGCTCGTCCTGAGCGAATCTCTTCCTGTTCTTTGGGATCGATACCATGCTAGAAAGTGCCTCGGCCGCTATTTCCCGGACTCCCCGCGACTTTGCGTCGAGGAACCGGACGATCTCTGACATGAAGCCGGCGTCGCCTAGAGCCCTCTTAGCATCTTCCGATGACGACGTCCCGATCAGCTTGAATGCCGCCTTGAAGGCCAGCTCTTGGACCGAGGACTCGCGGGCACGGAGGAAGCAGACTAGGACTTCCGCGAACCCGTGGTTCAACAGCATTTTGACAGCAGTCTCCGAAGAGAAACAGAGATCCTCGATTGCCCTGAAAGCTACCTCCAGTGCTTTGGAAGATGACGAAGACGATGATAGCGAATTGAGAAGGCGCAATAGGGCGTGAAGTCCGCCTTCTTCAATGACCATTCGCCTTAAGAAATCATCCCCCGAGACATAATCTTGCAGGAACTCGATTGAACTGATCTGCACGGTCTCATCTCTAGAACTTGCTTGCCTGAGGAGCACTGAAATCACGCCTTCTTCGAGCATAAACCTCTTGATCTCCAAAACCCCGGCGAGATTCCGCAGCAGTCCACAAGCAGAGCAAATCAACTCTGCCTTGGTGAAGTCGGTGCTAGAAGAACATATTCTCAACAGAGCTGTGACACCGCCATGAGCGGAGACCCTCCATGCAATCTCTGGATCAGCAGTCAATTTCATCAAACACCTTGCAGAAAGTTCTTTGCCTGCGTCGCTGCCGCACTCCAAAATCCTAACCAGTGGACCAACAATCCCTGCGCCAATCACCACACCCCTGTATGAATCAAACCCCGCAACCACTGAGAGCACTCTTGCGGCCTCTTCTTGAACTTCTACCTCCAGAGAATCAAGAAAGCTGACCAAGAGGTGAATGATCTCCCCAACTTCCATGACCACCTTCACAAATTTCTCATCTTCACTAGCAACTTCGTGCAAACTAGCCAGAGCTTGCCTCTTTATTTCTGGGTCATCCTCAATCTTCATCCTTGTCAACAAATCCTTAACATAAAACCTCATGTGCTCCTTACGAGCCCCAAACCTCGGCTTCGAGACAACAATGGCATACCCATGAGGAAAAGAACCAACTTTGCACATCCCAGAGAGATTCTTGACATGGCAATGCAGCTTCGTCAAGACCATGTCCAAATTGCTCTGCATCAACAGCTTCCCACCGTAGGAACCAGCCATGCATTTCTCGGCAAGGCCATGACATTCCCCGACCGTGACCATCGTTTCTCGAACCATGCCTGAGAGCTCAGCCCCCTCATCAGAGACGGCCAGTGCAGAAGACATCTCCATGAGCTTGCTCCGAATGAGCTGCCATTTCACAGCGAAGACTTTGATCGAGCGAGACAGGGAGGCCAACGAAGAAACCGACTCGATGGCCTGTTTGCGGGTGGGGTTCCGGTTGGTCAATTCTTGGAAACTCTGTTCTTGGAGCGATTGTCCATGAACTCCTGCTGCTTCTCCTTCTTCCCCCATTTCTGCATCTACTAGATGTAGCGTAAGGACATTCTGCAAAATCAGTGTCCGCAGAGGATGAGACTTTTATCTTTGGTTCTTGGAAGAAGCTGAATCGGAGCCTGTGCGTTCATTCATTGCTAGCACAAAGGCTTCTTGAGTACTTGGACTGGGGTGTCGTGTAAAAAGCGACAGTTCATAAAACGGTATTTTGTAACCTAACTTCGAAAATGAGATGACTGGGACAGAGCCAATTTCATTACTATAAACAAACATATATCTAGATTTATAATGTGTGCAATTTTGCTTTTAAGTAAACATGATTAAACTATGATTAAACCCTGCTGGAGAACAGCCATCGATCCATGGGGAAAACCAAAGGGCTTCGAATTGCACGACAAGACCCATCGATTCTATACATTCATCCCTAGAGAAAACAAAAAGGCGACACATTTGCTCCCGCGTTCTTGAAGTGGAGAAACATCAATTGGAGAGAAACTTCGCAACGTTTACTTCTTTTTCATCACTGGCTTCTCGTCTTTCAAGTCAACTTTTTCACCATTTACAGCTCCCATTGATCCCTCCGTTCGAGCACCCACTTGAAGATGTGATTGACAAAAGACGCATTGTACAATGCAAATACAAGGGTTTGGTTCTCATCAGCGAGAGACAAAAGCTGTGGGATTGATGCTAGAAGAGAGAGAGAGAATTAGGAAAAGAGTGGATCAAATGCCATCATTCCGCTAAACAACGTGGGACATATTAGGAAGTAACTTATATGCGTATGTAGCATCAAGAGACGGTGGATAGAAGGTATAATGATGTCAATAATGTCTCATGAATTTCTTTTATTTTCTTTTAGATACTCAAGTACCGATAATTGATTAATTAGTTTCTTGACATCGACAACAAAATAAGCGCATGAATTGCTTGCTTTCTCCTACAGTATCACGGGTCGATGGTGTGCGCTCGGCCATTGCACAAGTACACATTGTCCAATGAAGAGAGAGAGAGAGAGGGAGGACCACATTAACAAGTGACAACTTCAATATCCAGTATGCCGAGCCGTGGTGGGGATAAATTCTTCCAACCCCACACCCATGTGAGAGACTGAGAAAGCCTCCTCGCTTGCCTTGGGACTGGTTGGCCCTTCCTTCTTTAGGAAGTGAAACTTCGTGCAACTTTTCACAGATTTTCAATGGCTTTTTACTGTGGACCGGGAAGCATGATCTTTTGAATACAACTCAATTGGAATAAACATCGATACGTAACTCACATCGATTTCAATGGTGAATCAGTGATTTGTGTAGTTTATTACCATTGGGATTGCATAGTTTCAGTCCATTTTCTTTATCGGGGAATATAGATTTTACATCTGTGGACGTTTTCTGATATTACCATGTTCACTCATTTTCAATACCTTAGAAACACATATCTAATTATGGTAACTCTTGTGCTATGTTTGCTATCTAATTGTGATCGATTCTAGCCTCCATTCTTTTTTCTTTGTGTGGATAGATTTCTGTGATACTGAGTGAATGAGTATTCTGAGTAGAATGGTTATGGCATCGATGTCCAAATTTACTTCTCTATTTCATTTGAACTAACAATTTTGTTCGCAGTTGTGTTCTTACTTCTTCTTTTTTGTCTTTACTACCCAATTACAATGACATTTTCAGTACTGACAATGTTTTTAAATTTCCATTCAAAAATAGAAAGGTATGAAAATTAGTATATAATTATTGTAGGATTCAATATGAATTGTTTATATATATGATTGACTTGATTCGGTAGAATATGTTTCAGGAAGGAGATATAATAGCTAAAGCTTAGAGTGCAGAAATCGCTTGTCTTCAAAGGGAAGGATAGCCCCCGTGTATCAATATAACTATACATATCTATGTTCTGTTGGGCAAAGTTGACCCTATATGCTATATAACATAGCAGCATAAGTGAGAATACATAAAGGGACGAGATTATTACTTGGATTGGAAACAAGAGTATGAACCAACCAAGTTTATACTTGAATTATCCGTTGTAGATCTGGTTTTCACATGCTTGTAATCATTCCAATTTCCAACCGCTTGAAATTGACAATTAGCCAAAACAAAGATTGGGCACGGTGGGAATCGGAAAAGGGAAAATAAAATTATGGGAAGCTCCAATCTGAGAAGGACATCGTACTGGCAAGAACAAGAAATCCTAAATATTGTATATGGAATGTAAGCAAGTCCTGAATCTTTCAATTAGGTCAATTAGGTCATAAACCTTTCAATTAATTCTATTAAGTCCTAGACATTTTTCACAAAGTGCATTCAAGTCTTTGCAAGGAGCAATATCCTAAAATTACTTGTGTATATGGCATTTTTGAAGTACATTGTTCAAGATAATTTTAGGACTTGTTTACATTTTTCAATAAAAATTCAGTACTAAACTCAATCAACTTTTTGGTGAATATTTAGTATTTGGTTAAGCCAATTAAAGGTTTGGAACTCGATTGCATGTACATAACGTTTGGGACTATGAACCAGCATGTAAGAAATGTTTGGGACTATGAACCGGCATGTAAGAAATGTTTTCAGATGGATATATAGAGCACAGTGTATATTTAACGTTGCAAAACTTGAGAGACTACATGTGCATGGTACGTGTTCTATTGTATTGGGTCAACCCCATCTACTATGTAAAATGTGTTAAAAAGAGAGAGAGAGAGAGAGAGAGAAAGAGAGAAAGTATGGTCGTGCAATATTGTTGCTCTTGATTATTCAAGTATCGTTCTATGCTAATTCTGCTTGAGAGAGTGGGGACTATTCTGCACATGTTGTGATGTTGCCCACACAAAATAAAAGCTGAACTGGTGGGGGCGTCTCTTTTGATGCTTCCAGACTACAAGATGTCGAGTTACAACGAGGCGGATAGACACTGGCCATGAATTGATTATTCGAGTGCAACATACTATCGGGATTACACACACATTGCGAAAATCGAGTTTCTTTAGATCAAGTCAAAAGAGAGCTTCTCCCTACTTGAATCCTCTAGTTGCATTCATGTTGCAGCTTAGATTGTTTGAATAAGTTTGTCGTGCTGAGTTGCCTGGAAAGAACAAGATTCTTGCTCCCCTATTGGCGGTCTTCAAAGGAGGCTATCCCCATTATATGTTCTCCATCGTTTGCTTTTTGAAGGATGGTGAGAACAAAGAAGAAATCACCAAAATGGTATGACAAGCTTTGATTATTTTCTGATATTCGAGACTGATGCACAAAGTTGTTGAACTATATGAATTTATCAAGAATTGCGTATTATATCATCGATCAGTAGCCGAACTACTTAAAAGTTGATAACATTGGCTGTCATCGAAGTAGGCGGTGCAATCTCAAGCAGAAACTTACAGTAAAATTCACCATCCAAATGAAAGGATGTCTCTCAAAAGAAAATATTTTGCAGCTTCAAGCAGTCAAGTTTATTTTGGTAGCTTTTATGCTTAGTTGGCTACCTATGACGAATAAATCAATGGGACCGTGAATTGAATTATGACAAGCAAAAACTCTTCAAGGTGGCTCTCAAAACTTTGAAACGCCCGTATGCCGCAGTCGTGAGGAGAAGTCCAGCACAAACTTACATAGCTTCAGATACGGCTCGAATCCCTCCCGAAAACGAAACGCCTCATCCAATCTGATATCACCAACATCCTTGTGCGCCAGCTAACTTGCTTGCTGAATTTCGCAATTAGCAAGGTTGAAATTAGATCGCCACTAAATGAATCGTGCTTGAAGGTAACATTTGAGAGAGAGAGAGAGATACCTTGCATAGACGGAATACCAGAGCCATTGACTGCTGTGGCCAATTGAGACCCAGTCACCTGGAAGTTGTGCTGCCGTCTGTTCGCCTCCCAGAGGAGCAAATTGTCCTAAATGCTTGTACCTTCAGGAATCCCAAAACGCAGACAGAGTCAAGCATATGAAGTTGTTCAACATCTTAAAACAATTCTCAAAAGTCAAGATGTAATTAGTTTTAGAGAATAGTCTTGGAGAAAGGTTATAACTTATAACCACACAGGTACGTCCTATTTTTTCTCTGATAATGTAATCAGAATAAGCTTGATTTCCTACATTTGTATTCCTAGGATTAAAATTTGATATCAATAATTCTTCATGAGATGGACAAACAAGAAGGAGCAATTTTCTTAAAGTTCACAGATGGGATACTTCAGCAAACTTTTGCGTACCTAAAAGGACGGAACCGATGGCGCCCCTCTCCTCTGAACCGGAGAGGACCTTCTGGATATTTCTCACACTGCTCCATCCGGTTAAAACAATCAGCAAGATAGGCACCTTGCTGTGCCGCAACCTGTGTTCATGTGGCAGATTCAAGGAAAACCATAAGTAATCTAAACGCATCATCCAAAAAAGTTTTGGATCATGACTTGAGCTGTACCTGCGCTGTTGCTGGAAGATTTTTCATCTGAGAATCCACCTGGGAAAGAGCCGAGGTAAATTCTGCAATATCTAATTCGATTGATTCCTCCTCGACATCCCCCTTCGATTCCTTCAACAGATCCACAATGTCTCCTAATTTCTTGTTCTTCAGGTACAGCTCCACCTGAGGGTATCTTTCACAGATGTCAGCAATGACCTCACGAGCTTCTTTTGCAGTCAACGTCCCCGAATTGTCCTTATCTGCCTTACTAAATATAGCCACAATATCTTCCTGAGAACAAACAATCAAACAAATTGTCACGCCCCCCCTAGATGGAGTTGGTTCCATTAAATCTGTCACTACATCTGCATTTCTTAGTGTAAAGAGAAATATGCCATGACTGGTAGTTAGCTGATTAGCATATTTAGTGAAGGCCCTATCTTTAAGTGAACGTATTCATACTCTCTAAACTCAAATTAAATATCCAATTTCTGCCCCTGCACAGTACCAGGACATAACAATAATTTCCTGGAGCAACCTCTTAGTAATTCAACTGAGAAAGCCAAAACAGAAGAGTGCAAGTTATTAAGCACTCAGATTGATCAAATTTTAACAGAGCACACTGAAGCAGATGCTGAACAGCAAGTGTTGAAATTTGAAGAACTGACAGAAAATGTGGTGATTATCCTTTCATAATGAAATTTAAGGCACTGCAGACTGGCTTCGGCCATTATGTACTGTGACGAGACGACTTGGACACACGTCAAAACATTTTTGCATTAGTAAAGTGCCACATGGAAAATGGGTGTATACACTTTGAAGGAGAGTTAACTCTTATCATTCAGAACAAAGCTTTTTCAATGTAGACAAATGGTGACATGTCAACCTCAGCACCTTAATTTATAAGGTAGATTGACAAGTAAAACTCCTAGAATGAAACGAAAGAAGCCACAAATAACGTGAAAGAAATGTATTAGAGAGCTATGTAGGAACTTTACCATGACTTTTCGCTGATTAATTGTGGCACAATCACCAAGTGCATATATGCTATCAGTTTGCTCAACACGAAGCCATTCATCAGTTGCCAGAGCGCGTCTGCTAGCCTGGCTCACCATAATGTTCGTCCAAAATAAATAATTCACACAATAATATAGGTTTATTGTTAACTTAAAGGTAACATAGACTATAAGCAGACAAATAATCATATGAGGTACCTGACCAACTTGCTTCATGAAATCTCTTACTACAGGCCTTTGCCCAATACCAGTTGACCAAACAGCCATACCATAGGGAATAGAAGATGCTTCTCCAGTCTTCTCTTTGGTAGAAATTTCCTTATCAGTTACTTTCACAACCATTGACCCTGTTTTTAGATTGATTCCCTCTCTTCGGAACTTGGTCTCAGCAAATTCTGTGATTCTTTTGTCAAACCTGCCAAAGACGAAAGTCTTTAGAATGCTGAACCTTGGTTGAATTATGAGGCCAATAAAACTTCCAGTATTAGTAGGCATATTACTCTTTCAGCTTCCAGCTAGCCAAGAGAGGTTGCTCTATCATTATAAGATGTAAATGTTGCAATTTTTTAACTAATGAACAGAAACAATCCCATCGATAAATGACGCATGCCATGCCTAAGGCATAAAATTTAGCATCCTCAAATTGGCAGATATTCCATAACGTAATCTTCAACTTAAGAGGCAAGCATGTTAGAGACAAAAAATAGTAAAAATTGTGCAGAGACACTAGATAGCTTGTATGCAATTACACTTAGAAATAATTGCTTCACCAAAGAAACAACATAGAGAAGTATCGAGTAATTACATGTTCAAGATATGATCAGCTGCCTCCAGAAGTGTTATATTCACTAACTCCTTCACCCGTGGATACAATTTCACTAGATCCTCATTCACAAAGTCATAGAGCTCTGCAGCAAACTCCACACCTGTCGGGCCACCGCCAACGATAACAAAATGAAGAATTCTTTTTCTCTCTTCATCACTCAAGTTTGGTAAGCTCGCTCTTTCAAAACAGTCGATGACACTTCTTCGAATTTCTTGAGCATCCTCTACTTCCTAAAAGATCAACATGGAAAAAATAAAGGATCATAAACTCCATTCCTGGTGCAGTAACTAAAATTCCAATGGCAATTGCTTACAGGCATCAAAACTTTAGTGCCCTTTATTTCACACACCTTACTATCTAAAAACACACAAGAATTACACAAGAATCTCCAATCTATTAATGCTTATAGTCAATTGTGCCTGTAGTAAAAAATAACAACATGGTACTGCTTTATCTTTACAAATCTAGGTGTATGTAGACAATTACAGGAAGCTTACCTTCAAGAACTTGCAGTTCTCCT
Organism: Eucalyptus victrix; assembly: GCA_016097545.1. Taxonomy (NCBI): domain Eukaryota; kingdom Viridiplantae; phylum Streptophyta; class Magnoliopsida; order Myrtales; family Myrtaceae; genus Eucalyptus; species Eucalyptus victrix. Next base: position 54,912,704 of record CM027839.1, on the reverse strand, counting down.
CTACCCCAGGAATATTAAATGTGTTGGACCGGGCACCAATGGCTATAACGAGATAGTCATAGTCAACAACAAATTCCTCTTTTCCATTCAAATTGGTTCCGTTACTAGTTCGACAGTGGACCTTTTTATTTTCTGCATCAATCTTGACACACTCGGCTTCCAGGAAACGGATGTCCATATTTTTCTGCTTCAAAAAAACAAGACAAACCATATTAAGCTATCGCTACTCATGCAAACTCTACAGTTACTAATAAAGGTCTGCCCATAATTTCAGAAACAGGTGATAAGATGGTTTACAAATGATGTCAAGGTCCATCAAAACATCAAACCCATAAATGAGGTGTTTGTGATATATCCCCCAGGCTCATTAAAGATATAGCAGATAAACATTTCTCTAGTAACTTATCACATAGACCACTCCCATTGAACCTATCTAATCCTCAATAAGCATTCCAAATAAGAAATTCAAGTGCAAATAAAACATGATTTAAGGCGATCTTCTGATAGTCTAATCTTATTACATGAGAGTTCTATTACCTTCCGAACAATGTTCCGAATTGGTTCAACGACGCTACGAGCTTCCACTGTGCCACAAGTAACGCTCGGCAACAGAGGGGTAAATGCAAAGTAATTACGAGGTGATATGACCTGGATATCATAGGTGGCATTCTTAATGTTCCTTAAAAAAGATGTCCCAGCCCAGCCAGTTCCAAGTACCACCACCCTCTTCTTTTTGCTCTCTGCTTCTACTGGCGCAATTGCTTGCGCACCTGAGTTCGCCTCTCCATATGCGACAAGCCCTCCTCCACTGAACAAATCATAACAGAAGAAACAAGCCAAGAAACTCAGACATTGAATGATACGCTGCATCAATCCATCGGTAAAAGAAAATATGGCCTCTTCTCTTTCTGCTCTAAAACAATCCTACCATTTGTAATGAAATTGGCATCCGACGGGGTTTCGTGTACAGTGAATACGCAATGCGCTTGTCATTCAAAGTGCTCAACACAAATCAATTTTCTGATTCGGAATAAACTATACTGCTCATAAGTACTTAAACCTCAGATCCGGGGAAGCAAGATAAAAGCATTCGTAATACCCTATACCGGCGCGAGACCTAAGAATTTCATACCAAATGATCGTAAGATGTATATGTTGCTAAACACTACGGCGAGCACCACGCTGCGAGGGCGACGGCCAGAGCCCTGCTCGGTCCATCATCGACTCTCCCAACATACCGACGAAATTCATAGATCTCCGCAAAGAATCTAGCATTCCTCAGCCTCACTTTCGACAAATTCAAAGCGCCAACACGGCTAGTTACGTTCCACGCCATCCACAGTACACAAGAAGGAAGACGCAAAGAAAACTCCAAAGCCACGTCCAACCGAACATCCCCACGTTTCACGGGAACAAACATGAACTGACACGGCGGGAAAAGCAGGGGAGGAGGGGCGAAAACCTGACGGCGAAGAGCACGACGATCTTGGAGAGGGAAGGGTGGTCGTGGAAGGCGCGCGAGAACCTCTCGAGCACCGTCGAGCTCCTCATCTTTCCCGGAGCTCCGGCGGATCTGGAGGCGGACTTCCGGCGATCTTGGAGAAACAGAGTCGTTCGAAAAAACAGAGGAAGAGAGAGAGAGAGCGTCAAAGTCGTGGCGATCTTTCCAGGCGCCTTTTCTTTTCTGGTTGCGTTGCGCTTGTTCAGACTGAATTCCAACCTTTCTTTCTTTCTTTGATTAGTTCGCTGTCATTGACTTGGCGCTCGAGGGCGGGCGCCACGTGTCACTTCGCTGCCGGAGTCGTGGCTTTCGTGCTCTCCCCCACCTCAGGTTCGTGACGGTGGGGCGCGTGCGTAGGTTGCTTTGCTTTGATAATCGGACGGTCGTTGACGGCCGGATATCTGGGGGGCGGGCCCCGCCCCCCAGCGGGACGCGCACGCGGGGTGGGTTGGTTCGTTCGTCGGACGGCGCGGTCTTTCTGGGCCGCCTGATGCGAATCATGCGGTGCACGTGCGCTCGTGCGCTCGCGATCGGTCTGAATATTATTATATTAAAAATGTGTGCTGCACGTTTCGTGTTCATCAAGAAAATTACGATGCCCTCGCATTCTGAATTTTTCTTGATGTTTAGTTGACTATGATTTATTAAATTTCGCCACCCTCAGCTTTCTCTCTCTTCATTCACTCGCAAACCTGACATTGCCTATTTCGCTTTTCTTCTTTGACAATCTAGTGATAAAAGCAGTTAAATTTCAGTCGTTTGAACAGTCATAACATGCTTTTTAAAAGTCCCATAAACCAATTAAATTAAGGCAATTTATGCTTACAAGTAGTTTTAATCTCAAAACATGTCACACATTATGACAGGATTCAAACAAGCGAATTTTCAATTTTTGAATTAAAAATCCCTAAATCACCAAATGAACTAGCACTGACCTTGAAAGCAACTCTTCTCTTTTCTCATGTGAATCTGATTAAATTATGTGTGAGTTGTATTGACCTTGAACAGTTCACATATTATGATAAGATTCGAACAAGCAAACTTTTATTGCTCCTAAAGTGGAAATTCCCGGACAACCCAATGAATTGGCTTTTGTCTTTTTTTCATGCACAAGCATACCAAAGTGGACACTAGTCAATACCAATAAAATAATTTCATTAATAAATAAGTAACAACTCAACAAAATTATCAAGTTTACTTTTAATTATGGTAGCATCACATTCATGTTGGATGAAATGAAATATTTTGTATATTTGCTACTCAATATTGGAGCACCCGTGTCCCCGCATCCGAGTTTGAACACCCAAATTTTTGGGTTTTGGGTAAGTTTCTATTGGGGCCGAAATTGAATGGAGGTTAGGAATGTGAGAGCAATTTAATGACAACCTATTGACTTATCGATGGGGACCGAAAAAGAGGGAAAGGGCACCAATGAACGTGCTCCACGTGCCATGTGGTCAGATCTAGGATGCGGCGCTGGGCAATTTGGACACGAAAGGCTGCCCGTCGTGGTAGGGTTGGGTGGGAGCGTACGGAAACTCGGACAGCCCCTCGCTTCACGTGCCAATCCCAAAAGAAAAAGGAAAGAAAGCAAACGAGAAATTGGAAGGCCCGGGGGGGTACGTGTTCGAGTCGATCTTTCGTCGGGGGAAACAAAGAGACACCGCTCCAAATTCGAGAAAGAAATTCAATTTATAAACATAGAATGATGACCCTTCTCAAGTTCATTTTTGCTGTAATTTTGCATATATATTATTCTTCTTTTCAAAACATGTCGGTATCACAGTGCAAATTGACTTTAATTTTGCATTTAGTACCTAAATTCTTTTTAAATAAAAATACAATGTATTTTTGTATAATTTACACAAACTAATAAATGCATTATTATTATTGTATGAACTTTTCCTGTTGCCAAAAAGGCCCAGAAGATCAATCTCACCAAGAAATTTTGGTTGCCGATCATTTGAAGTTCACGCACTAGCAATGAGAAACCTAGACTTGTGCTAATTGCTAGAGAAGTATTTAAGATCTCCATATCCCTTAAGGTTATACAATTCTCTCTTCTATGTATTCTTATCTCTAGCAAAGTGAAATTCCAATTGGCCATTTGTTTACGCTAGAATAATATGTAAAGAGATTCTTTTCTTTCATTATAGATGAGGTTTAAAATAATATTTGAAAAAAAGAAATCAAAGAAGAGAGCATAGATGTGGCATTTGGCCAACGATGGAATTGGAGTACTTTTAAGGTGGAAGGAACCAAGCTGTTCCGAAAGTGGAGCCCAACAACATGCATCCTTCTAGAAAATCTTGATGCTCTTTCCTTAAAGTGGAGAACTGAAAACGTAAAAATATTTTCATTCTTATTTTGGTGCAGCTTGGTTACATTTATTTTTTGTTTTCATTTATAAATAGTGAAATCATTTAATTTTTTTTTTGTCTATTTAAACATTTCTTGATAAAGAACAATGTTTGGTTACTTTAAGTGATAAATGCTTATCTAATATCATTATCAGTAAACCATGTTTGTTGCATCTAAGTGCTCAATTATACTCCTTGTTATTTTTTTAATTACTCCATGATATCTTTCATTCAAAAGCTATACGGTAGAAATAAGTATAAATTATATAGAACTAACAAATGCAGCATGCGTATTTTCTTATAAAAATAAAAGAACTAGGTTCCAATTAGGAATAAAATCGTCATTATTTATCAGTGTGAGAGAAAATTTAATTATAAAAAGATAGATAAAGAATTTCAAAAGCCTAATTGCTCTCATGACTTGCTATAATATCCTTGCGATTTTAGAGAGAGAAAAAGGAGGCAAGTGCGCGTTGCAATCGCCCCAGGCTTCTTTTTTGTTGCGTTGTTCGATTGAATTTCATTTCCTTTTTCATTTCATTTGACTATTTATATTTTAAAATTCACTGTCATCGACTTGGCGCTTCGGGAGTGGATGCCACGTGTCCTTCGCCGGTGGGCTCGTGGCTTTCGTGCTTTCTTAGGAACCGGTCGAGAAGAACATGGGTCCCGACGATGGACCCCATGGTCTTTTGGGCCACCCGATGTAATGCAAATGCAACTCATGATCAGTCTAAATATTTACTTTGTCATTTTCGACATTTTTTTTTTTATACTTTGCGATATTCACATTTTCGACTTTTATTCGTCACGAACCACTTCAGACTTTATAGATCATACCTAACTTTTAGGTTCAAATGAAATACACCTTCATATTTCAACATAAATGGTGTAAGTATAAGTTTGAGATGGTGAATGATCCTTGGATAATAAGTCCACAGTCTCAAATCAAATTTTGAGGAAGTGTAAGGAAAAGGTTAAGCGATATAGCCACTTTCAATGATTGTTGAATATGATTAATTTACCTTCCCTTTTCTTCTTCGATAATCTAGGGGCATGAAGTTGGTTAAAATTCTACAAACTCTACCTAGTTGATTAAGTTCAGGTGATTGGTTATACAGTTGATAGGATTAGAATGAGTGATTTGAAATTCTCGAATTGAAATTTCCCCGACGTCCCAATTGACTACATCGACCTTAAGGGCAACTCTTCTCCTTTTTTGTGCACGGGCAAACCAAATCCAACACTAGTCGACGCATAGAAATTCACAAACAAGTGGGCAGCAATTTGATAAGATTTTCCCGGTTTACCTGTGAATGGAGGTTTAGTAATTTGAGTAGTTAAACAATGTAAGGTATGAACTACAACTTATTGGTAAAGAACCGGCCAGAGAAAACGACACATAAAATAAGCTGAGTCCTCGTGGCATGTGGTCAGAACCAGGATGCGGCATTGGACAATTTGGCATGAAACGTTGCCATCGTGAGGTTGGCTATCTTCTTATGACCAAAAAACTAAAAATAATAATAATAAATAAGCTTGGCTATCTATTTCTCTTGCCAAAACCCAATAATAAAAAAAGAAAATTGAGAAATTGGAGGAATACATTTTTTTTTTTTTTTTTTTTTTTTTTTTTTTTTCGATCGGAGGAGGAATACATGTTCAATTAGGAATTTTGAACCATCTCTCCGGAAAAACAAAAATGAACCATCAAAATTCGAGAAAAAAAGTTTAACATACAAAGTATCTTGTCCAATAATGTTTCCTCATTTTTTGGTGTTTGAAATGAAAAAAAAAAAAAAATTAGAGTTATGCTTAAAAATTCAAGGTAGAATTATATGACCTTATTATATTAATTTTATACGTTTTTCGGATGCCACGATGAAATTTGATCTTTAATTTACTGGAAATATCTAAAAATGTTTCCAAATTGTGTAAATATTCGCAGTGCATGCGTGTATGGAAATTAGTAATCTAGGATTCTATAGGAACAATACATGTCTTGAAAATGGACAAGAATACTTGCAAAAATGTAAATAAAATAAAAATAGAGGAGGAAAATAAAAGACTGAAAACTTTTGGACATATTCGGGTCGGATCCAGAGGGGAATAACGGAAAGACCGACCCGATTCTCTAGGAGGATGCCGGTTATTGGGCTCCACATTCTGGAATAACCAACGTTGGCCAAACAGAATATTTATATTCTCTCTTTTTTTTTTTTTTTTTCTTTTATGAATTCTACGACATAAAATTTAAATTTAAATTTAAATTTGGTGTCCTCCATAAAAATATATATCTATATATATGTCATATTTACCCCTCAAAAAATTCAAATTTACTTTTGTGCTATTGTAGAGAAGGGGAAACAAACAAGTGTTCATTTGTTGAATTATCTACTTTAGACACGGTTGCAATTTGAGGTCAAATATAAATTAATCTTAAAATTGCTCTCTCGCTCTAAATTGTTTTGGAATTATGGAAGCTCAGAAAGGCCTGAAATTGGTCTGGATCAAATTTTAAGTTTTTACTTCTTTTTTTTTTTTTTTTTGCGTAATCTAAATTATACAGTTCAAGAGTTTCAAATTTTTTAAAATCAAAACTCTAGAAACATTCGTCAGATTGCGTGTGGGCTTCATATGACAACGTACTAGAATTTCTAGATGGGAGTAACCTATTCGGTGAAACATGGTAATTTAACGGGCAAATGGGTAATTGAAATGGATTGAGGGGTTCTCTTTTAGAAAACATTACAACCAGTCATAATCCCATAGTTTCATTTCTATCCAAAGTTTTCTTCTTGATGAACCAAACACTTTTTCAAGAAAGCAGAAATTGAGACTATAAAACTATTTTCATCCTCAATGGAAAATGAAAATAATTTTGCGAGCCAGATGGATTCTCAAAGGGAAACAGAGAATTTTCGCAAAATCTTTAGGAAACGAGTGCTCATCACTAATTGAGAATTTTAAAAGTGATGAACACGCACATCACAAGAGAGTTCAATTGATGGTCCGTAAAAGGTCTTGACCGTATCTCACTTTGTTCCACTTTGCTTTATACATAACACCTTCAATATATGCTTATCTTTTAATTCTTTGAGTGGTTTGATTGGCATGGAACAAAAGGGATGAGTGTTGGAGTTCCCAATGCCTCGCTCTAAATTAATCCATAGAAACTGTGGTTCAGATAGTTGAGGCAGAATTTGCTTTCGATTCTTCTCTATTGTTCCATTTTTTTTTTTTTTTGATTTCTTCAGATGCCAACTTAATTGTTTTCTTTGGGTTTGATCAATAATTCTTTCCATAACCTTATTAGTATTCTGGATCCTCTGAAAAGGCAATGACAAAGAACTATTTAAATTATGTAGAAAATATTTTCTTAACTAACAATGATTGTCTATATCGCTCAAAAAATTTAATTAACGACAAAAGAATTTTTCGTCATCTAACTTTTCTAAGTTATACAAAGAATCATTTCTAGCTGAATTACATAGACAAATAAAGAATAGATACTTCCATGAGATTGGACCTTTGAAGTAATCTGGATTCTTTATTGTTCCCAGGAAAGCAAGATAAAAGAAAAAGGAGAAAGCATGTTTCCTGTTAACTCCCAGGCCATTCGTAAGGAAAGAACCTCCCTTTCATCCAATCGTAAGCAAGCCATCATCATTTATATCAATTGACTCAAGAGAGGAAGACATTGGGTGTTCTTTTTTGTCTCGAACCAAATAGCCTGAATCTTTTTCCCCATCACCTAGCATGGCTGAATCATTCCTTTTCAGCGTTGCACAGGGTGTGCTAGGGAAGATCGCATCCTCGGCGTTCCAAGAAGCCATCGCAATTTACAGCGTCGAAGATCAGATCCACGAGCTTAAAAATACGTTGGCTGCCATTACTGCCGTGTTGTTAGATGCTGAGGAGCAACAGGCGAAGAACCGCAGCCTGCAACTGTGGCTAGGTCGGCTTCGAGACGTGTTGTATGATGCAGAGGATGTGCTCGATGAACTTGAGTGTGAAACCTTACGGAAGCGGGTAATCAGTCGGTACGGGGGTGTCAAAGAGAAGGTACACCGCTTCTTCTCCCTCTCTAATCCAGTGATACTCCGTGCAAAAATCAGTCATAAGATCAAGGAGATTAGGGAGACATTATCTAAAATTTTCATCGATAAGAATCAATTTGGTCTTAATGTGCGGAGTGTTGACAATGGTATGGGACACTCGCGGTCATGAGAGATGACTCACTCGTTCATAAACAAGTTAGATGTCATCGGAAGAGATGTTGATAAACAAAAAATAATTGAGATATTGATGCGGCCAGATCACAAAAACCTGTCGGTGGTTCCCATTGTGGGAATAAGAGGTATGGGCAAGACGGGCCTAGCTAAATCAATTTGCAATGATGACGGTGTGAAAGCGCAATTTGAATTGCTACTATGGGTGTGTGTACCTGAGGATTTTGATTTAGAAAAGACTATCGAAAGAATCATCAAAGATGCAAATAGTCAAAGCTTGAGTAACCTTGATATTCAGCAATTGCAAACTATTCTACGAACCACCATCAAAGACAAGAAATTTCTACTGGTCTTGGATGACGTATGGAGCAACAACCGCAGTAGATGGGAAGAATTGAAAGCTTTGCTAATCGAAGGAGCTAGTGGAAGCAAGATAATTGTGACAACGCGCAGTTCAGAAGTCGCTTCTATGATGGGTACCCATCCAACGCATAATCTAAAAGGTCTTTCTCATGAAGATTCCATGGCCTTGCTCAAAAAATGGGCATTTGATGAAAAGGAAAAGCGACCACGTCCTGTTCTCCTTGACATTGGAAATGACATTGTCATAAAATGTCAAGGAGTTCCTCTCCTTCTGAAAACTTTAGGCAGTGTACTTTACACAAAGGACGAAGAACAGCATTGGGCCCATATAAGAGATAGTGAGATATGGAAGCTAATGAAAGAAGAAGAGGACATCTTGCCGGTGCTTAAACTTAGCTATGATCATTTACTGTCCCACTTAAAACGTTGTTTTGCCACATTATCACTTTTTCCCAGAGGATATGTAATCCATAGCTATTTGTTAGTTATGTTATGGATGAGTTTAGGACTCATTAGTTCATCAACAGAAAAACTAGCATTGGAAGATGTTGGTGTTGACTACATCAAAGTGTTGTGGAAGAGATCTTTGATCCAAGAAGTTGAGGAGTGCGAATCAATTTTAAAGTTTAAAATGCACGATCTAGTCCATTCTCTAGCAATGATTGTGGCTCAAGATGATTGCTCTGACGTTGGCTTAGATATTGTAGAGATTTCGGAAAGAGTTCAGTACATTTCAATCTCCACCTATTCGTTAGAGGGAATCTCAAATTTTGATGGAGTCCCACCTTTTCTAAGAAAGCCAACTTCAAAGAGGCTCCATGCAATTGAATTTCAATTCGTTGTTGATGATGGAGTTATTACTAGAGAGTTTGTTGGAACATGCATCTCCAAATGTAATCACTTACGGTACCTAAATTTGGGGTATGGTAATTTTGAGGAGCTGCCAAGTTCCATATGCAACTTGAAGCAATTAAGGTTGTTAATGCTTGGTAATAACAAGCGATTGAAGAAGCTTCCGGATTCCATTTGTGAGCTACAGAGTTTGCTCTACTTATACCTTGATGATTGCTCAGAGTTAGGTGATTTACCCAAAAAAATGAAGAGGCTCATCAGCCTTAGACGACTAAGCGTAACAATAAAGCAAATGAGTCTGCAAGAAAGTGGAATACAATACCTAGAAAATCTGGAATTTTTGGGATTTCGCGGATGCCAAAATCTTCGAGTTTTGTTTGAAGGTGCTTGCCAATTGACTTGCCTTCGAAAATTGGAAATTGTAAATTGTGTGGGACCAATATCTCTACCTTTTGTGGAATTAATCGCCCTGAAGTCCTTGGTAATTGAAAATTGCGAGCTCAAGTTGACACAGGATAAGAAGTCCAACGTTCCTTCGAATCTCCGTTCGCTATCAATAGCTAAGTCTGAACAAGTGATGGAGTTGCTCCAATGTCTCGATGAGTCTGCCTACGCTTTGGAGTTCTTTGCTGTTTATGATTGCCTGAGATTTACGGTTATACCAGTATGGCTGCCCAATCACATAAGTCTCAGAGTAATTCGCTTGATCCGATGTCCCAACTTATCATCTATACCGCAAGAAATCCAATCCCTCATTGCTCTCAAAGAATTACGCATTGAATATTGTGGTGAACTAAGCGAGAGATGTCGACCGACAATTGGCGAGGATTGGCCCAACATTGCTCACGTTCCTCGAATCCAACTTGATCTTGAATGGGTACAATGGATGGAGGATTAGGTAAGCATCCATCTATTTCTTCTGCATTCTTAGATGTAATATAGCGATTCACTAAATTCTTCCATTGCAATAAATTTAAATAAAGTATTGCAATTAGAAAAAGAAAAAGTGATATGAAAAAAAATATTTACTAAGATACAATCAATACTAGGTCATTAGATTGCAAAAGGAATTCAATATTAAATAATTCTATTTGTAAAGTAAATAATCCAATTTAAATTTGACAAAAAAATTAAAAGTTGCATTTAATACTAGAGTTATACTTAAAACTATACACTCAATTCGTAATACTATCTAAAACTTTTAACTCGGATAATGAAACAACCAAAAGAAAAAAAATTTATACCATGAATTCAATTCCTGCATAGCACGGGAAAGATTGCTTCTCCATATAATTTAGTTTGAAGGCTCACTTAGAGCAATTGCACCTCTTTCATTTTCATTTTTATTTTTATTTTTATTTTTATTTTTACAGCAGTTTAAATAACAAAAAGCGTAAAGTTAAAACCCCTTAGATGTAGGTCCACTTTTAGAACTATTTTATGAGTTAATTTACCCTAACATGTTTTTTTTTTTTTTTTAAGATGTAACGTGTAATGGAAATAAAAAAGGAAATTTATGTGGCTAAGAATATTTCTACCAAATAGGATATCATCTTCTCACTAAATTGAATATTTGTAAATATTTGTCATGAAAATATAGCTAGACCGAGGCACGGGTTTGCCGGCTAGTGACTTAGACTACATTTGATTCAATTTTCCAATGGGCTTTCGGTAACCACTTGGGTTTGCCCCAGTGGTCACCCCTCCAACATGGAAGGGGGAGGTGGAGGGTTCGAATCCCCACCTTCTTAGGGGAGTTGGGGTGAGGATGAATTAGTTTCAAGTGTGGGTTTCGACTCCCACACCTTGCAAGAAGGCAATGCAAAAATCTGAAAGTGGGAGTTAGAATAGGAATAGAGTATGACTGACCAAAAAAAAAAAAAAAGAAGGTCTTTCGGCCTCCAAAACTCCTTGGAAAAATGTTGGGATGTCTAGCAAGTTTTATAATGGGGCTTTTGGCCAAATGCTAATAGGGATTAGTATCGAGCTTTCAGCATTTTGCCAAATGTTGAAACTGGTTTTCTTCTTTTGAAACTACTCTCACCAATTCTTTAATTTTCAATTTTGCCCCTCATTACAATTCATCTTCTTGAGCGAAAGTGGCTGGCGAGGGCTAATGAGGTTAGATCATGTCGGCGAAGGGCTAGTGAGAGGGGCCTGTGAGGTTGCGTGACTCAAGTGGCCATCATGCAACCTTAGCTTTTCGCCGAAGGGTTTAATTTTTTTAATAAAAAAAGGAAAAAGAAAAAGTAAATCAAAAAGCCCTTATTATATATATATATATATATATATATATATATATATATATATTTGCCAAACACCCCTTAGGCCAAAGTACCTTTATACAAGATTCTTTATCAAACGCAATATGCATTTCCCTAAGGGGTTTCAAGTCAAAGGCATTTGTATTTCCCCAAGGCTCATTTGAAAGCCGAACCAAATCCATCCTTAGTATAATAATAAATAGGTCCTCAACTCAAGAATTTCAAGCCAAAGTAAAAGGTATCTTTTGCGTTCTCGCTAAAATTTAAATGCTATTCAAATTTAAAAGAAAAAATAATGAAAAAAATATTTACGAATATAATCGCCTTAAATGTTGTGAAAGTATCTAAATGTTCTACATTAACAACAAGCCGCGGGGGCCTTCATCTAGCTCCATCTTACAAAAAAAAAAAAGAGAAGAAGAAGATAAATTCATATGATACCACAATAAATGCCATAATACCGTATCATACATACTCTAAACTCATTATTTTTCTCTTTTGAGTGCAGATGAACTCTCACGATTTATTTGCCGCGGCATGTGGATGTACACTCAGCTAATCCTTTGTCAATCTCTTTCATTTCCATGGATAAAAACAGTGGCTATTCATATTTTTATGTCTTTCTTTATTTCCTTGATTGAGTGTGGTTCTTTATTATTAATTTGTGTTTGTATTGTAAATTTATATATGGAAGAAATGCTTAATTTGTATCATATAAGACCAACTATCACATTATCTCTATTTGAATTTTCTTATATTGATATTTCTCTTTCGTCCACGGATAGTGAATGACATCACACTACACCATCAAATCTTATTTTTGGTAAATCAACGTCAATTTCTCGATCTTTTTGTAATTATTTCACTAGACCACTTAAAGAGTTTCCTAGAAATAACACCTTTGAAAATCATGTCCTTTTCATTATGAATATGTTTTACTTCACTTCTACATAGGAAGATTAGATTCTTCTTTTCTTTTTGCTCCTAAGACTGAATCTTAAATTATGAATTCACAAAGGCTAATCGCATGAACAATAAATATATTGTTATCTGCTGAAAGCCTTCATCAGATTTACTCTCCCAAGTACTTCTGTTTGGACTCATGATGGGGTATGCTATGGCTCCTAGTAAGTTCAGCACCTCCTTGGTTGATTTAATGATGACACTAGAGTACACAAAACTGCCCAAATTGGGCATCCTGAAAATAGAATGAGGTAGAGGGGTCTCGGTCCATAGACTTAGCCAAATCAGATTTCACCCTAAAAGTGAGAACCATGGTCGAGTCACACCATATTAAAACATTAATGTTCAGTCCATTGCCTATAAGATAGAATGATCCTTTTAGTTGGAACAGTTTTTAGTATAGCCATTACCTTTTGCCAAAGACGAGAGAATTTGTGTTTATTGTTTGCAGTTCATGAAGTTCTTTTGAGTACCCCTATTGTTCTTCCAATGGAAAGAAAATGACCGAATCGATCCTTTTTAGCATCGTAGAGAGTGTCCGAGCCCGTTTGGAGGCCAAAAAGGTCCAAGAACAATTTTCGATTTCAAAACATGGGTACGCATTTCCAGTGATTTTAATCTGAAGAACACTCTCGAAAAAGTCTGAGGAGACACTATCAATCAAAGCTTGATTAGAATTTCAGCCACTATTAGACACCTTGGACGTCGAGCAATTGCAGAACCATTTGGCGATACTGTGACGAGCACGTGGAACGAGATGACAGATTTGTTCGCAAAAGGCGCTAAGCGAAATTGCCTAGTTTAGCATTCAAGTTGAAAGGCCTTTCTTCTCTGGACGCTCTCTTCCTTTTTCCCAGATGGGCATTCGACTGAAAAGCAAGAACATGCACGGCTCGCAATCACAATCAAAATCGTCGAGATATGCAATTGAGTTCCGCTTGCTCGGAAATCTCTCGAGGGCCAATTAGCAATTCTCGGCATATTAATAAGAGACAATAGCAGTATGCGGAATCAGTATAAAGAAGCAACATCCTTCATGCACTCAAACTTTTTTTTTGAACATAAACCCTCATCGCATTAAGATGAATAGCACGTACAACCCGCGGCAAGAGCGTCCGCGCAAAGCAAGTTCAAGAGGGCAGGGGGGGATGGTGGGCCCAATTACAAGAGAGAGAGTTAAGATTATGGGCCTTACAAGCCCAGTCAGCGATAGAATTCGCTCCTCTTCGGCAAAACCCTAGAGTTAGATTGGGAAATAGGGTTAGGAGGAAAGTAGCTTCAGCGAAAAGAGGGCGATCCGGCCATGGCAGCTTGGAATGAGAAGTCAAGGTTTCGACCATAGAGAGATTGTCAGATTCAACCACGATCTTTGCAGTCTGAAGGCCTTGATGCAGAAGATGGCGAAGTGAGAGAGATAAAGCTTGGATCTCAACCTGAAGAGCAGAGGCTGCCGCAACTCCTGCGGAAAACCCATCGGTAAGCCGGCCTTGATGGTCTCTACAAATACAAGCTATCGTTCCGTTGTTACTACCTTGATGATAAGAGCCATCGACGTTAACTTTCAAAACCCCGAGATTTGGAGGACGCCATAGGTGGGATCTGTTTGTGACGGAGCTATGCTGATGCAGTTTCGAGGGGGAAGAAACCCGATCCGCTTGGACGCCAGTCAGTGCTCGGTCTACAACCTGATCTGGATTAGGATGTGAGCCGCGGAAGACGAAAGCATTCCGAGCCCTCCAGATCTGCCACAGAATATGAGAGAGTAAGGCCAGCCGAGGTAATCGATGCTCTGTCTCGATCGTAGAGGTGATCCATGAATCCAGACGATGGATGTGGATGGGATCAATCGAAACCCGAATGCGGGGATGCTTCCAAACTTCCTGAGTCCATGAGCAAAGTAAGAATAAGTGCTCTAAAGATTCTGGGATCCTTTTTTCACACAAAGAACAGCAAGGACTGTCTAATATGTGTCTTCTGTGCAGATTCTCTCGCGTAGCCAAGGCGTTGTTGCAGATAGACCAAAGGAAGGCTCGGATTTTTGGAGCAGCAGGCATTTGCCATATAGAACGCCATAACCAGGTAGGAATTTGATGGGAGGATGATGCGTTTAAGGCTGAGATATCTGATTGTGATTGAGTAATTGCATGATATGCAGACTTGACTGTAAATGTGCCATGTTTGGTAGCTGTCCAGATAAGTGCATCTGTGGTGTAATTTGGTCTGAGTTGGATGCTTGTGATCTGTTGAATGATTGGCATTTCAAAAAACCTGGATAATAATTCAACTCTCCATGAACTGGTAGCAGGGTCAATAAGATCAGCTACTAGTGTAGGTTCTTCGGGGGCTTTAGGTCCAGATAGAACACCCATGGGAAGCCATCTGTCTTGTCTTATGTTGATGCTCTGTCCATTTCCTACTGACCAACTGACATGTGTTTCAATTGAGTGTCTTCCACAAAGTAAGCTCTGCCAGCCCCATGACGGGCGAGAGCCTTTGTTGGCTTGTAAAAATGTAGAAGAATGGAAATAAAGGCCCTTAAAAAGCTTGCTCCACAAAGATAATGGCTGAGTTAGAAGGCGCCATGCTTGCTTACCAAGCATGGCATGATTAAAACTGACTAAATTCCTGAATCCCAATCCTCCCTGATTCTTTCGGTTCTGTAGCTTTCTCCAGCTCTGCCAATGAACGCCAGATCTGCTTGTATCGTTGTTCCACCAGAATTTGGCCATTCTTTTTTCAATAACTTTGCATAAAGAGATAGGGATTTTAAACACAGACATTGCATACTGAGGGATAGATTGAATAACTGCCTTTAATAGAACTTCCTTCCCTCCCTTAGAAATCATTTTCTCCTTCCAACCTTTGAGTTTCGATTGAACCCTAGTCAGCAGCCATGAAAACATATCTTTTTTTGATCTTCCCCATTCCGTAGGTATCCCAAGGTACTTCCCACAACGATGTAAAACTGGTACCCGTAATTCAGCAGCTAAATTTTCCTGAAGTACAATAGGACAAGAGGAACTAAAGAAAATTCATGATTTGTTACGATTGATTTTTTGTCCAGATGCTAAGCAGTATTGGTTTAGAATGTTAGACAAATTCTGACACTCCAATAAGGTACCATTTAGAAAGAATACAGCATTGTCGGCGAAAAACAGATGCGATAGAGTAGGACATCTTGGGTTCAGCTGGATACCTTTGATAAAGCCCATATGCATAGCGTTCCTCAGTTGAAGGGATAATAGATTTGCAATGATGATAAACAAGTAGGGGGATAATGGATCTCCCTGCCTTAGCCCACGAGTAGGATGGAAAGTTGGTAACAACTCCCCATTCATTTTAATAGAGAAAGATGGCGTTGAGACGCACTGCATGATTAGATGGACCCAATGAGAGTGAAAGCCCAAGCGGAGTAAGTAGTCTCGTAGAAAGTCCCACTCTATACAGTCATAGGCTTTCTGCATATCGACCTTGAGAATAGCTTGAAAATGCCTTTTCCGTTTCCTTGTTTTGAGCTGGTGAATGATCTCCTGTACAACTAGGACATTATCCTGAATTTGTCTACCAGCAACAAAGGCACTCTGCTCCTCAGTAATCAGATTAGGCAATAAGGGTTTCAATCGGTTAGCAAGCACTTTAGCAAAAATTTTATAGCCAAAGTTGCATAAGCTAATTGGGCGATACTGGTCCAAGCTTTCCGGGTTATGGGATTTGGGAATTAGGGTGATAGCAGTGCTGTTGAGAGATGGGGGTAATATTCCATGCTGAAAAAATTGCTGGACAGCTCGGTGAATATCCACTTTAATGATCTCCTAATGCGCTCTATAAAACAAGCCATTCAAACCGTCGGTTCCTGGTGCCTTTGATGCACCGAGTTGGAAGGTGGCAACGCGAACTTCTTCAAGAGTGGGTTGAGCGAGGAGGTCTGCGTTCATATCTGCATCCACTAGCTGAGGACACTGCTCTAATATCTGCGCATAATGTCTAGGCCCTGAAGTAGAGTAAAGCTGAGAGTAGTGGGTAGAAATCATTTGTTTTATTTGGTCCGGATCCCTAACCCATTGCTGATTTTCATCTCTTAAGAGAGTAATCTGATTACGTTGACGTCTTTGCAGTGTGGTAGCATGGAAAAAT
Source organism: Eucalyptus victrix (assembly GCA_016097545.1). Classification (NCBI taxonomy): domain Eukaryota; kingdom Viridiplantae; phylum Streptophyta; class Magnoliopsida; order Myrtales; family Myrtaceae; genus Eucalyptus; species Eucalyptus victrix. The sequence goes on along the minus strand of CM027839.1, from coordinate 54,896,035 downwards.
TTAGTGTTTCGGTCTCCCCACTGAAGCCAGTTGATTCTAGAGCGCATTGCCCAATATTGCTCTTCCCTCTGCCATGCTTGATGAAGTTCTGTTTTAATTCTCTGTTGCTGAGATAGGTTTAGAGAAGTAGGAAACTGGTTTGATAAATTGGTCAGCTGTTGTTCTAATGCCATTGCCTTTTGCCGGTTATGCGAGAAAACCTGGCGACTCCAGTTCGATAAAGCTATGGTTACTGCCCGAAGCTTGACCGAGAGAGGGGAGTTCCTTCGCGATGCTGAGTTCCAGGAAGACTCTATCACGGATTGACAGCCAGGTTCTTGGTTCCAGAAAGCTTCAAAGGTAAAGCATCTCTTTCGTCGAGCCAAGCAGGGATTTGTATGAATAACCAGTGGACTATGATCTGAACCAACTGCAGGTAGAGCTATCACTTGAGCTCTGGGGTAAGAGATACGCCATTCGGCAGTGCAAACAGCGCGATCCAAACGCTCCTTCACCAAAGCTTCAGCCTCTCTGTTATTGGACCATGTATAGGCGCAGCCATGGGAGGGTAGATCCATCAGACTGCAATCATTGAGAACTTCTCTGAAAGAAGATAGCCGATAAGAGTCCGCTGGTCGAGAGCCGACTTTTTCCCATCGGTGCAAAATCTCATTAAAGTCGCCGAAGCATAACCAAGGTAAGGCATTAATATTACTAATATGACGCAAGACATGCCAAAGATACTGACGATCATGATAAACTGCAGGAGCATGGATACAAGAAATCCGCATGGATCTGGACTCTGAGATGTCAAGGCAGGTAAAGTCCAAATAATGCGGAGAGGAGGAGAAGTCGGACAGAGAGATCCCTGCATTCCAAAAAAGAGCTAAGCCACCAGAGGAACCAACAGGGGTGACTAGTCTGTGATGCAAAAAACCAGAAGACCGTTTCAACCGGAGGAGGAGAGCATCGACATTCTTCGTCTCCATCAAAAAACACAGGTCAGGCTTTTCCTTAGCTAAGAGGGCTTTTAAGGATAGGACTGTCAGGGGATTGCCCAAACCCTGACAGTTCCAGCCTATGAGCTTCATCTTTGATTTGGTGACTGTTTAGGGCCAGCCACCGTCGCCCGTAGAGTTACTTCTGACGCCTCAATGATTGGCGCATCCAACAATAGGGAATCATCATAAGCCCCCGGATATCCTCCTGGTAAGTCATAGGGATTATAGCGCCTTGGTTTCTTCGCGGGGCTGATCTTACTTACCGGTCGAATATTGAGGCCTTTTTTTGCCTGATTGGGTGAGGTTGGCAATTGCACTCCTTTCATCTTTGCTGTAGCTGGGATTAAAGCTGTTGTTAAGGTATGTGGCTCTGAGATAGGTATTGTAGATGTATCAGTTAGTGTCTGTGTAGAGATGGGAGCAATAACTTGTGACTGAGAGGCTGATACAGGAATTGGAGGTAGAAGAAGAGGAAGAGAGCGGAGCTCAAATGGAGGAGTTTCGGGTACAGTGTCTTCTCGGTCCTCATCCAACTTTGATTGGCCATAATAACACTGCCAATAAGGACTATGCTTCTGAACTTCGGCTTTTAACCAGGGACTGTAAGGAGTAGAGTCAGGTTCAGTGATCATTTTCTCCTCAAAGGGGATGGATGGACAAGAATCCGTATAGTGCCCTAGTCGTCCGCAAGAATAGCAGTAATGAGGTAATCTTTCATACCGAAAATCCAGCCACAGAGTTCAATTAGAGAGTTTTACTAGTCGACCTACTTGTAATGGTGCAGATAAATCTAACTCAACACGAGCTCTACAGGCTTTCAGAGTGGAACCAGTGGCGAACTCGGATTTGACTTGCAATACAGCGCCTACCGTGCTCACAGCCTTGCGGATCATTTCAGCAGTACAACATTCCAAAGGTAACCCAATCACCTGGACCCAAAATGCACAGGTAGTAAAGTCGTAGCAGTGTAGAGGGGTATTGGCTATCCATGGTTTGAAATTGATGAGATGTCCCGAAAATTGCCAGGGTCCGGTATCAAGAATTCTCTGTTTGTCGGCATGGGTTTTAAATTTGGCTAAATAAATTCCAGCTTCTCTCTGAATGATTTCAGCTTGGTCCAACCGCCATGCACGCTTCAAGACTGACTGAAAAGCTTGGAAATTAAAGGAAGGGTTAGAGTGAACTTTACCAACTAACAGTAGCTTGCATTCCTCTACTGCGCCAGGTGAGGGTTCAACTCGCAATTCTTCAATTTCTTTTTCTGTGGATAATCGGCCCAGTTTTTGACAAATTGCTGCAATCCGTGATACATCAGGGTCATCGTCAGTAGCCATGGACGAAAGAAATGGACAGCTTAACGGAAGAATGTCAAAGTCATCAGAATTATCGACATGCAGATAGAGAGAAAAGGAAGGTAAAGGGAGAGAAGAAGAGCGGGAAGGAGAGAAAGGTGGAAAAAGGTAATGGGAGGAGGGGTTACTGATCCAGATCTGTGGAAGAGGTAAGGAGGACAAAAGTTGGAAGGATTGCCATCCGCATAACCAGAAAATCGGACGAGGAAATCAGAGCGGAAAGGAACAAAGAGAAGAAAACTCTACAGAAAAGAGCTCGACAAGACGAGAGAAACTCGACAAGACGAGAGCTTGAAGTAATCGTCTCTTTTTGGATTGTTCATGCACTCAAACTTCGTTACAACAATTTGCCACACCAAATGAAACGCTGTTTCACATTTGGGTCCGTGTTTCCCTAAGATTACTGACACACCAGCTATCGTTTGAGAATTATTTGAAGAGCATGTGAATGGATATGTCCGTCGAATGAAAACCAAGAAGTGGAAGAAGCTGGCAGAAAACATGTCGAAAAGAAGCTGAGGAGTTCGGTGAGGCTTTGTCATTCAGAATGATGAAGTCAGCTCACGATCAATCCGACGATGATCTCCAAGAGACGCTAAATCTAACGCAAAATGAAAAGAAAAGTACAGCATGCATAGCTTGAATTCATGTCAATAAGCCAACGTGGACGAATCTCTTAAGACATTGGGTGTAGCCGAGCCAAGATCCCAACCGTTACTGCCCATCCCATCAAATCATCGTCCTCTTCGGAGCACCTTTCAGACTGAGTCACACTGATCTCCCCCCTTGACGATCGCCAAGAAGACACTTCGCTCAAGCGTACAAGCCCCAGTTGCTCCTCAGCACATGAACAAGTTGAAAGCGATGATCGATGACATCGGGAGCAAGATCCATACTTTGGGGAATGATTGGAAGGCTATAAATGACCAATGAGTGGTCAGAAAAGGCAGGCAGAAATTAGATCAGCATTACACTCCGTTTGTTTCGCGAAAAATATAACGTTTTTGGAAAATATTTTTTAGGAAGATAATATTTTTCGGTATTCGGCTAAAACCCAAAAATGATCTAGAAAATATTTATCTTTTCCATGAGAAAAATATATTCTTATATGGAGTCCTTTCAATAAATTTTTAATTGATTTTTTAATTATTATTTTGTAATTATTTATATTTTAAAATCGAATTTTAATTATTTTTCATTTCTTTTTTTTTCTATTTCCTTTTTCCTTCTTCTTTTTCATCCGGTCGCCGACTGCCAACCGATGTTCTTGTTTAGGTAGAGGCTACCAAGTTAAGCTTTTCTTGCAACAATTTCAGCTGTGAAAGGGGTACTGCAACTTTTGAAGGTGTTTATGTAAACACCTCAACAAGTACAGCCTTTCTAAAGCAATATTCATGGCATCTTTTGAGAAACCATCTCATCCAACTTTGAGGTTTCGCAACTTTAAGACATGTACTACAATACTTTATGGCACAGTTAGAATTCAACCACAAATATACCAAATGGGCTCTAAGGAATTATCCATGAATGTGTTTAAGGTGGGGTGGTCATTCTAGCCAGGTTTTGTGTACCTAAAACATTGCACATCATTTTTTGGGCCTTTAAGACATGTACTACAATACTTTATGGCATAGTTACAATTCAAACATAGATATTCCAAATGGGCTCTAAGGAATTCTCCATGAATGTGTTATAGGGTGGGGTGGTCATTCTGGCCAGGTTTTGTGTACCTAAAACCTTGCACATCATTTTTTGGGCCTTGTACATCATTTTGGGTGCCCTTCACCTCATTTCTTACTATGAATCATTTTATTTTTCCTATAAATAAGTTTCAATTTGATCATTTCCAAGCATGGTAAGTTCTCTTTAAGCTCACAAACTTGAAATTTTAGCTCGTTTGAATTGAAAATCTCTCTTATTCGAAGTCTCTCTTGTCTTTGGTGCTTTTCTTACCTTTCCTAAGCAAGGTTCTCTACCTCTTTCAAATCGCGTGTTGTAGGCGAAAGGCTTTAAAGATAGATCCCTGAATTAGAAAAACGTTGTTATGCTTTTGAAATAAATAAATAAAAATATATATATATATATATTTAAAAAATAGATCGTCATTCTGTTGAATAAATGTAAGGATTAATGCCATAAAAAACTCAAATCGGAATATATGTGATAAATTTACTCTAAATTAATATTTAAATTATCAAAAACCTCAAATCAATGTACTTATGGCAAATTTACCTTAAATTAATTTTTTGACAATCAAAAACCTCAAAGTGATAAATTTACCCTCCATAGGTTTAAGTTAAATGATATTATCTTGAACATCTATTACAAACGGAGGGTAAAACTCTAAATTAGTATATCCATTAATTGTCACATGTCTTCCACTCAATAATATGATGACAAAATTTAACAGAAACTAATAGAGGAAAACTTGTCATCGATGTATTATATTGGAGTTTTTTTTATGATATTAATCATATATGTAATTATTTAAAAACCACATTAAATATAGCCAAATCCTTTACCGTACAGAAAGGAAATCAGTTGGAATGGACTGGAGAACCTAAGAGACCTAGAGAGACGTCGGTCCGCGAACCAAGGCCCCATGTATTGTTGAGAAGGTCACCGTGTTAGGGAAATCCCTTATGATGTTTTGAAGACGACAAAATAAATCAAAGGCCACTAACGTGTTTATTTATTAAGTAATAGACCATGCAGATGATAGAACATTTAAAGAATATTGTCAAAGTCTGAAGACGGCCAGAAGACTGAACGTAACACATGTTCAAAGTATATTATGAAGATTTCCAAACTTCTGTGTCAAGGTTTGAAGACTGTCAGACTTTAGTTTCAAAGTCTGTTCTACATCAGAAGTCTGCTCACTCTGACAAATTCAAGACTGAACGTGAATGAAGAATCAAAAGACAGACTCTATGCTGAAGCTGAACCAGAAGACAAACTTCATGTTGAAGCTGAACTTATTCAGACTGTGTTCAGACCTTAAAGCTAAATTTGTTCAGAAACAGAATACGTTCAGACCCAGATTGTAAAGTCTATTGCACTCAGACTTTACATCCAGATTCGACAGAACGTAATACGAGCCCAATCATACAATAGCTAGTGATATGGTTTGGATTTCACATCAAGATTGATTTGATTGATTCAATCTAATTGATTGACTATTGGATATTGAAGATAAAAACTTTCTATACGAAGAAGCTTTACTATGGAAACCAAGATTCTATTTGTATAGGCGATCGGAATCAATTTGAGATTCTATCTTTGTCACTCAACGGCTACCAAATCTTTTAGATACAGATCTGTCCAATGGGTATATTGGAAGACGATCCTCGAGATACTGTCCAACGGCTAGTTTGGAAGTAGAGGAGTATTTAAGGAGATGAAGGACCGATGAGCAAGTAAGAGACGGAGCGTAGAATTTATAATTCCAAAGTCCGAGTGATCTTTGTTCATACACTTGTCTTTGGAGAGTTTAAACGTTTGTGATCGTGAGAGAAATACTAAAAGAGTGACTTAGTGAGATAGTGTGATCTACTACTAAGTGTTTGCACTCAAAGTTGTAATCTCTTGTTGATTGCATAGTGGAATCCAGCCAAGAAGGCTGTTAGCGTGGGAGAGTGGGCATAGGCTTGGATTAAGCCGAATCACTATAAACCTTGTGTTGTTATTCTCTTCCTTAACTCATTTATTTTACTCGAAATTTATTTTATTCCGCATATATTTGCCAATGTTTATTTTAAACACCTATCCACCCCACTCTAGGTGTTCATACTAGCACTTTCAATTGGTATCAGAGCCAAGTGCTCGGTTTATAAAAGTGTTTTATACTTTTGAGCTAAAGATCTTTTATGGCTAGTATCTTGGCACCAGGACTTATGGAGGGACAAAGCAACACCATGCCACCATATTTAAATGGAAATGAATACAACATATGGAAGAACAAAATGAAAGCATTCCTAAGATCCAAAGATCCCTTGCAATGGGATGTTGTGGAAAGAGAAATCAATCCCACTATTATATCTACATCAAATAAGAATGGCAAAGACAGAAAAATCAAACCCCTCGCTCCTATGTCTCGGGAGATGTCCAAAAGAGAAGCGCTTGATGCAAAAGCTATTTATTCTTTATATTGCGCATTGTCTCCTATTGAATATAACAGAATTTATTCATGTGAAACAGCAAAAGAAGTTTGGGATAGACTTCATGTTACATATGAAAGGACTGATCGTGTAAAAGAGACAAAAGTAAACTTCCTGTTCGGCCAATATGAATCCTTCAAGATGAAGCAAGGAGAGTCGATTGGAGATATGTTTAGCCGTTTTACAGAAATTGTAAATGGTTTGACGTATTAAGGTCAGCCAATTTCTTCCCAAATGAAAGTCAACAAACTCTTGCGAGGTCTCTCAAAAGATTGGAACCATGTCAAGACCTCAATCCGTGAAACTCAGAGGATTATGCCACTCTCTGTTGATGAATTGATTGGCATTCTTTAATCCTATGAAGTGGAACAACTCAACAATGAAGATCCCGAAGGTAAGAAGTCCGTCGCTTTAGTATCTAACACTGTTTTTGATGAAACAGACTCAGAAAATTATTTGGACGACAAAGAACTTGCTTTTATGATCAAGAAATTTAAAAAGCTGAGTAGAAAAGGAAGCAAATTTAGTGGAAGAAGACAATACAAGCAAAATGGGAAGAAAAGAACAATGAAAGAAGATGATGAGCAAGGAAATATATGCTTGATGGCATATTCAGAATCTGAGTCTGACTCAGATACAGACTCAGAATCAGAGTTTGACTCGGATACTGACTCAGAATCCGATGAGGAAATCGAGGTAAGTCATTCAAAAATTCCTCTCAAAGTTTCAAAGTATATAATGAGCTTTGCTCAAATCTCAAATCTTCTCTTAAAAGGATCTCCGAACTTAAAAAGGAAAATTTTTGGCTTAGGCAACATGATCTTTCTCAAAAAGAAAATTTTGAAATTTTGCAAAAAGATTTTCTACAAACAAAAGAAAGTCGAGATTTACTTGTCAAAGAAAATGATTATTTGAAGAAAGAATTTTCAAATATTTCGACAAGATTTTCAAATGGATCAAAAACATTAGAGCATATCCTTTCTATACAAGTTCTTTACTATAATAAGTCAGGATTTGGTTTCAATAAGGAAAGTGATTCTCTAATTGATTTTCCTAAAGTCAATGAGAGATTTAGACAAAGACCTCCAAAGGCTTTTTACAAAAATCATTTTCAAAAAGTGTTTATAAAACCTGTTGGTCGAAATGCCCTCAAGTGTTCAAATTGTGGAGATTTGGAACACTTTGAGAAAGATTGTCCTAAAGTCTGGAGACCTATTAAGAAAAATTGGGTAAAAACAGCATATTCTACTAACTCTCATGGACTCAAGAAAAAATGGGTACCAAAGAAAAGATGAGTTGTTTTTGTAGGATTTAAAGAAGAAAGAAGAAAGAGAATTTGGTAAGAAATGTATACATTTTTATTCTCAATTTGGTTTGAGTACACAATTTAAAATTTCTCATTATGCTTGATATTCGATATATCCTTGGTTGATTGAGATTTTATAATAATCATATTCCTTGATTTGTTTTATTGAAGAAATAATCGCATGATTTGTTTTTATGATTCGAGATTTGATTTGATACGTCGACTATTTTTGAAATCTTGCTAATAGACAATTGAGTTTATTTGATTTAATTTTATACTCTCAGATTTTATCATATTTTGCCAAATAAAAATCTGTCTACGTGATATTAATTTATTATGCAAGATATTTTTAGATATTCAAGGATTTTTATTCTCTTTGTTTTTATCATACTATGACCAAGTGAGAATTTATTTTTCAAAATATCATTGTGCATAATATTCTTTCTTTGAGTACTTTGTTATAATGAATTAAGAAAGAATATTTGATTATGGAAATTTCATATTTTACTCTAATGTCATGGGATGATCCAAATTGATGGATACCAAAAAGGGAAATGAGTTGATTGCAGGAAATTCTTTAAGGGATGAATGATGGCAAATCTATGCAAATCATGATGCAATCAGAAATGCATCTCATGCGAAGATTGGTAATGATTTTATTTTATATTTTCAATGGTAGATTTGAAACATATACCATGGGTAAGAGAATATTTTTATCATCCCACCTTGTAAATTTCTACATGCATTTATCACAATTTTGGATGATTGTTTATTATATTGCAGTCATAAATATAAGGCATTGCAATTTTGGTACGTGAGAAATATCTATTTTCTTTTTGCGAAATGCATCAATAATATATATTTGAGATTTATGCTCATGAAAATCCTTTGATCTCGAAATATATTATTGCATATTTATGGATACTCTTGCTATATTCATAAAAGATATATTATATCTAGTAAGTTTGATCCGCAAATCAAAGCAAGATATTACATGACTTTTTTTTGCAAGGATTATTATCTATTATATAAGATTTTGCAAGTGGCAATATAATCTTTCATATGGATTTTGGAAAGCTCGATCTGAAAATTATGAATATTCCATACTATCTTTTGGAAGATCGAAAATTCCCTTCCTTGTGCAAAATTTTTGCTTATTGAGGAAATCCCTTATGTGTTGTACGGAAGGTTGAGTAGTCCTGAATTTTAATAATTGATAATTTTATATATGCTATTAAATTTATTTGAAGAAATTGCATTATATATTACGCGGATATTATTACAGCTTATTTGTCCAAAAAATTTGTTAAGTTGATGCAGGTTGAATTCGAGACGAGCTTGATTGAAGAAAAAAAAATTTTGCCTCGAATTTCAAAATGCAAGTGATCATTGCAGATGTTGTTGCTACAAAGGAAATAATGGGAAAATATTCTGCTCAACGTGCACAAGCAACAATTGTTTCTATTTGTAAATATTGTCATGATCACAGGGGGAGATCGTGAATCTAAAAGAAAGGAAAAGAATCGTGATCATCTCAAAAAGGCAACAAATTGAGGGGGAGCTTTGATCAATTATGGAAAAAAAAAATTTGGATTGATCGTGATCTTATTATGGATAGAAGGAAAGGTAAATGTGTCAGAATTTGTTATAAAAAATCCGATTAGTGCATTTTTTTTATTACATTTTGTCATTAACAAATCTCTTATTGATATTATCATTTTATTATGACAAAATGGGTCAAGTGAATTTTATAATGCATCCGTGATTTTTATTGGATATTTGCTAATATATATGATCGAAGTGAGTTATATTGCATATATTTAATATTCGACTTACTTTATAAAAGCTGATTTTTGGAAATTGTGATTAATGCGAGATATTTGTTATCATTCTCTACGTGATACTTTTTCCATTATTATCTTTTTTTGATTATGACAAAAAGGGGGAGAAGATATGAATATGCATATGTGTTGATTGGTTGATATTATTTATTGCATAATATTAAGCTGCGATTATTGTTATGCTTAATCTATTTGCTATCTTTTGATATCCTTTGATTTAAATTAATATTTTTAAAAGCGTGTTTACAAATTTGCATATTCAGAGATTGTTTTGTCATCATAAAAAAGGAGGAGATTGTTAGGGAAATCCCTTATGATGTTTTGAAGATGACAAAATAAATCAAAGGCCACTAGCGTGTTTATTGGTTAAGTAATAGACCATGCATATGATAGAACATTTAAAGGATATTGTCAAAGTCTGAAGACGGCCAGAAGACTGAACGTAACACGTGTCCAAAGTATATTCTGAAGATTTCCAAACTTCTGTGTCAAGGTCTGAAGACTGCCAGACTTTAGTGTTAAAGTCTGTTAAGTCTGCTCACTCTGACAAATTCCAGACTGAACGTGAATGAAGAATCAGAAGACAGACTCTATGCTGAAGCTGAACCAGAAGACAGACTCTATGTTGAAGCTGAACTTATTCAAACTGTGTTCAGACCTTAAAGCTAAATTTGTTTAGAAGCAGAATATGTTCAGACCCAAATTGTAAAGTCTATTGCACTCAGACTTTACATCCAGATTCGACAGAACGTAATACGAGCCAAATCATACAACGGCTAGTGATCTGGTTTGGATTCCACATCAAGATTGATTTGATTGATTCAATCTAATTGATTGACGATTGGATGTTGAAGACAAAAACTTTATATACTGAGAAACTTTACTTATAGAAACCAAGATTTTGTTTGTATGGGCGATCGGAATCAATTTGGGATTCTATCTTTGTCACTCAATGGCTACCAAATCTTCTAGATACAGATCTGTCCAATGGGTATATTGGAAGACGATCCTCGAGATACTGTCCAACGGCTAGTTTGGAAGTAGATGAGTATTTAAGGAGATGAAGGACCGATGAGCGAGTAAGAGACTGAGCGTAGAATTTATAATTCCAAAGTCCGAGCGATCTTTGTTCATACACTTGTCTTTGGAGAGCTTAAACGTTTGTGATCGTGAGAGAAATACCAAAAGAGTAACTTAGTGAGATAGTGTGATCTACTACTAAGTGTTTGCACTCAAAATTGTAATCTCTTGTTGATTGTATAGTGGAATCCAACTAAGAAGGCTGTTAGCGTGGGAGAGTAGACGTAAATTTGGATTAAGCTGAACCACTATAAACTTTGTGTTCTTATTCTCTTCCTTAACTCCTTTATTTTACTCGAAATTTATTTTATTCCGCATATATTTGCCAAGGTTTATTTTTAAACTCTCTCTCTCTCTCTCTCTCTCTCTCTTTGTGGAGTCCTCCATATATCTCTCTATTCCTCCGGTCTTGTGTGCGTGTAAGGGTGTCGTGTAAAGTGTTGTGAGTGTAGAGAGTTGAGAGGTAGAATGAAATCAAGCCTTATCATCAAATCCTATTATTGGTAAATTAGTTCCAATTGCTCTTTTTATGATTATTTCACCAAACTATTTAAGGAGTTTCCTAGATATAATGCATTTATAAAAAAAAAAAAGCATTTTTTTCTCCCCATAGGAAGATTAAATTTTTCTTTTCCTTTAGCTCCTGAGACTGAATCTTATGAAAATAAATGCACGAAGTCTAATTGTAGGAACAATAATATCTTTATTATCTGCTCAAAGCCTTTATCAGTTCTAGTCCCCCAAATACTTTGGTTTGAACATGTGATTATGTGTGATTATGTATTCAAAGCTGAAACCAATTTTCACCCTGAAAGTGAGAAAACAAAAAGATAGCCATGGAGCCTTATGTCCAAGAAGAACCAATGCTCGAGTCACATCATATATAACCTTAATGTTTGGTCCATTGCTTATAAATCAGAACGATCCTTTCTGTTGGAACGGTCTTTAATATAGCCAGTATGATCTTCTGCAAAAGTAGAGAGATGATTGCCATTTACTATATGCGGTTCATGAAGCTCTCTTGATACCCCGACTGATTTTCCAATGGCAAGAGAAGAAATTGTAACACATAAAATAATATATGATGCGGAAGCAAGGATCATTTATAGATAAACCTCCAGCCATTGTTCGTATTCACGTTCGTTGAATGTCTTGAAAATTCAAGAAAAACAATAGGGACACTCTACTAACCAAATTTCCTCACGTACTGATGGTGTATTCTAAATGTAAGGATTTTGTGTTAGACCTTCTGATCGCCCATTAGAAATGAACGTACGTTCCTTATATATATCATCTCCCATCAAGACGAGCGGTTGTCACGAAAGGGTGTGAAGCATGTCGAATAGTCGCAACAATTGAGTCTAAATGTGGGATCACAAAAGAAAAATAAATAATATTCTCCCACTTGATCCCATCATTTTCATCATATGGATTATTCAACTAATTCCACGAAAACTTAATGCTTAAAGAAAAGAAACAAAACACATGAATCGTGGCAACATATCCTCTAAGAGTGAGTAATACCTTCCATGTATCACAATGCATCTTATTTCTTTAATGTCAGCCAATATGTGACAACATATCTTAATGAATAAACCCCATGTTTATTCCAAAACCAAGGATAAATGTTATTCTCATAAACAACAAAATGTGTACACAAAAATTGAGAATCAACATTACAACTGAATAAGAGTTTCATACAACAAAAAATCGTTCATATGTCGACAAATCACATGATGGGACCTATTCCCATACTAGTCACATGATCCTTATACTTCATTGGTGGCATGCCTTTAGTTAAAGGATCGGCTATCATCAATTCAGTGCTAACGTGTTCAATGACCACTTTATTCTCCTTAACATGTTCCCTTATGGCTAAATACTTAATGTCGATATGCTTACTTCGACTGCCACTTTTGACATTTTTAGCCATAAAAACTGCAGCTGAATTGTCACAATATATTCTTAATGGCCTAGAAATAGAATCAACAATTCTAAGCCCAGCAATGAAACTCTTCAACTATACACCATGCGAGGTAGCCTCAAAACAAGAAACGAACTCAGCCTCCATAGTGGAAGTAGCAGTCAAAGTCTGCTTGGCACTTCTCCATGACACGACTCCGCCAGCTAACATGAAAATGTATCCAGATGTTGATTTTCGTGAATCAATGCAACCCGCGAAGTCCGCATCCGAATAACCGACCACTTCAAGGTTGTCAGTCCGTCTATACATAAGCATATAGTCTTTGGTACCTTGAAGGTATCTCAACACTTTCTTTGCAGCTCTCCAGTGGTCTAAACCTGGATTACTCTGATATCTTCCCAACATTCCCACAGCAAAAGCGATGTCAGGTCGAGTGCAAACCTGAGCATACATTAAGCTTCCAACAGCAGAAGCATATGGAATGTTGTACATTTGTTCCATTTCTAGATCATTCTTCGGGCATTGGTTCAAATTAAACCTGTCACCCTTCACAATGAGTGCTATACTTGGTGAACAATCTTTCATCTGAAATCTCTCTAGGACCTTATTGATATAGGTTTCTTGAGATAGTCCTAAAATTCCTCGAGGTCTATCTCTATGGATCTTAATACCAATGACATAAGATGCCTCACCCATATCCTTCATGTCAAAACTCTTAGAGAGAAATTGTTTCACCTCATGTAGCAACCCCTTATCATTGGTTGTAAGTAGTATATCATCTACATACAGCACAAGGAAACAAATTTTGCTCCCACTGACCTTCTGGTATATACATTGATCCATGACATTCTCTATAAAACCAAATGAAGAGATAACATCATGAAACCTTAAGTACCATTGGCGGGATGCTTGTTTCAAGCCATATATAGATTTCTTAAGCTTGCACACCAAATGCTCACCTTTACTAGAGGAGAATCCTTCAGGTTGTTTCATGTAAACCTCCTCCTCTAGTTCTCCATTGAGGAACGCCGTTTTCACATCCATTTGATGTAATTCCATATCAAAATGGGCAACCAAAGCCAAAACAATACGAAGAGAATCTTTCTTAGATACAGGAGAAAAAGTCTCCGTGTAATCGATTCCTTCCTTTTGAGTGAATCATTTGGCAACAAGTCTAGCTTTATATCTTTCAATGTTACCCAATGAATCCTTCTTAGTTTTGAAGACCCATTTACAACCAATGGCCTTCGTACCATCAGGTAACTCAACCAAATCCCAAACTTTGTTAGATGCCATAGAACTCATCTCTTTCTTCATGGCATTGTACCACAAATTGGATTCATCACTATCCATGGCTTGTGAAAACGTTTCAGGATCATTCTCAGCTCCAATATTGTAGTCAGACTCTTGTAAATACACAATATAATCACTAGGAATAGCCGATTTCCTTGTTTTAGCAGATCTTCTCAATGTTGGATCAACATTCTCTTTAGGAGCATGTTGCTCAACTGGTTGTTCAACAATTTCTGGCAATTGCTGAACAACTGGATCTACTTGATCAATATCAGCAGGTTGTGGAACTTCAACAATTGGTTGTTCAATAGCCGGCTGAACTGAAGGAGTATTATAAGCAACAACCAATCTTAAACTTGAGGTGGAAAGTTGAGTGTCTGAATGATCTTCCTTAGGAACAAGATCCCTTGATCGATCACTCCCACTGATCAAGTCATTTTCAAGAAATTTAGCATTTCTTGATTCCACAATCCTAGTGGTATGAGATGGACAATAAAACCTGTATCCCTTAGACCTTTCGGCATATCCAATGAAATACCCACTTATGGTCCCTGGGTCCAATTTCTTTTCTTGTGGATTATAAATTCTCACTTCAGACGGGCATCCCCAAACGCGCACATGATGCAAACTTGGTTTCCAACCCTTAAATAATTCAAAAGGTGTCTTTGAGACAGCCTTGGTCGGAACTCGGTTTAATATGTACACTGTTGTCTTAAGTGCTTCAGTCCATAAGAATTTAGGAAGTTTGGAGCTACTAAGCATACTACGCACCATGTCTAATAAGGTCCGATTTCTTCTTTCCGCTACGCCATTTTGGTCTGGAGAACCAGGCATAATATATTGGGCAACTATCCCATGCTCTTGAAGAAATCTTGCAAATAGACCAGGTGCTTGTCCATCTTCAGTGTATCTACCATAGAATTCTCCACTTCTATCTGATCTCAAGATCTTAATTTGCTTATTGCATTATTTCTCTACTTCCGCCTTAAATACTTTAAAGGCATCTAATGCTTCATATTTATTATGAATCAAGTAGAGATACATATAACGTGAATAATCATTGTTGACACCCGAAATTTTTGTCGACGTTTTAAACATTCAATTTGCAAAAAGTAAAAAAAAAAATTGTTTGAAATGAAAAGATAAAAAAAATTAATTAGAAATAGGGAAAAACGGAAAAAGAGAGAGAGAAAAATAAATAAAGAGCCAAAAAGAAAAGAAAACAAAACAAAAGAAAAAATGAAATGAAATGAAAAGCAAAAGAAAAATTAGAATAAAAAGAAAAAAAAAGAGTATAAAAGGGGAGAATCGCGGACGGCAAAAGGGGTCGGGGCTCCCGCACTCTCTTCATCAGTATCTCTCTCTCCCGCGGAGCTGAAAAGGGGGTTTTCTCTTTTTCAATTGGGGATTTTTCTTGGGATCACCACACCAAAAAAACCCTAGATCGAGGATTCTCCATCGTGAAGCTTTCTCTCTTTCTCTGCACTCGACTGGGATCCCAAATCTTCAAGTTCTTCCCATCGCGGCGGAGATTTGATTGGCGCGCCGCCGCTACCGCAATCCGGTCACCAACCGTCGCATCCTTCGTCTTCACCATTGCTTTGGCTTGTTGCCTCCGGTACCGAGATCCGGAGTTGATCTCCACTCGCGATCAGTTTTCGTTTCTTCCGTCGGGAGTTCCGCCGCTCGGAGGTTTGTGCTTCTGGATAGGTAGAGTCGAAGAAGATGGAGAATGAGAAGAAATCGTTGGTGATGTTTCTGGTTTCGAAGATGAAGAGCTTGAAGCGGTCGTTGGCTTCGCTATGCTGATCATTCTTCGCGCTCGGCGTATTCCCATCCCTGATCGGTGACAGCCGTAGCTAAATTTCCTATATCAGTCAGTGTAGCCGCGAGTGTGACGGAACGGACGAACGCTCTCAGCTCAGACTCTCTCTCGGAGGAAAAATGGCTGAACGGTTTCTCTCTCTCGAGGACGTTCTCCAAATCTCACACGCTCTCTGGGACTCAAGCTGACTCTTTCACTCGGGAATTCTCTTTCCTGCTCTAATTCTCTTTTTCTTACAGACACTCGATCGCTCCCGCCCGGATCTAGCTTCATCAGGATCGGAGATTCTCTCTGTTCCGACTGGTTGAGGATCGCTCTCGGAGATTAATAACTCTCTCGATCGGAGGCTCGCTCTCTGGACGATTTCTCGAGTCTTATCTCCTATCTGGTGCCACGAGCTAGGTAAACACACAATAATCCTATGTGTTGCTTGTTTCCTCAATTCCATCATCAGTTGGACATCATTGTGGTTCGATATGGAGATAATGTTAGATACTACTCTGTTGATTCATGTGTGAGTTTCCACAATTGCAGTTGTCAATACAGATACTTCATTATAGTCGCCCTTAATGGCCTCAAACCTTTAAAAGCTTAGTCAATATTAGGAACATCATGAAACAATCTAATAGTGATGCAGTGTCATGAATGCATTTTAGCAATCTGGCGAGAAAACTGAGTGCATGACAAACCGCCTGCTATGTCCATGAATTGATCCCTTGATGTACTTCATCCAGCAGTGGTTCCCCAAAATAGTCAAAGGAACCTAGATATTGTAAGGACTTATAATTATAAACTGTCATCAGTCATGGGCTGTCCTGAGTGAAATATTCTGGAAGAAAATGCGCACTCTTGTCATACTCAATAGGGTATGTACCATTCGGCCAAAAGATATATGCTCCAGATGCCTAAAAAAAAAACTGTCACAGATATATAGGAATATCTATAAGATGAAGACACTTTTGCAGATGTTCCCTTAGATGGCAGCCATTGATAAAAATGATTTACCTGAAGATCCACACCTCCATCATCTGCAGAAAAAATAGTTGTATGTTTGCATTGCTGCTCTGTTCTACTTTTGATGAACCTTGATCTCTTCTAGGATTTTGTAAATTCACGTGCTTTTAGTTACAATATATAATGAAATGCTGTCTTTGATTTTTGAAGTTGATTTGATCATAGAAATGCTGCCTTTTTTGTGGCTAGTTGCTTTTAGTCTTAAGATAAGATAATAAATTTGTCCAAATTGCTTTCAATATGTTGTAGTGTGACGGTGTGACATGCTATCATGTTCTATTTTTGATTGACCTCTTCATGTTCTTGAATTTTTAGAAATTCACGTGTTAAAATTTTGAGAAGCTTCCTCGTGAAAATTGTTCTTATGATGTTGATTTCACATTATTTGTGTATCAATTGGACTCAACTTCTCTTGTGATTCGCATGATAGAAATTTGTCATAAAAAATGAAATTCATGATCCTTATTTTTCCCTTATCAAAGCTGACTTTGTTACTTTTCTATGATTCTATTATTAAGAAACTCTAAAATTGGATTCTTAACAAATTTGTTCGTCTCTCTTTTGTTCGTGCTGCGGTAAAATTTCATATTCTTCGGATTTTCTTTTAGGTCAAATCATTATTAATGTGTCATGATATCCCAATATTTTGCAGCAATTTCGACGTGATATTGTGCATTCTTGAATTTTCTTTAACTTCTATATAGCTCACGTTAAAAACTTTTTCCACGAAAATTGTTACCATGATTGGATGTGCATTTGATTCTAACTTGAGGTTAGTTTGGTTATTAATTGATGCCATTTTGATCAAGAAAATTCATACGTGCTTGTGGCAAGACATGACTTCAATTTCATGGTAATTTGTCATCAAACAATTACAATTTATAGTCTCACGTGTTCTGTTACAACATTGATTGCATGCTGGAAGTTGTGGATTAAGCTTGATTAGATGGACATACATGTAGCATGAAAACTCTCGATGATGCATATTGTTTGGTGAATAATCTTTTGTCAACAAATTCACTTGTTTGGTTAACTGAGAACCAAGGTTATATGATTTGGATGTATGTCATATTATATGCTTTGCATGTGATCATTTGTTGAATGATTTTAGTGCGACACATATTAATGCTGAACTTTAGGATACCGCTCGAAACTTGACTTTCACATTGTACTTCTTTTAAGCAATTAATTTTGATATGATGTATTGTTTTCTTTTTGGGTGCTTGACTTGTTTGATTGTTTCTTTCATATGTATGCACCTAGTTATATTTTTTTTAGGCTAGGATTAGAATTAGAATTCTGAAGGTGGAGAAGAAGTGAAGATGGTGGAGGTCGATGTCCACTCCGACCTTTATTCTGTAATATTCGTTTTTCTCCCGACATATGTCTCGGGTTCCTTGTGTTGTATAAAACCCGACGAGTTGCGGGTTTTCCATTTTTCCTCTTCTTCTTTAATTATGTTTTCTCTTTTATATTTTTAGAATTGCATGATTAGGTTTATTGCTTTCTCTTGATTGTTTACTTCATGTCCTGCACTTTCAATTTCATTGATTGTTTTCTTTTCTTTTTTTTTTAGAGATAGAATAACATGAAAATGATCCATCACGCCTGATCACTTAGTTTAGGAATTGACGATCCTGAAAATATAAAAAGAAATGCATGGACACGTTAGGAAAAACACAACATACTATTTAGGTACCGAAAGGGCGCTAATAGCAATATTAGCGTAACCCAAGTCCCCGAACCTAGATATCTGGTTACGTAGGAATCGAGGGAATACTCCCGACCCTCGGTTGGGTTTCTAGCCGACCCCCGAAAATGAGGCTAGTGGCGACTCCTGTATATTTTTAGGTTGTTAAATACCTAGATTGTTTAAATAAATCCGCTGTCACGCGGGGTATAAGTTTCGATGAAACTCACTATGGTTTAGCATACTTGATATGGGAATAACCCAAAGGATGAAGTGATGCCATCCTAATGGGTGAAGCGTACTATCAAGAGGGCTACCATGGTAAAAGTATCCTTAAATTCGATATCCACATTCGACCCCTTTTTTTTTAGGTATGTCGCTTATGTGGGTATGGATCGTGACATTCCTCTGTCACGCGGGGTACGAGCTTGGGAGAGCTCGCGATCTCGTGGAGTGAACTCACGAGAGGCTCGATCCAAAAGGCGTGGTGATGACGTCTTTTGGAATGCAAGCCGTGAGGGAACTCTTGAGATCAAGTACCCCTAAACCCGACATTTCCCCTCCTTGGATACATTTTCGAGGGGGCGGCGAGATCAGGTCGCGACAATCATCTATAAAGGAGATGAAGTATTTCTGACCACATGAGTCCATATCCGGACTACAAATATCCGTATGTATGATTTCTAATATTTCTGTACTCCTCTTGGCACCTTTCTTTGACTTGTTAGTCTGCTTTCCTTTTATGCAGTCTACACAAGTATCACAATCAGTAAAATCTAATGTACCAAGTACTCCATCATTTACTAATCGCTTAATTCTTTCTATGGAGATATGTCCCAATTTCCGGTGCCACAACATAGAAGAATATTTTTTCACAACACATCGTTTCATACCAGCTTTATCATGAACATGCATCGCATCATAATAGGCATTGTCTTGTAAATTAATTCGAAAAAGACCATCGACAAAATACCACTCCCAACAATTTCAGATTTAAATGATAAACAAAAGTTTGAATCTGAAAAGTTAAAAGAGTATCCCAAAGGTACAAGTCTCGAAACTGAAATTAAGTTTCTAGAAAAACTAGGAACATAAAAGGTCTTTTCCAAATCTAAAACAAAACCACTATTGAGAACTAGTCTATATGTCCCAATAGCTTCCACATGCGAACGCATCTTGTTTCCTGAATAGATGCTTTGTTCACTTCCCACTGGCTTCCGGTGGTTTTGAAAACCCTGTAAGGAATTCGAAATATGGATTGTAGATCCAGAATCAATCCACCAAGTGTTGTGACTTACATTAGTCATATTAGATTCATAACAAACATAAGAGATTGGATTACCTTTCTTCTCGAGCCAGGCCTTAAATTTGACACAATCCTTCCTTATATGCCCATTCTGTTTACAGAAGAAACACTTGGATTCTTTCTTAATGTCAGCTTGGGGAGGTATTTTACCTTTTCCCTTATGCTTGCCATAGCCCTTATTCTTTCCTTGTGTTGCCAAATGAGCACTTTCTCCCAATTTCATAATCAGTCTTTCTTCCTCTTGTACACACATGGTCATGAGTTCATTAATTGACCATTTATTCTTATGTGTATTATAAGAGATCTTGAAGGGTGCATACTGTTGTGGGAGAGTGTTCAGAATATAATACACAAGGAAAGATTCAGATATCTCAACCTCAAGGTTCTTAAGCTGAGCTGCAATGTTCCTCATTTGCATGATGTGCTCACGCACACCTCTAACACTAGTGAGCTTCAATGATGAAAACTTCATAATCAGGGTCATGGCATGCGCCTTCTCAGAACTTTCAAACTGCGCATCTATGGCCTCCAATAAAGCCTTAGCATTACTATGTTGAGTAACTGAACCACGAATACTAGGAGATATCTTAGCTCTTATAAACATGGCACAAACGCGGTTGGACCGCTCCCATTGGTTATAAAGAGTTATCTCAGCTGGAGTGCTCGAATCAGTAGGAGCAGGTGGTTCGTCTTTCCTTATAGCATAGTCAATGTCCATCTACCCTAATTGAAGAAGAACTGACTCCTTCCAAACTTTATAGTTCTCACCATTCAGTATGGGAACATCAAACTTAAATTCAGAGAAATTCACAGGTTGCGAAACTGCATATCAAATAATCATGCTTATGTCACAAAATTTGAGGCAAATATAAATAAATCATGTTTTACCAATGTAAACATGTCACAATATGAATCACATAACATAAAAACTACATGTGGGCTAAGTTTTTAATTTAAATAGATTCATAATTACTTCATGAAGAAACTACTATATTATATGCATTTTTTTTTTAATCCATGTGGGTAAATTAGAAAAAAATAATATGATATTTCATCCTAATTAATCATATTAATATAATGAAAATTCCTGTGGGATAAAATTCATCATATTAATATAATTAATTACAATCAATGTCCATTTCTAAATATGATCCGGAGACTCTTAATATATAATTTAATTAATTAAAGATGCTATGGCTACTCTCTAATTAATTAATTATATGAATCATTGGACATTAAATTTCATGCATAAAATATTCATAACAATGCATGAAATGACATAATAAATAAATACATCAAGGGCATAACAGTAAATAAATAAATTGGCCAAGGGCAAGATTGTAAAAACATAAAAATTTTGGGGCAAAAAAAAAAAAATGTAGAAGACAGCTGCGTTTGAAGACGACGGGCGCGTGCCGAGCACGTGCGCATCCAGCGCACAGGCGCGTGCTCGGCACGTGCCAGAATCCGCGCGGGCGCGTGCCCCGCACGCGCACGGTTCAGTGCGCAGGCGAGTGCGTTGCACGTGCCTAGCAACTGCCGCGCGCGTGGATCCCACGCGCGCGACGGTTGCCGCGCGCATGAGAGCGCGTGGCGCGTGGATTCCACGCACCTGCAACCGCAGCGCACGCGTGGGCTCCACGCGCCTTCTTCCTCGCGCGAACAGAAGCATTTCTTCGCCGTTTTTCGCTGTTCCGCCGCGGTTTTGCCGGCCGTTTCTTCTCCGGCAACCCATCTAAGACCAAAATAAATGATGGGTTTTGAAGAGCATGCCGGCACGACTACATGGGTTCAAGTTTCGGCGAAAATGACGAAGAAATAAGCCCCAAATCATAAGAAAATTCCCAAAAACACAAAACCTCAACCACAAAGACTTCCGCCACCCGATTAGCCTCCGGCAAACACCAATATACCGGAAAAACTCATGGCTAACGTTCCTCATGGCGGTGCGACCGTATGGGTCCGAAATCAAAGGGTGGGTCGTGCGGATTTTGCCCGGAATCATCAAATCTCTCTTGGCCTCAAAACTTCAAAGTTACTGTTCATCTCTCCAATACCCGAAAAATACACCCAAAAATTCGAAAAAAACAAGGCAGAGGCAATAAACACGCTCTGATATCAAATGTAACACGTAAAATAATAAATGATGCGGAAGCAAGGATCGTTTATAGACAAACCTCCAGCCATTGTTCGTATTCACGTTCGTCGAATGTCCTGAAAATTCAAGAAAAACAATAGGGACACTCTACTAATCAAATTCCCTCACGTACTGATGGTGTATTCTAAATGTAAGGATTTTGTGTTAGACTTTGTGATCGCCCATCAGAAATGAACGTACGTTCCTTATATATATCGTCTCCCATCAAGACGAGCGGTTGTCACGAAAAGGTATGAAGCATGTCGAATAATCGTAACAATTGAGTCTAAATGTATGATCACAAAAGAAAAATAAATAACAGAAATTGGCCAAATCGATCCTTTTCCGATATCCTATAAAGTGTGCTGAGCCGGTTCAGAATACATGCTCCCCCCCCCCCCGACCAAAAAAGAAAAATAATAATTAGGATGGGACGTTCAGGAAGTTCTTGTACAACAATGAAAAGGTTAAAGAACAACTTTTGATTTCAGAATATGGGAATGCATTTCCGATGATTTTAACTCAAAGGAAGTTCTTGAAAAATTCCAAAGGGACTCGACAATTAGATACCTTGGACATTGAGCAATTTCAGACCATTCGCGATACCTAGTAAACGGGAAATTGCCTAGCTGTGGCAACCCGCCGCTATCTTTCGAGTATTCTTTGAAGAGGATGTGGACCGATACGTTCGTCGTCGAAATGAAAACCCAGCATTACAAGAAATTGGCCCAGACCATGTCGAAAAGAAACTGAGGAGCTCGGTGAGGCTTTGGCATTCAAAAAGGACAAAGTCAGTTGACTATCAATCCGAAGATGATCTAAGATAATGCACTAGATAAACACACAAAATGAAAAGAAAAATCCAGCATGCGCAGCTTTCGGACCGAGTAGCAGCTTTCAGACCGAGTAACACCAATCTTCCACCCTGACGATCGCCAAGAAGTCACTTCGCTCAAGAATCCGTGCCCCAATTACTCCTCAGCACATGAACAAGTCGAAGGCGATGATCGACGGCATCGGAAGAGTGTTCCAGACTTCAGGGAACGGTTAGAAGGCCATAGATGACTGATGGGTGGTGGAAAATGGGAGGTCCGTACATTGACCGTTGATATATCCATTATCCGATTCCTCTTTTTTCGCAGATTTCAATTTCTCTAAGTCTCTCATCCCAAAAGAAACAAAAATGAAAAATGAATAGAATCCAAAATCCTCGCATTCACCTTCAATATCAGTTTGATGGATAAGCCGAATATATCGTTAACCATGACACTTTCTCGCAAGAGAAATGTTGATATCTATCAAATTCTCTTCCTTGCGGCCATGCAAATCCATTGCGGTCTTTATTAACCTGTCCCCTCCATCCTCCAATGACCATCAAAGAACGACATTTTTGGCGAAGTGTGAGTCCAGGGTTTGTGAGTTAATGTTATTTTGAGGATAACTGAATGAGTTGATTGGAAAATTAATATACATATAATCTGTTGGGAAAATATGTGATATATAGATTATTTTTTGATTATTATTATTATTATTATTATTATTATTATTATTATTATTAAAAACGACCCGGTCCAGTCCGACCCGTTTCGCTGGCCTCTGGCCCGGTCGGCCAACCTCCGGGCCAGCCGAGCCTGAGGCATGGACTTGGCCCAGAATTTTTCACTCAAAGCCCAAAAAAATAAAAAAGGGGCTACGCGCCTCTAAGCCCGCGTGAGACGGCCCACACGCGACTGGGCCCGGTTGGCCCAAATCGACGGAAACCCTACTCGGTTATGACCCGGCTCTGACCGACGACCCGATTCCAATAACCCTACTCGGATCCGACCCGACTCCGACTGATGACCCGGTTCCTAAAAACCCTACTCGGCCGCGACCCGCTTCTCCTTCGCTGACCCGACTTTTCCGTAGCCTTGAGATCTAACGATCCGTGGCGGTGGCAGCGGGGCTCGTCTCGGTCTGAGCTCGAGCCTCCGCCGGTGTCGCCTTGTCCCTCGTTCAGCCGGCCGTCGTAGCCAATCCCATCGCCTGTCGCTGCCTGTCACCGCCGGTCACCATAGATCTAACAGCGGCTGGTGGGGTTGTCTGGGATTTCCGTCGAGCACCTAGAGGATGCCGACTGAGGGGGGTAGGATTAGAGGCCTATTCAGGGTTGTGATCACGGCAAGGCTCCGAGCGGTCGAGCAGCAAGGACCGGCGAGATCCGGGTTGGTCTCTCTCTCTCTCTCTCTCTCTCTCTCGAAGGGAGGTCGTCTGAGCTCGCACGCGACCCGTTCTCTCCCTCGCTCGCTCTTCAATCTCCCCCTGAAGTCTCTCGGGGAAGGTTTCTGAGCTCGCTCGTTGCCGTCGACGGAGAGCCTCGGCCGCCGGCCTTTGGCTTGCCGACCGGACCCCCTCGGCTGGACCGGCGTCCCATCCTCGCTCCTCCACTGAGGCAGGCTTGGCATTGAAGGCCGCCATTAATAGCGCCTGAGATCCGTCTCCTCCGAAATGTTTTATAAGACAAAAAAAAAAGTAAGGTTGAACATGCTGAATCGAGTGGACAACATGGCCTCTGCAGTGAGCATTGCTGTTCATTTCGGATCGGATGAACCCAAAAAACATGGAGTGTCTCTAATTTAATATTTCGGATAATGAAACTCTGTGCCGAGCAATGAGGATTTGACTCTAGGCGATGCAATCACAGCAAATCCGACGAAGTCGTAAGAAATGAAATTGCCACATTGACAGCGACGCATTTCCAAGCAAGAAGGATCACAACGCGCCATTTTAACTTGGTTTTGTCCGTGTCAAGATTACGATCCATGAGGAATAAGAAGAAGAACATTCAAGACTCATCCCGTACCACTGATTATTATCATAAAATTAATCCATATTATTCCGAATACTTTTATCGATTATGTTTTAGATATTGTGAGTTATAAGAACAAAAACCAGTTGAGAATTTAAATATGCACAAGCGGAACACACGATGTGCATGGACGTGGGATGGAGAGAGAGAGAGAGGTCATACTATGCCATGTCCACGTTTTGCATGTCTTGCTTTCTTAAAGCAACATTTAATTCTCTTCTATCGGTCCGGATGTCACACGCAATCTTACTTTCTCGTAGCAAAATTCGATTCTCTTGCACGATATTGTTTTCTTAAAGCAAATTATATTCTTTACTTTGAGTGGAAAGCAACATTTGATTCTCTTCTATCGATGCGGATGTCACATACAACCTTACTTTCTCATAGCAAAATTCGATTCTCTTGCACGATATTATTTTCTTTAAGCAAATTACATTCTCTACTTTGAGTGGAAAACAACATTTGATTCTCTTCTATCGATGTGGATGTCACACACAAACTTTCTTTCTCATAGCAAAATTCTATTCTCTTGCACGATATTGTTTTCTTAAAGCAAATTATATTCTTTACTTTGAGTGGAAAGCAACATTTGATTCTCTTCTATCGATGCGGATGTCACATACAACCTTACTTTCTCATAGCAAAATTCGATTCTCTTGCACGATATTATTTTCTTTAAGCAAATTACATTCTCTACTTTGAGTGGAAAACAACATTTGATTCTCTTCTATCGATGCGGATGTCACACACAAACTTTCTTTCTCATAGCAAAATTCTATTCTCTTGCACGATATTGTTTTCTTAAAGCAAATTACATTCTCTACTTTGAGTGGAAAGCAACATTTGATTCTCTTCTATCGGTGCGGATGTCACACACAACCTTACTTTCTCATAGCAAAATTCGATTCTCATTATTGATTTGTGATGGCCAGTGAACTAGTTCATGAAAAATATTCTAGCAAAGGTGATAACTGGAAACATCATAAAGTTAATAAATTTGATTTAGAATTAGTAACAACTTATCGCGTTTCCTTATTGGTGCTAGGAAAGTAGGATGGAGAAAGAGGTAGAAAGCGTGTTGCTTTTGACCTGGAGGCCACTCGCAAGGAAAGTAAGATAAAAAGATAAGGAAAAAAAGGTCGAAACCGTGTTCTTTTTGTCTCGAACCAAATAGCTTGAATAGCTTGCATCTTTGTCTTGGCCCGGTCCACCAATGGTCGTGCATACCAGCTGAACTCCTCTGAAGTGAAAATGATGTGCACGAGCTTGCTGCAGTCAGCTTCAGTTTAGTTCTGTTCGGGGGAAACTTGGTGGAGATAAAATCTAGGGTTTCGACGAGCTCCGCAGCCTCTGCTTGTTCCGCTGAGCTGACTGCAACCGATTTGGCGAACCCATCTACTAATCTACCTAGGGAGTCGCGGCAGATACAGGCGGCAGCTCCTCCAAGTGGATCGGAAGCTAGATGAGCATCGTTGCTGCTGAAGACAAGCCCTCTGGTGGGATCGGAGGCTGGGGAAGCGTGATTGTAATGGTCGCTGGCCCTTCTAGTCAGATCTAAGGCAGGGGGAGGACCAGAGTTGCAGAGGACAGCCCCTCTTTTTGATTCAAAGGCTGGGTGTGCGTCAGCCCCTCTAGTTGGAACAGAGGCTGGAATTGCGCCAAAGTAGGTGACAGCTCCTCTGGTTGGTTCAAAGGCTGGGGGTGCGTTGGATTGAAAGAAACCGGCCCCTCTAGTTGGATCGGAGGCTGGGGATGTACTAGAGGTGAAGACGCCATCTCCTTGGTCTACTTCAGAGGCTGGGTGTACGCTGAGGTTGCTGACAAAAGAGGCGTCTATGTTGATCTTGATCATTCCAGGATTTTGGGGTCGCCACTTCTGAGGTGAGACTTCACGTTTTTGCTGTTCTTTTGGTTTTCGGTTCCAAGTCGCGAAACTATCTTGTAACGTTGAGGCTTTGAACAGGGTATGATGCGGGTTCAGGGGGTTTTTCCTGAAGATAAAATGATTTCCGTCCTTCTAAATGCACCACAAAGCGGTCACGATTAGATCAAATTTTGGTGAGCTTTGTGGATCTTCTTTCACTTTATATAGCCACTCATCAAATCGGGACAAACCCACTCTAGATATTTTGATTTGCGGAGTTTTCGCGTTCCAAATTTGAGAGGTCCAAGGGCAGAGCAGCAGGGCATGCTCAATCGTTTCCGGTTCGAGGTTGCAAATTGGGCATATGGGTGCAGGTACTATCTTTCTCTTGTATAGATTCTCCAAAGTTGGCAAAGCATTTTGGCATGCATTCCATAAAAAGAATTTAATCTTAGGGGTTATTGCTAATTTCCATATATGCTTCCAAAGTTCTGGTTTAACCTGGTAGGATGCTGTTGGTGTCGATGTGTGTGGGCTGATTGTTGTGATTCTGCTGTTGAAACTCCGCTTTTCATTATATAGTTTCCCGATTTGTTGTCTGTCCATACCAATCTATCTTCTTTGGTCAGGAGGCCTATAGGGATAGCTATGATTTTCGAGACTTGCTGATCATCAAACATGGACCTAAACAGAGGTTCTTTCCATTGTGTCGCTTCCCTATCTATTAAATCAGTCACTTTGAGTGGCTCATCTCTTGTCGCCAGGCCACCGATGGGTCTATTCTTAAGCCATTTGTCTTCTCTAATAGAAATTTTTTCTCCGTTCTCAACCGCTGATATATCCAATATCCGATTCCTCTTTTTTCACAGATTTCAATTCCTTTGAGCCTCTCATCCCCAAAGAAACAAAAATGAAAAATGAATAAAATCCAAAATCCTCGCATTCACCTTCAACTTCAATATCAGTTCGATGGATAAGCCGAATATATCCTTCACCGTGACACTTTCCCGACGGAGAAATGTTGATATCTATCAAATCCTCTTCCTCGCCGCCATGCAAATCCACTGCAGTCTTGATTAACCTGTCCCCTCCATCCTCCAATGACCATCGGAGAACCACATTTTTGGCGAAGTGTGAATCCGAGTTTTGTGAGTTAATGTTATTTTGAGGATAACTAAATGAGTTGAGTGGAAAATTAATATACATACGATCTGGTGTGAGATCAATAATTACTTATACGGGCTTTCTTGCCTGGGGCATGTTTTTCCTAGTTGTCAAAGCAAAAACATAAAGGAAATGTCTTTTGTATAAACATTTGTAACAGATATTTCGTTTATTTCGCGAAAAATGAATTATTATAAAAATATTTATTTATAGAAATGAATAAATGAAAAATATTTTCATCATTCGGGAAAATTTTTAGACATAAGTAGTTGCTGATAATGATAAATGTTTTTCATTGGCTAATTATTTCAAGTGGTACAAACGATGATTTTTAAGAAACAATTTTCTTAATTATTCATTTTTCGCAAAATAAACAGTCTGAAATGTAAAATTTCTTGCCGAGGATTGTTTATGTTCATTCGATACTCGAAAAAAGTGCAATAATTGATACTCATAATTGATTTGTGATGGCCAGTGAAATAGTTCATGAAAAATATTCTAGCAAAGGTGCATCGGATTATCATTAACTGGAAACATCATTAAATTAATAAATTTGATTTAGAATTAGTATCAACTTATCGCGTTTCCTTATTGGTGCCAGGAAAGTAGGATAAAGAAAGAGGTAGAAAGCGCGTTGCTTTTGACCCGGAGGCCACTCGCAAGGAAAGTACGAGAAAAAGATAAGGAAAAGGTCGAAACCTTGTTTATTTTGACCTGGAGGCCACTAGTGAGGAAGACATCACACGAGTCGTCATTATATCAATTGACTCGAGGGAGGAAGACATTGGGTGTTCTTTTTCGTCTCGAGCCAAATAGCCTAAATCTTTTTCCCCATCTCCTAGCATGGCTGAATCATTCCTCTTCAGCGTTGCACAGGGTGTGCTGGGGAAGATCACATCCTCGGCGTTCCAAGAAGTCGTCGCAATTTACAGCATCGAAGATCAGATCCACGAGCTTAAAAATACGTTGGCTGCCATTACTGCCGTGTTGTTAGATGCTGAGGAGCAACAGGCGAAGAACCACAGCCTGCAGCTGTGGCTAGGTCGGCTTCGAGACGTGTTGTATGATGCAGAGGATGTGCTCGATGAACTCGAGTGTGAAGCCTTGCAGAAGCGGGTAATCAGTCAGTATGGGGGCGTCAGAGAGAAGGTACACCGCTTCTTTTCCCTCTCTAATCCAGTGATACTCCGTGCAAAAATCAGTCATAAGATCAAGGAGATTAGGGAGACATTATCTAAAATTTACATCGAGAAGAATCAATTTGATCTTAATGTGCGGAGTGTTGACAATGGTGTGGTGCAAATGCGATCACGAGAGATGACTTACTCATTTATAAACAAGTTGGATGTCGTCGGAAGAGATGTTGATAAACAAGAGATAATTGAGATATTGCTGCAATCGGATAACAAAAACCTCTCGGTGATTCCCATTGTTGGAATAGGGGGTATGGGCAAGACGGCCTTAGCTAAATTAGTTTACAATGATCACGGTGTGAAAGCGCAATTTGAATTGCAACTATGGGTGTGTGTACCAGAGAATTTTGATTTAAAAAAGACTATCGACGGAATCATCAAAGATGCAACTAGTCAAAGTTTGAGTAACCTTGATATTCAGCAATCACAAACCATTCTACGAGACACCATCAAAGACAAAAAATTTCTACTAGTCTTGGATGACATATGGAGCAATGATCGCAGTAGATGGGAAGAATTGAAAGCTTTGTTGACTGAAGGAGCTCATGGAAGCAAGATAATCGTGACAACACGCAATTCAGAAGTCGCTTCTATGATGGGTACCCATCCAATGTATAATCTAAAAGGTCTTTCTCATGAAGATTCCATAACCTTGTTCAAAAAATGGGCATTTGATGAAAAGGAAAAGCAACCGTGTCTTGATCTCCTTGACATTGGAAATGACATTGTCAAAAAATGTCAAGGAGTTCCTCTCCTTGTGAAAACTATGGGGAGTCTACTTTACACAAAGGACGAAGAGCGGTATTGGGCCCATATAAGAGATGGTGAGATATGGAAGTTAGTGGAACAAAAGAAGGATGTTCTGCCAGTGCTTAAACTTAGCTATGATCATTTACCGTCCCACTTAAAACGTTGTTTTGCCACATTTTCACTTTTTCCTAGAGGAGAAGTATTCCGTAGTGATTTGATAATTATGTTATGGATGAGTTTAGGACTCATTAGTTCATCAACGAAAAAACTAGCATTAGAAGATGTTGGTGTTGACTATATCAATGTGTTGTGGAAGAGATCTTTGATCCAAGAAGTTGAGGACATAGGATCAACTTTAAGGTTTAAAATGCACGATCTAGTCCATTCTCTAGCAATGATTGTGGCTCAAGATGATTGCTCTGTCATTGGCTTAGATACTGTAGAGATTTCGGAAAGAGTTCGGTACATTTCATTATCTACTTATTCATTAGAGGGAATCTCAAATTTTGGAGTCCCACCTTTTTTGAGAAAGCCAACTTCAAAAAGGCTCCGTGCAATTACATTTCTATTCGATATTGAAGATGGAGTTGTTACTAGAGAGTTTGTTGGAACATGCATCTCCAAATGTAATCACTTACGATACCTAGATTTGCGATTTGGTAGTTTTGAGGAGCTACCTAGTTCCATATGCAACTTGAAGCAATTGAGGTCGTTATCTCTAAGTTTTAACAAGCGACTGAAGAAGCTTCCAGATTCCATTTGTGAGCTACAGAGTTTACTCTACTTATACTTATATTATTGCTCAGAGTTAGGTGATTTACCCAAAAAAATGAAGAGGCTCATCAGCCTTAGACTACTAAGCGTAACAACAAAGCAAATGAGTCTGCAAGAAAGTGGAATACAATACCTAGAAAATCTAGAAATTTTGGAATTCTACAGATGCCAAAATCTCCGAGTTTTGTTTGAAGGTGCTTGCCGACTGAATTGCCTTCGAGAATTGAAAATTATAGATTGTGCGGGAGCAATATCTTTGCCTTTTGTGGAATTAATCTCCCTAGAGTCCTTGGTAATTGGAAATTGCAAGCTCAAGTTGACCCAGGATAACAAGTCCAAGTTTCCTTCGAATCTCCGTAAGCTAGCAATATTGAAGTCCGAACAAGTGGTGGAGTTGCTCCAATGTCTCGATGAGTCTGGCTACGCTTTGGAGTTCTTTGCTGTTTTTGACTGCCCGAGCTTTACAGCTTTACCAACATGGCTACCCAGTCACACACGTCTCAGAGTAATTCGCTTGATCCGATGTCCCAACTTATCATCTATACCGCAAGAAATCCAATCCCTCACTGCTCTCAGAGAATTACGCGTTGAATATTGTGGTGAACTAAGCGAGAGATGTCGACCAACAATTGGCAAGGATTGGCCCAACATCGCTCACATTCCTCGAATCCGACTTGATCTTAAATGGGTACAATGGATGGAGGATTAGGTAAGCATCCATCTATTTCTTCTTTGTTCTTAGATGTAATATAGCGATTCACTAAATTCTTCCATGGAAATCAATTTAAATAAACTAGTGCAATTGAAAAAAGAAAAAGTGATATGAAAATAAAAAATTACTAAGATACAATCAATACTAGGTCATTAGATTGCAAAATGAATTCAAAATTAAATAATTCTATTTGTAAAGTAAATAATCCAATTTAAATTTGACGAAAAAATTAAAAGTTGCATTTAATACTAGAGTTATACTTAAAACTATACACTCAATTCGTAATACTATCTAAAACTTTTAACTCGGATAATGAAACAGCTAAAAAAAATGTTTTTATACCATGAATTTAATTCCTGCATAGCACGAGAATGATTGCTTCTCCATATAATTTAGTTTGAAGGCTCACTTACACCAATTGCACCTCTTTCATTTTTTCTTTATAGCAATTTAAATAACAAAAAGCGTAAAGTTAAGATCCCTTAGATGCAAGTCCACTTTTAGAACTATTTTATGAGTTAATTTACCCTAACATGTTTTTTTTTTTTTTAAAAAAAAGATGTAATGTTTAATGGAACTAAAAAAGGAAATATATGTGGCTAAGAATATTTCTACAAGATAGGATATCCTTTTCTCACTAAATTGAATATTTGTAAATATTTGTCATGAAAATATAGCTAGACTAAGGCACGGGTTTGCCGGCTAGTGATTCAATTTTCCAATGGGCTTTCGGCCTCCAAAACTCCTTGAAAAAATGTTGGGATGTCTAGCAAGTTTTATATTGGGGCTTTTGGTCAAATGCTGAAAGCTAAAACCCTATGCTAATAGAGATTAGCATCGAGCTTTCAGCATTTTGCCAAATATTGAAACTAGTTTTCTTCTTTTGAAACTACTCTCACCAATTCTTTAATTTTCAATTTTGCCCCTCATTACCATTCATCTTCTTGAGCGAAAGTGGCTGGCGAGGGCTAATGAGATTAGATCATGCCGGCGAAGGGCCAGTGAGGGGCCTGCGAGGTTGCATGACTCAAGTGGCCATCACGCAACCTTAGCCTTTCACCGAAGGGTTTAATTTTTTTAATAAAAAAGAAAAAGAAAAATTAAATCAAAAAGCCCTCTGCAAATATATATATATAGCCAAACACTACTTAGGCCAAAGTACCTTTATAAAAGATTATTTATCAAATGCAATTTGCATTTCTCTAAGGGGTTTCAAGTCAAAGGCATTCTCCATGGCCCATTTGAAAGCCGAACCAAATCCATCCTTAGTATAATAATAAATAGGTCCTCAACTCAAGAATTTCAAGCAAAAGTAAAAAGTATCTTTTTGCGTTCTCGCTAAAATTTAAAATGCTATTCAAATTTTTAAAAAAATAATAATGAAAAAAATATTTACGAATATAATCGCCTTAAATGTTGTGAAAGTATCTAAATGTTCTACATTAACAACAAGCCGCGGGGGCCTTCACCTAGCTTCGTCTTACAAAAAAAAAAAAAAAGAGAAGAAGAAGATAAATTCATATGATACCACAATAAATGCCATAATACCGTATCATAGATGCTCTAAACTCATTTTTTTCTCCTTTTGAGTGCAGATGAACTCTCACGATTTATTTGCCGCGGCATGTGGATGTACACTCAGCTAATCCTTTGTCAATCTCTTTCATTTCCATGGATGAAAACAGTGGCTATTGATATTTTTATGTCTTTCTTTATTTCCTTGATTGAGTGAGGTTCTTTATTATTAATTTGTGTTTGTATTGCAAATTTCTATATGGAAGAAATGCCTAATTTGTATCGTATGAGACCAACTATCACATTATCTCTATTTAAATTTTCTTATATTGATATTTATCTTTCATCCACGGGCAGTGAATGACATCACACTACATCAAATCTTATTTTTGGAAAATCAACGTCAATTTCTCGATCTTCTTGCAATTATTTCACTAGACCACTTAAAAGAGTTTCCTAGAAATAACGCCTTTAAAAATCGTGTCCTTTTCGTTATGAATATGTTTTACTTCACTTCTACATAGGAAGATTAGATTCTTCTTTTCATTTTGCTCCCAAGATTGAATCTTAAAATATGAATTCATAAAGGCTAATCGCATGAACAATAAATGTATTGTTATTTGCTGAAAGCCTTCATCAGATTTACTCTCCCAAGTACTTCTGTTTGGACTCCTGATGGGGTATGCTATGGCTCCTCGTAAGTTCAGCACCTCCTCGGTTGATTTCATGACGACACTAGAGTACACAGAACTGCCCAAATTGGGCATCCTGAAAATAGAATGAGGTAGAGGGGTCTCAGTCCATAGACTTGGCCAAATCGGATTTCACCCCTAAAAGTGAGAACCATGGTCAAGTCACACCATATTAAAACATTAATGTTCATGTTCGGTCCATTGCCCATAAGATAGAACGATCCTTTTAGTTGGAACAGTTTTTAGGTAGAGACAATTTGTGTTTATTGTTTGCAGTTCATGAAGTCCTTTTGATTACCCCTATTGTTTTTCCAATGGAAAGAAAATGGCCAAATTGATCCTTTTGGCATCGTAGAGAGTGTCCGAGCCCGTTTGGATACCATGCCCTCCCGTGATAATTACTAGTGCTTGCTAAGTTCGTGTACAACGACGAAAAGGTTCAATAACGATTTTCGATTTCAAAACATGGGTATGCATTTCCAGTGATTTTAATCTGAAGAACACTCTTGAAAAAGTCTGAGGAGACACTATTAATCAAAGCTTGATTAGAATTTCAGCCACTATTAGACACCTTTGACGTCGAGCAATTGCAGAACCATTTGGCGATACTGTGACTGAGCACGTGAAACGAGATGACAAATTTGTTCGCAGAAGGCGCTAAGTGAAATTGCCTAGTTTAGCATTCAAGTTGAAAGGCCTTTCTTCTCTGGTCGTTCTATTCCTTTTTCTCAAATGGGCATTCGACTGAAAAGCAAGAAAATGCACGGTTCGCAACCACAGTGAAAATCGTCGAGAAATGCAAGTGAGTTCCTCTTGCTCGGAAATCTCTCGAGGGCCAATTAGCAATTCTCGGCATATTAATCAGAGACAATAGCAGTGTGTAGGAATCAGCATAAAGAACAACATCCTTGGTGCACTCAAACTTCGTTACAACAATTTGCCGCACCAAATGAAACGCTGTTTCACATTTAGTTCCGTCTTTACCTAAATTTACTGACACGCCGGCTATCGTGTGAGAATTCTTTGAAGAGCATGTGAACGGATACATCCGTCGAATGAAAACCAAGAAGGGGAAGAAGTTGGCAGAAAACATGTCGAGAAGAAGCTGAGGAGTTCGGTGAGGCTTTGCCATTCAGAATGACGAAGTTAGCTCACGATCAATCCAACGATGATCTCCAAGATATGTTAAATCTAACACAAATGAAAAGAAAACTACAGCATGCATAGCTTGAATTCATGTCAGTAAGCCAACGTCGACGGATCTCTTAAGACGTTGGGTCTAGCCGAGCCAAGATCCCAGCCACCACTGCCCATCCCATCAAATCATCGTCCTCTTCAGAGCACCTTTCAGACTGAGTCACACCGATCTTCCCCCTTGACGATCGCCAAGAAGACACTTTGCTCAAGCGTACAAGCCCCAGTTGCTCCTCAGCACATGAACAAGTTGAAAGCGATGATCGATGACATCGGGAGCGAGATCCATACTTTGGGGACTGATTGGAAGGTTATAAATGACCAAGGGGTGGTCAGAAAAGTCAGGCAGAAATTAGATCAACATTAGGACTCCGTTCATTTCGCGAAAATATAGCGTTTTTGGAAAATATTTTTAGGAAGACAACATTTTTTGGTATTTGACTACAACCCAAAAATGACCTAGAAAATATTTATCTTTTCCGTAAGAAAAAACTTTTCTTTTATGCACTTCTTTCAATAATTTTTTTAATTATTATTTATTTATATTTTAAAATTGATTTTAATTATTTTTTTTATTTTTTCTATTTTCTTTTTCCTTCTTCTTCTCTCTGCTGGTTGCCAACTGGCAACCGATGTTCTTGTTTAGGTAAAGAGGCTACCTGGTTAAGCTTTTCTTGCAACAGTTTCAGCTGTGAAAAGGGTTATGCAACTTTTGAAGGTGTTTGTGTAAACACCTCAACAAGTACAAGCTTTCTAAAGCAACAACAATTCATGGCATCTTTTGGGAAACCATCTCATCCAACTTTGAGGTTTCACAACTTTAAGACATGTACTACAATACTTTATGGCACAGTTACAATTCAACCACAGTGTCGCAACCAATTTTTTGGGTATGAACCACCTAGGGTTTGGCTAATGGATTGTTAAGCCTAAACTTAACTTGGGCTCTCCCAAGCCCATACCAATCTCCACTTTAGGTTCAAGTTTTTTAACATGCAATTGATTTTTAATTAGGAGTTGCCACTAATCTATTTTTGGTGGGTCGATTTTACTTTACTTCTACGAACCAGAGATTTGGGTATGGGGACTTGATTACGCTAGATTTCTTTAACGCCCTTTCGGTACCATTTCTTTTATTTTCAAAAAATGCTTTGGTAGGCAGCTTAAATTGATTTTAAATCTATTTCCCTAACATGCGAGGCGATCATGCGGGTGCGCAAACCACCAATTTAACACCCAAGAAAAGCAATGAATAAATTGCAGGACTTACCTCATAGCAACGAAAGCATATGCATTGTTAGATCAGAATTCACATCAACAATCCTAGATATGATTTCTAATTAACACGCAATTTCTTTTTTTGTTTTCATTTATTTAATGAGAGTCATGCAATGCATATGCAATATAACTAAATGACCTAATTCTAATGACAAGCAATTTCTAATGGTCCTAGCAACATTCACTAAATGATATGCATTTCATGAATCTAATTCTATATGACATGCACATGACACATTTTTTATTTTTCCTCAAAAAAAAAACATGCGAGATTGAAACTAATTTATCCTAAGACATTTTTGTATCTTTTTCATGAAATTCAAAATTAGAAAAATGTAAAGATTATCTAGCTAGATTAAGATCATCTATCCAACTTATATTAAGGATTAGGTCAGGGTAAACCCTAATTAAACCAGGATATTATCTTAACCTAGCAATCTCTGACCTAAGATGCAGTCTATCTAAATCAGTCTAAATTTAAAATGAAACATGTAATTTTATCCTAATATGCAACGACGTGCAAATAATGCCCTAATTCCACATGACATATGCATGATGACCCTTTTTGTTTTTGTTTTATTAATTTCGAAATTAAGAATTGTCAAATTATTAAACATGCAACCTAAGTAAAAAAAACTAGCAACCTAAATTGATTGATTTGATTTTTGATTTTTGATTTTTTTGATTTTTGAAATTCGAAATAAATAAATCTCTTATTCTAGACATGCAAAATAACCCTAAAACAAGTAATATCCTAAGATGCATCTAATCTAACTCAAATGTTTTTTTTTTTTTTTTTTTTTTATGGGAGCAAACAAATAAAGGCATCAAGAACAACGCGGCAACAAATCCAGCAAAATATCATCCATGTCCATTTAATTTTGAAAATAAATTGACAAATCATATCTCGCACAACTCAAATGTTTTTTTTTTTTTTTTATGGGAGCAAACAAATAAAGGCATCAAGAACAACACGGCAACAAATCCAGCAAAATATCATCCATGTCCATTTAATTTTGAAAATAAATTGACAAATCATATCTCGCACATGAGATCGGATTGGTCAATTTTAGACAAAATCACGAATCGTATCTCGAGCGTGAGATCGGATTGGTGATTTTTCCGTGCGATTACGGGTGATATTTCGAGCATGAAATCGGACCGTCAATCATATGCACGTTGCGAAATTATGAAGATTTCCTAATTTAGAAGGTTACTCGAGATTTCACATATCTTAGCATATCGGAAATTTCCATCATGGGCATCAACGAATATATCAAATAAGGAAATGGAATTTTCGAAAATCAAAATAGATAAGATTTTTACCTAATTCGAATATTGACTTCCGAATTCCGATCCTCAAACGGCTACTCACGATACAACGTGGCGGTGCTCGGTTGCTCGAAGATCAACCAATGGGCTCCACGAGACCTGCGAAACAAAAATTTGTAAGCTCGGCAAGGGACTCGTCAATGGACAGCGTATCTTGGTCTCCCACTGTTGGTTTTGTGGAATTTGGTGACGCAAGGAAATCCACTAGTCTTCTGATAATCCCACTGATTGTCAAACTTTGACCTTCTAAAACCCACACTTAAATTTTCAACCTCCAAGGAAAGACTAGCGTGCTTTGTGTAAGGCGTGGCTGCTTCGTCGTTGATGTTAAAAGGACCACCGAGATCGCGGGTTTCACTGAGAAAAAAAACGTCAATGCTGTTGGAGATTTGCTGCACGGTGTGGACTCAACTTGACATGATGACGAAGAAGGGTGCCGCTGCAAAAGATTCGCCAGTGGACAACGACAGATTGGCAACGCAAAGGGTGCGACACGAGGGTAGTGTGCACGTTAGGATATCGCGACTCCCCCTTCTTCTCTCTTTGCGAAAGCTTCCGCTATCTCTTTCTCGGGTTGAACCAATCCAGCCAAGGAACACCGCTTCAAAGTCTTCACCCCTTTTTTTTTGTGTGCGCTTTTGGTTGCTCTCCTTCTCTTTCTGGATTGTCTTTTGCAAAGTGATGGCGTGCCAATCAAGAACGTCCTGATGAAGGCGCCTAGGCCAGCAACGTGAGATGTAACCCAATAACTCTAATGGCCTTGTATTCTCAGTCGTTTGGCCTCTCCTTTTCTCCCCACCGTACGCGACTCCTTTTATACACCGAAAATTGTATCTCCGTGATATATTTCATTGCCAACTTTGCTCGTGCAAAATACTATTGAATATATCATCCCACCACACGCAATATTTTTTGTGTTTTTTTCCAATATTTCATTAGAGAATTTCCTTTCCATCAAAAATACATCACTCGGTGTATATTGCCTAAATATATGAAAATCCCAACGGAATATGTGAAAAATTTTGCACTCGCCGTCGGTCTAATAAAATAAACAAAAATGTTCCTAAACTATATGCCATGTAATTTTATTTTTTCAGAGATAAAATTAACCCCTAATTTTTTAATACGATAAATGTCTAAATGGGTCGCCAAAATTTAGGTGTCAACACACAGATATACCAAATGGGCTCTAAGGAATTCTCCATGAATGTGTTAGAGGGTGGGGTGGTCATTCTGGCCAGGTTTTGTGTACCTAAAACATTGCACATCATTTTTTGGGCCTTGAACATCATTTTGGGTGTCTTTCACCTCATTTCTTACTATGAATCGTTTCATTTTTCCTATAAATAAGTTTCAATTTGATCATTTCCAAGCATGGTAAGTTCTCTTTAAGCCAACAGACTTGAAATTTTAGCTCGTTTGAATTGAAAATCTCTCTTATTCGAAGTCTCTCTTGTCTTTGGTGCTTTTCTTGCCTTTCTTAAGCAAGGTTTCCTGCCTCTCTCAAATCACGTGTTGTAGGCGAAAGGCTTTAAAGATAGATCCCGAATTAGAAAAGTGTTGTTATGCTTTTGAAATAAATATATATTTAAAAGATAGATCGTTATTCTGTTGAATATATGTAAGGATTAATAACATAAAAAACTCAAATCGGTATATCTGTGATAAATCTACTCTAAACTAATATTTTAATTATCTAAAACCTCAAATTAATGTACTTATGGCAAACTTACCCTAAATTAATTTTTTGACAATCAAAACCTCAAAGTGATAAATTTGTGACAAATTTACCCTTTATAGGTTTACGTTAAATGATATTATCTTGTATATCTATGACAAATAAATGGTAAAACTCTAAACAAGTGCATTCATTAATTGTCATATGTCTTCAACTCAATAATATGATGGCAAAATTTAACAAAAACTAACAAAGGAAAACTTGTCATTGATGTATCATTTTGGAGTTTTTTGTAGTGTTAATTATATATGTAATTATTTAGAAAGCCCGTTAAATAAACCCAAACCCTTCTCCGTACAGAAAGGAAATCGGTTTGAATGAACAGGAGAACCTACGAGACCTTGAGAGCCGTCGGTCCGCGAACCGAGGCCCCATGTATATGAATACTGTTCTCACATATTTTTAAAGGAAAAATGAAATTTAATTTGATAAAACCGACTCCATCAACCTTTCAAAATCGGGATTTCTACATTGAAGTAAACACTTCTGCCCGGAAATGTTGAGCTGCAACGATTGCATTAACTTCTCGGGTTGAATTAAGATAAAAAAAACAAGCATTGATAAGTTAATTAGATTTGCACATTCATTGAAATTGAATTGTAATTAATTTGCACGTTCTTTGACTCGTAATGATTAAACTCATTCCCCGTCGTTCGACTAAAACGTCGAGGTTCATTATACGAGAGATGTATTGATTGTTTATCAATATTGAACTTGGATATATCCTAGTTTGTTTAGCTGCTTTCGACATTTGGATTCACGTATGTTGCTTGAACATTTGGTTAATACGGCACGGATTAAATTCGCTCATCATTTAGTTAATACGGATCCACCACATGCAGGCACCGCGTGTCTTTGAAAAGACGTGGATCGCACAGGGCGCGATAAAGTCGGCTCGTCGTCCACCCCAATTTGTTGCAATTTCACGTAAGGGCGAGCCGCGACATTTTCATTCGCATGATAAAACTTTTTTATTTTCGTAGACCATAAGCCTCATATAATGTCAAATTATGTCACCATCTATAATTGGAAAATAGAAAGACGATAAAAGGACGGATAATACAAGGAAACTTATGTACCCAACATTGCTCCGCAGTCCAGTAGATCCTAGAATGTGAAATATGGAACAAATAGCTACATCATATCCATTGCATTACGTATTCTTGGAGAAGCGAAAGAGACAATACACCGTGATCTCACTCGAGCACCGACATATTTTATGGAATTTTCTCAACTTTATTTTATTATTTTTCCTTTGAAAAGAGGATGAGGTGGCTGAACCCTGTAAGGTGATGAATTTGAATTCGGAGAAAAAGGAAGAATCTCATCGTCCTTAATCACGTAACTGATTGATACCTTTGAGATTGGGGAGTTGTGTAGCAATAATTCTTATTTTTGCTTATGTTTTCGCAAATTAGGATGAATAAGTTGCTCCTTGATGTTCTTAATAATATACTTAAACCTTAGGTTGAAGAGAAAGGGGTGATACATTGTGATCTCACTCAACCGCCGATATATTTTATATAATTTTCTTGATTTTATTTTATTAATTTTCCTTTTGAAAGGGGGATAAGTCATTGGTTGATAACAGGGAAGGTGGATTAAGGTGATGACTCCGATCTCAAAGAAAAAGGAGGAATCTCATCATACTTAATCACATAACCGATTGATGTCATCGAGATTGGGGAGTTTTGTAGCAATAATTCTTATTTTCAGCTTTGGTTTCGGCAAATTAGAATGAATAAGTTGCTTCTTGATAGTATTAATAATATACTTAAACGTCAGGGTGAGGAAAAATTGACTAGAGTCATTATTTTTTTTGAAAATAAGATAACTGGTCATCCAATTTAATAATGGAATTTTATTTAAAAGGGGCAATAAGGATGGCAGAAAGAAATCTTCCACTAGATACGGCAGTCATATGTATTTTTTGACCAAAAATTTTATTTTATTCCTTTTATTTTCTGGTTCTTATCCCATTTTCCTTTGGCATGTCACTTTCGTGCCTATATTCGCTCCACCTGCTTAATGAGCATGACATGTTCTCCTTACGCTGTTGACTATGATGGGCAAACATTATACTTAACATTAAGGCATTGGAAATTAAATCCGACGAGATTAAGCCTTGCCAAGCTAGTGCTTGCCTTACTAGATTTTGTCACCTGGGTAAGGGTGGTCTCGTTGACACTCACCCCCACCCCAGCGAGGACCCCAGCGAGGCCGATGCCGCTTGTGGTGGCGAGGGCCACCCCAGTGAAAAGAGAAATATTATTAAAAATGTTCATGACAACATCAGCCGGAGTCTACCTTAGTAATATTTGGCTAAAACTAACTAGAATTACTAAATTGACAAAATTAAAAATATTTAAAATTAAATTTATATCAATACAATAGATATAGGAATTTTCTTAATACTTTTTACAAGCGAACTAAGTCTTCATGAGGCAGCTCAATATCGTGGTCTTTATCCATGGTTATGTCAAGAAGTCCTTTCCATCCCTTCATATTTTGGCCATTTCTTTGAGATGTAACTTGATGGATTTGATACTGATATAATCCTTAAACACCATACCTACCATTTATGTTACCAAAAATGAGCAGAGCCCACGTGGCACGTGGTCAGAACCAGGATGCGGCACTGGACAATTTGGCATGAAACGTTGCCATCGTAAGGTTGGCCATCTTCTCATGACCCAAAAAAAAAAAAGGTTGGCTATCTATTCCTCTTGCCAAAACCCAATAATAAAAAAAAGAAAATTGAGAAATTGGAGGAATATCTGTTATTTTTATTTTTTTATTTTTTGGTCGGAGGAGGAATACACGTTCAGTTGGGAATTTTCTAATATCTCTCCGGAAAAACAAAAAGGAACCGTCAAAATTCAAGAAAGAAAATTACATACAAAGTATCTTGTCCAATG
This sequence comes from Eucalyptus victrix, assembly GCA_016097545.1. Lineage (NCBI taxonomy): Eukaryota > Viridiplantae > Streptophyta > Magnoliopsida > Myrtales > Myrtaceae > Eucalyptus > Eucalyptus victrix. The sequence continues at coordinate 54,854,158 of CM027839.1, read as the reverse complement.
ATGTTTCCTCATTTTTCGGTGTTTGAAATGAAAACCAATTTTAGAGCTATGCTTAAAAATTCAAGGTAGAACTATATGACCTTATTATATTAAATTTTTACGTTTTTCGGATGTCACAATGAAATTTGATCTTTATTTTACTCGAAATATCTAAAAATGTTTTGAAATTGTAAATATTCGCAGTGCACGCGTGTATGGAAATTAGTAATATAGGATTCTATAGGAACAATACATGTCATGAAAACATGGACAAGAATGTAAATAAAATAAAAATGAAGGAGGAAAATAAGGGTGCGAATGGTAACGTTTCGTTCTTTTTTTGTTCCAGGGAAACGTAAAACAAAAAAAAGTGTTTCTATTCCGAGGACGGTTTTTGAAAAAAAAAAACGCGTTTGGTAACGTTTGTTCCGAGAATAAAAAATGAGTAGAAACACGTTTGGTAAATTTTATTCTTTTTTTGTTTCTTTTAATTTTTTAAACATTTTTATTTTATTTTTCATTTTTTCCTTTCTTTTTTTTTTCTTTTTTCGGCCGGTCACCGGCCTCCGGCGACGGCCGACGGAGCCGGCGGCCTCGCCCAGCCACGGCGAGGCTCGCCGGCCTTGGCGAGGCCGAGCGTCGCCGGCCCCCGGCGAGGCTTGGCCTCGCTAGATCTGGGCGAGCCCGAGCTCGCCTAGCCATGGCGAGGCTCGGCCTCGCCGGATCTGGGCGAGCCCGAGCTCGCCTAGCCATGGCGAGGCTCGGCCTCGCCCAGCTAAGGCGAGGCTCGGCCTCGCCAACGCGGGCGAGGCCGAGCCTTGTCTTGGCTGGGTGAGCTCGGGCTCGCCCAAATCCGGCGAGGCCGAGCCTCGCCGAGGGCCGGCAATGCTTGGCCTCGCCGGGGGCCGGCGACGCTCCGGCGAGGTCACGGACCCTCGACGGCGTCGCCGGCCCTCGACGGCCGGTCGCCGGCCATGGCCGAGGCCGGCGACCGGCCAAAGAAAAAAGAAGAAAAAAAGAAGAAGAAAATAGAAGAGAGAGAAGAAATTTTTGTTCTTTTTTGGCTTTAAAGAAGTGTTTCTTTTCTCCAGAAATAACTTTTTTGTGTTTCTTTTTTTTGCTCCAATTTTGTTCCGGGAACAAAAAAACAAAAAAAGAACAGAAACGCAACCAAACGCGTTTCTGTTCTTTTTTTGTTCCCGGGAACAAAATCCGTACGGAAGTGTTCCAGAAACGTTTTTTTGGAGCGTTTCCATGCACGCCTAAAAGATTGAAAACTTTTGGACATATTCGGGTCGGATCCAGAGGGGAATTACGGAAAGACCGACCCGGTTCTCTAGGAGGATGCCGGTTGTTGGGCTCCACATTCTGGAACGACCAACGTTGGCCAAACGGTACATTTACATTCTCTCTCTTTTTTTCTTTTCTTTTTCTTTTTTTTTCATCTATGAATTCTATGACATAAATTTCAAATTTAAATTTGGTGTCCTCCAAAAAAAATTATATATATATATTGACCCCTTAAAAAATTCAAATTTACCGTGTGCTATTGTATAGAAGGTGAAACAAACAAGTGTTCATTTGTCGAATTATCTACTTTAGACACAATTACAATTTGAGGTCAAATACAAATTAATCTTAAAATTGTACTCTCACTCTAAAATTTTTTGGAATTATGAAAGCTCAGAGTGGCCTGAAGCGGTCTAGATCAACTTTTAATTTTTACTTTCTTTTTGTGTAATTTAAATCATACAGTTCAAGAGTTTCGAATTTTTTAAAGTCGAAACTCTTGAAACATTCGCCAAAATGCGTGTGGGCTTCATATGACTACGTACTAGAATTTCTAGATGAGAGTAATCTATTGGGCTTTCTAGGTGAAAAATGGTAATTTAACGGGCAAACGGGCGATTAAAATGGATTGAGGGGTTCTCTTTTCGAAAACATTACAACCAGTCATAATCCCATAGTTTTATTTCTATCGAAAGTTTTCTTCTTGATGAACCAAACACTTTTTCAAGAAAGCAGAAATTGAGAATATAAAACTATTTTCATCCTCAATGGAAAATGAAAATAATTTTGCGAGCCAGATGGGTTCTCAAAGGGAAACAGAGAATTCTCGCAAAATCTTTAGGAAACGAGTGCTCATCACTAATTGACAATTTTAAAAGTGATGAACTTACACATCACAAAAGAGTTCAGTTGATGGTTCGTACAAGGTCTCGACCATATCTCACTTTGTTCCACTTTGCTTGATACAGAACACCATCAATATATGCTTATCTTTTGATTCTTTGCTTGGTTTGATTGGCATGGAACAAAAGGGATGAGTGTTGGAGTTCCCAATGCCTCGCTCTAAATTAATCCATAGAAACTGTGGTTCAGATAGTTGAGTCAGAATTTGCTTTCGATTCTTCTCTATTGTTCCATATTTTTTTTTTTATTTGATTTCTTCAGATGCCAACTTAATTTTTTTTCTTTGGGTTTGATCCGTAATTCTTTCCATAACCTTATTAGTATTCTGGATCATCTTTGGAAAGGTAACGACAAAGAACTGTTTAAACTATGTAGAAAATATTATCCTAACTAACGATGATTGCCTATATCGCTCACAAAATTTAATTAACGACAAAGTATTTTCATCATCTAACTACGAAAGAGGTTCTTGTCATCTAACTTTTCTAAGTTATACAGACAATCATTTTCAGGTGAATTATATAGACAAGTAAAGAATAGATACTTCTATGAGATTGGACCCCTGAAGTAATCTGGATTCTTTATTGTTCCCAGGAAAGCAAGATCAAAGAAAAAGGAGAAAGCATGTTTCCTGTTAACTCCCAGGCCATTCGTAAGGAAAGAACCTCCCTTTCATCCAATCGTAAGCAAGCCATCATCATTTATATCAATTGACTCAAGAGAGGAAGACATTGGGTGTTCTTTTTCGTCTCGAACCAAATAGCCTGAGTCTTTTTCCCCATCACCTAGCATGGCTGAATCATTCCTCTTCAGCGTTGCACAGGGTGTGCTGGGGAAGATCGCATCCCCGGCGTTCCAAGAAGCCGTCGCAATTTACAGCATCAAAGATGAGATCCACGAGCTTGAAAATACGTTGGCTGCCATTACTGCCGTGTTGTTAGATGCTGAGGAGCAACAGGCGAAGAACCGCAGCCTGCAACTGTGGCTAGGTCGGCTTCGAGACGTGTTGTATGATGCAGAGGATGTGCTCGATGAACTCGAGTGTGAAACCTTACGGAAGCGGGTAATCAGTCGGTACGGGGGCGTCAAAGAGAAGGTACACCGCTTCTTCTCCCTCTCTAATCCAGTGATACTCCGTGCAAAAATCAGTCATAAGATCAAGGAGATTAGGGAGACATTATCTAAAATTTTCATCAATAAGAATCAATTTGGTCTTAATGTGCGGAGTGTTGACAATGGTATGGGACACTTGCGGTCACGAGAGATGACTCACTCGTTCATAAACAAGTTAGATGTCGTCGGAAGAGATGTTGATAAACAAAAAATAATTGAGATATTGATGCGGCCAGATCACAAAAACCTCTCAGTGGTTCCCATTGTGGGAATAGGAGGTATGGGCAAGACGGCCCTAGCTAAATCAATTTGCAATGATGACGGTGTGAAAGCGCAATTTGAATTGCTACTATGGGTGTGTGTACCTGAGGATTTTGATTTAGAAAAGACTATCGAAAGAATCATCAAAGATGCAAATAGTCAAAGCTTGAGTAACCTTGATATTCAGCCATTGCAAACTATTCTGCGAAACACCATCAAAGACAAGAAATTTCTACTGGTCTTGGATGATGTATGGAGCAATGACCGTAGTAGATGGGAAGAATTGAAATCTTTGTTGATTGAAGGAGCTCATGGAAGCAAGATAATCGTGACAACGCGCAGTTCAGAAGTCGCTTCTATGATGGGTACCCATCCAACGCATAATCTAAAAGGTCTTTCTCATGAAGATTCCAAGACCTTGTTCAAAAAATGGGCATTTGATCAAAAGGAAAAGCAACCATGTCCTGATCTCCTTGACATTGGAAATGACATTGTCAAAAAATGTCAAGGAGTTCCTCTCCTTGTGAAAACTATGGGAAGTCTACTTTACACAAAGGATGAAGAAGGGTATTGGGCCCATATAAGAGATAGTGAGATATGGAAGTTAGTGGAACAAAAGAAGGATGTTCTGCCGGTGCTTAAACTTAGCTATGATCATTTACCGTCCCACTTAAAACGTTGTTTTGCCACATTTTCACTTTTACCTAGAGGAGAAGTAATTCATGGCAAATTGTTAATTATGTTATGGATGAGTTTAGGACTCATTAGTTCATCAACAGAAAAACTAGCATTGGAAGATGGTGTTGACTACATCAAAGAGTTGTGGAAGAGATCTTTGATCCAAGAAGTTGAGGAGACAGAATTGATTTTAAGTTTTAAAATGCACGATCTAGTCCATTCTCTAGCAATGATTGTGGCTCAAGATGATTACTTTGTCATTGGCTTAGATACTGTAGAGATTTCGAAAAGAGTTCGGTACATTTCATTCTCTATTGATTCATCAAAGGGAATCTCAAATTTTGATGGAGTCCCACCTTTTCTGAGAAAGCCAACTTCAAAGAGACTCCATGCAATTCACTTTCAATTCGTTGTTGATGATGGAATTATTACTAGAGAGTTTGTTGGAACATGCATCTCCAAATGTAATCACTTACGGTGGCTAGATTTGCAGTTTGGTAGCTTTGAGGAGCTGCCTAGTTCCATATGCAACTTGAAGCAATTGAGGTTGTTATTTCTAGGTGATAACAAGCGATTGAAGAAGCTTCCAGATTCCATTTGTGAGCTACAGAGTTTGCTCTACTTATACCTCAATGGTTGCTCAGAGTTAGGTGATTTACCCAAAAAAATGAAGAGGCTCGTTAGCCTTAGACGACTAAGCGTAACAACAAAGCAAATGAGTCTGCAACAAAGTGGAATACAATACCTAGAAAATCTGGAATTTTTGGGACTCCGCGGATGCCAAAATCTCCAAGTTTTGTTTGAAGGTCCTTGCCGACTAACTTGCCTTCGAGAATTGGCAATTGTAGATTGTGAGGGACCAATATCTTTGCCTTTTGTGGAATTAATCTCCCTAGAGTACTTGGAAATTGATAATTGCAAGTCCAAGTTTCCTTCGAATCTCCATATGCTATCAATAGCTAAGTTTGAACAAGTGATGGAGTTGCTCCAATGTCTCGATGAGTCTGCCTGCGCTTTGAAGTTCTTTGCTGTTTATGACTGCCCGAGCTTTACGGCTATACCAGCATAGCTGCCCAATCACATACATCTCAGAGTAATTCGCTTGATCCGATGTCCCAACTTATCATCTATGCTGCAAGAAATCAAATCCCTCACTGTTGTGAAAGAATTAAACATTGAATATTGTGGTGAACTAAGCGAGAGATGTCGACCAGCAATTGGCAAGGATTGGCCTTACATCGCTCACATTCCTCGAATCAGACTTGATCTTATATGGGTACAATGGATGGAGGATTAGGTAAGCATCCATCTATTTCTTCTTCATTCTTAGATGTAATATAGCGATTCACTAAATTCTTCCATTGAAATAAATTTGAATAAACTATTGCAATTAGAAAAAGAAAAAGTGATATGAAAAAAATATTTACTAAGATACAATCAATACTAGGTCATTAGATTGCAAAAGGAATTCAATATTAAATAATTCTATTTGTAAAGTAAATAATCAAATTTAAATTTGACGAAAAAATTAAAAGTTTTTTTTAATAATGGAGTTATACTTAAAACTATATACTCAATTCGTAAAATTAAAAGTTGCATTTTATACCATGAATTCAATTCCTGCATAGCACAAGAATGATTGCTTCTCCATATAATTTAGTTTGAAGGCTTACTTAGAGCAATTGCACCTCTTTCATTTTTTATTTTTTTTTACAGCAGTTTAAATAACAAAAAGCGTTAAGTTAAAACCCCTTAGATGCAGGTCCACTTTTAGAACTATTTTATGAGTTAATTTACCCTAACATGTTTTAAAAAAAAAAAGATGTAATGTGTAATGGAAATAAAAAAGGAAATTTATGTGGCTAAGAATATTTCTACAAAATAGAATATCCTTTTTTTCACTAAATTGAATATTTGTAAATATTTGTCATGAAAATATAGCTAGACTGAGGCACGATTTTGCTGGCTAGTGACTTAGACTACGTTTGATTCAATTTTCCAATGGGCTTTCGGCCTCCAAAACTCCTTGGAAAAATGTTGGGATGCCTAGCAAGTTTTATAGTGGGGCTTTTGGCCAAATGCTGAAAGCTAAAAACCCAATGCTAATAGGGATTAGTATCGAGCTTTTAGCATTTTGCCAAATGTTGAAACTAGTTTTCTTCTTTTGAAACTAGTCTCACCAATTCTTTAATTTTCGGTTTTGCCCCTCATTACCGTTCATCTTCTTGAGCAAAAGTAGCTGGCGAGGGCTAATGAGGTTAGATCATGTCGGCGAAGGGCCAGTGAGGGGCTTGCGAGGGTGTGACTCAACTGGCCATCACGCAACCTTAGCCTTTCACCGAAGGGTTTAATTTTTTTAATAAAAAATTTAAATAAAAATTAAATCCAAAAGCCCTTTGTAATATATATATATATATATATATATATATATATATATATATATATATATATATATATGCCAAACACTACTTAGGCCAAAGTACCTTTATAAAAGATCTTTATCAAATGCAAGTTGCATGTCTCTAGGGGTCTCGAGTCAAAGGCATTTGTATTTCCCCAGGGCTCATTTAAAAGTCAGACCAAATCCATCCTTAGTATAATAATAAACAAGGCTTCAACTCAAGAATTTCAAGCAAAAGTAAAAAGTATCTTTTTGCGTTCTTGCTAAAATTTAAAATGCTATTCAAATTTTAAAAAAAAATAATAATGAAAAAATATTTACGAATATAATCGCCTTAAATGTTGTGAAAGTATCTAAATGTTCTACATTAACAACAAGCCGTGGGGGCTTCACCTAGCTCTGTCTTACAAAAAAAAAAGAGAAGAAGAAGATAAATTCATATGATACCACAATAAATGCCATAATACCGTATCATAGATACTCTAAACTCATTTTTTTCCTCTTTCGAGTGCAGATGAATTCTCACGATTTATTTGCGACAGCACGTGGATGGACACCCAGCTAATCCTTCGTCAATCTCTTTCATTTCCATGGATGAAAACAGTGGCTATTGATATTTTTATGTCTTTCTTTATTTCCTTGATTGAGTGTGGTTCTTTATTATTAATTTGTGTTTGTATTGCAAATTTCTATATGGAAGAAATGCCTAATTTGTGTCATATGAGACCAACTATCACATTATCTCTATTTGAATTTTCTTATATTGATATTTATCTTTCGTCCATGGACAGTGAATGACATCACACTACACCATCAAATCTTATTTTTGGTAGATCAACATCAATTTCTCGATCTTTACGTAATTATTTCACTAGACCACTTACAGAGTTTCCTAGAAATAACACCTTTAAAAATCATGTCCTTTTCGTTATGAATATGTTTTACCTCACTTCTACATAGGAAGATTAGATTCTTCTTTTCTTTTTGTTCCTAAGACTGAATCTTAAAATATGAATTCACAAAGGCTAATCGCATGAACAATAAATATATTGTCATCTGCTGAAAGCCTTCATCAGATTTACTCTCCCAAGTACTTTTGTTTGGACTCATGATGGGGTATGCTATGACTCCTCGTAAGTTCAGCACCTCCTCTGATGACACTAGAGTATACAGAATTGCCCGAATTGGGCATCCTGAAAATAGAATGAGGTAGAGGGGTCTCGGTCCATAGACTTAGTCAAATCGGATTTCACCCTAAAAGTGAGAACCATGGTCGAGTCACACCATATTAAAACATTAATGTTCAGTCCATTGTCTATAAAATAGAACGATCCTTTTAGTTGGTACAGTTTTTAGTATAGCCATTACCTTTTGCCAAAGACGAGAGACAATTTGTGTTTATTGTTTGCAGTTCATGAAGTTCTTTTGATTACCCCTATTGTATTTCCAATGGAAAGAAAATGGCCAAATCGATCCTTTTTGGCATCGTAGAGAGTGTACGAGCCCATTTGGATACCATGCCCTCCCATGATAATTACTAGTGCTTGCTAAGTTCATGTACAACGACGAAAAGGTCCAAGAACAATTTTCGATTTCAAAACATGGGTATGCATTTCCAGTGATTTTAATCTGAAGAACACTCTTGAAAAAGTCTGAGGAGACACTATCAATCAAAGCTTGATTAGAATTTCAGCCACTATTAGACACCTTGGACGTCGAGCGATTGCAGAACCATTTGGCGATACTGTGACGAGCACGTGGAACGAGATGACAGATTTGTTCGCAGAAGGCGCTAAGTGAAATTGCCTAGTTTAGCATTCAAGTTGAAAGGCCTTTCTTCTCTGGACGCTCTCTTCCTTTTTCTCAAATGGGCATTCGACTGAAAAGCAAGAAAATGCACGGTTCGCAACCACAGTGAAAATCGTCGAGAAATGCAAGTGAGTTCCTCTTGCTTGGAAATCTCTCGAGGGCCAATTAGCAATTCTCGGCATATTAATAAGAGACAATAGCAGTGTGTAGGAATCAGCATAAAGAAACAACATCCTTGTTGCACTCAAACTTCGTTACAACAGTTTGCCGCACCAAATGAAACATTGTTTCACATTTTGTTCCATGTTTCCCTCAGATTACTGACAGACCAGCTATCGTTTGAGAATTCTTGGAAGAGCATGTGAACGGATACGTCCATCGAATGAAAACCAAGAAGGGGAAGAAGTTGGCAGAAAATATGTCGAAAAGAAGCTGAGGAGTTCGGTGAGGCTTTGCCATTCAGAATGACAAAGTCAGCTCACGATCATCCGACGATGATCTCCGAGAGATGCTAAATCTAACACAAAATGAAAAGAAAACTACAGCATGCATAGCTTGAATTCATGTCAATAAGCCAACGTGGACGGATCTCTTAAGACATTGGGTCTAGCCAAGCCAAGATCCCAGCCGCCACTGCCCATCCCATCAAATCATCGTCCTCTTCGGAGCACCTTTCAGACTGAGTCACACTGATCTTCCCCCTTGACGATCGCCAAGAAGACACTTCGCTCAAGCGTACAAGCCCCAGTTGCTCGTCAGCACATGAACAAGTTGAAAGCGATGATCGATGACATCGGGAGCGATATCCATACTTTGGGGAATGATTGGAAGGCTATAAACGACCAATGGGTGGTCAAAAAAGGCAAGAAAAAACGATATCATTACGGCTCCGTTCGTTTAAAAAAAAATATTACATTTTTGGAAAATATTTTTTAAGAGTACAACATTTTTCGGTATTTAGCTAAAATCCAAAACTAGAAAATATTTATCTTTCTGGTATTTTATGCAGTCCTTTCAATAATTTTTTAATTGATTTTTAATTATTATTTATTATTTATTTATACTTTAAAATCGATTTTTAATTATTTTTCATTTTCTCTTTTTCTATTTCATTTTTCCTTCTTCTTCTTCAGCGGGTCGCCGATTGCCAACCGATGTTCTTGTTTAGGTAGAGGCTACCTGGTTAAGCTTTTCTTGCAACAATTTCAGCTGTGAAAAGGGTACTGCAACTTTTGAAGGTGTTTGTGTAAACACCTCAACAGGTACAGCCTTTCTAAAGCAACAACAATTCATGGCATCTTTTGAAAAACCATCTCATCCAACTTTGAGGTTTCGCAACTTTAAGACATGTACTATAATACTTTATGGCACAGTTACAATTCAAACACAGATATACCAAATGGGCTCTAAGGAATTCTCCATGCATGTGAGAGAGGGTGGGGTGGTCATTCTGGCCAGGTTTTGTGTACCTAAAACATTGCACATCATTTTTTGGGCCTTTAAGACATGTATTACCATACTTTACGGCACAGTTACTATTCAAACACTGAAATACCAAATGGGCTCTAAGGAATTCTCCATGAATGTGTTAGAGGGTGGGGTGGTCATTCTGGCCAGGTTTTGTGTACCTAAAACCTTGCACATCATTTTTTGGGCCTTGAACATCATTTTGGGTGCCCTTCACCTCATTTCTTACTATGAATCGTTTCATTTTTCCTATAAATAAGTTTCAATTTGATCATTTCCAAGCATGGTAAGTTCTCTTTAAGCCCACAGACTTGAAGTTTTAGCTCGTTTGAAGTGAAAATCTCTCTTATTCGAAGTCTCTCTTGTCTTTGGTGCTTTTCTTGCCTTTCCTAAGCAAGGTTCTTTGCCTCTCTCAAATCGCGTGTTGTAGGCGAAAGGCTTTAAAGATAGATCCCCGAATTAGAAAAACGTTGTTATGCTTTTGCAATAAAAAAACATATTTAAAAAATAGATCGTCATTCTGTTGAAAATATGTAAGGATTAATAATATAAAAAACTCAAATCAGTATATATGTGACAAACTTACCTTAAACTAATATTTTAACTATCAAAAATCTCAAATCAATGTACTTATGGCAAATTTACCATAAAATAATTTTTTGACAATCATAAACCTCAAAGTGATAAATTTGTGACAAATTTACCCTTTATAGGTTTATGTTAAATGATATTATCTTGTATATCTATGACAAACAAAGAGTAAAACTCTAAACTAGTACATTGTCACATGTCTTCAACTCAACAATATGATGGAAAAATTTAACAAAAACTAACAAAGGAAAACTTGTCATTGATGTATCATTTTGGGTTTTTGTAGTGTTAATCATATATGTACTTATTTAGAAACCCTGTTAAATAAAGCCAAACCCTTCTCCGTACAGAAAGGAAATCAGTTTGAATGGACTGGAGAACCTAGGAGACCTTGAGAGCCGTCGGTCCGTGAACCTAGGCCCCATGTATATGAATACTGTTCTCACATGCTTTTAAAGGAAAAAAATGAATTTTAATTTGATAAAACCGACTCCATCAACCTTTCAAAATCGGGATTTCTACATTGAAGTAAACACTTCTGCCCAGAATTCTTGAGCTGCAACGATTGCATTAACTTCTTGGGTTGAATTAAGATAAAAAAAAACAAGCATTGATAAGTTAATTAGATTTGCACATTCATTGAAATTGAATTGTAATTAATTTGCACGTTCTTTGACTTGTAATGATTAAACTCATTCCCCGTCGTTCGACTAAAACGTCGAGGTTCATTATACGAGAGATGTATTGATTGTTTATCAATGTTGAACTTGGATATATCCTAGCTTGTTTAGGTGCTTCCGACATTTGGATTCACGTATGTTGCTTGAACATTCGGTTAATACGGCACGGATTAAATTCGCTCGTCATTTAGTTAATACGGATCCACCACATGCAGGCACCGCGTGTCTTTGAAAAGACGTGGATTGCACAAGGCGCGATAGAGTCGGCTCGTCGTCCACCCCAATTTGTTGCAATTTCACGTAAGGGCGAGCCGCGACATTTTCATTCGCATGATAAAACTTTTTTATTTTCGTAGACCATAAGCCTCGTATAATGTCAAATTATGTCACCATCTATAATTGGAAAATAGAAAGACGATAAAAGGACGGATAATACAAGTAAACTTATGTACCCAACATTGCTCCGCAGTCCAGTAGATCCTAGAATGTGAAATGTGGAACAAATAGCTACATCATATCCATTGCATTACGTATTCTTGGAGAAGCGAAAGAGACAATACACCGTGATCTCACTCGAGCACTGACATATTTTATGGAATTTTCTCAATTTTATTTTATTATTTTTCCTTTGAAAGGAGGATGAGGTGGCTGAACCCTGTAAGTTGATGAATTTGAATTTGGAGAAAAAGGAAGAATCTCATCGTCCTTAATCATGTAACTGATTGATACCTTTGAGATTGGGGAGTTGTGTAGCAATAATTCTTATTTTTGCTTATGTTTCCGCAAATTAGGATGAATAAGTTGCTCCTTGATGTTCTTAATAATATACTTAAACCTTAGGTTGAAGAGAAAGAGGTGATACATTGTGATCTCACTCAACCGCCGACATATTTTATAAAATTTTCTTGATTTTATTTTATTAGTTTTCCTTTTGAAAGGGGGATAAGTCATCGGTTGATAACGGGGAAGGTGGATAAAGGTGATGACTCTGATCTCAAAGAAAAAGGAGGAATCTCATCATACCTAATCACATAACCGATTGATGTCGTCGAGATTGGGGAGTTTTATAGCAATAATTCTTATTGTCAGCTTTGGTTTCGGCAAATTAGGATGCATAAGTTGCTTCTTGATAGTATTAATAATATACTTAAACGTCAGGGTGAGGAAAAATCGACTAGAGTCAGTATTTTTTATGAAAATAAGATAACTGGTCATCCAATTTAATAATGGAATTTTATTTAAAAAGGGCAATAAGGATGGCAGAAAGAAATCTTCCACTAGATACGGCAGTCATATATATTTTTTGACCAAAATTTTTATTTTATTACTTTTATTTTCTGGTTCTTATCCCATTTTCCTTTGGCATGTCACTTTCGTGCCTATATTCGCTCCACCTGCTTAATGAGCATGACATGTTCTCCTTACGCTATTGACTATGATGGGCAAACATTATACTTAACATTAAAGCATTGGAAATTAAATCCGACGAGATTAAGCCTTGTGCTTGCCTTACCAGATTTTGTCACCTGGGTGAGGGCGGTCTCGCCGACACTCGCCCTCACCCTAGCAAGGCCAATGCCACTTGTGGTGGCAAGGGCCACCCTAGTGAAAAGAGAAATATTATTAAAAATGTTCATGACAACATCGGCCGGAGTTTACTTTAGTAATATTTAGCTAAAATTAATTAGAATTACTAAATTGATAAAATTAAAAATATTTAAAATTAAATTTATATCAATACAATAGATATAGGACTTTTCTTAATACTTTTTACAAGCAAACTAAGTCTTCATGAGGCGGCTCAATATCGTGGTCTTTATTCATCATTATGTCAAGAAGTCCTTTCCATCCTTTCATATTTTGGCCATTTCTTGGTGATGTAACTTGATGGATTTGATACTGATATAATCCTTAAACACCATGCCTACCATTTATGTTACCAAAAATGAGCAGAGTCCACGTGGCACGTGGTCAGAACCAGCATGCGGCACTGGACAATTTGGCACGAAACGTTGCCATCGTGAGGTTGGCCATCTTCTTATGACCCAAAAAAAAAAAAAAAAATGAAGGTTGGCTATCTATTCCTTTTGCCAAAAGCCAATAATAATAAAAAAAAATTGAGAAATTGGAGGAATATCTGTTATTTTTTATTTTTTGGTCGGAGGAGGAATACATGTTCAGTTGGGAATTTTCTAAGATCTCTCTGGAAAAACAAAAAGGAACCGTCAAAATTCAAGAAAAAAAATTACATACAAAGTATCTTGTCCAATTATGTTTCCTCATTTTTCAGTGTTTGAAATGAAAAGCAATTTTAGAGCTATGCTTAAAAATTCAAGGTAGAATTATATGACCTTATTATATTAATTTTGCACATTTTTCGGATGTCACAATGAAATTTGATCTTTATTTTACTCGAAATATCTAAAAATGTTTTGAAATTGTAAATATTCGCAGTGCACGCGTGTATGGAAATTAGTAATATAGGATTCTATAGGAACAATACATGTCATGAAAACATGGACAAGAATGTAAATAAAATAAAAATGAAGGAGGAAAAGAAAAGACTGAAAATTTTTGGACATATTCGGGTCGAATTCAGAGGGGAATTACGGAAAGACCGACCCGATTGTCTAGAAGGATGCCGGTTGTTGGGCTCCACATTACAAATAGGACAGGCAGGTCCAGGTCGGGCCAAGCAGCACATTTACACTCTCTTTTTTTCTTTTCTTTTTCTTTTTTTTTTTTCATCTGTGAATTCTACGACATAAAATTTAAATTTAAATTTGGTATCCTCCATAAAAAAAAAAAATTATATATATATATATATATATATATATATATATATATATATGTCATATTGACCCCTTAAAAAATTCAAATTTACTTTTGTGCTATTGTAGAGAAGGTGAAACAAACAAGTGCTCATTTGTCAAATTATCTACTTTAGACACGGTTGTAATTTGAGGTCAAATATAAATTAATCTTAAAATTGCTCTATCACTTTAAAATTTTTTGGAATTATGAAAGCTCAGAGTGGCTTGAACCGGTTTGGATCAACTTTTAATTTTTACTTCTTTTTTTTTTTTTGTGTGTGTAATTTAAATCATACAGTTCAAGAGTTTCGAATTTTTTAAAATCAAAACTCTTGAAACATTCACCAGAATGCATGTGGGCTTCATACAACTACGTACTGGAATTTCTAGATGAGAGTAATCTATTGGGCTTGCTCGGTAAAAAATGGTAATTTAACGGGCAAACAGGCGATTAAAATGGATTGATGGGTTCTCTTTTCGAAAACATTACAACCAGTCATAATCCCGTAGTTTCATTTCCATCGAAAGTTTTCTTCTCCACGAACCAAACACATTTTCAGGAAAGCAGAAATTTAGAATATAAAACAATTTTCATCCTCAATGGAAAATGAAAACATTTGCGCGAGCCAGATGGGTTCTAAAGGAAAACAGAGAATTTTCATAAAATCTTTAGGAAACGAGTGCTCATCACTAATTGATAATTTTAAAAGTGATGAACTAACACATCACATAAGAGTTCAATTGATAGTCCGTACTATTATAGATGAAGCCAAATATTTGTTTTTAGGGGCTTTTTTGTCTTTTATATTAGATTTTCTTTTAGGTTAAAAGTGATACCTTTATATTAGCGATGGCAAGACCCTAGCCGTCAAGACGCTGAAAAAGAAATAGAGAGGCAAGAAAAAGAGCGAAGAAAAAAGTGAGTTTTTTTTTCTTGATGGGGGTTCTCAATCTCTTTGTACCCTGATCTTGAGAGAAGATCATCGTTGTATTCCAACTTTTTCGAAATCTAGTGGATTTGCAAAGTGCCTCTGCGCGGAGATGTAGCCCAGGTTTGGGTGAACTTCGATAACAAATTTTATGGTGTGTTCATCTGATTATGTTCTTTTATTACTATATTATGTCTGGTGAATTGTTTACAAGCGTTATTTTTTGTGGAATCGACGTGCGATTTCGTAACAACTGGTATCAGAGCCTGGGTTGGCTAATCGAGAACATCAAGGGTTTTCGGTGACGTTCGATTGAAAGCAAACATGATGGCAGAAGATAAAATCAGAATCGATAAGTTCAATGGAGAGGATTTCGAATGGTGGAAACTACAAATAGATGATTATCTTTATCAAAAAGATCTCTATGCACCACTTGGGGGTTGGAAACCCGAGATGGCGGAAGTGGATCCGACAGCAGAATCTGGATGGAAAATTCTTGATCGAAAGGCATTAGGTGCGATTCGTCTAGGGTTGATGAAAAAGACAGGGTACCACATCGCAAAAGCAAAAACTACAAAAGAAGCCATGGATATTCTAACGAATATTTATGAGAAGCCGTCCACATTAAATCAGGTATTTTTGCTAAAGAAACTGGTTAATATGAAGTTATCTGATAGAGGTTCTGTGGCAGAGCATATTAATAGTTTCACGCAGGTCACAGGTCAATTAGAATCCGCAGGCATAAATTTAGATATGAAGCTTCAAGTTTTATTATTTTTATGTTCTCTTCCAGAATACTACAATACCGCAGTGCAGGGAATTGCGAGCACCATGAAGGATGATTTAACTCTTGATGATGCTGTGAGTAGTATCATGGATGAAGAGATTCGAAGGAAAGTCTCAGGTGGAGATAATTTTTCTACATCTACATCTTCAACGGCACTCGCAGTGGAGAACCGTGGAAGAAGTAAAAGTAGAGGAAATATCAGCGGCGTGGCAGATCACAATCAAGGGGTAAGAGACAGGTTGCAAAAGATGAGTGTTGGTTTTGTCACAAAACCGAACACCGAAGGTTTCAATGTGAAGCCTACAAAAAGAAGCAGCAAGATGAAAATCAAGGTGCTAATTTGGTTAGCAATGAATATTTGCTAGATAACTTGTGTTTGTCTGCAGGGTTTGACTTAATGACAGATAAATGGTTTGTTGATTCCGGTGCTTCTTTTCATTGCACCTCTCAAAGAGACATATTTGATGATTATGCCAGTGGAGATTTTGGACAAGTGGTTGTGGGAAACGGCCACATGTGTCCCATTGTTGGGAAAGGAACCGTGACTGTGAACATCTCAGGTGGAGGACGTCTAGTTTTGCATGAAACTAGGCATATTTCGGAATTAAAAAAAAAACTGATTTCAACCAGTAAACTTGACCAAGAAGGTTTAGTAATAACCTTTGGATGCGAAGAGTGGAAGATAACCTCAGGGGCAAGAGTAGTAGCAAAGGGAAAGCGTATGGGTACACTTTACCTTCTCCAAGGAGACAATATTAGTAATATGGTTGCAACTACAATGGCTACATGTAATTTATCTACTCTTTGGCATTATCGTTTGGGACATCTTGGTGAAAAAGGTGTAAAACAGTTACACTCGAGAAAATTACTCCTAGGTTTGCAAAAAGTTGAATTAGATTTTTGTGAAAGTTGCATTTATGGAAAACAGAAGGTTGTTAGTTTTCAATTGAATTGGCGACAAAATAAAGGCCGGAAGTTAGAGTTGGTTCGTACTGATGTATGGGGACCTGCTTAGGAACTCTCTTATGGTGGTCAGAGATATTTTGTCACATTCATTGATGATACAATAAGGAAGACTTGGGTCTATACTCTTAGAGAAAAGGCAGAAGTATTTGGGATGTTCAGAATGTGGAAGACCATGGTATAAAAAGAGATAAGTTATTAGATTAAAGCTCTGAAATCTGATAATGGTGGTAAATACACAAGTAAGGAATTTGCAGAATATCTGAGTCGAGAAAGCATACACGGGTTAAAGACTGTTCCTAGAACTCCTCAAGAGAACGGTGTAGCTGAAGGATGAACAAGACTATTCTAGAACGTGCGAGATGCATGAGGCTACACGCGAGTCTCCCGCTACACTTATGGGCTGCCATAGTTGATGCAGCTGTTTATCTTATCAACAGAAGTCCATCTAGTGCGTTGGATGGAGAAATACCACAAGAGCAGTGGTCAGATAAAAATATTAATTATTCACATCTAAAGGTGTTTGGTTGTATTGCATATGCTTTGATTGACAGAGAGGATAGGAAAAAACTTGATGCTAAGTCCAAGAAGTGCGTCTTTATCGGATATGGTGGCGACGAGTATGGCTATAGCCTTTGGGATTATGAGAATAACAAAGTCATCCGCGGTCACAATGTGGTATTCCATGAAGAAAAGATGTACAAGGATCATCAGATAGAGACGGAGCATAAGAAGGTAGTACAACCAAAATATGTTGAATTAGACACAATGCCCATGAAGATGTTTCAAGTAGATCAAAGTGCACTTGAAAAAGGGGTTCAACATGAGCCTATTATCGGTGAAGAGGTAGTTCAAGAGGAACGCAATGATTCGGAGCAGACTAACAACCCTGAAGTACCTGTCTTGAGGAGGTCTACACGTGTGAGAAAGCCAAAAGTAATTTTTGATCCATCAACTAATACTGTTTTGAGTCATGTCTTATATACAGATTCAGGGGAACCGGAGACTTACGATGAAGCAAAGGCAGACACGTCTCACTTGCAGTAGGAGTGTGCTATGAAAGACAAGATGAGCTCGTCACTTCATAACAAAACTTGGGAGTTGACCAAGTTGCCCACAGGTAAAAAAACTATATTAAATAAATGGGTGTACATGATTAAGGATGAAGCAGATGGTAGCATTGGATACAAGGCGAGACTTGCAGTTAAGGGCTTTTCTCAAAAAGAAGGGATCAACTACTCTGAGATATTTTCACCTGTAGTGAAAATGACATCAATTAGAGTTCTGCTAAGTATAGTTACAGTGGAGGATCTTCATCTTGAGCAGTTAGACGTAAAAACAGCATTTTTACATGGTGACTTATATGAAGAATTATACATGGCACAACCTAAGGGTTTTGAAGTTAAAGGTAAGGAGCACATAGTATGTCACTTGAAGAAAAGAGTGTATGGCTTGAAACAAGCTCCGCGGCAATGGTACCTAAAATTTGATGGTTTAATGCAAGAAAAAGGATTTGCACATTGTGAACCTGATCACTGTGTTTATTTTCGCAAGTATGATGATGGTGACATTGTATATCTCTCTTTATATGTGGATGACATGCTGGTGACTAGTTCCAATATGAAGAAAATTGTAAAAGTGAAGAAGATGTTATCATCACAATTTGCTATGAAAGACTTGGGAGAGGCCAAGAATATTTTAGGCATGAAAATCATTAGGGACAGGAAAAATAAGAAATTATGGTTGTCGCAGGAAGACTATGTGAACAAGGTGTTAAAGAGATTTAACATAGACAAGGCAAAACCGGTTGCAACTCCTTTAGCAAGTCACTTCAAACTTTCCAAGGATATGTGTCCAAGCACTCAGGCATTGAAAGATGAGATAGCGGTAGTTCCATATGCATAAGCAGTGGGGAGTTTGATGTATGCCATGGTGAGCACAAGACCAGACATTGCACAAGCAGTGGGAGTTGTGAGTCGATATATGCAAAACCCAGGCAGAGAGCATTAGAATGCAGTAAAATGGATATTGAGATATCTAGCAGGTACTTCCAATTACTCACTTTATTATGGTGGTACATCTCTAGAGTTGCAAGGTTACGTAGATGTAGATCATTCGGGTGATCGAGATAGTGGTAAGAGTATCACTGGATATATCTTTACAGTTGCAGGTACAGCAGCGAATTGGGTATCTCAACTACAAAAAGTAGTGGCTTTATCGACGACAGAGGCAGAATACGTGGCGATCACAGAAGCCTCCAAGGAAATCATGTGGTTACAAGATTAGATGGAGGAGTTACATCGAAAACAGCCAGTCAGTACACTTTGGAGTGATAGTCAAAGTGCAATGCACTTAGCAAAGAATGCAGCTTATCACTCAAGAATTAGACATATCAAGAAGCGTTATCACTTTATCAGGTCAGCATTGAAAGATAATGAGTTAAAGTTACAGAAGATTGATGGCTTGAAGAATCCAGTTGACATGATGACCAAGGTAGTAGACAGAGAGAAGTATATTTTCTGTACTACTACCATTGGTATTACTCCATGTTGATTAATGAGGAGTATCGCAGAGGCACAAGTTTTTCAACTACTATTTTTTGAAGAAGATGGACGCAAAGTTGCTTGGTGCTTGGGTATATTTGTCTTCAAGTGGGAGATTGTTATAGATGAAGCCAAAGATTTGTTTTTAGGGGCTTTTTTGTCTTTTCTATCATATTTGCTTTTAGGTTAAAAGTGATACCTTTATATTAGCGATGACAAGACCCTAGCTGTCAAGACGCTGAAAACGGAAATAAAGAGGCAAGAAAAAGAGAGAAGAAAAAAGTGAGTTTTTTTCTTGATGGGGGTTCTCAATCTCTTTATGCCATGATCTTCATCGTTATATTCCAACTTTTTCTAAATCTAGTGGATTCGCAGAGTGCCTCTGCGTAGAGACGTAGCCCAGGTTTGGGTGAACTTCGATAACAAATTTTCTGGCATGTTCATCTGATTCTGTTCTTTTATTACTATATTTTGTCTGATGAATTGTTTGCAAGCATTATTTTTTGTGGAATCGACGTGCGATTTCGTGACACGTACAAGGTCTTGACCATATCTCACTTTGTTCTACTTTGCTTTATAAATAACACCATCAATATGTGCTTATCTTTTGGTTCTTTGCTTGGTTTGATTGGCATGGAACAAAAGAGATAAGTCTTAGAGTTCCCAATGCCTTGCTTTAAATTAATTCATAGAAACTGAGTTAGCCTTTTGGTTCAGGTGGTTGAGGCAGAATTTGTTTTCGATTCTTCTCTATTGTTCCATCTTTTTTTTTTTATTTGATTTCTTCCGATGCCAACTTAATTTTTTTCTTTGGGTTTGATCAATAATTCTTTCCATCTCTAAAAAGGCAATGCCAAGAGAACTGTTTAAACAATGTAGAAAATAATTTCCTAACTAACAATGATTGTCTATATCGCTCACAAAATTGAATGAAGGACAAAGTATTTTCATCGTCTAACTATGAAAGAATTTCTTGTCGTCTAACTTTTCTAAGTTATACAGACAATCATTTTCAGGTGAATTACATAGACAAGTAAAAAATAGATACTCCTATGAGATTGGACCTTTGAAGTAATCTAGATTCTTTATTGTTCCCCGGAAAGCAAGATAAAAGAAAAAGGAGAAAGCATGTGTTCTGTCAACTCACAAGCCATTCGTAAGGAAAGAACCACCCTTTAATCCAATCGTAAGCAAGCCATCATCATTTATATCAACTAACTCACGAGAGGAAGACATTGCATGTTCTTATTTCTCTCAAACCAAATAGCCTGCATCAATTTCCCCCATCACTTAGCATGACCGAACCCCTCCTTTTCAGCATTGCACAGGGTTTGCTGGGGAAGATAGCATCCCCGGCGCTCCAAGAAGCCGTCGCAATTTACTGCGTTGAAGATCAGATCCATGAGCTTAAAAAAACCTTGACTGCCATTACGACCATTTTGTTAGATGTTGAGGAGCAAAAGGCGAAGAACCACCACCTGCAACTGTGGCTGCGTTGGCTTCGAGACGTGTTGTACAATGCGGAGGATGTGCTTGATGAACTCGAATGTGAAGTCTTAAGGAAGCGGGTAATCAGTCGGTATGGGGGCGTCAAAAAGAAGGTACACCGCTTCTTTTCCATCTCTAATCCACTGATACTCCATGCAAAAATCAGTCATAAAATCAAGGAGATTAGGGAGACATCATCTAAAATTTCCATCGAGAAGGATCAATTTGATCTTAATGAGTGGAGTGTTGACAATGGTGCGGTGCATTTGCGATCACGAGAGATGACTTACTCGTTCACAAACAAGTTGGATGTTGTTGGAAGAGAAAGTGATAAACAAAAGATAATTGAGATAGTGATGCAACCAAATGGTAAAAGCCTCTCAGTGATTCCCATTGTTGGAATAGGAGGTATAGGTAAGACAGCCCTAGCTAAATTGGTTTACAATGATGACAGTGTGAAAGAGCAATTCGAGTTGCGACTATGGGTGTGTGTGCCTGAGGACTTTGATTTTTAAAAAAAAACTATCGATGGAATCATCAAAGATGCAACTGGTCAAAGCTTGAGTAATCTTGATATTCAGCAATCACGAATGTTTTTGAGAGATACCATCAAAGATAAGAAATTTCTACTAGTCTTGGACAATGTATGGAGCAACAACCGCAATAGATGGGAAGAATTGAAAGCTTTGCTGAACGAAGGAGCTAGTGGAAGCAAAATAATTATGACAACACACAATTCAGAAGTTGCTTCTTTAATGGGTACCCATCCAGCGCATTATCTAAAAGGTCTTTCTCATAAAAATTCCATGACCTTGTTCAAAAAATGGGTGTTCAATCAAAAGGAAAAGCAACCACGTCCTGATCTCCTTGACATTGGAAATGACATTGTCAAAAAATGTCAAGGGGTTCCTCTCTTAGTGAAAACTATGGGGAGTCTACTTTACACAAAGGACGAAGAACAGTATTGGGCTCATATAAGAGATAGCGAGATATGGAAGTTAATGGAAGAAAAAATGGACATTATGTCGGTGCTTAAACTTAGCTATGATCATTTACCGCCCCACTTAAAATGTTGTTTTGCCACATTTTCACTTTTTCCTAGAGGATATGTAATCCGTAGCATTGACTTAGTTAAGTTATGGATGAGTTTAGGACTCATTAGTTCAACAACGGAAAACCTAGTTGGTATTGACTACATCAAAGTGTTGTGGAAGAGATCTTTGATCCAAGAAGTTAAGGAGTTCAAATCAATATTAATTTTTAAAATGCATGATCTAGTCCATTCTCTTGCAACAATTGTGGCACAAGATGATTGCTCTATTATTGGCTTAGATACTATGGAGATTTCGGAAGGAGTTCGGTACATTTCGTTCTCTAGTGATTCGTTAGAGGAAATCTCAAATTTTGATGGAGTCCCACCTTTTCTGAGAAAGCCAACTTCAAAGAGGCTCCATGCAATTACATTTCAATTCAATGTTGATTATGGAATTATTACTAGAGAGTTTGCTAGAACATGCATCTCCAAATGTAATCACTTACGGTACCTAGATTTGCGGTTTGGTAGTTTTGAGGAGCTGCCAAGTGCCATATGCAACTTGAAACAATTGAGGTTGTTATTTCTCGATTATAACAAGCGACTGAAGAAGCTTCCGGATTCCATTTGTGAGCTACAGAGTTTGCTCTACTTATACCTCAATGGTTGCTCAGAGTTAGGTGATTTACCCAAAAAAATGAAGAGGCTTGTCAGCCTTAGACAACTATATGTAACAACAAAGCAGATGAGTCTGCAAGAAAGTGGAATACAATACTTGGAAAATCTACAACTTTTGGGACTCACTAGATGCCAAAATCTCCAAGTTTTCTTTGAATGTGCTTGCCGACTGACTTGCCTTCAAAAGTTGGAAATTATAGATTGTGTGGGACCAATATGTTTGCCTTTTGTGGAATTAATTGCCCTAGCGTCCTTGGTAATTGGTAATTGCAAGCTCATGTTGACCCAGGAGAACAAGTCCAACTTTCCTCCAAATCTTCATGTGTTAGCGATATCAAAATTCGAACAAGTGATGGAGTTGCTACAATGTCTCGATAAATCTGTCGGCACTTTGGAGTCCTTTGCTGTCTATGATTGCTCAAGCTTCACGGCTATACCCAAATGGCTACCTAATCATACTCGTCTCAAATTAATTCATTTGATTCGATGTCCCAACTTATCACCTATGGCACAAGGAATCCAGTCCCTCACTGCTCTCAAAAAATTACACATCAAACATTGTGGTGAGCTAAGCAAGAGATGTCGACCAACAACTGGTGAGGATTGACCCAAAATCACTTACATTCCTCGAATCAAACTTGATGGTATACTTGTACAATGGATGGAGGATTAGGTAACCATTCATCTATTTCTTATTTGGTCTAAGATGTAATTTAGCAATTCACTTAATTTGTCAAAAGAATTAAAATTTAAGTAAAGCATTACAATTAGAAAAAGAAAAATGATGTAAAAAATATATTTACTAAGATACAATCAATAGTAGGTCATTAGATTCCAACTAATTCTATTTATAAAGTCTATAATCCAATTCAAATTTGACCAAAAATTAGAAGTTGCATTTAATATTGGAGTTATGCTTAAAACTGTACACTCAATTCATAATTCTATCAAAAAACTTTTAACTCGGATAATAAAACAACAACAAAAAAGTTTTTGTGCCATGAATTCAATTTAGTGCATAGCATGAGAATGATTGCTACTCCAAATAATGTATTTTTGAAGGCTCTTGGATAATCTTTGTTGGCAAGACACTCGGCTTAATACAAATTGCGGGATTGTGGGAGGGTCGAAGGGAGCCAATGCAAAATGCCCACGATCAACATCTATAAAGACATCAGCTAAAAAAATCGAGTAATGTTTATTTTCTTAATTAAGCAAAAGTAAAAAGTGTTTTTTTGCTTTCTCTCTAAAATTTAAAATGTTGATCAAATTTCAAAAAATTATGAAACAAATATTTACAAACATGCTCGCCTTAAATGTTGTGAAAATATTTAAAATGTTTTGCATCAACAAAAAGTCAAAGAGGGTCGGGAAAAGACTTCAGGGTCATTTGTCCCATAGGTGGGCCTGTTAGGGCCATCACCTAGCTCCAAAGGAGCTTGTCTATTGTTAAAAAAATATGATAAATGCGCATGATACCACGATAATTGTCATAATATTATGTTATAGATATTCTAAGCTCATTTCCCTTTTTTCTTTCTTTCTTTCTTTCTTTTTTTTTTTTTTAAATTGAGCGCAGATAAATTCCCACGATCTATTTGCCATGCCATGTGGATCTCCACAGAGATTTGGACATACACTTAACCAATCCTTTGTTAATCTCATTCTTTCAAGGTTGAAGACAATGGGTGTTGATATTGTACTCTTTTTCCCTTTTTGACTTGAATGTGTGTACTTCTTTATAATTTCTTTGTATTTGTATTGCAAATTTCTCTATAGAGAAGATGCCCTATCCGTGTCGTATGAGACCGACTGTAAAATTATCTATATTTGAATTTTCTTAGAACAATATTTATCTTTCATAAACGGACAATGAATGGAATCACATCTTATCATCAAATCTTATTACCACTAAATTAGTTCCAATTGCTCTTTTTATGATTATTTCACCAAACTATTTAAGGAGTTTCCTAGATAAAATGCATTTAAGAAAAAAAAAAACAAAATTTCTCGTTTTTAATTTTGTTTTGCTTCACTTCTCCATAGGAAGATTAGGTTTTTCTTTTCCTTTAGCTCCTGAGACTGAATCTTATGAAAATAAAAACACGAAGTCTAATTGCAGGAACAATAATATCTTTATTATCTGCTCAAAGCCTTTATCAGTTCTAGTCCCCCAAATATTCTGGTTTGAACTCATGATTATATATGATTATGTATTCAAAGCTGAAACCGATTTTCACCCTGAAAGTGAGAAAACAAAAAGATAGCCATGAAGCCTTATGTCCTAGAAGAACCAATGCTCGAGTCACATCATATAAAACCTTAATGTTTGGTCCATTGCTTATAAATCAGAACGATCCTTTCTGTTGGAACGGTCTTTAATATAGCCAGTATGATCTTCTGCCAAAGTAGAGAGATGATTGCCATTTACTGTATGCTGTTCATGAAGCTCTCTTGGTACCCCGACTGATTTTCCAATGGCAAGAGAAGAAATTGGCCAAATCGATACTTTTTCGATATCGTAGCAAGTGTGCTGAGCCGGTTCGGAATACATGCTTGCTAAGTTCTTGTACAACAACTAAAAGGTTAAAGAACAACTTTTGATTTCAGAATATGGGTATGCATTTCCGATGATTTTAACCCAAAGGAAGTTCTTGAAAAATTCCAAAGGGACACGACAGTTAGATACCTTGGACATTGAGCAATTTCAGACCATTCGCGATACCTAGTAAACGGGAAATGGCCTAGCTGTGGCAACCCGCCGCTATCTTTCGAGTATTCTTTGAAGAGGATGTGGACCGATACGTTCGTCGTCGAAATTAAGACCTAGCATTACAGGAAATTGGCCCAGACCATGTCGAAAAGAAACTGAGGAGCTCTGTGGCTTTGCCATTCAAAGAGGACGAAGTCAGTTAACGATCAATCCGAAGATGATCTAAGATAATACACTAGATAAACACACAAAATGAAAAGAAAAATCCAGCATGCGCAGCTTTCGGACCGAGTAACACCAATCTTCCACCCTGACGATCGCCAAGAAGTCACTTCGCTCAAGCGTCCGTGCCCCAATTACTGCTCAGCACATGAACAAGTCGAAGGCGACGATCGACGACATCGGGAGCGAGTTTCAGACTTCGGGGAGCGTTTGGAAGGCCATAGATGACTGATGGGTGGTCGAAAATGGCGGTGGAAACTCTCCGATTCTAAGTACGTCTCTCTCTGGACATGACATGCCCAAGAAAAAGAAAAGCGAGTCTTATATATCTAGCGGAAGCTTTCTGCTGCCATCTTTCGTGCTATTTTCCCCCTGTTTTTTCTAATTGGATAAGCAATTCTCTTATTTTCCTCACCTTAAGGTTTGAGTTTCGACTCCTTAACCTCTACCATAGCTCCCGGTTCGTCTTTGAGGCAAAACGAGATGATAATTTCCATGTTGAAATTCTTCCTTTTCAAACATTCAAAAATGACACATGAGGTTTATCTTTTGTTGATTTAAGACTTTCCTCTCGCTCTTTATTGAGTAGCAAAATGTAAAATTAGCATCGTTTTGTCAATTTCAGTCTCCATGTTCTTGTTGAGGTAGGAAACTATTTGGTTCAGCTTTTCACGCAACAGTTTCAGCTGCGAAAATGGGTGTTGAAGGCGTTTTTGTGAACACCTCAACAAGTACGGCCTATATCCAAAGCTACAACAATTCGTAGCATCTTTCAAAAAGCCATCTCATCTGGCTTTGAGGTGCTGCGACTTTAAAATGTGTACTACAACGCCCCACGGCACAATTACAGTGCAATCGTAGATATACCAAACGGGTTCTAAGGAATTCTCCATTAATGTGGTTGAGGGTGGAGTGGTCGTTTTGGCCCGGTTTTGTGTATCTAAACCTTTGCACGTAACTTTTTGGGCCTTGTCCATCGTTTTGGGTGCCCTTCACCTCATTTCCCACTATCAATCATTCCATTTTCCTTTAAAATAAGCTTCAATTTGATCATTTCCAAGCAAGGCAAGTTCTAAGCTCTCACCCTTGAAAATTTAGCTCGTTTGAATTGAAAATCTATCTTATTTGAATTCTCTCTTGTCTTTGTTGTTTTTCTTGCCTTTCCAGAGTAGGCGAAACGATTTAAAAATAGATCCCCGAATAAGAAATAAACGTTGTTATGCTTTTCAAACAAATGTCTATTTTTTTAATAAAAAATAGGTGGTCATTCTGTTGAATATTATATGTAATATTTTAGAAACCTTATTAAAAAAGCTGAACCCTTCTCATATAGAGAGGAGATAAACTGGAGAACTGGAGACCTTGAGAACCGTCAATTCGTGAAGCGAGACCTCATGCATGCGAATACTTTTATAAAGGAAAAAAATGAAATTTGATTTAATAAAATCGACTCCGTCAATCTTTCGAAAACGGGATTTCTACACTTCTGCCAGGAAATCTTGAACTGCAACGATTGCATAAACTTCTTGGGTTGAATTAGGATTTAAACAAAAAAAAAAACAAGGATTCACACGTTAATTAGATTTGCACGTTTTTTGACTCGTAATGATTAAATTCATTCCCCGTCTTTCGACTAATAAGTCGTGGTTCATTATACATGAGGTCTATTGATTGTTTATGCATGTTGAACTTGGATTCTTCCTAACTTGTTTAGGTGCTTCCGACATTTGGATTCACGCATGTTACTTGAAGGATCAGTTAATTTGGCACAGATTAAATTTGTCAATTAATTAGTTAATATGGATCGAACGCATGCATGCAATGCGTGTCTTTGAAAAGACATGGATCACACATAGGGCACGATAAAGTCGACTCGTCATCTATCCCATGTTGTGGCAATTTTATCTAAAGGCGAGTGGTGAGATTTTCTTTCGCATGATAAATTTTTTTTATTTTGGTGGACCATAAGCCTCAATGTTGAATTATGTCGCCATCTATGATCGAAATATAGAGAGATAATAAAAGGCTGGATAGTACAAGGAAAAATGTATATTCCCAACATTGGTACCTAGTCCTATGGCCAATCCTAGAATGTGAAATGTGGAACTCATTTTATTAAATTTTCTTGATTTTATTTTATTATTTTTCCTTTCGAAGTGAGAACAAGTTGTCAATCGATAATGGAGGGGGCGGACGAACTCCATAAGGTGATGACTCTGATTTCAGAGAGAAAAGGAGGAATCTCGTGATACTTAATTACGTGGCCAATCCATGTCGTCAAGATTGGGGAGTCTCGTAGCAATAATTCTTACTTCCGACTTATGTTTCGGCACATTAAAATGAATAAGTTGCTTCTTGATATTCTTAATAATATACTTAAACCTCAGGGCAAGGAAAAAATAACTAGAGTCATTATTTTTTTTTTTAATAAGATAACTGGTCATCCAATTTAATAATGGAAATTAAAAAAAAAAAAAACAGCGATAAAGATGGCAGAAAGAAATCTTCCACTAGATATGGCAGTCATATGTATTTGTTGACCAAAATTTTTATTTTATTACTTTATTTTCTGGTTCTTATCTCATTTTCCTTTGGCATGTCACGTCCCTTTCGTGCCTATATCCTCTTCACCTGCTTAATGAACATGACGTGTTCTTCTTGCACTGTTGGCGATGATGGGCAAACATCATACCTTTTTTTTTTTTGGCTTAAAACATCATACTTAAAACCAGAGCATTTGAAATTAAATCTGGCGACACTGACCCTTGCTCGGGTGATGCCTACCTAGGCAACGCTTGACCTCGCCAAATTTCGTCGTCTGATGACAGTGGTCTCACTAGCATTCGCCTCTGCCCCAACAAGGCCGATGCCACCTGTGGCTGCAAGGGCCAACCTTGCTTAAATGAGGCCAATTCTAGCCGGCCACTAGAAAGAAAAGCGAAAATTAATTCAACAATTCCAAAAGTTCCAAAATTATTAAAATAATATTAAGAATGTCTATGTCAATACTAATCATGTTATATAAGCCAACCGATATCCACGTCTGTAATGACTAAAATTAGCTAATGGGACTACTACATTGATGTCGATTTAGTTCTAAATCGAGTCTTCATAGGGTGGTTCTATATTGTCATTTTTATTCACCATTATGTGAAGAAGTGCTTTCAATCTTTTCATAATTTGGCCATTTTCTTGTGATGTAAATTGATGGATTTTATACCGTTTAAACTTAAACTATGCCTACTATTATATAAATATCCAAACTTTTTTTATATCACAAAAAACGGTAAACTATATAAACTATGACACGGATACTTTTTGTGTCACCAAAAGATCCCTATATGTTCACCGCGACCCCAATACCGGAATTTTTGTCACCCCGGTACAATTTCTAGTTATAGGTGCCATGTTTTGGTTGGTCGGCAGAGGGCATTTTAGTCATGCTAGTACAGACTTAGTGATTACAATGACACAAATAAAATTTAGAGGATCGGTAGGTAGTGGACATGCTTTAGGATTTTTTGAATATTTTCCTTACATAAATAAAAGTATCCACTCCAGAAAAAAGAATGAATCAGTAATTAAGTTCCACGTAAAGATCAATTTCAGGCCGCTTCGGATCAAGCGACGCGTCTCTCTTCTTTCCACATTGATGTGCACAAGGCCCCGTCCATCTGTCTCTTTCTCTTCGATTTCAATTTCCAAAAAAAAAAAAGAAAACACCACAAAAAAGATATTAAAAAAAAATTCATAATTTCACATCCAAATTTCTCCTCTCTTTTTTTTGTCGAAACCTGCAAATTTCTCCTTAGCACAGTCAAAGGCGACGACCATTAATATCAGGAGCAAGATCCTCACTTCGGGGAATGGTTGGAAGGCTATAAATGAACAATGCACGGTCGAAAATGGCGGCGGAACCTCTCGGTTTCTAAGCAGATCTCTCTCTCTCGACATGACATGCTCAAGAAAAGGAAAATTGCGATAAGCAATTCTCTTCTTTTCCTCACCTTAAGGTTTGAGTTGGACTCCTTAACCTCTACCAATTGCATGTAGCTCCCAGTTGGTCTTTGAGGCAAAACGAGACGATGATTTCCATGTCGAAATTTTTCGTTTTTAAACATTCAAAAATGAAACATGAGGTTTATCTTTTGTTGATTCAAGACCCTACACTCGCTTTTTATAGAGTAGCAAGATGTAAAAACAGCATCATTTTGTCAATGTAAGTCCCCATGTTCTTGTTCAGGTAAAAAGGTTATTTGGTTCGGTTTTTCCACGCATGAAAAGGGGTGTCGTAACTTTTGAAAATGTTCTTGTAAACACCTCAACAAGTACAGCCTATCCAAAGCTACAATAGTTCACAACATCTTTCGAGAAACCATCTTATCCAAATTCGAATCATTGCAACTTTAAGATATGTACCACGACACTTCATGGCACAATTACAGTTCAGCCACAGATATATCAAACGGGCTGTAAGGAATTTTCCATTGATGTGTTTTGAGGGTGGAGTGGTCATTTTGGCCCGGTTGTGTGTACCTAAACCCTTGCACATAACTTTTTGGGCCTTGTCCAACTTTTTGGGTGCCCTTCCGCTCATTTCCCACTATGAATCATTTCATTTTGCTTTAAAATAAGCTTCAATTTGATCATTTCCAAGCATGGCAAGTTTTCTCTAAGCTCTCACCCTTGAAATTTTAGCTCGTTTGAATTGAAAATCTCTCTTATTTGAAGTCTCTCTTGTCTTTGTTGTTTTCTTGCCTTTCCCAAGCAAGCTCTCTCTCTCTCTCTCTCTCTCTCTCTCTCTCTCTCTCTCAAAAATCGCATTTGTAGGCGGAACGCTTTAAAAAAGATCCTCAAATTAGAAAAAAAAAATGTTAGTATGCTTTTGAAATAAATGTATATATAAAAAAATAGATCGTCATTCCATTATATATATATAAGAGAAAATATCACAGAAAATCTCAAACCGGTATATTTATGACATATTTACTTTAAACTAATTTTTTAATTATTAAAATTCTCAAACTAATATATATTTGACAATTTTACCCTAAATTAATCTTTTGACCACCAAAAATCTCAAATTAATATATTTGTGATAAATTCTCGGTAAGTTTACATTAAATTATATTATCCAATATTGTGACAAACATAAGGTAAAACCCCAAATTAGTACATTTGTCAATTATCACGTGTCATTCAATTCAGAATATAATGGCAAATTTTAACGAAAACTAATGAAAATAAATTTATCATATCAGTTTGAGATTTTTCGTAGTATTAAACATTTATGGAAGAAACCCTATTAAATAAAGCCAAACCCTTCTTCGTATAGAAAGGAAATCAGTTCAAATTAACTAGAGAACTGGAGACCTTGAGAACCGTCAATCCGTGAACTGTGGCCCCATGTATATGAATACATTTATTACATATTTTAAAGGAAAAAAAATGAAATTTGATTTGATAAAAATGACTCGATCAATCTTTCGAAATTGGGATTTCTACATCGAAGTAATACTTTTACCAGGAAATTTTAAACTGCAATGATTGAATAAACTTATTGGGTTAAATTAAGAAAAAAAAACAAGGATTCATGCGTTAATTAGATTTGCACATTGATTGAAATTGAATTGTAATTGATTCGCACGTTCTTTGACTCGTTTGATTAAATTCATTCCCCGTCGTTGGACTAACACGTCGTGGTTGAGGTGTATTGATTGTTTATGCATGTTGAAATGGATTCGTCGTATCTCGTTTAGGTACTTCCAACATTTGGATTTATGCATGTTGCTTGAACATTTAGTTAATATGGCACCGATTAATTCGCCCGTCGTTTAATTAATACGGATCAACTGCATGCAGGTGCTGCGTGTCCTTGAAAGGACGCGGATCGCACACGGCGCGATTGTCATCCGCCCCAAGTTGCGGCAATTTCACCTAAGGGCGAGCAGCAAGATTTACTTCGCATGATAAAATGTTTCTAATTTCTACACCATAAACCTCATATAATGTCAAATTATGTCACCATCTATAATTGGAAAATAAGAGACGACAAAAGGACGGATAATACAAGGAAACGTATGTACCCAACATTGCTGCCTAGTCCTATAGTCGATCCTAGAATGTCAAATGTGAAACAACTAGCTACATCCTATCCATTGCATTGCGTCTTCTTGGAGAAGCGAAAGAGACGATGCATTGCAATCTCACTCGAGCGTTGAGATATTTTACGGAATTTTCTCAGTTTTTTTTTTTATTATTTTCCCTTTGAAAGGAAGATGAGGTGGCTGAACCCCGTAAAGGAGGAATCTCATCGTACTTAATCTTGTAACCGGTCGATGCCATTGAGATTGGGGAGTTGTGTAGCAATAATTCTTATTTCCGCTTATGTTTCGGCAAATTAGGATGAATAAGTTGCTCCTTGATATTCTTAATAATATACTTAAACCTCATGTTGAAGAGAAAGAGGTGATACATTGTGATCTCACTCAACCGCCAACATATTTTTTTAAAATTTTCTCGATTTTATTTTATTAATTTTCCTTTTAAAAGGGGGATAAGTCATTAGTTGATAACGGGGAAGGTGGATGAATTCCATAAGGTGATGACTCCGGTGATGACTCCGATCTCAAAGAAAAAGGAGGAATCTCATCATACTTAATCACAAAACCGATTGATGTCATTGAGATTGGGGAGTTTTGCAGCAATTATTCTTATTTCCAGCTTTGGTTTCGGCAAATTACGATGAATAAGTTGCTTCTTGATATTATTAATAATATACTTAAACGTCAGGGTGAGGAATTGACTAGAGTCTTTATTTTTTTCGAAAACAAGATAACTGAATTTATTTAAAGAAGGGCCATAAGGATGGCAGAAAGAAATCTTCCACCAGATACGGCGGTCATATATATTTGTTGACCAAAATTTTTATTTCATTACTTTTATTTTCTGGTTCTTATCCCAATTTCCTTTGGCATGTCACGTCCCTTTCGTGCCTGTATTCGCTCCACCTGCTTATTGAGCATGACATGTTCTGCCTCCGCTGTTGACTATGATGGGCAAACATTATACTTAACTTTAAGGCAATGGAAATTAAAATCTGGCGAGATTGAGCTTTGCCGAGTTGGTGCTTGCCTCGCCAAATTTTGTCACCTAGGTGAGGGCGGCCTCCCCAAGTCTGATGCCACTTGTGGTGGCAAGGCCACCCCCATCGAAAAGAGGAATATTATTAAAAATGTTCCGGTGTCCATCTTAGCAATATTTGGCTAAAATTAACTAGAATCACTAAATTGGTAAAATCAAAATGTTTAAAATTAAAATATAATAAATTTAAGACTTCTTCGAGTACTTTTTACAAGCAGACCGAGTCTTCATGAGGCGGCTCGATATCGTGGTCTTTAGGGCGCGTTTGGTTGTGTTTCTGTTTAAAAATTGTTCCAGGGAACGAGAAATAGAAAAAAGTATTTCCGTTGGGGAACAATTTTTGAACAAAAATACGCGTTTGGTAAACTTGTTCGGAATAAAAAATAAACAGAAACATGTTTGGTAAATTTGGATAATTTTTTTATTTCTTTTATTTTTTCTATTTTTTTCTATTTTTTTCTTTTTTCTTTTTCATTTTTTTTTTTTCTTCTTTTGGCCGGTCGCCAGGCCAAGGCCTTGGCCGGCGACCGGCCGGCGAGGGCCGAGCTCGCCCGGCCGGCGGGCGAGCGCGGGCCTCGCCGGCCGGCTGGCGAGCTCGGCCTCGCCGGCGGGCGAGCTCGAGGCCGGATCCGGGCGAGATCGAGCTCGCCCGGGCCGGCGCGAGGTCGGCCTCGCCTTGATCCGCGAGGCCGAGCTCGCCCAGCCGGGCCGGCGAGCCGCGGCCTCGCCGGCCACCGCCGGCGAGGCCGAGGCTCGCCGGCGGCCGGGCGAGCTCGGCCTCGCCGGATCCGGGCGAGATCGAGCTCGCCCAGCCGGCGCGAGGTCGGCCTCGCCATGGCCGGGCGAGCTCGAGCTTGCCCAGATCCGGCGAGGCCGACCTCGCCCGGCCGGCGGCGAGCCTCGGCCTCGCCGGGGACGGCGAGCGTCGGCCTCGCCGGGCCGGCGAGCCTCGCCGTGGGCGGGCGAGGCCGCCGGCCCTCGTCGGCCGGGCGGCCGGCCGTGGCCGAGGCCGGCGGCCGCCTCGGCCGTGAAAGAACAAGAAAATAAAAAAAAAAAAAAAAGAAAAAAAAAAGTGTTTCGATTTGTGTTCGGAAACAAGAAACAAGTTTTTTTTGCTTTGTTTGTTTTTTTTGTTCTTTAACAAAAGAATAAAAAAAACAGAATGTAAACGCACACAAACGCGTTTCTGTTCCTTTTTTGTTCCCAGGAACAAAAGAACAGAAATTTCTGTTCCTGGGAACAGAAATAAACTCCAACCATGCAGGCCCTTATCCACCGTCATGTGAAGAAGTCCTTTCCGTCCCTTCATATTTTTGGCCATTTCCTTGTGATGTAACTTGATGGATTTGATACTAATAAAATCCTTAAACACTACGCTTATCATATATGTTACCAAAAATTTTAAATTATGTAAATTTCAATACTATTTCCTAACACTTTTTAAAGGTGAACTAAGTCTTCACGGGGCAACTCGATATCATGGTCTTTATCCACCATTATGTCAAGAAGTCCTTTCTATCGCTTCATATTTTGGTCATTTCCTCGTGATGTAACTTGATGGATTTGATACTGATAAAATCCTTAAACACTATGCCTACCATTACATAAATAGCTACACTTCTTTTTTTATGTCACCAAAAATTCTAAACCATGTAGATTCCAAGACCGACACTTTTTTTTTTGTCACTAAAAATCACTATATGTTCACCACGACCTCGATACCGAAATTTTTGTCACCCGGCACAATTTCTA
Source organism: Eucalyptus victrix (assembly GCA_016097545.1). Classification (NCBI taxonomy): domain Eukaryota; kingdom Viridiplantae; phylum Streptophyta; class Magnoliopsida; order Myrtales; family Myrtaceae; genus Eucalyptus; species Eucalyptus victrix. The sequence continues at coordinate 54,819,922 of CM027839.1, read as the reverse complement.
GTTATAGGTTGTCAAGGTGGGCAAAACGTAAGGTTTTTAATCAATCATTGAGGGCATTTTAGTCATAACAATAGAAATTTAGAGATTTCGATGACACAGATAGAATTTGGAGAATTGTTATGATGGTGTACATGGTTTATGATTTTTTGAATATTTTCTGTAAATTAAAAAAAAAAAAACCGCTCCAGAAAGAAATGAATTAGTAATTAAATTCCAAGTAAAGATCAATTTCAGGCGGCTTCGGATCAAGCGACGTAACATTGATGTGCACAAGACCCCATCCATGTCTCTCTCTTTTTCTCTCTCTTCTTCATAGATTTCAATTTCTCATCGCAAAAAAAAAAAAAAAAATCACAAAAAATATATTTCAAAAAGAAAAAATCTTCGCATTTCTCCTCCAAATTTTGATGTATAACCTGTATAAGCCGTAAGTCTCTAGTCTAACCTTCGCCGCCGGCATACTTTCTCGCCGGAAGAGATGTCGATCTCGATCAGGTTCTCCTCCTCGCCGCCGCCGCCGCCGCCGGGGGGCAAATCCAGCGCGATCTCGATCATCCCCTCCCCTCCTCCGTCCTCCGAATCCCACCGGAAGACGCCGTTCTCCGGCGAGTCGAACCCGAACCCGAAGTCGCCGCCCGGCGAGAATGATTCCGAGTCCGAGTCCGACTCCGGGTAGCACATCGACAGCGACGGGTACCTCTCGAGTCCCCCGAAACCAAATCCGCCGCCGCCGCCGCCGCCGTCGCCGCCGTCGCCGTCGTCTTCTTCCTCTTCTCCTTCGCCTTCGTACTCTTCGTAGATCACGTCGAGCGGCGCCTTCACGTCCCACACCGCGAAGGAGCACTCGTAGCGCTTGCTCGGGGCGAAGCCCGCTTCCGATCGGGGGCCATCGGCGAGGCAAGAATCCCGCCGGAGCTCCCCGCTCTTTTCTTCGGCCCGGACCCCGCATTCTTCGGCTGCGGCGGAGCACTCCGGCTCCCGGGCTCGCTGGGCGGCGCCGAGGCGGAGGAGGGCGAGGAGGGAGAGGGCGGTGAGGGCGAGGACGGGGGAGAGGAGGACCCGGAGGAAAATGCGCGGGAAGTAGAGGAGGACGAGGGCGTAGAAGGCGAGGGCGGCGGAGAAGAGAGGGTGGGCGGAGAGGGACGAGAGGCGGGCGGCGAGGGCGGCGACGGGGAGGCTCGCGACAGCGCGCCGCGGCGGGGGCGGCGGTGGGTTTTCGTTGCCGTCCATGAATTCCGGCGGCGAAGGGAGAAGGGCATTCGAGGGGAGAGAAAATTGGTTGCAGAAGAGAGAGAGAGAGAGGAGAGAGGAGATGGAGATGGAGATGGTGGGATTTTGCAGGGATTTTGGGGAAGACGTTCGGGGTTTCGAGGACGCAAGAGGCATGAATTTAGAGAGAGAAAGATCTAAGTACACATTTTCACTGTGATTTTTACCAGGGTTGACCAAGGGTTTATCTCTTTTGACTTGTATTATTGACTCGCTTAACTAGGGGCGACCCTAATTTCATTCCCTATATGATTAAATCTTGCCTAAATTTTACTGAGAAGATAAAATCGCCCACCGTCATTCGATTGCAATTTAAATTGGTGACTGTGGGCGACGTTGTCTCTATCCCTGTATAACTAAATCCACTTTGTTGTTACCAAAGAAGACGAAATTTCCCTATGTCAATTCAACTGCAATTTAAATCGATCACTCTGGACAGCTCTGTTTCCACCTTTGTATGGCTAAATCCACCCGATTTTTACCAAAATAACAAAACCGCCCTTTGTCATTTATTTGCAATTTGTCTGCTTTGCTTTTTCTTGTAGTTTTTTTTTTTTTGGTACATCTATGTAGGATCCACTTACCATAATTAAGAATTTCATGTATTTAGTTTTTGTTTGTTGTGGATTTTCCATGTGTTTTGAAGGCACTAGTTTTTATTATTGTTAGATATTATTTCCATATAAATTTGTTTTGTCAGAAAGAGAAATTTCTCAAAGTTCTAGTTCCTTTTCATATTGTCCATCGTATTTATGGATAAATTGTTAAGTAGATGAAATTTAAGGAAATCAAAACATTGCATAAAGTAAGATTCTTTTTTTCTTTTTTTGTGAAAATGATGGTGAAATATCATTATTTTGGATTGAGAAAAATTAATATAATTTATGAACTGTTTATAGAAAATATCAAGACATCTCATTGTAAGTAATATTTTTAGTGTATTCATATATATTCCTCTATCGCCTTACATGCTTTGTATAAAAGCAACTCGCTAGCTTAATAATGAAAATAAATAAATTCTTTGATATAATAAATAAAGAGACTTGACCAATGAAAAAAAAAAAGTTCACCAGGATGGTGAGCTTTTGAGATAAGAGGGACAAAAAATAAATAAGTTTTTATAAGACTAATGATGAAAAAGAGACTTTTCAGGTTTACAGTATATCAAAGAATGCCTTTTTTCCCTTACATTAGCCAGATGATTTTACATAGAGTGCATAAAATGTTATAGAAATATTTGAGAATGCACTTTTCTTTAATACGATAAAAAGCAAAACATGTGGGATACTTACTTATGGTATCTATCATAAATAGAACAAGAACAAATACAGAAAAGAAGGGAGCGAGGCCATCACTTTAAATCGAAAGTGAAATATTAAGGGCAATTTTATCTTTTTAGTGTAAATAAAAGTATATGTGATCATGTATGGTGCGGAAATAGTGCCCCAATAATATTTGTATGAAATACTCGAGGAAATTATAAAACTCATCCTCGTTTTGTTGACGTGAATTTTGAATTTTGGTCCCTAGACGGAATATATCGAGTTAGCACGAGCAAATCACCATAAGGCATATCTATGTACAAGTTTCTAAAAAAATTTGCAATTTCAATTGCGTACTTTTGAGAATGTTCCTTTTTCTAGTTCTTGTACTTTGGTTAGTTATACGAGTAGTTCTTAGAACATATTTTCTTTCGTCACACTTTTATCAGAAATCTTATGAAAATGACGATTTGAAGAGAAAATAATATTAATTGGTGATTCCTAAGTTTACAAGTGAACCCATTCTACATAGCGTCAACAAGATTAATTCCAACATGAGCCATAATTTAATATCCGCATTTTCAGTATAGATTCACATATACATATCTAGGACTGCTTTAGGGATATAAAGATCTCAGCAACTCCACATCACATTGATGGTAAAGACTGCATACAATGGCAGCATTTATCTCAACAAGACTTTCAATCATATTGGGCAAACTTGCAAATGTAGGAGTTACCAATCGGTACGTGATTTCAATTTGTCAATCCTGTAAAATTTGGATTATAATGTGACGAAAGAAATCAATTTTTTGTTTAAAAAAATAATATGCCCGACAAGTATAAGGACTAAAATTGGACATTTCTTAGAGCATGTGGACCACAAACATACTTTTTTTATATGTAGATCCAATGTACTTTTGAGATCATTGTGAGTAATGTTGTTGATGTAAATACTCACCTAGAGAGATCATTGTAGTATAGATCATCTGTTCAATACTTCATTTTACCATATATATATATATATATATAAACAAGAATATGGTTAGCAAGCCATGTTGGGAATATAGGGCATGTGATGGACAATTTGTAGTGGAGGGTGGATTGGTTTCCAGGCCACCATCATGCTTTACTAGAATCATGCCCACCAATCTTTTTGAGGCCATCCGTTCATGTCCTTAGCTTTTTTCGCTTCGGTTTAGTCTTAAAGGCATCAAAAAAAGACTTTTCCTTTGCTTTATTTCTGTGACATCGGGTCTTGTCTTGTGATATTTCGAGGATGAGTGGGGATTTTCAGTCTTTCACAGGTATCGCTTTCTATTCCTTGTGGAGGCTGTCGTGTCCGCTTTGAAATTTGAACAGCTCGTGCCCCATTGCCACCACCTCTTCTTGTCCTGTTGCGTCAATCCATTGATTGCAGACAGTTCTCATGCTGTGCATTTAAGAAAAGCATCTCTTCGTTAGGGCAAGCACATCATCTACTTTAGTCGTTCAGTTTCATATTTAAATCTCAACTTCCTTGTCCTCTTGTAGAAATGAAAAAAAAAACCGGGAAAAGTTATCCGATCAATTCTAGATCTATTATATGGAAAAGCTAATATAGCTGTCAATTCCTTGCCGATTATCCTATGTAGCACACCTTCACATGAGCAATTTCCGATGAAAATTGATCGGAATGACTATACTGAAATTTGGCTCATAAATTTGATATTGAATTGATAAAATTTAAAATTATTGAAATGAATTACTATCCATATAATAAATCTAAAATTGATTGGAAATTTCCCTAAAGAAAACTAGTTCCTAACATTTCGAATTTATATAGGAGTTAATTAGGTATATCTATATTCTTTTTCTCCTGAAGAGCTTAGCAAATCTAGGTCAATAGTGAGATAGATTACGGGATAAGAAAAGATACAATAAGTAACACGATGAGCTAAATGACATGATAAGTTACCTGATAAGTATGTAATAGGCACTTTCAATACATTTGAATTTCTTGTATGTCATGAGATCCATGTGTTTAGATGGAAAAACTTTAACATGGTGTACAGATTCATGTCATATACATCTATATAGCTTACATTTAGAGTTTGTTTATTTCGTGGGAAATGAATAATCTAAAAGACATTTTCCTAAAAATAATCACTTATATCGTTTACAAAAATGAGCGAAAAAATAAATTCATCATTATGTGGACATAAATTTTTGTTGATAATGAGATATTTTTTATTATTAATTATTTCGACTCATACAAGCGATCATTTTTTAGTAAATATTTTGTCAAATCATCTGTTTTTCACGAGAAGACGAAGCCTCGATTTATGTTGGATTTCCCAAAATCTGTCATTAACTCAGTGGTGATGTCCCTTGTTTGCTCGCCTGACTCAGATGAACAAGTGTCCAAGAGTCGGTCCACGTGCAAAGTAACCAAAAACACCAGCAAACTTTGCATATTATGCGAGAATAGGCTTTTTTCTTTTTCATTTACATTGCAAGATAAATGGATAAAGGTTACAGATCGAACAACGTCTAAGCTCCAGTAAATCAACCTTGATAGTTACAGAAAATCATGCCGAACTGATTTTGACCACGAATGCATTGGAGCACCGCTGCAGAAATGAATAATTGACATGAGAGCTAGCTAGTTGGAATGTACCAACACGGACAATTCGTGCAGTGTTATGGTTACGGTGTCACTTTTGAGGAAAAGTCAGTCCCTTTTTTAGGTTTTGGTCGGTAAGTCAGTCCCATTTGAAAAGGTGAACGAAACAGCAAAAAAGGCTCAAAGAGAGCAACAGCCATGGCACGCAAGGTAACCAGCTTTATGGCTTCTCCCATCTTTCATGTGAATCTCCCTACTTTCATGTGAATGATTTGCCAAAGTTGTAATTCCTTTTTTCTTTTCCTAAATGGTGGGTCAACCACTGAATCTTTTAGCTTGACTTCTAAGGAGATGGAAAGCTGCTTTATGATGGGTTTGCATTAGAAAAGGTGCTTCGAGTATTGTCCAATGTGCTCCTCATTGCTCTCAATATGCTCCACAAAACATTAGTCTGTAAGTAGTTCAGTCAATCCTTTGGTAGGTATTTTGAATGAAGTCCCTGTTCCATCCATAGTAGAATAAACAGATCATTTCTACACGAGGCATTAGATATTTTCAAGTCGGGATCAGGTTCGGTTCCTGATTTCAATTACGAGGAACCGACTATGATGAGAGTAGGTCATTCGCCCTGAAACCGACTGGTTTATGCAACGTTAGTACATCTGGTCCTGAGTTATTAGGTTATATAGAACTTTTTTATCTCAAGAGCAGCGCATCACAAGATAAATTTCTCTTTTAGATGTCTATAAACAACTGATGAATCTAACATCATTCCAAGGATCATTCCAATCTTCATCCATTGCTGAATAAAGCATTGAAGACCAATCATGCATCTACGCATCAAAAATAGTCTACAAATCGGTAACAACATAACTCGAGAAACGTTGAACAGCACCACATCATTCCACTACATTCTTTACTAATTTGTCGAATGGAGAGAAGCAGCCTCCCCAAATGCAACCTGAAGCCAAACATGTAAGTCGCCAAAAGAAGAGTGAAGCAATTACAAGATCATGGGAGAAGAAATATGACACCAAGTTCATTGGCTTCAACGACTGTATGATGATGCTACACGGAAGACCTTCAGTTCCCAGTGCGTGTATACCATATTTACAACATTTGAAACCTTTCACAACAACAACATAGCTTCTCGCGTTGGTAGCAAGAATACACGCAGAAAGCAGTCAGTAATGCCTCTGGAAGGGCGGGGCTTGCCCAGTTGGAGGCGGCATGTCAGCAGACAAATTCCTGTACAGAGTTCCTGGATATGGAGCAGCATAGTGTGCGCCTGAGGTTTCATGCATAAAACTGTTAAGTACAACTATATGAGTCATCAATATAGATTAAGAAAAATCTTAATAAATTCATGAAATGTGCACGATTGGGTGACATCCCACGCTCATAAACCTCAGATAAAATGCAACAAAGGAAACTATGCTTCCAACTGCGCAAATTAATGATGAGTTGATCAGTTCTAATTACCATGCTGCCGCAGCGGATCCTCCATCAATGTGGATCCTCTTAGAGTGTCTGGAAAACCTCTGGGATTCCCACTGACATTGAAAGGAGCACCAGGAGTAAGATATGGTACTGAAGAGGCCCTTTCACCTCCATTTAAGAAAGGCCTGACACCGTTGCCCTGATACAATGCATCAGTGGGGACACCCTGCATGCTGTTGTACACCATGTTTGACCTGCTGTAGGAGTTATCCACTCCATGGATCGGGTAACAGTTTGAACCAACATCGGTAATGGCACTTGATGTACTAGGATAACCATAATCACTGGCAGGGTAGAAACTTCTTTGACAACTTCCAGGAGCGGCAAGTGCTCCAGGCACATTATACTGCTGATGGGCTTGATATGAATCCAGCTGAGGCCACAGCATCCACATTATCAAGTGTTCAATTATTTTAATTAAAATAACACAATTTGAATATGAGATTCATCAAACAGTTTGCATAACATGAGAGACTGAACAACCAAAAGGGAGCATTTCTCTGCAAATGCATATGAATTCATTTGACCAGAGCGAAGATATTATACCAAAGAAAAACAAGAGAAATTTTATTCACCTGTGAAAAAAATATCTAAGAAATTCAAAAGTACAGATCTGACGTCTTGAACATCTAATCCAAGTACACTTTATCAAAGAAAGGCCAAAAAACACACGAAACGTATGCTTACTCGATTCAGGGCTTGGTAGCTGGGGTTCAACAGAGGGGAAGCTACACAAGAGTCCATCCAGTGTCCTCCACTCACTGAAAAACCAATAAGATATGACATCATCAAAGAAAGGTTCACTATGAACCATTATATTCTCAACTGGCTGAGTTGAGACAACTTGGCAGCCATATGAACCAATATATTCTTAATTCAAAGAAAAGAGAAGCCTAAACCTGATGGAATGTGCTCCTTTTGCGGCAAAGGATAAGATCCCGCAGCAGTCCCATGTGGATAAGGTGAAAAATCATTCTTCACATTCAAATTGGAAGGACAGGCAAGAGATTGCTTCATCTCATCCAAGTGCCTCTGTGACTCCACTCGGTCCAGTTCCGCAAACATGACCTAGCAAGAAAACCAAAAATTAGTCACACAACAATTAACTAAGTTAAAAATAACCAATCAACACCAGGAGAATCACCTGATCAAAGTACTCGCCTGATCCTCGCATATCCACACTGGTGGGCAAAGCAAAATTGGCTGCCAGAAGTAATCGAATTTAGATACCAGGAGAAATTGGGAAGATACATTGAAAAGGAAATGAAAATGAACAAGGGATCAAATAAAAAAAGCTAGTGTGATACCCAACATTTGATTCACTGCTTCAGCAGGTACCTCCTTTCCCATTTCTCTGAATCTCTTTTGAGAGCGTATTTTCAGTTCTTCTGGTTTTGGAAATACCACTACAGCAATCTGAGGGGGAAAAGCACATCATATGGATATACAATCAGCAAATTTTATTTTTTATTTATTTGGTTGAAAGAATCAGCAACTTAGTATATTTTTACACAAAATTTAAAGCAGAAGATAGGCACCTTTTGAAAAGATGCAAAGGGCTTTAGTTTGCGTTTGCGTGCACCTTTGTAGACATTTGTCTGATCAAGTATGTAATTCCTAGCTGTCCTTGCAGCCCTTGTCAGTAGGATATTAAATATGTCAGTTGCCTGGTCCATTAGACGATCAAATCTTTCACCATAGTTTCCCCTACGCAGGAGCCCAGGAACCTGTGCCAAGAGTCAACAGATAGGCGATAGAAATGAGTATATAGGCAACCCCAAGAGCCTAGAAATGCAAGAGAACAAAGTCATACCTTCATTTGATCCAAAACAAGGTTGGTTCCAAGCAACACATATCGCTTCTCAGGGTGTTCTTTGATCCATTTCTCAGCCCAAGTAGTTTTTCCAGAAGCTGGCAATCCCACCATCATGATCACTTCACAGCAGCTAATATCAGAGAAAGCAGGGCCTAGAATGGCCTTCTGATCCTCAAATGCACAAGCCCAAGGCTTAAAACCATCTTGGGGAACCAACCCATCGTCAAGACTAAAGTGCATCTCTACTTCAACATTCTTCAATAGTATGTGCGGAAAGAGCGCAGATCTCCAGGGTAAATTACTTGCTGCAGCAACCACTCCAAGACCCATCCCACTGGCATCAAACTGCTTTGCAATTCCCAGCCACTTCCCGTTCTTTGAGAAACCTATGGATGCCAGGGGCCTACTCTCAAGATCAACAGCACAGACAATCATATCACCAATTCCAAATTTTTCACCGTAATCCAAAAAGTCATTGGCAGTTGAAAATTTCCCAGTCCCTCCATATCCAAAGCCGCAGCAGCTCTCTCCAAGGCTTCCCACCGGTTCATCCCCAGTTGACACACCGACACGGCAAAGATGTCGTTTGTCATGGGGGGTGTCTTCCATTTCAACTGGTTGGGTTGAGACGACTTTGCAGCCAAAACAGTATTTCCCCCCAATTATTCCAGCATTAGCGCGCGCGCCAGACCAGCAATAAGCAAACCCTTTCTCATGAAGTGCAGATCCTCGAAGCCCATTGCCTTCCACGTTGAAATCTGCACAAAGGAATACGCAGTCGCACTGTCACTTCAATTATCAAAACAAGAATGAGTTCGGACCTTTCAACATACACAACCGACGATACGCTCGATACTTGGCACAGACAAACTCGAAGGAGCACAAAGTACCACAAATACATACGGGTACGCATTTCCATTGCGTGTTTTTCTACAACCATGCCTAACATCATCCTCGAGTGAGAGAAAACCTAGACAAAAACATTCAAAACGTGTGCCACAACATGAGGCAACGAAGGTCCCTTCCCACATCACCAATCCTCCTCCTCCTCCCCCTTCTTCCTTTTATTTTTCCCCCTAAAACAATCACACCAGTGACCCATATAACCATGGATGCCGCGCAATACTTGACTCGGAAGACCATTGGGATTCCAAAAACCGTCACGAGAAAAGGACAATTCTGGCAATTCCATCTCACCGCCACCGGAAATTAAGGAAAAAACCAATCCTTCTTCTTCTTCTTCTTCTACTTCTTCTTCCTTTTCTTTTCCCTAGAACAATTACACCAGTGACACATATAACCATGGATGCCGCGCAATACTTGACTCGGAAGACCATCGGGATTCCAAAAACCGTCGCGAGAAAAGCACAGTTCTCCCGATTCCATCTCACCGCCACCGGAAATTAAGGAAAAAAACCAGACGCCACTACACAGTACTGTTCGATCGAATTCCGCTCCGCGCCTTCCCGGCCGCGCCACGGCACGAGCCACGGCCGGCGGTCAGGATCGATACGACATATCGAGACGGCCAAGCCCGGACGCACGATCGCACGCTCCACCGACCGCCCCCCCCTCCCCAACTTCGCGAGCGCAATTCTCGTACCGAACGAAAGCACGACGCGCCGCGATCGTCCCTCCGAGGCTCAACCCGTACAGACGGTCGGAGAACGAACGAGCAGCGAGAAAGAGAGAGAGAGAGAGAGGAAGGCTCTCGCGAAGCCGACGCGATCGACGGAATGGTGCGAAGAGACGGTGGGGAGAAAAAGACGTGGGAGGAAAAGGGCGGGTACCTAAGTTGCAGTCGGCGGGGTTGAGCGCCACGTGGAGGCGGCTGCGGTGGTGCTCCGGCTCCGAGGAGGCGGCGCCGCCGTGCCTCATCCTCTTGGGGTTCGGGTCGAAGAAGTCTTCGCCGGGAGGTTCGCGCTTCAGGGAAGCCATTTCGCCACCCCGAGTCTGAAGCTGAACCAGTTCCGGCAAGAGAGAGAGAGAGAGAGAGAAGGGTAGAAGGGGAAAAGCGTCATTGGTGTATATAGAGGGATTCCGAACGGAGTGGGACCCACGAGCCAAGAAAATGTTTTTCCTTTTTTGGTTTCGTGAAAAATAAGTAAGTCGAAAAAAATGTTTTTCATATGGCCGAAAAAGTAAATAATCGACGAATTTTTTTAATTTATAAATTATTAACGAAAATGAACATACTCTTTGTAGATTAATTAGTTTAAGCGATATAAGTGATTAATTAAAATATATATTTCAATTATCCATTCTTCGCAAAATAGATAGACCGCTATTTTCAATTTAATTGAGTTTTGGAAAGTTTAGTATCCACATCGAATATTTAAGGTGATGGGTACTTTTAGCATCGGCCAATGATATATTCTAGGATAAAGTTCCACCTGAAATTTACCTCAATTCACTTATCAACATATGTGTAGCCCAAGTCAACGACAAGATGTGATCCTTTCCTCGTAGTCATCCAGTGGTCCAAAATCATATCCATTAAAAAACGCATATATTACCGATAATGAAATTGGCTAATTATTCGATACATGTACTTTGCTCCAATGAAGTGCGAATCAATAGAGTGAGCGGTTTTAGGTTGGTTTTAAATTTTTTTTATAAGTTCCACCTAAAACTTACAACCTATCCATTAACCTACCCATTAAAATAGACTCTTCGGGCAAGAGAGAGAGAAGGGAGAAGGGGAAAAGTGTCATTGGGGTATATGAAAGGATTCCCAAACGGAGTGGGACACGAGCCAAGAAAACGTTTTTCTTTTTTGGTTTCGTGTAAAAAAATAAATAAGTTTTTTTTTAAATAAATAAGTTGAAAAATATTTTTTTAAATGATATTTTATATGGTTGAAAAGGTTAAATAAACGACGAATATTTTTTTAATTATAAATTATTAACGAAAATGAACATGCTCTTTGTAGATTAATTAGTTTAAGCGATATAAGCGATTAATTAAAAAAACATATATTTCAATTATCCATTTTTTGAAAAACAGATAGACCGCTAATTCCTATTTAATTGAGTTTTGGAAAGTTTAATATCTACAGCAAACATTTAAAATAATAAATTTCAGGATATTCCTTGAGTTTTTTTTTTTTTTTTGACGAGGGATATTCCTTCTGAGATTTATCTCAATCCCAGTCGCCGATCATCGAGATGTGTGTAGCCCGAGTCAATGCATTTCATTACTCCACTGGTCAAGTGGGACCCAACTACACGTCACGTGACAAGACGTGATGCTTCCCCTCTCCTCGTCGTAGTCTCCGATGGTCAAAAATCATATCCATAAAAAAAAAAAAAAAAAAAAAAAAAAGGCATACGACACGGATGATGAAATTGACTCATTTTCGATGCATGTGCTTTGCCCCCAACTAAACGAGAATCAATAGCGAGCGGTTCTAGATTGGTCCTAAGTTTTTTATAAGTTCCACCCGAAACTTACAACCTACCCATTAAAGTAGACTCTCATTTTTTGTAACATGAAATCTAGTCCATTTGAAACTTGAAACTATCATAAATTGCAAGGCTTACCCAAGAACCACCTGTATTATTAATTGACAATTGCAATGAATTATCACATTTAATTATAATCACATGCGGTTACAATTTACCGATTATAACTTACATTTAAACACATGAAAATATGAAACATTAACAAAGTATATGATTTCGTCATAAAATGAAAGGTGAGACAGATACTTCCAAATTATATAATCATCTAACACCATATAATACTTCAAGATTGCAGAAATATATAAACATTAACAAAGTAAAAGTCTCAATTGTAAAATAAAAGCTTAGACAAATAGTTCCAAATTATACAATCATCATCGAATGTCATAAAATATTGCAAGATTGTATAAAGATAGACCAAGAAAAATACAAAAACTTGTTTCAAATTCTAAATTACAGATTCTAGGTTCCATCAATTTAAAACTTAAAACCTACTCATCGAAATAGTTTCCTCAATTTTTGGAACCTAAAACCCAACTTACATACCTTGAAACTTGGAAATGGATAGATTCCCACTAGTCCAAGTCTCAAGTTCCAAATTCTACCTAGAACCATGCTCACCCTTAGAATCAATATATATGCATGAAATTGTTCCATGAATCGCTCCGTGCTTTTCAGGAATAAAGAATTACGACTGTCCTGTCCAAACTCCTACCAAGTACTCTTTCCATTAACAAGATTTATTGTTTCGCCAATCCATCATACGCATTACCTACAGCAAATCGAACTGCGACTGAGACAAACTCAAACTCTAGTCTGTGCATCTGCCCAAAGCCAAGCGCCAATCACAAGAACTGGTCAGAAAAGGCGTGAGATCGACATTGCTAGATCAGTGCAGATTAATGGATTTGCCTCGCCATCAATCATTCAACGTGTTTGATCAGTAACAGCCACGATATGAATAGACATTCAGAAAAAATCACTCAGGATTCTGCTGCTGTTCTTCATGTGATGTGCCATCAAGACCAGCACTACCATCTCCACCATCGATGCTGTTAGTTGCGGAATCATAAGCAAAGCCCCAGATGGAGACGCAATTCTCATCACCTGCAAAAGAGAGGAGAATACGATGTAAGCCAATGGCAACAGTGTACTGCTGAGGTGATCAAAACGGAGTGGACGCACATATACAGCTTATGCTATGAAGATATCTACTCTAATCCATCTAATAAAACACGGAACAATTTGATCCAAGCACATCATAAAAGAAAAGCAGAAAGGACTGGCTGCAGAAACTGGCAACAAAAACTTCATAATCCTATCTTTTCCACACAAAAGTAGCAAACACTAGGCCCTAGAAGATCCTCCAGAAGGACTTGGGAGAAAGAAAAAAAAAATGAAGAAACAGTACAAGAAATAACCCAACAGAGGATTATAGGGCCCAATATTTTGATTGAATTACCACAATCACCAAGTCATTCAATCAGGCAAAGTAAAATATGCTGCAAAGCTTTAACCACAAAAGGTGGACATCTATGATACCCCTTAAATGAAATTCTGCATCATCATCCTCAGGAACTTCAAATCTTCGGTGCCCTGAAGAAGAAGCGGCCATTGGCAGAAATGGGTGGAAAGAGAAACCATTTACTGTATCTGCAGAGTCATGGAAGACAAGGAAAAGTTAGTTATCAGGCAATCAGATAGAATTTAACATTTACGCGTAAGTGGACAGGAATCTCTCGATTTCCAAAGCATCAGACCTGATGCAGCCTGAAAGCCTGAAGTCCACTGCCCAGTTTGGAGATCATATATATGAACGAGACCATCCTGAAGGCAAAGACTGTTAGAAAGAGTAGACAATTGACGAAATAGTTCACCATAAATGTAAAACCAGCATGATACCTGACCACCTGTACCAAGATGTCGCCCTAGAGGGTCGACATCAAAGTATATCCGCTGGTTGGTATCTTCAGATGATCGATACAACCTATATATGCACGATTGAGGACAAAAAAAGTCACTTCGATGATTCAAACAAAATTCACAGTAGAAAAAGCAATTACTTGAGAGAAAAAACTGTGCGTTAGGTAGGCATATTTAGCAGGAAATATTCTACTTTCACATCTAATGACTTAACATTGCAGTAAAAATATGTTATTCAGTTCAACTTAAAGAGAAGCTTTTGCTATCACAAGAAACAATACTCACTTGTAGACAACATCAACAGCCTTGCGAACATCCCAGCACATAATAAATGGGTCCTACATAGAAATTTAAGAAGAGACATTGTCAGAAACAGATCGCCCAAAGTAAAAAATGCATAACTAATGTTTACCCACGATTCCTGGATGTTAAGTTCATCCCAAATTGTTTTCATACCTTCTTGAGAACTTGGATGGCGTTTAATCACAGGATAAAGACAGAATTGATACGAAAATTATTTGTGTGTTCTATCCGGAGAGTGACTAGATATACGATTATATATGTTCTCCTATCTTAACTGGCTTCGCCAATTAACACACATCCAAAATGTCAAAACTCAAACACAAGGGAACAAGGAGGTACAATCAAAACACAAATAAGTATCTTACAACCTTTATTCATGTTAGACAACATTACTGATTAGCAACAAGTGCCTCATTCCTTATTAGATCACTCTGTCTAGAAAGAACAGGGAAGGATCATCACCCCCCTCACCTCCCCCCCTCTCTCCTTTTGCCACAATTCGCACCCAAATTCACACCCAAAGTCATTCCCTTTCACCTAAGGGAAAATCTTTTTTTGTTTATCTTGTCCTTTGCGATTGTATTTTATATCTGCCTTTTTATATGGGTATACCCAATCTTATAGACTTTGCTTAAAAGAGGAAACCTTAAATCACATTACCCTGTATAAAAACAAAAGAACGGTCAAGCAAGTCCAAGACATGATAAAGGGATATCTTTTAGTAATGATCATATTTATTTTCCAAGAAAAGGAAAAGAGAAAGTATAGAGCATTCTACCTTTCGTCCTCCAGTATACAAGTAGTTTCCATCTTTTGAAAATAACACCTGTAATTGCAAGCTTATCACCTATAATTTCTTGAGAAAAACAATCACATCAAGGAAATCCAATATCAAGCACTTACATGGGTAACCCCACCTTGTTGACCATGTAAGATGTACAAGAGTTCCATGTTATCTTCTCTGTAGATTGCAGTAGTCTGGCTGTAGGAACCAGTTGCCAGCATTCCAGTATGGGTTGGACAGAAAGCAATGGCAGAGATAATACCTGCACAAAAGCAATAGAGAATGAGATACTCAATTCCTCCTTTTTAACTTGTGATCTCATTATTATCTTGTATAACTATACCATAAACACGGAAATACAGGGCATTTAGGAGATCTGCTAGTTCCCTTTACATGCATAGTGCATAAGCCTCATGGCAAAATAAACAGAACGAGCCAGCCTTACAACCAACTGCAATCCTTTGAAGATGAAATACTCAATTCATCTTGATTGTAGTTTTTGAAACCCTCTTTTATTTAACTTGTTAAACAAATCTCTAGTAATAGCTAAAACGGGACAAACACAATAACACACCTGTTTGACCTTCTTTATTTCCTTGAAGCGTTGAGTGGCTCTCAAAATCTCTACCAGGGCGATGTACGTCAAACACTCTTATGGATTTGTTATATCCAGCAAAGATCCTATACACGAACAGAGGATGTAGATTGAAAGTTTAATAGACTTAAAACGCTACAAGCCCTACGTAAAGAGATTAGCTCCAACAAACTAAATTATTTATGATAACCACAAAAACCACTAAGCAACCAAACACCAACATTCCGAAATCCAGGTAGCAGAGCATAACCAAAACCACCAAATGCTGATTTCTTTCAACAGTAGAAGGTAAAGTAATGTAAAATTTCAAATGAAACTTTCAAGGGGAATTAGAGTGGACCATTGACATAAGGGAATTTAAGATTCGTCAAAACTGGATGTTAGCCTTACTTGTTCCCTGCAGGATTAAATGCAATCGAAAATGCCGCTGTAATTTCATCCACACCATCATAAGCCCTGTAAGTGCAACGTAGCTGCAATATCAAGTGTAGGAGTCAATAAAATTTCCTCTATTTTCCAAGATCATTCAAAACGAAGTTGCACGAAGAAAATTGTAAAGAAGAAGCTAAAAGGTATGCAGACAATTGCTACAAAGCATGTCTAAGATGTCAAATAAGCTCAGGCTCCACGTCTTCAGTATAACCCTAAACAATTATATGGCTTCAATTAAGTCCCCCAGAGTTCTTGAAACCTCTAAACTGAACAATTCTGACCTGTCCACTAGTAGCATCCCAGACATGAATTGGATGATCACGAGTCGTTGATGCGAATACACAGCTTACTGGGTCTGCAATATGAAAAGGTTCCATACTCAATTCTAGCTGTGGCTAATTACCAGAAGAGAAATAACCATAGAAGAAAATATAACCATGATAAGTAAAAGAAGAGTAAAATGTAACAAGAAGACCTGTAGCAGACATGTAAGGGTACCAACAGAAATCATAAACCGATTCCCCTTCCGTCACAACAAGATTCGCTGCAAAGGAATCTGCAATTAAAGAGAACTGCATGAGACATAGACCGCCCATTATCTCAATTTGCGAATGTTTAGTCATAGATATTTCTCACAGACAGTCTCAGCAGTCCTAAAGCTAACATCTTTCAAGCTATTCGAACACACAGAAACAAACAGATTTCCTGAATGACCACAAAATGCCTTGTGAACCATGTACCTTCATCAAGATTTGATGAGCTCGCATTCGCGCTGTCGTCGCCCCCGTACTCTGGTCTGATCAGGACACGGTCCAATCAAAGCACCACCAAACAACGCAACATCTCGTGATCTAATAAGACATGAGAAAGAACAGAAAAACCAGCAAGCACTCCCCAAAACAAACTTACAAGGCGAACACACGAAGGGTATTGTCCTCCGAACTACTGAGAAGGCAAGTCCCATCAGGCGACCTGACGAAAACCCCAAAGGAAAAACAAGCAAATCATCGCTCCCAAAGCCACACCCCTACTCAGAACAAGAAAAACCAAGAATCCATCATGGGAAAACGAAAAGACCACGCACCATTTGACGCCCTTAAGAAAGTTGTTCGGCTTCTGGTCAGTTGCGAACTGCTTGTGGAAATGGTAGGTTCTCCGAGGAGGGACGTCGAACCGAATCGCGGGCCACGAGTAGTCCTGCTGAGCGGCCTCCGCAGGTTCGTCGGGCGGGGTCAGTCGATGCTGCTGCTGCTGCCCTTCTTCTCCTTCTTCTTCGGTCATCCTTGCGCCGGAAAGGGTGTGCGTGCTGAAAAGCCGGCGAGCAGGAGCGACGAGACTTCCCTTGAGTTCTCGCCGGCGAGCTTCGGCTCCGGCGACGCTTCTCCTCTTTTCGAGTTCGGGCGAATGGAAAGAGGGAAGCCCTCGACTCCTTTTGATTTGAGAAATGAAAATAACACGGGAATAAATGATAATTTCATTAGTAAAAACTAAACTCGGAATAAATACAGAAAAAAAAAAAAAAATATATATATATATATATATATATATATATATATATATATATATATATATATATATATATATAACAGGATTTCTTAAGAATAACAACCGCAAGCTTGAATTTTTCTTAATCAGTTTTAATTTAAATCCTAATATCATGTCATATTGCATTGTTTTCTATTCTTGTTATGTTGAAGGTTATAAATCATAGAAAACTTGATGATCGTGGAACAAGAATTCTTAGTTACCAGTCGAGTACTATTAACAGTTTTTGAAATGAATTAAATTACTTTAATTAATTATGATAACTAAAATCTTGGTTGTTTTAGTTTGAAAATTGAGTTATCTTATAATTAAAATTTCATTTTAGTGTAAATTGGACAAATTAATTCTAGTTGATTGATAATATACTAAGCGTCGCACTTCCTTTAATATAAATCACATGTTTGTGAAGCACATTGTGATAAAATCAACTAAGAAATTGAAAAGCATATGTTTCGATATTACATAATTTACATATTTTTATATGTTTCAAGTGTTTCATACTTAATAATAAACCAAATTATCTTGCCCTTTGTCGTCCTCTGTGCACTTATTAGCTTATGCCCAAAGCTTGTTTCATTTGATGAAGACCTTTCCAATAAGAAACAATTCGACCAAAAAAAAAAAAAAGAAAGAACAAAAGAATGTTCTGTATCGTGTGCAAATGCATAATACCTTTAGGATCCTTCTGTTTGAGGCAGAGAGTAACCATAATCGAGGTTTAATTCGACTTTCATGGATGTCGAACTTGAACAGATCTTTATAACCCTAATTCGACCAAAATTGTAATCAGACTAAAGCAAATCATTTTTCGACTCCAACCGAAATAAATGACGGGAATTTTTTTTTCTTTATTTGTGCTATTTGTCACAAATTTCATGAACTTACGAGTTCCCACAAACATTACTTGATTTCACGGTTTGTTTTGGTTGTCGAAAAGTTGAACCTAATTGGACCGTGAAATACAGTTTTAGGTCCATTTGGAAATGTTTTTTTGTCGGGAAAGAAATGCCATTGAACCAAATTAAACCATAAAAAAAAGTTGATGTTAAAATTCGAGTTCATCTTCATTTGGACAGCAAAACAGTACTTCATGTTAGCTCCTCTGAAATCAAATGTAACCGAAGGAGTTCCTTGCTTAATCATGAATTTTCAGACAGTTTGCTTCCCTTGGAAACAGAGGGTCGTGCCGAAACTAAAATTAAATTGTAATGATGTCCATGCAGTTTCGCACAAATACATGAAGACTTCGCTTAGTCTTCCACGAGTGCAGATAAAGAAAATTATCTTGACCAAACACCCTTCATATGCTGATAATCAAAAACACTAAGATTAACCTCATTCCTTAAGGAGGTTCATACTTACAACTATACTTGGACTTAGACAGGTTCTTAAACTGTCCCGCTTATCGGAGTCAACCCCAAGTATAAAATGGGGTAATGATAAACCGCCAGGGGCTTGTAACCAAACTTGGTATTCCCCCCGGGCCGGATCCTGACTCTGTTGCACTGGCCTCTCGACGACTGCTAGTCCAGTATCTTGGAATACTAAACTTGACAGAAGTGTAGATTATGTACATGTTAAAACCTGACAGTGTAGATAAGAATGAGTAGTGTAGTGCCCAAGACAAAGTATGCCTGCCATTAGATTAACAAGAAACCCAGATTTTCATATGCTTTAAGCAGGACACCTATTTGAAAGAGTGGCTGAAGATAACTTCAGCATTTCTGGAAGCTCTTCGATAGCTGAGCATATTTTGGCTCACAACAAGTAGTTTCGAAAGAACAGTGGCTCGCACATGTTCTTGTCCATGTCCCATGTTCAAATTAGCCTTGATAATCATCTTCTCCAGCGCAAGTGCATCACCAAGAAGAAACTTAATCAAGGCAAGCAGACGTTCCAACCCAAAATTATCAATGGTGATCTCAACTCTCTTGAGATGTTTCGCCAAACATTGAAAGTTCCCCTTCCGTGAACACAAAAAATCTTCTTCATCATAGTTAAAACTTTCTTTCGATTCTTCGTCAAGACTATACTGCACATAGATACCTCATTTAAGAAACTTACTTCACATCACATGCGGATCCATAGAAAATAGAATTTGTCGCCTTACCAAAATTTCAAAAAACAAAAACATTTCATTTGTCCACGGTAGGTGCTAGTTAGTTTTACTTTATTTTAAGTACTAAGAATTTGAACTTTTAAACTCATCTACACAATAAAACTATCTTTTTTTTCTAGGTGCTCATCGCTAATTTGTCAGTTCAAGATCCAAACCCTACATGGTAGCAAAAGAATCTCCAGTATAACACTGCAATTACTTTAGGACATGAACTAAAACGGTTGAAATTGGCCTTGAGAAAAAGTGGAGTAGACTAACAGACTCATGACCAAATTTCAATTGCTGGAACAAATAAGAGTTTGAGATTTATCATTTTTACATGCTTCTAAAGTTTTAACTCACTTTTTAAACATTCATGCAAAGAGGAAACCAGCACAAGAAGCGAACTTAAAATAATACAGCAAAGGAACAAACCATTGATAGGGGGAGGCCAGTCAGGCATATGACTAATTTTTCCAGGCACTGTGAAATTCGTAGCATGTATGCTATCCCAAGGAGGTCCCACTGAATAATGTCTACATGTAGCGTCAGACTCTGACATATTGACAATGGCGCTGGCACTCCTTCCATCTCCAAAAGGGAAAGTTTCTAAGCACATTGAGCAAGCAACATAGTAAATTTTGATTATAACTTTTCCTGTTCAACATAAATAAAGAATGACAAAAATTATAGTCCGTCTAGATACGATATCTTTTGACCCTATCTCCTGGCTGGGAAAAGACCAATAAGGATACTACAAGTAGAAATGAACCAATGAATCTCTTTAAGAATCAAGAATATTAATGTATACTTCTCGTGTAAAACTTGTGATCTTTGAAGGATCTAAAAATTCTAATAGTTGGTCCCACGAGACAGTGAACCTCGTTATTGACTAAAGTTTGCAAGTGAGTCCGTCCATTGTAATTGTAAAATTTTATGAGAATACTCTGTAATATATATTATTGAAAAACAGCTATATGTGACAAGAGAGTGCAATCTTGTTCTGCCAACCTAAGATGATTGGGTTCATTATTACTCAGTCATATATCCAAATAAATGAATTTTCTTCATAAACTGAAAGAATGAAATGAAAAGGTAACCATTTCAAATAATCTCTTTATGCATTTTTCTTGTGAAAATCAAGAGTTTGCAATGCTACATTGATTAGCATCCATAATAATTGGCAATATCTAGTGGCATTCATTATTCCAATTGAGTGATCCTGAATATACTACTGGAAATTAAACAGAGGGAAGAAGCTCCAATGTTCACTATGCGTTGTCATCTTTACAAGTTGAAACACAAAATTATTAATCATCCTATCTGCCAACAATTAATTATGCATGTTTTCACAATAATTCCCCATGATGAAAGACGAGAATGCCACAGAGAGCTGAGGTTACTCGACCAGCACAACAAACACCACTAAGTAAGTGCTAATCACATACACGATTCAACATGAGTACGTCTTATAAAATGGTAAAAAATATTGAGCTTGTACCTGCAAACACCAAACCCCAATGGTGATTGTAGTAACTCCGCACAGCTTCTGAAAATGTTCCTTCAACATGTGGCTGCACATCCTCTTGTCACTAGGCAAACCGGTAAGAATTCGAATTGAAAAATCTAACTTGGCTTCCACCAAAGATGATACATCGTTTAGTCTTAACTTGGCATGAGGTTCCCAATCCCCTGATATTCGCAGCGACAGCAAATGCGGGGCCCAAATTGTCTGAATGTTAGAGTCGCATAAGCCAATGAGTACCAACTCTTTCACACTTGTCGAATCTATCATAATGTTCTTCACGCCCCAACAACCCCACAATTCAAGGGACTCTAGAACAGGGCATCCCCTGAAAATTCCCTCGAGGATATCATCGCTCAACCTTGAAATTGCGATCACCAAGATCTTAAGACAAGGCCACCTAATACTCCTACCCAACGAGAAACAGCACACCCAGACTTCAAGGCGCACCAACCAACTCCAGCAATACAAGAACCGGGGCAGTATATAAAGCGTCGGCGGCTCAGTAGTCGGCACTAGCAGCAGGCTGAGCTCCTCCACTCGGTGCCCCTCCGCGAAGCGGAGCCAGAGGTCGAACTTGGGGCGGTGAGCCTTCTCGTACTCGAAGCCGATGACGGAGAACTTCTTCACTGTGGGGGAGGTGTACTGTATCAGGACGCTGTCGACGAGGGACGGGAAGTCCAAGGTACTGCGAAGCCGGGCTACAATCTCTCCATCGAAGACCAGGTCGGTGGCGGTGGTCCAAGTGGGCCGCCAGCGCTTGGAGAGGACGCTGGTCTTGACGACGTCTTGGAGGGGCAGAAACGAGAAGATGCGGTGGATCACAGCGTCCGGCAAGGCGCTGATGAGATCCCTAGGGCTCAAAGGAGGAGGTGGAGGTGGGTTTGTTTTGTCGGTGCGATTCGGCCGGTCGCCGGAGGATTTGCGGTGGATGGAGGTCTCCGCCATGCCTATTTTCCCCGAGTTTCGAAGGCTCTATCGCAGCGTTTTTTACTAGTATTAGGGCCTTCGTAAGTCCCACTTTGCTTCTCCACGAAGTGTTGTCCTCTTTTCTTGTTTGGGTCGGTAGTGTCCCGTTCTTTCACTCTCTCTCTCTCTCTTTTTTCCCTTTTTTCCATTTTCTCCTGGATCCCATTTGTTGACATTTAATTTTTAGCAAACCTAGAAAAATAAAGAAAATAAAAATTACATTTTGAACAAATAAAAGCAAAAGAATGAAAGAAATTGAAGCCAAATCCAAAATCGGTGAGGATAATAATCAGATTGATAAATCAAAGGAAAAGTATAAAAAATTATACTCATTAGGGAGCTGTTCGCAAAAATCAAAACAAACTTGGATGCGTTTCAGGTAACGTGAATGAAAAACCGAAATGTCAATTTGCAATGACAAATCAGAACTAAAATTCTGTAATTCCCACAATTAAGGAAGCACAACTTTCTAAAAATCAATAGAGGTTTTTACTATACAAGGGCTACAGTTCGTGAGAAAAGGGGGGGGGAATTGAGAAAAATTTTCAGAGCAAAAAAAAAAAGTGAGAGTAGTTCTTTCGTTTCGTTAAAATTCGAAATTCAAAGGAAAAAAAAAAAAGAGTTCTTTTGTCTTTGTTTTCGTAAAAAAAGTCAAGCAAAAAGCTTCTGCAGAAAAGTGAAGGAGGCAGAGGGGAAGTGACGTCAATCAGTAGGGAAAGAAAAAAAGAAAAGAGGAAACGCTACAGTGTCGCCTTCCCCGAAGGGGCCCCCCGATCACTCCAGGTGTGACCGCGCCGTCTAGCACGCCGGCACTGCCTCCGCCAGCCGCTACCGCGCCTCCGCCACCGCCGCTTCCCCGGTCTCCCCGTAAAGCTCGCCGCGACGACCCGATGTCGCGCCTCCCTCGCCGACGCTCCCTGCAACCCGCCGATCCGATGCCAGAGCTATCGCAGCAGCCGCGACCCGATCCCTCGCATCGCAGAGCTGCTGACCACCGCGACGCCAGCCCTCTCTACTCCACCGCCGCTTCGCCATTCCCCCCGCGAAGCTCGCCCCGACGCCGTCACCGATTTGCAGAGCCCGAGCTCCCTGTGGCAGCCGCGACCCGAGCGTCTCGACGCCGCCTCCGCTGTCGGTCTTGCAATCCACAACGCCCGCGTCTGCAGCTCCATCGCCGCGCCTCTACACCTGCGACCCGCCACTGCCGCTCTGCTGGACTCGCCCGCGTCTGCAGCTCCATTGCCGCACCTCTGACGCTCGCTACTGCTCCCCCCGCGCTCGTGTTGCGCCTCTTGCACCTGCACCGCGCTTGCGCCGCTCCGCCGGACTCGCCACCCTTGCACCGCCGATCCCCTCGCGCCATCGTGCTGCCGCTCACCGGAGTCCTGACGCCTGCCACTGTCCGTCCGGCACCCCACCAACACTGCTGCAAGTCTCTACCTTTAGGTAGTTTATTTTTTTAGTTTTATTTTTATTTCTCTCTTTTGCCTATTTTATGTTATTTTATTGTGTTTTAAATTTTGTTATTATTGTTTAAGTTAGAATATGGTTTGTCAATGTTAATATTTGTGCATTTTGTAGGCATTATCCGTAGGAATGTTGTTCGGAATTATTATAATTATTAATTTGATCCGAGAGACATTGAATCATTTTTTTAATTATTTTAATTGTTGGGCTTTTTAGTGGAATTTCAATTATTAAATCACAATGATTATTTAATTTGATCCGTAAGACTTCGGATCAGATTTGTAATTATTTTGATCTTTTTGTCGTGATATTAGGGTTAGAATAACCGTTAATTTGACATGTGAGACAAAGGTTACTTTTTCGATTATTTTAATTCTTTATTTTGTTGATAGCTTAGATTTAATATTTATTTAATAATTACTTATCTTTTAAAAAAACTAAAAAAAATCAAAATTCTACATGAGCATATAGGTTTAGTAAATCAGACATGTAGGTTTAATAAATTAGAATTTCTTAGGATTACATTTTTAGGGTTGCATTTTTAGAATAAGTTAGGATTGGACCTAAGTTAATTTTTAGATAATGCTCGCACATTTTAATTATCTCATTTTTTGAAAAATATTTTTCTAATATATATAGGGTTTAAGTTAAATTAATCCCTAGAATAAATTAGAAAATTATCCATTTTTAGATAGTTTAATTAGGGTTTTTATTAATTCTGAATTTCAATTAAAAAATAGAAAAATACTAGGTGCATGTTAATTAGTTCGCATAATAAGATCATTTAATCAAAATTTGTTCATTAGTGAAGTTAGGTCATGAGATGCATAATAACTAGTTTGCATAATAGGCCAATTTAATTAGAATTTGCATATTAATAAGATTGAGTCATTTAATTAAAAAATGCATTTTTATAAAATAATTCTAATTTTCAAGAAAACCCAAAAAAAAAAAATTGTTTACTTTGTGTGATGCAATTTATTTATTGAAATGTTTGAACATCATTGCGATCACCTTTTTTCATAGTAGTAATTTAGGTTAAAATAAATTAGCTGCCTGCAAAAAACATTTTTTAAAATAAAAAGAATGGTACCGAAAGGGTATTAGAAGAATCTAATGTAACTAAGTCCCCGTACCCTTAGTCTCTGGTTCGTAGGAGTAAAGTAATTCACCCATTATTTTACTTAGATATCTAATCGACCTACTATAAACTGATTAGTGGCGACTCATAAATAAAATCCATTTGCATGTTAAAAAATTTGAATCTAAGTCGCGAATTGATATAGGTTTGGGAAAGTCCGGGTTAAGTTTAGGCTTAACAATCCATTAGCCAAAGCTTAGGTGGTTTACACCCGAAAAATTGGTCGCGACACCATTTTCCTTTCCTCTTCAGGCGTCGCTAGGAAAGTGTCTTGCCTCCGCTCATTACCACTACTGCTGTCTTCTCTCCTTAGACCTTCACTCTTGTTGTGCCCTTCTCCATCGCTCGTCTTCGCTTCGCTTCTGTTTCCTTCGTCTCCTCGGGTGTTGCTCGAATTGCCAGAGAGTTTCTGGCTAGAACAAAGCCTATGAACCCTAGCATCGCCGTCGGGCCTTCGAATAGGTGCGGCACGGGAGAGTGCCCCGGTGACCGGCATAAGGCCATTGGCAGGCCAGTGCTAAAGCGATAAATGGAAATAGGGAGCACAGAGGGACATACCTACGAGAGAGAACGATAAAGAAGAAGAAAGAAAATGGGACCAAAGAGAAAAGAGTGAGAAGAAACATACGGAATGCCATAGGCCTGACGAAAAAAAGGAACTTGAAAAAAAAAAAGGCGGGACTCAGATTAATATTGTCAACAGTCAACAGTTTTGAGCGAGAGCAGTTAAAATAAACTTTGGAATAAGTTGGTCTCTTTAACGAGCATAGTTTTTCTTTTGTGCTTTTTCTTTTCCAATTTTCACAGAAATTTTGTTTCGTGACCAAAGTGAGTGATCGACGGTCAATCAGTTTCCTTTGTACAGTCAAGTCAATTTGGCATCGTGTATTAAGCCAAATTCTTTCGTGATGCTACGTGGCGTTCAATTTAAAGGAGAAAAGAGAGAAAAATAGAGCGACAAACTCATTTGAAGCTTAATGGTTCCAGCAAAATAAATATTATCGAAAGTAAAAAATGGAAGCCCAGAAACCACGCCCCTACTAAGAAAAAGAACAACCAAACACCCATCAAGGTAAAACGAAAGATTACGCACCATTTGATGCCTTTAAGAAAGTTGCTCGGCTTTGATCAATTCTGAACTGTTTGTCAAAATGATAGGCTCTTTAAGGAGGGACATCGAGCTGAATCGCAGCGACACGGGCCATGAATAACACGGAATCTCAGAAGAAATGCGGAAAAAAGAAATTAATTTGATAATAGGATAATCTAAGTATAACATCCAGAAGTTGAATTTTTCTGAATCAATTTTAATTTTATGATGGTTTGTTCCTAATATCATATAATATTGCATCGATTTCAATTCATGTGGTGTTAAAAGATTATATAAATCATAGACAACTTGACGATTGTGGAGCATGAATTCTTAGTCACCGGTCACGGACTATTAACAGTTTTTGAAATGAGTTATACTTATAAATTTCGATGAAAATTTCTTTAATTAATTATCATAATTAACATCCACAAGCTTGAATTTTTCTTAATCAGTTTTAACTTAAATCCTAATATCATATCATATTGCATTGATTTCTATTCTTGTTATATTGAAGATTATAAGTCATAGAAAACTTGATGATTGTGGAACAAGAATTCTTAGATACTGGTCGAGTACTATTAACAGTTTTTGAAATGAATTAAATTACTTTAATTAATTATGATAACTAAAATCTTGGTTATTTTAGTTTGAAAATTGAGTTATCTTATAATTAAAATTTCATTTTAGTGTAAATTGGACAAATTAATTCTAGTTGGTTGATAATATACTAAGCATCGCACTTCCTTCAATATAAATCACACGTTTGTGAAGCACATTGCGATAAAATCTGAACTAAGAAATTGAAAAATATATGTTTCGATATTACATAATTTACATATTTTTATATGTTTCAAGTGTTTCATACTTAATAATAAACCAAATTATCTTGCCCTTTGTCGTCCTCTGTGAACTTATTAGCTTATGCCCAAAGCTTGTTTCATTTTATGAAGACCTTTCCAATAAGAAACAACTCGACCCCAAAAAAAAAAAAAAAAAAAAAAAAAAAAAAAAAAAAAAAGAAAGAACAAAAGAATGTTCTGTATCGTGTGCAAATGCATAATACCTTTAGGATCCTTCTGTTTGAGGCAGAGAGTAACCATAATCGAGGTTTAATTCGACTTTCATGGATGTCGAACTTGAACAGATCTTTATAACCCTAATTCGACCAAAATTGTAATCAGACTAAAGCAAATCATTTTTCAACTCCAACCGAAATAAATGACAGGATTTTTTTTTTTTCATTATATGTGCTATTTGTCACAAATTTCATGAACTTACGAGTTCACACAAACATTACCTGATTTCACGGTTTGTTTTGGTTGTCGAAAAGTTGAACCTAATTGGACCGTGAAATACAGTTTTAGGTCCATTTGGAAATGTTTTTGTCGGGAAAGAAATGCCATTGAACCAAATTAAACCATAAAAAAAGTTGATGTTAAAATTCGAGTTCATCTTCATTTGTGCAGCAAAAGAGTACTTCATGTTAGCTCCTCTGAAATCAAAATGCAACCGAAGGAGTTCCTTGCTTAATCATGAATTTTCAGACAGTACAAGCAGTTGCTTCCCTTTGAAACAGAGGGTTGGGCTGAAACTAAAATCAAATTGTAATGATGTCCATGCAGTTTCGCACAAATACATGAAGACTTTGCTTGGTCTTCCAAGAGTGCAGATAAAAAAAATTATCTTGACCAAACACCCTTCATATGCTGATAATCAAAAACACTAACATTAACCTCATTCCTTAAGGAGGTTCATACTTACAACTATACTTGGACCTGGATAGGTCCTTAAACTGTCCCGCTTATCGGAGTCAACCCAAAGCATAAAATGGGGTAATGATAAACCGCTGCCCGCTGGGGGCTTGTAACCAAACTTGGTATTCCCCCCGGGCCGGATCCTGACTCTGCTGCACTGGCCTCTTGATGACTGTCAGTTCAGTATCTTGGAACGCTAAACTTGATAGAAGTGTAGATTAGGTACATGTTAAAACCTGACAGTGTAGATAAAAATGAGTAGTGTAGTGCCCAAGGCAAAGTATGCCTGCCATTAGATTAACAAGAAACCCAGATTTTCATATGCTTTAAGAAGGACACCTATTTGAAAGAGTGGCTGAAGATAACTTCAGCATTTTTGGAAGCTCTTCGATAGCTAAGCATATTTTGGCTCACAACAAGTAGTTTCGAAAGAATAGTGGCTCAAACATGTTGTTGTCCATGTCCCATGTTCAAATTAGCCTTGATAATCATCTTCTCCAGCGCAAGTGCATCACCAAGAAGAAACTTAATCAGGGCAAGCAGACGTTCCAACCCAAAATTATCAATGATGATCTCAACTCTCTTGAGATGTTTCGCCAAGCATTGAAATTTCCCCTTTCGTTAACACAAAAAATCTTCTTCATCATAGTTAAAACTTTCTTCCGATTCTTCGTCAAGACTATACTGCACATAGATACCTCATTTAAGAAACTTACTTCACATCACATGCGGATCCATAGAAAATAGAATTTGTTGCCTTACCAAAATTTCTAAAAACAAAAACATTTCATTTGTCCACGGTAGGTGCTAGTTAGTTTTACTTTATTTTAAGTACTAAGAATTTGAACTTTTACACTCATCTACACAATAAAACTATCTTTCTTTCTAGGTGTTCATCACTAATTTGTCAGTTCAAGATCCAAACCCTACATGGCAGCAAAAGAATCTCCAGTATAACACTGTAATTACTTTAGGACATGAACTAAAACGGTTGAAATTAGCCTTGCAAAAAAGTGGAGTAGACTAACAGACTCATTACCAAATTTCATTTGCTGGAACAAATAAAAGTTTGAGATTTATCATTTCTACATGCTTCTGAAGTTTTTATCTCACTTTTTAAACCTTCATGCAAATAGGGAGCCAGCACAAGAAGCGAACTTAAAGTAATACAGCAAAGGAACAAACCATTGATAGGGGGAGGCCAGTCAGGCATATGACTAATTTTTCCAGGCATTGTGAAATTCGCAGGATGTATGCTATCCCAAGAAGGTTCCACTGAGTAATGTCTGCATGTAGCGTCAAACTCTGACATATTGACAATGGCACTGGCACTCCTTCCATCTCCAAAAGGGAAAGTTTCTAAGCACATTGAGCAAGCAACATAGAAAATTTTGATTATAATTTTTCCTATTAGACAGAATAAAAAATGACAAAAATTATAGTCCATCCAGATACGATATCCTTTGACCTTGTCTTCTAGCTGGGAAAAGACCAATAAGGATACTACAAGTAGAAATGAACCAGTGAATCTCTTTAAGAATCAATAATATTAATGTATACTTCTAATGTAAAACTTGTGACCTTTGAAGGATCTAAAAATTCTAATAGTTGGTCTCACAAGATAGTGAACCTCGTTATTGACTAAAGTTTGCAAGTGAATCCGTTCATTGTCATTGTAAAACATTATGAGAATACTCTGTAATACATATTATTGAACAACAACCATATGTGACAAGAGAGCGCGATCTTGTTTTGCCAACCTAAGATGACTAGGTTCATTACTCTATCATATATCCAAATAAATGAATTTTCTCCATAAACTAAAAGAATGATATGAAAAGGTAACCATTTCAAATAATCTCTTTATGCATTTTTCTTGTGAAAATCAAGAGTTTGCAATGCTACATTGATTAGCATCCATAATAATTAGCAATATCTAGTGGCATTCATTGTTCCCAATTGAGTGATCCCAAATATATTATTGGAAATTAAACAGAGGGAAGAAGCTCCAAGGTTCACTATGCGTTGTCATCTTTATAAGTTGAAGCACGAAATTATTAATCTCCTATCTGCCAGCAATTAATTATGCATGTTTTCACAATAATTCCCCATGATGAAAGACGAGAACCAGAGAGAGCTGAGGTTACTCGACCAGCACAACAAAAACCACTAAATAAGTGCTAATCACATACACGATTCGACATGAGTACGTCTTATAAAATGGTAAAAAATATGGAGCTTGTACCTGAAAACACCAAGCCCCAATGGTGATTGTAGTAACTCCGCACAGCTTCTGAAAGGTTTCCTTCAACATTTGGCTGCACATCATCTCGTCACTAGGCAAATCGGTAAGAACTCGAATCGAAAAATCTAACTTGGCTTCCACCAAAGAAGATACATCGCTAAGTCTTAACATGGCATGAGGTTGCCAATCCCCTGATATTCGCAGCAACAGCAAATGCGGGGCCCAAATTTTCTGAATGTTAGAGTCGCTTAAGTTACGAAGTACCAACTCTTTCACACTTGTCGAATCTATCATAATGTTCTTCACGCCCCAACAACCCCACAATTCAAGGGACTCTAGAACAGGGCATCCCCTGAAAATTCCCTCGAGGATATCATCGCTCAACCTTGAAATTGCGATCACCAAGATTTTAAGACAAGGCCACCTAATAGTCCTACCCAACGAGAAACAGCACATCCAGACTTCAAGGCGCACCAACCAACTCCAGCAATACAAGAACCGCGGCAGTATATAAGGCGTCGGCGGCTTAGTAGTCGGCAACAGCCGCAGGCTGAGGTCCTCCACTCGGCGTCCCTCTGCGAAGCGTAGCCAGAGGTCGAACTTGGGGCGGTGGGCCTTCTCGTACTTGAAGCGGATGACGTGGAACCTCTTCACCGTGGGGGAGATGCACTGTATCAGGACGCTGTCGACGAGGGACGAGAAGTCCAAGGTACTGCGAAGCCGGGCTACGATCTCTTCGTCGAAGACCAAGTCGGTGGCGGTGGTCCAAGTGGGCCGCCAGCGCTTGGAGAGGACGCTGGTCTTGACGACGTCTTGGAGGGGCAGAAACGAGAAGATGCGGTGGATCACAGCGTCCGGCAAGGCGCTGATGAGATCCCTAGGGCTCAAAGGAGGAGGTAGAGGTGGGTTTGTTTTGTCGGTGCGATTCGGCCGGTCGCCGGAGGATTTGCGGAGGATGGAGGTCTCCGCCATGCCTATTTACCCCGAGTTTCGAAGGCTCTATCGCAGCGTCTTTTACTGGTATTAGGGCCTTCGTAAGTCCCACTTTGCTTCTCCACGAAGTGTTGTGCTCTTTTCTTGTTTTGGTCGGTAGTGTCCCGTTCTTTCACTCTCTCTCTCTGTCTTCTCCTGGATCCCATTTGTTGACATCTAAATTTTAGCAAACCTAGGTAAATAAAGAAAATAAAAATTACATTTTGAACAAATAAAAGGAAAAGAATGAAAGAAATTGAAGCTAAACCCAAAATCGATTAAGATAATGATCAGATTGATAAATTAAAGGGTAAAGTATAAAAAATTATACTTATCAGGTGAGCTATTTGCAAAAATCAAAACGAACTTAGATGCGTTTTTGATAACGTCAAATCGAAATGTCAATTTGTGATGGCAAATCAGGGCTAAAATTCTGTAATTTCCGTAACCAAGGAAGCACAACTTTCTAAAAATCAATAGTGGTTTTCACTGTACAAGGGCTACAGTTCGTGAGAAAAGGGGGGAATTGAGAAAAATTTTCAGAGCAAAAAAAAAAGTGGGAGTAGTTCTTTCGTTTCGTCAGAATTCAAAATTCAAAGGAAAAAAAAGAGACTTCTTTTGTCTTTGTTTTCGTTAAAAAAGTCAAGCAAAAAGCTTCTGCAGAAAAGTGAAGGGGGCAGACGGGAAGTGACGTCAATCAGTAGGGAAAGAAAAAAAGAAACAAAAAAAGAAAAGAGGAAACGCTACAGTGTCGCCTTCCCCGAAGGGACCTCCCCGATCACTCCCGGTGTGACCGCGCCGTCTAGCACGCCGGCACTGCCTCCGCCAGCCGCTACCGCGCCTCCGCCACCGCCGCTTCGCCGGTCTCCCCGTAAAGCTCGCCGCGACGACCCGATGTCGCGCCTTCCTCGCCGACGCTCCCTGCAACCCGCCGATCCGATGCCAGAGCTATCGCAGCAGCCGCGACCCGATCCCTCGCATCGCAGAGCTGCTGACCACCGCGACGCCAGCCCTCTCTACTCCACCGCCGCTTCGCCATCCTCCCCGCGAAGCTCGCCCCGACGCCGTCACCGATTTGCAGAGCCCGAGCTCCCTGTGGCAGCCGCGACCCGAGCGTCTCGACGCCGCCTCCGCTGTCGGTCTTGCAATCCACAACGCCCGCGTCTGCAGCTCCATCGCCGCGCCTCTGCACCTGCGACCCGCCACTGCCGCTCCGCCGGACTCGCCCGCGTCTGCAGCTCCATCGCCGCACCTCCGACGCCCGCTGCTGCTTCCCCCCCGCGCTCGCGTTGCGCCTCTTCCACCAGCACCACGCCTGCGCTGCTCCGCCGGACTCGCCACCCTTGCACCGCCGGTCCCCTCGCGCTATCGCGTTGCCACTCGCCGGAGTCCCGACGCCTGCCACTGTCCGTCCGGCACCCCACCAACGCTGCTGCAAGTCTCCTCCTTTAGGTAGTTTATTTTTTTAGTTTTATTTTTATTTCTCTCTTTTGCCTATTTTATGTTATTTTATTGTGTTTTAAATTTTGTTATTATTGTTTAAGTTAGAATATGGTTTGTCAATGTTAATACTTGTGCATTTTGTAGGCATTATCAGTAGGAATGTTGTTCGGAATTATTATAATTATTAATTTGATCCGAGAGACATTGGATCATTTTTTTAATTATTTTAATTGTTGGGCTTTTTAGTGGAATCTCAATTATTAAATCACAATGATTATTTAATTTGGTCTGTAAGACTTCGGATCAGATTTGTAATTATTTTGATCTCTTTGTTGTGATATTAGGGTTAGAATAACCGTTAATTTGACCTGTGAGACAACATGTTACTTTTTCAATTATTTTAATCCTTTATTTTGTTGATAGCTTAGATTTAATATTTATTTAATAATTACTTATCTTTAAAAAAACTAAAAAAATCAAAAAATCAAAATTTTGCATGAGCATATAGGTTTAGTAAATCAAACATGTAGGTTTAATAAATTAGAATTTCTTAGGATTACATTTTTAGGGTTGCATTTTTAGAATAAGTTAGGATTGGACCTAAGTTAATTTTTAGATAATGTTCGCACATTTTAATTATCTTATTTTTTCAAAAAATAGTTTTCTAAGATAAGATAGGGTTTAAGTTAAATTAATCCCTAGAATAAATTAGAAAATTATCCATTTTTAGATAGTTTAAATAGGGTTTTTATTAATTCTGAATTTCAATTAAAAAATACAAAAATACTAGGTGCATGTTAATTAGTTCGCATAATAATATCATTTAATCAGAATTTGTTCATTAGTGAAGTTAGGTCATGAGATGCATAATAACTAGTTTGCATAATAGGCCAATTTAATTAGAATTTGCATATTTATAAGATTGAGTCATTTAATTAAAAAATGCATTTTTTATAAAATAATTCTAATTTTCAAGAAAACTCAAAAAAAAAAATTGTTTACTTTGTGTGATGCAATTTATTTATTGAAATGTTTGAACATCCGTGTGGTCACGTTTTTGCATAGTATTAATTTAGGTCAAAATAAATCAGCTGCCTACAAAAAACATTTTTGAAAATAAAAAGAATGGTACCGAAATGGTATTAGAGGAATCTAATGTAACTAAGTCCTCGTACCCTTAGTCTCTGGTTCGTAGGAGTAAAGTAATTCTCCCATTATTTTACTTAGGTGTCTAATCGACCTAGCATAAACTGATTAGTGGCGATTCCTAAATAAAATCCATTTGCATGTTAAGAAATTTGAACCTAAGTCGCGAATTGATATGGATTTGGGAGAGCCCGGGTTAAGTCTAGGCTTAATAATCCATTAGCCAAAGCTTAGGTGGTTCACACCCGAAAAATTGGTCGCGACACCATTTTCCTTTCCTCTTCTTTGCTTTTGATACTGTCGAGATTGTCTTCCTTCCCATAGAAGCTCTGACCATTGCCGTCACTGAAGGGCCTTCGCTACACAGGCGTCGCCAGGAAAGTGTCTTGCCTCCCCTCATTACCACCACCGCTGTCTTATGTCCTTAGACCTTTAGTCTTGTCGTGCCCTTCTCCGTCGCTCGTCTTCGCTTCGCTTCTGTTTCCTTCGTCTTTTCGGGTGTTGCTCGAATTGCCGGAGAGTTTCTGGCTAGAGCAAAGCCTATGAGGCCCAGCATCATCGTTGGGCCTTCAAACAGGTACGGCATTGGCAGGCCAGTGCTAAAGCGATCAATGGAAATAGGGAGCAGAGAGGGACATACCTACGAGAGAGAACGATAAACAAGAAGAAAGAAAATGGGACCAAAGAGAAAAGAGTGAGAAGAAAACATACGGAATGCCATAGACCTAACGAAAAAAAGGAACTTAAAAAAAAGAAAAGGCGGGACTCAGATTAATATTGTCAACAGTGGAAAAAGTGCCGCCCTTAACTTTTTACTTTTCTATTTACACAATAATCATAACTGACTGACGGACTGAGTTCTGAGCGAGAGCAGTTAAAATAAACTTTGGAATAATTTGGCCTCTTTAACGAGCATAGTTTTTCTTTTGTGCTTTTTCTTTTCCAATTTTCACAGAAATTTTGTTTCGCAACGGTCAATCAGTTTCCTTTGTACAGTCAAGTCAATTTGGCATCGTGTATTAAGCAAAATTCTTTCTTGATGCCACGTGGCGTTCAATTTAAAGGAGAAAAGAGAGAAAAATAGAGGGATAAACTCATTTGAAGCTTAATTGTTTCAACAAAATAAATATTATCGAAAGGAAAAAATGGAAGCCCAGAAGCCACGCCCCTACTAAGAAAAAGAACAACCAAACACCCATCAAGGTAAAACGAAAGATTACGCACCATTTGATGCCTTTAAGAAAGTTGCTCGGCTTTGATCAATTCTGAACTGTTTGTGAAAATGATAGGCTCTTTAAGGGGGACATCGAGCTGAATCGCAGCGACACGGGCCATGAATAACACGGAATCTCAGAAGAAATGCGGAAAAAAGAAATTAATTTGATAATAGGATAATCTAAGTATAACATCCAGAAGTTGAATTTTTCTGAATCAATTTTAATTTTACGATGGTTAGTTCCCAATATCATATAATATCGCATCGATTTCAATTCATGTGGTGTTAAAAGATTATAAATCATAGACAACTTGACGATTGTGGAGCATGAATTCTTAGTCACCGGTCACGGACTATTAACAGTTTTTGAAATGAATTATACTTATAAATTTCGATGAAAATTTCTTTAATTAATTATCATAATTAACATCTGCAAGCTTGAATTTTTCTTAATCAGTTTTAACTTAAATCCTAATATCATATCATATTGCATTGATTTCTATTCTTGTTATGTTGAAGATTATAAGTCATAGAAAACTTGATGATTGTGGAACAAGAATTCTTAGATACTGGTCGAGTACTATTAACAGTTTTTGAAATGAATTAAATTACTTTAATTAATTATGATAACTAAAATCTTGGTTATTTTAGTTTGAAAATTGAGTTATCTTATAATTAAAATTTCATTTTAGTGTAAATTGGACAAATTAATTCTAGTTGGTTGATAATATACTAAGCATCGCACTTCCTTCAATATAAATCACACGTTTGTGAAGCACATTGCGATAAAATCTGAACTAAGAAATTGAAAAATATATGTTTCGATATTACATAATTTACATATTTTTATATGTTTCAAGTGTTTCATACTTAATAATAAACCAAATTATCTTGCCCTTTGTCGTCCTCTGTGAACTTATTAGCTTATGCCCAAAGCTTGTTTCATTTGATGAAGACCTTTCCAATAAGAAACAACTCGACCCAAAAAAAAAAAAAAAAAAAAAAAAAAAAAAAAAAAGAAACAACAAAAGAATGTTCTGTATCGTGTGCAAATGCATAATACCTTTAGGATCCTTCTGTTTGAGGCAGAGAGTAACCATAATCGAGGTTTAATTCGACTTTCATGGATGTCGAACTTGAACAGATCTTTATAACCCTAATTCGACCAAAATTGTAATCAGACTAAAGCAAATCATTTTTCGAGTCCGACCGAAATGAATGATGGGATTTTTTTTTTCATTATATGTGCTATTTGTCACAAATTTCATGAACTTACGAGTTCACACAAACATTACTTGATTTCACGGTTTGTTTTGGTTGTCGAAAAGTTGAACCTAATTGGACCGTGAAATACAGTTTTAGGTCCATTTGGAAATGTTTTTGTCGGGAAAGAAATGCCATTGAACCAAATTAAACCATAAAAAAAGTTGATGTTAAAATTCGAGTTCATCTTCATTTGTGCAGCAAAAGAGTACTTCATGTTAGCTCCTCTGAAATCAAAATGCAACCGAAGGAGTTCCTTGCTTAATCATGAATTTTCAGACAGTACAAGCAGTTGCTTCCCTTTGAAACAGAGGGTTGGGCTGAAACTAAAATCAAATTGTAATGATGTCCATGCAGTTTCGCACAAATACATGAAGACTTCACTTAGTCTTCCAAGAGTGCAGATAAAGAAAATTTTCTTGACCAAACACCCTTCATATGCTGATAATCAAAAACACTAAAATCAACCTCATTCCTTAAGGAGGTTCATACTTACAACTATACTTGGACCTAGACAGGTCCTTAAACTGTCTCGCTTATCGGAGTCAACCCCAAGCATAAAATGGGGGTAATGATAAACCATCGGGGGCTTATAACCAAACTTGATATTCCCCCCGGGCCAGATCCTGACTCTGTTGCACTGGCCTCTCGATGACTACTAGTCCAGTATCTTGAAATACTAAACTTGAGGGAAGTGTAGATTAGGTACATGTTAAAACCTGACAGTGTAGATAAAAATGAGTAGTGTAGTGCCCAAGGCAAAGTACACCTGCCATTAGATTAACAAGAAACCCAAATTTTCATATGCTTTAAGGACACCTATTTGAAAGAGTGGCTGAAGATAACTTCAGCATTTTTGGAAGCTCTTCGATAGCTGAGCATATTTTGGCTCACAACAAGTAGTTTCGAAAGAAC
The DNA here is from genome assembly GCA_016097545.1 of Eucalyptus victrix. Classification (NCBI taxonomy): domain Eukaryota; kingdom Viridiplantae; phylum Streptophyta; class Magnoliopsida; order Myrtales; family Myrtaceae; genus Eucalyptus; species Eucalyptus victrix. Next base: position 54,783,177 of record CM027839.1, on the reverse strand, counting down.
AGTGGCTCGCACATGTTCTTGTCCATGTCCCATGTCCAAATTAGCCTTGATAATCATCTTCTCCAGCGCAAGTGCATCACCAAGAAGAAACTTAATCAGGGCAAGCAAACGTTCCAACCCAAAATTATCAATGGTGATCTCAACTCTCTTGAGATGTTTCGCCAAGCATTGAAATTTCCCCTTTTGTGAACACAAAAAATCTTCTTCATCATAGTTAAAACTTTCTTCCGATTCTTCATCAAGACTATACTGCACATAGATACCTCATTTAAGAAACTTACTTCACATCACATGCGGATCCATAGAAAATAGAATTCGTTGCCTTACCAAAATTTCAAAAAACAAAAACATTTCATTTGTCCACGGTAGGTGATAGTTAGTTTTACTTTATTTTAAGTACTAAAGAATTTGAACTTTTAAACTCATATACACAATAAAACTATCTTTCTTTCTAGGTGCTCATCGCTAATTTGTTAGTTCAAGGTCCAAACCCTACATGGCAGCAAAAGAATCTCCAGTATAACACTGCAATTACTTTTGGACATGAACTGAAACGGTCTAAATTGGCCTTGCAAAAAAGTGGAGTAGACTAACAGACTCATGACCAAATTTCATTTGCTGGAACAAATAAGAGTTTGAGATTTATCATTTTTACATGCTTCTAAAGTTTTAACTCACTTTTTAAACATTCATGCAAAGAGGAAGCCAGCACAAGAAGCGAACTTAAAATAATATAGCAAAGGAACAAACCATTGATAGGGGGAGGCCAGTCAGGCATATGACTAATTTTTCCAGGCACTGTGAAATTCGTAGCATGTATGCTATCCCAAGAAGGTCCCACTGAATAATGTCTACATATAGAGTCAGACTCTGACATATTGACAATGGCGCTGGCACTCCTTCCATCTCCAAAAGGGAAAGTTTCTAAGCACATTGAGCAAGCAACATAGAAAATTTTGATTATAATATTTCCTGTTCAACATGAATAAAGAATGACAAAAATTGTAGTCCATCCAGATTTTGACCCTGTCTTCCGGTTAGGAAAAGACCAATGAGGATACTACAAGTAGAAATGAACCGGTGAATCTCTTTAAGAATCAAGAATATTAATGTATACTTCTCGTGTAAAATTTGTGATCTTTGAAGGATCTAAAAATTCTAATAGTTGGTCCCAGGAGACACTGAACCTCATTATTGACTAAAGTTTGCAAGTGAATCCGTCCATTGTCAATGTAAAATATTCTGAGAATAATATGTAATATATATTATTGAACAACAGCCATATGTGACGAGAGTGCGATCTTGTTCTGCCAACCTAAGATGACTGGGTTCATTACTCTATCATATATTCAAATAAATGAATTTTCTCCATAAACTGAAAGAATGAAATGAAAAGGTAACCATTTCAAATAATCTTTTTACGCATTTTTCTTGTGAAAATCAAGAGTTTGCAATGCTACATTGATTAGCATCCATAATAATTAGCAATATCTAGTGGCATTCATTGTTCCCAATTGAGTGATCCAAATATATTATTGGAAATTAAACAGAGGGAAGAAGCTCCAAGGTTCACTAGGCGTTGTCATCTTTATAAGTTGAAACGCGAAATTATTAATCATCCTATCTGCCAGCAATTAATTATGCATGTTTTCACAATAATTCCCCATGATGAAAGACGAGAACCACAGAGAGCTGAGGTTACTCGACCAGCACAACAAACACCACTATGTAAGTGCTAATCACATACACGATTCAACATGAGTACGTCTTATAAAATGGTAAAAAATATGGAGCTTGTACCTGAAAACACCAAGCCCCAATGGTGATTGTAGTAATTCCGCACAGCTTCTGAAAGGTTTCCTTCAACATGTGGCTGCACATCATCTCGTCACAAGGCAAATCGGTAAGAACTCGAATCGAAAAATCTAACTTGGCTTCCACCAAAGATGATACATCGTTAAGTCTTAACTTGGCATGAGGTTCCCAATCCCCTGATATTCGCAGCGACAGCAAATGCGGGGCACAAATTGTCTGAATGTTAGAGTCGCATAAGCCAAAGAGTACCAAATTTTTCACACTTGTCGAATCTATCATAATGTTCTTCACGCCCCAACAACTCCCCAATTGAAGGGACTCTAGAACAGGGCATCCCCTGAAAATTCCCTCGAGGATATCATCGCTCAACCTTGAAACTACGATCACCAAGATCTTAAGACAAGGCCACCTAATACTCCTACCCAACGAGAAACAGCACACCCAGACTTCAAGACGCACCAACCAACTCCAGCAATACAAGAACCGCGGCAGTATATAAGGCGTCGGCGGCTTAGTAGTCGGCAACAGCCGCAGGCTGAGCTCCTCCACTCGGCGCCCCTCTGCGAAGCGTAGCCAGAGGTCGAACTTGGGGCGGTGGGCCTTCTCGTACTTGAAGCCGATGACGTGGAACCTCTTCACCGTGGGGGAGATGCACTGTATCAGGACGCTGTCGATGAGGGACGAGAAGTCCAGGGTACTGCCACGCCGGGCTACGATCTCTTCATCGAAGACCAAGTCGGTGGCGGTGGTCCAAGTGGGCCGCCAGCGCTTGGAGAGGACGCTGGTCTTGACGACGTCTTGGAGGGGCAGAAACGAGAAGATGCGGTGGATCACAGCGTCCGGCAAGGCGCTGATGAGATCCCTAGGGCTCAAAGGAGGAGGTAGAGGTGGGTTTGTTTTGTCGGTGCGATTCGGCCGGTTGCCGGAGGATTTGCGGTGGATGGAGGTCTCCGCCATGCCTATTTTCCCCGAGTTTCGAAGGCTCCATCGCAGCGTTTTTTTCCTACTATTATAGCCTTCGCAAGTCCCGCTTTGCTTCTCCACGAAGTGTTGTCCTCTTTTCTTGTTTCGGTCGGTAGTGTCCCGTTCCTTTTCCTCTCTCTCTTTTTCTCTCTTTTCTCCCTGGTGCCATTTTCCTTTCCTCTTCTTTACTTTTGACTCTCTCGAGATTGTCTTCCTTTACATCGAAGCTCCGACCATCGCCATCGCTGTCGCCTTTCGAAGGGCCTCTGCTACACAGGCGTTGCTAGGAAAGTGTCTCCTCTCCAGTCATCACCGCCGCTATCTTCTCTCCTTACACCTACAGTCTTGTCTTGTTGTGCCCTTTTCCATCGCTCGTCTATGCTTCGCTTCTGTTTCCTTCGTCTCCTTGGGTGTTGCTCGAATTGCCAGAGAGTTTCCGGCTAGAGCAAAGCCTATGAGCCCCAGCATCCCGTCGGGCCTTCAAACAGGTACGGCACGGGAGAGTGCCCCGGCGACCGGCATAAGGCCATTGGTCAACGGTCAATCAGTTTTCATAGAAATTTTGTTTCTTGGCCAAGTGAGGGGGTGCATGACAACCCAAAATTTCTGTTCCGAAATAGCGCATTTTCGGAAAGAGAGCTGCTTTTGGAAGTAAATTCGTTTGAAAAACCTATTTAGTTTTTTTATTTTTGGAATAGATTTCTATTCCAAAAATAAATTTGGAAAGAGAAATCGAGAAAGTAAAATTTTTTATTTCGATTTCTAGAAAAAAAATCAGAAATAATTTATCTCACTAAACCCTAATTTCAGTAAATCCTCCATCATCTCCTCTACTCCTCCTCCTCCGACTCTCCTCATTTTATTAAAAATAAAAATAAAAATATTAAAATAAATAAATTATTTTTATTTATCATTTTATTTTTATTTTATTAAAAATAATTTATTTATGATAAATAAATATAAATTTATTAAATTTATTTTATTTACCTTGAGTGTTTTGCCAAATAATTTTTTTTTTATTTTTTTAATTCATTTTTAAATAAATTTATTCGTAAAATAAAATAAAATAGAATAAATAAAAAAATTATTTTCAAGGATATTTTATTTTAAAATAGAATTATATTTTTATTTTATTTTTTATGATTTATTTTATTTTATTTTATTTTATTCATTATTTTTTTTGTTACTAAATCATTTTTATTTTATTTTTATATTAAAGGTTGTCTAATTTGTCGGTTGTCGCCGCCGTCCGTCCGAAAGGAAGAAATTTTGTACCGTTATCAAATGAATTTCCATTTTTAGAATATAAATTTTGTGTCATTATCAAACGGTTATTTTTGTTTGGAAACTCTTCTAGAAATAGAAATAGAAAAATCTATTTCTGTTCCAAAAACTATTTCTGGAACAGAATGGTTGTTATATGCGCCCTGAGTGATCAATGGTCAATCAGTTTCCTTTGTACAGTCAAGTCAATTTGGCATCGTGTATTAAGCAAAATTCTTTCTTGATGCCACGTGGCGTTCAATTTAAAGGAGAAAAGATAGAAAAATAGAGCGATACACTTCCAGCAAAATAAATATTATCGAAAGTAAAAAATGGAAGCCCAGAAACCACGCCCCTACTAAGAAAAAGAACAACCTAACACCCATCAAGGTAAAACGAAAGATTACGCACCATTTGATGCCTTTAAGAAAGTTGCTCGGCTTTGATCAATTCTGAACTGTTTGTGAAAATGATAGGCTCTTTAAGGAGGGACATCGAGCTGAATCGCGGGCCGTGAATAACACGGAATCTCAGAAGAAATACGGAAAAAAAAAAATTAATTTGATAAAAGGATAATCTAATTTTATGAATGGTTACATCCTAATATCATATAATATCGCATCGATTTCAATTCATGTGGTGTGAAAAGATTATAAATCATAGACAACTTGACGATTGTGGAGCAAGAATTCTTAGTCACCGGTCACGGACTATTAACAGTTTGTGAAATGAGTTATACTTATAAATTTCGATGAAATTTCTTTAATTAATTATCATAATTAATATCTTGATTATTTAGTTGGAGAATTGATTTATCTTATAATTTAAGTTTCGTTTAATTCAATAATTTAATATTTGGGAAATTAATTTTAGTATGGAGCATCGCACTTCATTTAATTTAAATCACATGTTTGTGAGGAACAAAAAAATCACTCAATGTTTTCCGTTTATGATTTTGCTTTTAAATTTGAAGCTAAAAAAAAATGAAAAAAATAATAATATATGGTTCCACGTTACATTATTTAAAACCAAGCCGTTGGTTAAACTATTTCTTCACTTCTTTGGCTATGGTGCCTACTCATGGTTTTAGGAATTATCCATTATGGCGTCACTCCGCTCTTTTTTTGAGAATCGCAGTACTATTCAAATAGCCTAGAATTCTATATTTCATGAGGACACCAAACACATTAAGACTCTCTTATCATTTTATTTGTCATCATATCCATAGTGGTATTATCAATCTTCTTTGCACCTCCTTTGCAGATCAACTACATGATTTTTCACTGAAACACATCCACCCGAGTGTAATAAATAAATTGCTTCTTTGTTCTAAAAACAACTCAAGAAACAAACTTTTTTTCGCCTTTATTTCTTTCCTTTTCTCCTGCTCCTCTTCTTCCCCTAGTTGGTTGCTAGCCTCGGTGATGGCCTATTGATTGGCAATTAGCTAGAGAAGGCCCGACAACCTCACCCCCGGGGAGGTTGCTTGGAGCTCACCGGCACCAATGAGGACCCCTGGAGCCTCACCTAGCAACAGCGAGGCTCGATCTCGCTCGAGCACGGTGAGGTTAGTGTTGCTTGGATGGGAGAGGCCGACCTTGCGGTGACCAAGCAAGATCGAGCCTTGCCGTTGCTAGTTGAGGCTCCAAGGGGCCTCATCGGTTGGCGTTGCTTGGGTGGGTGAGGCTGACCTCGTGGTGGCCAAATGAGGTCTAGCCTCGCCATGGCTCGGCGAGGTCACTTCACGTAGTTATGATGAGGCTTGAGGGAACCTCACTGATGGCTAGCTAGGCGCCCCCAAGGTCGCCGACCTCACCGACTCTTGTTTGGCCAATTGCCAACTGGCCATGGCCAAGGTCGGCGATTGGCTAGAGGGAGAAGAAGAAAAAGAAAAAAGAAAGGAAAAAAAGAGAGAAATGTAATAAAATTATTCATAAATTAAAAGAAATTCTAAATCACAAAAATATTTGAGATCGTACCAAATACATTTTTGTTCAAATAATAGAAATTATGTACAGTTATCAAATACCTTCAAATACTCATAAATTCATATAAGGAATAGAAAAAAAAAAAACTGTTTCTGAACAAAAATTAATTTCAAAAATAAAAATGTTACCATACACACTCCTTGCGACTTAGCTTCCAAAACTCAAGTTGGTCTCAAAATTGCCGTCTTAAGTTGAGGTGGGATGTCAATGTATATTGTATGTACTATTTGTAGTAGTCCCACTGGTTCTATGTCTTTGCCCTCCAGCTTCTCGTATACTTGAAAAAAGAGCGAATAACTCTCGTCTCATTTTTTTCTATCAATGAAATCATAGATCATTTCATGATTTATCAAAAAGAATCCCTCTTTCTTAATGACTCTTCTTAGGGAATAGAATCTGTTTTCTAAGAGCTCAGGGGAAGGTAGCAAAGAGGAGTAGAGCCGCGGCTGCCCAAGCAAGCGAAGAATAATAAGCCAAAAATGATTCTGCAACTAGGCCCCTTCAACTACTTAAGCGCAAGATAGGAGATAATGGAGGAGCATGCCAGAAGAAAAGAGGCGTTCTAAATATTTTTAAATGTTTCAAGTGTTTCACACTAAATAATAAATCAAATCATAAGTGCTGCATAATATACGAAACATCAAAAACTGAAAGTAGAAAAATGTGTACAAGTTGAAGAGGTTGAAATCTGCATTTTCAGAAAGTGATAAGCTGCTCATGAACAAAATGAAAGGGCATATAATAACCGCTTTAACGTGGTTAGTTTACATTAAATTTCATATTTATTTGTGTAACTTAAAATAGGACCTTAATGTATATTTCATACATAAAAATAATTAGTTTTACCTTAAAAAAATTATCCAAGCTTGAAATCTTATATTACTAGACAAGTCCTAAAACTTGCAACAATAACGCATTTGAGCCACAGCACTTATGTTTCATGCATTTAAGTACTCAAACAGGCAACTTTAATGCACTTGAATCTATTCGTTAACTCTATCAATTGTAGATTGAGAGAAAAGGTCACGCGACTTTCTTTTTTTCTTATAATAAATCTCATAACCATTAGTGTTAAAATATGCCACATGAATGACCAATAAAACCTAACGGATGGGAAAACTAATGATTTCATAGTTTGTTTCGGTTTTCCAAAAGTTGAACCAAATGCAGTATATTGCAAACTTTTTCGTCGGTAAAAAATTTTCTCAAACCATAACACTAATATTAACCTCTTCACTTGAGAGATTCATATTTACAACTAGAATAAAACTTGTAACAGGGCAAATTAGGTACATGTTACAAACTTAATTACCACCACACTTCATTTAACTTTACTGTCAAAAGAGAGTGAATCCTAATTAGCAGCGAAATGCACCAGGGCAACATACGCTTGCCATGAGATCAATGAGAAACCCGAACTTTCATATGCTTTTATGAGGATTCACTCTCCAGCACAAGTGCAATCCCAAGAAGAAACTTAATCAGAGCGAGCAGAGCAGATGTTTTGACCCAAAACTATTAGCTTCCAAATTGGTGATATCTTGCTAAACCTTGAAAGTTCCCCTTCCATGAACACAAAAGATCTTCATTGAAGTTAAAAAGTTCTTCAAACTCTTCATCAAGCTTAAACTGCACATAGATACTCAGATTGAGAAACTTACTTCACATTAGATGCAGATCCACAGCAAAAAAAATAAAAAATGGCTCACTAATAGTTCAAACAAACATCTTTCATTTGTCCACTAGTTAGTTTTACTTTACAACATGTCTAAATCAACTTAAGCTCTTAAACTCGTCTACACATAAAATATGTTCTCTTTCTAAGTGCTCATCGCTAAACTCTTAGTTCCAGATCCTAAGGCTACATTGCATCCAAAGAACCTCTAGGACAACACTGTTACTTTAAGACGATAACTAAAAGAGCTTACTATTGCCTAAACAAATGTTGAGTTGACCAACAGAGGCATGAGCAAATTTCAATTGCTGGAATAAATAAGAGATCAAGATTGATCACCCTTATGTGCCTCTAATTTTTAATTTTTTTTTTCATTTTTCCTTTTTTTTTTTTAATTTTTTCTTTCCTTCTTCTGGTCTTCTTCTTCGTGCGTTCTCTGCACGCGAAGCCACCTTCTCTCCTACACTCTTTTCCACCGAAACTCATCGACCAAACCAACGCCATTTTAAACGAGCCTCACCACCCTTTGTCGCCGGCACCGACACCGCCCGCGCTTAGGCCATGGCCGAGCCGACACCCGCTCTCTCACCTATATGAATAAGGAGGAAGACGGGACACAACTTGCGCAATAATAAGCCCAAATCACGACAATGTAAACTCGAAATGGACGAAACAAAAGCGTGTAAAACAGCGACAAAACACATCTAGCAACGGTGGCCGCCTATAATGGACGAAGGTTCAAGGATAGTCATGCGGGCTTCACTCAGGCATTTATACGAACAGTTCGCGAGCTTTTACGAAAATGTTAAGATTTCCAACTCAACCGGGACTCGAAATGGGACTAGGATTCTCGAAAAACGACCAAAAACAACAGAGACTTGACTAAAGACCTACGGGGGCCGGAGGAACCGAAGCTCGTGCGAACGGGCCGGTCACGAGCTGCGGTCCGGCGCCCTACAAAAAAGAGCATGCATGACCCGAGAAAACCTACCTGGTTTAGCTCGGTGGGGGTGCCGCGGCGGACCGTGGCTAACGGAGGGGCCACCTACGATGGCGGAGCACTCTGTCTCTCTCTCGAGCTCTCTCGAGCTCCCTCTCGCTCACTCTCTCAATCGCTCGCTCCTCTCCTCCTCCCCCTCACTCTCGGGGTCACGCTCTCTTTTGAAGGCACCCGGCCAGTGCACATGGCTTCTGGCATCACCAGCTCGCTGTTCGGCCTGGCCCCGACACGCGGATCGCGCTGCCCTCTGCTGCTCTCTGCTGCTCGCCATCCTATCCTCTCTCTGACCTGTACTCTTCTTTTTCCAGAGGCGTGACCGGCGTGAGGATGAAGAAGAACACCACGCGGGCTGGGCTTGGAGAAAAGGAAATGAAGCTAGGCTTGCCCCAGGCGAAAAGACCTACAAAGGATAGGAGAAAAGAAAACAAAAGGATCGGGCCAAGCCCGGTGCCCGGTCCGCTTTTATACATATATAATTTTCGATTTTTTTGAAAATTTTAATAATTAGTGATAGTAATACTAATGCTTTAATGAAAATTATTTTTTGGCAAGAGTTTAAAAATCAATATCTAATTTTTTACGCGATTAAATCCTAAATATCCTAAATAAAATGATAAAATTTAAGTGTTCTGCATCTCCATTAAATTATTTTGTTCATTAAATGAAATTATTTTCCCAATATGCCATGACTTATATTCTCCAACTATCCTACCTTATCCCTTGTCCATCGTCGCCCACATCACTAACCAAAAAAACTATCCTTCATATTAAAATCATACTTTTGCACACATTCAAATTTTCAATAGAAAGTTAAGGCATCTAAAAATGATGTGACGAGTAGCATCTACTATAATTAGTGATATCTACTGGCATTCATTGTCAGAAATTAAACAGAGTGAAGGGGCTCCAAAGTTCACAAAATTGTCTATGTTTTAACTTGGAAAACAAAGTTATGAATCATTTCATCTATCAATAACTAATTCCATATGCGTTCACAATGATTCCCCTTGATGAAAGACTAAAATGCCATGGAGAGCTAAGGTCAATCAAAGATGATATATTATCAAGTTTGAACTCGGCGTCAGTCCCAGCTGCAACCATCGAAAGCAAATGCAGGGCCGGAATCTTCTCCACGTTAGATAAACCGGTGAGCACCAACTGTTTCACACTCGGTGAATTTATTACAATGTTCTTCGCAGCCCAGCAGCTGCGCAACATAAGGGTCACTAAAACAGGACTTCCCTGATGATTCCAACTCCACATATGCCATCGACAAGAACTCGAGACAAGGCAACCTAGTGGTAGTACCCAACGAGAAACGGCACCAACTGATTTCCAGGCGCACCAACCAACTCGAGCAATGCAAGAACGGCCGCACTACATACACGAACCGCGACTTGGTGGTGATCAGCTCCACACGGCACCCCACCACAAAGCGGAGCCAGAAGTCGAGCTTGGCGCGGTCGGCCTCGTACTTAAAGTTGGGGATGTGGAACCTCTTCATTGCAGGCGAGGTGCACTGGATCAGGATGCTGTCGAGGATGGACCGGAAGTCCGAGGAGCAGGCTACGTGATTGCGAGGCCGGAATCCATAGAAGACTAGGTGGGTGGTGGTGGTCCACGTGGACCGCCACTGCCTGGAGAGGACACTGGTCTTGACGATGTCTTTGAGCGGCAGAAACGAGAAGATGTGGTGGATCACAGCGTCCGGCAAGGCGCTGATGAGATCCCCAGGCTCGAAGGAGAAGGAGGAGGTCGGTTCCCTTGGGTGCAATCCGGCCGGTCGTCGGAGGATCTACGGTGGATGGCGCCGTGGACGTTGGTATCCGCCATGGAATTTAATTTCTAGGGTTTCTACGGATTATACCGCGAATTTTCTAAGGACTTTTCTTTTAATTTTACCTTTTATACGGTGATTAAGATATCTTTTAAGGCAATTTTGTAGAGTAACATGATAAAAAGAGAGATAATAAATCATAGAGAGAGATGAGAGTATTTTGGTAAATTAACTGGAAAAAAGGAATGTATCAACTAAAATAGGGATGAAAATAGTGAGAAAATTTTAAATAATGGTCTAAAGTGCTTTCATTTTTTTCAAATAAGGATTCGAAATTGACATTATTTCAAATAAAAATCAGAAGTGCCATCATTTTATCAAATATTAACATGAAGTGGATATATTTCAAATAAGAACTATGATCAATCTTAAATAAGGGCTTGAATTCACGAGTTTGTAAATGGCAATATTATCTTTTTAAAATTTTCCTTTTTTTTTCTTTTTTTTTTCATAAAAACAAACTAAATAAAACTAAAAGAATTGAAAAATAAAAGGGAAAAAACATTGCTGCCTCATCGCCGGTGGGGTGGCGACGATGGCCGACGGGGTTGCCAATGCCTAGGTGAGGGCTAGCGACCTTTGTCAACCAAAGACGAGAGCTAGTAGGCCCTTGCCCCCTTTAAATGAGGGCTGTTAAGCCTATGTGAGGGTTAGTGACCCTCACCCAAATCTAGAAATAGGTTGCGACCCTCTCATGTCCGTTACCTTTGGTCGGCAGTGGCCGTCGACTCTTGCCTAATCATCGACGACCTTGCTGGCCATCGCTACCACCCATTAACAATGGGGCGGTGGTCACAAGCTAAATTTTCCTTTCCTTTTTTTTTAAAATTTTTTTAAGTTTTAATATAATTAAAATTAAAATTAAGTTGCCCTTGATCAGCTAGAGTTTTTTGCCGACCAACAAGCTAGCAAGGCTAGGCCCTTATTTGAAACAACACCATAATCATTTCAGGCCCTTCTTTGAAATTAATATAACCATTTTAGACATTTATTTAAAACAAAGTTCATTTTAGGTTCTTATTTAAGAAAATGAAAACACTTAAGGTCTTTACTTCGAATTTTCCTTGAAATCACTCTTTAGTTTTTATATGGTGATTGAGATTTTTTTAACTCTTTTCCTATTTATTTATTTTTGGTTGAAATTTCCTTCGTCGGAATTTTTGTTCTTTGACCTCTTCGTGCAGGCTTGACTAACACTAAATGATCTGATTGGAAATACAAATTAGAATATTTCAACGTGAAAAAACAATGGGAGGACCAAAATAGAATTTAAGCTCGAAGGAAAATGGTCATATACGCACAGGAAAAACAAATCGGCTTTTTGGTGATCGATCGGGTGAGATTTGGTCGATGAAAATAATCCAAATCATTAGACAATCAACAGCTATACGGCATACACATCCACATCTGTTACTCATTGATAGCAATGCAATACCGACATCGATGAGGTGTTAAGAGATGTCAGACGAAGACTTATCCATGGAATATGATAGGGTTAATCATCTTAGAATTTGGCTAAGCATTGGAAATAAGCATAGAACATATAGAATTAGGGACATTGAATGAAGGCACTATATGTATCTAGTGAAGACGAGTCATAGCGAGAATTAGTTGTGATTGTACCTTTTTTCGTACTTTCACTGTGTATCTTTGCAAAGCGTGGAAATTGAAATTCACACTTGAAATTAAATCGTCTCCACCTCAACTCTCTTAAAAATGTAGGAATTCAAACCTCACTTCCCTGTGGGAAATGTGACCACTAGAGCAAATTGATAAGTTGTGATTGTACTAGTAACTACTTGTGAGTGATTGTGGCTTGTGGGCTACAAATAACCATGATTTCAACGTAACTAGCACAATAACTACATTGACTTTCCAGTTTCCAATGTTTTTTTTTTTGACTATATACATTAATTTTGTTCAAGTCCTTCAACTACTTCATCTGAAATCTAGAACGTAAAATTTGAGGATATTCCTAGTTTAGAAGGGAAGAATAATATTCTCTTACCAATAAAGGGTGTAAGGTGTGCAGAAATCAATATGTTAAAATAAGAAACGTAGCTTTTATTTTTGCACATTCCATTCTCTTTATTTCCGGTTCGTATTTTATTATCAGTGCATTTCATTTCCCTTCGCACATGCCAAATACATTCCTATCCAAAATCACCATGACCCATGTTCAAGAATCCATTTGTTGGTGAAAGATATTTCGCCATTTGGGTGAACGTCATACTTAATGAAACATAGGTATGAAGTAATCAACCGATATATATAAACAAATGCACGTCCATCAAACGCTAGGATAAAGAATCCCTATCGTCCCTCGTTCCTAACTCTCTTTCCCCCGTCTACTTCATCATAGCTGTCGCACACTTGCCACTCAGTCCCCTGTACCTCCGACCATACTTTGAGTCGCGTCACCACCTGCCAAGGCCGACAATTTTGGATGTGATCTGTTTGCATGACTCAAAGGTAAGCGTGTTCGATTGAAGCTTAATCAATTCGCGGTCATGAACAAATCAACCCGTTTAGACACAAATGATGAATATGTTCGTGGATAGAACCTCTCAATGCTTTTATCACTTTCAGACACTTTTAATTAAACAAGTTAAAATTTACCAAGGTCGACATCACATGTTTAGAAGCAGACTACATTTAAATATGTTAATACATGTTTAGGCACATTTATATGGGAATAGATATCTTAAACTGTTAAACATGACATGACATATATGCTGTCCAATAAATTTGTCGCATTTCAATTTCAAAAATATGCCGTCAATGATAAATGCGTCGTATGCATGACGCGACCAAATTTGACACAACATAATTATATCAAGACACTGTGATGAATGACGTCATCCAACACTTACTTTTAAGCCCTCTGCTCTATCGCATCAGGCCCTCTTCATCTGACCCCCTCTCTCTTCCATTTCTTGTTGGTGTGCATGAGAGAGAGAGAGAGAGAGAGAGAGAGAGAGAGAGAATGAATGAATGAATGCGGATTGTTGTAAGGAAGAAGAAGAAGTGAAAATGCGGAAAAGAGACGCAGGAAAGGGAAAATAACATACTTTTGGTTCTCCTAACTTGTGCACTAATTACCTCAACATAGCTCAACATGAACCTGGAACAAGCATGGCAGCAGATCGTCAGAGCAAAGATGTCGACCTAGAGGTTCAACATCAAAGTACATCCAATGGTTGGTATCTTCAGATGATCGGTACAACCCATATAAAGGATTAGAGGGACGAAAAAGTCATGTCAAGGATTAAAAAACGATCATGATAGCAAAAGCGATTACTTGAGAGCAAATACTGTACCTTACCAAAGCCATATTTAGTAGATAATATCCTAATTTCTCGTTTAATGACCCAACATTTTAGTAAATATATGTTATTGAGTTGGATAGAAAGATGAGCTTTGCTATCACTGAGGATCATCACTCACTTGTAGACATCATCGACAGCCTCGCAAACATCCTAGAACATTGTCCGACACAAACATGCCTAAAGTAAAATAATGCACGACTGATGTAGCCCCATGAGAACCTAGATTGTTTGATCACGGGATAAAGACAATTGATAGAGGCAACAACAAATTCTATCATTCATCATCCCATCATCGTGCTTTTTTTTTTTTTTTTTTTTTTTTTTTTTGGGAGGGGGGGGAGAATGCTATAGAGTCATTACATTTATTTTCCAAGAAAAGGAAAAGCGAAAGTTTAAAGCATTCTACCTTTCGTCCTCCAGTGTACAAGTAGTTTCCATCTTTTGAAAATAAAACATGTAATTGCAAGCTTATCACCTATAATTTCTTGAGAAAAACAATCACATAAGGGAAATCCAATATCAAGCATTTACATGGGTAACCCCACCTTGCTGACCATGTAAGACGTACGAGAGTTACATGTTATCTTCTCTGTAGATTGCAGTAGTCTGGCGGTAGGAACCGGTTGCCAGCATTCCGGCATGGGTTGGAGAGAAAGCAATGGCAGATATAATACCTGCACAAAAGCAATAGAGAATGAGATACTCAATTCCTCCTTTTTAGCTTGTGATCTCAATATTATCTTGTATAACTATACAATATACATGCAAATACGGGGCATTTAGGAGATCTGCTAGTTCCCTTTACATGCATAGCATATAAGCCTCATGGCAAAATAAATAGAACAATCCAGCCTTACAACCAACTGCAATCCTTTGAAGATGAAATACTCAGTTCATCTTGATTGTAGTTTTTGAAACCCTCTTTTATTTAACTTGTTAAACAAATCTCTAGTAATAGCTAAAGCGGGACAGACACAATAACACACCTGTTTGACCTTCTTTATTTCCTTGAAGCGTTGAGTGACTCTCAAAATCTCTACCAGGGCGATGTACGTCAAACACTCTTATGGATTTGTTATATCCAGCAAAGATCCTATACATGAACAGAGGATGTAGATTGAAACTTTAATAGACTTAAAATGCTACAAGCCCTATGTAAAGAGATTAGCTCCAACAAACTAAATTATTTATGATAAACACAAAAACCACTAAGCAACCAAACACCGACATTCCGAAATCCAGGTAGCAGAGCATAACCAAAACCACCAAATGCTGATTTCTTTCAACAATAGAAGGTAAAGTAACGAAAACTTTCAAGGGGAATTAGAGTGGACCATTGACATGAGGGAATTTAAGAGTCTTTAAAATTGAATGTTAGCCTTACTTGTTCCCTGCAGGATTGAATGCGATCGAAAATGCCGCTGTAATTTCATCCACAGCATCATCAGCCCTGTATGTGCAATGTAGCTGCAATATCAAGTGTAAGAGTCAATAAAATTTCCTCTATTTTCCGATATCATTCAAAACGAAGTTGCACGAAGAAGATTGTAAAGAAGAAGCTAAAAGGTATGCAGACAATCGCTACAAAGCATGTCTAAGATGTGAAATAAGCTCGGGGTCCACGACTTCAGTATAACCCTAAACGATTATATGGCTTCAATTAAGTCCCCAAGAGTTCTTGAAACCTCTAAACTGAACAATTCTGACCTGTCCACTAGTAGCATCCCAGACATGAATTGGATGATCACGAGTAGTTGATGCGAATACACAGCTTACTGGGTCTGCAATATGAAAAGCTTCCATACTCAATGTTAGCTGTGGCTAATTACCAGAAGAGAAATTACCATAGAAGAAAATATAACCATGATAAGTAAAAGAAGAGTAAAATGTAACAAGAAGACCTGTAGCAGACATGTAAGGGTACCGACAGAAATCATAAACCGATTCCCCTTCCGTCACAACAAGATTCGCTGCAAAGGAATCTGCAATTAAAGAGAACTGCATAAGACATAGACCCATAGACTGCCCATTATCTCGATTGGCGAATGTTTGGTCAAAGATATTTCATGCCGACAGTCTCAGCGGTCCTAAAGCTAGTATCTTTCAAGCTATTCGAACACACAGAAACAAACAGATATCCTGAATGACCATTAAATGCCTTGTGAACCATGATTTGACGAGCTCGCATTTGCGCTGTCGTCACCCCCGTACTCTGGTCTGATCAGGACACAGTCCAATCAAAGCACCACCAAACAACGCAACATCTCGTGATCTAATAAGACATGAGAAGGAACAGAAAAACCAGAAAGCACTCCCCAAAACAAACTTACAAGGCGAACACACGAAGGGTATTGTCCTCCGAACTACTGAGAAGGCAAGTCCCATCAGGCGACCTGACGAAAACCCAAAAAGAAAAACAAGCAAATCATAGCTCCCAAAGCCACACCCCTACTCAGGACAAGAAGAACCAAGAACCCATAATGGGAAAACGAAAAATCTACGCACCATTTGACGCCCTTAAGAAAGTTGTTCGGCTTCTGGTCAGTTGCGAACTGCTTGTGGAAATGGTAGGCTCTCTGAGGAGGGACGTCGAACCGAATCGCGGGCCACGAGTAGTCTTGCTGAGTGGCCTCCGCGGGTTCGTCGGGCGGGCTCAGTCGATGCTGCTGCTGCTGCCCTTCTTCTTCTTCTTCTTCGGCCATCGTTGTGCCGGAAACGGTGTGCGTGCTGAAGAGACGGCAAGCAGGGGCGGCGAGACTTCCCTTGAGTTCTCGCCGGCGAGCTTCGGCTCCGGCGACGCTTCCCCTCTTTTCGAGTTCGGGCGAATGGAAAGAGGGAAGCCCTCAACCCTTCTTGATTTGAGAAATGAAAATAATAAAACGGGAATAAACGATAATTTCACGAGCATAAACTAAACTCGGAATAAATACAGAAAAAAAATATATAAATATAGTTTTTGTACAACAGGAGAATTTAAGAATAACATCCGAAAGCTTGAATTTTTATTAACCAGTTTTAATTATATGATGGTTAAATCCTAATAACATATAATGGCAGAGCTCTTGGCCATGGATTTTAATTCCCATGGGTTTTTATCTTTTTATGAATTCTATAGCCAAAAGAGCTTTAAAAAGATGACGAAACATAACATACATTTCAGTATCATTGACTTTTTATTTCATCCACTTTAGTGTCACGACGCTAAAAAATCAAGCACTTATTTATCTAGTAGAGTGAAGTGATTTCTACTGAGAGAAATTTTGGCCACACCGCTATTTGGGATTATACGGGGCCATTGGGCTTTCTTTTCTACTAGCTCTTTGCATGGGGTATAAAAAGCCAATGAGATCAACACATTCATAGCCTCCAAGATGACATAATTATTTAAGTGGCGTTAGTTGACGTCAATCCAACGTATGGCACTGTCGTCCCAGCGATTATCTCTTTTAAATTTGCAAAAGGACCTATTGCAAAACAAAGAAATCTCAAGCAAACCCTAGTCCACAATCTTCATTTTCCTAAAATCTGTTAATTTGGTCGAGGTTGTCGTTCATTAGATAGCCTTTCTCACGTGAAAGGGTTATTCCCTATTCTGCATTCACGTTTTGACGTAAATTATAGGAATTAGTACGTGACCTCGGAGTAACGAGTTCACGGTTTTAGTTTTGCATAAAGAACCCCTTTTAATCATGCATGCTCACTAATTATAGTGAAGCATAGAAAAATAATTTAATATTTCTAGACGGTACGGTAATGTAGGGGGAACTAGAGTTGACGGTTGACCTGAAGAAATCAGAGTCTTCAAATAAAAAGTTAACCTGACTCGGTCCCCACAGGACTAAATGCAATTGAAAATGCAGCTATAATTTCATCCACAGCATCATAAACCCTGTATGTGCAACGCAGCCGCAATGTCAACTGTACGAGTCGATCATATTTCCTCTGTTTTTTTTTTTTCTTTTTTCTTTCATGAGAATTCGAGATGAAGCTGCACCACATCAACATGAACATCCAATAAAACTTGTCGCAGCTAATGGAAAGAATAACGATTTCATGGTTTGTTTTGGTTTTCGAAAAGCTGAACCACGTCAAACTGCACAATACAGTTTAGTTCCGATTGCAAGCTTTTTTGTCGTGAAAAAATCTCCTTGAACCGAAACACTAATATTAACCTCTTTTCTTGAGAGGTTAAAAACTTAATACTGTCACACTTCATCTAACTTTACTGCCAAAAGAGCGTGAATACAAATGAGCACTGAAGTGCCAAGGGCAACATATGGCAATGAGAAACCCAAACTTCCAAATGCTTTCATGAGGACACCTTTTTAAAAGGATGATCCAAAATCACCTCAACATTTTTGGAAGCTCTTCGAAAGCTGTTCACATTGTTGCTGACATCAAGTAGTTTCGACAGAACACCGGCTGAAAGATGAGATTGTCCTTGTCGTGTAGGCAATTTAACCTTGATAATCAACTTCTCCAGCACAAGTGCATACCCAAGAAGAAACTTAATCAGAGCAAGCAGATGTCTTGACCCAACCATAAGCTTCAAAGCTGATCTCAACTGTCTTGAGATGTTTTGCCAAATATCCAAAGTTCCCCTTCCGTGAGCACAAGAAATCTTCTTCGTCAAAGCTAACACGTTCTTAGATTCTTCATCAACTTGAAACTGCACATAGAAACCCAATTTAAGAAACTTATTTCACACTAGATGTGGATCCACAAGGAAAAAAAAAATCAATAGCTCACTAAAATTTCAGACAAACAACTTTCATTTGTTTACTGCAGATGCTAGTTAGTTTTACTTTATAATGAGTCTTAATCAATTTAAGCTTTTAAACCCGCCTAGACATATAAAGCATGTTCTCTTTCTAAGTGCTCATTGCTAAACTCTTAGTTCAAGATCCTAACACAACCCGGCAGCAAAAGAACCTCCAGTACAACACTGCAGTTATCTTAAGACATGAACTAAAACAGCTCAATATTGCCCTGCACAAATGTTGAGCAGACTGACAAAGCCATGAGCAAAATTCAAATGCTGGAACAAATAAGAGTTCGAGATTGATCATCTTTAAGTGCTTCTAAAGTTTTAACTCACTGTTTAAACATTAGTCCAAAGAGGAAGTCATCACAAGCAGCAAACTGAAAGTATCATGGTAAAGGAACAAACCTTCAACATGGGGCTGCCATTCAACATGGGGCTGCCAGTCAGGTGTATGACTAATTTTTCCAGGCACTATGAACTTCAGAAATTGTATGCTATACCGGGAAGGTCCCATTGACTAACTGATCCATGCAGAATCAGATTCTGACATGTTAACGACAGAGGATGCGCTCCTCTCATCTCCATAAGGGACAGAATCTAAGCACATTGAGCAAGCAACATAGAAAATCTGAATACTAGTTTTCATGTTTAACATGAATATATAATAGCAAACCTACAATCCATCCAAATACAGTATCCTTTGACCATATCACCCAGCCATGAAAAGACCGATAAGGATACTATGAGTAGAAACAAACAAGTGAATCTCTTTATGGAGACATATGCTTCACATGTAGAACTGGTGATATATGAAGGATCCAAAAATTCGCAGAGTAGCGCTACGTGGAGGATCTCCGCCTGGAGCTTACCAGTTTGCAGGTCATTATATACTGCAACAATTCTTGTTTTGCTTGAGTAGGTTGGTGCGCCTACAAGTGAGTCGATACTGTTTCTCATCGTTGGGTGCGACTAGCATAATTGGCCTCATCTTAAGGTCTTGTCGATGTCAAATGTGAACTTGAGCAATAATATCCCGGCGAGTAATTTGAGGGAAGTCCTGTTTTAGAGTGCCTTGAGTTGGGTCGGTGCATAGACTTGAAATTGGTGCGGAGTAGCAAGTGTTTAACACTTGTTG
Organism: Eucalyptus victrix; assembly: GCA_016097545.1. NCBI lineage: Eukaryota > Viridiplantae > Streptophyta > Magnoliopsida > Myrtales > Myrtaceae > Eucalyptus > Eucalyptus victrix. The sequence goes on along the minus strand of CM027839.1, from coordinate 54,763,407 downwards.
AATCTAGTACGACGTTGTTCAACCCTATGCACCGACTCAACTCAAAGAAACTCTAAAACGGGACTTCCCATCAAAATATTTGCTAAGATATCATCGCTCAAATTCACATTTGACATCGACAAGTCAAGACCTTAAACGAGGCCAATTAATGATAGTAGCACCCAACGATGAGAAACAACACCGACTCACTTGCAAGCGCACCAAGCTACTCAAACCAAACAAAAAATGCAGCAGTATATACATAGCCTGCAAACTGGTATTCAGTCCCAGGCGGAGATCCTTCACCCGATGCCCCTCTGCGAAGCGGAGCCACTCCTCGAGCCAGGGTCCATCGGGCACCTTGTAAGGAAACTCATTCATGTGGAATTTCTCCATGGTTGAGGTACACCAGCTCAGGTCGAGGTACACCGGCTCAGGACATTGTCGACGATGGAGCAGGCATCGGCATCGCGAGGCCGGAATCCATCGAATATGATGTTGGCAGGTGGTGGTCCAAGTTGATGGCCACTGCCACCGCCGGGAGAGGATGCTTGTCTTGATTAGGGGTAAGTGGTTCCACTTGGAACCTAGAACCTACCATCGGATACAGGTTCTTAATTTTTTAGAACCTGGAATCTACCAATCAAAATCAAGAACCTGGAACCTACGCTATCACAGATTTTGGAACCTACCCGTCAAAACCAAGAACCTAGAACTGACCTTGTCACAGATTTTGGGATCGATTCCAAGTTCCAAGAGGTTTTTTTCCTCTTCTTTTGTTTCATTTTTAGTTTAAAAAAAACGATAATGAACATGGTACACATTTACATAAATGATTGGCAAAATTAGGATCCCTTGGTTAGGAAAATTGTCTAAATAATATACAAAATTTACTACGTGAAGCATACCATGCAGCAGCAAGGAGAAGTTGCCTCCTGTTATATAATCATTTATAAGGAGCTTCTCATCTTTTGAGTAGTAATATGCACAAACTGGAATAAAAATCTATTCGTATAGGTTTTTGTTTTCAGGAATAGATTTGAAATAGAAATAAAAAAAATAAATAAATAAATTGCTTCTTTTTTCTTAGAAACAACTCAAGAAACAAACTTTTTTTCACTCTTATTTCTATCTTTTTCTCCTCCTCCTCTTCTTCCCCCAGTTGGTTGCTAGCCTCAGTGATGGCTTATTGATTGGCAATCGGCTAGAAGGCCCGACCTCACCCCCAGCAAGGTTGCTCGGAGCTCACCGGCACCGATGAGGCCCCCTGGAGCCTCACCCAGCAACAGCGAGGCTCAATCTCGCTCGACCACGGTGAGGTTAGCATTGCTTGGATTGGGGAGGCCGACCTTGTGGTGACCGAGCGAGATCGAGCCTCGCCGTTGCTGGGTGAGGCTCCAAGGGCCTCATTGGTTGGCGTTGTTTCGGTGGGTGAGGCCGACCTCATGGTGGCCGAGTGAGGTCTAGCCTTGCCATGGCTCGATGAGGTCACTTCACAGAGCCATGAAGAGGCTCGAGGGAGGCTAGCTAGGCACCCCCAAGGTCGCCGACCTCACTGGCTCTTGTTTGGCCAATTGCTAGCCGGCCATGGCCAAGGTCGGTGATCGGCTAGAGGGAGAAAAAGAAATAGGAAATAAGAAAGGAAAAAAAAGATAAATGTAATAAAATTATTGATAAATTAAAAGAAATTCTAAATCACAAAAATATTTGAGATCGTACCAAACGCATTTTTGTTCCAATAATAGAAATTATGTACAGTTACTAAACGCCTTCAAATACTCATAAATTCATATGAGGAATAGAAACAAAAAAAAAAAAATTGTTTCTGAACAAAAATCATTTTTAGAATAAAACGTTACCATACACACTCCTTGCAACTTAGCTTCCAAACTCAAGTTGGTCTCAAAATTGCCATCTTAAGTTTGAGGTGGGATGTCAATGTATATTCAATATACTGTTTGTTTATAGTAGTAATGTTTATAGTAGTAATGTTTGTAGTAGTCCCACTGGTTCTATGTCTTAGCCGTCCAGCTTCTTGTATACTTGAAATAGAGCGAATAACTCTCGTCTCATTTTTTCTATCAATGAAATCATAGATCATTCCATGATTTATCAAAAAGAATCCCTCTCTCTTAATGACTCTTCTTAGGGAATAGAATCTGTTTTCTAGGAGCTCAGGGGAAGGTAGCAAAGAGAAGTAGAGCCGCGGATGCCCAAGCAAGCGAAGTATAATAAGCCAAAAATGATTCCGCAACTAGGCCCCTTCAACTACTTAAGCGCAAGATAGGAGATAATGGAGGAGCATACCAGAAGAAAAGAGGCGTTCTAAATATTTTTAAATTTTTCAAGTGTTTCACACTAAATAATAAATCAAATCATAAATGCTGCATAATTTACGAAACATCAAAAAATGAAAGTAGAAAAATGTATAAAAGTTGAAGCGGTTGAAATCTGCCTTTTCAACAAAGTGATAAGCTGCTCATGAACAAAATGGAAGGGCATATAATAACCGCTTTAACGTGGTTAATTTACATTAAATTTCATATTTATTTGTGTAACTTAAAATAGGACCTTAATGTATATTTCCTGCATAAAAATAATTAGTTTTACCTTAAAAAATTTATCCGAGCTTGAAATCTTATATTACTAGACAAGTCCTAAAACTTGCAACAATAAGGCGTTTGAGTCACAACACTTATGTTTCATGCATTTAAGTCCTCAAACATGCAACTTTAATGCACTTGAATCTATTCGTTAACTCTATCAATTGTAGATGGAGAGAAAAGTTCACACGTTTTTTTTTTTTTTTTTAAATAAATCTCATAACCATTAGTTAAAAAATATGCCACATGATTTATACTTACAACTAGAATAAAACTTGTAACAAGGGCAAATTAGGTACATGTTACGAACTTAATTACCACCACACTTCATTTAACTTTATTGTCAAAAGAGAGTGAATCCTAATTAGCAATGAATGCACCAGGGCAACATACGCTTGCCATGAGATTAATGAGAAACCTGAACTTTCATATGCTTTTATAAGGACACCAATTTGAGAGGATAATTGAAGATACCCTCAACAATTGAAGATAATTATCCTCTCAAATTAGTGGCCTCATAAAAGCATATGAAAGTCCGGGTTTCTCATTAATCTCATGGCAAGTGTATGTTGCCCTGGTGCATTTCACTGCTAATTAGGATTCACTCTCCAGCACAAGTGCAATCCCAAGAAGAAACTTAATTAAGGCGAGCAGAGCAGATGATTTGACCCAAAATTATTCGCTTCCAAATTGGTGATCTCAACTCTCTTTCGATGTTTTACTAAACCTTAAAATTCCCCTTCCGTGAACACAAAAAGATCTCAACTCTTCATACGAAGAGTTTGAAGAACTTTTTAACTTCAATGAAGATCTTTTTGTGTTCACGGAAGGGGAACTTTCAAGGTTTAGCAAAACATCGAAAGAGAGTTGAGATCACCAATTTGGAAGCTAATAGTTTTGGGTCAAAACATCGGCTCGCCCTGATGCAGATCCACAGAAAAAAAATAAAATTGGCTCACTAATATTTCAAACAAACAACTTTCATGTGTCCACTATATATGCTGGTTAGTTTTACTTTACAACATGTCTAAATCAATTTAAGCTCTTAAACTCGTCTACACATCAAATATGTTCTCTTTCTAAGTGCTCATCGCTAAACTCTTAGTTCCAGATCGTAAGGCTACATTGCATCCAAAGAACTCTAGGACAACACTGCAGTTACTTTAAGACGATAACTAAAACAGCTTAATATTGCCCTACACAAATGTTGAGTTGACCGACAGAGGCATGAGCAACTTTCAATTACTGGAATAAATAAGAGATCGAGATTGATCACCCTTATGTGCCTCTAATTTTTAATTATTTTTTTTCATTTTTCCTTTATTTTTAATCTTTTCTTTCCTTCTTCTAGTCTTCTTCTTCTTCGTGCGTTCTCTGCACGCCCGAAGCTACCTTCTCTCCTACACTCTTTTCCACCGAAACTCATCGACCAAACCGACACCATTTTAAACAAGCCTCACCACCCTTTGTCGCCGGCACCAACACCGCCCGCGCTCAGGCCATGGCCGAGCTGACACCCACCTATATGGATAAGGAGGAAGACGGGACACAACTTGCACAATAATAAGCCCAAATCACGACAATGTAAACTCGAAATGGACGAAACAAAAGCGTGTAAAACAGCAACAAAACACATTTAGCAACGGTGGCCGCCTCTAATGGACGAAGGTTCAAGGATAGTCATGCGGGCTTCAATCGGGCATTTATACAAAAAGTTTGCGAGCTTTACGAAAATGTTAAGATTTCCGACTCAACCGGGACTCGAAATGGGACCAGGATTCTCGTAAAACGACCAAAAACAACATAGACTTGACTAAAGACCTACGGGGGCCGGAGGAACCGAAGCTCGTGCGAACGGGCCGGTCACGAGCTGCGGTCCGGCGCCCTACAAAAAAGAGCATGCATGACCCGAGAAAACCTACCTGGTTTAGCTCGGTGGGGGTGCCGCGGCGGACCGTGGCTAACGGAGGGGCCACCTACGATGGCGGAGCACTCTGTCTCTCTCTCGAGCGCTCTCGAGCTCCCTCTCGCTCACCCTCTCAATCGCTCGCTCCTCTCCTCCTCCCCCTCTCTATCGGGGTCACGCTCTCTTTTGAAGTCACCCGGCCAGTGCACATGGCTTCTGCCATCACCAGCTCGCTGTTCGGCCTGGCCCCGACACGCGGATCGCGCTGCCCTCTGCTGCTCTCTGCTGCTCGCCATCCTATCCTCTCTCTGACCTGTACTCTTCTTTTTCCAGAGGCGTGACCGGCGTGAGGATGAAGCGTGACCGGCGTGAGGACGAAGAAGAACAGCACGCGGGCTGGGCTTGGAGAAAAGGAAATGAAGCTAGGCTTGCCCCAGGCGAAAAGACCTACAAAGGAGAGGAGAAAAGAAAACAAAAGGACCGGGCCAAGCCCGGTGCCCGATTATATATATATATATAATTTTCGATTTTTTGAAAATTTTAATAATTAGTGATAGTGATACTAATGCTTTAATGAAAATTATTTTTTGGCAAGAGTTTAAAAATTAATATCTAATTTTTATGCGATTAAGTCCTAAATATCCCAAATAAAATGATAAAATTTAGGTGTTCTGCATCTTCATTAAATTATTTTGTTCATCAAATGAAACTATTTTCCCAATATGCCATGACTTATACTCTCCAACTATCCTACCTTATCCCTTGTCCATCGTCGCCCACATCACTAACCAAAAAAACTATCCTTCATATTAAAACTATACTTTCGCACACATTCAAATTTTCAATAGAAAGTTAAGGCATCTAAAAATGATGTGACGAGTAACATCTACTATAATTAGTGATATCTACTGGCATTCATTGTCAAAAATTAAACAGAGTGAAGGGGCTCCAAAGTTCACAAAATTGTCTATGTTTTAACTTGGAAAACAAAGTTATGAATCATTTCATCTACCAATAACTAATTCCATATGCGTTCACAATGATTCCCCTTGATGAAAGACTAAAATGCCATGGAGAGCTAAGGTCAATCAAAGATGATATATTATCAAGTTTGAACTCGGCGTCGGTCCCAGCTCGCAACCATCGAAAGCAAATGCAGGGCCGGAATCTTCTCCACGTTAGATAAACCGGTGAGCACCAACTGTTTCACACTCGGTGAATTTATTACAATGTTCTTCACGGCCAAAGAAATTGCGCAACATAAGGGTCACTAAAACGGGACTTCCCCGATGATTCCAACTCCACATATGCCATCGACAAGAACTCGAGACAAGGCAACCTAGTGGTAGTACCCAACGAGAAACGGCACCAACCGATTTCCGGGCGCACCAACCAACTCGAGCAATGCAAGAACGGCCGCACTACATACACGAACCGCGACTTGGTGGTGATCGGCTCCACACGGCACCCCACCACAAAGCGGAGCCGGAAGTCGAGCTTGGCGCGGTCGGCCTCGTACTTAAAGTTGGTGATGTGGAACCTCTTCATTGCGGGCGAGGTGCACTTGGATCGGGATCTTTGTCGAGGATGGACCGGAAGTCCGAGGAGCAAAGGCTACGTGATTGCGAGGCCGGAATCCATAGAAGACTAGGTGGGTGGTGGTGGTCCACGTGGACCGCCACCGCCCGGAGAGGACACTGGTCTTGACGATGTCTTTGAGAAGCGTAAACGAGAAGATGTGGTGGATCACGGCGTCCGGCAAGGCGCGATGAGATCCCTGTGCTCGAAGGAGAAGGAGGAGGTCGGTTCCCTTGGGTGCAATCCGGCCGGTCGTCGGAGGATCTACGGTGGATGGCGCCGTGGACGTTGGTATCCGCCATGGAATTGAATTTCTAGGGTTTCTACGGATTATACCGCGAATTTTCTAAGGACTTTACTTTTAATTTTACCTTTTATACGGTGATTAAGATATCTTTTAAGGCAATTTTGTAGAGTAACATGATAAAAAGAGAGATAATAAATCATAGAGAGAGATGAGAGTATTTTGGTAAATTAACTGGAAAAAAGGAATGTATCAACTAAAATAGGGATGAAAATAGTGAGAAAATTTTAAATAATGGTCTCAAGTGCTTTCATTTTTTCAAATAAAGATTCGAAATTGACATTATTTCAAATAAAAATCAGAAGTGCCATCATTTTATCAAATATTAACATGAAGTGGATATATTTCAAATAAGAACTATGATCAATCTTAAATAAGGGCTTGAATTCACGAGCTGTAAATGGCAATATTATCTTTTTAAAATTTTCCTTTTTTTTTCTTTTTTTTTTCATAAAAACAAACTAAATAAAAATAAAAGAATTGAAAAATAAAAGGGAAAAAACATTGCTGCCTCATCGCCGGTGGGGTGGCGACGATGGCCGACGGGGTTGCCAATGCCTAGGTGAGGGCTAGCGACCTCTGTCGACCAAAGACGAGAGCTAGTAGGCCCTTGCCCCCTTTAAATGAGGGCTGTTAAGCCTATGTGAGGGTTAGTGACCGTCACCCAAATCTAGAAATAGGTCGCGATCCTCTTCTGTCTATTACCTCTAGTCGGCGGTGGTCGTCAGCTCTTGCCTAATCATCGACGACCTCGCTGGCCATCGCCACCACCCCCATTGACAATGGGGCGGTGGCCACAAGCTAAATTTTCCTTTCCTTTTCTTTTTTTTTTTTTTTAAATTTTTTTAAAGTTTTAATATAATTAAAATTAAAATTAAGTTGCCCTTGATCAGCTAGGGTTTTTTGCTAATCGACAAGCTAGCAAGGCTAGGCCCTTATTTGAAACAACAACATAATCATTTTAGGCCCTTCTTTAAAACTAATATAACCATTTTAGACATTTATTTAGAACAAAGTTCACTTTAGGTTCTTATTTGAGAAAATGAAAATACTTAAGGTCTTTACTTCGAATTTTCCTTGAAAACAATATCACTCTTTAGTTTTTATATGGTGATTGAGATTTTTTTTTTAACTCTTTTCCTATTTATTTATTTTTGGTTGAAATTTCCTTCGTCGGAATTTTTGTTCTTTGACCTCTTCGTGCAAGTTTGACTAACACTAAATGATCTGATTGGAAATACAAATTAGAATATTTCAACGTGAAAAAAGAGTGGGAGGACCAAAATAGAATTAAAGCTCGAAGGAAAATGGTCATATACGCACAGGAAAAACAAATCGGCTTTTTGGTGATCGATCGGGTGAGATTTGGTCGATGAAAATAATCCAAATCATTAGACAATCAACAGCTATACGGCATACACATCCACATCTGTTACTCATTGATAGCAATGCAATACCGACATCGATGAGGTGTTAAGAGATGTCAGACGAAGACTTATCCATGGAATATGATAGGGTTAACCATCTTAGAATTTGGCTAAGCATTGGAAATAAGCATAGAACATATAGAATTAAGGACATTGAATGAAGGCACTATATGTATCTAGTGAAGATGAGTCATAGCGAGAATTAGTTGTGATTGTACCTTTTTTCGTACTTTCACTATGTATCTTTGCAGAGTGTGTAAGTTGAAATTCATACTTAAAACTAAATCATCTCCATCCAAACTTTCTTAAAAATGTAGGAATTCAAACCTTACTTCCCTATGGGAAATGTAACCACTAGAGCAAACTGATAAGTTGTGACTGTACTAGTAACTACTTGTGAGTGATTGTGGCTTGTGGGCTACAAATAACCATGATTTCAACGTAACTAGCACAATAACCACATTGACTTTCCAATTTCCAATGTTTTTTTTTTTTGACTATATACATTAATTTTGGACTCGAACAAGTCCTTCAACTACTTCGTCTGAAATCTAGAACGTAAAATTTGAGGATATTCCTAGGTTAGAAGGGAAGAATAGTATTCTCTTACCAACAAAGGGTGTAAGGTGTGCAGACATCGATATGTTAAAATAAGAAACGTAGCTTAATTTTTTCACATTCCATTCTCTTTATTTCCGGTTCGTATTTTATTATCAGTGCATTTCATTTCCCTTCGCACATGCCAAATACATTCCTATCCAAAATCACCATGACCCATGTTCAAGAATCCATTTGTTGGTGAAAGATATTTCGCCATTTGGGTTAACGTCATACTTAATGAAACATAGGTATGAAGTAATCAACCGATATATATATATATATATATATATATAAACAAATGCACGTCCATCAAACGCTAGGATAAAGAATCCCTATCGTCCCTCGTTCCTAACTCTCTTTCCCCCGTCTACTTCATCATAGCTGTCGCACACTTGCCACTCAGTCCCCTCTACCTCCGACCATACTTTGAGTCGCGTCACCACCTGCCAAGGCCGACAATTTTGGATGTGATCTGTTTGCATGACTCAAAGGTAAGCGTGTTCGATTGAAGCTTAATCAATTCGCGGTCATGAACAAATCAACCCGTTTAGACACAAATGATGAATATGTTCGTGGATCGAACCTCTCAATGCTTTTATCACTTTCAGACACTTTTAATTAAACAAGTTAAAATTTACCAAGGTCGACATCACATGTTTAGAAACAGACTACATTTAAATATGTTAATACATGTTTAGGCACATTTATATGGGAATAGATATCTTAAACTGTTAAACATGACATGCCATAAATGCTGTCCAATAAATTTGTCGTATTTCAATTTCAAAAATATGCCGTCAATGATAAATGCGTCGTATGCATGACGCGACCAAATTTGACACAACATAATTATATCAAGACACGTCATCCAACACTTACTTTTAAGCCCTCTGCTCTATCGCATCAGGCCCTTTTCATCTGACCCCCTCTCTCTTCCATTTCTTGTTGGTGTGCATGAGAGTGAGAGAGAGAGAGAGGGAGGGAGGGGGAGTGGGAGAGAGAATGAATGAATGCGGATTGTTGTAAGGAAGAAGAAGAAGTGAAAATGCGGAAAAGAGACGCGGGAAAGGGAAAATAACATACTTTTGGTTCTCCTAACTTGTGCACTAATTACCTCAACATAGCTCAACATGAACCTGGAACAAGCATGGCAGCAGATCGTCAGAGCAAAGATGTCGACCTAGAGGTTCAACATCAAAGTACATCCACTGGTTGGTATCTTCAGGTGATTGGTGCAACCTATGTAAAGGATTAGAGGGACGAAAAAGTCATGTCAAGGATTAAAAAACGATCATGATAGCAAAAGTGATTACTTGAGAGCAAATACTGTACCTTACCAAAGCCATATTTAGTAGATAATATCCTAATTTCTCATTTAATGACCCAACATTTTAGTAAATATATGTTATTGAGTTGGATAGAAAGATGAGCTTTGCTATCACTGAGGATCATCACTCACTTGTAGACATCGTCGACAGCCACGCAAACATCCTAGAACATTGTCCGACACAAACATGCCTAAAGTAAAATAATGCACGACTGATGTAGCCCCATGAGAACCTAGATTGTTTGATCACGGGATAAAGACAATTGATAGAGGCAACAACAAATTCTATCATTCATCATCCCATCATCGTGCTTTTTTTCTTTTTGGGAGGGGGGGGAGAATGCTATAGAGTCATTACATTTATTTTCCAAGAAAAGGAAAAGCGAAAGTTTAGAGCATTCTACCTTTCGTCCTCCGGTGTACAAGTAGTTTCCATCTTTTGAAAATAAAACCTGTAATTGCAAGCTTATCACCTATAATTTCTTGAGAAAAACAATCACATAAGGGAAATCCAATATCAAGCATTTACATGGGTAACCCCACCTTGCTGACCATGTAAGACGTACAAGAGTTACATGTTATCTTCTCTGTAGATTGCAGTAGTCTGGCGGTAGGAACCGGTTGCCAGCATTCCGGTATGTGTTGGAGAGAAAGCAATGGCAGATATAATACCTGCACAAAAGCAATAGAGAATGAGATACTCAATTCCTCCTTTTTAGCTTGTGATCTCAATATTATCTTGTATAACTATACAATATACATGCAAATACGGGGCATTTAGGAGATCTGCTAGTTCCCTTTACATGCATAGCATATAAGCCTCATGGCAAAATAAATAGAACAATCCAGCCTTACAACCAACTGCAATCCTTTGAAGATGAAATACTCAGTTCATCTTGATTGTAGTTTTTGAAACCCTCTTTTATTTAACTTGTTAAACAAATCTCTAGTAATAGCTAAAGCGGGACAAACACAATAACACAACTGTTTGACCTTCTCTATTTCCTTGAAGTGTTGAGTGACTCTCTAAATCTCTACCAGGGCGATGTACGTCAAACACTCTTATGGATTTGTTATATCCAGCAAAGATCCTATACATGAACAGAGGATGTAGATTGAAACTTTAATAGACTTAAAACGCTACAAGCCCTATGTAAAGAGATTAGCTCCAACAAACTAAATTATTTATGATAAACACAAAAACCACTAAGCAACCAAACACCGACATTCCGAAATCCAGGTAGCAGAGCATAACCAAAACCACCAAATGCTGATTTCTTTCAACAATAGAAGGTAAAGTAACGAAAAATTTCAAATGAAACTTTCAAGGGGAATTAGAGTGGACCATTGACATGAGGGAATTTAAGAGTCTTTAAAATTGAATGTTAGCCTTACTTGTTCCCTGCAGGATTGAATGTGATCGAAAATGCTGCTGTAATTTCATCCACAGCATCATCAGCCCTGTATGTGCAATGTAGCTGCAATATCAAGTGTAAGAGTCAATAAAATTTCCTCTATTTTCCGATATCATTCAAAATGAAGTTGCACGAAGAAGATTGTAAAGAAGAAGCTAAAAGGTATGCAGACAATCGCTACAAAGCATGTCTAAGATGTGAAATAAGCTCGGGGTCCACAACTTCAGTATAACCCTAAACGATTATATGGCTTCAATTAAGTCCCCAAGAGTTCTTGAAACCTCTAAACTGAACAATTCTGACCTGTCCACTAGTAGCATCCCAGACATGAATTGGATGATCACGAGTAGTTGATGCGAATACACAGTTTACTGGGTCTGCAATATGAAAAGCTTCCATACTCAATTCTAGCTGTGGCTAATTACCAGAAGAGAAATTACCATAGAAGAAAATATAACCATGATAAGTAAAAGAAGAGTAAAATGTAACAAGAAGACCTGTAGCAGACATGTAAGGGTACCAACAGAAATCATAAACTGATTCCCCTTCCGTCACAACAAGATTCGCTGCAAAGGAATCTGCAATTAAAGAGAACTGCATAAGACATAGACCCATAGACTGCCCATTATCTCGATTGGCGAATGTTTGGTCATAGATATTTCATGCCGACAGTCTCAGCGGTCCTAAAGCTAACATCTTTCAAGCTATTCGAACACACAGAAACAAACAGATATCCTGAATGACCACAAAATGCCTTGTGAACCATGATTTGACGAGCTCGCATTTGCGCTGTCGTCACCCCCGTACTCTGGTCTGATCAGGACACAGTCCAATCAAAGCACCACCAAACAACGCAACATCTCGTGATCTAATAAGACATGAGAAGGAACAGAAAAACCAGAAAGCACTCCCCAAAACAAACTTACAAGGCGAACACACGAAGGGTATTGTCCTCCGAACTACTGAGAAGGCAAGTCCCATCAGGCGACGACCTGACGAAAACCCAAAAAGAAAAACAAGCAAATCATCGCTCCCAAAGCCACACCCCTACTCAGGACAAGAACCCAGAACCCATCATGGGAAAAACGAAAATTTACGCACCATTTGACGCACTTAAGAAAGTTGTTCGGCTTCTGGTCAGTTCCGAACTGCTTGTGGAAATGGTAGGCTCTTTGAGGAGGGACGTCGAACCGAATCATGGGCCACGAGTAGTCTTGCTGAGCGGCCTCCGCGGGTTCGTCGGGCGGGGTCAGTCGATGCTGCTGCTGCCCTTCTTCTCCTTCTTCTTCGGCCATCCTTGCGCCGGAAAGGGCGTGCGTGCTGAAGAGCCGGCGAGCAGGGGCGGCGAGACTTCCCTTGAGTTCTCGCCGGCGAGCTTCGGCTCCGGCGACGCTTCCCCTCTTTTCGAGTTCGGGCGAATGGAAAGAGGGAAGCCCTCAACCCTTTTTGATTTGAGAAATGAAAATAATAAAACGGGAATAAACGATAATTTCACGAGCATAAACTAAACTCGGAATAAATACAGAAAAAAAATATAAATATAGTTTTTGTACAACAGGAGAATTTAAGAATAACATCCGAAAGCTTGAATTTTTATTAACCAGTTTTAATTATATGATGGTTAAATCCTAATATCATATAATGGCAGAGCTCTTGGCCATGGGTTCTAATTCCCATGGGTTTTTATCTTTTTATGAATTCTATAGCCAAAAGAGCTTTAAAAAGATGACGAAACATAACATACATTTCAGTATCATTGACTTTTTATTTCATCCACTTTAGTGTGAAGGCGCTCAAAAATCAAGCACTTATTTATCTAGTAGAGTGAGTTGACTTCTACTTAGAGAAATTTTGGCCACGCCGCTATTTGGGATTATACAGGGCCATTGGGCTTTCTTTTCTACTAGCTCTTTGCTTGGGGAATGAAAAGCCAATGAGGTCAACACATTCATAGCCTCCAAGATAACATAATTATTTAAGGGTGTGTTTAGTTTAGTATTCCAGTGGGCTTTCAACTTCTAAAGCTGCTTGGAAAAATGCCGAACCGTTTGGCAACCATTTTGAACTAACTTTAGACCTAATGCTAGTAGAGATTAGTTTTGAATTTTCAGCAATTAGTTAAATGCTGAAATTTATTTTTTTCTTTCAAAACTATCATCACTCATTCTTCAAATTTCTAATTTTGCCATCGTTATTATTTTTTAAATGTCAAAATAATGCTAAAAAATCACACACACACACACACACACACACACACACACACACACACATATATATATATAAATGCTACAAAAACTAAATATATTTTGGTCTTTCCAAAAAGAGTATTTATATATTTTATTTTTTTAGCATTATTGCCAAAATTTATATTTAAAAAATTGCATACATTATTTTCTTTTTCGATTTTAAAAATTAAAAATTCCAACAAAGGGTTTGCTCTTTTAAAATATATATATATATGTACTTGATTTCTTAGCATTATTTTTAAATTTATATTTAAAAAGTCGCATACATTATTTTTTTAATTTTTAAAAAATTAAAAATTAAAAAATTTTGACAAAGGATTTGGTCTTTTTTTTAAATATATGTGTATTTGATTTTTTTTTTTTTTTGTATTATCGAACATATAGCACTGTCGTCCAAGCAATTATCTCTTTTAAATTTGCAAAAGGACCTATTGCAAAACAAAGAAATCTCAAGCAAACCCTAGTCCACAATCTTCATTTTCCTAAAATCTGTTAAATTTGGTCGAGGTTGTCGTTCATTAGATAGCCTTTCTCATGTGACAGGGTTATTCCCTTATTCTGCACTCACGTTTTGACGTAAATTATAGGAATTAGTACGTGACCTCGGAGTAACGAGTTCACGGTTTTAGTTTTGCATAAAGAACCCCTTTTAATCATGCATGCTCACTAATTATAGGCTTGGAAAGACGAAATGACTTTAAATAGAGTGCTAAGATAACAATGATAGTGAAGCATAGAAAAATAATTTAATATTTCTAGACGGTAGGGTAATGTAGGGGGAACTAGAGTTGACGGTGACCTGAAGAAATCAGAATCTTCAAATAAAATGTTAACCTGACTCGGTCCCCACAGGAATAAATGCAATTGAAAATGCAGCTATGATTTCATCCACAGCATCATAAACCCTGTATGTGCAACGCAACTGCAATGTCAACTGTACGAGTCGATAATATTTCCTCTATTTTTTCTTTTCTTTTTTCTTTCATGAGAATTCGAGATGAAGCTGCACCACATCAACATGAACATCCAATAAAACTAGTCGCAGCTAATGGAAAGAATAACGATTTCATGGTTTGTTTTGGTTTTCGAAAAGCTGAACCACATCAAACTGCACAATGCAGTTTAGTTCCGATTGCAAGCTTTTTTGTCGTGAAAAAATCCCCTTGAACCGAAACACTAATATTAACCTCTTTTCTTCAGAGGTTAAAAACCTAATACTGTCACACTTTATCTAACTTTACTGCTAAAAGAGCGTGAATACAAATGAGCATTGAAGTGCCAAGGGCAACATATGGCAATGAGAAACCCAAACTTCCAAATGCTTTCATGAGGACGCCTTTTTAAAAGGATGATCCAAAATCACCTGAACATTTTTGGAAGCTCTTCGAAAGCTGTTCACATTGTTGCTGACATCAAGTAGTTTCGACAGAACACCGGCTGAAAGATGAGATTGTCCTTGTCGCGTAGGCAATTTAACCTTGATAATCAACTTCTCCAGCACAAGTGCATACGCAAGAAGAAACTTAATCAGAGTGAGCAGATGTCTTGACCCAAAACCATAAGCTTCAAAGCTGATCTCAACTGTCTTGAGATGTTTTGCCAAACATCCAAAGTTCACCTTCCGTGAGCACAAGAAATCTTCTTCGTCAAAGTTAAAACGTTCTTTAGATTCTTCATCAACTTGAAACTGCACATAGAAACCCCATTTAAGAAACTTATTTCACACTAGATGTGGATCCACAAGGAAAAAAAAAATCAATAGCTCACTAAAATTTCAGACAAACAACTTTCATTTGTCTACCGCAGATGCTAGTTAGTTTTACTTTATAATAAGTTTTAATCAAATTTAAGCTTTTAAACCCGCCTAGACATATAAAGCACGTTCTCTTTCTAAGTGCTCATTGCTAAACTCTTAGTTCAAGATCCTAACACAACCCAGCAGCAAAAGAACCTCTAGTACAACACTGCAGTTATCTTTAGACATGAACTAAAACAGCTCAATATTGCCCTGCACAAATGTTGAGTAGATTGACAAAGCCATGAGGAAAATTCAAATGCTGGAACAAATATGAGTTCGAGATTGATCATCTTTTAAGTGCTTCTAAAGTTTTAACTCACTGTTTAAACATTAGTCCAAAGAGGAAGTCATCACAAGCAGCAAACTGAAAGTATCATGGTAAAGGAACAAACCTTCAACATGGGGAGTATGACTAATTTTTCCAGGCACTGTGAACTTCGGAAATTGTATGCTATCCCAGGAAGGTCCCATTGACTAACTGATCCATGTAGAATCAGATTTTGACATGTTAACGATAGAGGACGTGCTCCTCTCATCTCCATAAGGGATAGAATCTAAGCACATTGAGCAAGCAACACATAAAATCTGATTAATACTAGTTTTCATGTTTAACATGAATATATAATAACAAACCTATAGTCCATCCAAATATAGTATCCTTTGACCCTCTCACCCAGCCATGAAAAGACCAATAAAGGATACTATGAGTAGAAACGAACAAGTGAATCTCTTTATGGAAACATATGCTTCACATGTATAATTGATGATGTTGACACCTAAATTTTGGCAATTTGTTTAAGTGTTTATTAATTGCATTGGAAAATTAGGGATTAATTTTTAACCCCTTAACAAAAAATTTTCATTAAAATTGCATCACATATAGACATTAGGAGCATTTGGGTCACTAGTTTTAAAATTTATCAAAAAAATTTACAAAAAAATGAAAATTAAAAAGGAGAAAAGGAAAAAGGGGCAGTCGGGCCGGGTTCGGAAAAGCCTTGGGCTGGCCTCTTCCTCTCTTTCCTTTTCTCTTTCCCTCGCGCTGGGCCCGGCCCAGCCCTTTTTCCCCTTCAGCCCAGCCCGCGCACGAGCTGGTCGTGTCCCTCATGCCGTCCTTCGCGCGCGCCTGCAAAAAAGGAAGAAAGACAGCAACAGCAGAGGGGAGCAGAGGGAACAGCCGAATCAAGGGACGATCGGCTGGAGTTGGTGGTCGCGGATCAGGCCGACAAGGGCAGCTGGCACGGCAGGAGGCCTGGCGCCCGCGGAGAGAAGAAAAACAGAAGAAAAGAACAGAAGAGGAGGAGAACAGAAGAGACCGAAGAGAGAGAGAGCTTGGGCGAGAGAAGTGGTCGAGAGAGGGTGGAGAGCCAAAGAGAGGCTCGACCGTGCACGGGATCTCGCTTCTCGACCCCCTTTCTTCTGGAACTGTGAGAAACCGAGAGAGCTGAGGAGGAGCCGAGAGGAACACAGAGAGAACCGAGAGGGAGATTGAAGCGAGAGATATCCGAGAGAGTGAAGTCGAAGGAGCGTTTTGGCTGCCATCGGTCGTCCGTTCGTGAGTTGCTGTCCGTCGCAGCTCTTCTCATTGAACCAAGTAAGTCTTGTCTGCTCATGTATGCTCCATTTTTTGTAAGGCGTCGGATCGGAACTCGCAGCTGACCAGTTCAAGCGAGCTTCGGTCCCATTGAGCCTCCATTGATGTTTTTGTGCGTGCTAGTATGCTCATGTAGAAGCCTAAGCTTGATTTGAGTTTCGATCGAGGGAAAATCTTCTCGTTTCATTAGTGCAGACCATGCGTTCGACAAAATGCCTTAAAAAAAACCGAAGAGTAGCCTGCGTTTTAACGCCGAACCCACTCATTTTTGTTGGGGTTTCATGAATCATGTATAAGAAAAATCAACAGAATAAACGCAGCGGAAACAAAGATATATTTTACACATGATTCTCCTTAGGCGTTGTTCGTGCGTTTTAATCAAAAATCTAAACATAAAAGGGAGTTAAACGAAATACCTCTCGAAGCGCGCTTTGAAACAAGTCGGTTCGGATGTTCTACAATACGAGTCCCACAAGCGTAGGACCTCTAGTTCAGACACACCAACAACGAACGTCGAACGGAAGAGAGAACCTTCGGATATTCTCCACTTCGATCGTGCTAGCAATCACGTGGAAACAAACCGTCGTATCCTTGATGTATAATAGTCACGACCCGAACGCGATAACGTTCTTCTTTCTTGCGTCTCAAAGACACAAGAACACGCACACAATTTTCTCTCTGTTTTCAGCAAAACATTTTCTCTCTAAAACACAAAACGCACACCCACCTTTTCTCTGTTTTTCCAACCCCTTTAAGTGTTGCAAAAACAACTCTTTTAAACTAAAAAATATAAACCGATCAGCAACGGTTACTGATCAATGGACGATCGGCAACCGTTGCTGATCGTCCCCACTCATGCACGAACAATCGTGCATGAGCGGTTGCTCACACACGAGTTCGTGCATGAGCGGTTGCTCATGCACGACTTCGTGCATGATGGTCAGCAACTGCTGACCGTTCATGCACGAATTCGTGGATGATGGTCAGCGGTTGCTGACCATCCAAGATTTCATGCATGTGCTTCGTGCACATGCATGAAGCTTTATATATATATATATAATTTATTAAAAAAGTATTAATTAATTAATTAAATGAACACATAATTAATTAATTAATTCATTTAGTGCATATATCTAACAATTTTTGCCCCCGTGCTTGCTGAATCCTCGTTGCCTTGCCTGTATTCGTTGTGTTTTCGAGCGGTTTGCGCGAGACATTTGCATGTATTTGAATCGACAAAACTTCTCGTTGCGTCGGAAATGGGTTAGTGGTCGCCGGAATAGGTAGCCGGCGATGGCCAGCGCCGGTCGAGGGGGATGACCAGTGGGTGGCAGTGGTCCCGTGGCCGACGCCGGTTGCTCCGGCCGGCGTTGATGTATGGTGCAGAAGGAGGCTTCGGGCGGAGAAAAAATTCGTGGGGAAGAAGACCATGGGAAAAAGACAAATAAAAAAAGCAAAAGAAAAGAAAAGTAAATAATAAGAAAAAAAGCAAAACAAAAAAAAAAAATAGAAAACTTTAAAATGGCAAAAAGTGGCTTCGGAAGGACCGTTGAGCAGAAGATGGAGCAGCAGAAAAGACAAAATAGGGATAAGACTAAAAGAAAAAATAAGGGAAAAATATATTTTAAAAAAAACTAAAAAAAGAAAAGATAATTTTTTTTTTTATCCGATGTGGGTTGGACCTAGGCTCAGATCGGATCAGAGGACTGGATTGGGTTTACCTGATCCAATCCCGTTTTCCCGAATATAATAATATTAAATATTAAAATATATCAAAAATTCAAAAAATTTCAAAAAAAATATCAAAGTAATAGATTGTATCAAATTTAGGCAAAAATGACATCTATGAAATTTTATTAATTTTATAAGGTCATTTTTCCTAATTTAATGCTATCTTGATATTCTATAATCATTTTTGTAAATAATTTATTTTGCGTAGATTAAAATTATTTAAAGTAATTTTATGCATATAGAGTAATTTCATGTATATTTAAATTCTCATTTCGCTCATGGGGTCCTATCACAGGGCGTGATAACAAGGCCATGTAATTTTATTTGCCTGACTTGCATCGGGTTTTCTTTTTCTGTATTTATTTTCAAGTCATTTCAATTTCTTAGATGTTTACTTGTGCATCGCTTTTCATTAATTTGAGTGGAAATTTCTCTTTTAAATTATGTTAGGCTTAGTTTAGACATTAAGGACCTACAAAAATATTTGCATGGACACTTAACGATTTTATAAGAATTATAATTAGTAATAAATATTGTGTGGCCATTTAGATTAACAACTTTACAAGTTAGTAGTATCACAAGAGTGTTAATAGAAACATTGGTGTAAACAAGTTCTAGTTCCTATAAATCTCTGGTTGCGTAGGAATCGAGACAACACTCTCGCGTCTTGATTGGTTTCTACCCAATCCCAATAGGTCAGTGGTGACTCCTAGAATTACATGGGTTGTCAAAAACTAAAATATAAAATCCAACGTCTCGCGGTATGGGCTTGGGAGAGCCCGTCCCTAATTTAGGACATTAGTCCGCCTTTTTGGGCAAATACTCCTAAACATGCTTCCTTTTTCTCTGAATGGAAAAAGAGAGGTCGTGACAGGTGATAGAATCTTCGCCTGAAGCTAGATACCAGTTTGCAGGTCATATATATACCGTCACAATTCTTGTTTTGCTTGAGTAGGTTGGTGGGCTTGCAACTGAGTCAATACTGTTTCTCATCATTGGGTGTGACTAACATAATTGGCCTCTCATCTTAGGGTGGGTCTTGTCGATGTCAAATGTGAACTTGAGTGATGATACCCTGGTGAGTATTTTGAGGGAAATCCTGTTTTAGATTCTCGAGTTGGGTCGGTGCATAAGCTTGAAATTGGTGCGAAGTAGCAAGTGTTTAACAGTTGTTGAATTGTTGTTCAAAGTCTATGCACCAACCCAACTCAAGGACTTTAAAAGAGGACTTCCCCTCAAAATACTTGTTAGGATATCGTTGCTCACGTTCACATTTGATATTGCCAAGACCTTAAGACAAGGCCAATTAATGATAATCGCACCCAACGATGAAAAACAACACCGACTCACTTGCAGGTGCACCAAGCTACTCAAGCCAAACAAGAACTGCAGCAGTAGTATATACATGTCCTGCAAACTGGTATTTAGCCCCAGGTGAAGATCCTTCACCCGATGCCCCTATGTGAAGTGGAGCCACTCCTCGAGCTGGGGTCCATCGGGCACCTTGTAAGGAAACTCATTCATGTGGAATTTCTCCACGGTCACGGTCATGGGTGTGACTAGCATAATTGGCCTCTCATCTTAGAGTAGGTCTTGTCGACGTCAAATGTGAACTTGAGTGATGATATCTTGGCGAGTATTTTGAGGGAAGTTCTGTTTTAGATTCTCTTGGGTTGGTGTATAGACTTGAAATTGGTGTGGAGTAGCAAGTGTTTAACAGTTGTTGAATAGACAGCCAAAGCAGCACTCTCTCCCATGTTCAAGTCTATGCACCGACCCAACACAAAAATTCTAAAACAGGACTTCCCCTCAAAATACTCGTTGGATATCGTCGCTCAATTCACATTTGACATCGCCAAGACCTTAAGACGAGGCCAATTAATGATAATCACACTCAACGATGAAAAACAACACCAACTCACTTGCTCACTTGTAGGCGCACCAAGGTACTCAAGACAAACAAGAATTGCAGAAGTATATACATGGCCTGCAAACTGGTATTCAGCCCTAGGCCTCCTTCACCCGATGCACCTATGTGAAGTGGAGCCACTCCTTAAACCAGGGTCCATCCAAGCTACGCAAGCCCCAGGCGGAGATCCTTCACCCGATGTGCCTATGTGAAGCGGAGCCAAATAAGAACCGCAGTAGTATATACATGGCCTATAAACGTATTCAGCCCTAGGCGGAGATCCTTCACCCGATGCCCCTGTGTGAAGCGAAGCCACTCCTTTAGCCGGGGTCCATCGAGCACCTTGTAAGGAAACTCATTCATGTGGAATTTCTCCACGGTCAAGGTACATCGGCTCAGGACACTGTCGACGATGGAGCAGGAGTCGGCATCGCGAGGCCGGAATCCATCGAATACGATGTTGGCAGGTGGTGGTCCAAGTCGACTGCCACTGCCGGGAGAGGATGCTTGTCTTAATGAGTTATTTGATGGACAGAAGTGAGATAATCGCCATGATCATGTGATCTGGCAAGTTGCTCGGACGTGGAGGAGGAGGAGGAAGTCAGTGGCCGGAGGGTGGTCGGTCGATCCTCCGGCACTTGGAGGGTTTCGCCATGGGAATTGAAATTGTAGGGCTTTTTCTCTCGGTGAGCGGTGCGGCCCTTTTACTTTATCTCGTTTTATTTAAAAAAATTATATTTTTTCTTTTCTTTTTTAATCTTTGTCATGACTTTGCTCCATGACCAACCTATATGGTCAATACTCAACAAAATTATGTAGTTTTATTTTAAATTATTATCAGCCGAGGACTTGTGAGCTGAGCAAGACAAAGGCAAGGAACAATGAACGTCACTTGGCCCTTTTTATTTATATAGTTTTATTTTAAATTATTATCTTTTTCCTTCTTTTTTTTCTTTAAAAAAAAATCATCATAACAGCGTTTTATGACCCATCTAAGCGTAGATGATCCCAATTGTTAAAATAAATTAGGGGGATCAAAATTAAACTTAAGTAATTGACAAAATTTATGCTATGCAATAAGTAACCCACTCAACATTTCTCTCTCTCAAAGTAAAATATAGATGCAAGTTCAACAACATAGTAAGATAAAAATATCCCTAATTTCATATGTTCCCAATTCTCTTTCCACCATTGACTCTATCACGC
The DNA here is from genome assembly GCA_016097545.1 of Eucalyptus victrix. Lineage (NCBI taxonomy): Eukaryota > Viridiplantae > Streptophyta > Magnoliopsida > Myrtales > Myrtaceae > Eucalyptus > Eucalyptus victrix. Next base: position 54,741,784 of record CM027839.1, on the reverse strand, counting down.
ATATCTCCGCACTTGCCACGGAGCCCTCTCAAACTCCGACCATACTTTGTAGTCGCATCACTCCAAACTGAGGCTGGCAGTTTTTGACATGATGCATTTACATTGGCATCAAAGTAAGCGTGCTTGGTTGAAATTTAATCAATATTGTGTCACGAAGGGAAAGGGGAACATGTTTTTTAGCCTTTCAATGCTTTTATCACAATCGTAGACTGGTTTAATTAAACAACTTAATATTTATGCGGGTGGATATCACATGCTTAGATACATTTTAGACATGTAAATAAAACGTTTAGTCATGTTTTTGTGCATGTAAAAGGAATTAATATCTTAAACTTGTTAAGCCTCATCTAATTTGGACTTCAATGATATGTCACTAAAGATAAACAATCTCATATTGAGGTCAAACTAAATTCGATATGACAAGGAAGAACAAAAAAGACAGGAAAGGAGAAAAAGCAAATGATAAATTTCATACTTCTCCACTCTCCTAGCTCGCCCATCAAACACCTTTACTTAGAGTACCTTTTCTCTACGACAACTGAAAAGTGGCAATAAAATTGCTCCATTAAAGGAACCAAATGACCAATTCGGCTATGCAAATTCTGTGGTACGGAGGCAAAACTTTCTTCCTGATTCTCGAATCCCATTTACTCTCCACTAAAGGCTCTGAGAAAGAAACCAGTGTTGCAGTTCAGAGGCTTATCTGCCAAAGAGAGCAAGTTGACAATTCCTTAACAAAGACCATTTCTATTGGTTATGTTGTCACAAGGAAACATCTGTTAAGCCAGAAAGCGTATTACTTGCTGCGATTATGTCTTTGTGCAATTACATAACGAAAGCTTTCACACTGTTGGCTGCGGAATCAAAAGCGAAGCTCCAGATTGAGAGATAGTTCTCATCACCTGCAAAAGACGATAATACAAAAGCGAAGCTCCAGACTGAGGCGGGTATATTATTGTAACTCACTAGAGATCAAGAACTCTGGTTAGAATTCATTAAACCAAGATTTGCTCTCTCCCATTCTAAATGATCTCGTGCATGCTGTGTCTTTCTTTTAAGTGCTTTCTACTTTACTAATTTCCATGTTCCAGACGGCGTCATGAGTTCTTTTTCTCTCCAATGGACCTGCATTTTCAAATTCATTTTTCATTTTTAGTTTCACAAGCTTTCGATTCTTCCTTCGGGTGGATGATTAGGGGAAAAAAGAAAGCAAAAGCCTAGACAAAGGGGCAAAATTCTCACTGTTCATGGGTTTCAATTTCGTTTCTCTTTAAGTGAATTGAAAGTAGTAGTCTTTCTCATTTTTGTGCATTCCTTGTTTAGTTGTTGGCAGCATCTGTTGGACACTGAATTCCAATTTGTAGTTATATTTAATTAAGATTAACATCCTTCCTTGAGAGGTTCATATTTACAGCTAAAGGGAAAACTTGAAACAAGTGCAGAATAAATTCACGTTAAAAATCTTATACTGTCATACTTCATATAATTTTGCCGTTAAAAGAGCGTGAACAAGAATGAGCAGCGTAGTGCCCCGGACAACATACCCTCGTCATGAGATCAACAAGAAACCTGGATTTTCTTATGCTTTTATGACGACACCTATTCGAAAAAAATGATCGAAGATAACCTCAGCATTTATGGAAGCTCTTCGACAGCTGAGCACATTTCGGCTCATAGCATGTAGCTTTGACAGACCAGCGGGTTGAAGACCTTTTGTCCATATCGTAGGAACAAATCAACCTTGTTAATCAACTTCTTCGGCACAAGTGCATCCCCAAGAAGAAAATTAATCAGGGCAAGCAGATGTTTTGACTCCAAATCATCTTCATAGCCGGTGATCTCAACTCTCTTGAGATGTTTCTTCAAACATTCAAAGTTTCCCTTCTGCGAGAACAAAAAATTTTCTTCATCGAAGTTAAAACATTATTCAGATTCTTCATCAAACTCAAACTGCATGTGGATACCCCATTTAAGAAACTAATTTCAAATTAGACATGGATCGTAGGAAATAAGAAAATCATTGGCTCACTAAAATTTCAAACAAACAGCTTCCATTTGTCCATTGCGAATGCTAGTTAGTTTTAACGAGTCTCCATCAATTTAAGCTCTTAAACTTGTCTACACATCTTCTCTAAACATGTTCTCTTTCTAAGTGCTCATCGCTAAACTCTTAGCTCAACATCTTAACTCTACATGGCAGCAAAAGAACCTCCGGTACAACACTGCACTTACTTTAAGACAGGAACTCAAACAGCTTAATATTGTCCTGCACAAATGTTGAGTAGACTGACAGCCATGAGCAAATTTCGATTGCTGGACCAAATAAGAGTTCGAGAATGATCATCTTTATGAGCTTCCAAAGTTTTAACAAACTGTTCAACAGTCATGCATAGAATAAGTCAGCAAAAGAAGCGAACTGAAAATATCATAGCAGAGGCACAAACCTTCAATGGGGGGAGGGAGGTGAGGTATATGACTAATCTTTCCAGGCATTGCGAAAGCATGTATGTTATCCTAGGAAGGTCCCATTGACTAACAGGTGCATGTAGTATCAGATTCCGACATTTTTACAATGGGGATGGCAATTCTTCCATCTCCAAAAGGGGCAGAATCTAAGCACATTGAACAAGCAACATAGAAAATCTGATTAATACTAGTTTTCATGTTTAACATGAATATATAATAACAAAACTATAGTCCATCCAAATACAATATCCTTTGACCCTATATCCCAACATGAGAAGACCGATAAGGATACTACAAGTAAAAATTAACAAGTAAATCTCTTTAATAATTGAGACTATTTACATATGCTTCTCATGTAGAACTTGTGATATTTGAAGGCTCCGAAAATTCCAATAGTTGATCACATGAGATAGAGAACCTCATTGTTGACTGGAGCTTCCAAGTTAATCCATCCTTTGCCATCTTAAAATATTGTTAGAATACTTAGTAAGATGATAATTGAAAACAACCTAATGTGATGAGAAAGCATGAACCAGTTCTGTCTACCTACGATGACTAGTTCCATTACTCATTTTTATATTTGCAGATAATTACATTTTCTCTATAAATTGAAAGAATGAAATTTCAAGAAACCTTTCCAATAATCTCTTCATGAATTTTACTTATGAAAACCGAGGTATCTAGGAATGTTGCGGTGAGTAGCATCCACAATAAATAGCAATACCTAGTGGCATTCATTGGCAGAAATTGAGCAATCCATTTATCAAAAATTAAACAGAGGGAAGAAGCTCCAAGGTTCACAGTAATCTCTTATGTAGAAACTTGGAATGCAAAGTTACGAATCACCCTAGCCAATAACTAACTACACATGAGTTCACAACGATTCCCCTTGATGGAAGGCTAGAATGCCACAGAGAACTGAGGTCACTCAACCGGGCCAACATACAGCATTAAATGGTGCTACTCACGGACACCATTCAACACGAGCACGTCTTATGAAGGGCAAAAATATACTGAGCTCATACCTGCAAACACCGACTGCCGATGGTGATAATAGGAACTCCGAGCAGCTGCTCAAAAAGTTCCTTTAACAAGTTGCAGCACATCCTCTTGCCACCAGACAAAAATCCAACATGGCTTCTACCAAAGAAGATACGTCTCAAGTCTGAACACAGAATCATGAGGCCAATACCCTGATACCCGCAGCAACAGCAAATACGGGGTTCAAAGTTTCTGCGTGTTAAAGAACCCGGGGTGGAAGACTACCAACTCTTTCATACTCGTCGAATCTATCTTAATATTCTTCACGCCCTTGCAGAAATCTAACACAAGGGACTCTAAAACAGGGCTTCCCCTGACAATTCTGCATCGTTGATTCACAAGAACTCAAGACAAGGCCACCTAATAGTATTGCCTGACGAAAAAGGGCACAATCTGACTTCCGGGCGTACCAACCAACTCAAGCAATACATGAACTGCGGCAGTGTATACAAGAATGGCGACTCGAGAGGCAGACACATGCGGCGCCCCTCCGCCATCAGATTTGATCTCACAGTTACCCAAAAAGATTATTATCTGATCATCCTTCATCATACATTAGTTACAGCCAATTAAACTGTGACCGAGACAAACTCAAACTCTACTTTGTGCATCCACCCAAAGTTATGCACAAGTCGGCATAGCTTGTTACAAAAAGCGTGAGTTCAACATTGCTAGATCACTGCAGCTAATGGATTTGCCTGGTCATCAATCATCGAACATTTTCGATCCATGAAAATTATAATATAGTTTTTAAGAATTCACATAGTTTTTAAGAATTCACAAGAATACTGTTGCCATTTTTCATGGGGCACGGCCTCAAGATCAGCACCACCATTTTCATCATCCATGCTACTAGCTGCAGAATCAAAAGCCAAGCTCCAGATTCAGAGGCTGTTCTAATCACCTGCAAAAAGACGAGAATATAATGTAAACCAATGGCAATAGTAAATTGTTGAGTTGATCATCAAAGAAAAGCAGAACAGACTATGGCTGCTCAAACTAGCAACAAAAAATTCAAGATGGCATAATCTTAGCTGGCTGAAGAACTTGGAAAACAGGGGATATCTTTTCGCCACGAAAATGGGAAAGCTGCTTGGGCCCTAGAAGATCCTCCAGTGGGACTTCGAAAAAAAATTAAAGAACGAGAACTAGAAAAAACCTGATGGAGGATCTTCTAGAACCCAATACTTTGATTGAAATGGCACAATCAGCAAGTCATTCAACAAGGCGAAGTGAAATATGCTGTAAAGCTTTAACAGCAAAAGGTGGACGTCCATGATACCCCTCAAATGAAATACTCCATCATCGCCCTCAGCAACTTCAAGTCTTCAGTGCCCCGAAGAAGAAGCGGCCAGTGGTAGAAACGGGTGAAAAGAGAAACCATTTACTGTATCTGCATTATCACGGAAGACAAGGAAATATTCATCTTCAGGCAAATTAAAAACAAAAAAACACAATGCCCATAAGGGGACCGGAAACCCTTGAATTACAAAGTATCAGACCTGATGCAGCCTGAAAGCCTGAAATCCACTGGCCAGTTTGAAGATCATATATATGAACAAGACCATCCTGAGGGCAAAGACTGTCAGAAAGAGTAGACAATTGATGAAATAGTTCACTGTAAATATAAAACCAGCACGATACCTTACCGCCTGTACCAAGATGTCGACCTAGAGGCCCAACATCAAAGTATATCTCCCGGTTGGTGTCTTCACATGATCGATACAACCTATACAAACGATTGAGGGACAAAAAAAGTCACTTGAGAGAAAAAACTTTGCCTTAGGAAAGGCGTATCACCAGGAAATATTCCACTTTCTCATCTAATGACCCTAAATTTCAGCAAAAATATGTTTTTCGGTTAGATGGAAAGAGGTGCTTTGCTAGCACTAGACAACAACACTCACTTGTAGACAACATCAACAGCATTGCGAACATCCCAGCACATAATAAAAGGGTCCTACAAGAAATTTAAGAGGAGAGATTGTCAGAGACAGACATGCTTACCCACGATTCCCGAATGTTAAGTCCATCCCAAAACACTACAGTCGTTTTCGCACAAATTAAGAACTTAGACTGTGTTTGATCACAGGATAAAGGCAAAATTGATTCGAAAATATTTGTGCATTCTAATTGGAGAGTGACTAGATATAAGAATTAGATATGTTCTCCTATCTTATCCGGCTTCACCAATTAACCCACATCCCATATTAGCAAGTGCCTTGTTGCTTCTTAGGTCACTCTGCCTGGAAGAACAGGGCAGAATCATGCACTCTCTCTCGCTCTCTCTCCCTGCACCCCCTCCCCCGCACTCCCTCTCTCTTGTCCTTTCTTATTGTATTTTATATCTGGCTCTATACTATCCAATCTGATAGACTTTGCATATGCCAAAGAGGACAACTTAAATCCTATTACCCTGTATAAAAACCAAAGAACATTCAAGCAAGTCTAAGACATGAAAAAGGGATGCCTTTCCATGATGATCACTAACAGTAGCAGATGGAACAAATTTGCACATCTTAGAGGCAACAAAGAAGTCAATCACTCAACGTCACAAGGTAATTGTTCCAGCTATTCCTCTGATCAATCAATCACAAAAACTCTGGAAATGTCCAGATAAAATGTTTACATCACATGCCATTGGGAGAGAGAGGGAGAGGGAGATTGGTAAAGTGTCATTAAACATATTGCCAAGAAAAGAAAAGGAGAAGGTTTAGAGCATTCTACCTTTCGCCCTCCAGTATAAGGAGTAGTTTCCATCTTTCAGAAACAAAACACCTGGAATTGCAATATGATTACCTAAAATTTCTTGACAAATAACCATCAAATAAGGAAATCCAATCATCTGGCACTTACATGGATGACCCCACCTTGCTGGCCACGTAAGATGGATAAGAGTTCCACGTTATCTTCTCAGTAGATTGCAATCCTCTGGCTGTACGAACCTGTTGCCAGCAGCTGGAGAAAAAGCAATGGCAGATGTAATACCTGCACAAAAGCAAAGAGGGTGAGATACTCAATTCTTCCCTTTTATCTTGTGATTTCTTCCCTTTTATCTTGTGATCTCTATATTATCTTGAATCATTGTACAATAAACATGGAAATCCAGGGCATTTAGGAGATCTGCTAGCTCCCTTTACAAGCATAGGACATAAGCCCCATGGCAAAATAAATAGAACAAATCAGCGTTACGATCAAATGTAATCCTTTCAAGATGCAATGCTCAGTTCTTCTCAGCTTTAGTTTTTGAGATCCTCTTCTATTTAACTTGTTAAACAATTCTCAAGTAATAGCTAAACTGGGACAAACTTAATAATGCACCTGTTTGACCTTCTTTGTTTCATTGAAGTGCTGAGTGCATCTCAAAATCTCTACCAGGGCGATGTACATCAAACACTTATGGTTTTGTTAAATCCAGCAAAGATCCTACACATGAACAGAGGATAACTGCAAATTAAATCATTTAGGATAACCGCAACCACTAAGCAACCAAACACCAACATACCAAAATTTGGGTATCAGTGCACAATCTATATCACCGAATACTGATTTCTTTCGACACTAGTAGGTAAAGTAATGTAAGGATTCTAAAAGAAAATTTCTAGAGGAATTAGAGTGGACTATTGACATGAGGGAATTTAAGAGTCTTGAATGAATGTTAACCTTACTTGCTTCCCGCAGGATTTAATGCAATTGAAAATGCAGCTGTAATTTCATCCACGGCATCATAAACCATGTATGTGCAACATAGCTGCAATGCCAAGTGTATCAGTCAATGAAATTTCCCGGTTTTTTTCAAAGGCAATTAGAAATGAAGCTGCACGTAGAAGATTGTAAGGAGAAGCTAGGGGTTATGCAGACGGCAGAGTTGCTGCAAAGCATGTCTAAGATGTGTGATAAGCTCGAGGACTACAACTTCACTGTATCCCGAAACAATATATGGCTCCCATAAAGTCTCCCCAGAGTTCTTGAAAGCTCTAATCTAAACTTAACAAATCTGACCTGTCTAGTAGTAGCATCCCAGACATGAATCGGATGATCACGAGTAGTTGACGCAAATACAAAGCTAACTGGGTCTGGAATTTGAAAAAATTCCAAATTCAATTCTAGCTGCGGCTAATTACCAGAAGAGAAATAACTATAGCTGAAAATATAACCATGGTACGGAAAAGGAGTAAAATTTATCGAGACAACCTGTAGCAGACATGTATGTGTACCAACAGAAATCATAAACCAATTCCCCTTCTGTCACAACAAGATTTGCTGTAAAGGAGTCTGCAACCAAAGAGAACTACATGAGACATAGACTACCCATTATTTGGAATTGCGAATATTCTGTTGTAGATATTACTCGCAAATAGCCTCAGCAGTCCTAATGCAAGCATGTTTTCAAGCTACTTATACACACAGAAACATGACCAAAAAATTCCTCGAGACCCCGTACCTGGATCAACATCAGACGAACTTGCATTTACACTGTTGTCACCCCCGTAGTCTGGTCTGACCATGACACAGAGCAATCATAGTACCACCAACATCGCCACATCTCATGAAAGAATAAAACGTAACAGGAACAAAAAGAACAGTAAGCACCACCATTGTCCCCAAGCAAACTTACAATGCGAACACACCAACTGTTTTGTCCTTTGAACTACTGAGAAAGCAAGTTCCATCAGGCAACCTAATGAAAGCCCAGAAGCCGCGCCACTACTCAGAAAAAGAACAACCAAACACCCATCAAGGGAAAACGAAAAATTACACACCATTTGACGCCTTCAAGAAAGTTGTTCGGCCTCTGGTCAGTTCTTAACGGTTTGTGGAAACGATAGGCTCTTTGAAAAGGAACATCGAACCGACTCGCAGACCATGAGTGGCCCCTGCGGATTCCCGTGAGAGATGAGAGTGTTTGGCGAGCTTCGAGCACGAGCTGTGAGACTTTTCTTGAGTTGTCACCCGGCGAGTTTTGGCTCCGTCGACCCTCTTTTGAGTTCTGCAAAGGGATGGAGGGAAGCCCCTCACCTTTGTCTTGCGAAATGAAATGACACGGGAATATGTGGTAATTTCATGAATATAAACTAAACTCGGAATTAGTCCTGAAAAATGTCTTATTTGATAAGAGGATAATCTAAGAATTGCAAGATTGAATTTCTTTTCATGTTATGTTAAAGTTTATAAATAATAGCCACCTCGATGATTGTGGAACAAAAATTCATAGCTACAGGCCACGAACTATTATTAACAGTTTTTTAAATGAATTATAATTATCAATTATGATAAAATTGCTTTAACTAATTATGATAGTTATTATCTTGATCATTTAAGTTTGAAAATTGAGTTTTCTTATAACTTGAATTTCATTTAATTCAATAGTTTAATATTTAAGAACTTAATTCTAGTATGGTTGAATATATACTGAGCATCGCACTTTATTTAAAATAAAACACATAAATGTGAAGCATGGACAAATTATTGACCAAAGGATCAGCACAGAAAAATGACCTACTAATTCTGCTTATGATTTTGCTCTATAATATGAAAATAAAAAAAATGAAAAAAAAAATAATATATGATTCGACAGTACATTATTTAAAATTTGGCATATGTTTCTAGTGTATCACACTAAATAATAAATCAAATCACGAGTGCTGCAAAATTTACAAAACGTCAAAAATTGAAAGTAGAAAAATATATTAAAGTTCTTTGGTTGGAAAAAAGAATGTATATATAAAAGTTGAAGCAGTTGAAATCTGCTTTTCAACAAGTGATAAGCTAGTCATGGGCCATAAAGAAGGGGATATGATAAACTGCTTTAATGCCGTTAGGTCATATTAAATTTCATATTCGTTTGAGTAACTTAAAATAGGTCTTAAAAACATATTTCCTGCATAAAAATAATTAGTTCACCTTAACAAATTAGCCAAGCTAAAAAATCTTATGTACGATACCTTTTATCAGATAATTACAAGACAAGTCCTAAAACTTGTTACGATAATTTGCTTGGGTCTTCAAAACTTACATTTCGTGCATGTAAGTCCTCAAACATGCAAGTTTGATGCACTCGAATTTTTTCATTAGCTCGATCAATTTAGTGGACGAAAAATGTCATGGGACCTTTTTTCATTATGTTAGTATCTTGTGACTGTCAATAATAATAATAAATGACATGTTAATGTCCAATAAAACATGATGGAGCTAACAAAAACACTAATGATTTCACCATTTATTTTGGTTCTCCGAAAGATGAACCAAATCAAACCTTACAATACAGTTTACTTACGATTGCAAACTTTTTTGTTGGGAAAAAAATCCACTAGAACCAAAACATTAATACTAACATCGTTCCCGAGTGGTTCATAGTTACAACTCGAATAAAAAACTTGAAAAAAGAGCAAATTAGATAAATGTTTAAAACCTTATATGTCACACTTCATGTAACTTCACTATCAATACAAAATGAGCAGTGCTGTACCCAGGGCAAAATACCCTTGCCATGAGACCAACGAGAAACTCAAACTTTCATATGCTTTTATGCGAACAAACAATTCGAAAGGATGATCGAACATAACCTCCTCATTCTTGGAAGCTCTTCGACAGCTGAGCACCAATTTTCTCACACCAAGTAGTTTTGACAAAATAGCAACTTCAAGGTGTTTTTGTCCACGTTCTGTGGGAAATCTAGCCTTGATAATCAACTTCTCCAACACAAGTGCATTCCCAAGAAGAAGCTTAACCAGGGCAAGCAAATTTTTCGATTCAAATCTATTAGCTCATAGCCAATGATCTCACCTCTCTTGAGATGTTTTGCCAAACATTCATAGTTCCCCTTCCATGAACATAGAAAATCTTCTTCATCACAGTTAAAAACGTTCTTCATATTCTTCATCAAGCTCAAACTGCATGTAGATATCCCATTTAAGAAGCTTATTTCACATTAGATGTGGATCCACGGGAAAAAAATAAATTCATTGGCTCACTAAAATTTCAAACAAACAACTTTCATGTGTCCATTGCAGATGCTAGTTAGTTTTACTTTATATTGAGTTTTAATCAGTTTAAGCTCTTAAACTCGTCTTCACATATAAAACCTGTTCTTTTTCTAAGTGCTCATCAGTAAACTCTTAGTTCAAGATTCTAACGCTACATGGCAGCAAAAGAACCTCCAATACATCATTGCAGTTACTTTAAGACATGAACTAAAACAACTTAATAATGCCTTGCACAAATGTTCAATAGACTGACAGAGAATTTCAATTGCTGGAACAAATAAGAGTTCAAGATTGATCGCGTTTATGTGCTCCCAAAGTATTAACTCATTGTTTGGACATTCATGCAAAGAGGAAGTCAAACCAAAGAAGCGAACTGAAAAAATCATAGCGAAGGAACAAACCTTCAACAGAGGGGGGAGGGCAGGTCTATGAATTATCTTTTCAAGCACAGTGCACTTTGTAGCATGTATGCTATCCCAGGAAAGTCCCATTGACTAACTAGTCCATGTAGTCTCTGATTTTGCCGTATTGACAATGGAGATCCCTTCCATCTCCAAATGGGACAAAATCTAAGCACATTGAACAAGTAACAAAGAAAATTAAAGTAATATTTCTTTTCTTGTCTAACATGAATTAAGAATATCAAAATTACATCCCATCCAGCTACAATATCCTTTAATGCTGCCTTGCAGCTGGGAAAAGACTGATAAGGATACTACAAGTAGAAATGAACAACTGAATCTCTTTATTTAAGGAGACTATTTACATATGCTTCTCATGGAAAACTTGTAATCTTTGAAGGATCTTAAAATTCTAGTAGTTACTTACATGAGACGGCGAACCTTGACATTGACCTAAGTTTCCAAGTGAATCTGTCCATTGTCATTGTAAAATATTTTGAGAATACTCTAAAAGATGTATCATGGAAGAGCAGCCTAAAGTGATAAGAGAGCATGACCTGATTCTGTCAACCTAAGATGACTAGGTCCATTGTTCTTCATCATATTTCCAGATAATTATATTTTCTCTATAAATTGACAAAATGAACTGAAAAATGAACATTTTTCCATATAACCTCTCCATGCACATTTTCTTGTGAAAATCAGGCATCTAAGAATGTTGCATTGATCCTAGATCTAGTGGGCATACATTGTCCCAAAAATTGACTCATCCCATATCCATTTATTGAAAATTAAACAGAGGGAAGAAGCTCCGAGTTTCAAAGTTATATATCATCCTATCTGCCAAATTAATAAATACATGCACTCTCCAATATTCCCCTTGATGAAAGACTAGAATGCTGCAAAAAGCAGAGGTCACTCAGTCGGGGTAACAAACAGCACGAAGCAATGCTAATAACAGGCACGCACTAATGAGATCCCTAGGGCTCGAAGGAGGAGGAGGAGGAGGTGGATTTCTTTCGGTGCCGCTTGGACGGTCGCCGGAGGAGGATTTGCGGTGGACGACACCATGGATGGAGGTCTCTGCCATGAAATTGAAATTCTAGGGTTTACTTGCAGTTTTACACGCCGAGAGTTTTTGAATGGTTTTACCTTCTGTGTTTTTCTACTAGGTGAAGAATAATGAAGTTATTTGGCCCTTCCACTTACATGATTCATGAAACATAAAGATGCAACAGTGAATATTTGGCCATTTTAATTAATATAGGCACAAAAAAAAGTTACTAACATGATTGGTCAAACAATAAAGATCCAAAAGTGAATATTTGAGAGAAAAAACTTAGCAGGAAAGGCATATTTTGCTGTAAATATTCTTCTTGAGAATTTAGACTGTCTGATCGCAGGATAAAGACAGAATTGATACGAAACTATTTGTGCACTCTCTATGGGCATATCGTCAGATAGACTTTGCATAAGCCAAAGAGCACATTTTAAATCCTATTACCCCGCATAAAAACCAAAGAACATTTAAGCAAGTCATGAGAAAAGGATATCTTTCTGTGACGATCATCATTTGCAGCAGATGTAATTATTGTTTGATTATTCAAAATCAAAAACTCCACAAATGCCCAAATAAAATGTTCCCGTCACAAGCCGTTGCATATGAGAGAGAGAGAGAGAGAGAGAGAGAGAGAGAGAGAGAGAGAGAGAGAGAATGGCAGTCATTCTATACATTCCCACGGAAAGGAAAAGAGAAGGTTTAGAGAATTCTACGTTTCGTCCTCCAGTATACAAGTAGTTTCATCTTTTGGAAATAATATTGGCAATTGGAAGCTTATCATCTATAATTCCTTGAGAAAAACCATCGCATGAGGGCAATCAAATCACCTAGCATTTACATGTAAAATATTGTGAGAATATTCTATAAGATGATTATGGAACAACAACTTAATATGACGAGGGAAGATGATCCGGTTTTGTCAACCTAAGATAACTAGGTCCATTACTCTTCACCATATTTCCAGATATTTATATTTCATCTACAAACTGAAAGAATGAATGGAAAATGTAACCTTTTCAATTATTCTCTTCATACATTTTTTTGCGGTGAGTACCATCTATTATAATTAGCAATATCTAGTGGCATTGATTGTCCCTAATTGAGTAATCCCAGATTTATTTATTCAAAATTAATCAAAGAGACGAAGCTCCAAGGTTCACTGTAAGTTCTTACGTAGTAGCTCCAAAGACAAAGTCATGAATCATCCTATCTGCCGATAGTTAATTACACATGAATTCACAATGATTCTGCTTGACGAAATAATGCCACAGAGAGCGAGATCACTCGACCTGGCCTGCATACAACACTAAAATGGTGCTCGTCAGTGACGCCATTCAACACGTGAGTCTTAGAAATGATGAAAATATGGAGCTCGTACCTGCAGACACCAACCGCCAATGGTGATTGTAGAGATCCGCGTAGCTTCTCTAGAATAGGACTTTCCTTGAAAATCCCCTCTGAGGATACCATCACTCAAATCCAAATACAAAATCGACGACACCTTAAGACAAGGCAACATAATAGTCCGACCCAACGAGAAACTGCAGCAACTAACTTCCAGGCGCACCAACCAACTCGAGCAATACAAGAACCGCAGCAGTATATAGAAGGTTCGGCGGCGGGAAATCCAACCTCAGGCAGAGATCCTCTATGCGGCGCTCCACCGCGAAGCGGAGCCAGAGGTCGACCTTGAGGCGGAGGAGCTACTCAAAGCCGGCGACAAGGAACCTCTTCACTATGGGGGAGGTGCACTGCCTCAGGACGCTGCCTCCGATCCTTCCATGGAAGACGAGGTCGGTGGTGGTGGTCTAAGCGGAACGCCACCACCGTGAGAGGACGCTGGTCTTGACGACGTCTCCGATGGTAGAAACGAGAAGATGTGGTGGATCACGGCATCAGGCGCTGAGGAGATCCCCGGGGCTCCTGCTTCGCTTCAGAGGAGGAGGAGGAGGTGGGTTTCGTCTGGTGCGATCTGGCCGGTTGCCAGAGAATTCAAGGCGAATGGTGCCTCGCACAGATGTCTCCTCTCCGCCATGGATTCGAAGTTTTTCGAAGGATTTATACTTTCTGTGTCGACGGCGAACGAACCTGAAGTCATGTTGCCCTTTTTCTTTTTTTCCTTTTTCCCTTTTTTAATTTTTCACAGAATTGATCTCTTTTCTTCAATTGAAAGGAGGTCAAATTAAACTGATCGATCTCGATTTTACAGTCTACCTACTTAGGAATTCACTTTGATTTCCTAATCTTTTTTGTAATTACCGGAGTTCATCCTCCAATTCTTTTCAGCCTTTTTCCTATTTTTGTGACAGAAAATTTTCTCGATTCTTTATGCAATCACATGAATTGTCTGCTTCATAATGAATTTCGAAACAAATTAAATGATCTTGATGTGAAAAAAAATAAAATAGAATGACCTAAATAAACACTTAAGCTCGGAGGAAAAAGAAACACAATTTACATGATATAGTAGTTCGCTCAATATTTCTTTTCTCATCATCAAATTTCAGGACCTTTTCCTAGGTCAATTCCATCTTGGCTCACGCCACACCTTGCCCTTTTACCCCTAAACATACTTTGGAGCTGTATCACCTCCAACTAATGCCGACGATTTTCAACATGATGTGTTTACACCGCGCCAAGGTAAGTCCTCACCTTTTTCCGGCCTATCAACGGCAAAAAAAAAAAAGTGAACATGTATGTTTAAACACATGCGATAAACATGCTATCATAGCTAGAACCTTTCGACGCTTTTATCACATGCTTAGATACGTTTAATTAAATACGTTAGTATTTACGTGTGTGGACCCCACATGATTAGATAAGTTTGGACATGTCTTATGTATGTGGGAATTAATATCTTAAATGTGCTAAGCATGTCGTGATATATAAGGCGTTTAATAAATTTTTCGTATTTGGGCTTTAAAAATAGGTCACTGATGATAATTATGTCCTGATGACGTCACGATGTAGTTATATTAAGACATGATGTAGGTGGCCTATCTCATATCGAAGGTTGGGGCCTTCAATTTGTTAGAGAGAGAGAGAGAGAGAGAGAGAGAGAGAGAGAGAGAGAGAGAGAGAGTAATGCCTGCAAAAGAGCAGGCAGTGAAGATTGTTAAAGGAAGAAGTAGAAAAAAGGTGGGAAAAGAGAAGAGGCAAAGAGAAAAGAATAGGCGGTATAGATTGTTGTGAAGAAGTAGAAAAAAAGGCGAGAAACGAAAAAAGGCAAAGGTAAAATAACGGACCCTCTTTACTATAATTGAAAAGTCGTGGTAGAATTGTCCCATCAAAGGAACCAAATGAGCAAAACATCTGCTCAAATTTTGTGATAACTAACCTAGTAGTGGTTAAATGGAGGCAAAAATAACAGATGCACGAGGAATATCTATTAAGAAATAAAGTTAGTGTACTAATGATTGTGGTTATATATTTTGTAGTTACTTAAGAAAAGCCATCGAGAGCACTTGCCGACAAAATCACAAAAATCACAAGATAATGCCTTTTGGAGCACTTGCTCAAAAAATCACAAGACGATCCCTTTCCACAAGAAGTGCTTCTCAAGTTCCAACCAAACAAAGCTCTTGAAAAGCATGGCCTCTCCACATTGAAAGTTCAATGAGGGAAGAGTAGTGCATGAACAACCGAAGCACACCTCGTTGCGAAATTTCTTAGGACCGAGAATTGCATATGCCTTCAAAAGAGCAGCCCTGAAGGATAATCAAAGGTAATCGTGCAGAATTAGAAGCTCTTTGGTGGCCTTGTAGACATTGGATCGAATCACGCAGCTTTCATAGATTACCTGCCTCCAAAGATTCTTCTCTGAAAGGGTATGTGCATCCTAACTTTGATGATCATCTTCTCTAGCACAAGTGCAAATGCTTTGTGGCATGAGAAGAACATCCTAATTCATCATCAGACAAGTCCTAAAACCTTGAGTTACAAAACTTACATTTAGTGCATTTGTGCTCAAACATGCAACTTCAATGGAATTGAAACTTTTCATCAATTCTGTCAATTTTAGGTCTACTGAAAATGTCACGGGACTTGATATCCTGTCACTATTAATAATAAATATTTGTCACATGAACATCCAATAAAACTTATCACAGCTAACGGAAAGAACAATGATTTTATGGTTTGTTTTGGTTTTTGAAAAGCTGAACCACATCAAACTGCACAGTGCAGTTTACTTCCGATTGCAACTTTTTTGTCGCGAAAAAATCCCCTTGAACCAAAACACTAATATTAACCTCTTTCCTTGAGAGGTTCATATTTACAACTGCAATCAAACTTAAAAACCTAGTACTGTCAGACTTCACCGAACTTTACTGACAAAAGTGTCAATACAAATGAGCAGTGAAGTGCCCAGGGCAACAAAGATCAATAAGAAACCCAAACTTTCATATCATTCATATCCTTTTGTGAGGACACTTATTCAAGAGGATAATCAAAAATAACCTTAGCCTTCTTTGAAGCTCTTCGAAAGCTGAGCACATTGTTGCTCAGCTCAAGTAGTCTCAACATAACATCAGCTTGAAGAGGTTGTTGTGCAAGTTGTGTAGACAATTCAAGCTTGATAATCAACTTCTCCAGCACAAGTGCATGCCCAAGAATGAACTTGATCAGAGGGAGCAGATGGTTTAACCCAAAACTAAAAGCTCCAAAGCCGATGATCTCAACTCTCTTGAGATGTCTCGCCAAACATCCAAAGTTCCCCTTCCTTGAGCACAAGAAATCTTCTCCATCAAAGTTAAAACGTTTTTTAGATTCTTCATCAACTTGAAACTGCACATAGAAACCCCATTTAAGAAACTTATTTCACACTAGATGTGGATCCCCAGGGAAAAAAAATTAATAGCTCACTAAAATTTCAGACGAACAACTTTCATTTGTCTACTACAGATGCTAGTTAGTTTTACTTTATAATGAGTCTTAATCAATTTAAGCTTTTAAACCTGCCTAGACATATAAAGCATGTTCTCTTTCTAAGTGCTCGTTGCTAAACTCTTAATAATGCCAACCGACAGCAAAAGAACCTCCAGTACAACACTGCAGTTACATGAACTAAAACAGCTCAATATTGCCTAGACTGACGAAGTCATGAGCAAATTTGAAATGCTAGAACAAAT
Organism: Eucalyptus victrix; assembly: GCA_016097545.1. Taxonomy (NCBI): domain Eukaryota; kingdom Viridiplantae; phylum Streptophyta; class Magnoliopsida; order Myrtales; family Myrtaceae; genus Eucalyptus; species Eucalyptus victrix. Next base: position 54,724,701 of record CM027839.1, on the reverse strand, counting down.
AAGAATTCAAGATAGATCATCTTTATGTACTTCTAAAGTAGCAGCAAACTGAAAGTATCATGGTAAAGGAACAAACCTTCAACATTGGGCAGCCAGTCAGGTGTAGGACTAATTTTTTCAGGCATTGTGAACTTCAGAGATTATATGCTATCCCAGGAAGGTCCCATTGACTAACCAGTCCATGTAGAATCAGATTCTGACATGTTAAGGACGGAGGCGGCACTCCTTTCATCTCCAAAAGGGACAAAATCTAAGCACATTGAGCAAGCAACATAGAAAATCTGATCAAAACTAGCCTTCCTGTTTAACCTGAATAAATAATAACGAAACTACAGTCCATCCAAATACAATATCCCTTGACCCTATCTCCCAGCCATGAAAAGGCCGACCGATAAGGATAGACTAAAAATAAAAATTAACAAGAGAATCTCTTTAATAATCAAGACTATTTACATATGCTCCTCATGTCGAACTCAAGTTATCTGGATCCGAAAATTCCAATGGTTGTTCACGTGAGATAATGAGCCTCAGTATTGACTAAACTTTCCAAGTTAATCTATCCACCGCCATCGTAAAATATCGTAAGAACACTATTTAAGATGATTATGGAACGATAGCCTGATGCGACAAGAGAGCATGATGCCGTTCTGTCTATCCAAGATGACTAGGTCAACTAAACTTTGTTATATATTGCAAATAATTGTACTTTCTCTATAAACTGAAAGGTTGAAATTTCAAGAAACCTTTCTGGAATAATCTCTTTCCGTTTGAAAATTGAGGCGTCTAAGGACGCTGCCCTGAGTAGCATCCACGATAAAAGGCAATATCCAGCGGCATTCATTGTCCCGAAAATTGTGCGATCCATTTATCAGAGATTAAACATAGGGAAGAAGCTCCAAGGCTCACGATATCATCTTATGTCATAACTCGGACCACAGAGTGACCAATCATCCTATCTGCCAATAACTAATTACACATGAGTCCACAATGATTAGACTTGATGAGGTCACTCAAGTGGGGAAACATACAGCATTTACACGGAACCCATTCAACAGAAGCACGTCTTTTTTTTTTTTTTTTTTGAACTGAACAGGAGCACGTCTTAATAATGGTAAAAATATTGAGCATGTACCTGCAAACACCAATCACCAAGGGTGATTGTAGGAACTCCGCGCAGCTTCTCAAGAAATTCCTTCAACAGGTCGCAGGCCATCCTAATGTCACCAGGCACATGCACACGAGGTAGAATTTCAAAGTTCAAGTCGGCTTCGACCAGAGATGAGATATCCTCAAGCGACATATGCTCTGCTGCCTCAGAACAAGAGCACGTCCCTGCTACACGCATCCTCAGCAAATGCGGAGCCCTAATCCTCCGTAGGTCAAACAGAGTGGAGATGCTGAGGAACAAGTGTTTTACAATTGTTCTTGAATCTAAAACGACGTTGTTCAAGCCCAGGCACCGACCCAACTCAAGGGACTCTAAAACAGGACTTCCTCTCAAAATACTCGCCAGGATATCATCGCTCAAGTTCACATTAGACAGCAACAAGACCTTAAGACAAGGCCAATTAACACTAGTCGCACCCAACGAGAAACAGCACCGACTGACTTGCAGGCACGCCAAGCTACTCGAGCAAAAGAATATACATGACCTGCAAACTGGTATCCAGCTCCAGGCGGAGATCCTCCACGTGACGCTGCTCTGCGAAGCCACTCCTCGAGCTTGGGGCTATCGGCCTCATCGTAAAAAAAACCATTGACGTGGAATTTCTTCAACGCCGACGTCGAGGTGTGCTGGTTCAGGACGCTGTCGACGATGGACCGGAAGTCTAAGGAGCGGGCTCTGTGATGGCGTGGCCGGACTCTATTGAATACGAGGTTGGTGGTGGTGGTCCTCCATCTGTATCGCCACCGCTTGGAGAGGACGCTGGTCCTCACAACGTCTTCGGTGGGCAGATACGAGAAGATGTCGCGGATCGCGTGGTCAGGCAATGCGCTGATGAGATCCCTAGGGCTCGGAGGAGGAGGTCGGTCGCTGGAGGACTCTGGGCTGAGCAAAATCCTCCGGCGCTGGGAGGTGTCCGCCATGGAATTGAAATTTTAGGGTTTCTGCCGACGTTCCCCCAGGTTTCCATGGATTTTTCCAATTTATTTTTCCTTTACTTTCTATGCAAGCAATCAATTATGTATCGACTTGATTTGGAATCTATCTTTTTTCCTATTTGATCCGATTTCCTATTTTTTAATTAAAAGAAATATTTTTATTCAAAACAAAACCAATCCTAAAAAGTCACACTTTGGAATCTATCTTTTTTCCTATTAGATCGATTACCTATTTTTTTATCAAAAGAAATATTTTTATTCAAAACAAGACCAATCCTAAAAAGTCACAATTCTTTATCGAACTTTTTTTCTCTTCCGGGTTCTTTATCAAGCATTTTGATTTGTGAAATGAAATAGCAAGGGAATAAATAATAATCTCATGAAAATAAACTAAATTAGAACAAGCATGGAAAGATTCTTTTTATTCAATTAATAGGACAATCTAAAAATAACATCCACAAGCTTGAAACTCTTTTTAATCGGTTTTAATTACACAATAATTAAATTTAAATATCATATTATCAATATCATATTATCATTTCTTTCATTATAAATTTGATATGTAACTTATAGTTTACTCACACCTAATGATAATCATAAACAGTAATTCATAGAACTATATAATTATTTTTGGTGATTATAAGTTAGTCAAGCTATAAAAAAAAAAAAAATTAATGTGCAACCATACAAATCATGAATTGTTAATAGTCGTGCAATAAATTTATTATTGATCAAGTATAATTAAAATCACATTAATTAATTATGGTAATTTACATCTAGATTATTTAATTTTAATAATTGATTTATCTTATAATATAACTTTCATTTAATTGGGTAATTTAATATTTGATAACTTAATCCAAGTATGGTTGCTTATGTACCTAGCATGCACTTCATTAAATTATGGAAAAACTAATCATAATATTGGCATGAAACTAAATTAAAGGCTTCAAGGGTTACATAAGGACTAGTAGGGGATGTTAGGTTCTTACCCTTGAATCTACCCATTGACATGCATGCTTGCTTTGACCCAAATTTTACTAAAGTGAAAGCAAGCTATGTTTTGAATTAAGCCGAAACTGATTGGTAAAATCTTAATTTCTTTTTATGCACTCTTCATTGCTGATCACGAACCTACAAGTTCACCAAAGATGGCATTGGTCGAACAAAAAGTCCGTATTCTCATTTAAAAAAAAAAAAGATCCTCATAGACACATAATTATTGATAATTAATAATTAAAATCCAGCTACTTTGGATTTAAAAATCTAAGCCATTTCAAATCTAATGACATATAATAAAAACTGAAAAAAGTAGCATGTCCTGTGGTTGGATTTCCTGGTTTGTTTTGGTCTTCAAAAAGTTAAACTAAATCGAATCGTGAAATGTGGTCTAGTTCCATCCGCAAACCTTTTTGTTGGGAAAAAATCACCTCAAACCCAATTAGACCACCAAAAAAAAAGGTTATGTTAAAATTTGAGTTTTAATTTCATTTAGACAGACAAGTACTTGAAGTTTGTGTTATTTGAATCAAACACGAGTGAAGGAGCTCATAAGTTTTTGAATAGTGCGAGAAGTCGCTTCACTTGGAAACAAGGGGTCGTGCTGAAACTAAAATCAAACTCTAATGCTGTCTATGCAGTAACAAGTAGATACGCGAAGATTTCAAAATGCAGATCATGATAGTCAGGATTTGCTTAATCTTTCAAAGTTGCAGAAATATGATACCTCTAAGTTTTCTATTTTGCCTGTAGAAGAAGAGAAGGCTGAGCAATATCATAACCAAAACAACCTTTCATATGTCGATAATTCAAGACACTACCATTAACCTCTTTCCTTAAGAGGTTCATATTTACAACTAAACTAATATTGTCATAGTTCATGTAATTTTATTGTCAAAAGAGTGTGAATAAGAATGAGCAATGTAGTGCCTAGAGCAACATAGCATTGACATGTGATTAACAAGAATCCACATTTTCATATGCTTCTACAAGGACGCCAATTAGAAAGGATAATCGAACATAACTTCAGCATTTTTGGAAGCTCTTTGATAGCTGAGCACATTTCGGCTGACACCAAATAGTTTCGAAAGAACAGCAGCTTGATGATTTTTCTGTCCCTTTCGTGAGTGCAAATCAGCCTTGATAATCATCTTCTCCAGCACAAGTGTTTCCCCAAGAAGAAACTTAATAAGGGCGTGCAGATGTTTCGATCCAAAACTATTAGCTTGGAAACCGATGATCTCAATGCTCTTGAGATGTTTCTCCAAACATTGAAAATTCCCCTTCCGTGAAAATACAAAATCTTCTTCATCATAATTAAAATGGTCTTTCCATTCTTTGTCAAGCATATACTGCACAAAGATACCCCATTTTAGAAACTTACTGCCTCACTGAAGTTTCAAAACAAAAAAAAATTTCATTTGTCCACCACAAAAGCTAGTTAGTTTTACTTTATTTTGAGTATTAATGAATTTGAACTCTTAAACACGCCCACACAATAAAATATCTCTTTCTAGATGCTCATCATTCAAGTATAAGTTCAAGATCCCAACGCTGCATGGCAGCAAAATAACCTCCAGTATAATGCTACATTTATTTTAGGACATGAACTAAAACAGCTTAAAGTGGCCATGCACAAATGTTGAGTAGACTGACCAAGTTACAAGCAAATTTCAATTACGGTAACAAATAAGAGTTTGAGATTGATAATCTTTATGTACTTCTAAAATTTTTACTCACCATTCAAACATTCATTGAAAATGGAAGCCAACACAAGAAGCGAACTGAAGATAGTATAGCAAAGGAACAAACCTTGAATACGTGTAAGCCATTCAGGTGTATGGTTAATTTTTCCAGGAACTCTGAACTTCCCAGCATGTATGCTATCCCAGGAAGGTCCCTTTGAGTAACTGGTGTGTGTAGTGTTAGATTCTGACATTTTGACAATGGAGATGGCACTCCTTTCATCTCGAAAAGGGACAAAACCTAAGCACATTGAGCAAGCAACAAAGAAAATTTCATTAGTATTTTTTCCTGTCTAAAATTAATAAAGAATAACAAAACTACATTCCATCCAAATATGTTATCCATTGACCTTGTCTCCCAATTAAGAAAAAACCAATAAAGATACTATAGGCAGAAATGAAAAAGATAATTTGTTTAAGACTATTTACATATGCTTCTTGTATAAGAAATTAATAAAGAATAACAAAACTACATTCCATCCAAATATGTTATCCATTGACCTTGTCTCCCAATTAAGAAAAAACCAATAAGGATACTACAAGCAGAAATGAAAAAGATAATTTGTTTAAGACTATTTACATATGCTTCTTGTATAAACTTGTGATCTTTGAAGGATTTGAAAATTCTAGCAGTTGGTCACATGAGAAAACAACCTCAAGTGACTCTATCCATCAATCCATTGCCATTATATGAGATGATTATGGAACAACAGCCTATAGTGATGAGATAATATGACCGGTCCTGTGAACCTATGGTGACTAGGTCCCTTATTTCTATAATCTCTTAATGTATTTTTCTTGTGAAAATTATGCGTCTAAGATCGTTGCATTGATATCCTATCTAGTGAACATTCATTGTCCCAAAATTTGAGTCATCCTAGATCCATTTATTGGAAATTAATAGGAGGGAACGAGCTCTTTTGTTGTCAACAATAGACATCATCCTATATTTGTCTATGATTCCCGTGATGAAATACTAGAATGCCGCAAAAAGCCGAGGTTACTTGGCCCGGGCAACAAACATTGCCAAACACTACAGACACCATTCAACCCAACCCAAGCATGTGGTAAAATCATTGAACTTGTACCTTCAAACACCAGCCACCAATGGTGATAATAGGAACTCTGTGCACCTTCTCAAAAAGTTCTTTCATGACGTCATAACACATGCTCTTATCACCCGGCGAAAAAGTTCGAATGGAAAAAACTAAGTCAGCTTTAACCAAAGAAGATACATCATCAAGTGTGAATATACGGCGCTTCCACATCCCTGATACACGCAATGACAGCAAATGCGGGGCCCAAATTTTCTCCAGCAGAAAGTTATCGGCACCAATGAGTAGCAAGTCTTTCACACTTGTTGAATCTATTATAACGTTCTTTATGCGCCAACACTGCCGCAGCTCGAGGGACTCTAAAACAGGACTTCCCCTCAAGATTCGCCGGAGGAAATCATCACTCAACTCCGCATATTCCATAGACAAGACCTTAAGACAAGGCCAGCTGACAGTCAGGTCCCACGAGAAACGGCACAAACTGACTTCGAGGCGCACCAACCAGCTCCAGCAATACAAGGACGGTGGCAGAATATACATAGGCCGCATCTCGGTGATGAGAGACAGGCAGAGATCCTCCACCTGGCGGCCCGCCGCAAAGTGGAGCCAGCGGTCAACCTTGGGGCGGTCGTCCTCATGCTACTGTAAGTCGGTGACGTGGAATTTCTTCACCGTGGGCGAGGTGCACTGCCTCAGGACGCTGTCGACGAGGGATGGGAAGTCGAAGGAGGAGGCGTCGTGATTGCGAGGCCGGACTCCATTGAATGCGAGGTGGGTGGTGGACGTCCAAGTGCAACGCCAGCGCTTGGAGAGGACGCTGGTCTTGATGACGTCTTTGAGGGGCAGAAACGAGAAGATGTGGTGGATCACGGCGTCCGGCAAGGCGCTGATGAGATCCCCAGGGCTCAAAGGAGGAGAAGGTCGGTTTCCTTTGGCGCGATTTGGACGGTCGCCGGAGGATTCCCGGTGGATGGAGTGCGTCGCCATGGATTTGAAATTCTAGGGTTTCTGCCGATGTTCCCTTGAGGTTTCCAAGGATTTTTCATTTTCATTTTTTTCTACACGAGCAATCAATTAGTTATGGATACAATTTGTAATCTATCTTTTTTTATTCAATCCGATTTCCTATCCTTTTTTAAACACACTGCCTTATCCTTCCATTTTTTTAAATATATTTTTCCTATTTTGTTGCTGAATTTTTTTTTTATCGAAACTTTTCTCTTTCCAGTTCTTTATCATGCATGACTAAATAAAGAATTTGATTGCAAAAACAAATTAGAAGATTTCGATGTGAGAAAAGAGGTGGAGGACTACAATTAAAATTTATGCTTAGAGAAAAAAAAGTAAATTAAGTAATTGACTTACGTGTTATGCTAATTTGGTCGGTATTTTCTTTTATTTTTTTCCTTAACAAATGCATGTTCATCAAACATTTTGCTCTTCCCTATTTTTCAATTAGGGAGAGAGCGAACCCTGAGCCTTTGATTTGCAAAATGAAATAGCAGGAATAGACTAAAATAAACTAAAATAATAAATGCAAAATGAGATTCTTTATAATCGATTCACCGAACAATTTAAGAACAACCATCCGCAAGTTTGAAACTCTTTTTAATCAATTTTAATTTTATGATGATTAAATCCCAATATCATAATATCGATTCTTCATACTATAAAGATATGTCACTTATTATTTACTTGCAATCGTAAACAATATTTAGTAGAACCATATCATAACTCCTGGTGTTTATAAATTAGTCAAGAATTATTATGACCTTTATTATAATATCTAGGGCAATTTTCAAATAAGGGTATGAAGTATTGTCATTTTCTCAAATAAATGTCCGAAGTGAATTTTTTTTTTTTTTTATAGATAAGGACATGAACTACTCTCATTTTTTTCAAATAAGGATATGGAGTTGATTTTATTTCAAATAAAGGCTTGGAATGACCATGTTAGTCTAAAAAAATGGTTCGAACTCATCGGTTGATCAAGAGCACTTCCATCATTTAAATTCTTTTTATTTTCTTTCCCCTTTTCTTTCTTTTTTTCCTTATTCAGTTTTTTCTATAAAAAAAAAACACAAACTCAAAAAAGAAAAGAAGGATAAAACTTTAAAATAATAATAATAATAATAAACCGAGTACGAAGACTAGGCTAGCTCTCCTGCCTTATGGACACTGCCCCATCACCAGTGAGGCATTGGCCATGGTTGGTGGGGTCTTCAACGAGTGACAACCCTCGCTAATCAGAGGCAAAGGCCAATAAGCTCTCACCAGAATCCCGCATGATCATATAATATATTAGGAAATAATAAAATATATCTAATATGCTTATATATATATATAATGAATAGTATTGAAAGAGCATTAGAATAAACTAATGTAACCAAGTTTCCATGCCCAAATTTTATTATTCGCAAGAGTAAAGTAAATCACTGATTATTTTATTTGATTTTCTAATCGACCCACCATAAACTAATTAGTGATGACTCTTATTATAAATCATTTGCATATTAAAAACTTAAACCTAAGTTACAAATTGCTATGATTTTAGGAGAGCCCAAATTAAGTTTAGGCTTAAAAATCTATTACGAACCCTAGGTGATGCACCTCGAGGGAAGGTCGCCACAAAGGCAAACCAAAAACAAATGAATTTTACCAAGAAAGGGGAAAGCATAAGCTCAAGGCATCAGCCAGAGGTCGTTAGACATGGCTTAGGTGTAGTCAAGTCGCTGAAAGACTCTCTCGCCCTTTGCCACCGCCAGTTACCTTGCTGGCCTAGTCCCGACGACCAACTTCAATTGAGCTGCCTCCTTTGCCTTCCTCTGCCACCGACCTCCGTTCTGTGTTGTTGGAGCAAATCCCAAAGGACGGGGAGGAAAGGGGAAGGAAAACAAGAGGGCTGGGCTGGGGAAGGGAAAAAGATAAAAAAAGAAAGGGGCTGGCCCATGCGGGGGAAGAGGGAAAAATGGATTGGCCCAGGCGAGGGAAGGGGAAAAGGAAAAAGAGGCCGGATTGGCCTAGCGCCGGTTCGATTTCAGGTGTGCAAGGCGAGCAGACATAGCCCGATCTATCATGCTCGTCTGCTGCCACCGAGCTTGGTAGGGACCCCCCGCCAGCACCCCTTTTAGTACCCCATTGGTCCTTGCCTAGGCCAACCAAAGGCCGCGACTCATTGGTGCACGCTTGTGCTCGATTTCGAGCATCAGTGAGCCTCCTGTAAATTTACTGTCCGTGCCGAACGTCGTTGCAAACTTGGGCCTTAATCGGCTCGGTTTTTCCTTCCCGGACAGTGCCTACCACATGTTAGACGAAATGCCTAAATGAACTTCGTCCGATTGCTTTTGGTTTTCAGTCCATCGCCGGTGCCCGTCACTCGTCAGATGCATTTTGATGGATCCCTACAGTTATCTTCCGCTTTGTGCGCCTTTATTTTATCGCTTTGTTTGCCGATATTCTGGTTTGGCGAGCTTCGGCCTTGCAAAGTCCATTTTCTGTTCTTCCGGGTGATGCAGACCGGGCGTAGGAAGAGAGAACAAGAACGGAGAATTAGGTTTTTTGGGCGGGCTTTGGTGCCTTTGGGCTTATTGTAATTGTGGTGGACTTGAGGCTATATTTAAATAGGCTTGGGCTTGATATGTGAACCTGGGTTAAAGTACCAGGAAGGGTAAACCATTAGAAAGAAAGAAGGTGACGATAGTATTCAGCCGTTGCCAAAGAGATTATAAAAAAAATTAAAAAGGATAAACTAGCTCTAATAAATAAAAATAAATTAAAAACATTACAAAGAGAAATTAATGAAAATGAAAAGGGTAGAGATAGTTACCCTTTTTGCACAATAGTCATAAAATACAAAAATTCTTGACCAACTATGTCAGATGAGTCACATTTTTTCATGATTTGTTAAAAATTACTCTTTCTTAGCATTTAAACATATCTTAATAATTCTTCAACTTTTTATACTCTAATTATAATGACATTTATACTGTTAGGTTAAATCTATAGATAGAAGTTGCTATATTAAAATGCTCCCATAATTTGTAATTTCACAACTTATTTTTGAAAAAAAAAATTCTTCAATATCCCTCTTATTCTGGAAGATAATATGTTTTTAATTTTTTTGATTTGAAAATATTGATATGACAACAAATTTAAGGGGACTAACATGTGGTGTTCATGTCACAGCCACAATAGCTTGAAAAATAAATAAATTTATTGAAAAGTACTAAAGAGGGAAAAAGTTAAAGAAACAAAAGAGCGGAACAATTGCCTTCGATGGCTTGCAAAAGTTGAAGTCCGCTATGAAGAAGGTTGAGTGAATTTTCTTAGAACTTTTTGCCAAAAAAAAAAATCAAGTGATTTGAATATATTTCATTTATTTTTTTTATATATATATATATATATATATATATATATATATATATTATAGCTTATTTTAGCTCTAAGTTTATGTTGATAGAATCAGCCGCATTAAAATACTTGAATAATTAATAAATATACGACTTATTTGTGAAAACATTAATTCAACGACTCTCTTATTTTTGAAAAAGCATCATGATACTTTCTTTTGGAGTATTTTAAATTTTAAGAATAATAGGTGTGGCAGGTACATTAACATGGCCCTCGTGTGGGCTCGTGCCACGGCCACAACAATCCAAAACAAGAAAAGGAATAAGTACAAATATAGTGAAAAAGGAAAATTACCAAAAAGAAAAGGATATGATAGTTGCTCTCTGTTAGTAATAATTTTCATAGGCTCTTGAGAATTATTATCTGAAACTATCTAAATTTATTTCCATTTTTATCCAAAGTTTAGATATCTTTCTTTTTTGAATTTTGAAGATAAATAAGAAGAGTTTGTGGGTCTAGTCTCTGTTATGATTAAAGCTTTGGGGAAAATACGAATAAGGCCTAATTTTTGGCTCCATCGCCATCGGGGGCCACAGGCAAAAGCCTTAAAGAATCCTCCATACAAGGCCTGGATTGAATTGTCTGCAAATCCAACTGGAAAAACATCCCCGTCCACAATCACCTCGTCCTTCCGGTCGGGATGAAACCCGAAGCTCAGTGGATTACATCAGTCAATTGCCCGGTGCCATCATCCTTCATATCTTCTCCTTCTTGGCCACAAAAGACGCGGTCAAAACCATTGTCTTGTCTAAACGATGGTGTTCCACTCGGACCTCTAGTCCACATATATCGTTCTCTTTGCCTACCAACGGTATTCAAATGTTCAAAGGTTTCATTGCATTCATGGACATGGCACGATTTCTCTGCATCGCAATTAAGGTGAAAAGCTATTGTTCAAGCTATTTTTATAACCCTAATTGTAATATGGATAGTTAAATTTTCAGTGACTAAATAATTATCTAAATGTATGTCGATAGAGTTGGCAATATTTAAAGCTTCGATTTTTTTGTAAGAACATTTCCCTTTCTGTATGAAATTATTTCAATATCCCTCCTATTTTCTAAAAGCCACTTTAATAGTTCATTTAGGTGTATTTTCATTTTAAGTACATTTATATGGAAAAAAAAGAAGTTAATAACCACCCCATGGTGCTTATGCCATGCGATAATAACTCGACATTCCAAAAAACCAAATCAATAGGTAGTCCTAGAAAAGGGGAAACTAAATGGCATGGAATGTATTAGTTGGCAGCCGGGGCTGAGCGATCAGTCCTCTCCACGTAGCTCCCCCACAATGCTTGCTAACATGTCTCCTACTTATTTTGGCTTCCGACCTTCGATACAATTCCAATTTGCATAGAATTTGATGCACAAACTCGACAACCTTTTTTTAGTAGAACAGTGGAGTTGGCGTCAAAATAGAGACGTGCGACATGCATCGCAGTCTGTACTTGGCTTGATTGGGAGGCGAGAACGATCTTCTCTGGTGCCACATTTGTCAGCCAGTTTGAAAAAACGAAAAGAAAAGGGAACGTGTATGTAATTTAAGATGTGATTATGCTATTCCTAAGCTCATGAGATGCCAAACTTGATCACGAATGTGGTTTTTGCTAAGGAATTATCTCTGAGAAGTCATTTATGCTTAACTTTTCAGGTAGAATTTTGCAAGTTTCACCACCTATTTATGTCTATGCTTAGTAAATAGAGCATTTGGATGTGGTATCACATATCAGGCTGACTCAGGCAATTAATTTTTTTTTTTTCTGGAGCTTAAGCTCATTTATACGTAAGCCCACCCCTCTTGAGCCTACCCGGACCCGATTATAATAGAGTTCATTTATTACACAAGAAATAAGTAATTTAAAAAAATCAAACTTAAAAAACTCAAAATGAAGCCATGTCAAAGCATTTGTTAGACCCGACTTATAGTGTCAACATACTTGGTTTTCACGCACCATCTAAAGTGGCACAGAAAGAGAAAACAAATTTTATTTCCATTTGGTATAATTTACGTTTTCTTATTTCATATACGCACACTTTTAGATGAGATTGTGCATTAAAGAATTCCTTCTAATTAGCTATTGTTACTAGCAAAAGTTGCACATATATATATATATATATATATATATATATATATATATAAATCTACTCTATTCCTATTCTACACTCACTCTCAAACTTTTGCCCTGCCTCTTGCAGGGCATGGGAGTCGAAACCTACTCCTGAACAAAATATACACAAATGAACAAAGGATTGAGTACAACTGAAAAAGATTGACCAAGTCTCCTAGAGTTTCTAGAGACTTCTAGAATATTCCCAAGGACGGACGACACGAAAAACGTAGCATATTCTAGAAAATTCCTATCATAAATGTTGGTATTTGATAAACGGGAAAGTCATAAACCTATTGTAATTGTGCCCTTTTTTTTTTTTTGCTAATTAATTCATAAATCTTTTGCAATCATTCGAGCTCAGTCCTTTTGATCAAAATTAGCCGGCCAACGCTAATGTGGCCTCCGGATGGCACTAGTGACAATTTTTTTAATAATTTATTTTTATTTTTTTGATTTTTTTTCCTTTTTTCTCCTTTTTTTTCCCTCCTCCCTCCTTCTTCCTTTGTCTGGCCGGTCGTCAAATTGAGCTGGCCGTCATTGAATGAGCCCACGCTGGATCAAGCGAGGGCTCGCCTCATCGCCGCTAGGAGAGGGTGAGCTCGCCCAACCGCCACTAGCGAGGCAAGCCCCTGTTGGATCTAGCAAGGGCTCACCTCATCGGTGCCTAGGTGAATAACTCACCCAACGACGACAAGGCGAGCCCACGCTAGATCTGGCAAGCGCTTGCCTCACCAGACCTAGTGACGGTGAGGCCCCCCTCATCAAATCTAGCGAGGGCTTGCCTCGCTAGTGGTTGGGTAAGCAGCTTGCCTAGTGACAATGAGGTGAGCCCTCGCCAAATCCGGCAGGGGCTCGCCCCATTAGTGGCCGGGCCAGCTCGCCTTTGCCCAGCGACGGCAAGGTGAGCTTGCCTGATCGTCGGAGCCAAAGGAAAAAGGAGGGAGAAGGAAGAGAGAGAGAGAGAGAGAGAGAGAGAGAGAGAGAGGATTAAAAAAAATCAATTAAAAAAATATTATTAAAAAAATTGTTGCTAACACCGATCGTAGTCACGTCACCGATTTGCCGGCTGACCAATTTTGGCCGGAAGGACTGAACTAGCACGATTATAAAATGTTTAAGACTCAATTGGCCAAAAAAAATAAGTTTATGGCTGAATTGACATAATTATAATATGTTTAGGACTTTTTTGGTAATTTTTCCATTGATAGACTCTTATATAAATCTCCATCATTAGATCAAGAACCAATCAATGAATGTTACATGAGGGACTCTCGTCTAAATAGGAATGTCAGCCCCTCATTTGTATTCATCTAATACTTGAGTAGTAAAATGCATTATCTTATAGAGCTTTTCTCTGAAAAAAATGTTCCAAAACTTGAAAATTTTTCCTGTCACCCGTTGTTGGATTCAATTATTAATAGCTGTGTTGAGTTTGCAAGCCCCTTGTTGGATTCAAGTATTAATAGCTGCGTTGAGTGTTGAGTTTGTATTCGGGCATGGCGTCGAAGAGTTGTCGTTAAACCCGCATCTTGGCATTTCAGGTTCATGTGTTGCCGGCTTCCTTCTTCCACCTCACTACGTTGGTAAGTTTGCACTTGTCTCAAGGCGATTTTTGGTTGATAGATGCCGTGAATTGGTCTTCGCTGAAGACACTGCGCATTCGATATGCCAAGTTGGTGGATCGAAGACTTTTGAGGAGGTGCCTTGTTTTGTAGTTTCCTGAGTTGAAAGACTGCATAAGCTTTAAGCACATGAGAATTGAATCAAGAGCTGTGAGAGAGTTGGTGATTAACTCTAACAAGTTATATGCCCGTGATGGTTTGCTCTTGGATATATCGACTACTCATCTACTGAAATTATGCCTATTGGGAAGTGATACAAGAATAAAATTTGGACTAAATCCAGTAACTTCTTTGGTTGATTAGTCAAAGACAAAAAGAGAGGGAAAAATCGCTTGAAATGGATCCCGACTCCAATCAAGTACGGGTCGCTCGATTTGCATCACATATACTTTGATCAAAACGGGTTAAATTGATCAATTTGGGTCAAACTATTTTCGATCCGATCCAAACTCGATCCGATCCATTCCACCTATTTAACGGGCCTACTCATGTCACTATGATGAGGTGGCAAATAAACAATGCCCACATGTCTCCATCACATGCAACAAACCATCAACCATGGATTTCCATCTCATTCCATATGGAAAGATCTTGTCCGTTAACCATCATAGCCTTTTCACCTTATAAACATGTGAAGTTTAGTTTAGACCATTAAATTTATGTGCATTGTCTTGATGACTTCTTTGTTTCACACCTCAAATCATTTTTCATTTCTTGAAGCTTGAGACAACACATGTTGGATGAAATTGTTATTGCTCTGATAATAAAAAAATTGGTTAAAGCTAAACTAACTAACTAAATGAAATAGAATTGGAATAACTATTATGCGTTGCCACAGATCTTGTTCCGGGCACTACACTGGTGAGTTTGCTCGTCCCGATGCTGTTTTTCAACATTGGGTACCATAAATGGTGTTCACTGAAGACATTACGAATTGAAGATGCATTGAAGGATGATGCGATGATTAGAGTTTCGAGTGGCAACCCTGTTCTAGAATTCCTAGAGTTGAAATAGTCAAAATTTTCAATAATATCATAATTGAGTCAAGAGGTTTGAGAGAGTTGGTGATTGATTCTCATCGTCAAGGTTCAATCTTGAAAACTTTGGCAGCTCATCTTCTCGAATTGTGCCCATTAGACGATTCTTTAAGGGAGAGTTCATGCCAAATTAAATATCTTCTTTGGTTGAGGCCAAAGTAAATTTCAAGATGACTACTTACATGCTCATCAAGTTAAGGGCACATGGCGATCTTGTTAAGCATCACGTCACGAAATTGGTGATGGGAAGCTACCACCATCAAGTTCCAAATAAAGAAACTTAGGTTTGCTATCAATTTGCAGATCAAGAATGAGTCGGTGTTTGGAAATGTTATTGCAGAGGAATATTGCCGTTATAAGTTGTTTGTGGGTATGGCTCGACAGCTAAAGAGGGTTGAGATTGATGGGTTAGATGCTGATTGTCTAGAGCTAAATTTTGTGCTTTACGCAGTAATGTATTTGTTGTGCGATGTTAAAAAAAGTTGGTCCTCAAAGCTAAAAGACATGAAAGGAGAAAAAAGCTAATTAATCCTAGCAAAGTGCTCGAATTCTACGAGCAACTTGTATGCCTCCCAAGAGATTCTAAGAATGCTTAATTGATTTCAAAATGCATTAAGCATAACGAGCATAAGTAAAAACAAGTTTGTTATTAGAAGTAGCACCCAGGATCTGAAGTTTTTTATATTGGTGCTACAGTCTTCGTAGTGGAAGGTATTATGTGTCTTTTAAAGATCCTTAGAAGCCAGATGTAAGCAATACTAATGGTATTATTTTTTAGAGGTACTCTCTGACTATTAGTGTACAATTGCTTGTGCTGTTTTGGTGACATGGTGATTTACACGTTGAACAAAGAAAAAAGTGCTTTATAAGTGCGATTCGTTATGCTGCTGCAAAATGTCTTACTTGGTTGTAGTGAAGATTTTCAATTTTTCAATTTTTAACATGAAGCTCCAAATGATGGAAACAAATTGGTAGATACTTGAATGATCTCTTGCGTCTTGTTGGAATTCACCTCATTGGACAAACCAATGACACTGCAATCGATCCATATTGAGGATCAAAATAAGTTCATGTTCTCATTCAAAAACATCATCATTGGTTCTACTGCTCACATTATGATAGAATTAGTCTTGGATTTTCTTTTCTTTGTCTTGTATATGCATAGCACAAATTGCACTGGCAAAGAGGATTTCTTATTTTACTTCTTTCATTTTTGGTTATTGATCCAAGTCAATTGCACCTAGAAAGGTGATTTTTTCTTCACCGATTTCAGGATGTCTAAAGGGAGATGGAAGTGAAAAGTCAATTGATTTGATAATTGACTGCGATTGCTCACAGACAAAATTCACTAGTTATATTATATCCAATATCTCAAAAGTTCTAAAATCCCCAATTTGCAGATATATGTAATTATCGGAAGGATTTTAGCAGGGACAAAGCCAAAAGTCTAATGGGAAGTTTTAGAATTTTTTATTTGGTTCCAAACAGATTTTATCATGCACATCTGGCTATACTTTTGTATTTTCATTTTCCCTTTAACTTGAAAGTCAAGTTTGAATGTTTATAAAAGTTATAAAATCTCATATTTTTGAAACATCAAGGTGAGGAGGCAATCCTTAGAGAAGGAAAGGAAGGCAGTGATGTTGGATGCAATTTACTCAAACTACAAAAATGAAAACGACAAAATATAAACATGTCATCCTAATTATCAAAACAGCTTGGTAATTAAACACACCGAAGTACCTTTGTGACCCAAGAGAGCCTCACTGCAAGAGAGCCTCACTGCAGGTCTTCTTAGGTTGTTTCACTTTGTGCCGCTTCTCACAATGCCTCTCTTTTAACAATATTAAAGATAAACTCAGCTTTTTCAGAAGCGATGTGGAAGGGTTTAGCCTACTAGATAGATTAAGTTAAGGCACGAACCAAAATTGAAGGAGTAGCCCGTATACGATGGAGCAATAAGCATATCACAAGCTTTCGTTGAGACATATGCAATGCAACCACATGTGTTCAAGCTTTAATTCGAGTGGTCACGGCGGATCAATCTGTCTAGCGCGAGCTGTCCCATCATCTTGACATATGTGCAAGCTGTGAATTGTTGCATTTGTGGGATGCCAATTTCATTAACTCATATGAGTAATGATCACGTTACTTTTGCGATGTATTGATGATACAAAAAATTCTACATAACATTCATTCTGACGTTAATAATTCAATACTTCTTTTATGTTACAAAAATCTTAAATTAAGTCGTTACGAAATCAATACTCAATTTTTTTTTTGGGTCACCAGAGCCAATAAAAAATATGCTCACAATGACAATAGTAGCCTAAATTTTCGTATTGTTGATTTAAGTTTGTAGTATTGATGGCACAATTCTTTTTTTTTAATGTATTGGTGTCATATCAAATAAAGTTTAGGATTTCTACAGGTAGATGGAGGGTATATTAGGCATGCTATTATGAGTTCGAGTTGACGGGTCTTCGCGATACATAAAAAAGAAAAGGTTTGTTAGATTATAGCATAGTGAGTATAATTTAGCGTTTTAGCAGTATTTCCTTTTCTCAAATTACAATGAAATAATTAATCCACCACTTTTGAGCCCATGGAGACTCGTCGTGAAGCCTGAAGTACCTATTATGTTTGTAATATAGTCTGATCCGACCTGGCTTGGCCCGCCCGTTAAATCAAATAAGTCCGCCTTAACTAATTTAATCAAATCTCTCTCTCTCTCTCTCTCTCTCTCTCTCTCTCTCTCTCTTCTTCAATTTTCTCCACATATGGTCAGGAACGAACTCTGCATCGATCGCCGACGAACGTCCATGACCACCTTCTCCTTCCCACATAGCTTCATTAATTAAGGCCATCAAAAATTCGACACAGCAGCATGTGTGGATAACGCCATGTCAGATTAACATAGCCATTAGTCTTAGGGTATGGATTTGCTTCTGGATCTTTGAAGGGCCACGATCGATCACTAAGAGTTCAAAAGTGTTAAATCGTGATTCATCGGAAATCTTGGAACATGGGTTGGTGTCGAAAAACAGCTCAAGGAAGTATCCAGTGCCGGGCACGGTTTTCGCCGTCAGCGCTGGTCTCAAGGATGAGGATCTTCAAGTTTGGATCAAAATTAGTTTTTTATATGGAGGGATCAAAATCATTGGTAGACCGATAGGCTGGATTTGTCGTGGGGCTTATGGAATTTCATCTCAACATAGGAACCTGCACTAACTAAGATTGATTAAACACCGAGATAGCAAGAAAGGCATTTGCTCTTGTGTATCTGGTGAGGAGGAAAATTAAAGTGTATGGAAACGAAATATGACAGCAGAACGACTTTGAATTTTCCAGCCCTAGAAAACCCTGCGCAGGATAGATGGATTACCGCTATGATGCTAGAATCCTTAGGGTTCATCGAGGAACTTGTTAATCTTCTTGCTCTTGTCAATGGTCAAGGAGTTGACATCATGCTCTGCTCCCGCTTTATCCACCGATGTCATGCGCGCCACACTTTGCTCCAGTCTTAATTTTACACACACATCTTAGGATTTTACTTTTCATTAGTATTATGAGATTATAATGCACCAACGACATTTCATGGTATTCAATGGTAAAAGTATGAGATTACAAAACTCCTTTGCATTTGTTTTTATCACAAAGAGATATTTGAATATGCCTTTCATGGCAAGGTAGTTCCCACCATTGACATGTCAATTTTCATGTTACACCAATACAAGCGCTTGGGCATATGCTAGGGAAATAATTAACTAGCCTTGGTCTATATAGATCGAGACCATCATAGCTATTAATTAGATAGATTGCTTCAGGGACTCTTTATGATGGTGCTAGTCCAGATAGATTCTCTAATATTTTTCACGTATACACTGCTAAGGCACAACTCCAATAAGAGAATTCACTGTAACTAAGGTGACCAATGCTTTATCCTTGCCAAAAAAGGAGTCTCACGTCGATGTAGCTATCTTGGGGCTCAAACGGAGCTCATGATACAATGTATGATGAGAGGAAAAATTGCTCATGAAAGTTGGAAAAGCTCGATCCAAACAAAACGTCAAGCTCGAAAAACTTAAAATGAAGCAACATCTCTTCATTTGTTAAACCCAACTTATTGTCCTCATACTCTATTTTCGCACACTGTCACAAGTGGCACAAAAAGAGAAGTAATTCTATTTTCAAGGGTGTACCGTCTACCTGTGATTTGCTTATGCTTTCATGGCTCGTAATGGAGTCCACTGAAATGAAAATTGGCTATTACTTTAGCATTTTGTGAAGCTTTTCAATGGCCTTCTTGCAATTGAATCACTTCAAGGAAATCCCAAAGATCATGAGGCTCAACAGGCACCCCATGACGCGACATCCTTAATTCAGTGTCAATTATTATCTTCTCCAATCCAACTGCCTTCTCGAGAAGAAATTTAGCCAGGGCAAAAAGAGGTTATGATTTAACAGAGTTGAATAGGAACCCGACAATTTCAACCCTTTTGAGATGATTTGCCCCACAATGGAACTCCTTTCCTCTGCGCCAAAATTGTTTTTCATCATAGTTGCAGAGGTCTTGAAAATCCTGGTAAGGCTTGCACTGAAAACACACATTTGACAATAAGTTTTTAGAGCCAATTGATAGATGCTATGACGTAGCCATGACATTGAGTGGAAACAACTATAAAACAAACAAGCTCGTCAAATGAATGAATGATCATATCCTTTGCGAAAGAACAATCATCTTTCCATGCAACTCCCAAGCATCCCAGCTTTTTTTATACACAAACCCAATTATATTATTAAATTCAAATTAAAAACCAAGATAAAAGTCAACCTTTTTTGCTATTGGGGCCATGAAGTCCAACAAGATTCGTCACGCACCAAGCCCTCATTGTTGTATGGCAGTTATGGCACCCTTAGTGTTCTTATCCCTAGGTATTTCGTATGGAATTTCATAGAACGTAGTTACTAGCATATATATAAATACAAGTATATTGGTGTTTTCTCCAATAAGCTTTCATTACCCTCTGTCCGTCGATTAAATTGACCTTTTACATATTAGTTAAAAAATATATATATACCATGAGCCCAATAGCCAAGGGTGTGTTGACCTCACCTAGTAGGGGCATAAAAAAATACCAAAGCCAATATAACTTGAACTGAATATTTTGGGTCTTTTCAAGTCAGGGATTTTATCAGTTCGTGTAATAGCTTAAAACATTGGGCCTTATGGTGGTTCGATTCAAGTCAAAAGAAGCTTTTGGATTTTCACTTGCATCAACGTGATAATCGTCATTCAAGCAAATGAAGATGATTACATTCCTTTTTTACAAGTCACATTGCAATAGTTAATTCACCCCATTCGCATCACTGTGATGCCTCATGAGTCTGACCCTTCGGCCTCCATGGGCCCGAAAGGGCAGTTTCGGGCCTTGTTTGACAAGGCCTTATAGTCGTAAAGCCCGGCCCGGCTCTGCCCGGCCCGGTTGGACCTCCTTCCTCCCTTCGCTTTTCCATTCTTCGTCTCGCTCTTCTACTGCCTCCGTCACTTCTTTACACTGCGTTTTCGAGCTGCTTGCGAGTCTTTCTAGCAATGGACACCGCCAAAGGAGGGTCGCCGCCGCGTGCTTTTGTTTCAGCTTCAAGTTCCGACGACCCGCTTTGGCTTCTTAGGTCCGGCTCTCGTTCGGGTGTTCTTTTTGCAACCTCCTAATGGGCGGGTCGATTCGATTTTTTTCCGACTCGGTTTGGTGAGGTTTTTGCTCGATTTCTTCCGATTGGCAGGTGAAAATGGCAGAGTAGAATCTGGAGAAGGATTTGGTGGCGATGGTGATGGATGACACGATGGTGTGGGTGCTTCATCGCTTCAATTGGCAGAGGCTGTGACAATCTCTCCTAGGTATTGCTTCCACTTAAGAAAGTTCTTATATATATTCGAACAACGATGGGTTGGTGTGTGTGCCCTTTGAGTCATTGGCGTTATCTCATTCTACTTCTTTAGCTTTTCCTAAATGTGCTACTCTTCCTTTTTCGCCATAAGAATTACTGTAAGTGCCAATCTAGCTTGAATTGCGTTCGATAGAGAATTGGACGAATATACAGGTTTAAAGTGCTTGGAAGTCTGAATGAGAATGTGATGTCGAACGAAGGAGTGGGTCTTTTACACAGGAACGAAGAGTGAATGATGGTGATGCGAGTGGAAATCTAGAGATGACTTAGTCGCGAGTAAAGAATTCCAAGCTGGTGTCAGTCGAATGAAGGGATATTATTTATAGACGCAATGGATTCTTATCAACTTCTCAACCACGGTGTTGCCCTTCTTTGTACACTAGTTAGAGTTTCCATGAAAATAATTAACATGAATTGGGGGATGCCATTTATGCTAGATATATTAGATACGTCAGATGCAGAAATGCTTGATGCCCACTTGGAGTTCAAAGGTTTAGCCCCTGCAAAATACTGTCTAAATGTCATCAGGCATCTAAAAAGATCTTCTTAAATTTCTGATGGTGACTCTCGCAATGTAACTTTACTGCTGGCTCCCCTTCTTTTACTAGTTGAACATTTTTTTAGGGCGCGCATGACAACCATTCTGTTTCAGAAATAGTTTCTAGAACAGAAATAAATTTTTCTATTTCTATTTCTAGACGAGTTTTTAAGCAAAAAAATCTGTTTAATAACTATACAAAATTTCTGTTTTAGAAATAGAAATTCGTTTGATAACAGTATAAAATTTCTATTTCTTAAAACAAAATTTTCTTTTTTTTTTTTTTTTTTGAGCAAATGAGATGTCCATTCTTACAAATTTCATATGCTTATGAACCCATTGACCCAAATACAAAGCTAGAGTTTTTTTTTTTTTTTTTTTTTTAGTAAAGTCTCATTTTTTGAAAAAAAAAAAAATACAAAGTAGGAGTTGTTATATCAAATTTTCTAAATTTTCACACAAAATTCTTTAGCATCCACCTAGATAGGCAATTACGGTCAAACAATATACTTATCAATAGTCTCCATACAATAGAAAAAAGAAATCAATATGCATTACTTTTTAGCATGATAGAAGGTTTCCAAAACTCTAGTAGAATGAAGGTGGGCAACCATATTCTAATCCCCTTCATGCTAGTACTGTCATATTGATCACCACCACGGTTTATGATATCGAGCAATCGTTTTAGAAAGAAACACAAAGAAGTGTATTGGGCAATTTATGGCAAATTTTACAAAATCGGCAAATTTTGCGAAGTGTAATAGAGCTTGTCATAAAGGACCATTATAAATAAGGGAAATCCTCAAGTAGAATATCACATTACAATAATTGAGATAGGAATCATCAAATACAGTATCACATTACAAAAGCAAAGATTGGGAATCCCCAAATACAAAATAATAGAAATACATTACAAAAGTTGAAAACACGATCTCATGGAATTTCCGGCATATTATAATCTCTTGCCATCTTATTGGTAATACTTTTTCTAAGCATATTCGTCTTAGTAAAAAATTTCATGGAGAAATTATTTCGATTTGTTCCAGAAATAGAGAAGTAGAAAATTTCTATTTCGATTTTCGATCAAAATCTATTTCGGAATAGAAATTGATTCCAGAAATAAAAAAACGGAATAAGTTTATCAAACGGATTTCTATTCCAGAAACAGGTCTAGAATAGAAAAATTGTTTCTGGAACAGAAATTCTGATTTGTCATGCACCCCCTTACTGACCGAACGTGCCCTACAAGGAGAGGTTTGGCGTATATTGAAATATAGACTATAGGCAAAAAGTTTCTCACATTTTGTATTGCTTGAAGTTTTATTTATCTTCTTCTCATTAAAGAAGGGCATTTCATCACATCATTTTGGCTAATCAAGTTCACTTGTTGGAGTTTTAACTTTTGGATATATATCAAGCTATAGTGCATATGACCATCTGGTCAAGAGGGATGGAGGGAGAAATTGGAGAAAGCAAAGAGACTAGGAGGGTAAGGGGAGCTGCATCTAAGTATGTTAAGATCCTATATGACAATCTTTTGGTAATTCAAATTCATAAGAGCCTAGATTAGATTCCTAACTTGGTAGTTCTTGCTGTCTATTCTCCCCGGAAAAATTTAGAGAGGAGATAATTTTCTTGAGAAACATCTGAATGCTTCACTCGTCATATTGTCTTCTGGATATGGAGAACATTTTGAGTGCAATATAGCACTTGAGCCAGTAGTTGAATGGTTTTTGTTAAGATCCTAAGTTGTAAATACTAGTACACTTGTAATCTTCGCCTGGAGAAAGCTTTCGAGCATCTACTCCACCTTGAGGTTCCATAGCTGAGCAACAAGCTTTTTTTTTTAATTCATATATTGGGTTGGAGCCTGCCAACAAGATATAGATTCTCTTGCTTAGTTGACCTACTAGCCCAAAGAAATCTCGTATCAAGTGACCACCTCTTAGTTATTTTGTGCAGTTATGATGTTTTGCCTCACTTCACTAATTTTGATTAACATTTTGTCGCTTAATGTATGTGTTCTGTCTTTCCTCTTCTTCTGTTAATTTTGTTGTGAACAAATTACTCTCTCTCCCCCCCCCTTCCTTTTTTGTTTATAATGAATCACTTTCTTTGCACATTGCAGTGTGTGTCATCAATACTGGCCTCTCTTAATCATTCCAATCTACTCCAGGTAAATGTATAGCATCATTATGCTGGTGTCCTGATGGCAAGGTTGTCTTGGGCTTGAAGATGATACAGTTCGACCACATGATCTCGTAGTGAGTTTTCTATGTTGTCATTTGAATGTTACCCTCGTTGCTTCTCAACTAGAAATTCCTTCTGCAACAATCTTTTGTCATTAGAACACGTTCTTCTCTAATCTCTCTTGGGAAAGATCCTGAATTGCTCAAAATCTGCATGATGCAATGCAAACGGCAAACTTGCTCAGCGAAAATTGAGCTGCTAATAGAGATAGCAGTCCACTTTTATTGCTCATGTCTGTCAACGTCAAGTTAACAATGGATTGCTAGATAGGTCAATCTGAGCAAGATATGATTAAAAAAAAAAAGTTTCTAGAAAACTCTATTCAAACATGACCCTTTTGTTAAGTAGATGAACAAATTACAAGAAATGAATAAGCCGTTTAACTAGTTAGATTGAATTGAATGGGTCATTCCAATCCTCACATGACCGACACGGCATATGTACAATATGCATATTGTCATCAATGTCCATTAAGTTTGAAAAGAAACAAAATTCATGTATGATTATTATTAAATATTCTAATGAACTAAATATAAACATATCATGATTAGTCAGGCTGTTAATCAAGTTGACACTATTGTTTAGTTAGATAGATTACATGAGTCGATTTCTCTTTCAGGATTTGAACTTTGAATTCAGAACAATATTCATTTATTTATTGGGTTAACTGTTAAGGAGGGAGCCACAATTTTGATATGACATGATAACCTCTTAGGGTCACCCTTAGATGTCACGTGGAAAATTGAGTCATGAATCAAAAAATCAAATCTATGGATTGTGGATCATGGATTTCATCCAATGGAATCATAAACAATGATAAAATGTTTGAGATTGTCATTCCATGACAAACGTAATCGATTGTAAAGTGTGGTGTTATTTTTATTGTTAGGTAATTAATAATGATAAAGATACTTCAAATTCGACTAATGTTATTATTTCTAGACATGAGATATTACTACATTTTATTTTTCTCTTATCAAATAAGTACCCATTTGACAAGGACACAAAGATCGTGTACATAGTATTGTAATTGGATTCCCATTCATAGAATTTAGTATAAGACAATCAAATCATCCACCAAGCTTGATGCAACCAACAAATCATGCAAGATGACTACCAAGTTTTTGGTGAAGATTGACTTTGAAACTCAAACAGGCATCAGGATTCTTCTTGAAGTTTAATCACTGAATTTATCAACTAGGATTTGAGTATTATTAGGATTTTACAATGTTTCCTTCATCCTAATAAATTTGAGTAGGAGGATCTTATGTATACTCCAATAATGTTTCTTGTTTAGAGATTTCCTATTTCGAGTAGAACTTTTAGAGAGTCTACAAATATAGTTCTAATTTTTACTTTTCAACAGAGTTGATAATTTATTGAACTTGGCAAGTGTTTTGCTTGGAAGATTGTGGGATGCAATTCCTCTTTGGTGTCTTGCACCCTAGATGTCATGCTTAGGCAGCTTTGTGTGTGATGCCTAAATATTTATTCTTTATTGTGGGACTCATCGTCGTACAACCAAGCCTTGAAATGTTTTTTGACACTACAGTGTTTGATGCATGAGTTAAATTATGAATCAGGGAAATTGATCGACTCATATCTAATCGTTGAAATCAGCAATGAATTACTTTAATCACCAATCATATGGAATTTACATACTATTCAATAGATTTATATACTTTAGGACTTGAATATGATTGATGTGCTCAATTGCATTCTTGTGTAGGACAAAAACATTTCACCTCACTGCTAATGCCGTCATCAATGATTTAAACTATTTCTATTGTCAATGACAAATTAAAGCATAATGTTTGCTGGGGACAACCTTGTTGTGGGAATCTATGGTCTAAGTGGATGGTGTCATATGCAAGCATTCATCTGTGACATGCTTATTTTCATCAAAATTAATAGCTTCTTTCAATTATTTGTAATATATGTTCGGTTTAGTCAAATTAAGAAGGTAATTATTTAGGTGACTCTTAAATGATATGATTTGTATGTGCTTGTATTATGCTTGTGGGTGGAAAAGTTTGTAAGTAATTGGTTATGTTTCTATTAAGCTAGAACTGCTTGGTCATGAGTAAAATGGCTTAGAACTTGGCTGAACTTGCTACAATTCTGTTTCTTTGAGATTTCTACAAGTTTATTACTAATTGTCCACTTCATGGATTACATTTTGCTGAGAAAAGAGTTTTTTTGTACATAATGAATGTTATCTTACCAAAGTAGCTGTCTTTATGGAATAATGGATATGCAGTGTGCTACTTTGATATGCATATGCTTGCAGCAGCAGTTTGGCATGCTGCGGTGTAATCATTTCTAACATTTATAGATATTAAGCAGAATGGAAAATTGTTGAGAAGCTTGAAGTCCCATATGTCAGTTGTGGCGTGTCTCAACTAGGAGGAGGATCCCAAGTGAATAGAGTATGTGGCATCTTTCAACTTAAAAGTTGATACAACTTTGTGATCTTTATTACCAATAACAGATATCTTATGGCTCACACCCCTCATTGCAGTTTAAGTAGTTAGTTTAGTCTGGTTTTCTTAAATGCTTCTTTTTCAAACTTAGAATCTTATTTGACAGTCCAATAGCTTTAGTATGGGTTTCATGGAAGATTTTTGGAATGCATATGTTTGTTGGCATCTTTAACTCAATAATTTGTTTGGCTCCTCAGCTTTAATCTCTCTTTTTTTTTTTTTTTATCTTTTTTATTTTCCAACTGGAAAATAATTATTCATTTGTTTTATAGAACGCTTATGGTAACTCTTTAGCATTTGAAGATTGCACTGCTTGATTCTTCACTCCAGCTCCAAGAGTTCTTCGCATGCCTGGACTAGTACCCGAAGATGTTGGTTTAACCAATGATGGTCGAGATTCATTTGTAGAGCTCTAAAATTCTTCAAAGCAATGTTTCAATATCATTAGCGGTGGAGATAAAGACGGGCTTTTTTGCTTCAGTATGTTTGGTGTCTTTCCAATCGCAAATATTTGTAAACATCCTGTCTATTCAAATCAAATATTTATGAGTATGATATATCAGATTCAGTTTATGATTCCTCTGTCCTTGTTCTTGCTTCTCATACAGCATTCTTAATAAATGGATTTGATGGCAGACTGGCAGTAAATCAGTATTGCCTGGAAAGTAATGGCCTGGTTAATTAAACAACTATACTAGGTGAAGTTATGCTTGTGTTCGACTAAATAAATAATTAAATAAAATTTATGTTTGCGAAAGTTTCAGATGTTTATGTCATTTCTCAAGCTAGATTTCACTTCTGCTGGTCACTCCAGAGATGACACCTGCCGCTTGAATATAGCACACTTCTCCAAAGCTTTTTGTTGTTGGGCCTGAGGCTAGCCTGCCTCATGTACTTTCTGCTCTACTCGGGACTATTGGGATTTTGCCTTGTCCTATGAAGATTAAGAGAGCCTATGAAGATCTTCACCCTTTCCAGCAAGTTTAGTCTAGGCCAAGGACATTGCAGAAGCCTTGGTCTAGACTTCATAAGAAAATTTACTTGGAGGGCCAAGATGTTTGCCAAATATTCCCGCAATATGATGTCATAAAAACAAGTTTGAAAAAATGTACAACATAGATACAAATTTGAAGCAACATTTGTAGAACTAAATAACATGCATATAATAAATTATCAATATGATATATTTAAAAACATGTAGTCATGGCATTGCTTTTTGGTTACCAAACAATATTGTGTTGAATTTGATAAAATTGTGTTTTTTTTGTTATTGGATGTCAACTTTTGTTGCAACAAACCAATGATCGACAATTGTAAATTTTGATAGGCTGAATATGTTGATGTCTCAATTGTTAATGTCGTTAATATGCCTAGTACTCTCCTATTGGAGCATTAAATATGTATAGGCTGACTTATTACATTCATCTTCGATGCCTATTAGGTTAGACGCATTGTGGGCAAAGTACCCTTAAGTTACGAGCTTGAATTGATTAATTTTACGGAATAATGCAGTTAGGCTCTTGAATTTAATATGATAATTCAGCACTTATGAAGAATTGTAAACTAATACTATAAAAAAGAGTGCTCGTGAAATGCACGAGAACTCTCTTCGAAAAAAAAAAAAAACTCCACAATGTCAAATGTTGGCATTTTAGTTTGAATTGTTGGTGTATAAATAGCATTGATAATTCTTGCTTGCATTGTTACCGGTGGATATCCAAATAAAGCTTCTTTCTATTGTAAAATGAAGTAATAAATGCATTGGATTTTTAACATTTTACTCAATTGTTCATACAAATCTTTTGACGGGAGTCAATTCAATGTGTGAAGCCCTTGTTTTATTAACTAAATAAAAAAAATGCATTAAATGGTATCTAAATGGATGGATTCACTATTGAACATACAAATTGTTCACATCTTGCACTAATCATGTTGAATGACAATATTAATATGGTTAGATATAATTTGAGTGGTAAGTAAAACCTATTTAACATATGTATAAGAAATAGCTACATCTCGTTATTTAATAGGAATAGATCTATATAAAATAAACTGTTGGATGAGAATGATATGCCTATGTGTATTTTGGGTGGTAAAACCCATATTACATTTTCATTAACATTGCCATCCCTCATTATTTAAGACATACATTTATAAATAATATAATTTAATCTAAATGAACTAAAACTACACGTATTAGTTCCATTCAATAATATAAATATTTGAATTAACACGAATTACAAATTATAGGTGTTGAAGGAAGATTGCAACCGCTAAACTAAACCAAGCAAAAATAATTTGGAAAAAATTGAAAATTTTAATTTATTAATTTGGCTTTGGGTAAATTAAGAAATTGTGACATCAATAAATTTGATTAAATGATCATTTGGTAATTTCATAATTAAGAAGAGAGAAAGTGGTGGGCCTAGCTACTCTTTCACAATAAGAAATGGACAACAACTTTGTGGAAAAGAGGGTAGCCTCAAGTTAAAGGACTCATGAGGCCCAACCACTGGGAGTGGGGCTAGAAATGAAATTATCATATGCTATTTAATTATAAGCATGCCTCCGGATGATAAAAACAAGTGAAGCTCCTCAACTTTTTCTTTCCTCTGTTTTTACTGTCCTAATTCCAAGCTTTCAAATTTTAGGTTCAAGCTTAACTTTATCTGACTTTTTTTTTTCTGTTTCGGAAAACCCTCAACATTAAACCGACAATTTTCTTGTCTAAAAAGTTTTCTCTTCGAAATTTTTTTCTCAAATTTATATATAGTCAAGAGAGAGCAATTTCCATCTTGACAAGGGGGTAATCTCACCGTTCAGATATCGGAATTCATGGCCAAAGAAGTCAAGAAAATCTTTTTTTTCGATCGGAGTGTCGGTCAAGAGAGGATTTTCACCCAAGTGGGGTGGGCGACTTTTCAACATGTAATAATTGCCAAGAAAGAGAGAGAAAAAGAGAGAGTTATGGCTGGCAAAAAAGAGAAAGCGTTTTATAAAGAAAAACTGAGAAAAGGGTCCGCAAAAGAAAAGAAAGAAAAAAGAAGAACAGAGGTGGTGAAAAGAAAAAATGAATGAAGAGAGAGAGAGAGAGAGAGAATTGTCGGTTCACGCGTGAGGAAAGGACAGAAAGCAAAAGGTTGCAATTTCGCCGAAAGTTTGTTTCCTCTACTTTCATAGCGTGTACGTTTCCTGCGAGTTCAATTTTCCTTTTACACTCTAATTTCCCAGAATTTTAGTCCTCACAGTTAAATTTCTTCATCATTTCAGTTCAAACCCAAAACGAAATCAAGTTCAGCACTATTTTGAAGTTGAACGACTTTTTGTTCAAAGTTAGAATCAAAGTAAGAAAAACCATTTTATCTTTAAAGGAAAGTGCATGCAAAGTTCGAGACTTTGCAAAATTCACAATTGATAGTGATGGATTATTTTCCTGGGTCATCCTCTCCAAAGTTATTTTTCAACAAAATGACTTTCACGCATCAACGAATTACTTCGAAGTTAACCGCAACGCTGGAGTGATCAGTTCCTGATCTAATACGCAATTCCATCTGAGACTGAGGATCAAACTGAACCGTCTTAGGATCAGGAGTCGGATCAATTGATCGGTCCTATCCGATAAAACCAATCACTTCACAAAAAAAAATTCAAAATTCAAAAAAAAATACGAGAGTGTTACTATTTTAGAGTTGAACATATATTTTTTTTTGTGAAAAAGAGTTAGTTAGGTTCAGTTTCCTTTAGAATCGTAAACCGGATAAAAAATCACCAGTTCCATTTTTATGAAACTAGGAACCAAACCAAATCGATTGGTCCGATTCGGACGGTTCCTAATTTCACTTGGTCCGATATGCTAACTCCTATGCAATGCAACTTGCATGTAAAACTCTAAAATTTAACTCCAATAAAAATCTTACATCAAATTAACTCCCGTCTAACCCCATAACTCCACAATGCCCTTGCTTCCACAGCCTAACAACTCCAAAATTGAATTTTCACAATTCAAATTTCACTTAATTTTTGAATTCGTGCTCTATTCCAAAAATCACTCAAATTAGATAGATAAATGGCTTAAATCTTTATAAGGTATTGCTAATAAAAATAAATCTATCTTGGCAGGTCCCGTGATGTGTACGCCAAGCCCTCTTTTCTTTCCTTCTCGTTTCTTCCTCGTCTTTTCCCTTTCTTTTCATTTTTGTCGTGGTGCGTACCCTCCTTTTTCCCTTTATATCTCTCCCTTTTCTTTTTCCTTTCTTTTCATTTCTATCGTGGTGCGGGGTGCGCACTCTCCCTTTTCCCTTTATATCACTTCTTTTTTTTTTTTTTTTAAAGCCCAGTTTTTGACCAAGTCAAGAAGAATGGCAAAATATTAGAGCAATCGCTAAACCAAACCAAGAAAAAATATTTGTCGAGAAAAATTGTAAATTTTGATTTATTAATTTGGCTTTGGGTTTACGATCAGAAAAAAAAAAAAGGCTTTGTATTAATTAAGAAATTGTGAAATAAATAAATAAATTTGACTACATGAAATCAATAACTTAACATTCAAAGAGTTCCTTGTCCAAAAAAAAAAAAACATTCAAAGAGTTCCTAACATGTCTAGACTGGTACTTGGAGACGCTAATTTTACTGACAATGGTCAAGATTCATCTGTAGAGCTCTCTAATTCTTTGAAGCAATGTTTAGTGGAGATAAAGATGAGCTACAGTTGGCAGTTAAGCTCTTGAATTTAAAGAAATAATTTAGCACTTATAAAGTGTTGTAAATTAATACTATAAAAAGCATTGACGTGAAATGCACGAGCACTGTTTTTTTTTCTCTTTCACACTCCACAATTTCAAGCAATGACCTTCTAATTTGGATTATTGTTATATAAATAGCAGTGATAATCCTTTTAGCTTGCATTGTTACAACCGGATATTAGAATAAGCTTCTTTTTATTGTAAAATGAAGCAATTAATGCATTGGATTTTTTACATTTCACTCAATTCTTGATGCACATCTTTTAAGTGGGGCGAATTCAATGTCTGAAGAGCTTTGTTTTATCGAGTAACTACATAAAAAAAATGCATTAAACGGTATCTAAATGTATGGACACACTATTAAACATACAAATTGCTTCACATCTTGCACCAACCAAGCTGAATAACAATATTAACATTCTTAGATATATTTTGAGTGGCAAGTAAAACCTATTTAATACATTTATAAAAGATAGCTACGCCTTGTTATCTAAAAGTAATAATAATGTTGACACCTCAATTAGAATAATATGCTTTTGGGTGGCAAGTAAAACCTATTTAACATTTTTATTAACATAGCTACCCCTTGTTATTTAAGAGGAATTGCATGCATTTATGTCTAAGTATTGTATAAAGTTATATTTAATCTAAAATGAACTAAGGCTGAATGTTTGAGCTCCATTCGATGATATAAATATTAATACGACAATTCATAGGTGTTTAAGGATGATTGAAATCGCTAAGCGAAACCATGCAAAAACATTGGCCGGAAAAAAATTTGAAAATTTTGATTTGTCGATTTGTCTTTTGGTTAATCGAAAAATCATGAAATCAATAAATTTGATTAAATGATTAGTCGGCAACTTCACAATTAACTAGGGAGAAGAGTAGTGGGCCCGGCGACTTGTTTGAAATAAGAAATGGACAAAAGGCAACAACCGGTGGGACCCAGCTATCAATAGGAGGGAGAAAAGAAAATTATTACAAGCTATCTAATTACAAATCTGCCAATGGATTCTAAAAGTATTCAGAATATCAAGTCACTAGAGTTTTTCTCTTTACTTTCTTTGGGTTTATAATCATTTGAAGTCTTTATATATATACAGTAGATTTGAAGTGATAGTTGATTATGCAACGTCTCAATAGTGAAATGAAATTCATCAATTTGATATGGTAATACCTAATTGATTCAAGTTAAATTTGTAATTGGGACCGAGAGTTTAAATATATTCAACAAAAGTAACTTTTCTAATGGAAAATAAATTAGAAAAAGCAAAGGAAAGTGCAATGGTGCAGCAATAATCTTGACACTTTGTATGTATTAATCAATTATGACCACTTTCTATGGATACAAATAAAGCAGTCATCTTTTATTTTTGGTTTTATTTTTTTCATTGCTTTTGCATCGAAACTTGCTCACACGTTATTTTCTTCCAGGGAAGGATTGCCTCGGATTCTCCTGTCCTTTGAAACTTCCCCAACATTAAGGCAATGACTATAAATGCATGGTCGGGTCCCGATCAACAAATTACGTATTTATATCCAACTCGGCAAATTTGAATTATTGATATATGTCAACTGATTGGATTAAATAAATCAAATCAATAAAGAAATATATATATAAAATAAAGCGGGAGCAAAAGCAAAAAGGCATTTTGATTAATTTATGAGATTTGAAGGAGAAATTAAGGCACAACCAGAGTAAAAAATAAATTCTTCTCATTGTGATGGGTACAAAATAAATATATATAGCATGTTAATAATTTTTTGTCATCCTCAACACGTGTTATCTCATTAAACTTATAAATATTGAAATGAAGTTTATCAGTTTAACAGTATAATATTTAGCAGGTGTAAAGTGAGAGGGATTAAATTTATAAGTGGGATCAAGAGCTTAAATATATTCAATAAAAATACATTTTCAGTGAAAAAGGAAAGTTCAACGGTGCATGCAATGGAGTAAGTTCAACGAAGACTCGTCCAAAGTCTCTTTCCACTCATCTTCCCAACAAATCCACCGGTATATGGGTATCGAAATTCTATCGGAGCTTGGTTATTAATTCTCATCCTTTTTAGAACTTCTTGGCAGGCGTCTTTTTGTCTCTCTCTTCTCTCTCGTGAAGTTTGTTTTTCCTCCTCCTCCTCTTCGCATAGTTCGCCGGAGAAGACAGAGTCGCGACACCTTTCCTCCTCCTTTGTTGCCGCAACTAGTCTTGAGAAACGGTAGGCGTCTCTCTCCTTGGCAATTCTTGCTCTCTCTCTCTTTGGCGATGCTCGCTTTGTTTTTCATTGCTCCCCTTTGCCTTTTTTTTTTTTTTTTTTTTTTTTTAATCAGGGTTTGATTTGTCGCTCGATTGAGCGAGAGGGTCAGTCGTAGATCGTTTGCGTTTTGCTGTTCGTTCGTTTACTTCTGTTGTAGCTCTTCTCGTGTCGTTTTTGGAGCTGCTCTCACTTTCGCCATCGACGTACGGACCGCTCGTGCTCTCGCTTCCCGTTCTTCTTAACAACAAATCTGCAATTTGGGGTTCCCTGCAATTCTTCTTTCCTCGTGGGTTTCTCCCCCTTTGCGGAATCGAAGTAGTGGGTAAAAGCGGTTGCTTGAGAAGATTACCAGTGTCACAAAGCGGTGGGTTCTCAAATTGTGCCGTCAAATCCTCGAACATTCTCGAACTCGCTCGAAATGCTCCCCTTACCTTATCTATGCATTTATATCTCTGTCCCCAGCAGAGTTTTGGGTGGGCTTTTTCTCGAATATACGTTTTCCAGCATCCATTCTTGAATTTTCATGCCTTTCTATTCTCTTGTACGAGGTTCTTTGAATTGAAAGATTTAGAAGCAACGTTTTTTTGTTCACAGTTCTCTGGGTTCTAGCAATTTCATGATAAGCTCTTCATGTTTTGATTGTTTTAAATTTGCTTTGAGATTTATTATGTGATGAATAAAAGTTTGGTTTTTTTTTTTTTTTTTGCTTCTTTTTGTTGGGTGGTTGTGTTTCAGAAGCGCACCTGAAGTTCGGATTTTGGAGTCGAAAAACCAGGAGATAAAGTAGCATTTTTTGACTCAAAGCAGGTATGATCATGAAAACTTTCACCCGCAATCAGACATGCAAAGTTCTAATTTTTGGAACTGTGTTGGTGGCTTATGTGGAAATGAGCATGCATATGTGTGGAGTGGCCTCTTTTTACAACCTTTTTTAATTTCTGTCTGTTTCGCTCGCTCGAGGATGTCGGTGGTTTCGAAATGATGGATGCGCTGAAAATGCATGACGACTGTGGGAGGGGA
This sequence comes from Eucalyptus victrix, assembly GCA_016097545.1. Taxonomy (NCBI): domain Eukaryota; kingdom Viridiplantae; phylum Streptophyta; class Magnoliopsida; order Myrtales; family Myrtaceae; genus Eucalyptus; species Eucalyptus victrix. The sequence continues at coordinate 54,690,373 of CM027839.1, read as the reverse complement.
GAAGCAGATGGTTATGAGAGTGGTAGTAGAGCTTGCGGGGTGTTGTGGTTCATCCGAGTTATAGATTACTCTGGTACTGCATTGAGTGAGGTTTTACCATCGTGTTATTGACCGTAAGTCGGTTAAAATGTGATTTCTTTTGATTGAATAATGACGATAAGGACTTATTTGACGTATAGAAAAGAGAATAATGAGAATATTTCTATACAGTTTTTCCTTGTTAAGGCTCCATGTGCATTTAGCCTAATCTCTGCGGATTGGCTTTAGTTCGAAACACTGCAGGAATTATCAATGGCGATAGTTATCTAGCATATTAGGCCTCATTCAAGTTTATGATTCCAATTAGCCAATGACGGCATTTTTCTTTTTAATTTAAAAAACATGAGTTTATGATTCCAATTCCACCTTCCTCTTTCAAGAACTTTATATAATCAACTATAATTGACATTTTATAAATTAAATGAAAAAATTGGGAATAAATTTTTTTTAGAAATAGAGATTTTTATTCTCGTACCAAATGCAAATGCATTTTTGTTTTTTTTTTGTCCAGAAGTTGTTGTCGGGAATAGAAATAGAAAAAATTATTTCTAAACAGAAATTGTTCTCAGGAACAAAAACATTACCTAACGCACTCTTTGATAGAGTAGACAGAAGAGTGGTGGCCCCAGCAACTCATTCGGAATAAGAAACTGATAAAAATTTGATAGAGAAGACTGGTACCCTCAAGTTAAGCAAGGATTGGTAGGACCCGGCCATCAGGCAAAGGGATAGATAGAAAAGTAAATGCTATCTAATTTCATATTTGCCCATGGATGATTAAAACAAGTGAAACTCCTCGATTTTCTCTTCCCTTTCTTATATGGGCCTGCTCTCCTAAAAACTCTCAAATTTCAATCCAATTTTAATTCTACCCGAAAACTTTTTATCTAAAGAAAATCTTTAACTTTGGATTCGGTTGTAAATCTACTCCCAATTCTTTTCTCTGAAAAATTCAAAATTTAATGTCCAATCCAAAATATGCCCGGACATTTTTTTTATCTGAAAAAAATCAATAACCAATCGCAAATTTACCTCATTAATTCTACGCTCAAACATATTGTTACTTGTTTGGCATGACATTAAAAAATCCACGTTAAAAAAATGATATGGAAAATTATATCCAAAACGAAATCGTGTTTGATCAGAAAATTGGGAATCAGTCCACCTAGATTAGTTCACTAATCCAATTCACTAACAAAAAAAATATGTGATTGATTTAGATTATCTAGGGAAATGAATTTAATTTCTGCAAGGGTTGAAAGCATTTAATCAATCTAATGAATATTTTTTTGATTAGTTTTGTTGCTAAAATAATTTATTAGGATTAAAATCTAATTCACAAGAATATGATGATCAAAAGTTTACTTTCATAGAACGTTTGCGCATATAATCACCATATAAGCGTTTACATAGGAGCTTGTACCCTTCTAGATTATCATTTTGTCCAAACACAGTAATAAAATCATCTTATAACATGCGAGAGCATGACCATTTCATAATATTAAAGAAAGTAAATTCAAATTTATTAATTTCGAAAATATATATATATATATATATATATATATATATATATATATATATATATATATATTGTCAAACATATTGAAGTTGAGTACTTTATTCTAAACATGATAATAATCCAAAAGATGAGACTACTTTTGATACTATGTAGGTAAGGACATAGCTCTATAAACTTTGTGGAATTTTTTGACCAAAAAAACTGTGGAGTTAGAATTATTTAAGTTTCTATGGTTAAAAAAGCTTTATTAAATCCTTACCAAAAAAAAAAAAGCTTTATTAAAGTTCTAAACATTATCTATTTATACAAATATGAAACTGAAAACTGGAGAATTTCTTGTGCTCTCTCAAAAATTTCACTATATCCTTACCTAATATTATGATCTAAATGAATGAGATGATGTAAAACTTTTATTCAATGCAATAAAAATACCTACACGCGTCTTTCATAGTTCGTTAATGTTCTAGGACGAAGGAAAAAAGGTTCTGATTGCGGGGCCTGCATCCGTGCCAAAAGCATTATCTTTTCACAAAAAGAAATATGATTTAGGTAGTAGGCCTCATCTATTTTCTCTTCTTCCCAGATCTAAGGCTAGCCATGAGGTTTTGTTTTTTGTGGCCCGTCTTATTGGATTAGACAGGTGCCGGCCCTGGTTTCAAAAATTTGGAATTAGTTTAGTTCCCGATTCGTGTGGATAGGATCAGATTTGAAATCGCCCATTCTAATTTATGGTATCTCAATAGCAATTCTCTTTTATTTTTGGTTTTATATTTTTCATTCCTGTGCATCGAAACTTGCTCACATGTTATCTTCTTCCCAGGTAGGATTGCCTTGGATTCTCCATTGCATTGAAACTTCCACCACACGAAGGTAACGCTTGAATTTTATTGGTGTGTGCCAACTCGTTGGATTAGACAAATCAAACGAATAAAAGAATATATGTATGATAAAGAAAAGCAAAAGCAAGAAAGCATTTGGATTTATTTATGAGATTTGAAGGAGAAATTAAGGTTTGACAGAAAAAAAGAAGGGAAAATTAAGGTAGAATGAGAACCAAAAAGACATTATTCTCATTGTGCTCGGGTACAAAATAAATAAATAAATATAACAACTTGATAATATTTATGATCATCGATTCATGTAAATAACATAATTTTTTATAATAAGTGATTATTGTAATATGATATTCCAGTATTAAAATGAAGTTTATCAGTTTGATGGTGTAATATTTAAAAGGCTTAAAGTAAGAAGGGTAAATTCCATATGGGATTACGACCTAAGTGGAATCAAGAGCTGAAATGTAATTAACAAAAATACCTTCTCTTATGGAAAACAAATGAACAAAAGAAAATGACGGTTCGACGGTGCAAGCGATAGACTAAGCAGGGGACTCTTCACTGTCCCGACGCTTTGATGTTTTTATATATTCTGAGCGCTCGTTTGCAAAATATTGGACAGAACGAATCTCTCTCTCTCTCTCCCCCATTTTTGATCTTCTCCTGCAAATCCCTGTGACAGCCTCGTCATAAGTCTCTCTACGCTTTTCATCTTCCGAACAAATCCACCGCTCCATGTGTATTGAAATTTTGACAGACCACAATAGAAGAGGCAAGAAGGCATATCCTGTTTTCTGAGGGGCATTCTGGTTTTTTTCTCCGTTAGGGCTTGAAAGCTGAACTCAATGGCAGAGTCAGAGGCCGAAATGCATCGTCTCACTAAGAAGAGGAAAACTAATGCGAGTGGAAATGCAGAGGATGTTGATATTGGTGCATCTGGTTCGATGGCTATGCTGACAGAAACTAATTTCGTTGGATCTAGTTCGTCTCCCACAGAAACTAACAATAGTGCATCAACTGGAAACAACTACGAGGTGTTCTTGAGTTTCAGAGGCCCAGATACTCGAGATGGCTTCACCGATCACCTCTACCATGGGCTCCTCAATGCTGGAATTAATGTTTTCAGAGATGATGACGAGCTCCACCAAGGCGAGAACATCAAACCAGAGCTTTTGGCAGCCATTAGGAACAGTAAAATCTCGATCCCCATTTTCTCTGTGAATTATGGTAGAAGCAGTTGGTGCCTGGATGAACTGGTTCAAATAATGGAGCGCAAGAATAATAACGGACAAATAGTGTTGCCTATATTCTATAAAGTGAAACCAGATGAAGTGCGATATCTAACCGGGGGGTTTGGAGAGGCATTTAAAGAGCGTGAGAAGCATTCACTTGGGAGGTCTTCTTTCGACCCAGCGATTTTGGAGAAATGGAAGCAAGCACTCCTTGAAGTCAGCAACTTGAAAGGATACGAAGCCAATGGGTAAAATTTCTCACCAAGGCATTCTCTACTCTCTTTTAATATGTGGGTGTTTACTGTTTGTTCTGATTCTCACCCAATTCATTTTCGTTATAAACAATAATATCTTGTTGGCAGTAAGATCCTGCGATGCAAGAGTTCTATAAGTTATTCTCTCTTTTTCTTTTTTTCTTTTTTAGTTTTTGCTTTAATGATATCGACCAATCTAATTATAGATTTTATTGTTATGATTCCATTTGCCTAAATAATAAGCTTTTATGAATGAATATTTACGCTTATATCCAAAGATTTTGTTACATCGTGCCATTTTTATATAATGTTTATAGTGTACACCACATTAATCTTTGTCACAAATTATTCTAATTATTTATTTATTTGAGATTAGTAGTACAACTTATCGGTGATTTCTATTTAGAGCTCATAACATCATATACCGTGCATGGTTATTGTCAAAGCCATAATTGTTTATCTTCCCAGGTTACATATATTAAATCATTAAAGTCGTTGATTAGTTGTTATCAAAAAAATTTTTACAAAAGAAATGTTCCATTGGTTATATATGATGACGTTAAATGTGAAAAAGGAAAAAAAGGATTATTTTTGTTATGTGCTTGTTTAAATAATTTTAAATGCCTTTTCCTATCTTCAACAGATAATTTCTATCTCGTGCACCTGCATATATTGAAGCAATGTTCTTATTTTGGGTCAAATTTATTCTCCCACTTCCCCATAAAATCAATATTAGATCAGTTAAAATCACACAACATAGATACCCAAAAAGAAAATAAGGTACAACCTGTTATCATCCCTAGAGGCAATGAAAAAGGATAAGAACACCAAAATATAATGATTCTAAATTGCAATCTGAACGACTTTTTGGATTGGTATTACAAAAAGTTATGACCAATCCATTGATTGATTGTTGACTCTCATATTAGGTTGGCTTATTGAAATTTTGCTTATTCAAATGCTCTGGAAAAAGTCACGTCCACGTGATCTCTATTATTTTTAACAAATGACAAAATTAAAATTTGGTTCAATTCCATAACATATACAATATTCAAGATTCATAAGCATATCCTTAGTTTATTTTGGCTAAATAAGTTATCATAGAGTAATAGTGGAATGGGGCATACCACGTGCAACAACCACAAGCATTTCTTGACTTTTGTTTTAGCATATAAGATAATAAATGTAGGTGTGAGAAAAATGATTCTTAAATTTTTTCAATTTATCCCCGGATTTGTTTGTTACTGTGTTCTCAATAGACAAACAATATAAAATTCTTGTTGCCACATATTTGAACTCTTGTCACATTTGACAGGTCTGAAGCAAAGTTGGTGAAGTTGGTTGTCCAAAAAGTATTGAATGAATTGAAGAAAAAGTTTGAGTTAGTTATTTATGAGAATTTGGTCGGAATTGATAGTCATGTGAGGAAGGTTTTAGAATTTGTGGATAACAAATCTCATGCCACCCTATTTGTTGGTATCCATGGAATGGGAGGCATTGGTAAGACTACTCTTGCTAAAACCATCTACAACAAGCTCTCCAATCAATTTGATTATCGTAGCTTCATTGCTGATATAAGGGAGTCATGGAAGCATAATGGCGTACATTACTTACAGAATCAATTAATTAATGATATTTTGAAGCTACCAAATCAAGTTCATAGTGAAGATGAAGGGATTAAGTTCATCTCCACTAAGTTTAAAGGTAAAAAGATCCTCGTTCTTCTTGATGATGTGGATGATGTTGTTCAGTTGAGGTGTTTGGCTGGTAGTCATGATTGGTTTTCTTCGGGAAGTAGGATCATCATTACCACTAGAAACAAGAGGATTCTTGAAAAAGTTAGGGTGGACTACGCTTATGACCATAAGGAAATGGATAACGATCAATCTTTAATTCTATTTAGCAAACATGCGTTTCGAATGGACTCTCCTCCTAAGGAATTTAAGGACCTTACTCAAGAAGTTGTATCCATCAGTGGAGGGCTTCCCTTATCCATTGAGGTTTTTGGTTCATTATTGTGCGGGGAAGAGCCAACACAATGGAGAAATATAATAAATAAGTTAAAAAATATCCCTAATATGAAAGTGCAAGAACGGTTAAGAATAAGCTACGACGCATTAGACGATGAACAAAAGCAAATATTTTTGGATATTGCTTGCTTTTTTATTGGCACCGACAAGAGAATTGCATCGTATATGTGGGAGGCCTGTGACTTTTTCCCAGGAGAAGGAATTGAAGCACTGAGATTCATGTCATTAATAAAAATTGTAAATGATCATGAGCTCAGAATGCATGATCAATTGAGAGATCTTGGTAGGGAAATAGTTCGTAAGGAAAACCAACAGCCTCAGTATCGTAGTAGGTTATGGGACTCCAAGGAAGCTCTGAAAGTGCTAAAGGACAATAAGGTAACCGTTTTGTTGCTTTTACTCACTTAGTCCATGTTCTACTGTTGGAGTAATGTTGGTCCTCTACTCTCTGCTTGCTCTAGTGAACAGAGAACCTTATACTATTATTGCCCTCACATGTTTCATTGAAGAGATTAGAAAGTAGGGAGGTTGCTTTCTCTTAGCAAGTATTGTAGTGTTATTTGAGATCTTTCTTGAAGTGTATATTGCGAAATTATCTCCAAGAATGAGATATTTTCAAATCTTTTAGATACTTGACAGGGGTATTCTTTATTGGAAAGATCTTGAATTTCTATAATTGCTTCATTTATAGCTTCAACATAGGCAGTAAATAACTTGACTATGCTACTGTAAACCATAAGTACTCAGGATATATAAGTCATAGAATTATAATCTCTAGATATTAAAATTAATATAATAGGAGTAACGATGCCCTCATTTCTCATGAAATTTTAGTCATTATTGCATAATGGAGAATGGAAGGGATACTCATTCTATGTGATTTTACGTTAGGAATCCCATTTATCAATATTCATAGGATAAGGACTGATTTAAAACTTACTGAATAAGATAGGAACATAAGTTCCTTTTATATATAATATAGATGAGTAAGTATATATGTGTATATATAACATCAAGCGTATGCAATGACCATTAAAAAGAGAAATGTTTTACTTTTCTACATAAAAAGTCCAAGAATGAATACTCTAAACTTCTATTTTTTATATTTAGTATGCGAGTGTATTTTAATTTGTGAAATTAATGATAATTTTGACTCTCCTACTTTTAGTCCATCATTTGGTTTGACTCAAGTTGTTGCTAAAAAGACTAGCACTTATTTGCAATCTCAACGTGGGACCGATGTATAATCTCAAGAGCCAATTCAATATTAACAAATTCAAAACCAATGTCTATTTATTATGTCTTTCGTACTACATGATTAAATAAACTAAACTAACCAAAAGAAAAATGAATATGATGTATATTTTATATACAAATAAAATGGTATTGCTAAATATTACAACTAAAAAGATACATTTTTATATAATTATTTCAGTAATTTTGCACAACTCCAATTCTTTCTTCATCCATGGTACCATCATAAAAGGAAGCCCATCCTTTTGCATATGAATTGAAAAAAACATTACCTTTCAAACTCATCCTTTTACTCACTGGCCAACGATTCTGCCTATTCTCACTTAATATTGCCCCGCGTCATCCTACATAGCTCATTGAGCGAACATGCCCAATGAACCACGTTAACCATGACCACAAATGACTTCTTTCTTTACAAAAAGCCAACAATGTTATAAGAAAGATTATAAACAAAGTCTGTTAACAAGATTATAAAATAAAACAACTCATTTTTATTGGTGTGGGTTGACATCGCTCACTATATATGTTAGCACAGGGAGCAATGTAGGGTACCCATGGCGATTTAACGATGAGAATGAATGAAATTTATAATAGGTGTAAGTTTTGTTCTATGATTAAATAGTTGGGCTATTTTTATTACATTTGAAAGGTTATATTATTTTTGTCGTAGATATTGAAGGTTGGGCTTTATAGACGCCTGAAAGGTTTTGTTACTTTTGTTGCCAGTACAAATGGTTGGGCTTATTTTTTAGATTTGGCCGGTACAAAGGATAGGGTATCTTGATATTGAGAGGGAAGTTCATGGGGGAAATGACTGATGTGAGTAGATTACTTCTGTTGAAGATTTCTTTCTTTTGTTGTTGTTGTTGTGTGTGTGTATGTGTGTGTGTGTGTGTGTGTGTTTTTTTTTTTGAAATATATACATATATATATATATATATATATATTATATAGTTACTCTTCTCTTGGATTCCTTTTAGGTGTAAGATCTAATTCCTTCTCAAATTATTATGTTGTTCATCTATGAGTATCCATGTTATCTTGCACAACACTGGAAATTACAATAACAAAATTTGTGGTTCGGAACAACTGACATGTGGAAATCCACGAGTTTTCTGTATTACTTATTGACTTCTTATGCATAAGTGATTTCTTTGTTTTTTTTGGTTGTGAAAGCATACTGCACATTTGGTTCTCAGAAATAAATATTTTATTTCCAATCTATTCCGAGGAAGCAATTATTCCTTTATTTTGTGCAATTCCTGGAAGGCCAAGGAAACGCTATTCCATGTAGGCTTATAGCCAAGGAGTAGCTTCAATTTTCACGTTTCTAAAAATGCTTTGCACTTTCCACAGTTAATTTTTTTTAATATATATCAATGTTATTACGGTATGTTCATTATATTTATTATACTTGAGTAACTCATTTCTTTATGATTATGATTATATCAAATTGTAATATATAGTTCAACTAAAATCTATGATGAAATAATAAGATTTAGAGATTATTAATATAACTAATAATTTATTTATGATTAGAAAATAATTAATTAAGAATATTTCAAGTTACTGCTAGTAAAATAATAAGTACATAATATATTAATACAACTATTATCAAAATATTCAGTTTCTTGCAATTAGTTATTACTTCAATGAAAAACAAGAGTATATGTCATTTTGTCGCGTAAGTAGCATAGTTGAGTAACTTACGTAAAATCGATATGAAATATACAGAGAGAAAAAATATATATTTCTTTTAAAATTGATCAAATAAACTATTGATTTTGCACATTGCAATTCGATTAAATTATGTGCATGCACGCATGTCTCAAATAGTATGGTAATGAAGCTAATAGTCCAGAAAGAAGAAGATTACAAGTGTTGAAGTTTTTATTCTATACGAGCCATTACATCATAATTCTTTTTAAGATCTGGATGTGTATGGCCAAATTTTTAAATGAAAGTCGACATCCTTCATTTTGTGAGCCTTTATAATTGTAGTTTATTGGCATAAAAGGAAAAACAAGTCTTCACATTGCTGGTCTCTTGAACACATTAATACACATCAATAACATTATGAACAAATGATATTCTATGACTTTGTTGGATATAGTACTAATGACTCTTGATTCTTGTTTATAGGGAACAGGCAAGATTGAGGGGATTAATCTTAGTGAATGCAACTCAGAACTCCCCTACATGATAGCTACGCGAGATATCAAAATTTACACAGAAAAACAATTCAAGAATTTGACGAGTCTAAGATTCCTTCAATTAAATGGGGCACATTTAAGTGGAGATTTTAAGGACTTAATGGAGGAGTTAAAATGGCTTCAATGGCGACAATGTCCAGCGAATTTCGAAGTAAACAATTTTTGCGTAAAGGAATTAGCTGTACTCGAATTGCGAGGAAGCGATGTAAATGAGAAATGGGGAGGATGGAGTTTTTTCAAGGTAAGAATTAAAGTCTTTTTTTTTCCTCTCCTTTTATGCTTTCTTTTGAATCATAATGACTCTACACTCACCCATCGACATTCATTATTGTTTTTCTTTTTTCCGTAGATGGCAAAGAAGCTTAAATATCTAGACCTTTCGTATTGTCGTTCCTTGGAAAATACTGACTTCCTCTCAGCTTTTGAGAAGTTAGAGGTTCTCATCCTCAGCTGTTGTGATAGACTGAAGCGAATCGACGCTTCCATTGAAGACACGGAGGGCCTCCTTCGCTTGGAGCTGTGCTCGTCCTACGCGCTTCATCTCGCGGGAGGCGCCGACGCAGGCGCCGAACGCCCCGTTCCTCGTTTCTGCCTTGGGGAGCTTCCAGCAGAAATAGGTAAATTAAAATCACTGCGACAACTCGATTTATCTTGGACTAGATCCCTTTCTGCATTACCAGATGACATAGGGTCTTTGGAGAATCTAGAGATTCTAGATATTTCTTTAAGTGGTATAGAAGAATTACCCAATGGTATTGGGAGTCTGAGAAAGCTCCGAGAGTTACGTGCTTCCAATTGCAGAGATCTGAAATGGATAATGGTAGAAAGCATGGCTAATCTTTCTTCCCTACGACGCCTTGATTTTAGATACTGCGACAAGCTCCAATCGCTGCCGGAGCTTCCTTCCGGCTTAACAGATTTGGGTGTCACTTGTCAAAGTCGCAAATTGCCTTCGCTTTCCCACCTAGCCCATCTCAAGGAACTAAAAGTTCACGGTTGCCCTAATCTCCAGTGCATCCAGGAGCTTCCATCAACGCAATTAAAGAGTTCAAAATGCTCCCAACCGACGGACATTGAAGAATCGGAATCACCACAATCCCTAAACACGCCCTTCAAGTTGGAAGTCTTGAACGTCTCTGTCTGTAAATCTATCAAAATGCTGGACGTTTCACAGTTTGTCCATCTAAGGACATTAGATGTCTGCGATAGTCCGAAGCTACTTGAAGTTCGAGGTCTTGACAAATTGATGTATTTGGAAAGCTTGACTATCAAATCCTGGAATTCAATCAAACGGTTGGACCTTCCAAAATTCGGGTGTCTGAAGAAATTGAATGTTGACGAGTTCGACAAATTATTCGACATGTACAACACATTAGCCGAAATTCAAGGCCTTGATAGATCGGAGTTTTTGGAAAGGCTAGCTATCAAAGATTGTGCTTCAATTGGAAGGCTAGATCTTCCAAAGTCCGGGAGGCTGAAGGAATTAGAAGCTATAGGTTGTGAAAACTTAGCGGAAATTGAAGGCCTTGATAGGTCGGAGTATTTGGAAAGTTTAAATATCTCTGGTGCACTTCAATTGGAAGGCTAGACCTTCCAAAATTCGGGATGCTGAAGAAATTAGAGGCTTGGCATTGCAAAAACTTAGCCGAAATTCAAGGGCTCGATAGTTTGGAGTATTTGGAAAGTCTAGATATCTCTAGGTGCGCTTCGATTGGAAAGCTAGACCTTCCAAAATCCGGAAGTATGAAGAGAGTAAATGTTGGTTGGTGCAAGAAATTAGCTGAAATTCATGGCCTCGATAGGTTGGAGTCCTTGGAAATACTAGAAATCTCTTGTTGCACTTCAATTGAAAGGCTATTCCTGCCAAAGTCCGGGAGTCTGAAGAGATTAGAAGCTAGAGACTGCAAAAACTTGGTTGAAATTCAGGGCCTCGATAGGTTGGAGTTTTTGAAAAAACTGAATATCATTGGATGCAAGTCGCTCAAAACAATTCCGGAATTATCTGGAACGCAGATTTATCGATTTGATCAGATTACAGATGGCGCAGGTTACGAACAATGTCCATACTGGACGGATGACTCGGATGAGGAATAGATTGGAAGGATCCACATTTTTTATTGAAGGTATATAAAGCAGGTAATCAACCTATGCTTTTTTGAAATCTACGCCCAATTTTCATTTGTATTTCCGCTTGCAATATCTTTCAAGATTTATGTTCTTGTCATTATTATTTCCTGGTTGATAGTTTCGCCATTGTTTTCTTACTTGAACTCAAGGAATCCAAGGGAGATGTTCATGGAAGTTAATATGTGCTTTGACAAAATGGTTCTGCTTGTTATGCCAGTAGCGGAAATAGATGAAAAGGCTTTCAAAGCGCATCATTTGACATTAGTTTTCAAGTAAGATCCTTCATCCTATGCAGAAAAATAGAGATTCTTGACATTTGATTGATTTTGGAATGCTGGAAGTACTGAAAAACCGACGTGTACGTGTTTTTGATAGCATGCCAAAGGTCATTGTATAGGTTGAAGAAAATGCTCGATGAAGGACCCTATATGGTGATCCTTCTAATGTGAGGTTTTAGTTTGCTCTACGCTCATCATGCATTTCATGACTGCATATTTCTAAGGTACACTTAAGAGTGAATTTCCATGCAAAAGGAATATGTTGATAGGGCATCCCTTACTCGCATATGCTACCGACTTGTGATAAAATTTGTCCAATCATTGAGTTTCATGCATTTTGTCTCACAGTAACTGTCTACATTTGTAGATTTAGATAATCGTCTCAATCTAGAAATGCCAAATGCAAGCACAAGCTCTTCTCCTAGTGGTGTGGCTGTGATGAACTAGCAAACAGGCGTAAGCAAAAGCATCATGAATTATTTGGATCGATTGAGAAAATTGCAATTCGAATTTTCTGACTATGGATCCATGTTCATTTGGTTAGAGTCCAGGGTATACCTACTCCAAGGCTTCCAAAGAATGCATCTTGATGTTTGTAGAGTTGGTAAAGCCATCTCGTCGTATACCTAAACTATTGAGCCAGGCAAGACATTAACTAGAATGTCTTTTGACATAATCAGGTGTACTGTGAAATAATTACTTATATTGTGCATAAGCTTTTGTTAGTTCATTTACTTGCTGAAAAGAAAAACACAGGAATCATTTCCATAAGTTTCTTGAGGAAAATTTTCAGTATCCTATATTCCATTTGAAAACTGTCTTGCATTAATTCTAATGCATGAATAGCACATAATGATAAGGAAAAAGAATCATACTATGTCCCACAAAGCAACCATCTTGAGTTAAATACACTATACTAATTTGATCAAAGCTTCTATGGTTGATGATGTTAGAAGCCCCATTAGTTGGTACCAAAGAGTTCAAAAAGAATATCGAGTTTGACTAAGTGGGTTCCCATAAACTTTGGAGCATTATTAGTAGTTTGTTGATGTTAGTTGCTGGATTGATTTCATCTTACTCACTGGTAGGATTAAGTTATTATTCCATTGCTTGATGTAAATGCTAAAATATCCAAAAGAGCTTTCACAAGGCACTTCTAAAACGAATGAAATCATAGAAGGATCAGGAACTCAATGTTTCTTGAGCTTCTCCAAACACTGACAATGCATCCTTGGAATGGTAAAAGGTTGTTTGCATGTGGTCATCCCATGATTCTTCTGGTTTTTATAAGCTCTATCCTTCACAGCCCTCTTTCACCGGCATCCTTGCGATTTGTTCTAGCACCGGTGCTGCGTTTTCAGCTACTCATGGAGCTTTAGCTATGGAGACCAGCAAAGGACCACTGTGGGTCATGCGTCCATTTCAGCTCTAGTTTGAAAAACCTCCAGCTTCTTAGGTTCAGCTCCTAGCATTCTTTTGCGACCTAATGGCTAGTTGACTCAATTGTTCCGACTTGGTTTTGTGAAGTTTGCTTGATTTCTGACTGGCAAGTGAAGACGACGGAGGGAAATCCGGAGAAGTGTTGGCTGGTGATGGTCACAGAGGACTCAAAGTTGGTGCTTCATCGCTTCAATCGGCAGAGGCTGTGGAGAATCTCTTCTTGTAATTGCTTTGAAGTGAGAAAGTTGGTTAGCTTAATATTCCTTGGATACTGCGGAGTATGGTCAGCTTAGTTTTGCCTTCATGTACTCCAGCTGCTATTTTGGTAGGCCTTCACTGGGTTGTGCTATCCATTTGTGTGCTAGAGAATTCTAATACCATGGTGTAATGGAAGGTCATGCGTTAAAGGTCGGAATAATATGCTGTCAAGCCTAGTATTGTTTTCATGTGCTCTAGCAGTTGAATCATTCTTTAATCCAACATGACCAAATTACTTGCTAAACTGATGATTTGCAACTGTAAATGACTCCTGGTTTTTGGGTTAGTTCTTCATTTCATGTCATCTTGCTGCAGTCTCCATAAATAATTAGAGCACTTCAACTGGATAAGGTTGAATCAAGTTTAGGTGATTTGCTGGTCGTCAACTGTGGCTTTTGTTGGTCCAGCGCTATTTTAATTATCCACATGGTAACGAGTGTTAAATTGACGGGTTGATTGTTGTTTTTCATTGGATTGGAAGGTTCTCACTTTTTGAAAGATCAATTGTAATTTCTTGCTCTTTTTTGCCTTTGATGTATTCCCGCAGTCGTCGCAAGATGTCTTACATGCATTATTATGCCGTAGAATTACGCAACTTGGAGGATTTAGGGACAGTGAATATACGCAAAGGACACTTTTGAGGAATTTCAATAGATGGAACATAGGTATTGGCAAAAGAATTAGAAATGCCAAATGCAATATAATCTTGTTGGTGCATAGAAGTTGTTACCTGAATGTGTCGTTAATTGTTCTTTCATTGTAGATTCTTCTTATTAATGCTATGTCTAGTTTTCAATGCATAAGTGTTCTTACAGATGCCAACTCTATGGGAGAAATATGAATTATGGGACAAAACATCGTTGTTATCTGTTGTTTGAAATAATTGCTTTTTTCCCCCTTTCAAGTCTGGTCCTCATGCTGATATGTGTACCAAATGTGAAATTCTTGATCTCTTTGTATGCATAACAGGAGATTGAATATGATTACCTGGGTTCAAAATCGGTTTATGTGAAAATCGCAATCTTTCACTTAAGAGCTTGTGCTTTTGTGTTACCCAACTCATCAGTTATTTCAGTTTGTTCAAAGATCTTTCTATCCATTTTCCTATTACCATGAAATTGTACAAATAATTTTCATTTCCTTGGCTGAGTAGCTTGAACTTTGAGACTGTCGAGAAGGAGAAAAAGAAAAGGAATTCTTTGGGGTGGGGTGTTGTCTTTTGGATTTTGTAGTCAACAATGGTTTTTCACTTACCCTCTTCCTAATATTCTATGTTTCGTATTTGATCCCAAGTTGATTACTTGATCGTGTAATTGGAACTTAGGTGATTTTGTCGGGTTGGGCTTTCTGTCTAGCTTATGATAATTGTGTTTGGAAAAACAGTATCTCATTTTTCCAGATTAGTAGGAAATAATATTGCCACAGTTCCCTCCTACATCTGTTTTAGCATCCACCAGATACATTCCCATTTTGCTGTCCTTCTATGAGGTATATACCTTTAGTCTGAAACTACGATTTTCTCCGGAGATCTACATGTGCAGAGTACAACTGCTTTTTCTTGCTAATCATTTCTCTATATGACTCTGCAGGATGTCTGTTACTTTGCTTCATCTAATCGAACTTGTGAAATTGGTTTTACAGATTATATCTCCTTCCAAATAGTCTTTTTTAGATGTCACAAACGGTATAGTAGTGGTGAGGTGATTTATAAATGATTCAAGCAATGTGAAGTAGGGAAGGCCTTTGGAATCGATCTTGTTTTACATCCCTTCTGGTTACTATTGTGTGGATTTGGCTCTATAAAAGGTGAAAGCTAGGTATTTCATACGTGAAATCCCTTATTTGCAGATGTGGCTAATAAATTATGTTGGAAACAGCAACTTCAAATTGTTGTGTTGCTAAATAAGATGGATGACGCTTGTGAAAACTTGGGAGATGCCTAGATGATGATCTTGGACGGTGACCTTCCATTTATGCATATTTCAGGAACCTCTTGTGCAATTAATCGAGAGTTGGACCAATTGAAGGTAACTTGTGGATCCGAGCTTGCATAATGATTCCTTACTTGTGAGAAGTATAGGATGCTCTTGAGTTCTATTTGTTCCTATACTTGTCAATTCCCTATTTAAAACATTGATGGAAAAAAGAAAAAAACTTGGGCATTGTGCTTTTCTTTCGAGTCTGGTTTCATAGTAGAAAAAGTAGTGGTCAACAACCGGTGGTATTGACCCGTTGAACCGGTAACCATGTGTACCTATCAATTGGTAACCCAGCAAGCTGTCAACTAGTCTAGACCAGTTCTAGGTCTTTCAAAAACTTTAAGGAAGAGTATTGAAGTTGGGTTGGGGTTTGGAACTCTAACCTCTTGTAACTAAAAGGCATGCCAACCATCTGCTCCGGTGTCTTCTTGCTTCATTTTGTGGTGGATTGCTTATTTATTGACCGTATTGGCTTAGTCTATTAAAAATTTGAATGATTATTCTATTGAGAACGGGAATCCTGTCTTTTGTGCTCAAGCAACTTTGCCGAGTGACCGGGGCTTCTTTTGTTCTGGACAGGTGTATTCTACTTGACAACTTTACATGCAATTGGCTCAACTGGTTGAATTGTTAGAACATGGTTCTACCAGTTTGACTGGTTGAACCACTAGTCCGGTTTTAAAAACGTTTATTCTTTTGTTCTTCCTATTATGTATCTGCTCTCCTCATCAACACGAGAAGTGGCGGCTTAGTTTCTCCACATAAATGCATATACATCCTATTTCATGCCTGCAATTTTAAAGGATGTTATACTTTCTGCCTTAACATAACTGCAAAAGTTTTTTGACAGTTGGAGCCTTGTACTTGAATGTATGTCAAGGAATGTGCATTTTATGACCCTAATGGGCTAATAGTGCCACTTTTGCTTCTATTTTGTGAGAACACTTTTGCTTGGTTGTCTCATTCTCACTTCCAGAACACTAACCCAGTGAAATTACACATCTTGGACTCTTACACCTAGAGATGGAGAATGAGAAGATTTGCTGCATTCCCCATACTGTAGTTCCTCGTTGTTTGTGGTAAAAAAATTTTACACCGCCGTACAATTGAGCTAAGGATCAAATTATTGCAATGCCATCAATTGTATACTCTGAAAACCATTTTCCTTGAGCTTCTTACCATGTCCATTTGCAGTTTGGATTTTTGGAAACTTATTGTTGCTCATAGTCTTTCCTTTCTGTATCATTGTTTGAAACTTGCTAGTATCAATAACAAATTTATTTCATTGACTAGGTGGTGGAGCCTAATTATCCTGTCTATGCTCCTTACTAAATTCCCACTTTTACAACCTACTCTTAAGTTTAAATATGACTGGCGTAGGTACATTGTGCCTCTCTAATGGATAATTTCGTGTTTGTTCTGACAGTTGAAAACCTGCAAATTTATGCTCCAAATAATGTTTTTTTCCTTTGAAGAAGTAAAATACTAAAGTATTAGGTCTTCCTGTAAATTTTAGATCAATTGGGAGGTCAAAGTGCGAAAAAGATGAATCTTTAGTGGCCAGACAAATAAAGAAAGAATAATTATCTTCTTACGGTAGGTTCATTGCGATCGAGTTCGACTAGGAACTAGTAGGTACATGTTCATGATGATAGATACTATTAGGGTCTTTAGTATAGAAAGATACCGTAGAGCATTCATGGTTCACATGCATACGATAGCCTCTTCGGGTACATAAGTTTTGCTCCTGCCTATGTTTTAGTGCGATGCAAGTATTGTACTTATTAATTTTACCCAGCAAAGGTATCAAAACATCGCATTAGTTATGGCCATATTATAGGACCATCGGAGTGAAATCAAGTTGAATTATTTATTCTTGGCTACAGCTAGTAGAGGTGTGGCTTGTGTTTTGGCTGCAAGAAAGCTGGCCCTGGTCTACATACTTGGACGAGATGAAGATGAAATCTCGATTCAGAACAAACATCTATTGTGGGTAGACCTCTAATGCGGGGACGGTCTCTCCTGGCAATTGCTTCAAATTGAGAAAGCTCTCTCTTTTTTCTATTCAGTGTGTGAAGCGCTTGAATGTCTTCATTAAGAACATGATGTTGAACTGAGGAGTTGGCATTTTACAAAAAAAAAACCTATTGTGAATGAAGGTGATCTGAGTGCAAATCTAGATTCTGTTCTAGTTTATGTGGTAGTGATTGTACTTGATGTTACGATTATATTATGGTTGTTTATGTGCACTAATATTTTTTTCATTGGTATCTAACTTAGTTTGGTCATAAGGGATATTACCATCATCCTTAAAAAGAAATGGATGGTTAAGGTGGAGCAATTTTGAGGCAGTTTTCTTAGAAATGACTTTAAACTTTACATTGTGAAAGAACTTTCTTGCCGATAATTTTTAATGCTTGAGTTGACTTTCGAGAGTCGCGATTAGCTGAACAACATGATGCCTCATACTTGGAAGTCTGAATTATCTTGTTTATGCTTCAGATTTCTACTCAACCTGTAAGTATCATCCTATCTTTCAGTAAAAAGTCTCCAAAAATCTGTGTAGTTCAGATGTTGAATGTTGTGAGGCAAATTCGTTGCAAAATTGTAAACATTGTCGCATTTTTCACACGTCATTTTTGTTCTCGACTGCTTAAGGCCTGCTTAATTTTAGAAAATACCTTTAGTTTCCATTTTCATAGAAACTTTTTTCAATGTTTTGCTAACAAAATATTTGTTCAGTGAAAATAATATCATTAGGGATAAAAATTGTTAGAATATGCTTGGGTTACATCACTTTCAAAAAATATGCTTATTATTTTTTTCCAAATCTCCATGTTTGCTTTTGGAATGAGAATACTAAAAAGTCATCTTCAGTTTGTAATTTTGATTCGAGAATAGTTTTCCTTTTATTCGTCGATCGCTTTCGAGTGTTACCAAACTCATTTTCTGGTCTGTTTTAATTCTCAAATTGAAATCAGAACGGTCTTTTGAGAATCTTTATCAGCCGAATGCCTCCTTAGATTATCAATCTCTTTCTGTCTGCAGAAAAAATGGACTTCAAGTTGCTCAACAGGCTTTGAACATTGAAGATTTACTTCATTCATCCAGCCATCATAATCACTAATGCATAAGCAGTGGGTTGACGCCATAAACATATTTCATGAGGAAGTTTGATTTGCTGCAAAGCTTGTTAGTGACCATGGCAAGTAGTACTATTAATACAGAGCGGTAGATGGCGTTTCATTTTTCTTCATTGAACTGTTTTCATTTGCTTATCTAGGTCTTGACTCTTTCCCTCAGGAGGAATTTTTCAGTCTATCTGTTTCGTGTTAATTCTCTAGGTGAAGTGGTATGGCTAATTTTTTAAGCTTTGGTACTGCTTTAGGACTTTGGCTTTTTTGGTTGGCTTTTTTGGTTGGTTTTTATAATCATAGTTTGCTAGTTGGTTCAGTGATAGGGTATGAAGCGTGTATCAAAAGTTGTTTGTGATGCTGGAAAAGAACTTCTGCTGGTTGTCCTCAATCATCTACAGGTGCGCATTATTGTCTTTGCATTTGGCCTTTTTCCCAAATAATTAAATTTCACGCATCTCAATGAACAGTCTTGGAGGTGATCAGATAGAGATAGGAATTTGTTACAGGAAGTTATGCTATGCACATATTGAGACACGCCATAATTTTCAGAACATCTTGATGTTGATTCTTCATACGAACATATCATATGCAATGATCCGAATTAAAATCTGATTTGAGTCTGATTCAACAAGTTGGCAATATCTCCTATAAGCGTATAATGGAAATTTTAGGTCATTAATCATTGCTATGAACTTGAACTTGATCTAAGTTTGAGCTTTGAGTGTACTGTACATGGAGATATGGATATATAATGTTTGTACGTTCACATTATAATTAGCAGGTGTAGAGATATGTTCTCAATTTAAAAGGAAAGAGTTTATTGCCTTAGATCTTAGCATATATCTCCTCACAATTGCAAGTCAATTTTTGTACCGAAAGAAACAGGGGAATTGAGTTAATCCCACTTGTTGTGCTGTAAAGGAATGCCCCGCCATGCCCAAAGTTCTTGCCCAATAAAACTCTGATAACCCAAGATAACATAGCGCAAGCATAGGAAACTGTCCAAATTCTTGTCGAAGAACAATGAAGGAGGAGATGCTGTGCAGACTCTGCCTCTTTTTGCTGAGGAAACACCTGTTAACCAGTATTTTGCCTCATTTCTAAAGTAAGGATTTGTTCTCAGGTTGCTTCCCAAGCAAAAAGAGAAACTCTAATTGGAATTCTCACTTTCCAAATCGATTTCTGAGGAAAATATGTTTTGCCACGAATCTCCCTATCGAGCAGCTTGTAGTAACTTTACAGAAAAGATTCCATCTCTTCCGTTAAGCAACAGAAATCTTTGAATTATGCAACACATAAAAGAAGGCAGGCAAAAGCTTCAAAGTCCTAATCTTGGGCTTGGCTCACGAACTCAATGTCCTAAATGATCATTTCGTTGTTTAAATGATAACAATCTGCTACCAAAGCTTCCTTAGTTCCTTGACATTTCACCCAAATGCTTACACATACGACTCTAATATGTGAGAATCAAACTCCATTACTTGGGAGTGTATGTTTTGTAGTAAATGCACGCCAAATTGGAATAAGGTTCTTATGATTGAGAATCTCAGTAAACAGAATTTGATTTTTCAGAGAATGGTGTTGTGTGTGAAAGCATTTGTGGGAAAATGTCGATCATCTCTTTCTTCTTTCTGACTTCGCTTGCAAGCTTTTACATCAAATCTTCAGCTTGTCTAAGGTGGTTTGGTTCTTGCAAAACATGCCATCCACTTTTTTGATTGTTGGAATACCTAATTAGGAGGATCAATTTCTAAGAAGTTCTGAAGCACTGCACCTTTGTCTCATGGGGTGCCTTAGGAAAGAAAGCAACAAAATGTAGGGTCTGGAATCTTCGGTTGCTTCTGCATTGTACCTTTTGACCAGCTTTGAGCATCATGTGCTGTTTCTGTATACTCTTCTAATGCTTCACTTTTGTTTGTTTTTCTTTTGTTTTGTTGTCATATATACTGATGTACTGGAACTTTTTCTTTCAACAAAATCCTTTATTATCTATAGAAAATATATTGCCAGTTTATTCCCTTGCCAGATCTCTCTCCATTTATGTGGGCATTTTTGTGTGTTGTGAACATGTGCTTGGGTGTGCACATGCATGCGATCATGTGCTTGCACAGGTGTGCACACATGTACACGCACGTTATAGGGCTGTTGTTAATTAGATCAGATTCTGTGCTTCTCGTGGGTACAGTGACTCTCATGTACATGCTACATATTCTTCATGATTACTAGTATAGTGAGAAATGATGTTTCCAGTTACATTCTTTAAGGTTATAGACTCCTGTTTCCTTTTTTTGGATAAGTCTATTAAAGAGCACCAAGAGCACCAAGGGGATGCCTCCTATTTACAAATTTCCACCTAAAAGCTCATATTTACCTTAAAATTTTTTTTAAAAAAAAAAGACTTGGTGTCCAAAGCACTGCCACCACAATGTGAAAAAAAATAAGGTAGAAAGCCAAATATCTTTTACAGCACCTACAGAACTTTTCTCATTTTGAAAGGCCTGCCTATTTCTTTCTTACCAAGGCTTATGAACTCTCTTTAACTCCATAGTACTGCCGATCAATGCTTTTGGGCTCCTTTCTCCTTTTGTCTAATCAAAATGTGCATTCACGATGGTGTAGAATTTTGTGGAAAAATTGCCAAGCGATAAAAAGGTTAAGCTAAGAAATAAAGATGTGGTTTACTATTTAAATGTTATAGAACTCCGCCCCTCTTGTAAGCCGGGACTTCACCTTACATTGAAGTGTAAACATTTGATAGTTGGGGAGTTAAATAGGTAATAGGACTCTAGAGATGTGGTTTGATATTTAAATGTTGTAAAGAAGTTATCCTTCCCCAAGGTGTTGAATAGAAATGCGGTTTGATATTTGATTGTTGTAAAGAAGTTACCCTTCCCCAAGCTAACATCAAAAGGGCTAGGGCTTTTGTCTCCTTGAAAACAGTAGCATTTCCTGTCAATATTGTGCTTATAGCCCACAACCATCACATAAATGGCCTCTCTCTCTCTCTCTCTCTTAAAGCAACTTTGGGGCAGGACTTGATAATTTCACATGAACATTCCAAACTTCTAATCTGCTTGCATGAATTGGATAGCAGACTAGGCTCCATTTCTTTATTGAATTTTCCAGTATATCTTTTATTTGGTGGAGACTCTAGAGTATGTTGTTTAGTTCAAACATAGTTTGCAGAAGATGAACATGGCTCGTAATGACCATTTACTGTGTAAAACATTTTCTTTTGTGAACTTTTAACTTCAATGGTTCCAGCAAGTAATGTATGTGGTCAATGCTATTTTTATCCCTCATCAGTGTGTCAGTTTTTCTTAAGAGATGATATTTGACGTACAGGGTTAATTAATTGAAGTATTGTTATTTACTTAGCAGCCTGCTGTAGAAATCATTGGCTTTAGAATGGGTGAGCTCAGGGGTCTTTCAAGATGGCGTTCTTGTTATCTAGGCATTGGTTCGGATGAGACACTGGCGGATAATGCAGTGGAAAAGGCTGGAATGTTGCTTGTATAGGTTGAGTGAGGGTGCTCTCATCTGTTGTGAAGCCGGTACGCCTTTTACAATCTTTCTTGTGATTTCTCTACCTTTCTTGATATCTTCTATTTGCAACTATTGTAATATCTTACCCATCCACGCATGGCTGAGATGGTTGAGGGCTTGCCTTTCCTCTTTGGAGGTTCTGAGTTCGAACTCCCTGATCGGCTCCGTGATTGGAGTGGGGGTTCATAGCAGTGGGTTGCTGTGCTAGTCTCCCTGGAGGTATAGTCGCAAATACCGACAAGGGAAAGTGGATCCACAGTCACCCAAAAAAAAAAACTATTGTAATATCTTGCCTGTCTCTCATCATGTATGGTATCATGTCTTTAGTGACACTAAATTACTAAATTTTAAACATGAAGTTGAACTATTTGTGGATAAGATATGATATGGGTTGCTTAGAATGACATATTGATGTAAGTTAGATAGCCTTTAATTATTTGAAAAATGAGCTTGTTATCAATATTGTAAAGGAGTCATCGTTAGACGATGGGCTTTACACGTGACTTGAACCTGTTCAACAAAGGTCCATTTAGTAACTGTTAAGGTTGTTACGGAATACTGACAATAGCACATTGTTGTTTTGTTGATATCGTCATGTTTTTGAAGCAGCAAAAAAGAGAAATTGACAACTTTTCTGTATCTTTGCTTCCCATGCCTCACACAACTTGGGGTTTGTACCTTCTCAATTCTCGCATCTTTGAAGAAATGCAATTTTACTTGTTTCAAAATGAAAAAATCATAGTGTGACCACTAGAGCAAGGTCAAAATATTGGTAGGATCCTATGGAGTTCTTGAGCCTGTGGCATGCTTGTAGTATTTGCCTTAGGGATCGAAAGCATATTGCATTGGTTAATAATGTGCATGTTGCTGAAGCTTTTGCTTTCGTCTCTCTTTCGGTTTGCAAATTTCTTCAGCTGGCTTTTGAAATGTATAAAACAATCGATGTCGAGCCAAGTGATCAACTTTTAACATACAATAGGTTTGTCTAACTTTTGTCAAGCAGGGTCCTTCCTCATGGTGAATTCCTATATACTCTTTTGAGTTTGATGGTGAACTTTTTGTAGTGTTCTTGAAGTTTCTATATGATCAAGATGCCGCTATGCATCTCCTGGATCTTTCGAGGCTGATGAAGAAACTACCATTGATCCGTGAGTGATTTTCTCTACTTTTGGTCATGCTTTAAATATCATAATGATATGCTGTCGGGCCTAGTATTATTTTCATGTGCTTTAGCGGCTGACTCATGCTTTGAGGCAATGTGACCAAATTAGTTGGCAAAGTTGTGAATATGAAATTGTAAATGACTCCTGGTTTGGGGGCTAGTTCTTCATTTCAGGTCATCTTGCTATCATCTTCACCTATATTCATTTTTTAATTAACGGACACCCACCAAAGCATGAAAGCTAGGATCATTCCCGCAATAATACCTACGGGTTCTCCCAATTCTGTTCCATAAGCTGGAACAGGAAATACTTGAGTGCACTTCCACTAGATGAGGTTGACTTAAGCTAGGGTGGTTTCTGGGCTGCAACCGTGGTTATTGTTGGTCCACCACTACTTTAAGTAACCACATGGTAACAAGGGTCGAAATTGACCGGTTGATCATCGTTTCTCATTGGATTGGAAGGTCTCATATTCCGAAATATCGAATGCATTTCCTTGCGCTTTTCTGCCTTGATATATCTTGTCGGATCGGTGAGATGTCTTGCCCTCATTTTTATCTCGGACAAACAATGGAGTCGGAGAATTACCGCAGTTTGGAGGATTTGGGGGACACGAGAATATTTGCGAAGGACACTTGTGAAAGAATTTCAATAGATGGAACGCAGGTATTAGCAAAAGAATTAAAAAGCTAAAATGTAATGGAATCTTGTTCGTGAATAGGAGTTCTTGCTTGAATGTATTGTTTATTGCTCTTTCATTGTAAATTCTTCACATTAATCCTATATCTACTTTTTTCCATTTATAATTGTTCTCACACATGCTACCTCGGTGGGAAAAATATGAACTACGGGATAAATCATTGCCGTTATTTGTTGTTTGAAGTGATTGCTTTTCTCCCTTTTGAGTCCGGTCCTCGTTCTTTGATATATGCACCAAATGTGAAATTGTGGATCAACAAGAGTTTGAGTATATTGCCTGGGCTCGAAATTTGTTTATGTAAACATTGCAATCCTTTAATTAAAAGTTTGTGCTTTTGGTTTTACTTGACTCATCAATTATTTGAGCTCAAATATTCATTTTTCGTTTGGCTAATTCGGGACTTGTTAATGGGTTTGTCTCGTGGATATTTCTATCCAAATGCTTATTAGCATAAAGTTGTCCTATATTTTCATTTCCTTGTCCGAGTGGCCGGAACCTTTAGACTATAATGAGAGAAGGAGAGAAAGAAAAGGAAACCTTTGGGGGTTAGGGGTTGTCTTCTGGAGGTTGTCCTCAACAATGGCTTTTCACTTACCCTCTATCTAATAATCTAGTTTTTCATATTTGATCTCGGGTTTGATTACTTGACGGTGTATATGGAAGCTTTAGTTGGGTGATCTTATGGGATTGGGCTCGTGTTTAGGTTATGATCCTTGTGTGTGGAAATACTGTATTCCATGTTTCCCGATTAGAAACTAATTTGATAATCACATTTTCAAGGAAGCTGCCCGAGATGCCTTTCTCTTCTATTTTGAAATAGATACTTTGTGAGAATTTATTGCTACAATTCCCTCTTACGTCAGTTTCAGCATCCACCAGATATGTTCGCAATTCATGGTCCTTGTATAGGGTATATACCTTTAATTTGAAACTACAAAAATTATCCGAGAGATCCACATGTGCAGAGTCCAACTGCTTTTTCATGCTAATCATTACTCTTTATGTTATTGCAGGATGATTTTGAATTTGCTTCAGATTATATTTCCTTCCAAATACCTGAGGAGTCTCTTTTAGATGTAACAAATCATATAGCGGTAGTGAGTGGACTTAAGAATGTTTCAAGCAATGTGAAGAAGGGAAGATCTTTGGAAGGATCTTGTTGTGCATCTCTCTTGGTCACTGTTGTGTGGATTAGGCTCTATTTGAGGTAAAAGCT
The DNA here is from genome assembly GCA_016097545.1 of Eucalyptus victrix. Lineage (NCBI taxonomy): Eukaryota > Viridiplantae > Streptophyta > Magnoliopsida > Myrtales > Myrtaceae > Eucalyptus > Eucalyptus victrix. The sequence goes on along the minus strand of CM027839.1, from coordinate 54,665,152 downwards.
TTGTATATCATATTTTGTAGCCAAAATTTGCAAATGTGGCTAATATATTCTGTTGGAAGCAGGAACATCAAATTATCATGTTGCTAAATAAGATGAATGATACTCATGAAAACTTGGTAGATGCCGGGATGATGATCCTGCAGGCTAGTGACCTTCCATTTGTGCATATTGCAGAACCACATATGCAAATAACTGGGATTTGTACCAATCGAAGGTAACTCTTGGATCCGAAGCTTGGATCCGCAGCTTGCATATTGTTTTCTTACTTGTGATATCTAGAGTTTATTCTGATCATGACAATTCACTATTTAAGACATTGATGGCAAAAGGAAAAAAGTAGCATATTGTGCTTTTCTGTTGACTCCTGTTTATGTCAGAGTTTTAAGAAGTGGCTCTGGTTGGACAGGGAACTAGACCTGTCCGGTCTGGTTTCCCAACAGAAATAGTATTGATCAAGAACCGGTGGTATTGATCCTCTTCAACTGATAACCAGGTGTACCTATCAACTGATACCCAGCAAACCTGTCAACTAGTATGGACCAGATCTGGGCCGTAAAAAACTAAAAGGAGTAGTGCTGGAATTGGGTTGGGGTTTGGCACTCCAACCTCTCGTAACTAACAAGCATGCCAATCATTTGCTCCAGTGTTTTCTTGCTACAATTCGTGGTGGAAATTTATTTATTGACCATATTGGCCTAATCTAAAATTGAACAAGATGCTATAAGATGACATCAAGTGTGTGTAATCTATTAAGATGCTATGGTGTGTGCCGACTCACTGGGCTTCTTTTGTTCTGAAAGTGTGTAATCTAATATACGCAGAGCATTCTATCAGATGACATCACATGCAATCGGTTCAGTCGGTCGAACTGGAAGAGCACGGTTCTACCAGTTTGACTGATTGAACCACTTGTCTAGTTTTAAAATGTTTGTTTTTTTAACGTTCCTATTTATTATTTATCTGCTCTTCTCATTAGCACGATTAGCAGCAGCTTAGTTTTTCCTCCTATGTGCATAATGCATACAAATGTCATTATGTCCTTGCAATTTCAAAGGGTGTTTTATTTTCTACCTTGCCATAACTGCAAAAAGTTCCAACATACCTTGACAGCTGGAGCCTTGTATGTAGGTTAAGAAATGTGCCTTTGATGGCCCTAATGGGTTAGCAGTGCCCTTTTTAATTCTATTTTGTTAGGATATTTTTGCTTGGTTGTATTGTTCTCACTTTTGAAACACTAATCCAGTGAAAGCGCACATCTAGGACCATATCTTACGCTGGAGATGGAGAATGAGAAGCTTCGCAGCATTCCCCATCGTAGTTCCTCTCTTGTCAGTTGGTGGTAAGAACATTTTTACCTTTGTCATGCCATCGAGCTAAGGATCAATTCATTGCTATGCCAATTGTATAGTTCTGAAGGTTTTTTCTTTGAGCTTCTTGCCTTGTCCATTTGTAGTTTTGGATGTCTGGAAACTTATTGTTGCCCATGCTCTTTCCTTAGGGATCAGTGTTTGATAAACTTGCCAGTCTCAGTAACAAATTTATCTCGTTGGCTGGGTGATGGAATTGAATTAATCCTGTTCATGCTCCTTGCTACATTTTCACTTAGAACCTTCCATTAAGTTCAAATGTGACCGGCATAGGGACATTGTGCCTCTTTAATGGACCACTTCGTGTTTGTTCCTATAGATTGAAGAAGTGCGAAAGTATGCTCCAAAGAAGAATATTTTTTAGTCAAAAGAAGTAAAAAAAAGAAAAAATCGTGGTATCGGGTTTTCCCCTAAATTTTAAATCAATTGAGAGGACAAAGCGCGAAATGATTTTATAGTCGCTAAACAAATACCAAAAGAATTATCATTCTCTTATGGTAGCTGCATAGCGGTCTGAGTTGCTGACTGAGAACCACTATTTACAAGTTCATGACCATAGATGCTACCGTGGTATCTAGTGTAGCAAGATGCGTAGAGCATTCGTAGTTACATGCATTGTAGTCTTTTTAGGCACACAAGGTTTGCTTCCTGCCTGTGTCTTATCATAATGCATGTGTTGTACTTATACTTTTACCCAACAAAGGTATCTAAACATCATGTTGGTTATGGCCATACATTCAAGGAACACCGGACTGAAATCAAGTTGATTTTTTTTTTTTTTTGGGCAATGGCAAGTAGAGAAGTGGCTTGTGTTTTAGCTGCAAGAAAGTGGGCCCTGATCTACATACTGGATGAGTATGAAGAAGAAATCTCTGATTCAGAATGACTATCTGTTCAAGAGTTTGTGGTGGTTATGCTCATGTCGCTGCTTACCTGTGGGTGGACCTCTAATACTTGAAGCTGCGAGACATCGGTGTAAGAAGCAATGCATGTGGGCTTTTGATTGAAGCTCTTCGACTTCACCCTTTCGGAGAAGTCTTAATCTATACTGCCATGTGCCTTTTCTGTTAGGCGGTATTTGTCGATAGAAAAAGTGGAGTGAAAGGTAGCGATTATCTATTGAGTTGGATAGAATTGACCGAAAGATGCTGAATCATGGCTTCTATCTAGTGGTAAGCGTCGTCATGGTATTGCTGTAAGCTACGAGACCTGCTCGATAGTGCCAAGCTTTTGCTTCATCTGTATGTGCTTACTATTTGCATGTGTATGAGAACCAAATGTTTGGTTTGGATTATCTACGCTTTAGGTTGAATGGTTCAGGTAGTGTACTTGACTAACGAGCTCTGCTTTTGTATGTTGAAATCTCTCACCCGAAAATGACTCGCTTCTCCACGTGTCATTGTCATTGACTCACTTTGGATTGAATGGTTCAGGCAGTGTACTCAACTAAAGAACATACGCTATATTCCGATCTCAAATATTTGGAGCCCTCAAGTAGATGGCAGGTTTAAGATCATGAGATTCTGTCTACAATATCGTGAATGGACTTTGTATCCTCAATAAAGAGCATCATGGAGTCTTTTAATTCAATGATGTACATTCAGGAATCAATAATTCTTTAATTGTAGTATTCTTTCTCTGGGAATTATTGCCAGTCTCCAGGAGAAAGTATGCATGAATGTAACATGTGCATTTGTGATACTTCTTTTCTTATGTTTATTATTTGCCGTGATGATAGCTCTTTTGGAACTTAAGCTGAATTTACTCTGAAATTAAATCCTCCTTTATTTATAGCCCTTCCAAATCTTTTACGTCTTCAATGTATTCTTCCGAATGCAAGTGCAGAAATAGTGACATTTAACATTAATTATTAGATGGGACAATAACATTATCAACAAAATAAATGATTGTTAACACGTTCGCTGCCAGTGCAAATCGCATGTAAACTTTAAATTCCATGACCCGTTAAACACAAGCTCGTTTTGGAGAAATTGGCGTTAAAATTTTCGAGGACCAAGAATAGAAGGCTAGGAAAAGAAGTATGGCTAAGGAAGAAGCTTTGCTATTAATAGCAAATGTCTAAGAAGACGACTTGTGTCTATTGCACCAGATACCATTGGCTCAACCTTCTATTAATAGCCATTGTAGAGCCTCATAAAATCTACTTCTGCCACTATTCTCAGTAATAATAGAACAAATGATTATTTGTAACTCAACATCATTATCAAACTAACTGCCCAAATGATTGGAGAATATCAAGGTAACTTAGCATCATGTCTTATCAATGAGTGTTCCGAAAAATAGCTTTATTGCCTATGGATGGCAGCAAACTGGCAAGACTAAATATATGAGACTGATAAGAAAATTAGTCACTTAAGAAGGCAACAAAGCTGATCTATACACAAGCGAATAACCTTATTAATGATGACGGGTCAAATACAGATAAGTACCTAATATGCCCTCATATTAGTTTAACCAAACCAATCTTCTTTTCTAATGTGATCTTCCAGTCACCTATTGATAAAAATGCATACAGAAACATGTTGCCGCCTGCTTATTACGTCTTTTCATATCTACTTAGTGGTAAAATTATCTTGTCAATATCCACTTGGCATCACCTAAGTGAAAGTGAGTTTTAGCTATTCAAAATGTGGAAACACTTGACATCCTTTCAAGCCAAATGAGTATTGGATGCTCGGCACACAATGTTAGGGGAAATTACCAAGAAAGTCTTAAGCCTATTACGGTTGCATCAATTCAATCATAAACTTTTAAATTTGGCTAATTGAGTTCTATACCTTTTGAGGATATGCCAATGTAATCCATTTAGTCAAATTTTGAGCAAAAATTGCCAATGTGGATAATGTTTACAATTTTTTATTAATTTTTCTGACTTTTTTCTTTTCTTTCTATTTTTTTTTCCTTCTTCTTTTTGCCAATGGATGGTTGCGAGCCACCTAGCCATAGGCCATGGCTGGCGAGGGTGAGTCACTATGGCAAATTCTGTGGTCTATGCCCATTGTAATACCCCATGGTATTGACAGCCGTATATACTCTAATCTTATTTTCATCTCAAACTTAGAATAGTTCCACAAGCATAGTGTGCCTATGAGAGAGGGGAGGGGAAAATTGTTTAAAAAGTCATAAACCTATTACATTTTGTCAATTGAGTCATAAATATTTTCACATTTTGCCAATTGAGTCTATCCGGGAAATTTTGACTAAAATTTGTTGATGTGGACGGTTGGCACTAACGTCACTTTTTAAATAATATTTTAATAATATTGAATTTGTTATGATTTTTTTTTCTTTTCTTTTCTTTTTTTTTTTTGGGGGGGGGGGGTTTGGAGTTAGGCCGGCTAGGACCACGATGCCCTCGCCGGCCAAAGCGAGGGCGCGTGTGCCCTAAACCTAGGTCAACTGGCCACCCTTGCCAAACTAACTCCAAAACCCAAAAATAAAAGCAAAAAAAGTAAAAAATGAAAAGAAAAGAAAAAAATCATAAAAAATTCAAAATATTATTTAAAAAGTGCCATGTCAGTGCCAACCGTGCACATTAGCAAATTCCTATCAAAATTGATTGGATGAACTCAATTGGTAAAAAAAATGAAAATGATTAAAATTCAATTGGTAAAATTGAAAAGTTTTTCATTAAATTGACAAAATTGCAATAAGTTTAGGGCTTTTTGGACAATTTTCTTGAGAGGGAGTAGCAATGGAAGTCTTGATTTTAATTTGGTTAAACACATATATGCAACTCTCGTATGTTGAACTCCCTCGGTTTGGGTTATCGTGCTTGTAAGTTTGACAATCTCGACCAATATCTCCGATTTGTTCGATATCTTCCTATCCATCACCTTGGCGTGCTTTGTAGAATATGAAGTACATTTGGCGACTGCTATTCGATATACTACCGTGGCACACCACACGGGGAATAAACTCTAAAAGCGTCTTCAACTCTTCATCTTGTGTCATAGTGGCTACTATTTTCACAATTTGTCCTTCGAAATCAACTCTTTAAAATCATTAAGAGATCTAGCAATTTCCTTTAAGTACAAAATGAACCATGACACGTATATATTGTATTCTCCATATCATTAGAAAGAACATGGATATCTTTCTTGAAAGTAATTCCTTTAGATGAGTTGTAGATATCTCTCTGGAGAAAATGGGTTGGGGTTTGGAACTTCGACCTCTCGTAACTAACAGGCATGCCAACCATTTGCTCCGCGTGTCTTCTTGCTCCTTTTTGTGGCGGATATTTTATTTATTGACTATATTGGCTTATTAGTCTATAAGAAATTAAAACAATGCTTTTGAGAACCGTAATCCAGTCTTTTGTGGGCAAGCGGCTCTACCGAGTGACTAGGGCTCCTTTTGTTTTGAACATGTCTATTCTATCAAATAACGCCACATGCAATCGGTTCAACTGGTTGAATTGGCAAAGTACGGTTCTCAAGTTTGACTGGTTGAACCACTAGTCTGGTTTTATAGACTTTTGTTCTTTTGTTCTTCCTATTTACTATGTATCTGCTCTCCTCATCAGCACAAGCGGCAGCAACTTAGTTTTTCCTCCTATGTGCATATGCATGCCATTATATGCGTCCAATTTTAAACGATGTTTCACTTTCTCACTTACCATAACTTCAAAAGCTCCAGCATATCTCGACAGTTGGAGCCTTGTATGTATGTCAAGAAATGTGCATTTGATGACCCTAATGCATTAGTAGTGCCACTTTTGCTTCTATTTTATGAGAACACTATTGCTCGGTTGTCTCATTCTCACTATCGAAACACTAACCCAGGGAAATTACACATCTAGGACTTTATTTTACACCTAGAGATGGAGAATGAGAAGTTGGCAGCATTCCCATACTGCAATCCCCCCTTGTCAATTAGTGGTAAGAATTTTTCATAGTGCCCACACAATTGAGCTAAGGATCAATTCATTGCCATGCCATCAATTGTATACTCAAAAAACTACTTTCCTTAGTTTCTTAGCATGTCCATTTGCAGTTTGGACGTTTGGTAACTTATTGTTGCCTAGTCTTTCCTATTTGTATCATCTTTTGATAAACTTGCTAGTGTCAGTATCAAGTATATCTCATTGGCTGAGTGGTGGAACTGATTAATCTTATGCATGCACCGTATTAAGTTTCCACTTTACAAGCTATTCTTAAGTTTAAATATGATTGGCACAGGATCATTGTGCCTCTCTAATGGACCATTTCATCTTTGTTCCAACGGTTGGAAATGTCCAAATTTATGCTCCAAAGAAGAATATTTTTTTCATTTGAAGAAGTAAAATACTAAAGTATTAGGTTTTCCTATAAATTTTAGATCAATTAAAAGGTCAAAGTGCGAAAAAGATGAATTATTAGTGGCCAGACAAACACAAAAAGAATAATTATTTTCTTATGTTAGGGTTCATTGCAGTTTGATTTACTGACTAAGAATTGTTATGTACATGTTAATGATGATAGATACTATCAGCATTCATGGTTCACATGCGTACCATGGCCTCTTCAGGTACGCATGTATTGCTTCTGCCTGTGTTTTAGCGTGATGCAGGTATTGTACTTATTACTTTTACCCAAAAGAGGTATCAAAGCATTGCATTAGTTATGGCCAAATAATAGAAACGTCGGAGTGAAATCAAGTTGATTCCTTTTTTGCGACAACAAGTAGAGGCGCTGCTTGTGTTTTGGCTGCAATAAAACATGCCTTGGTCTACATATTCGACGACGATGAAGGTGAAATCTCTGATTCAGAATGAACGTTTGTTTGTGAATGTGCGGTGGTAATGCTCATGTTGCTCGTGGGTGGACCTCTAATACTCGAAGCTGCAGGAGACATCAGTGTGAGAAGCAATGCATGTGGACTTTCTAGCTAAAGCTCTTCGGCTCCACCCTTCCTGGAGAGTTTCAATTTATGCCTGCCATGAGCCTTTTATGCTAGGCAGGCATTTATTGAAGAGAAAAAGCAGAGTGAAAGCTAACTACTTATCTATAGAGCTCGATGGAATCGACAGAGAAATACTGACCCATGGCTTCTATCTGGGGGGAAGTAACTGTTTGCATTATATTTCTGCAAGCTTTGACAACTATTCGATAGTGCCCAACTTTTGCTTCATGCGTATATGTTTATTATTTCCGCATATACGAGCACCAATTGTCAGGTTTGGATTGTTTGTACTTTCGGGTTGAATGGATTACATGGTCTAATCAACTGACGAACTTTGCATTTGAATGTTGAAATCTCTCACTTAAAATTGACTCACTTCTCCAAGCATCATTATTAAGTGATGCATCCAACCAATGTACAAAATACACTCGTGTGAAAGAGTCAATCTCCAGGATTACTAGAATCAATATGGCTAGTTAGATATATAGTGCCAAGGTGGCATTTAAGAACAAATACTATCTTTCAATAATAGTGATTCAAAATCTACAATTAAATGGTAGGTTTAAGATTATGAGATTATATTTTGTACTCTTGACAAGAGTATCATGTAGCCAAAAAACTTAATGATATATAGATATACAGGAATCTAAAATTGCTTAATTTTATCATTCATTCTCTAGGATTTATTGCCTCTAGAGGAAAAACTTTTATAGATGTAATAGCTTCGTGTTCAATCATATGCACCAAGATGGTAATCGTATATATGATTGTATGCATGTAAAATGTGCATATGTGATATTTATATTCTTCTGTTTATAAATTATCTTTATGAGAGCTTCTTTGTCAACTTTAGCCAAATCTATTATGAGATTAACTTGCTTCATTAATTTATTTCCAAATCTCCACGTCATCAATCTATTCTTTCCTGATGCATAATAAGTGTAGAAATAGTGACAACGACAATTGATAATATGACGAAACGATAAATATTACCAACAGAATAAATTATTGGTATTTGGTCCACTACGAGTGCAAACCACGTATTAAATCAAACTATGCACGAGCAGTCTTAGACGAGCTCATTTTGAAGAGACTACAGTTAAAATTTTCAAGGACTGAGAAAACAAGAAGAGAAGGCTGGGATCACGAGTATTACTGGAGTATGGAGAGACGCTATACTATTGATAGGAAACTAATAGAAGGCGATTTGTGTCTATCACTCATAACACCTATGGCAAAACCCTCTATCATAGCTGTCACGTAGCCTTATAAAATTTGCTTCTACTACTGTTTAAGTAATTATAGAACTATGTTTGTAACTCAACATCATTATTAAACTAACAATCTAAACGAATGGAGGATATTGAGGGAACTTAGCATCATAATTTAATAGTGTATGCGTTCCAAAAAGCAACTGTATTGCCTATGGACATCAGCAAATAGGCAAGACTCAATACATAGCACTCGATCAACGTGGTTGTAATGCCGATGCAGAACAAGTGCATTATCTGAGCACACTCTTTGAATGATACACCTTGTGTTCCTTACATGTGAAAAATCATAGGACCTTTTGAAGAAAGATGTTGAAAGAACTAGAATAGAGAGATACCATCTGAAGAAAAATTAGTAAACAAAGCTATTATGTCCTTATATTAAATGCTAATCCGTGCAAGAAATTAGCCGAAATTCAAGGCCTTGATAGGTTAGAGTATTTGTAATGGCTAAATATCAAAGAGTGCACTTCAATGTAAAGGCTATAGCTTCCAAAATCCAAAGTCTAATGATATCATTTGTTAATTAGTGCAAGAAATTAGCCAAAATTCAAGGCCTCAATAGGTTGGAGTTCTTGGAAAGACCGGATATCTCTAGGCGCACTTCAATTGAAAGGCTCCTCCTTCCAAATTCCAAGAGTCTGAAGATATTGAATGCTAATGAATGTGAAAAATTGATCGAAATTCAAGGTCTCGATAGGTTGGAGTTTTTGGAATATCTAAATATCATTGGATGCAGGCCACTCAAAACCATTCAAAAATTATCTAGATACGCTAATACAATTTGTATCATTTTTCTATCTTCAATCTCATATTATTGATAAATCCGAGTTCCACAAAGAGATGGCCACAACTTGCGCTGGGATTTTTTTGTTTTTTGCTTTTTTTTTTTTTTTGCTTTCTGACTTTTTGACTTTTTTCTTTTTCTTTGATGTTGTTCATATTGATTTTGCCATTAGAGTGATGGAGGATTGTTGGCTGGGCCGTCTCTTTGTAGGGTTCAGCGAACATAACATCAAAGAAAAAGAAAAAATTCAAATAGTCAAAAAGCAAAAAAAGAGAGAGAGAGAGAGAGAGAGAGAGGCTGTTTGTGGAGTGAAGAGAAGGGAGAGAGAGATAGCTCCTCGAGAAGAACGCACGAGAAGAAGATAAAAAGGGGCAACGACTTTTTAGTCCATATTCAGAGGCCTAACATCCTTGGAATTGGCTCAATTTTCAGAATGTTGTTCGGAGATCTATGAGTTTATCAATTTTGTTCGTCGAAAGCTTTCTCCAAGTTGTCTCTCATTTTCTCCAATTGTGGTTAAGGTTTCATGTTCTATTTGTATTAATCCACCTTAATAATGATTAAATATTGTTGTATTGTCAATGTTACTAAGTTTTTGAGTAGTTCGTGGTTTTTTCTCGCATTGGATTTTCCACATAAAAATTTTGGTATTATTGTTGCCTTGTTTTTTTAACATTTTAGTATTATATTTACTTATTTTGAGGTCACAGTCCTGGAATACACAGCTAGTTGTTCTGGGGTTGAGTCCATTTTGGCTAGCTTAATTTTGGGGAAGAAATTGATTGTGGATTGGATTAGTTCTTAGTGAATTGTTACCTAATATACTGTCGGAGTATAAAATGTTTTTGGTGTGAAGAACAAGGTCACTAGAGCCCAATTGATACGCATTTGAGACTATGCTTCTAGTGGGATATTAAAGCTCAATTGATATTGCTTTAGCTTTGTAACACATAATTAGCTCCACCAAAAGAAAAAAAGACATAAATGGTCCATAAATTTTAGTCAAAGGTGCAATATCATTAATAAACTTTTGATTTTTTAATGTTTAATCTAAATCATAAGATATATAAAAATGTTCAATATCATCTCTCCATTAATTTAAATTTAATGAAATTTGCTTATATAGTTTCCAATTCATTATGATTTTGATCAATTTGATAACGGATGCATAAGAAAGGTGGCCACTATGGTTACAAGTTAACCCAACTCTTTGGTAACCCAACCCGTTTCGAAAATGCATACTTTTCTTCATGATAAATGAGCCTGGACAACAAGTTCTATATGACATATGGCATGAGCCGAACCGGCTCAGCTCGCTCGTCAATCAAATGAGTCCGCTTTCACTCTAGTAATCATGTCCGTGTCTCTTATTTTTCTCTCTCGGCTGCTCCTCTTCTACAATTTTCTCTGCATGATTTTCGGACTCTAGTGGACTTTCTTACTCTCTTGATCTTCCATTCCTTGACTCACTCTTCAGCTCTATTCTTTCCTAATTAGCCTCAAGCCTTACATTTGGTTTTACGAGCTCTAACCTTCACAAGCTCTCTTTTCGTTCACATTTTCCATCGACACTTCTTTACACTCCTTGCAAATTGCTTTAGGCCTGGCGCTACGTTTTTCAACTGATCACAAAGCTTTTTAGCTATGGAGGTTTATGAAGGACTGCAACGCATGCTTCCGTTTCAACTTCAGTTCAACAAACCAATGGCTTATCAAGTTCAGCTCTTAGTCGTCATTCTTTCATGAGTTAACGGGCGATCGACTCGGTTCCCACTCAGTTTTGTGAAGTTTGCTCAATCTGCTCAATTTGAAAGGTTTGATGTCGGCAATAACAACCCTCCTTTTGAAAGATATCCTCTGGCTTCTGAAAATGCTTAGGTAAAGTTAGCTTCAAGTTTCTTCAAGTTGCTCGATCAAGTGGAAGTGCTTAGGAATACAGCCACCTATCAAAATCTTCTCGATCACATCATTGCTCACCTTGACCTGGCAGATGGACAAGGACTTGAGCGAAGTCTAGTCGATCCTTGACCGTCTAGCTTTGATACCACTTATTGAGGGAAAAAGTATCGAAAAAGTCATAAACATATTGTATCGGTACCAATTCAGTTCTAAACATTTATATTGAATCAATTTAGCCTTAAACATTTTTCACATTGATACCAATTTAGTTCATCAAGCCAATTTAAGCTAGAAATTGTTGACATGAATGCCGATCGGGCAATTGGCACTGAAATGAACATTTTTAATAATTTTTTAATAATTTTTTAATAATTTTTTGAATTTTTTGAATTTATTGATTTTTTTTTTCTTTTTTTCCTTTCCCTTTTGTTTTCTCCAATGGCCATTGCCAATCATCAGCCACAGCCATGGTTGGCGAGGGTCGGCCTTATCAAGCCACGCTTGGGCGAGGGCAAACGTTAGCCATGCCCTGCTAAGGCAAGGCCCCCCTCCTCGAATCTAGCAAGGCCGACCAAGGCATTTTGAGCAGAAACTATGGGCAATCAAAGACTCATTTATAACATGCAACGAACTTTAGAAATTGACGATAAGTATGCCTAACATATACAAATAAATAAACATCTATCCACATCTCAATTTTGTAGGATAGACAATTTTCATCACATTAATGTCTAAGATCAATGTGACACATGAGTAGAGGAACATTGCCATTTATGTGAGTCTTGTAAGGGCATACACAGTTACTTTTGAAAACATTCTTAGTAAATAAATTTACTCTCTTGTTTCTAATTAAATAATTAAAATAGAATATAAAATATGGTTGATTAATTAAAGCCCTCAACCTTCTACCCACAAGACTGCACTGATAACTAGCCCTAATATCCATTGAATCATCCCCTTTAAAAGCATTTCCTTCCACTTTCTAATCCCATAAAAGTGTCACACCAATGCGTGAAGTCCATGAGAGCATGCAATCTAAAATAACTAAGGCATGATAAACTAAACGCTGAAATAGGCCAAAAGCATCAACATGGGTCCAGTAATTTTTGTTAAATTTAGTCTAGATTCTTTTGTATAACTTTAAGTTTAACATGATCACCATCATTCAAAAAGTGTCTCTTAAGGTTTATTTGTATTTTTCGTTTCCTAATACATGGGGAAAACTAAAGAAAAGACAATTTACCATATCATAAAGTCGAAATATATTGGAAGACTAATTAGGAAGGAAAGTAAAATTAGTCATAGCAGAGCCAATTGGCAGCCATGCCTTATATACGATAAATTGTAAGGTGCTAGAATTTATTAAAAGTATTTTATATATATAAAAAAATATAAATCATTAAAAAAGGGGAAAAATGGGAAAAAAAAAAGTGGAGGGGATCCGCACCGCGAGGACGGTGGAAGAGAGGACGGAGACGCGAGGACACGGCGAGCGTCTCACCGGAGTTGGTGGTCGGAGAAGGACCGGCAGCGACAGCTTGTGTGGCAGGAAGCCATGCGCGCCGGGTAGAGAGCTTAAAAGGGAGGATTTTTGGAGAGAAATAGAGTGAGAGAGGGAATAGAGAAAGGGTGAATAGAGAGAGAGAGAGAGAGAGAGAGAGAGAGAGAGAGTTTGAGAGCGAAGAGCCCTCCGGCAGTCCGGTCACGCCCGAACCCGTTCCCCGCGCACAAGTCTCCGGTAGGTCAGGTTTCTTTTTTGTTTTATTTTTTTTCCGATTTTTCGCGGGACGAGCCTTTTTTCCGAGGATCCCGGCTCGGAAGCGTGTGAAGCGACCGAATGAGAGAGAGAGTTTGAGAGCGAAGAGCCCTCCGGCAGTCCGGTCACGCCCGAACCCGTTCCCCGCGCACAAGTCTCCGGTAGGTCAGGTTTCTTTTTTGTTTTATTTTTTTTCCGATTTTTCGCGGGACGAGCCTTTTTTCCGAGGATCCCGGCTCGGAAGCGTGTGAAGCGACCGAATGTGGTCCGATCTATCGAACTCGCCCTCCATTCGCCGTCACCGAGCCGGGTAGGGACTCTGGGCTGACACCCCTGTTTGTGCCCCTGCCCTGCCCCGTTTCGGGCTCGCCGGACCAGGCTTCCTCGTCGTCCGATTCGCGCGAGCACCGGCCCCATTCGTCTGTGCGCTGCTGTTTTGGATCACTACTACTTGTTGATTATTATTGCGAGTCCCGGCGCGAGTTGGTATTCGGTTTTTCTCCCCCTTTCAGCCAGCGCGCTTCAAACGTTCGATGAAATGCCTGAACCGAACCCCGTTCGGTTTAATCTCAACTCTCGAGTTATCGAAAGTGGTCCGGACCGTTTGAGGCCGTAGCAGCCCGTTGGGTCATCTCTTACGTTATTTTTCGTATGATGAACGAGCCCGGAGAAGAAGTAAAGCCCGACTTATGGCCCAATCCGGCCCGGCTCGGCCCGTATCCTCTCTCTCTCTCCTCTTCCTCATTGTCTCTCTCCCGCCTGTTCTTCCTCTCCCGCAATCTTCTCTGCAAAATTCTCAGGCTCCAGTGCACTTGGTTACTCTCTCGCTCTTCTCTTCCAACAGGCTTTCTTCTAGGGTTTTCGGGCTCTACCCTCCGCCATTGGCTCTCCCTCTCAGTTTGCATTTGCCACCGGACGCTTTGGCTGCTCCCTAATCTTTTTCGACTATGGAGACCGACGAAGGGTGGCGGCACGTGCTTCCCTTTCAGCTACAGTTCGACAAACCTCTGGCTTCTCAGGTTCGGCTCTGGTCCGCCTTCTGTCGCGATCTAATGATGGGTGGGTCGATTGGATTGTTTTCCCATTCGGTTTGGTGAGGTTTTTGCTCGGTTTCTTGCGATTGGCAGGTGAAGATGGCGGAGTGGAATCCGGAGAAGGATTTGCTGGCAATGGTCACGGAGGATTCGAAGGTGGTGCTTCATTGCTTCAATTGGCAGAGGCTGTGGACAATCTCTCCCAGTAATTGCTTCGACTCCAGAAAGTTCTTTTTTTATTCTATTCAGTGTGTTCGTTTCTTAAACGATGGCTTGGTTAAAATGCCAAACAACTTGGATAATATTTTGATAGATGTAAGATGCTGAAGCTTTGCTAAACTTCAAATGGACCTGATGTGATTTTATTCCTATGATTGGATTCTTCCAGATATCATGTCAGATGTTTTGCCAGAGGAAGCTAACTGGCACGCAATTGTTATCATTAGGTGGCTTTATCCAAGGATCTTTGTCATTTGATGGTTGCATGCTCAGGAGAACTTGTTGAAGACATTGTTGAATTGAGAGTGGGGTCAAACGGTTGGAAATTCCATTGCTTAGTGCTTGATACTTCAATATTCCAATAGAGGTAAATTTGCACTAGGATTTAGTGTTATTCAAATTTTACGTGAAACTTCTGTTCTAGTGTTATATATATAATTTATGTAGTAGTGATTGACCGATTGTATTTGATATTATGATTATGTTAGGATTGTTTATGTGCACTGATATTTGTTTCAAAGGTATCAACTTTGTTTGGTTTTACATAAAGTAAAAATCATATAACTCAGGATATGGTCATCATCCTTAAAACGAAACCGATGGTTAACATAGCAATTTTGAGGAATTTTTCTTGGAATTAACTCTAAACTTTGCTAGATAGAAGAACTTTCTTATTGATAATTTTAAATGCCCAAGTTGACTTTCAAGAGTCACCATAAGCTGAACAACATGATGGCTCATACTTTGAAGCCTCAATAATTTTGTTCATGCTTAAGGTTTTCACCTGACCTTTAAGTATCATACCATCTTTCAGTAGAAACCTCTAGAAATCGATGAAGTTTTGATGTTGAAAGTGGTGGGACAAAAATGCAGGAGTTACTATAGCAAAATTTTGAACATTGTCTCATGGTTCACACGTCATTTTTGTTCTCTACAATTAGAGGCCTGCCAAGTTTTCTATGACATTTTTTGTTTCCACTTTTATAAAAACCATTTTCAATGTTTTATCACAGAAAATTTGTTGAGTCAATATGATGTATGTTGTAAGGGATGAGAGTTGTGAGAATTTGCTCATGTTCCATCACAGTAAGAAAACAGGTGTAGTTATTCCAAATCTCCATGTTTGCACCTGGAATGTGAACACTAAAAAGTAGTCTTCAGTTTTTAATTTTGATTTTAATGATATTTTTCCTTTCATCAACTGTTTTCGAAGTGTTACCAAACACATTTTTTGGACTGTTTACATTTTCAAATAAAATGAGAACAGATATCTGAGAATCCTTATCCACCGAATGCCTACTTAGATTCTCATTCTCTTCCTGTCTGCAGTAAAAATGAACTTCATCAAGTTGCTCAACAGGCTTCCGACATCAAAGATTTACTTCATGTCATCCGGACATCATTATGAGTCATGCACAAGCTGTGGGTTGATGTCATGAACATATTTCATGAGAAGTTTGATTTGTTAACAAGCCTTATTAATGACCATGGTTAGTGGTCCTGTTAAAACAGAGCAGTACATGGCTTTCCACTGTGCTTCATTTGACTGTTTCTGTTTGCTTATCTAGGTCTTGACTCTTCTCCTCAGGAGGAATTTTTGAGTCTTCTAGGTGGTGCTAGGACCAGTCCTGCAGTCCATCTGTTCCTTGTTAATTCTCTGGGTGAAGTGGTACGGCTGGTTTTTTTTTCAAGTTCCAGTGTCACTGTAGGACTTCTGTTCTTTTTGGTTGGTTTTTATAATCTTTGTCTGCTAGTTTGTTCAATCATAGGGTATCAAGCGTGTATTAAAAGTTGTCTGTGGTGCTGAAATAGAACTTGAGCTGGTTGTCCTCAATCATCTGCAGGCACACGTATTACCTTGGCATTTGGCCTCTCTCTGAGAAATTATTGAGTTTTAAGGATCACATAGTGTCTTGGAGCGTGATCAGATAAATTTAGGAATGTCATAATAAGTTATTGCTTCACACATTTTGAGACATGCCATATCTTTCAGAACATCCTGATGTTGGATTCCTATACGAACCTATCATATGCAATGATATGGATTACTAACATTATATGGCTGGAAATGGTGAGGTAAAATCTGATTTGATTCTGATTTCACGAGTTGGCAATCTCTACTATAAGCATATAATAGAAATTATAGGTCATAATCAATGGTTTGAATTTAGACTTGATCTAAGTTTGGGCTTTCAGAGGAGTACTGTAAATGGAGGAATGGATATCTTTCGTAAGGTGGATAGTCACCAGATATCGAATAAGATAGAATTGTGCCGAGTGTTATATGTACCAGCAACAAAATGATGGGCATGAAACTTGCGAAACATAGTTCGATAGGCCTCGAGAAGATTTGGGTTCTGAATTCCAAAACGAATGCCCCATAACGGGAATTATCCCGCCTGGGGAATTGAGTTAAATCCTTCTTTTCTTGCGGCATTGTAAACGAGTGCGCTGCCAAGCCCATAGTTCTTGCTCTATGAAATCTCCAATAACCCAAAGATCATTCGGTGCAAGCATCGGAAATTGTCCAAACCATTCTTGTCCATAAACGGTGAGGAGGAGATGCCGCACGGATTATGCCTCCTCCTTGCGGAGGAAATGTCTACTAACCAGTATTTTGCCTATTTGTTTTAGGTTATCTGAAGTGAGGATGATCACATTGCTTTTTCCAAATTACAAATTCCACAACTAATCCACCGCCACATTCGCATCAATGTGATGTCCCATGAGTCATCCGATGCTTCCGTACCAGCTCTGCTGGAACAGAGCCAAGTCGCCTTCTAGTAAGGCCACTTCATTTTGTTGGGAAGTATGCAAGATTATCAATGAACATATGGACCTAAATTAAACGATATCGATTCTTAGACAAGCATGAACACAACATGCCATATATGATATTATTTGTAAATTGACGTGAATTAAGATTCCTTTTGTTCTATAAAAAATGAATGATTTGAAAAGTATATTCCTAAAAATGATCATTTGTATTACTTGAAATTATCGATCAATGAAATACATCTCATTATTGACGATAATTTATATCTAAATATTTGCATGCACGACTTTAATTTTTTGCATTCGTTCATATTTGTAACTATACGAGTGATTATTTTTTTAAAAATATTTTTCATATCATTCGATTTGATCTGTCATGAACATCTTATGATCTCAACACACAAGCGTACATATGGGCCATATGCAATTTGAAGATTGAAACATGAATGTGTGGACCACTCGATCCACGCTTATCTTATAGATTTTCTTCTTTTCTTTTTAATCAGCGACAACATATGCTAGTGTGCAAAAAGTGTATCATTTTTGTCTATAACAGAACCAAAAGATAAAAATGTAGAAAGCTGTAGGATTTCGTAAAAGAAATGCCCAAACACTTATTAAGCGACTACGCAAAGAACATTTTACTTTCATTTTTGTCATCATCTTTTTTTTTTTCTTTTTTGTGTTGCTGCGGTGTTCTGCTTGAATATATTTATGGATAATTTGTAGAGCAATTAACGAAACAGGACTTGATGCTGGGAATCGCGGATCTTCATACCCCTGAAGCAGTAGTAGCTGTAGAATCTGCAGTGGCAAGTTGTTAACCTCCGAATCCGTTGGCTTCTAGCACTGGCGAAACAAACTCAGAAGATACTATCGGCGATGATGATGACGATGGGCACGGTATTTGCCAAGCGGGAGTTCCCACAAAGCACGCAGTGTCCGAGTCTCTGGCGAAGAGGATTCGTATGGAGGGATCAGAAACAAGCAGTCGAAAAGGAAACTGAGAAAGCGTACCGAAATTGTTGAGTTATGATGATTTGTGTTTTGTTGTGTGACTTTCTATATGATAACGAGAGAGATGCAAAAGTAGGAACTTCTTGGTAGGAAGTGGCGTCTAGTGACAGCAAGCTTCCGATATGTATGTCTCAAACAGGGAGTGGTGTGGTTTTGTAGAATCGTCTGAATCATAAGAGTTTATTCAGAACTTATATAGACCGTTCAATACGGCCACTCGCCGTCTGTAATTGCCGGGAGGATCGTAGACCACCGCCCGTTATCGCACTTCACTCTAGTGCATCCTAGACGAACCGAGTTGCGCCACATGACTTGAGTTGCAGGCACTCGCCTCCCACGCACAAGTTCAAGCAGTAGTCGTAGTTGTCCTTCTCTCCCGCCCGCATCTTTACCGAGTCTCTGCCGCTCAGGACGCCATAGCCCTTGACTAGGTTCTTGTTGTAGGGCCGTCCGGAGTGCTTGAGGTCACAGTCATCTCTAGGTTCGTCCGCGTACTTCTGAGCGTAAGCCGTGACCGTACGACTCCTAGTTATTCAGTACGAGTGGCGGTTTGCTTGTCGATGAAGTCTTGGCGAGAGTCTTGCGCTGCCAAGACACCGGCGAGGGCACAGATTAGGCCAATGATGGTTAGAAAATCCAATACTATATGAAGAAAATTTACGATTTTTTTCAATGCCCTGCTTTTATATTTCAATTTTTTGTCTTCCTTTTTTCCCCCTTTTTCGTGTTGCTGAGCTACTCTGTTTGGAGTTTTTCTTTTCTTTTGTTCATTTTAAGAATTTTTGCGATTTTATTTCTGGATAATTTGTAGAGCAATTAACAAAAGTTGATATGAGGAATAAGCAATGCAAAAACTGAACGAACAAAAGATAGATGATGACGTTTTCGTAGGATACGGTTTAGTCTCATCAGTCTTCATTTGCTCGGCAAAAAGGAGACAAGAGAAAAAGGAAATCGTTTTTGTAACGAATTTCAAAGAAGAAATCATTGGATACTCTTAACAGATTAGCGACCATCGATTGGATCAATCTTTGCCATATCAAATATTACAAACTTTCTTCCACCCAAACAATGAAGATTATAACAAAATCTGATACTTTTCGAAACTAATCAGTAAATGATCATACGTGTTCTAAAGAACTCATGATCCATTTGACACGATAAAATTGAAGGTACGAAATAGAAAAAAAAGGAATGGAAAAATAAAATGAAATCAATAGGGGAATCGAGTCAAACGAGAGTTTATTTGTTTCACATTTGGTTGTGACTGTGAAAATTAACCTATTAATTAAGAAGATTCTTTGCCACTAAAAAAAATCAAAAGATTCATATTTCAATGTGAAACACGTCCTTAAAATAAGTAAAACAGAGGGAAAAAGAAATGGATATTTCAATTTTCAAAAGAAAAAAAAAAAAAGATCCGCCCCTGCCCCCTTCCTCCGACTATAAGACCGAGCGTAACAGCTTTGTACCAGCTCTGTTCCAACAGTGTGCGCTTCCATTTCAGCTTCAAGTTTCACGGACCGCTTTGGTTTCTCAAGTTTGGCTCCCTTTCGGACCTTCTTTCCACGACCTCACAATGGGCTGCAGGGATTCGATTGTTTTCCGATTCTGTTTTGTGAGGTTGTTGCTCGATTTTCTCCGATTGGCAAGTGAGGATGACGGAGTGGAATCTGGAGGAGGATTTGTTCCCGACTGTTCAAGACCTGTAGTTTCCGCCATCACAGAAACTGTTTTCAATTTTTTTTTTTTGACAAAATGTTTGTTAAGTGAAAATGATGTCATTAGGGATGACAATTGTGAGAATATGCTTGGGTTACGTCACATTCCAAAAACAGCCTTAGTTATTCCAAATCTCCATGTTTGCATTTGGAATGAGAATACTAAAAAGTCATCTTGAGTTTGTGATTTTGATTCTAAGAATAGTTTTCCTTTTTATTCATCAGCTGCTTTCGGAGTGTTACCAAATGCATTTTCTGGCATGTTATAATTCTCAAATTGAAATTAGGACGGACTTTTGAGAATTTTTATCAGCTGAATGCCTCCCTAGATTATCAATCTATTCCTATCTATAGAAAAAATGAACTTCATCAAGTTGCTCATCAGGCTTTGGACATTGAAGATTTACTTCATGTCATCCATACATCATTATCAGTCATGTATAAGTAGTGGGCTGATGCCATTAACATATTTCATGAGGAAGTTTGATCTACTGCCAAACCTTGTTAGTGACCGTTGCAAGTGGTACTGTTAATACAGAGTGGTAGATGGCGTTTCATTGTTCTTCATTTGACTGTTTTCATTGGCTTATCTAGATCTTGACTCTTCTCTGCAGGAGGCAGTTTTTAGTCTTTTCGATGGTGCTAGTACCAGTCCTATAGTCCATCAGTTTCTTGTTAATTCTCTGGGTGAAGAGGTATGGCTGATTTTTTAAGCTCTAATGATGCTATTGGACTCTAGCTTTTTTGGTTGGCTTTTATAATCTTAGTCTACTAGTTTGTTTAGTGATAGGGTATGGAGCATTTATCAAAAGTTGTTTGTGGTGCTGAAAAAGAACTTTAGCTGGTTGTCCTCAAACATCTACAGGTGCACATTATTATCTTTGCATTTGGTCTTTTTCCTAAATAATTAAGTTTCATGCATCTTAGAGAACAGTCTTGGTAGTGATTAGATAGAGATAATCTGTTACTGTAAAGTTTTTTTTTTTGGTAAAGCTGCTACTGTAAAGTTATGCTTTGCACATCTAGAGACATGCCATATTTTTCAGAAAATCCTGATGTTGATTCTTCATACGAACATATTGCATGCAATGATATGAATTACCAACATTAAGTGGCTGGAAAGGGTGAAGTAAAATCTAATTTGAGTCTGATTCAACAAGTTGGCAATCTCTCCTATAAGTGCATAATGGAAATTGTAGGTCATTAATCATTGGTTTGAACTTGACCTTGATCTAAGTTTGAGCTTCAAGTGTACTATACATGGAGATTTGGATATAGAATGTTTACACATTCACATTAATTAGCAGGTGTAGAAATATGTTCTCAATTTGAAAGGAAAGAGTTTATTTCCTACTTCGATCTTAGCATATATCACCTCATAATTGTGAGAGTCAATTTTTGTACCAAAGAATCATATTCAACTCTTTTACCTACTGATATTACTATTAAAGCCTAGGGAAGGTTAGACTTATTTATATTTCCAGATTCCACTCATTGAACTCAATGTAGTAAGTGAAACTTTTTTTTTTCTGTGTACAGTTCTCAAGTTTGATTGGTTGAACCACTAATATGGTTTTATGAACTTTTGTTCTTTTGTTCTTCCTATTTATTATGTATCTTCTCTCCTCATCAGCACGAATAGCAGCAGCTTACTTTTTCCTCCTATATGCATATACATGCCATTATATGCGTGCAATTTTAAAGGATGTTTCGCTTTCTAACTTACCATAACTTCAAAAGCTCCAGCATATCTCAACAGTTGGAGCATTGTATGTAGGTTAAATGTGCATTTGATGACCCTAATGCATTAGCAGTGCCACTTTTGCTTCTATTTTGCGAGAACACTATTGCTTGGTTGTCTCATTCACACTTTTGAAACACTCACCTATGGAAATTACACATCGAGGACTTTATTTTACACCTAGAGATGAAGAATGAGAAGTTGGCAGCATTCCCATACTGCAGTTCGCCCTTGTCAATTAGTGGTAAGAATTTTTCACATTGCCCACACAATCAAGCTAAGGATCAATTTATTGCCACGCCATCAATCGTATACTCAAAAAACTATTTTCCTTGAGTTTCTTACTAGGTCCATTTGCAATTTGGATGTTTGGTAACTTATTGTTGCCCATAGTCTTTCCTTTTTGTGTCATTGTTTGATAAACTTGCCATTGTCATTAACAAATATATCTCATTGGTTAGATGTTCGAATTGAATTAATCTTATCCATGCTCCTTACTAAAATTCCACTTTTACAAGCTACTCTTAAGTTTAAACGTGACTGGCACAAGTTCGTCGTGCTTAATGGACCATATCATCCTTGTTCCAACAGTTGGAAATGTGCAAATTTATGCTCCAAAGAAGAATATTTTTTTCATTTAAAGAAGTAAAATGCTAAAGTAGTAGGTTTTCCTATCAATTTTTAGATAAATTGGGAGGTGGAAGTGCGAAAAAGATGAATCATTAGTGGCCAGTAAACACAACAAGAATAATTATCTTCTTATGTTAGGGTTCATTGCAGCATGATTTACTGACTGAGAACTATTACGTACATGTTTATGATGATTGATACTATCACGGTATCTAGTATAGCAAGATATTACTGAGCATTCATGGTTCACATGCATACCATAGCCTCTTCAAGTACACAAGTATTGCTTCTGCTTGTGTTTTAGCGTGATGCAAGTATTGTACTTATTACTTTTACCCAGCAGAGGTATCAAAACTTCGCATTAGTTATGGCCATATTATAGGAACATTTGAGTGAAATCAAGTTGATTTTCTTTTACGACAGCTAGTAGAGCGCAGCTTGTGTTTTGGTTGCAAGAAAGCGGGCCCTGGTCTACATACTGGACGATGATAAAGATGAAATCTGTGACTCAAAATGAACGTCTGTTCGTGAATTTTTGGTGGTAATGCTCATGCTGCTCGTGGGTGGACCTCTAATACTCGAAGCTGCAGGAGGCATCAGAGTGAGAAGCAATGCATGGGGGCTTTGCAATTGAAGCTCTTCGACTCCACCCTTTTCAAAGAGTTTTAATTTATGCCTACCATGAACCTTTTCCGCTAGGCGGGCATTCATCGAAGAGAATATGTGGAGTAAAAGCTAACTATTTATCTATTTAGTTAGATGGAATAGGCTGAAATATACTGACCCATGGCTTCTATCTAGGGGGTTAACTGTCTTCATTGTATTTCTGCAAGCTTTGATAGCTCTTTGATGGTGCCCAACTTATACTTCATGCGTTATTGTTTATTATTTCCATATATAAGATAACCAAATGTCTGCTTTGGATTGTTTATACTTTGGGTTGGATGCTTTACATGGTGTAATTCACCGATACACTTCGCATATGAATGTTGAAATCTATCACCTAAAATTGGCTCGCTTCTCCATGTGTCACTATTGAGTGATGCATCCAATCCAATGTACAAAATACTCTTGCATGAAAGGGCCAACCTCCTAGATTAGTATAATCGATATGACTAGCTAGATGAATAGTTAAAGAATGCATACTATTTTCCAATCTCAGATATTCGAAATTTGTAAATAAATGGTAGGTTTAAGATCATGAGATTATGTTTTGTATTCTTAACAAAGATTTGTGTTTTGTATTTTAACAAAGAGTATCATGTAGTCAGTAAACTTAATGTTGTATAAACATACAAGAATCTAAAATTGTTTGATTTTATCATTTATTCACTAGGATTTATTGCCAATCTAAAGGAGAAACTCTTATAGACACAATAGCTTCGTGTTCAGTCATCTGCACTGAGATAGTACCTGCATTTTATATATGATTATATGTATGTAACATGTGCATATGTGATATTCTATTAATTATTTTTATGATGACTCCCCGTCGACTTTAGTTAAAATGCATTGTAAGATTTGCTTCATTTATTACTTTCCATATCTTCACGTCATCAAGGTATTCCATCCCAATCCATAATAAGTGCAAAAATAGTGAAAACGAAAAGTTAATAATATGATAAAACAATAAATAGTTACCAGTGCAATCCGTGTATTAAATTAAACTATCCACGAGCTGTCATACACAAGCTCGTTTGGGAGAAACTAGTGTTAAAAATTTCAAGGACCGAGAAACAAGAAGAGAAGGCCAGGATCACGAGTATTGCTAGAATACGGAGAGAAGCCTCACTCTTGATAGGAAACGGATAGAAGGTAATTTGTGTTTGTCACACAAAACGCCTTTGGGTGAACCCTCTGTCACAGCCTTTGTGTAGTCTTGTAAAATTTGCTTATGCTATTATTTTATTAATTATAGAACGAACTATGTTTGTAAGTTAGCATCCCTATTAAACTAATAGTCTAAATGGATGGCGGATAATGAGGGAACTTAACATCATAATTTAACGGCATATACGTTGCGAAAAGTAGCTATATTGCCTGTAAATAACAGGAAACAGGGAAGACTCAATACTTAGCACTTAATCAACGTGGTTGCAATGCCAATGCAAAACAAGCATAGAATTTGAGCATCTCTTTGAATGATATACCTTACGTTCCTTACATGTGAAAAATCAAAGAACCTTTTGGAGAAAGATGTTGAAAGAACTGGAGCAAAGAGACACCATTTGATGAAAAATTAGTAAATAAAGGTCCTACGTGGACAAGTAACAAATATGCCCTCATCTAAGAAAAAGTCATGATAATTTCTATTAGACAGCAAATTGAGAAAATCTTTCCTAGTGCAACAATAGCAACGATAGCAACGATCGAATCAAGCTTGGACTTTAGTGAGGTGATTCATCTAACTACACTATTCTGACGCCTCTCTTCTCTTTCTAATGGCGAAACCCCACTGCATCATGGCCTCTATCTTGAGCAACGAGAATATTTAACGGCGGGTCATTACCTTTGACTAACCAAAGTCTTTCAATCACGAGTTCTTTCGAGCTTCTCGAGTAAATGTTGTTGTGATCCCTAAGGGTGTGCAATGGGAACCGCCTGAATCGGGGGCTGGACCGGACCGAACCAGGCAGTTCCCACGATCGGTTGGCCGATTCTTGGTTCCAAGGTGGGAACCGGACCGAACCGGACCGACTGAACTGAACCAAATTCTTTTGTATATAATTTATATACATAGAATTAATAAAATATATAAACATGATAACTTATTGCAACCAAAATTGTAATTTGAGGTAGGAACCTCTCATGTGAACAAGAGACCATTAAAACCCTTATTGTTGCTTTTTTATTTATAGAAAAAATCTCATTGTTAGTTTCATCTTCTACTCGACGTGGGACTAAGACTCCAAGAAATTCACAAGGCACTTCAAGCCTCCAAGAGTTCCTAATCGACTAAACATTCAAAAAGCAGAAGAGAGATTGTCTATAAAATCTAAGCCAAGCACAACTTTTAGCCAAATTGTTCATAGCCTTCATGGTTAAACTTAAGTGTGAAACACATGAAATGTGAATCACACAAGTTAAGTTTGAATATATTACACGTGGAAACATGTGTGATTAGTTTTGTTGAATCGCTCGAGAATCGAATTGGATTGATCGGTCCGAAGTGCGTAGTCACTTTTTAGGGCAAAAAAATAGAGCTGATTTTGTTGGACCGGACCAGACCGGATGGAAACGATGGTTTGGTCCGATTCCCGATCCTAGGACCAAACAGTCTGGTCCATGGTTCACAATTTGGGGAACCGGTGCTCTCGATCCGGTTCTCGGTTCCAAGGTGGAACCGAAGCAAACCGGGAACCGATCACCCCTAGTGATCCCTCCCCATGTGGACAACTTTCAAGGCCCGTAGCGGCCCGTTGTGTCATCACTTACGTTCTTTTTTCTATGATGAAAGAGCCCGGAGAAGAAGTTGAAGCCCGACTTATGGCCCGGCTCGGCCCGTAATCAGATCCTCTCTCCTTCCTCATCGTCTCTCTCCCGCCTGTTCTGCAAAAATTCTCAGGCTTCCAGTGCACTTCGTTACTCTCTCGCTCGTCTCTTCCGTCTCGCTCTTCAGGCTTTCTTCTAGGGATTTTCGGGCTCCACCCTCCACCAGCTCTCCCTCTCTCAGTTCGCATTTGCCGCCACCGCCGCTTCTGTACGCTCCCTCGCTGCTTGCCCTAGCAGCCGGTGGCTGCGTTTTCGACTGCTCCCGGGGCTTTCCATCTATGGAGACCGATGAAGGGTTGTGGCCCGTGCTTCCCTTTCAGCTTCAGATCGACAAACCGCTGGCTTCTCAGGTTCGGCTCCGGTCGGCCTTATTTCGCGACCTAATGATGGGTGGGTCGATTCGATCGTGTTCCCATTCGTTGTTGTGAGGTTTTGGCTCGATTTCTGGCGATTGGCAGGTGAAGATGGCGGAGTGGAATTCGGAGAAGGATTTTCTGGCGATGGTTACGGAGGACTCGAAGGTGGTGCTTCATCGCTTCAATTGGCAGAGGTTGTGGACAATCTCCCCTGGTAATTGCTTTGACTCGAGAAAGTTCTCTTTTTTTTTCTTCTTCTTCTTCTTTTTTTTTTTTCAATTCAGTATGTTCGTTTCTTCGACGATGGCTTGGTTAAAATGTCAAACAGCCTGACACAGTAAATGTCAAACAGCTCGGATAATATTTTGATAGACGTATGACGCTGGAGCTGTTTGCTAAACTTCGAATGTACTAGCTGTAATTTTATTCATATGATTGGATTATTCCAGATATCAGGTTAGATGTTCCACTAGAGCAAGCTAACTGGCTAGTAATTGTTTTCATTAGGTGGCTTCATCCAAGGACCTTTGTCATTTGATGGTTGCATGCGCAGGAGAACTTGTTGAAGACATTGTTGAATCAATTGCTTAGTGCTTGATACTTCAATATTCCAATAGAGGTGAAATTGCACTAGGATTCAGTGTTATTCAAATTTGAGGTGAAACTTCTGTTCTAGTTTTTTTTTTTTAATATTTTAAATAGTTTTTGTAGTAGTGATTGTATTTGATATGATGATTATATTAGGATTGTTTATATGCACTGATATTTGTTTCAAAGGTATCAACTTTGTACAGAAAGTAAAACTTATCTAACTCACGATATGATCATGATCCTTAAAATGAAACTGATGGTTAACATAGAGCAATTTTGAGGCACCATAAGCTGAACAACATGATGCCTCATACTTTGTAGCCTGAATGATTTTGTTCATGCTTTAATAAGGTTTTCACCGACCTTTAAGTGTCATACTATCTTTCCGTAGAAACCTCTGGAAGTCAATGTAGTTTAGATGTTGAAAGTAGTGGGACAAAAATGCAGGAGTTACTCTTGCAAAATTTTAAACATTGTCGCATGATTTATGTGCCACTTTTGTTCTCTACCGTTAGAGGCCTGCTAAGTTTTCGATTACATTTTTATAGAAACTGTTTTCAATGTTTTTTCACAAAAAATTTGTTGAGTGAACATGATGTGTGTTGTAAGGGATGAAAGTTGTGAGAATAGGCTCGTCACAATAGGAAATAGGCTTACTTAATTGAAATCTCCTTGTTTCCATGTGGAATGTGAACACTAAAAAGTGGTCTTTAGTTCATAATTCTGATTTTAAGAGTAGTTTTCCTTTCATTAACTGCTTTTGAAGTGTTATCAAACACATTTTCCGGACTGTTAACATTCTCAAATAGAACAAGAACAGATATCTAAGAATCTTTATCGGCCCAATGCCTCCTTAGATTCTCAATCTCTTCCTATCTGCAGTAAAAATGAATTTCATCAAATTGCTCAACAGTTTTCTGACATCGAAGATTTACTTAATGTTGTCTGGACATCATTATTGGTCATACATAAGCAGTGGGCTGATGCCATGAACATATTTCATGAGAAGTTTGATTTGTTATGAAGCCTTATTAATGACCATGGTTAGTGGTCCTATTAATACAGAGCAGTAGATGGCTTTCCATTGTTCTTCATTTGACTGTTTCTGTTTGCTTATCTAGGTCTTGACTCCTCTGCTCAAGAGAAATTTTTTAGTCTTCCAGTGGTGCTAGGACCAGTCCTGCAGTCCATCAGTTTCTTGTTAATTCTCTGGGTGAAGTGGTACGGCTGGTTTTTTAAAGTTCTGGTGTCACTCTAGGACTTCTGTTCTTTTTGGTTGGTTTTTAGGATCTTAGTCTGCTAGTTTGTTCAATGATAGGGTATGAAGCATGTACCAAAAGTTGTCTGTGGTGCTGGAAAAGAACTTCAGCTGGTTGTCGTCAATCATCTGCAGGTGCATGTTATTACCTTTGCATTTGGCTTTTTCTCTGATAAATTATTGAGTTTTAAGCATCGCATAGAACAGTTGTGGAGGGTGATCAGATAGATGTAGGAATTTGTTACTTCACCCATTTTGAGACAAGCCATATCTTTCAGAACTTCCTGGTGTTAAATTCTTTTACGAACCTATCGTATGCAATGATATGGATTACTAACATTATTTGGCTGGAAAGGGTGAGGTAAAATCTGATTTGATTCTGATTTAACAAGTTGGCCGCTTCACACATTTTGAGATACGCCATATCTTTCATAATCATTGGTGTGAATTTGAACTTGATCTAAGTTTGGGCTTTCAGAATACTGTAAATTGAGGTATGGATATCTTTCGTATGGTGGATGGTCACCAAACATCGAATAAGATCGAATTGTGTCGAGTTTTATATATACAAGCAACCAAATGACGGGCATGAAACTTGTGAAACATAGTTTGATAGGCCTCGAGAAGATTTGGGTTCTGAATTCCAAAACAAATGCCCCTTAATAGGTATTATCCTGCCCGGGGAATTGAGTTAAATCCTTCTTTTCTTGTTGCACTGAAAACGGGTGCCCTGCCAAGCCCAGAGTTCTCGCTCCATAAAAGCTCCAATAACCCAAAGATCATTCGGTGCAAGCATCGGAAATTGTCCAAACCATTCTTGTCCCTAAATGGTGGAGGAAACGCCTGTTAACTAGTATTTTGCCTCTTTGTTTTAGGTAATCAGAAGTGAGGATGATCACATTGCTTTTTTCCAGAGTACAATTTCAACTAGTCCACCGCCCCATTCGCATCAATGTGATGTCCCATGAGTCCTCCGACGCTTCTGTACTAGCTCTGCTGGAACAGGGCCGAGCCTCCTCCCGTCAGGCCACTTCATTTCGTTGGGATGTGCAACAAGATTATAAATGAACGTATGGGCCCAGATCAAATGATGTCGTTTTATAGACAAACGAGATAACGATGCCTTATATGTTAATATTTGCAAATTGACGTGAATTAAGACTCTTTTTGTTCCGCAAAAAATAAATGATGTGAAAAATACATTCCTAAAAATAATTGCTTGTATTATTTAAAATAATCGATCAAAAAATACATCTTAATTGTCGTGCACGATGAAATCTTTTTGCGTCTGTTCATTTGTATAATTGTGAGCAATTATTTTTGGAAAAATATTTTCCAAATTGGTCGCTTTTTCTGCAAAAGGATTTCGGCTGGCAATTCAATATAGATCACTATCCCAGAATTGATCTCAGCTTTATCTTTTCAATTGGAAATTGAGAGTGATGGACATGTATCAGACTCACCGGTAGATAAAAGTGTAGTGATTTGATCCATAGCAAACCTCATATGATGTCAACACACAAGCATATATGCGGGCTATATGCAGTTCGAAGATCAAGACACAAATGGACAGACCACTTGATCTGCACTTATGGATTTTCCTCATCTCTTTTTAATCAGCGATGATGCACGTTAGTGCGCAAAAAGCACATCGTTTTTGTCTACAGCAGCAGAATCCACCTGATCAACATTCTTGTTCGCAACCAAAAAAAGAAAATGGTTTGTAAAAAGTAATAAGATTTCCTAGAAAAAATGCCTAAACGCTTATTAAGCAGTGGTAACTTTCTGATGCTGGGGATCGCCGATCTTCATTCCCCTTAAGCAGTAGCAGCTGTAGAATCTGTAGAGGCGAGTTGTTAACCTCCGAATCCATTAGCTTCTATCACTGGCGAAACAGACTCAGGAGATATTATGGACGATGACGATGACGATGAGCATAGTATTTGCTAAGCAGGAGTTCCAACAAAGCACGTGAGGTCCGAGTCTGGCGAAGAGGATTCGTGTGGGGGGATTGGAAACAAACAGTCGAAAAAGAAACCCAGAAAGCGTATCAAGATTCTTGAGTTACGATGATTTGTGTTTCGTTGTGTGACTTTCTATGCGATAACAAGAGAGATGCAAAGGTAGGAACTTCTATATGGTGATAGCAAGCTTGCAATATGTATGTTTTTTTTGCATTTGTTCATTTTTGTAACTGTACGAGTAATTATTTTTTGAAAAATATTTTCCAAATCATTCATTTTCCGTGAAGGATTTCGATTGGCTATTCAATACAGGTCACTCTTTTGGAATTGATTTTCGCTTCATCTTTTCAATCTAAAATCAAGAGTGCATGTATCACATTGGCTAATAGTTAAAAGTGTAGCGATTTTTATGTCACTGGCCTCGTGTGATCTCAACACAAGTGTGTATGCGAGCTATATGCAATCCAGAAATTAAAACATGAATGGACAAATCACTCAATCCGTGCATAACTTATAGATTTTCCTCATTTCTTTTTAATTAGCGACGATGCACGTTAGCATGCAGGAGCGCGTCATTTTTGTCTACAGCAGCAAAACCCACCTGATCAAAATTCTTGTTCACGATAAGAAAAATAAAGGCTTGTAAAAAGCAATAGGATTTCGTAAAAGAAATGCCTAAACGCTTAGTCATACGAAGAAAATTTACGATTTTTTTTCAATGGGCTCCTTTTCTATTTCATTTTTTCATCTTTTTTTTTTTTTGTTGCTGTGCTGTTCCGTTTGTAGTTTTTTTTTCTTTTATTTATTTTGAGAATTTTTGTGATTTTATTTCTGGATAATTTGTAGAGCAATAATCAAAAGTTCATGTCGGCCATGAGCAATGCAAAAAATGAATATGGCTCAATCTTATCAAATCTTCATTTGCTTAGCAAAAAGGAGACAAGGTAAAAAGAAACACCTTGATTCCCACCATTCTCGTAATGAATTTCAAATAACGAACTATTATGTGCTCTTTGAATATTACCAACTATTAGTCCGATCAATCGTTGCCGTACCAAGTATTATGAACCTTCTTCCATTGGAATAACGAAGATTATAACAAAGTACGATGCTTTTCAAAACTAGTCGGTAGACAATCATATGCATTCTGAAGATTTCTCAACCCATTTGGTATGAAAAATGGAAGGTACGAAATAAAAATAGAACAGAATGGAGAAATGAAACGAAATGGAAAGAGGAATAGAGCCGAACGAGGGTTAACCTATTAATTCAGAAGATTCATATTCCACTGTGAAACATGTCCTTAGAAAAAGTAAGTGAGGACAAAAGGAAAAAAAAATAAAAATTAGCAGGTGCACCTGGGATCAGATAAAAATTTCAATTTTCAATTTTAGAGGAAAAAAAAAAAAAAAGAAGACCCACCCCTTCCCCCCGCCTCCGACCATTAGACCGAGCGTAACAGCTCTGGCTGTGGCTGCGGTCATTGGGCTGCTTGATGTAGACTGACGAAGGAGGGTCGCCAGCGCGTGCTTCCGTTTCAGCTGTAAGCTTCGATGAATCGCTTTGTTTTCTCAAGTTCAGCTCTCGGTCGGGGCGTTCTTTCGATGAAGTAGTGGGTGGGTCTAATCGACTGTTTTCCGATTCGGTTTTGTGAGGTTTTCGCTCGATTTCTTCTGATTGGAAAGTGAGGATGACGTGAGTGGAATCCGAAGAAGGGTTGGCTGGCGATGGTCGCGGAGGACTCGAAGGTTTTTAAGATGTCTATCCTGGGTTTTTGTTCTATTTCTCGTGTTCGAGCCGATGTAATTTAAGATGTGATGAAACCAATTCTCTTATTTTCAAGCTCATGAGATGCCTACTTGATTGGAGCGAAGCAGGACATCTCTGTAATTTTCTTTTCTTCATAACCAAGTGTCTGAATATGGGACTGTTTGGTTGTAGAAACACTGCAGCGGATAAAAGAATGACAACTTTTTGCACTGTTTGTTATCACGAAATGTTCGCAGAAATGCAACTTCGTGTACATTTCCAGGAGACATTAAAGGGTTTTAATTTATTCTTCTTTTTTCACATTTTTTGGGCCTCTTGCCTATTAAATGATTGAGCTATTCTCACATTCAATGCTGGTTTGATAAATCTTTTCAACCCGATCTCTTATCAACACGCTATGTACTCACATAATATCAATTATCGTTTATGTGTTGATAGATTATTGGAGTAGCTTATACAGTAAAGTTATCAGCTATATCATATATGTTGATAGATTATTGGAGCAATTTACACAGTGACTTTGACATGTCAGTAATTCTAAAGATAATAGTAAGTGTACTCAAATGATAGTGATAATTTCCCAAAGAAGTTAGTAACTTGAACAAGTTGACTCAAATAGGAGCCTGTAATTTTCAATTAAAGTTAGTGATGAGTATATACGCCCCTGCAAAACCAACTCAATCACACCCCTGCATATTACTAAAAAAGAATAGGAACAAAGGAAAACAGAAAAAAGGTAGATGAAAAGTAGATAAAGTCGGGGCCCAATTTTCACTGCAACAATTAGCAATTAGCAATTAGCAAAAGGGAAGTTCGGATCCCCACCTCGTCCCCATGTGGGGCCCCGACCACTAGGGTGTCAAGAATCGAACTGAACCGAAAACCGAACCGAACCGAAAAATTCGGTTTTTTCGGTTCGGTTCGGTTCTCATTAAAAAACGATATATTTTTATTGGTTCGGTTTTTATCGGTTAACCAAACCGAACCGAACCACAAACCGATAAAATTAAAATTCTCTCCCAAATCCCGTCTCCTCTGGCTCTCTCTCTCCCGCGAGGCTTCAGGCTAGCTCCGATTCTTAGCTTTCACTGCTCGAACAGGCAGGCTTCCTTCTTCGACCCTCTCTCTTCTTCCCCCATCAACTCTCTCTCTCTCTCTCTCTCTCTCTCTCTCTCGCCACCAGTCGCTCAAATCATTACTTTGCTTTAGATCTGCCTGGGTTCTTGCTCTTCGAGTCACGGACCCCTGTTGTTGTTGTTACTTCAGTTGATTGGAATTCGAACCATTCGATTTGAGGCAGGGGAGGTTTTTGGGGACAATGGAATTGATGTGAAAGATGCGACATGTCTGTGCGCGCTTGCTGCAAAGTTTCTTGAGACTAGTCAACCCAAAGAAGTGAAACGAAAGCGAGGAACCAGACATCAATCAACGGGAGCCCAACGCTCGCGCTGCGATTCCATCGAGGATGGCCACAGCAAAGGCGGCACGATCGCGGGGGACGCCGGTGAAGGAGAACGGCGCGAAGCTGGAGGAAGGGCTCACCATCTTCAATTCTGATAAGTTTGACGCCAAAAAAACCAAAAACCAAAAACCGAAAATCGAAAAACCGAACCGAAATTTCAGTTCGGTTATAATTCGGTTCGAGTCTTATTCGGTTCGGTTCGGAAGTTTTTTTTAATGGTTCGGTTCGGTTTGGTTTTTCAAAAATACCGAACCGAACCGAACCGAACCGTTGACACCCTTACCGACCACCCCCATCGGACTCGTCAATATCGTTCATTGCTTTGGGATATATCTTTTCACCCTTCATCTTTGATGCCTGGCTCCCCATCCCAGAGCTCCCGCCTTGAGTGACTTGTAATGAAACTTCATGCCTACGGATTAATATCTAAAGCTTCATTGAACCAGAAACATTCAAGAGCTTACGCTCAAAAGTACTCCTACACCACCCTCACTCATTCTCGCTCTTCATCGGACCACTGCCTCCGACCATCAGCTCACCATTGTGCCAGCCATTACATCTACAAAACGTAGGGAACAAAATTAAGGATACAATTGGATAAACCAACCAGAATACTCGAGCCTAAAAACGAACCCTTGGACCGTCGGTTTTTCAGAGGCTCCTCGTTGATGACCATCATTGAACGCAGCAAGAAGGCCTAGTTTATCAGTGGCGTAGCTAGGCTGCGACAGGCACTCGCAACCGGCGACTGGAACCTTTACGACTGCCTACGAACAAAACAACGACTGGCGAGAGAGTCTTCGGACGAGATTTGGGCTCTTCGGTTTTCACAGTGAGGAAGGCAGGGAGCAATAGTGGAGCAGGAAAGGGCGGCTCGGCAACGGCGAGGGCAAGCAGCTATGGTGACTAATGGCGTGGAGGGGAATGATGGAGAGGCTCATTGACCATCTATCTTGTGGCGCCTCCCACCTTGAACGTAAAAAGAAGATGGGAAAAGATTACGTTTTATTTTCCCAACGGATTTTGGGTTGTCGTGCCTAAATCGAATGTCAAAAAAAGATTAAGACCAGTGAAACAATAATTTCTTTTTCCGGTCAAAGGTCGATACTTTGGTTTGACCAACAAAGTGATACTAATCAAATTTTTTTAGTCAAGAAATGAACCTCGCCGCAATCCAAGATCTTGAGTCTCAAATTTTTCTAATTTTAACCATCAGGAAGATTCAAAGGTTGACAATAATATATAATAAAGAATATTACAATAAGCATTGGTATTTTCTTAAAAGTTTTGGTAACTTACCAAAATATTAATGACTAAATAAGTTATAGGTCAGCATTTTGTTATCGACGGTTTTGTTATTTACCAATGTTATTTGCATTTTATGTACATAGAACAATCTTCGGATGTTTACACAATAGAATCTTCCTTTATGTTATGAACTCTTTTCCTGGTATCTTCCGAAGCCAAGCTGATACCGCTTTTTAGTTTGGTTGGATTTGGTTTCACTTTCAAAAAGTTATGATTGACAGTCTTATTTTATTTTTTATTTTTTTTTTCTATATGGAGGATGAATCAACCTATTCCACACAAATTAAGAGAAGTCATCATCTTCATAAAAACTGAATTTCCAACTTTTGCAATGGAGAACAGATTTAATTAGCAGTTTTTGTCTCGCATAGGAAACAAAATATCAGATACTGACTATGCTAGTTATTCGGCATCCGAAGGGATTGCCCAGGAGCTCAGACAATACCCAGTGCTATCATTTGGTCGGTAGCACGACAGGGCTCAAGCATATCTGGTCCTCTCCACATTACTTTGGCACACGTCCACAATGCCTCTTAACACGTCCGTGACTTAGTTTAATCTCCAGGCTTCGATCCAAATCTGAGTTGGTAGAACTTGAGCCATAAGCTCAACAACCTTAATTACCAGTATGATGGAGTTGCCATCTAAACGGAGACGCACATTGTGGATGCCAGTATTCTTGCAGATGGTGGTGAGGCAAGGAAAGTCTTCTCCGATTGCATTCTTTTTAGCCAATTTGAAAATAAGAGAACATGTCCATCCTAGACCAGCAAACTTCATGAATTGCTTGGGTTATCATTCCTTGCATTCATGTCAATGTAAGTCAAGACGTTGAAACATTCATCTACTATTTTTCAAGCTCATGAGATATCATACTTTAATCATGAATGTAATTTAAGCTAAAGAATTATCTCATAAAAGTTATTTATGATTAATTTTTATTTTATCTTCTTTTTATTTTTATTATTATTATCTTTTATAGATGTTGGCAAAGTTTTACTAGTTATTTGTGTCTATTACTAAGTAAGTTGAGCATTCCAGCGTGATATCACATATCAAGCGGAATCAAGCAAACATTTTCTTTCACGGGCTCAAGCTCGCTTATGTACGCCTACTCGATCTTGTTCATACTCGATTATTATATGAATGATGATTTTTTCCGATGTCAGACAAGCTTGGATTAAAAAAATTAAGGTTCGGTACTCGGCAATTCAAGACGTGCGAGGCCCATCATCATGGGCTCGTAGATGCATTAAAAAGCGCGGGAAAGTGGTTGCCTCTCCATCGAGCGACACGTGTCTCTATACGGGAAGCCAGAAACTTAGGTCCGAGTGAAATGAATCCTCAAATCGGAGGAGTCTCTCCTTCCGGTTCCTCCGTTCGATCGTCGATCCCCACATGGCGAAGACGAAGCGACGGTGCCGATCGCACCAACCACCTTTCCCCCGACTCGGTGATCCACCACATCTTCTCGTCCCTCGGCCTCGCACGCATTGTCCGCACGTGCGTTTTTGTCGAAGCGGTGGCGATCCGTCTGGACCGCCGCCCCCGGACCTCGTCTTCTCCTTCCCCTGGCGGAACGCCTCCCCGTCCGTGGACGGCGTCTTGATCCTGTAGGCGTCGCCCAAGGTGAGGAAGTTCCACATCGACGTCGATTTTCTCGACCGTTGCCCGCCTGAGCTCAGTCCGTGGCTTCGCTTTGCTGTCGACCGCCGTGTCGAGGATATCTCCGTCGATGCGACTAAGAGGCTGTGCCAGATGGCCGGCCATTTCGCAGTACCGCGGCTCCTTTTATGGATGCTCTTCGTTGTTGAACCTGCACGCAGGGCTCTGTTGCTTCTCGTTGAGTAGAAGTATCGCTTGGATTGATCTTAGGTCCCTGTCCATCTGTGACTTGGAGGTGATGCATGAGATGTCGATTGGCAGCCCTGTTCTCGAGTTCCTTAGTTTGGAAGGATGCTACGGTTTGAAGCGAACCATCAAGCTTTGTTCGAGAACTTTGAGGGAAATTGCGGTCAATAGCTGCTTTCGGGATGCACTTGATGAGGGTTTCCCCTTGGAGATTTCAAGTCCTCTGTTGCCGTTTGAGAGGATTTTCTGGTATGATGAGGCAGCTGGTAACGGAAGTCTCAATCCTTGATTGAAGCAGAGTCGAACTTTTTTATGAGAGTGCGAGGATTTTGGAAGGCCATCTGATTGTTTTGTTCAAAATCGGTTCGAGTCTTACAGAGGGTATTGCAACCTGGTTGAGGGACTGCTTTGGAAGCTGCAGAATGCGACTAAGCTTTTGATTGGTAGTTGGTGCCTTCAGGTGAGCAGATTGTTTTTTATTTCAAATTTAACTCGTTTGGTTCATACTTAGGGATAATTCATTGTTCCCTCTTCCTCGAGTTAAGGAAATTCATTCCAAACTTCAGCACAAGGAATCTGGTTTGCATCGTTTGCTACTCTGCTGATGACCACTGGTGCAAATACACATCGTGCCTTCATAATAACTACTGAAAAACCAAAGAAAAGGCTGCTGGTTTAGGGTCATTCTTTTTCCTGCTCAGTAGTGCATAACCATCATTCCGAAGATCATAGTAAATTATTAATGAAAAGTTGTTGTGTCCTGTTTTTTAAAGACTGAAAAAGCAGTTGTTGACTAGAATTAGTATATAAGTTCTACTATTTCAAACTCAAAAGCTTTAGCATCACTCAATTTGTCATATAGGTGGGAACCAAAAGTGTTCTCAAAGGATACACTTGCTGGGTTTTTTAAACTGTATTTGGAAGGAAGAGTAAATTATCTTATTCTTTTGCCTTTCAATTTTTTAATGTGCTTAGGTTTTATCACTTGCGGCAGAGGTACAAGGTGTGCCATTTTCTTTGCCCAATTGCAAGTTCTGACTCTGCATGCACGTTGGCCTTATTCCCCATTTGCTTTTCGTTAAATGTGCTACGGTCCTTTTCCCCAAATAAATCACTTCAATTGCCAATCCAGTTCAAATTGCACTTGATGGAGAGTTGGTGAATATGGAGGTTAAGTGCTTGGAATTCTAAATGAGAACATGACATCAAACTAGTGCTTGGAATTCTAAATGAGAGCATGACATCAAACTAAGGAGTTGGTGTTTTAGAACAAAAATGAAGAGTGAATGATGGTAATGGGAGGGGAAATTTGGAGATGACATAGTTGCAAATAAAGAATCTCAAGCTGATACTAGTTGAATGAAGGGATTTTAATTTACAGGCGCGATAGATTTCTATCAACTTCTAGACAAGATTGGTGCCTTTGGAGATTTCCATAACATAACTGACAATCATCTAGACCAACTGGAAGTGTACCCTACTCCTGTATTGCCATCTTTTTGTCCTTTCTGGTACGCCAGTCAAAGTGTTCATGAAGATAAAGAACTTGAATTGGAGGGGATGTCGTTTATGCTAGATAGACTAGTTATGTCCAATGTAGAAATGCTTGATGCCTACTTGGAGTTGGCAGGTTTAACCCCTGCAAAATACAATCTCAATGCCATCGGGCCTCTATATATTTTCCTTCAATTTCTGTTAGTGACTTTCATGATGTAATATTACTTTTGGCTCCGCTCTTCCTCTTCTTGTACTGATTGAGCATAATATTACTACTTCTGGCTCCTCTTCTTCCTCTTCTTGTACAGATTGAGCATTCCCTACAAGGATTTCTCACATTCTGTATTGTTAAAATGTAGAGTTTAGTCTGGAAAGTTTCGCACAATTTGTATTACTTGAAGTTAATTTATCTTCTTTTGATTACAAAGGGGCATTTCGTCATATCATTTTGATTAATCAAGTTTGTTGTTGGGAATTTAACTAACTTGTGAATAGGATATATGTCAAGCTATGCTGCATACATCTATACATGGAGGGAGGAGTTGGAGAAAGCAAAAAGACTAGGAGGGTAGGCAGAGCTGCATCCAAGTATGTTAAGTTCTTGTACAACTTTATCTTTTGGTAATTCAAATTTGTAAGAGCTTGGGATCAGATGCCTAGCCTTGGTAGTTTTTGTAATCTATTCTCACTGGAAAAATTTAGAGAGGAGGTATATTTTCTCCAGAAACATCTGAATGCTGCACGCATCATGTTGCCTTCTTGATATGAAAAACATGCTGTTGAGTGCTTCTTGAACCAATCCTTGAGTGATTTTTGTTGAGATAAGTTGTAGATACTTGTACACTCGTGATCCTTGCTTGACGTATGCTTTCATGGTTACACTCCACCTCGAGGTTCCAAAGCTGAACAATAAGATTCGTTCCTGGATTGAGATAATGGATTGAAGGTTGCCAAAAAGATATAGATTCCCTAGCTTTAGATGATCTACTAGCCCAAAGAAATCCCATGTCAAGCTACCAATATCCCTGTCAGATATAATGTGTACTGTTATGATGTTTGCCTTACTTCCCAAATATTGATTATCATTTTCTCGGTTTATGTGTGGCTCTATCTTTCTTCTTAGTCTATTAATTTTATGGTGAACAAATTATTCATCCTCTCTCTCCCTCTCTCTCCCCCCCCCCCTCTGTCTCTCTCTGTCTCTGTTTTTGTTGTTGTTGTTGTTGTTGTTTATGAAATCACTTTTCTTTGCACATTCCGTTGTATGTCGTTATACTGGATTATCTAACTATTCTAATGTACTCTAGGTAAATGTATAACATCATTATGCTGGCATCCTGATGGCAAAGTAGTTGTCTTGAGACTAGAAGATGGTACAGTTTCACTGCAAGAATCCCTTATCTTCAGAATGTGCTCTTCTCTAATCTCTTGGGAAAGATTCTGAATTGCTCAAAAGCCGCATGATGCATTGCAAACAGCAAGCTTGCTCAACAAACATTTAGCTGCTAATAGAGATGGCAATCCATGTTTATGGGTCCTGTCTGCCAATGTCAAATGAACAGTGGACTGCTAGTTAGGTCAATCTGAGCACGAAAGCCTTAACAGATCTTATTAGAACACTCCTTTCGAACATGCCCCCTTTGTTAAATAGGTCTACAGACAACAAGAGATGAATAGCCCATTTAACTAATTAAAGTGAATGGTTCATTCCAATAAAAAATTGACCAGCGCAGCATTTATAACTTGTACAATACATGCAATATGCATATCTTCGTCAATGTCATATAATTTATAAGAAGAATAGCCGTAAACTTACAAAGTCCTTGGTTTAGATGATATCATGATATCTTGTATCTTATATATACCCATTTAACTAATTATATATATATATATATATAATTGAATCGTTCATTCCTATCCAAAGATGACTGAGACAGCATATAGAAGCAGTCATCCATGGCATGCTCATTTTCATCAAATTATTAGTTTCTTTCTATTATTTAAAGTGTCATATGTCCAGTTCGGTCATATTAGGAAGGTAATTGTTCGGGTGACTCCTAAATGATAGAATTTGTATTTGCCTTAATTATGCTTGTGGGTGGAAAATTTCGTAGATTACCAAGTTATTCATTAAGCTAGCTGTTTGGTCATGGGTACAATTACTCAGAACTTGGCTGATGCTGTTGCCATAAAGTTTCTTTGTGATGTCTTACCAATTCACTAATCATTATCCACTTCATAGATTATGTTTTGCTTTGAAGATCTTATTTTTACATATGAATGTTATCTTACCAATCTAGCTGTCTTTATGGAACCATGGATATGCATCATGCTGCTTGTTATATGCTAGTGCTTGCAGCAGTTATACATACTGTGGTATTTTTTTTTCTAACCGGTATAAATATTAAGCAGAATGGAAAACTGTTAAGAAGCTTAAGTCCCATGTGGCAGCTGGGGTGTGTCTCAATTGGGAGGAGGATGCCCAAGTGAATAGAGTATGCATCTTTCAACTGAAAAAAGTTCATCTAACTTCTCGATCTTGATTCTTAACAGACAATATTTTATTGTTCATATCTTTCATGTTCTATCTAATGCTTTGTTTGCAGTTAAGTAGTTATTTTAGTCTGGTCTACTAAAATATTTCTTTTCTCAAACTTAGGATTTTATTCAACAGCTTCAATGTGGGTTTGTGGATGGTTTTTTGAAAACTTATGTTTGGTGTCAACTGTGAGTTGTTGGTTTGTTGATTGTTGACTCTTGTTATATTTACCTTCTTCTTCTTCTTCTTCTTCTTCTTCTTTTTTTGGCCAATTGGAAAGATAATTATCCATTTTTTAATAGGACACTTCTGGCAACGCTTTGGCTTTTGAAGATTGCACTACACTTTTTTTCCCTCCAGCTCCAAGAGCTCCTTGCATGCCTGGACTAGTACCTGGAGAAACTGGTTTAACTGACAATGGTCAAGATTCATTCGTAGTGCTCTCAAAATCTTCAAAGCAATGTTTCAATATCCTTTGCAGTGGAGATGAAGATGGAGTTTTGTGCTTTAGTATATTTGGTGTCTTTCCAATTGGAAATGTTGTAAGCCTCCTGTCTGTTTCAGATCATATATTTAGCAGTATTGTCTATCAGATTCAATCAATGACTACTTCTTTCCTTTCTTGCTTCCATAGAGCAGTCTTTCTTAATAAATGGATCTGATGGCAGAAATCAGTATTGCCTGAAATTAATGGACTGGTCAATTAAACAACTATACTAGGTAAAGTTATCTTGTAAAAGTTCTAGATTTCACTTCTACTGGTCACTTCAGAGATGACACCTCTGACTTCAATACAGCACAATTATCCGAAGCTTTTGTCGTTTGCCCTGAGTGCTCCTTCTACCTATACTGCAGTTGAAGCACTTAAAGGAGAATTTGCTGTCTGTCTGGGTTAGCCTGCTGTACAGACGTTCTGCTCTTTTCTTGGGAGATTAAGAGAGCCTATACGACCGTCGGTTGGGGAAAGTGTTCTGTGAGTGTCTATGCTTGTGTATAGATAGTTCTCTCCGTGGGTGTGTAGCTATTAGAAGATTTAGAATTTTAGGTACTCTGAACTTTCCTGCATGTTTGGGTTTATTACCGTTTCAACGTGAAAACATGATGAACTATTCAACAGACATTTGATTAGTCTAGAAACGCGTGCTGGAGTATTGTTCTAATCAGTATCATTAAGGTTCCTATCGGTTCTCTTTAGTTTCATGGAGCAAGTCCTAAATAGTTATAATTCCTTGTTGGGACTCTCCCAAATGGACTCCCTTGGGCCCACTGCCTATCATTAGATCTATTAGTGTGGAATATGGTTTCCTACTTGGGAGGTTTTTCAGATCTATGTACAAGTTTCTGAATTGTCAATGATGATTTGATCACAATGTCTTGACTCGGTTGACTACTTAAAGTCAAATTCAAGATCCTATGTCCTTTACCTAGAACAGGTAATTTTCACTTTAAGATGAGATATTTTAGATGGAAAATTGAACACGATCGATAGGAAATAATTTGTTATGAAAATTGATGTAGCTCATTTAGTTCAATGTTGAGCTTCTGGGCTGTTTTTTTTTTTCTTTTTCATCTTT
Source organism: Eucalyptus victrix (assembly GCA_016097545.1). Taxonomy (NCBI): domain Eukaryota; kingdom Viridiplantae; phylum Streptophyta; class Magnoliopsida; order Myrtales; family Myrtaceae; genus Eucalyptus; species Eucalyptus victrix. The sequence goes on along the minus strand of CM027839.1, from coordinate 54,623,369 downwards.
TTTTGAAAGGATGCCAGTGGCAAGAATACTAAGTTTCTTGCTCCATAAAAGGTCCAATAACCCAAAGATAATTTGGTGCAAGCATAGGAAACTGTCCAAATTATTCTTGTCCACCCACTTCCTCCCATTGGGCAGTTTGCAACGAGACTTTACTGGTAAGATTGCAACTAGGGCGAAACCAGCCGTGGCAAAGACTTGAGAAATTTCAATTGGCGTCTTCCATTGGCCTTGACGTTAATGACCATGTTCTCTAGCAGGAGTGCGTCTCTTGGCAAAAGCAGCATTGGCATGGTGAGCTTACATCCGTCGCCATCCAAGGAATGAGCTGTGAACCAATGATCTCCATGCTCTTCAGATGCTGAGCCAAGCACGTGAAGTTTTGCAGTGGGCATAATTCCTCTGCATTGCAGATATGAGAAATGGCCAGATCAAACATGGCCTGCGCATTTTTTGTTAAAAAGACTTAGTGATCCATCCAAAAGTGTCATGAGGATTAAAATAGACATGAATGACATTGGCCGCTTGACTAGAGAATAAGTTTGATACGCAATCATCACAAATTGGAAAAAAAAAAAAGTGCATGGAAAGGGGTTGGATTTTGGGCGAATGATGGCACATGACTTAGTGATGGTATTTCTATCCAGTCGAGTGTCTGAAGTTGGGTGGTGATGGCAAATGGCTTGGCCATATTTTCGGGCTTGGCCTATCGTTTCAACATGTTAAGCATGTGTGAATATTTGCTTTTGTGAGATATTGATTTGAATAATTTATTAGCATATATTTTAAAATGCAAAAGTAAATGAGAATAATCACATTTTTTTTTTTTCAAAATTACAATTTCAATTGAATCCACCACCACATTCACATTGATGCGATGTCCCATGAGTCCTCGCGTTAGGGCACTTTGTTTTGTTGGGGTATGCAACGAGATTACCATTGAACATGTGGGCCTGAATTAAACAATATTGTTTCTTAGACAAACTTGAATACATTATACCATATATGACATTATTTGTAGATTACGTGAACTGAGGCTCCTTTTGTTCCATGAAAAGATAAATAATTTAAAAAAATATATTTTTAAAAATGATCATTTGTATTATTTGAAATAATTGACCAATGAAATATGCCTCAATTATCCAAATGTTTTCGTGCTCGAAAAGGATTTCTCGCGTTTGTTCATTTTTGTAACCATATAAACAATTATTTTTTGAAAAAATTTATTTCAAATCATTCACTTTTCCGTGAATGATTTTAGTTGGCAATTCAATATAGATCACTATTCTGGAATTTATCTAGGCTTTATTTGTTCCATCGAAAATCTAGAGCTATAGACATGTATCACGCTTACCAATAGATAAAAAATGCAGCGATTTGATCCATCAGGAACCTCATATGATCTCAATGCATAAGCGTGCATGCGGGCTACATGTAGTCCGAAGATCAAGGCACGAATGGGCAGACCACTCGATTGGTGCTTCACTTATAGATTTTCCTCTCTCTTTTTTCTTAATTAGTGACGACGCACGTTTGCATGCAGGAGCACATCGTTTTTGTCTACAACAGCAGAACCCACTTGATCAAAATTCTTGTTTGCAACAAAAAGAGAAAAGTTTGTAAAAAGCAATAACATTTCGTAAAAGAAATGCCTAAAATTGACGATTTTTTTCGATGAGCTGCTTTTCTCCTTCATTTTTTCATCTTCTTTTTCTTTTCTTTTTTTGCGTTGCTGTGCTGTTCTGCCAGGAACTTTATTTTGCACTTTTGTTCGTTTTAAGAATTCTTGCGATTTTATTTCTGGATAATTTGTAGAACAATTATCAAAAGTTCATACCAGGTATAAGCAATGCAAAAAATGAATGAACATGAGGTATACGGTAACGTATTCGTAGCATATGCTTCAGTCTCATCAATATTCATTTGCTTAGCAAAAATGGAGACAAACGTGAAAGGAAACTCCTCGACTCCCACTGTTCTTGTAAGGAATTCCAAAGAACAAACCATTGGGTACTCTCCGAAGATAACTGACCATTGATTCGATCAATCTTTGCAGTGTCAAGCATTGTTAACTTTCTTCCACCGGAACAACGAAGATTATAACAAAATCTAGTGCTTTTCGGGACTGGTCGGTAGACGATCATGCACATTTTAAAGAACTTACAACCTCTTTGACATGAGAAAATAGGAGGTACATTTATAGAAAAATGAAACGGGAAAATGAAACGAAATTGATAGGGGAATAAAGTCGAACCAGGGTTTCCTCTGTTTCGCATTGGGCCTGAAAATTAACCTATTAATTCACAAGATTTTTGTCAGGAAATAAAAATTCAAAAGATTCGTAGTCCAACGTTAAACACGTCCTTAAAAGAAGCAAGAGGGGGAGAAAGAAAAGGACATTTCAATTTTCAATTTTTTCAAAAAAAGGAAAAAGAAAAAGATCCGCCCCTGCCCCCTTCCTCCGACTATCAGACGGAGCGTACCAGCTCTTGGGGGCCAAATAAGGCAGTCAGATTTGGGGTATCCTTACCCTTTCTCATCAATCTTATAATCGTTTGGCTTGTATTGCTGGAATTGCCGTTCTGGAAGTTCTATATGAGACATCCTTTTACGTTACGGCAGTCTCTTCTTAGGCTTTCTTTAGGAATTTGGGAATAAGGTGGTCCCTTTCACCAGTTCCGTCCTCCAATGTTTGGGTTATATGAGCTTTTAGTGTAAGCAGAACCTTGCTTTACTAATCATGCACATTTTCATGCTGAGGGAAAAAGCAAGTAGCATGCTTTAGTTATCATGCACTTCTGAACCTTACAGCATGGTCTTCGGGCGCTTCTCCTAGAGTTGAGAAGGTTTAAGTTAGCCTGTCTACTGCCTAGGAGCAGCATTTTTTTTTTTTTTTGAGCTCCTCCATATTCTTTGTGCTTTAGCAATAAAAGTTGGTTGCTTTTTTTGTTAAATCACTTTTATGCATCCATGAAGGGTTATAATTTGCAGCGTCACCACATTTTAGCTCCTACCCAGTGGACTTTGAATCTGCTTTATCCACTATTTTTTTGGACTTCGGAATTAATCAATGAAGTATGTTGTTTCTGACTAGCTATATATGCGATTGGTGAACCTGTCTTTCTTGTTAGAGCTTATTGTTCAAAAGCCTTCTGGTCAGTCAAATCATCTTTTTTGCATCTTCTTGAAGGCAGACAAATGCAACATTCCGTTTGCCTCCCAAATAATGAAATTGGAGCTTGATGATCCATTTGGATAATCGCTATTTTTGCAGATTGCAAAGAGCATAAAGACTGTTATGACTTCAAGATTAGGGTCAATAGTCATCACGCTTGACATGAATAGAATTGAAGACTCACAGTTATGTATAGATGCTAATACTGTGAGAGAGTCAATTACGCAAACTCCAAAAATTAAACCGAAGCAGCTGGTGCGTATTTCTTCTTGTAGCTTGGCTGTCTATGAACTCCCAGTGACATCTGATGCATGTGTTCATTATACAGCAAATTAATGTTTTGGATGTTACAAAATTGGAAGTTGTTCCTCTGGTTGATAGAGGTAAACTTCATTTTGAGCTCCATTCCCTCAAGAATATGCTTCCAAATGTCATAGTGAAGGTGAGAACCTTAATGTACATTTGAACACTTGGATGAATGAATGATGCTAGTTCGTCCTTATAGTTCTCTGTGGATGTTAAACTTTCTCTATGTTGATTTTTGGTTGACAGGGAATCAAGACGGTTGAGCGTGCAGTGGTAAACAAAGGGAAAGAAAAATATAAGGACAAGGAAGGGAAGGTGAAGGAGAGGGAGAAGTATAGTCTTGTAGTGGAAGGGTGAGTTGTTAGGATATTGCCTTATAGGAAGACAATTATGCAGATTAATTTTTAAAAAATAAATTGTATATTTATGTATGTACAACATTTTTAAAGTACAGGCACATGCAATCAATCTTCACATGAGGTAGGTATCAGATGCCGTGTCAGACACGTGTATTTATGTTGATAGTTACAACTTAGGAGGTCTTAAACTACTCAATGATATATAATCAGTGTCTACGATATTTACACTCACACCGTAATATCAAAGTCCATGCAGACAAGCAAGAGGTCATGGGTATTAGTGTAGGAATTGGATGTCGAAATCTCATTTCTATTGACAGAAACTTATGCTTCTATTTGATGTTGGAGTTTGTTGAGTTCTTGCAATAGAAAAGAAAATAGATAGAGTTTTCTCTCAGAGAGAACTCCAATTTTTTTTCTAGTTTCCACATTAGAATACTAATGCTTAGGATATGACTGCTGTTTCATTTTTTCTAAAGGCTCTCTTTCTTCGTGTCATTTTTATAATTTCATGTAACTTTCATAGGATTTCTCTTACTTGCACATTATGTATTGAAAAGGGGAAACAAGAATTGCTTACAAATTTTCTGTATGATTGAACTCTTGCAGCAACTGACCAAAAAAAAAAAAGAACTCTTGCAGCACGGATCTGCAAGAAGTCATGGGCACCGAAGGTGTTGATGGTCGGAAAACGAAAAGTAATCATATCATTGAGATACAGCAGACGCTTGGAATAGAAGCTGCTGCTAGAAGGTGCATCATTGAGGAGATACAGTTCATCATGTCGAATCATGGCATGAGCATAGACATACGCCATATGATGCTTTTGGCAGATCTAATGACTTTTCGGGTGAGTAAGCATAGTCAATATGGTGTCATACGCGGGGAGATAATTAATTATTAACACTAGATAAGGTTGGTAGTGCATTCAGTGTCTCACATAAGTAAAAGTTTTTGGAAAGACATGCTCCAATATTTTATGTGGTCTAGAGGGAAGTTTTTTAATCCAGTGCACAGTGACTGTGAGGGAGAATTAACCAGTACTTTGCTGATTAATGTGCTATTTATTTGTTCTTTGTTGGCCTAGTGTGTTCTTAGAATCTGATGTGTTCTTGGCATTACAAGGTTCGGCATACAGAAAATGGACAAAAGCGTTTTGATGTTGGCTTCATTCGAGAAAACATCTGATCACCTGTTCCACGCTTCTGCAAGTGATAAGGCTGACAAAATTGAAGGTGTCAGTGAATGCATCATCATGGGGGTGCCAATGCAATTGGGCACAGGAATTTTGAAAGTGATCCAAAGGTAAGTATGCCTCTTGTTTAGATTTTATATGCCCTACTTAAAGGTTGCAGTTCACATTCTTTAAATCTATTCCGTGTTCGCTAGTACATGCATAAATGAGAAGGAGGCGGCTTAATGCGAGTTGATGTATACTGTGCATATCACAAGAACACCGCCGGTGATTTATGCGAGATTGCAGTTGTGTGCTCGATTTTAAGGTTAGGCAGTTTGGATGGCTTGCTTTAGTGCGATGTAAGGTAATCAAGAAGAAATGTCAGATAGGTAGTATGCAGAACCTGTGAAAACTTTTGCATAGAGAGACGTGTTTCATTGAATGAACTTTCCAAATCTTGGACTGCAAACACTAAAATTGCTCTGGCTTTCGCAAATGGTCATGCCGTTCTAATTAATTATCAAAGGACACTTTTTACCTGCATCTGTGGTGACAAGTGATGCAGCTCTGTCTCTGCTTTTTGAGCACCCACGAGACGATAAAGGATGGACTAAGTGCTTATAAATGCAGACCTGCATGCATAACTATGTAAACTTTTTTGCCAGAACCATTTGTTGCAGGAAGTTTGTGTGTATCTTCTCGTGCTCGTGTTTGGACCTTTCATGTTCACAATCCCGATTCTTCGACTAAGTGCTATGTTCATGATCGTAGGGATGAAAAATCGGAACTGACGTATGCATCAGATCCAATCATATCAGCTTATTGACTGCAAATTTCAAAGATCATCTGGTTCAAGCTTCTGTGTCCAATCAATTGCAAATGCTTGGAAGTGATCGGGCATACTCGGGTTGATCCATGAAGTTAAGCAAACAAATAATCACAAGGTATTTTGTGTTTTTTCTTTAGCTGAGGATATCTTGTGTCTTTAACCAGGTTAGGTATAGGAAATAGAATGATAGAAAATGTCTGTTGATTGTGCAATGTTCTATAATTTTGGCTTTCTTCTTTTGTACACTTGAACTTAGTATAAATATATGCTTTTGGTCTCAATTAGGAGTGTTAACAGTTCCGTTCAGGTAAGGTTCCTTCATACTCAATGGCATGTTTATGGTGACCCAAAAATATAGGTCCCAAACCGAAAACACGGTTTTGTTTGGTTTGGTTTGGGTGAGATTATTGGAATAAAGAGCACAGCATACACTCCCCCCCCCCCCCCTTTTTCTTTTCTCTCTTCCTCCCAACAAAATCCTATCTCAACCGAAATCTCTCTTTATCTTTAATGGGATCGCAACACGATCAATTGGAAACCGCTGCAAATGATCATTGTGTTAACAATTTCGAGTTTTTTTCAAAGCACTTTGTTGTCTTTTTGGAGCTATGGATGCAGATTCATGGGTCGCTTCTATTCCGCTTCCAAGCGTTATCGATCGACTCTCCAGTTTAGATATGGTTCAGTTTCTTTGTTGTCTTTCTACGGTTTACATCCGTTTTGGTGGGTAGTTGGCGAATGGTTGTTCCTGATGATGCGAAAATGTTCCAACGGCGCGCGCTTCCGTTTCAGCTTCAGTTCCGACGGCCCGCTTTGGCTTCTCAGGTTCCGCTCCCCGTTTGGCTGTTCTTTCTGGAGATGGCGGAGTGGAATCCGGAGAAGGGTTTGCTGGCCATGGTCACAGATGACTTCGAAGGCGGTCGATCGGCCATCTCTCCCGATAATTGCTTTGAATCGAGAAAGCTCTTTCATTGTTCTATTCAGTGTGTGAAGTGCTTGGAAGTCTTATATGAGAAGATGATGTCAAACTGAGGAATTGGTCTTTTACAGGAAAAACCAAGAGTGAGTGAAGGTGATAAGCGTGGAAATCTAGATTATGTTCTAGTTTATGTGGTGGTGCTTGTACTTGATGTTACGATTATATTAAGGTTGTTCATGTGGACTGATATTTGTTTCAGTGGTATCTAACTTTGTTTGGTCATAAGGAAAGTAAAACGCTTATTAACTTAAGATATTCTCATCATCCTTCAAAAAGAAATGGATAGTTAAGGTAGAGCAATTTCGGGGCAGTTTTCTTAGAAATGACTTTGAAATTTACATGATGGAAGAACTTTCCTGCTGAAATTTTTTAATGCTTGAGTTGACTTTCGAGAGTCGCCATAAGCTTGAACAACACGATGCCTCATGCTTCGAACCCAACCTGTAATTTTCATGCTAGCTTTCAGTAAAAACCTCTAGAAATCTATTTTGTTCAGATGTTGAAAACTGTGAGGCAAATCCGTTGCAAAATTTTAAACATTGTCGCATGCTTCACACGTTGTTTTTGTTCTCGACTATTTAAGGCTTGCTTAGTTTTAGAAAGCACCTTTAGTTTCCATTTTCATAGAAACTGTTTTCAATTTTTTTTTTGACAAAATATTTTTTCTGTGAAAATAATACATGTCATTGGGGATGAAAATTCTGAGAATATGCTCTGGTTGCATCACATTCCAAAAACAGGCTTAGTTATTCCAAGTATCCATGTTTGCGGTGGAATGAGAATACTAAAATGTCAACTTCAGTTTGTGATCTGATTTTGAGAGTAGTTTTCCTTTTATTCATCAATTGCTTTCAGAGTGTCACCCAATGCATTTGCTAGTCTGTTTTAATTCTCAAATTGAAATCAGAACGGACTTTTGAGAATTTTTATCAGCCGAATGCCTCCTTAGACTATCAATCTCTTTCTGTTTATAGAAAAAAATGAACTTCATCGCTCAACAGGCTTTGAACATTGAACATTTTACTTGATGTCATCTGGACATCATTTTCAATCATGCATAAGTAGTGGGCTGATGTTTTTAATATACTTCATGAGAGGTTTGATTTGCTGTCAAACCTCGTTAGTGACCAAGGCAAGTGGTACTATTAATACATAGCGGTAGATGGCGTTTCAATTTTCTTCATTTAACTGTTTTCGTTTGCTTATCTATGTGTCGACTCTTCTTCTCAGGAGGAATTTTTACTCTTCTCGATGGTGCTAGTACCACTCCTACAGTCCATCAGTTTCTTGTTAATTCTCTGGGTGAAGTGGTATTGCTTATTTTTTAAGCTCTTATGCTGCTATAGGACCTCGGCATTTTCAATTGGTTTTTAAAACCTTAGTCTGCTAGTTTGTTTAGTGATAGCATATGAAGAGTGTATCAATAGTTGTTTGTGGTGCTGGAAAGGAACTTTTGCTGGTTGTCCTCAATCATCTGCAGGTACACATTATTATCTTTGCATTTGGCCTTTTTCCCAAATAATTAAGTTTCATGCATCTCAGAGAATAGTCCTGGAGGTGATTAGATAGAGATTAGAATTTGTTACAGTAAATTATGCTTTGCACATATGGAGACATGCCATATTTTTCAGAACATCCTGATGTTGATTCTTCATATGAACATATCATATGCCATGATATGAATTGCCAACATTAAGTGGCTGGAAAGGGCAAAGTAAAATCTGATTTGAGTCCGATTTAACAAGTTGGCAATCTCTCCTATATACGTATAATGAAAATTGTTGGTCATTAATCATTGGTTCGAAACTTGAACTTGATCTACATTTGAGCTTTAAGTGTACTGTACATGGAGATTTAGATATAGAATGTTTAATTTATTCACATTATAATTAGCAGGTGTAGAGATATGTTCTCAATTTAAAAGGAAAGAGTTTACTGCCCATTTTGATCTTTAGCATATATCCCCTCTTAATTGCAAGAGTCAATTTTTGTACCAGAGAATCATATTCAACTGTTTTTACCTATTGATATTACTATTAGAGCCTAGGGGAAGTTAGAGTTGTTTATATTACCAAATTCCACTCATTGAACTCAATGTAGTAACTAAAACTTTTCTTTTCTGTGTTATGTTTAAGGTCAACAAGCTAAGGATGAGAATGAAAACTTAGAAATTTGAAGAAAATGAGCAAAAAACTAATTGGTGGGTGCTTGGATGACAGTGAATTAAGCCTACATGGATCTAATTTGTGATGCTTAACAATGGTTATGAGAGCCTTTGTTCGCAATCATTTGTTTAGCACTTAGATGTGAGAATTGATTATTTTATATTATTATTTTGTAGCATATCTTTAGATCACGATTTTTGATATACCACCTCTTTTTTTGGCTAAATAATGATGAGGATGTTAAGCCCTAGTATTGAAATTGCTTTTACTAAGTCGCATGCCAGATGGATTCGTCTTCTTATGCATTATACTCGTTTTTTTCCTCTTCAAATCAGTTTTGTTTACTTCTCTTAGTCCCTCGTATTGCTCCTTTTTTGGTAGTGTGTTGGTAGGTACCTTTGGATCCAAAGTTTCTCTTGAACTTTTTTGATCTTGACTTTCAGTAGTAATGGCACCCTTTTATCACAATGATCTTATTCGCAAAAGGAATTACAACTATGAGTTAATAGAGTGTTTTTGCCCATGTGGGTGATGGTTATGCTGATTAGCACAAAATCATATGTGAGATGTTGATGTTAGTACTTGAAACTATATGATGAGATAACATGTGTTGGAACAAAGGGTAATTTGAATAACTTAAAATCCTCAGGAAAGTGTTAAGTTTCTTTTTATAGATTATATATTTCACCTGTAGGGCACCAAGGGGGTGCAACCCATATATAAAAAGAGCCCAAAAAACTAAAGCCATATACAAATCAACTCCCAAAACCAAAAGGGAGCTCAAATACCAAATAAATCATTGACTAATCAACCAAGGCATTTACATCTATATCAAGTTTGCACTATACCAAAAGCATGTGACTTTAAGCCAACTTTCAATAAAATAGAATGGAAGATTTCTCTCCATCGGAAGCTCTCTTGTTCCGCTCCTTCCAAATCATCCAAAAGACGAGGGGGAATTGATTTAATCCTAATTGTTGTGCTATAAACAAATGCCCTACCATGCGCAAAGTTCTTGCTCAATAAAACGTCTGATAACCCGAGATAACATGGTGCATGCATAGGAAACGGTCCAAACCATTCTTGTCCAAGAACAAAATGAAGGAGGAGATGCCGCACGCACTATCTCCTCTTATTGAGGAGACACCTATTAACTAGTACTTTTCCTCATTTCTAAAGTAAGGATTTGTTCCCAGGTTGCTTCCCAAGCAAAAAGAGAAACTCTATTGGAATCCTCATTTTCCAAATCGATTTCTAATGAAAATCTGTTCTATTCACAAATCTCCCTATCGAGCAGCTTGTAATAAGACTTTACAGAAAAGATTCCATCTCTTCCCTTGTTCCAAGCAAAAGCATCCTTAAAAGCATCATAAATCTTCGAACTCCTAACCTTGGGCTTGGCCCACAAAGTCAATGTTGCAAATGATCATTTCATTGTTTAAATGATAACAATCTGCAACCAAAGCTTCCTTGTTCCTTGACATTTCACCCAAATGCTTACACATACAACGCCAATATGTGAGAATCAAATTCCATTACTTGGAAGTGTAAGTTTCATAATAAATGCACACCAAATTGGAATGAGATTCTTACGATTGAGAATCTCAGGAAACGGAATTTGATTTTTCATAGAATGGAGTTGTGTGTGAAAACTTTTAAAGGAAAATGTTGATCATCTCTTTCTTCTTTCTGACTTCGCTTCCAACCTTTTACATCAAATCTTTGGCTTGTCTAAGGTAGTTTGGTTCTTGCCAAAACATGCCTTCCAGTTTCTTAACTATTGGCATGCCTAATTAGGAGGATCAATTTCTAAGAAGTTCTGAAGTGTGGCACCTTTGTCTCATGGGATGCCTTAGGAAAGAAAGCAACAAAATGTAGGGTTTGGAATCTTTGGTTGCTTCTGTGTTGGCACCTTATAACCGGCTTTTAGAATCATATTCCGATTCTGTATATCTTCTAATGCTTCATTTTTTGTTTGTTTTTCTTTTGTTTTGTTCTCTTATATACTGATGTATTGGAACTTTTTCTCTCAACAAAATCCACTGTTATCTAGAGAAAATATATTGCCAGTTTATTCCCCTGCCAGATCTCTCTCCATTTAAATGGGCATTTTTGTGTGTTGTGAACATGTGCTTCGGCGTGCACATGCATGTGATCATGTGCTTACACAGGTGTGCACACATGTACATGCACACTATAGGGTTGTTAATTGGATCGAATCTTGTGCTTCTCCTGGGTACAGTGACTCTAATATGCATGCTACATATTTTTCTTGATTACTACTATAGTGAGAAATGACGTTTCTAGTTACATAATTCAAGGTTATACGCTGCTGTTTTATATTTTGATTAGTAAGTCTATTAAAAAGCACCAAGGGGATGCCTCCTATTTACTAATTACCACCTATAAGCTCATGTTTACCTTTAAAAAAAAAAAAAGACTTGGTGTCCAAAGAACTGCCACCACAATGTGAAAAAAATAAGGTGGTAAGCCAATATCTTTTACAGCACCTATAGAGCTTTCCTCATTTTTAAAAGCCTGCCTATTTCTTTCTTGCCAAGGCTTATGAACTCTCTTTAACTTTATGATACTGCCAATCAATGCTTTAGGGCTTCTTTCTCTTTTTGTCTATTCAAAATTTGCATTCACGACGGTGTAGAATTTTGTGGAAAAATTGACAAGTGATAAAAAGATTAAGCTATGAAATAAAGATGTGGCTTACTGTTTAAATGCTCTTTTGTAAGCTGGGACTTTTCTTTAAATTGACGTGTAAACATTTCATAATTGGGGAGGTAAATTGGTAGCAAGGAGAGTTTTGAATCAAGTACCTTGTGTAGAGATGCGGTTTGATATTTGAATATTGTAAAGAAGTTAACCTTACCCAAGCTAACAACAGAAGGGCTAGGGGCTGTCTCCTTGAACACACTAGCATTTCCTGTTAATATTATGCTTACAGCTCACAACTATCACATAAATGCCCCCCCTCTCTCTCACAGCGACTTTGGGCAGCACTTGATAATTCGCATGAACATTCCAAACTTCTATCTTGCTTGCATGAATTGGATAGTAGAATAGGTTCCATTTCTTTAATGAATTTTCCAGTATAACTTTTATTTGTCAGAGACTCTAGAGTATATCGTTTAGTTCAAACACAGTGTGCAGAAGATGAAGATGGGTTGTAATAACCATTTACTGTGTAAAACATTTTCTTTCATAAACTTTTAACTTTGATGGTTCAGCAGATAAATGCTATTTTTATCCCTCACAAGTGTGTGTCAGTTTTCTCAATAAGAGATGATATTTGACATATGGGGTTAAGATACTGAAGTATTGTTATTTACATAATAGCCTACTGTAGAAATTATTGGCTGTAGAATGGGTGAGCTCAGGGATCTTTCAAGATGGCGTTCTCATTACCTAGGTATTGGTTTGGATGAGACTCTGGTGGATAATGCAGTAATAAAGGTTGGAATGCTGCATGTAAAGGTTGAGCAATTCATAAGGGTGCTCTCATATGTCATGAATCCGGTATGCCTGTTACAATCTTTCTTGTGATTTCTCTACCTTTCTAGATATCTTATGTTTGCAACCATTGTAATATCTTGCCTGTCTCTCATCATGTGTGGTATCATGTCTTTAGTGACACTGAATTACTAAATTTTAGACATGAAGTTGAATATTTTTGGATAAGACATGATAAGGGTTGCTTAGAATGACATATATACATTTAATCTGAAACTACATATATTATCCAGAGATCCACATGTGCATAGTATAAATGCTTTTTCATGTTAATCATTCTTTGTCTGGCTCTGCGGGATGACTTTGAATGTGCTTCAGATTATATTTCCTTCCAAATACCTGACGATTCTTTTGTAGATGTAACGAATTGTATAGCAGTAGTGAGGGGACTGACGAATGAATGTGAAGCAAGGAAGACCTTTGGAAGGATCTTGTTGTGCATCAGTCCTGGTCACTGTTTTGTGGATTTGGCTCTATTTGATGTAAGAGCTTGGTATATCATATTTTAAAGCCCAAATTTGCAAATGTGGCTAATACATTCTGTTGTAAACAGGACGATCAAATTGCTATGTTGTTAAATAAGATGAATGATATTTGTGAAGGCTTAGGAGACGCCAGAATAATGATCTTGCAGGTAGTGACCTTCCATTTGTGCATATTGCAGGAACCAATTGTACAAATAACTAAGAGTTGTACCAATTGAAGGTAACTCATGGATTTGGAGCTTGCATGTTGATTTCTTATTCACGGTATCCTGAGTTCTATTCTGATCATGTCAATTCACAATTTAAGACATTGATGGCAAAAGGAAAAACCTAGCATATTCTGCTTTTCTGTTGACTCCTGTTCTTTTCAGAATTTTAGGAAGTGCTTCTGGTTGGATGGGGAACCAGGCCTATCCAGTTAAATTTCCCTGCATAAATAGTATTGGTCAAGAATTGGTGGTATTTACCTTGTTTAACCGATAACCAGGTGTCCCTGTCAACTGGTACCCAACAAACCTATCAAAAAGTATGGACCTTAAAAAAAATTGAAGGAGTAGCGTTGGAGTTGGCTTTGGGTTTGGAACTCCAACTTCTTGTAATTAACAAGTGTGCCAACCATTTGCTCCGGTGTGTTCTTTCTTCAATTTGTGGTGGATAATTTAATTATTGACCGTATTGGCCTAATCTATTAGATAACTGAACAGGATGCTATTAAGATGACATCGAGCGTGTGTAATATACTAAAATACTATGGTGTCTGCCAACTCAATGGGCTTCTTTGTTCGCTTGTCGACTCACTGGGCTTCTTTTGTTCTAAACATGTGTAATCTAATATTTGCAGAGTGTTCTATCAAAGGACATCACATGCAATAGTTTTACCAGTTCAACCAATTGAACCATTGGTTTGGTTTTAAAAACGTTTGTTCTTTTATTGTTCCTATCTATTATTTATTTGCTCTCCTCATCGACATGAGTAGCAGCAGCTTTGTTTTTCCTCCTGTGTGCACAATGCATATACATGCCATTACATGCTTATGATTTCAAAGGATGTTTTGCTTTCTGCCTTACCGTTACAGCAAAAGTTCCAACATATCTTGATAGCTGGAGTCTTGTACTTGTATATAGGTTAAGAAATGTTCATTTGATGGCCCTAATGGGTTAAATTTTGTGTGGACATTTGCTTGGTTATAGTATTCTCACTTTTGAAACACTAACCCAGTGAAACTACACATCTAGGACCCTATCTTACACCTGGAGATGGAGAATAAAAAGCTTCGCAGCATTCCTCATGCTATGGTTCCTCCCTTGTCAGTTAGTGGTAGGAACATTTTGATAGTCATACAATCAAGCTAAGGATCAATTCATTGTGATGCCATCAATTGTATAGTGCTGAAGATTTTTTTCTTTGAGCTTCTTACCATGTCCATTTGCTGTTCTGGAAACTTATTGTTGCCCCATACTCTTTCCTTTGTGTATCAATGTTTGATAAACTTGCTAGTGTCGGTAACAAATTTATCTTGTTGGTTGGGTGTTGGAATTAATTGGCAACTTCATAATTAAGTAGAGAGGAGTAGTGGGCCTAGTGGTTCTTTCACAATAAGAAATTGACAAAAATTTGATGGAGAAGAGGTAGCCTCAAATTAAGGAAGGACTTGGGCCTAGCCACTAGGAGTGGGGGTAGAGATAAAATTATCATATGCTATCTAACTACAAACATGCCACTGGATGATAAAAACAGATGAAGCTAGTCAACTTTCTCTTGCTCTTTTTATATGGTCCTAATTCCTTAAAAACTCAAATTTTAGTTTCAATCTTAATTTTATTCCGACCTTTTTTTGGTTACCCTCAACTTTAAACCCCCAATTTTATTGTCTAAAATTTTTTCTCAAATTTTATATCCAGTCAAGAGGGAGCAATTTCCATTTTGGCAAGGGGCAATCCCACCATTCAGATACCGGAATTCATGGCCAAAGGAGTCAAGAAAATCTTTTTTTTCGGTCAGAGTGTCAGTCAAGAGAGGATTCTCACCCAGGTGGGGTGGGCGATTTTTCAACATGCAATAATTGCCAAGAGAGAGAAAGAGACCGAGAGTTATGGTCGGTAGAAAATAAAGCTCCTATAAAGGAAAACTGAGAAAGGGGTCCACAAAAGAAAAGAAAGAAAAAGAAGAACAGAGGTGGTGAAAAGAAAAAATGAAGAGAGGGAATTGTCGGGGCACGTGTGAGGAACGGACGGAAGGCAAAAAGTCGCAATTTCGTGGAAAGTTTGTTTCCTCTACTTTCGTAGCGTGTACGTTTCCTGACAGTTCACTTTTCCTTTTGCACTCTAATTTCCAAGAATTTTACTCCTCGTAGTTAAATTTCTTCATCATTTCAGTGTTTCGAAGTTGAATGACTTTCTGTTCAAAGTTAGAACCAAAGTAAGAAAAACCATTCTATCTTTAAAGAAAATAGCATGCAAAGTTGGAGACTTTCCAAAATTCATGATTGATAGTAACGGGTTATATTCATGGGCCATCCTCTCCAAACTTACTTTTCAACAAAATAACTTTCACGCGTTAATGAATTACTTCAAAGTTACCCGCAACGCTAGGGTGATCAATTCCTGATCTAGTTCTCAATTCCATCTAAGACTGAGGATTGGGCCGAATGGTCTTGGGATCAAGAATCGGGCAAATTGACCAGTCCGATCCGATAAAATCGATCACTCAACAAAAAAATTCAAAAAAAAAATACTAGATTGTTACTATTTTAGAGTTGAAAAATATTTCTTTTGTGAAAAAGAGTTGGTCGGATCTAATTCCCTTTAGAAACATAAACTGAATAAAAAATCACCGGTTCCATTTTTATGGAATTAAAAACCGGACCAAACCAACCGGTTTAGTCCAGACGGTTCCTGATTTCGGTTGGTCTGACATGCTAACTCCTACACAACGTAGAGCTTGCACGTAAAACTCTAAAATTTCACTCCAATAAAAATCTTACGTTAAATTAACTCCCGTCTAACCCCACAACTCCACAATGTCCTTGCTCCCACATCCTAACAAGTCCAAAATTGAATTTCACAATTCATATTTCACATAATTTTTGAATTTCTGCTTTGATTTCAAAAATCACTCCAATTAGATAGATAAATGGCTTAAATCTTTATAAGGTATTGCTATTAAAAATAAATCTATCTTGGCAGGTCCGTGATGTGCACGCCAAACCCTCCTTCCTTTTCCTCTCCTTTTCCCTTTATATCTCTCCCTTTTCTTTTTCCTTTCCTTTTGTTTCTATCATGGTGCGTGTTCTCCCTTTCCCTTTATATCACTTCTTTTTTTTTTTCTTTTTTCTTTTTAAAGCCGGATTTTTGACCAAGTCAAGAAGAATGGAAAATATTATAACGATTGCTAAGAGCATGCATGATAAAATTTCGACTTCTCTATTTCTCTGTTTTTTTATTCCTCGAAACAGGTTTGGAGCAGAAATCCGTTTGGTAACGCAATTTGATTTTTCTATTTCTGGAATGGATTTATATTTTAGTATTTGAATAAGAAATCAGAAACTAAAATTTTTAACTTCTCAAATTCTTGCCAGAAATCAATTTATGTTTCAGAAATTTTGTCATGCGCACCCTAGACTAAACCAAGCAAAAACATTTGTCAAGAAAAATTGTAAATTTTGATTTATTGATTTGACTTTGTGTTTACAACAAAAAAAAAAAGGCTTTGTGTTAATTTTTTTTTTTTTTGAGCAAGGCTTTGTGTTAATTAAGAAAGTATGAAATAAATAAATAAATTTGACTACATGAAATCAATAACTGGACATCTAAGAGTTCCTCACAAGTCTAGACTAGTACTCAAAGATGTTGATTTAACCGACAGTGGTCAAGAATCATCTGTAGAGCTCTACATGAAATCAATAACTTGACATCTAAGAGTTCCTCACAAGTCTAGACTAGTACTTGAAGATGTTGATTTAACCGACAGTGGTCAAGAATCATTTGTAGAGCTCTCAAATTCTTCAAAGCAATGTTCAGTGGAGATAAAGATGAGCTAGAGTTGGTAGTTAAGCTCTTGAATTTAAAGAGATAATTTAGCACATATAAAGTCTTGTAAATTTATTACTATAAACAAAACATTGATCATGAAATGAACTAGCAATCTTTTTTTTTTTCCTTTCACACTCCACAATTTCAAGTAGTGACCTTTTAGTCTGGATCGTTGGTACATAATAGCAGTGATAATCATTTTAGCTTGCATTGTGACGATTGGATATTAGAATAAGCTTATTTTTATTGTCAAATGAAGTAATTAATGCATTGTTTTTTTTTTACATTTCACTCAATTCTTGATGCAAATCTTTTAAATGGAGTGGATTCAATGTCTAAAGAGCTTTGTTTTATCAAGTAACTACATAAAAAATGCATTAAATGGTATCTAAATGGATGGGCCCAGTATTAAACATACAAATTGCTTCACATCTTGTACCAGCCAAGTTGAATAACAATATTAATGTTTTTAGATATATTTTGAGTGGCAAGTAAAACCTATTTAACACATTTATAAAAGATAGATACGTGTCATTATCTAAGAGTAATAGATAATTGTTAAATAAGAATAATATGCTTTTTGGGTGGCAAGTAAAACCTATTGAACATTTTTATTAACATAGCTATTCCTTGTTATTTAAGAGGAGCTGCATGCATTTATGTTTAAGTATTGTATAAAGTTATATTTAATCTAAAATGAACTAAGGCTGAATGTTTCAGCTCCATTCAATGATATAAGTATTAATACGATAATTTATAGCTGTTTAAGGAAGATTGCAATCACTTAGCGAAACCACGCAAAAACATTGGCCGGCAAAAATTTGAAAATTTTGATTTGTCGATTTGTCTGTGGGTTAATCAAAAAATCGTGAAATCAATAAATTTGATTAAATGATGAATCGGTAACTTCACAATTAAGTAGGGAGAAGGGTAGTGGGACCGGCGACTCGTTTGAAATAAGAAATGGACAAAAGGCAACAACCGGTGGGACCTAGCCATCAACAGATGGAAGAAAGAAAAGGGAAAAAGCCACCAAAAATCCTAAACTTTGCCTCGAGTGATAGATTTACCCCGAACTTTGTTTTATGACGTGAAAAACCCCAAAGTTTGCTAACTGTGACACATTTATCCCAAACTTTTATTTGTGACACAAAAAATCCCGAACTTTCATTTGTGTGACATATTTACCCCAAATCATAAGGGCGTTTTGGTCTTTTTACTTTTAAAAACTTTTTTCTTTTTTTTTTCTTTTTTTTTCTTCTTCTTCTTCCTTCCCTCCGCCGACCATGGTGGAGCCGGTGGAGGGAAGCCGGCGTCTGGCGAGGGCACCCTCGCTCGACGCCGGCGAGGGACGCCGGCGAGGGCACCCCTCGCCCGATCTGGTGAGGGAGGCCCTCGCCTGACGCCGACGAGGGCCGCCCTCACCTACGTCGAGTGAGGGCCTCCCTCGCTAGATCTAGCAAGGGCACCCTCGCCCGATGTAGGGGAGGGCGGCCCTCGTCGGCGTCAGGCGAGGGCCTCCCTCGCTAGATTGGGCAAGAGCACCCTTGCCCGACGCAGGCGAGGGAGGCCCTCAACTGGGTCAGACGAGGGCCTCCCTCGCCGGACGCCAGCGAGGGCGGCCCTCGTCGGCGTCAGGCGAGGGCCTCCCTCGCCAGATCTGGCGAGGGCATCCTCGCCTAACACAGGTGAGGGCGGCCCTCGTCGACGTCCGATGAGGGCCTCCCTCGCTCGATGCCGGCGAGAGCACCCCTCGCCAGATCTGGCGAGGGCGGCCCTCGCCGGACGCCGGCTTCCCTCCACCGGCTCCACCATGGCCGGCGGAGGGAAGAGAGAGGAAGAAAAAAAAAAAAATAAAAAACAGAAAAAATAAGATGAAAATACCCTTAATGGGGTAAATGTGTCACAGTTAGCAAACTTCGGGGTTTTTCACGTCATAAAACAAAGTTCGGGGTAAATCTGTCACTCGAGGCAAAGTTTGGGGTTTTTGGTGGCTTTTTCCCGAAAGAAAATTATTACAAACTATCTAATTACAAATCTGCCCATGGATTCTAAAACCTTATGAAGCGCCTCGACTTTTGCTTCCCTCTTTTTTCTATACTCCTGGTTATCTAAAGATGAAGAAATTTTAGATTGAGTTTTTATTTTTATCCTGAACTTTTTTTTTCTCAAAAACCTCTTACTTTTAAACCCAATGCTACATCAGCCCCCAATTTTTTATTTAAAAAGAATTTCCCAACTTTTTGTCCAGTTCCAAATGGATCTCCAATAACGAGAGGATGTGCTCAAGAGAGCAATTTCCATCTTGACAACGAGGCAATCTCGACATTCAGGGACCAGAACTCACGGCCAAAGAGGACAGGAAAATTTGGTCATAGAAAAAAAGTAGAGAATTCTCGGCCTAGTCATTGTCCTAACTCTTTGCGTATTTTTATCATTTACTGAGCACTTGTATGGAAATTATTGGAACGGACGAATCTCTCTGTCTCTTTCTCATCCACTTTTCATTTTCTCTCGCAAATCCATGTCAAGTCTCATCCTAAGTCTCTATCCACTTTTCCTCTTCCATGCACCGTTCTATGTGTCTAGGTTGCACGGACATTCTCCAGACCTTTCGTGTTGTGTCCGACACGCTTCAACACGCGATCAACTGCCTTCGACACGCTCCGACACGCGAGTCGAAAATTCCGGCACGTGACTCCGACACGCATGGAATTATTTTTATAAATTTCCAAAACTTCTGGGGTCTAAATATAAATATATGAAAAAAGTAGAAAAGATAAAAGCTAAAACAAATTTCCAATACTTGTTTGAAGATCTTAGGGTGCTTGAAGTTGCAAATTTTTCACTTGATAAGCCGGCGATGGAGTTTTTTTTTTTTTTTTTTTAGAAGAAGTGGATAATGTGGATGAATGACTTTTTGTTATATTTGATGATGAAATGTTAATTATTTTTTTCTTATTATTAAATTTTTAATTTAATAGTGGAACGTGGATGACTTTTTTTTCCTCCAAGTTTTATGGATTATTATAATGAAATGTAGTTGAATTTGTCAAATTAAAATAATGAATGATATTAACAAATGTAGGATTAATGTTTTTAGTATAGATTAATTCTAGGCTCTTTTTATTATTATTATTTAGTTATTTATGCATTTATATATTAAAATAATTGTTTAATATATAACATGTCGGAACGTGTTGAAATTCTCTAGTTTTGAGAAATGTCATGTCGCGTGTCGCGTGTCCATGTCGGTGCAACCTAGCTATACGTATCATCTTTGATTCTCTTGTGCACTGAGATTTCAGCCACGTGAAGGCAACAACTCTAAGCACGTGGTTGACAAAGCTTGACTTATTGGTGTGAGTTCTAATTGCCAATTGGTTCCATTGCATAAATCAAACCACAAGAGAATGGGCAACAAGAAGGCATTTTCTATTTCTTGAGACGCATTCTGGCTTTTTTCTCTGTCGGACTTGAAGGGGGAAAATCAAGGACAAAGCCAGAGCAAAGCTGAAATGCATTGTCCCATTTTTGGGCATTCTTATGCCGTGTTCATGGCATTCTCTCCATGCTTGCGTTCAATTTTCTCAATAAGAAGGAAACAAATGTGATAATTTAGCACTTGTAAAGTATTGTAAATCAATACTATAAGATCGTGCCATGAGCACTCTTTTGTGTTTTTTTTTTTTTTTAACACTTCATGATGTCAAGTATCGACAGTTTAGTTTGGATTGTTGGTATATAAATAGCATTGGTAATTCTTTTAGCTTGCATTGTCACGAGTGGATATCAAAATACAGCTTCTTCTATTAAACATACATATTGCTTCACCTCTTGCGCCAAACAAGTTGAATAACAACGTTAATATGCTTGGATATATTTTGAGTGATCAGTAAAACCTATTTAACATATTTATAAAGATAGTTACCCCTAGATCTATATAAAAGAAATTGTTGAATGAGAATAATATGCCTATGTGTATTATGGGTGGTAAGTAAAACCTATTTACATTTTCAATAACATAGCTACCCCTCGTTATTTAAGAGGAACCGCATGCATTATGTTAAAGTATTTTTTCAAATATTGAACTAACACTGCATGTATTAGTTCCATTTAATAAGAGATTGTGATATCAATAAATTTGATTAAATGATTAATTGGTAACTTCATAATTAAATAGATAGGAGAGTAGTGGGCTTGGCCACTCCTTTTCAATAAGAAATGGACAAAAACTTGATACAAAAGAGGATAGCCTCAAGTTAAAGAATGACTTGTGGGGCCCAGCCATTGTGAGTAGCGATAGAAATAAAATTTTCATAAGCTATCCAATTACAAATATGGCCCCCCAGATGATGAGAACAGGTGAAGTCCTCAATTCTCTTTCGTCCTTTTATACCATCTAATCCCTTAAAAATCCTTAAATTTTAGGTTCAATCTTAATTTTATTCCGAATTTTTTATTTCAAAAAAACCTCAACTTTAAACCAAATGTTACATCAATCCTCAATTTCTGTCTGAATTTTTTTTTTCAAATTTTATATCCAATCCCAAATGTGTTCCAAATAACAACAAAAATTCTTGAGGATGAGGTCAAGAGAGCAATTTTCAGCTTGACAAGGGGCAATCTTGGCATTCAGAGATTGAAATTTACGGTCAAAGAAGACAAGAAAATTCGGGCATGAAAAAGCAGAGGATTCTCGGCCAAATGGGTGGGGCATTTTTCCACATGCAATAGTTGCCAAAGGGAGCTCGAAAGAGAAAAGGATGGTGCTTTTCTTCCTGGCCAAGAAAAGGAAGGAGAGAGGGTTATGGTCAGCAAAAGAAAGAGAGCTTTTACAAAGAAAAATTGATAAAGTGGTCTGCAAAAGAAAGAAAAAAAAGAAGAACAGAAGAGATGAAAAGAGAAAAATGAAGAGAGAGAGAGAGAGAAATTGTCGTGGCACACACGAGGAAATGACAGAGAGCAAAAAGCTACAATTTCACTGAAAGTTCGTTAAATCTACTTTTGTAACATCTACATTTCCTTGTAGTTCACTTTGCCTGTGCATTGAAACTTCCACCAATTGAAGGCGATGACCATAAATGCATGTTTAGAGGTCCCGATCAATGAATTATTAATCTATATCTAGTTCGACAAATTTGAATTATGGATGCATGCCAACTGATTAGATTAGATAAATTAAATCAATAATATATATAAAATAAAGTAAAAGCAAAAGCGAAAGCAAAAAGGCATTTTGACTTATTTATGAGATTTGAAGGGGAAATTAAGACAAAACCAGTAAAAAAATAAATTCTTCTCATTGTGTTATAGTACCGAACGAATATATACACATTTATGCATGTTGATAATTTTTTTATAATCCTTGACACACTTTGATAGCATAATTTTTTAGAATAAGTTATCGTTAATGATACAACATTTTAGTACTAAAATGAAATTTCTCGGTTTGCCTGTATGATATATATATATATATATCAAGCTCAAAGTAAGAGGGGTAAATTCTTAAGTGTGATTAAGAGCTTAAGAATATTTTACGAAAAACACATTTTCTGATGGAAAATAAATTAACAAAAGAAAGAGGAAAGTTTGTCGGTATAGGCGGTGGACTAAGCATGCCTTCTTCATTGTCTTGACGCTTTGTATGTTTTTGTCTATTTTGAGCACTTGTGTGGAAAATATTGGACTAGACAAATCTCTCTCTCTCCCTCTCCACTTTTCATGTGAGGGAAGCAGTGACAACAAGGGAAAGATAAAAATTTGGAGCGAGGAAGAAAGAAATGTGCAAAGGAACTAGAAAGAATCGTTGTGGAGTTGAAAAGTCTACTTGGAAAAGAAATTAGACAAGAGGAAAAACAAAATATGTAGAGCATTGATGTGTTCAAAGTGGTCTCCACCTTAAAAGATGGTAGCGATGGTTATAGAAATATCTATCCTCATATTGATTCTTATTCAACGTTGGTTGCTCTTTGGTTAGTCCAAGAAATAATAAAATTATCAATGATTCATGCATCTGCACGTGTCTTGTCCAGATGGATTGCAAGTTGCTGTCCATGTCCTATTATATATTTAGAAAATCTTCCCTTTATATTTGCCAATTGTATTCAATTACTAGCAAAGTTAAGGCAAATGTGTGTAAAAATTGTGTGTCGGCCAGTTCTTCATTGGGTCTAATTCAATGCTGTTGGCTGCCCTTTTGTTTGTCCAAGAAACAATAAAGGGAGAAATGCAAGGAGTCCTAAAAGTATTCGGAATATCAAGTCACTAGAGTTTTCCTCTTTACTTTCTTTGGGTTTATAATCATTTGAAGTCTTTATATATATATTGAAACGAAATTCATCAATTTGATATGGTAATACTTAATTGATTCAAGTTAAATTTGCAATTGGGACCGAGAGTTTAAATATATTCAACAAAAGTAACCTTTCTAATGGAAAATAAATTAGAAAAAGCAAAGGAAAGTGCAATGGTGCAGCAATTATCCTGACGCTTTGTATGTATTCATCAATTATGACCACTTTCTATGGATACAAATAGAGCAGTCATCTTTTATTTTTGGTTTTATTTTTTTCATTGCTTTTGCATCGAA
Source organism: Eucalyptus victrix (assembly GCA_016097545.1). Classification (NCBI taxonomy): domain Eukaryota; kingdom Viridiplantae; phylum Streptophyta; class Magnoliopsida; order Myrtales; family Myrtaceae; genus Eucalyptus; species Eucalyptus victrix. The sequence continues at coordinate 54,599,751 of CM027839.1, read as the reverse complement.
ACTTGCTCACATGTTATTTTCATCCAGGGAAGGATAGCCTTGGATTCTCCTGTCCTTTGAAACTTCCCCAACATTAAGGCAACGACTATAAATGCATGGTCGGGTCCCGGTCAACAAATTACGTTTTTATATCCAGCTCGGCAAATTTGAATTATCGATATATGCCAATTGATTGGATTAGATAAATCAAGTCAATAAGGAAAATATATATATATATATATATATATATATATATATAAAATAAAGCGGGAGAAAAAGCAAAAAGGCATTTTGATTAATTTATGAGATTTGAAGGAGAAATTAAGGCACAATTAGAGCAAAAAAGAAATTCTTCTCATTGTGATGGGTACAAAATAAATATGTATAGCATGTTGATAATTTTTTGTGATCCTCGACACGTGTTATCTCATTAAACTTATAAATATTGAAATGAAGTTTATCAACTTAACAATATAATATTTAACAGGCATAAAATGAGAGGGATTAAATTTATAAGTGGGATCAAGAGCTTAAATATATTCAATAAAAATACATTTCCAGTGGAAAATAACTTAACAAAAGGAAAGGAAAAGGAAAGTTCAACGGTGCATGTAATGGAGTAAGTTCAACGAAGACTCGTCCAAAGTCTCTTTCCACTCATCTTCCCAACAAATCCACCGTTATATGGGTATCGAAATTTTATCGGAGCTTGGTTATTAATTCTCATCCTTTTTAAAACTTCTTGGCAGACATCTTTTTGTCTCTCTCTTCTCTCTCGTGAAGTTTGTTTCTCCTCCTCCTCCTCTTCGCATAGTTCGCCGGAGAAGACAGAGTCGCGACCCCTTTCCTCCTCCTTTGTTACCGCAACTAGTCTTGAGAAACGGTAGGCGCCTCTCTCCTTGGCAATTCTTGCTCTCTCTCTTTGGCGATTCTCGCTTTGTTTTTCATGGCTCCCCTTTGCCTTTTTATTGGGGTTTGATTTGTCGCTCGATTGAGCGAGAGGGTTAGTCGTAGATCGTTTGCGTTTTGCTGTTCGTTCGATTTCTTCCTGTTGTAGCTCGTCTCGTGTCGTTTGTGGAGGTGCTCTCACTTTCGCCATCGACGTACGAACCGCTCGTGCTCTCGCTTCCCGTTCTTCTTAACAACAGATCTGCAATTTTGGGTTCCCTGCAATTCTTCTTTCCTCGTGGGTTTCTCCCCCTTTGCGGAGTCGAAGTAGTGGGTAAAAGCGGTTGCTTGAGAAGATTACCAGTGTCACAAAGCGGTGGGTTCGCAAATAGTGCCGTCAAATCCTCGAACATTCTCGAACTCGCTCGAAATGCTCCCCTTACCTTATCTATGCATTTATACCTGTCTGTCCCCAGCAGAGTTTTGGGTGGGCTTTTTCTCGAATATACGTTTTCCAGAATCCATTCTTGAATTTTCATGCCTTTCTATCCTCTTGTACGAGGTTCTTTGAATTGAAAGATTTAGAAGCAACGTATTTTTGTTCACAGTTCTCTGGGTTCTAGCAATTTCATGATAAGCTCTTCATGTTTTAATTGTTTTAAATTTGCTTTGAGATTTATTATGTGATGAATAAAAGTTGGGTTTTTTTTTTGGGGGTGTTTTGCTTCTTTTTGTAGGGTGGTTGTGTTTCAGAAGCGCGCCTGAAGCTCGGATTTTGGAGTCGAAAAACCAGGAGATAAAGTAGCATTTTTTGACTCAAAGCAGGTATGATCATGGCATTAAAAAATCCACGTTAAAAAATATTGTTACTTGTTTGACGTAGCATTAAAAAATCCATGTTAAAAAAATGACATGGAAAATTATATCCAAGAAGAAATCGTGTTTGATCAGAAAATTGGGAATCAGTCCGCATAGATTAGTTCACTAATCCAATTCACTAGCAAAAAAGGGCACACAAATATGTAATTGATTTAGATTATCTAGGGAAATGAATTTAATTTCTTCAAGGGTCGAAAGCATTTAATCAATCTAATGAATATGTTTTTGATTAGTTTTGTCGCTAAAAAATTTATTAGGATTAAAATCTAATTCACAAGAATATGATGATCAAAAGTTTACTTTCTTAGAACGTTTGTGCATATGATCACCATATAAGCGTGTACATAGGAGCTTGTACCCTTCTAGATTATCATTTTGTCCAGACACAGTAATAAAATCATCTTATAACATGCAAGAGCATGACCATTTCATAATATTAAAGAAAATAAAGTCAAATTTATTGATTTAAATACATATATATATATATATATATATAAACTCAACATATTTGAAATTAAATACTTTATTCTAAAAATGATAATAATCCGAAAGATGAGACTGCTTTTGATACTATGTAGGTAAGGAAATAGCTCTATAAACTTTGTCGAATTTTTTGACCAAAAAAACTTTGTGTAGTTAGAATTATTTAAGTTTCTATGGTTAAAAAAGCTTTATTTAAGTTCTAAACATTATCTATTTATATAAATATAAAACTGAAAACTTGAGAATTTCTCGTGCTCTCTCAAAAAATTCACTATATCCTTACCTAATATTACGATCTAAATGAATGAGATGATGCAAAACTGTTATCCAATGCCATCAAAATGCCTACACGCGTCTTTCAAAGTTCGTGAATGTTCTAGGACGAAGGAAAAGAGGTTCTGATTGCGGGGCCTGCATTCATGCCAAAAGTATTATTTTTTCACCAAAAGAAATAAGATTTAGGCAGTAGGCCTCATCTGTTTTCTCTTCTTCCCAGATCTAAGGCTAGCTGTGAGGTTTCGTTTTTAGTGATCCGTTTTATTAGATCAGATAGGCTCCGGCCCTGGTTCCAAAAATTAGTAATTAGTTCTTTTGTGGATAGGATCAGACTTGGAATCGACCATTCTAATTTATGGTATCATAATAGCAATTCTCTTTTTTTTTTTTTTCATTCCTGTGCACCGAAACTTGCTCACATGTTATCTTATTTCCAGGTAGGATTGCCTTGGATTCTCCACTGCATTGAAACTTCCACCACACAAAGGGAACGCTTGAATTTTATTGGTGTGTGCCAACTGGTTGGAATAGATAAATCAAACCAATAAAAAAAATATATGTATGATTAAGAAAAGCAAAAGCAAGAAGGCATTTGGATTTATTTATGAGATTTGAAGGAGAAATTAAGGTTGGACAGAAAAAAAAAAAAAAAGAAGGGAATTAAGGTAGAACGAGAGCCAAAAAGACATTATTCTCATTGTGCTCGGGTACAAAATAAATAAATATATATAGCAATTTGATAATATTTATGATCATTGACACGTAAATAACATAATTTTTTTTAGAATAAGTGATTGTTGTAATACGACATTTCAGTATAAATGAAGTTTATCAGTTTGATGGTATAATATTTAAAAGGCTTAAAGTAAGAAGGGTAAATTCCATATGGGATTACGACCAAAAAAATTCCTAAGTGGAATCAAGAGCTGAAATATAATTAACAAAAATACCTTCTCTTATGGAAAACAAATGAACAAAAGAAAAGGACGGTTCGACCGTGCAAGCAATGGACTAAGCAGGGGACTCTTCGCCGTCCCGACGCTTTGATGTTTTTTTTATATATTCCGAGCACTCGTTTGGAAAATATCGGACGGGACGAATCTCTCTCTCTCTCTCTCTTTCTCCCCCATCTCTCATCTTCTCCTGCAAATCCCTGTCACAGCCTCGTCATAAGTCTCTCTACGCTTTTCATCTTCCGAACAAATGCACCGCTTCATGTGTATTGAAATTTTAACAGACCACAATAGAAGAGGCAAGAAGGCATTTCCTGTTTTCTGAGGGGCATTCTGGTATTTTCTCTGTTAGGCTTGAAAGCTGAACTCAGTGGCAGAGTCAGAGGCCGAAATGCATCGTCTCATTAAGAAGAGGAAAACTAATACGAGTAGAAATGCAGAAGACGTTGATATTGGTGCATCTGGTTTGATGACTGCACCGACAGAAACTAATTCCATTGGATCTGGTTCATCTCCTATGGAAACTAACAACAGTGCATCTAGTTCGTCGACCGTGTTGACTGGAAACTGTTATGAGGTGTTCTTGAGTTTCAGAGGCCCAGATACTCGACATGGCTTCACCGATCACCTCTACAATGGGCTCCTCAATGCCGGAATTGATACTTTCAGAGATGATGACGAGGTCTGCCAAGGCGAGAACATTAGACCAAAGCTTATGGCGGCCATCACGAGCAGTCAGATTCTGATTCCCATTCTCTCCGTGACTTACGGTACAAGTAGTTGGTGCTTGGATGAACTGGTTCAAATAATGGAGCGCAAGAATAATAATGGGCAGATAGTGTTGCCTATATTCTACAAAGTGAAACCAGCCGACGTGAGATATCAAATCGGGAGTTTTGGAGATGCATTTCATGAGCGCGAGAGGCGCTTGCAAGAGAGGACTTTTGACCCAACGATTTTGGAGAAATGGAAGAAAGCACTCGATGAAGTCAGCACCTTGAAAGGATACGAAGCCAATGGGTAAAATTTTTCACCAAAACATTCCCTACTTCCTTTTAATATGTGGGTGTTTACTAGTTCTTATTCTCACCGGCAGTTACATTCAATAAGATCTTGTTGGCAGTAAAATCCCGCAATGCATGAGTTCTATAATTTTATTTTTTTAAAAGATTTTTGCTTTAATGATATTGACCAATCTAATATAGATTTGATTGTTATGATCCCATTTTCTGAATAATAAGATTTTACGAATGAAAATTTACTCTTGTTCCAAAGATTTTGTAATATTGTGCCATTTTTATATCATGTTTATGGTGTACACTATGTTAATCTTCGTCACAAATTTTTCTAAATTCTTATTTATTTGAGATTAAGAGTACAACTTATTGGTGATTTTTATTTAGAGCTCATAACATCATATACCGTGCATGGTGATTGTCAAAGCCATAATTATTTATATTCCCAAGTTACTTATAATAAAATAATCAATGTTATTGATTAGTCACTATTAAAATTATTTTTACAAAAGAAATGTTCCATTGGTTATATATGATGACGGTAAATGTAAAAAAGGAGAAAAAGGATTATTTTTATTATGTGTTTGTTTAAATAATTAAACTCATTTTCCTATCTTCGACAAGTAATTTCTATCTCATTCACCTGCATATATTGAAGCAATGTTCTTATTTTGGGTAAAAATTATTCTTCTACCTCCCTATAAAATCAATATTAGATAAATTAAAATCATAGAATATAGACACTCAAAAGGAAAATAAAGTACAACCTGTTATCATCCCTAGAGGCAATGAAAACAATGAAGAACACCAATCTATAATGATACTAAATTCACAACTTGAGTAGAAACTTGAAAGTGTGTAGAATTGTACAAACAAGGAGAATCCCCTCAATTGCTTTCAGGTCGTTAACAACATCACAATCTGAACGACTTTTTGGATTGGTATTACAGGAGCTAAAATCCTCTTGCATAAAAAGTTATGACCAGTTCGTTGATCGATTACGTACTCTCATACTAGGTTGGCTTGTTGGAATTGCTTATTCAAACGCTCTAGAAAGTTTTCAAAGTCATGTCCGCGTAATCTCTAATATCTTTAACAAAAAGGAAGTTTAAAATTTGGTTCAAATCCATAACATATACAATATTCAAGATTCATAAGCATGCCCTCAAATTTCTTCCGGCTTTATAAATTATCTCAGAGTAATAATGGCATGCCTGAAACAACCACAAGCATTTCTCAGCATAGAAGATAATAAATATAGGTATGGCAAAAACGAATCTTAATTTTTTTCAATTTATCGCCTGATTTGTTTATTATTGTGTTTTCAATAGACAAACAATATAAAATTATTGTGCTTTACCAAAAAAAAAACAATATAAAATTATTGTTGCACTTATTTAAACTCTTCTCCCATTTGATAGGTATGAAGCAAAGTTGGTAAACTTGGTCGTTCGAGAAGTGTTGATTGCACTGAAGAAAAAGTTTGAATTGGTTATTTCTACGAATTTGGTTGGAATTGACAATCATGTGAAGAACGTTATGGGACTTTTGGATGATAAATCTCATCCCCCCCTATTTGTTGGCATCCATGGAATGGGAGGCATTGGCAAGACTACTCTTGCTAAAACCATCTACAACAAGATATCCAATCAATTTGAGCATCGTAGCTTCATTGCTGATATAAGGGAATCATGGAAGCAGGGCGTTCATCACTTACAGAATCAGTTCATCGTTGATATATTGAAGCAAGAAAATATAGTTCGTAATGGGGATGAAGGGATTAGTATCATCTCCTCCAAGTTTAAAAATAAAAAGGTCCTTGTTCTTCTTGATGATGTGGATAATGTTGTTCAGTTGAAGAATTTGGCTGGTAATCGTGATTGGTTTTCTTCGGGAAGTAGGATCATTATTACCACTAGAAACAAGAGGATTCTTGAAGAAGTTGGGGTGGACTATGCTTATGACCATAAGGAACTGGATAAAGTTCAATCTTTAATTTTGTTTAGTAAACATGCGTTTCGAATGGACTATCCTCCAAGGGAATTTAAGGAACTCACTCAAGATGTTGTATCCATCACTGGAGGGCTTCCCTTATCCGTGGAGGTTTTTGGTTCATTATTGTGCGGAAAAGAGCCAACACAATGGAGAGATACGATAAATAAGTTAAAAAAGATCCCTCATATGGAAGTGCAAGAAAGGTTAAGAATAAGCTACGAAGCATTAGACGATGAACAAAAACAAATATTTTTGGATATAGCTTGCTTTTGCATTGGCATCGACAAGAGAATCGCATCCTATATGTGGGAGGCCTGTGACTTTTTCCCGGGGGAAGGAATTGAAACATTGAAATTCATGTCATTAATAAAAGTTGAAAATGATCATATACTCAGAATGCACGATCAATTGAGAGATCTTGGTAGGGAAATAGTTCGCAAGGAAAACCAACGGCAGCCTCAGTACCGTAGCAGGTTATGGGACTCCAAGGAAGCTCTGAGAGTGCTAAAGGACAATAAGGTAACCGTTTCATTTCTTTTGCTCACTCAGTCCATGTTATACTGTTAGAGTAATGTTGGTCCTCCACTCTCTGCTTGCTCTAGTGAACAGAGAACCTTCTACTATTATTGCCCTCGAATGTTTCATTGAAGAGATTAGAAAGTAGGGAGGTTGCTTTCTCTTAGTAAGTATTGTAGTGTTATCTGAGATTTTACTTAAAGTGCATATTACGAAATTATCTCCAAGGATGAGATATTTTCAAATCTTTTAGATACTTAACAGGGGTATTCTATATTGGAAAGATCTTGAATTTCTATGATTGCTTCATTTATGTCTTCAACATACGCAATAAATAACTTGACTATGCTACTGTAAACCATAAGTACTCAGGATATATAAGTCAAAGAATTATAATCTCTAGATATTAAAATTAATACAATAGGACTAACGATGCCCACGTTTCTCATGAAATTTTAGTCACTATTGCAGAATGGAGAATGGAAGGGATACTCATTTTATGTGATATTACGTTAGGAATCCCATTTACCAATACTCATAGTATAAGGACTGATTTAAAACTTGCCGAATAAGATAGGAACATAAATTCCTTTTATATATAATATAGATGAGTGAGTATATATGTGTATAAATAACATCAAGCGTATGCAATGACCATTAAAAAGAGAAATGTTTTACTTTTTCTACATAAAAAGTCCAAGAATAAATACTCTAAACTTCTATTTTTTATAATTAAGTATGTGAGTGTATTTTAATTTGTGAAATTAATCATAATTTTGACGCTCCTACTTTTAATCCATCATTTGGTTTGACTCAATTTGTTGCTAAAAGGACTAGCACTTATTTGCAATCTCAACGTGGGACCGATGTATAATCTCAAGAGCCAATTCAATATTAACAAATTCAAAACCAATGTCTATTTATTATGTCTTTCGTACTACATGATTAAATAAACTAAACTAACCAAAAGAAAAATGAATATGATGTATATTTTATATACAAATAAAATGGTATTGCTAAATATTACAACTAACAAGGTACATGTTTATATAATTATTTCAGTAATTTTGCACGACTCGAATTCTTTCTTCATCCATGGTACCATCATAAAAGGAAGCCCATCCTTTTGCATATGAATTGAAAAAAACATTACCTTTCAAACTCATCCTTTTACTCATCGCCCATCAATTATGCCTATTCTCACTTAATATTGCACCGCGTCATCCTACATAGCTCATTGTGCGACCATGCCCAATGAACCACGTTAACCATGATCACAAATGACTTCTTTCTTTACAAAAAGCCAACAATGTTATAAGAAAGATTATAAACAAAGTTTGTTAACAAGATTATAAAATAAAACAACTCATTTTATTTGTGTGGGTTGACATCGCTCACTGTATACGTTAGCACAGGGAGAAATGTAGGGTACCCATGGCGATTTAACGATGATAATGAATGAAATTTATAATAGGTGTAAGTTTTGTTCTATGATTAAATAGTTGGGCTATTTTTATTACATTTGAAAGGTTATATTATTTTTCTCGTAGATATTGAAGGTTGGGCTTTATAGACGTCTGAAAGGTTTTGTTACTTTTGTTGCTAGTACAAATGGTTGGGCTTATTTTTAAGATTTGGCCGGTACAAAGGATAGGGTATCTTGATATTTTGAGAGGGAAGTTCATGGGGGAAATGACTGATGTGAGTAGATTACTTCTGTTGAAGATTTCGTCCTTTTATTATTGTTGTTGTATATATATATATATATATATATATACTCTTCTCTTGGATTCCTTTTAGGTGTTGAGATCTAATTCCTTCCCAAATTATTATGTCGTTCATCTATGAGTATCCATGAAATCTTGCACAACATTGGGAATTACAATAACAAAATTTCTGGTTTGGAACAACTGACATGTGGAAATCCACGAGTTTTCTGTATTACTTATTGACTTCTTATGCATAACTGATTTTTTTGTTTTTTCGGTTGTGAAAGCATACTGCACATTTGGTTCTCAGAAATAAATATTTTATTTCCAATCTATTCCGAGGAAGCAATTATTCCTTTATTTTGTGCAATTCCTGGAAGGCCAAGGAAACGCTATTCCATGTAGGCTTATAGCCAAGGAGTAGCTTCAATTTTCACGTTTCTAAAAATGCTTTGCACTTTCCACAGTTAATTTTTTGTAATATATATCAAAGTTATTACGGTATGTTTATTATATTTATTATACTTGAGTAACTCATTTATTTATGATTATGATTATATCAAATTGTAATATATAGTTCAACTAAAATCTATGATGAAATAATAAGTTTTAGAGATTATTAATATAACTAATAATTTATTTATGATTAGAAAATAATTAATTAAGAATATTTCAAGTTACTACTAGTAAAATAATAAGTACATAATATATTAATATAACTATTATCACAATATTCAGTTTCTTGCAATTAGTTATTACTTCAATGAAAAACAAGAGTATATGTCATTTCTTTCACCTAATCGTGTAAGTAGCACAGTTGAGTAACTTACGCAAAATTGATATGAAATATACAGAGAGAAAAAATATATATTTCTGTTAAAATTGATCAAATAAACTAATGATTTTGCACATTGCAATTCGATTAAATTCCACACATGCACGCATGTCTCAGCTAGTATGGTAATGAAGTTAATAGTACCAGAAAGAAGAAGATTACGAGTGTTGAAGTTTTTACTCTATACGAGCCATTACATCATAATTTTTTTTAAGATCCGGATGCGTATGGCCAAATTTCGAAATGGAAGTCGACATCCTTCACTTTGTGAGCCTTTATAATTGTAGTTTATTGGCATAAAAAGAAAATCATGTCTTCACATTGCTGGTCTCTTGAACACATTAATACACATCGATAGCATTATGAACAAATGATATTCGATGACTTTAGTTGGATATAGTACTAATGAACATTGATTCTTGCTTATAGGGAACGGACAAGATTGAGGCGATTAATCTGAATGAAGGCGGCACAAGTGGCTTCCACGAAATACTTTCTCTAAAAGAGGATGGTGACATTTACACAGAAAAACAATTTAAGAATTTGACGAATCTAAGATATCTTCACATGATAAATGCACATCTGAGTGGAGATTTTAAGGACCTAATGAAAGGGTTAAAATGGCTTCAATGGCAAATATGTCCTGCAAGTTTTGAAGTAAACAATTTTGATGTAAAGGAATTAGCTGTACTCGAATTGCAAGGAAGTAATATAAATGAGAAATGGGGAGGATGGAGTTTTTTCAAGGTAAAAATTAAACTCTTTTTTTTTTCCTCTCTTTTATGCTCTCTTTTACACTCACCCATCGACATTCATTATTGTTTTTTTTTTTTTCCGTAGATGGCAAAGAAGCTTAAATATCTAGACCTTTCGTATTGTCGACGCTTGGAAAATACGGACTTCCTCTCAGCTTTTGAGAAGTTAGAGGTTCTCATCCTCAGCTGTTGTGATAGACTGAAGCGAATCGACGCTTTTGAAGGCCTTGATAGGTTAGAGTATTTGGAAAGTTTAGATATCAGCTGGTGCACTTCAATTGGAAGGCTAGACCTTCCAAAATTCGGGATGTTGAAGAAATTAGAGGCTCGGCATTGCAAAAAATTAGCCGAAATACAAGGGCTCGATAGTTTGGAGTATTTGGAAAGTCTAGATATCTCTAGGTGCACTTCGATTGGAAGGCTAGACCTTCCAAAATTCGGGAGGCTGAAGGAATTAAAAGCTACAAGTTGTGAAAACTTAGCGGAAATTGAAGGCCTTGATAGGTCAGAGTATTTGGAAAGTTTAGATATCAGCTGGTGCACTTCAATTGGAAGGCTAGACCTTCCAAAATTCGGGATGCTGAAGAAATTAAAGGCTCGGCATTGCAAAAAATTAGCCGAAATTCAAGGGCTCGATAGTTTGGAGTATTTGGAAAGTCTAGATATCTCTAGGTGCACTTCGATTGGAAAGCTAGACCTTCCAAAATCCGGAAGTATGAAGAGAGTAAATGTTGGTTGGTGCAAGAAATTAGCTGAAATTCATGGCCTCGATAGGTTGGAGTCCTTGGAAATACTAAAAATCTCTTGGTGCACTTCAATTGAAAGGCTATTCCTTCCAAAGTCTGGGAGTCTGAAGAGATTAAAAGCTAGAGATTGCAAAAACTTGGTTGAAATTCAGGGCCTCGATAGGTTGGAGTTTTTGGAAAAACTGAATATCATTGGATGCAAGTCGCTCAAAACAATTCCGGAATTATTTGGAACGCAGATTTATCGATTTTATCAGATTACAAATGGCGCAGGTTACGAACCATGTCCATACTGGACGGATGACTCGGATGAGGAATAGATTGGAAGGATCCACATTTTCTATTGAAGGTATATAAAGCAGGTAATCAACCTATGCTTTTTTGAAATCTACTGCCCAATTTTCATTTGTATTTCCTGCTTGCAATATCTTTCAAGATTTATGTTCTTGTCATTATTATTTCCTGGTTGATAGTTTCGCCATTGTTTTCTTACTTGAACTCAAGGAATCCAAGGGAGATGTTCATGGAAGTTAATATGTGCTTTGACAAAATGGTTCTGCTTGTTATGCCAGTAGCGGAAATAGATGAAAAGGCTTTCAAAGCGCATCATTTGACATTAGTTTTCAAGTAAGATCCTTCATCCTATGCAGAAAAATAGAGATTCTTGACATTTGATTGATTTTGGAATGCTGGAAGTACTGAAAAACTGACGTGTACAGGTTTTTGATAGCATGCCAAAGGTCATTGTATAGGTTGAAGAAAATGCTCAATGAAGGACCCCATATGATGATCCTTCCAATGTGAGGTTTTAGTTTGCTCTACGCTCATCATGCAGTTCAGGACTGCATATTTCTAAGGTACACTTAAGAGTGAATTTCCATGCAAAAGGAATATGTTGATAGGGCATCCCTTACTCTGCATATGCTACTGACTTGTGATAAAATTTGTCCAATCATTGAGTTTCATGCATTTTGTCTCACAGAACTGTCTACATTTGTAGATTTAGATAATCGTCTCAATCTAGAAATGCCAAATGCAAGCACAAGCTCTTCTCCTAGTGGTGTGGCTGTGATGAACTAGCAAACAGGGCAAAAGCAAAAGCATCATGAATTATTTGGATCGGTTGAGAAAATTGCAATTCGAATTTTTCTGACTATGGATCCATGTTCATTTGGTTTGAGTCCAGGGTATACCTACTCCAAGGCTTCCAAAGAATGCATCTTGATGTTTGTAGAGTTGGTAAAGCCATCTGTCGTACACCTAAACTATTGAGCCAGGCAAGACATTAACTAGAATGTCTTTTGACATAATCAGGTGTACTGTGAAATAATTACTTATATTGTGCATAAGCTTTTGTTAGTTCATTTACTTGCTGAAAAGAAAAACACAGGAATCATTTCCATAAGTTTCTTGAGGAAAATTTTCAGTATCCTATATTCCATTTGAAAACTGTCTTGCATTAATTCTAATGCATGAATAGCACATAATGATAAGGAAAAAGAATCATACTATGTCCCACAAAGCAACCATCTTGAGTTAAATACACTATACTAATTTGATCAAAGCTTCTATGGTTGATGATGTTAGAAGCCCCATTAGTTGGTACCAAAGAGTTCAAAAAGAATATCGAGTTTGACTAAGTGGGTTCCCATAAACTTTGGAGCATTATTAGTAGTTTGTTGATGTTAGTTGCTGGATTGATTTCATCTTACTCACTGGTAGGATTCAATTATTATTCCATTGCTTGATGTAAATGCTGAAATATCCAAGAGAGCTTTCACAAGGCACTTCTAAAACGAATGAAATCATAGAAGGATCAGGAACTCAATGTTTCTTGAGCTTCTCCAAACACTGACAATGCATCTTTGGAATGGTAAAAGGTTGTTTGCATGTGGTCATCCCATGATTCTTCTGGTTTTTATAAGCTCTATCCTTCACAGGCCCTCTTTCAGCTGGCATCCTTGCGATTTGTTCTAGCACTGGTGCTGCGTTTTTGGCTACTCATGGAGCTTTAGCTATGGAGACCAGCAAAGGACCACTGTGGGTCATGCGTCCATTTCAGCTCTAGTTTGAAAAACCTCCAGCTTCTTAGGTTCAGCTCCTAGCATTCTTTTGCAACCTAATGGCTGGTTGACTCAATTGTTCCGACTTGGTTTTGTGAAGTTTGCTCGATTTCTGACTGGCATGAAGATGACGGAGGAAAATCCGGAGAAGTGTTGGCTGGTGATGGTCGCAAAGGACTCAAAGTTGGTGCTTCATCGCTTCAATTGGCAGAGGCTGTGGAGAATCTCTTCTTGTAATTGCTTTGAAGTGAGAAAGTTGGTTAGCTTAATATTCCTTGGATACTGCGGAGTATGGTCAGCTTAGTTTTGCCTTCATGTACTCCAACTGCTATTTTGGTAGGCCTTCACTGGGTTGTGCTATCCATTTGTGTGCTAGAGAATTCTAATACCATGGTGTAATGGAAGGTCATGCGTTAAAGGTCAGAATAATATGCTGTCAAGCATAGTATTGTTTTCATGTGCTCTAGCAGTTGAATCATTCTTTAATCCAACATGACCAAATTAGTTGCTAAACTGATGATATGCAACTGTAAATGACTCTTGGTTTTTGGGTTAGTTCTTCATTTCATGTCATCTTGCTACAGTCTCCATAAATACTTAGAGCACTTCAACTGGATAAGGTTGAATCAAGTTTGGGTGATTTGCTGGTCGTCAACTGTGGCTTTTGTTGGTCTAGCGCTATTTTGTTTATCCACATGGTAACGAGTGTTAAATTGACGGGTTGATTGTTGTTTCTCATTGGATTGGAAGGTTCTCACTTTTTGAAAGATCAATTGTAATTTCTTGCTCTTTTTTGCCTTTGATGTATTCTCGCAGTCGGGTCGGCAAGATGTCTTACATGCATTATTATGCTAGAGAATTACTGCAACTTGGAGGATTTAGGGACAGTGAATATCTGCAAAGGACACTTTTGAGGAATTTCAATAGATGGAACATAGGTATTGGCAAAAGAATTAGAAATGCCAAATGCAATATAATCTTGTTGGTGCATAGAAGTTGTTACCTGAATGTGTCGTTAATTGTTCTTTCATTGTAGATTCTTCTTATTAATGCTATATCTAGTTTTCAATGCATAGGTATTCTTACAGATGCCACCTCTATGGGAGAAATATGAATTATGGGACAAAACATCGTTGTTATCTGTTATTTGAAATAATTGCTTTTTTCCCCCTTTCAAGTCTGGTCCTCATGCTGATATGTGTACCAAATGTGAAATTCTTGATCTCTTTATATGCATAACAGGAGATTGAATATGATTACCTGGGTTCAAAATTGGTTTATGGGAACATCGCAATCTTTCACTTAAGAGCTTGTGCTTTTGTGTTACCCAACTCATCAGTTATTTGAGTTTGTTCGAAGATCTTTCTATCCATTTTCCTATTACCATGAAATTGTACAAATAATTTTCATTTCCTTGGCTGAGTAGCTTGAACTTTGAGACTGTCGAGAAGGAGAAAAAGAAAAGGAATTCTTTGGGGGTGGGGTGTTGTCTTTTGGATTTTTTAGTCAACAATGGTTTTTCACTTACCCTCTTCCTAATATTCTATGTTTCGTATTTGATCCCAAGTTGATTACTTGACCGTGTAATTGGAACTTAGGTGATTTTGTCAGGTTAGGCTTTCTGTCTAGCTTATGATAATTGTGTTTGGAAAAACAGTATCTCATTTTTCCAGATTAGTAGGAAATAATATTGCCACAGTTCCCTCCTACATCTGTTTTAGCATCCACCAGATACATTCCCATATGAGGTATATACCTTTAGTTTGAAACTACGATTTTCTCCGGAGATCTACATGTGCAGAGTACAACCGCTTTTTCTTGCTAATCATTTCTCTATATGACTCCGGGATGCCCGTTACTTTGCTTCATCTAATCGAACTTGTGAAATTGGTTTTACAGATTATATCTCCTTCCAAATAGTCTTTTTTAGATGTTACAAACGGTATAGTAGTGGTGAGGTGATTTATAAATGATTCAAGCAATGTGAAGTAGGGAAGGCCTTTGGAATCGATCTTGTTGTACATCCCTTCTGGTTACTATTGTGTGGATTTGGCTCTATAAAAGGTGAAAGCTAGGTATTTCATACGTTAAATCCCTTATTTGCAGATGTGGCTAATAAATTATGTTGGAAACAGCAACTTCAAATTGTTGTGTTGCTAAATAAGATGGATGACGCTTGTGAAAACTTGGGAGATGCCTAGATGATGATCTTGCAGACCAGTGACCTTCCATTTATGCATATTTCAGGAACCTCTTGTGCAATTAACTGAGAGTTGGACAAATTGAAGGTAACTTGTGGATCCAGAGCTTGCATAATGATTCCTTACTTGTGAGAAGTATAGGATGCTCTTGAGTTCTATTTGTTCCTATACTTGTCAATTCCCTATTTAAGACATTGATGGAAAAAAGAAAAAAAAACTTGGGCATTGTGCTTTTCTTTTGAGTCTGATTTCATAGTAGAAACAGTAGTGGTCAACAACTGGTGGTATTGACCCTGTTGAACCAGTAACCATGTGTACCTATCAATTGGTAACCCAGCAAGCCTGTCAACTAGTCTAGACCAGTTCTAGGTCTTTCAAAAACTTTAAGGAAGAGTATTGAAGTTGGGTTGGGGTTTGGAACTCTAACCTCTTGTAACTAAAAGGCATGCCAACCATCTGCTCCGGTGTCTTCTTGCTTCATTTTGTGGTGGATTGCTTATTTATTGACCATATTGGCTTAGTCTATTAAAAATTTGAACAATTCTATTGAGAACGGAATCCTGTCTTTTGTGCTCAAGCAACTTTGCCGAGTGACCGGGGCTTCTTTTGTTCTGGACAGGTGTATTCTACTTGACAACTTTACATGCAATTGGCTCAACTGGTCGAACTGTTAGAACATGGTTCTACCAGTTTGACTGGTTGAACCACTAGTCCGGTTTTAAAAACGTTTATTCTTTTGTTCTTCCTATTATTTATCTGCTCTCCTCATCAACACGAGGAGTGGCAGCTTAGTTTCTCCACATAAATGCATATACATCCTATTTCACGCCTGCAATTTTAAAGGATGTTATACTTTCTGCCTTAACATAACTGCAAAAGTTTTGTTGACAGTTGGAGCCTTGTACTTGAATGTATGTCAAGGAATGTGCATTTTATGACCCTAATGGGCTAATAGTGCCACTTTTGCTTCTATTTTGTGAGAACACTTTTGCTTGCTTGTTTAAAAAGTCATAAACCTATTATATTTTGTCAATTGAGTCTATCCGGGAAATTTTGACTAAAATTTGCTGATGTGGACGGTTGGCACTAACGTCACTTTTTAAATAATATTTTAATAATATTTAATTTTTTATGATTTTTCTTTTCTTTTCTTTTCTTTTTTACATTTTTTTTTTTGGGGAGTTTGGAGTTAGGCCGGCGAAGGACCACGATGCCCTCGCCGGCCAAAGCGAGGGCGCGTGTGCCCTCAACCTAGGTTTGCTGGCCACCCTTGCCAAACTAACTCCAAAACCCAAAAATAAAAGCAAAAAAAGTAAAAAATGAAAAGAAAAGAAAAAAATCATAAAAAATTCAAAATATTATTTAAAAAGTGCCATGTCAATGCCAACCGTGCGCATTAGCAAATTCCTGTCAAAATTGATTAGATGAACTCAATTGGTAAAAAAATGAAAATGATTAAAATTCAATTGGTAAAATTGAAAAGTTTTTCATTAAATTGACAAAATTGCAATAAGTTTAGGGCTTTTTGGATAATTTTCTTGAGAGGGAGTAGCAATGGAAGTCTTGATTTTAATTTGGTTAAACACATATATGCAACTCTCGTATGTTGAACTCCCTCGGTTTGGGTTATCGTGCTTGTAAGTTTGACAATCTCGACCAATATCTCCGATTTGTTCAATATCTTCCTATCCATCACCTTGGCGTGCTTTGTAGAATATGAAGTACATTTGACGACTGCTATTCGATATACTACCGTGGCACACCACACGGGGAATCAACTCTAAAAGCGTCTTCAACTCTTCAACTCTTCATCTTGTGTCACAGTGGCTACTATTTTCACAATTTGTCCTTCGAAATCAATTCTTTAAAATCATTATAAGAGATCTAGCAATTTCCTTTAAGTACAAAATGAACCATGACACGTATATATTGCATTCTCCATATCATTAGAAAGAACATGGATATCTTTCTTGAAAGTAATTCCTTTGGATGAGTTGTAGATATCTCTCTGGAGAAAATGGGTTGGGGTTTGGAACTTCGACCTCTCGTAACTAACAGGCATGCCAACCATTTGCTCCGCGTGTCTTCTTGCTCCTTTTTGTGGCGGATATTTTATTTATTGACTATATTGGCTTATTAGTCTATAATAAATTAAAACAATGCTTTTGAGAACCGGAATCCAGTCTTTTGTGGGCAAGCGGCTCTACCGAGTGACTGGGGCTCCTTTTGTTTTGAACATGCCTATTCTATCAAATAACGCCACATGCAATCGATTCAACTGGTTGAATTGGCAAAGTACGGTTCTCAGGTTTGACTGGTTGAACCACTAGTCTGGTTTTATAGACTTTTGTTCTTCCTATTTACTATGTATCTGCTCTCCTCATCAGCACAAGCGGCAGCAGCTTAGTTTTTCCTCCTATGTGCATATGCATGCCATTAGATGCGTCCAATTTTAAATGATGTTTCACTTTCTCACTTACCATAACTTCAAAAGCTCCAGCATATCTCGACAGTTGGAGCCTTGTATGTATGTCAAGAAATGTGCATTTGATGACCCTAATGCATTAGTAGTGCCACTTTTGCTTCTATTTTATGAGAACACTATTGCTCGGTTGTCTCATTCTCACTATCGAAACACTAACCCGGGGAAATTACACATCTAGGATTTTATTTTACACCTAGAGATGGAGAATGAGAAGTTGGCAGCATTCCCATACTGCAATCCCCCCTTGTCAATTAGTGGTAAGAATTTTTCACAGTGCCCACACAATCGAGCTAAGGATCAATTCATTGCCATGCCATCAATCATATACTCAAAAATGTTCAATATCATCTCTCCATTAATTTAAATTTAATGAAATTTGCTTATATAGTTTCCAATTCATTATGATTTTGATCAATTTGATAACGGATGCATAAGAAAGGTGGCCACTATGGTTACAAGTTAACCCAACACTTTGGTAACCCAGCCCGTTTCGAAAATGCATACTTTTCTTCATGATAAATGAGCCTGGACAACAAGTTCCATCTGACATATGGCATGAGCTGAACCAGCTCAGCTCGCCCGTCAATCAAATGAGTCCGCTTTCGCTCTAGTAATCATGTCCGTGTCTCTTATTTTTCTCTCTCGGCTGCTCCTCTTCTGCAATTTTCTCTGCATGATTTTCGGACTCTAGTGGACTTTCTTACTCTCTTGATCTTCCATTCCTCGACTCACTCTTCAGCTCTATTCTTTCCTAATTAGCCTCAAGCCTTACTTTTGGTTTTACGAGCTCTAACCTTCACAAGCTCTCTTTCCGTTCACATTTTTCATCGACACTTCTTTACACTCCTTGCAAATTGTTCTAGGCCTGGCGCTACGTTTTTCAACTGATCGCAAAGCTTTTTAGCTATGGAGGTTTATGAAGGACTGCAACGCATGCTTCCGTTTCAACTTCAGTTCAACAAACCAATGGCTTATCAAGTTCAGCTCTTGGTCGTCATTCTTTCATGAGTTAATGGGCGATCGACTCGGTTCCCACTCAGTTTTGTGAAGTTTGCTCAATCTGCTCAGTTTGAAAGGTTTGATGTCGGCAATAACAACCCTCTTTTTGAAAGATATCCTCTGGCTTCCGAAAATGCTTAGGTAAAGTTAGCTTCAAGTTTCTTCAAGTTGCTCGATTAAGTGTAAGTGCTTAGGAATACAGCCACCTATCAAAATCTTCTCGATCACATCATTGCTCACCTTGACCTGGCAGATGGACAAGGACTTGAGCGAAGTCTAGTCGATCCTTGAGCATCTAGCTTTGATACCACTTATTGAGGGAAAAAGTATCGAAAAAGTCATAAACATATTGTATCGGTACCAATTCAGTTCTAAACATTTTTATTGAATCAATTTAGCCTTAAACATTTTTCACATTGATACCAATTTAGTTCATCAAGCCAATTTAAGCTAGAAATTGTTGACATGAATGCCGATCGGGCAATTGGCACTAAAATGGACATTTTTAATAATTTTTTGAATTTTTTGAATTTTTTTTCTTTTTCCCTTTCCCTTTTGTTTTCTCCAATGGCCATTGCCAATCATCAGCCATAGCCATGGTTAGCGAGGGTCGGCCTTATCAAGCCACGCTTGGGCGAGGGCAAACGTTAGCCATGCCCTGCTAAGGCGAGGCCCCCCTCCCCGAATCTAGCAAGGCCGACCAAGGCATTTTGAGCAGAAACTATGGGCAATCAAAGACTCATTTATAACATGCAACGAACTTTAGAAATTGACGATAAGTATGCCTAACATATACAAATAAATAAACATCTATCCACATCTCAATTTTGTAGGATAGACAATTTTCATCACATTAATGTCTAAGATCAATGTGACACATGAGTAGAGAAACATTGCCATTTATGTGAGTCCTGTAAGGGCATACACAGTTACTTTTGAAAACATTCTTAGTAAATAAATTTACTCTCTTGTTTCTAATTAAATAATTAAAATAGAATATAAAATATGGTTGATTAATTAAAGCCCTCAACCTTCTACCCACAAGACTGCACTGATAACTAGCCCTAATATCCATTGAATCATCCCCTTTAAAAGCATTTCCTTCCACTTTCCGATCCCATAAAAGTGTAACACCAATGCGTGAAGTCCACGAGAGCATGCAATCTAAAATAACTAAGGCATGATAAACTAAACGCTAAAATAGGCCAAAAGCATCAAAGTGGGTCCAGTAATTTTTTGATAAATTTAGGCTAGATTCTTTTGTATAACTTTAAGTTTAACATGATTACCATCGTTCAAAAAGTGTCTCTTAAGGTTTATTTGTGTTTTTCGTTTCCTAATACATGGGAAAAACTATAGAAAGGACAATTTACCATATCATAAAGTCAAAATATATTGGAAGACTAATTAGGAAGGAAAGTAAAATTAGCCATAGCAAAGCCAAAAATGCCAACTATCATTAACCCATTAGTTGAAGGAACACGGAGGCTCGGAAGCAACAATGGTAATACCGTACCTTCTTAACAGAAGCATTCACAAGTCGACAATTGGCAGCCATGCCTTATATACGATAAATTGTAAGGTGCTAGAATTTATTAAAAGTATTATATATATATAAATCATTAGAAAAGGGGAAAAATGGGGAAAAAAAGTGAAGGGGGGTCCGGACCGCGAGGACAGAGACGCGAGGGCACGGCGAGCGTCTCATCGGAGTTGGTGGTCGGAGAAAGACCGGCAGCGACAGCTTGTGTGGCAGGAAGCCATGCGCGCCGGGTAGAGAGTTTAAAAGGGAGGATTTTTGGAGAGAAATAGAGTGAGAGAGGGAATAGACAAGGGTTGAGAGACCGTGAGAGCGACCGAGAGAGAGAGAGAGAGTTTGAGAGCGAGGAGCCCTCCGGCAGTCCGGTCACGCCCGAACCCCATCTGACGACTCCTGGCCGCGCTCTCGAGCCGGGTAGGGACTCTCGGCCGACACCCCTGTTTGTGCCCCTGCCTTGCCCCGTTTCGGGCTCGACGGACCAGGCTTCCTCGTCGTCCGGTTCGCGGGAGCATCGGCCCCATTCGTCTGTGCGCTGCTGTTTTGGATCACTACTGCTTGTTGATTATTATTGCGAGTCCCGGCGCGAGTTGGTACTCGGTTTTTCCCCCCTTTCAGCCAGCGTGCTTTAAACGTTCGATGTAATGCCCGAACCGAACCCCGTTCGGTTTAATCTCTACTCGAAGTTATCAAAAGTGGTCTGGACCGTTCGAGGCCGTAGCGGCCCGTTGGGTCATCTCTTACGTTATTTTTCGTATGATGAACGAGCCCGGAGCAGAAGTTAAGCCAGACTTATGGCCCAATCAGGCCCAGCTCGGCCCGTATCCTCTCTCTCTCTCCTCTTCCTCGTTGTCTCTCTCCCGCCTGTTCTTCCTCTCCCGCAATCTTCTCTGCAAAATTTTCAGGCTCCAGTGCACTTGGTTACTCTCTCGCTCTTCTCTTCCAACAGGCTTTCTTCTAGGGTTTTCGGGCTCTACCCTCCGCCATTGGCTCTCCCTCTTAGTTCGCATTTGCCACCGGACGCTTTGGCTGCTCCCCGATCTTTTTCGGCTATGGAGACCGACCAAGGGTCGCGGCACGTGCTCCCCTTTCAGCTTCAGTTCGACAAGCCGCTGGCTTCTCAGGTTCGGCTCCCGTTTCGGCCTTCTTTTGCGACCTAATAATTGGTGGGTCTATTCGATTGTTTTCCCATTCGGTTTTGTGTGAGGTTTAGGCTCGATTTCTTCCGATTGGCAGGTGAAGATGGCGGAGTGGAATCCGGAGAAGGATTTGCTGGCGATGGTCACGGAGGACTCAAAGGTGGTGCTTCATCGCTTCAATTGGCAGAGGCTGTGGACAATCTCTCCTGGTAATTGCTTCGACTCCAGAAAGTTCTCCTCGTTTTATTTTTTATTTTTTATTCAGCGTGTTCTTTTCTTCAACGATGGCTTGGTGTGTGCTCTTTGAGTCGTTGGCCTTATTCCCCCTTTGCTTTTCCTTAAATGTGCCACGATCCTTTTCCCCAAAAAAATCACTTCAATTGCCAATCCAGTTCAAATTGCGTTTGATGGAGATTTGGTCAATATAGAGGTGTAGTGCTTGAAAGTCTAAATGAGGATGTGACGTCGAACAAAGGAGTTGGTGTTTTACATGAAAATGAAGAGTGAATGATGGTAATGGGAGGGAAAATGTGGATATGACGTAGTTGCAAATAAAGAATCCCAAGCTGATACTAATTGAATAAAGCGATTTTTATTTACGGACGCGACAGATTCCTATAAACTTCTAGATAATAGTGGTGCCTTAGGAGATTTCCATAACATAAGCGACAATCATTTAGACCAACGGGGAGTGTACCCGACTCTTGTACTGCTATCTTGTTGCCCTTTTCATGCTGCACCAGTCAAAGTGTTCATGAAGATAAAGAACTCAAAATGGAGGGGATGTTGTTTATGCTAGATAGACTAGTTATGTCAGATGTAGAAATGCTTGATGCCCACTTGGAGTTGGCAGGTTTAACCCCTGTTGTAAAAATGGTAACTTGGAGTTACTAAACACATTTTTTGGACCATTTACATTCTCAAATTAAATGAGAACAGATTTCTGAGAATCTTTATCGGTCGAATGCCTCCTTAGATTCTCAATCTCTTCCTCTCTGCAGTAATGAACACCATCAAGTTGCTCAACAGGCTTCTGATATCGAAGATTTACTTCATGTTGTCTGGACATCATCATTGGTCATGCACAAGCAGTGGGCTGATGCCATGGACATATTTCATGAGAAGTTTGATTTGTTATGAAGCTTTATTAATGACCATGGTTAGTGGTCCTGTTAATACAGAGCAGTAGATGGCTTTCCGTTGTTCTTCATTTGACTGTTTCTGTTTGCTTATCTAGGTCTTGACTCTGCTCCTCAGGAGGAATTTTTGAGTCTTCTAGGTGGTGCTAGGACCAGTCTTGCAGTCCATCAGTTTCTTGTTAATTCTCTGGGTGAAGTGGTACGACTGGTTTTTGAAGCTCCAGTGTTGCTTTTGGACTTCGGTTCTTTTTGTTGGTTTTATAATCTTAGTCAGCTGGTTTGTTCAATGATAGGGTATGAAGCGTGTATCAATAGTCGGTTGTGGTGCTGGAAAAGAACTTCAGCTGGTTGTCCTCAATCATCTACATGTGCACGTTATTACCTTTGCATTTGGCCTTTCTCTCTGATAAATGATTGAGTTTAAGTATCACACAGAACAGTCATGGTAGGTTATGCTTTGCACATCTTGAGACACACCTTATCTTTCAGAGCATCATGATGTTAAACAGATAAAATAACTGGCAGGTGCTCAGATCATACTGAATTGAGCCAACATTGATCTCACCTGTGATGCTTAACCTTGGTTATGAGAGCTTCTGTTCGCACAATTTGTTAACGTACTTAGATGTGGGAATTCGTTAATTTATATTTTTTTTACCAACTATTTTTCCAATTAGAGCGCCATCTTTTAAGCTAATGACCATTTTTTGGCAGAGTAATGTTAAAGATGTTCAGTCCTAGTAAAATGAAAATGGTTTACTAAGTCACATGCAATATAGATCTGTATCAGGTGTCCGTGATCTACTTGCCTAAATACTTGGATTTTACCACGGACGAGTTTTGTATGCTAGTCTTTGTATCCATACTATTGTTCTGTTTTGGGAATGTGTTGGTATCCCTTTGGATCCAAAATTTCTCTTGAATTTCTTAGATCTTGACTTTAGGCTGTAGAGGCACTGTCTTGTCACGATAAACTTACTCATAAAAGGAACTGCAACTGTGAGTTTTTTTTTGCTTTTTGGTCATACAACTGTGTGTTTATGGAGAGTTTTTGCGCTCAATAACAACATGCAATGTCCATGAACGGTGAAGGAGATGCTGCAGGGATTCTGCCTCCTTCCAGAGGAAACGCCTGATGACCAGCGTTTTGGCCTCTTTGTTTTAGGTTATCTGAAGCGAGGATTCGTTCCCAAGTTGCTTCCCAATCAAAAAGAGAAACTCTAATCCGAACCTTCACTTTCCGGATGGCTTCTCATGGAAAATCCGTTCTAGCACCAACAATCTCCCTATTGAGCAGCTTGTGGTGAGACTTTACCAGAAAGATTGCATCTAGGGTAGTACCAGTCATGCCACGAGAGATTTCGATTGGTGTCTTCCACTGCTCTTGACGTTTATGACCTTCTCCAGCAGGAGTGCATCCCCTGGTAAAAGCAGCATTGGCGAGGCGAGCTTACATCTGTCACCTTCTACTTCTTCCAAGTGCAGGAATTCTTCAGAGGGCAAAATTCCTCTGCATTGCAGACATGAGGATGGCTGGATCAGACATGGCCTGCACATATATTGGTAACTAGACTTAGTGATCCATCCGAAGTGGTGATGAGGATTAAGCATAAGAATGATGTTCGCTGCTCGGCTAGAGAATGAGTGCATATGTTCAAATTTGATACCCAATCATCACAAATTGGAAAATAAATAAAAAATGCTGCACGGATTCGGTTTCGGACGATGATGACAAATGACGTGGTTAGAGTATTTCTATTTGACCGAATGTTTGGAGCTTGGGTGGTGATGGCAAATGGCTTGGTCAAGTTTGAGCATGGCCAGTTGTCTTGACATTTGAGCAAGCGTGAATGTTCGCTCTCGTGAGATGTTGATTTGAATTCATTAGCATATGTCTTTAATTCAAAAGTAAATGAGGATGAATTATCACATTCCTTTTTGACAAATTACATTCGCATCAATGTGATGTCCCATAAGCCCTCCGATGCTTCTGTACCAGCTCTGTTGGAACAGAGTGAAGCCACTTCATTCTACTGGGGGGTGTGCAACGAGATTACCAATGAATGTATGGACCCAAGTTAAATGATATCGTTTCTTAGACGATCCTAAGCACAATGCCATATATGACGTTATTTGTAAAATGACGTAAATTAAGGTATTTTTTGTTCTACAAAAAAAGAGTGATTTAGAAAATACCTTCTTAAAAATCATCACTTCATTGTTAGAAATAATTGATCAATGAAATATGTCTTAATTATTCAAACATTTTCATGCACAATGAGAACTTTTCGCGTTCATGTGTTTTTATAACCATTTAAGTGATTAATTTTTGAAAAATATATTTTCAAATCCTGTTCTTAAAGCGAAGGATTGTGGTTGGCAATTCAATACAGATCACTATTTTAGAATTGATCTTGGCTTTACTTTTTCGATCAGAAATCAAGAGTGATAGACGTGTATCCCACTCGCCGGTAGATAAAAGCGTAACGATTTGATCCATCACAAATTTTGTATGATCTCAACATACAAGCATGTTCTATATGCAGTCTGAAGATCATAACATGAATGGATTGACTACTCGATCCGTAACTTACAAATTTTCCTCTTCTTTTTTTTCAAATAAGTGATGACGCATGTCAGCGGACAAGATTGCATCATTTTTCTCTACAAAAGCATAACCCGCATAATCAAAGTTCTTGTTCACAACCAAAAAAAAAAAAATTGTAAAAAGCAATAGGATTTCGTAAGAGAAATGCCTAAACGCTTATTAAGCGACTATGCGAGGAATTTTTGCTTTTTACAAATGTTCTCTTTCATTTTTTCATATTCTTTTTCGTGTTTGTTGTGCTATTCTGTCAAGAGCTTTTTTCTTTTTTCTTTTTTTCAATTTGAGAATACTTGCGATTTTATTTCTAGATAATCTGTAGAGCAATTAGTCAAAAGGTCATATCAGGTATAAGCAATGCAAAAAAAAAAAAAATGAATGAAAATAAGATAGACGATGACGTATTTTTGCGACTGGCGAAGGAGGGGTTATCAGCGCATGTTTCCGATTCAGCTTCAAGTTCCGACGAACTGCTTTGGCTTCTTAGGTTCGGCTCCCGTTCGCGCGTTCTTCCATGACCTCCTAATGGGCAGCGGCGATTCGATTGTTTTCCGATTCGGTTCCGTGACGTTTTGACTCAAATTCTTCCGATTGGCGGGTGAAGATGGCGGGAGTGGAATCCAGCGAAGGATTCGAGGGACTCGAAGGTAATTGCATTGAGTCGAGAAAGCTCTCTCTCTCTCTCTTTTCTATTCAGCTTGTGAAGTGCTTGGAAGTCTTAAACGAGAACATGATGTCGAACTGAGGAGTTGGTGTTTTAGAGGAAAAACCAAGAGTGAACGAAGGTGATGCGAATGGAAATCTAGATTCTGTTCTAGTTTATGTGGTGGTGATTGGACTTGATATTAGGATTATATTAGGTTGTTCATGTGCACTGATATTTGTTTTGGCGGTATCTAGTTTTGTTTGGTCATAAGGAAAGTAAACTCATATTAACTCAGGATATTATCATCATTCTTAAAAAAGAAATGGATAGTTAACGTGGAGCAATTTCGAGGCAGTTTTCTTATAAATAATTTTAAACTTTCATGATGGAAGAACTTTCCTAACTATAATTTTAAATGCTTGAGTTGACTTTCGAGAGTCATCATAACTTGAACAACATGATGCATCATACTTCGAAGCCAATCTGTAGTTTTCATACTATCTTTAAGTAAAAGGCCTCTAAAAATCTTTTTAAGTTCATATGTTGAAAGTTGCCAGGCAAATTTGTTGCAAAATTTTAAACATTGTCGCATGATTCACACGTCACTTTTGGTCTTGATTGTTTAAGGCCTACCTAGTTTCAGAAAACGCCTTTAGTTTCCATTTTCATAGAAACTGTTTTTGATGTTTTTTTGACAAAATATTTGTTCATTGAAAATGATATATGTCATTAGGGATGAAAATTGTGAGAATATGCTCGGCTTACATCACATTAAAAAAACAGGCTTAGTTATTCCAAATCTCCATGTTTGCATGTGGAATGAAAATACTAAAAAGTCATCTTAAGTTTGTGATTTTGATTTTGATAATTTTCCTTTTATTCATCAAGTGCTTTTGGAGTGTTACCAAATACATTTTCTGGTCTATTTTAATTCTCAAATGAGGAGCAAGAATCTTTAATAGGGAATCGTTAGCTTCAACTAGCCAACATCTGATCAATCTCAAGCTCTTTCAAGTTTCTCGATTAAATTTAAGTGCTTAAGAACAGGATCACCCATCAAAATCTTCTTGATCATGTCATCACTCACCTTGACCTGGCATATGACAAAGACTTAAGCAAAGTCTCTAATACCAGTTAATGGATGTGAGAGCAAGGTGCTAGTAATATAAGAAAATTGTAATAGGTAACTTGAAACACACATATACCAGTACAAACAAGACACACACAAAAAATGATTGTTTTACACAACTAGTGTACATTATGAGTAGCAAGACTACAACTCACTATTATAGTTGAATTTCTCGCACCACTATCAAAACACTCGGAGCAAACTAGCTCATAGAAAGACACATTCTCTAAGGCTTTGTTCTTGTCTTGAAAAATCAATATTTGGAAAAGATCTTTTTCCTAATTTTGATCATTTACATTTCCTTGAAAAAGAGGTAACAGAAAATATTTTCATTAACAAAAATGTTTGACACGAATTGTTGTTAATAATGAAAATTACTTTTTTTATTGACTCATTTTTAAAAAATAAAGATGATTAAGTTTAGGAAAATATTTTCTAAATTATTAATTTTTTTTGCAAAAAAAACGGAGTCGTGCTCTTCATTTTACCCTCGGTTTCTCTCGCGAAGCCCAACTCTCTTTCTCTATTGTTCTGAAGTTCACTGGTTCCGTGGCTTACTCCTAAACTCCACGTAAAAAACTCCATAAATGGGCTGCGCCTTGACATGATCAGTAGTCTGACGGGCCGGAACCCGGGCCCGAAGGGCCACTTGATAAGCCCGACTTATGGCCCAATCCGGCCCGGCTCGGCCCGTAATCAAATTCTCTTCTCTTCCTCGTTGTCTCCGCCGACCCTCGCTCCGGCCGCCGTCGGCACGATCGTCAGGTTGACCTCCAGCTCCTCCGCTCCCCGTCGGTCGAGTTTCCGGCCTCCGGTCCGTGCTCTCCGTCGAAGGTGGCTCCGATTCGGGCGCGATTCGTCGAGCCGGTCGGGAACAGAGGAGCTCGTGATCGTGCGCGGCCTCGTGGAGGCGTAATCGGCTGTCGAACGAGGGACGTGGGGAAGGGCTTGAGGCAGAATGTCTTGGTCTTCAAGCTTTCTTCTAGGGTTTTCGAGCTCTACGCTCCACTAGCTCTCTGGACACCCCCTCGCTGCTTGCTCCAGCAGCTGGTGGGGCTGCGTTTTCGGCTGCTTCCGGAGCTTTTTCAGCTATGGAGACCGACGAAGGGTCGCGGCACGTGCTTCCCTTTCAGCTTCAGTTCGACAAACCGCTGGCTTCTCAGGTTCGGCTCCCGTTTCGGCCTTCTTTCCCGATTTGTTTCCGATTCGGTTTTGTGAGGTTTGTGCTCGATTTCTTGCGATTGGCAGGTGAAGATGGCGGAGTGGAATCCGGAGAAGGATTTGCTGGCGATGGTCACGGAGGACTCGAAGGTGGTGCTTCATCGCTTCAATTGGCGGAGGCTGTGGACAATCTCTCCTTGGTAATTGCTTCGGATCGAGAAAGTTCTCCTTTTTTTGTTTATTTAGTATGTTCGTTTCTTCGACAATGGCTTGGTGTGTGTGCCCTTTGAGTCATCGGCCTTGTTGTTGTTGTTGTTTATGAAATCACTTTACGTTTCACATTCCATTGTATGTCGTTATACTGGATTATCTTAACTATTCTAATGTACTCCAGGTAAATGTATAACATCATTATGCTGGCTTCCTGATGGCAAAGTTGTTGCCTTGGGACTAGAAGATGGTACAGTTTCACGTTGAAGTAAGTTTTCTATGTTATTACTTTAACATTACCCTCACAACTTCTCAACTAGGAATCTTCCTGCATCAATCCCTTATCATCACAATGTGTTCTTCTCTAATCTCTCTTCGGAAAGATTCTGAATTGCTCAAAAGCCGCATGATGCATTGCAAATGGAAGCTTGCTCAGCAAACATTTAGCTGCTAATAGAGATGGCAATCTGTGTTTATGGGTCCTATCTCCTGATGTCAAATTAACAGTGGACTGCTAGATAGGTCATTCTGACTCTCTGAGCATAGAAACTTAACAAATCTTGTTAGAACACTCTTTTCGAACATGCCCCCTTTGTTAAATAGAACAAGGACATGAGATTAATAACCCTTTGAACTAATTAAAGTGAATTTTTCATTCCAATCCAAACATGACCGACACAGCATGAATAACTTGCTAAAGTACATCAATATGCATATAATGTCATATAATTTTTAAAAAGAGTAGCTGTAAGCTTACAAAATCCTAGGTTTAGATGATATCTTGTATCTTATATATTCCCATTTAACTAATTAAAGTGAATGGTTCATTCCAATCCAAACATGACCAACACTTGTACAATACATGCAATATGCATATAATGTCATATAATTTTTAAAAAGAATAGCTGTAAGCTTACAAAGTCCTAGGTTTAGATGATATCTTGTATCTTATATATACCCATTTAACTAATTAAAGCAAATGGTTCATTCCAATCCAAACATGACCGAGACAGCATGAATAACTTGTCCAATATGTACAGTATGCATATCTTCATCAATGTCATATAATTTTTAAAAAGAATAGCTGTAAACTTAGAAAGTCCTTGGTTTAGATGATATCTTGCATCTTATATATACCCATTTAACTAATTAGATTGAATGGTTCATTCCTATCCAATGATGACTGAGACAGCATATAGAAGCAGTCATCCATGACATGCTCATTTTCATCAAATTAATAGTTTCTTTCTATTATTTAAAGTGACATATGTCCAGTTCAGTCATATTAGGAAGGTAATAGTTCGGGTGACTCCTAAATGATAGAATTTGCGTGTGCCTCAATTATGCTTGTGGGTGGAAAAGTTCGTAGATTACCAGTTATGTCATTAAGCCAGCTGTTTGGTCATGGGTACAATTGCTCAGAACTTGGCTGATGCTGCTGCCATAAAGTTTCTTTGCAATGCCTACCAATTTACTAATCATTATCCATTTCATGGATTATGTTTTGCTCTGAAGAGCTTATTTTTACATATGAATGTTATCTTACCAATCTAGCCGTCTTTATGGAACCATGGATATGCATTGTGCTGCTTTTTTATGCTATTGCTTGCAGCAGTTAATTGTACTGTGGTATATTTATTTCTAACTCAGTATAATTATTAAGCAGAATGGAAACTGTTAAGAAGATTGAAGTCCCATGTGGCAGTTCTGTGGTGTGTCTCAATTTGGAGGAGGATGCCCAAGTGAATAGAGTATGCATCTTTCAACTTAAAAAAATTCATCTGACTTCTGGATCTTGATTCTTAACAGACAATATTTTATTGTTCATAATGTTCTATCTAATGCTTTGTTTGCAGTTAAATAGTTATTTTAGTCTGGTTTACTAAGATATTTCTTTTCTCAAACTTGAATTATTCAACAGCTTTAATATGGGTTTATGGAAGGTTTTTTGAAAACTTATGTTTGGTGTCAGCTGTGAGTTGTTAATTTACTGATTGTTGACTTGACTCCTTAACTTTAATCTCTTGTTATATTTATCTTCTTCTTCTTCTTCTTCTTCCCCCCAATTGGATAGATAATAATCCATTTTTTAGTAGGACACTTCTGGCAACTCTCTGACATTTGAAGATCGCACTACTCATTTCTTCCCTCCAGCTTCAAGAGTTCCTTGCATGCCTGGCGTAGCACCTGGAAACTGGTTTAACTGATGATGGTCAAGATTCATTTGTAGAGCTCTCAAATTCTTCCAAGCAATGTTTGAATATGCTTTGCAGTGGAGATAAAGATGGGGCTTTGTGCTTTAGTATATTTGGTGTCTTTCCAATCAGAAATGTTGTAAGCCTTCTGTCTGTTCAGATCAAACATTTAGCTATATATTCTATTAGATTCAGTCAACGACTACTTCTTTCCTTTCTTGCTTCCATAGAGCAGTCTTTTTAATAAATGGATCTGATTGCAGAAATCAGTATTGCCTGAAAGTAATGGGCTGGTTAATTAAATAACTATACTAGGTGAAGTTATTCTTGTAAAGTTCTAGATTTCACTTCTGTTGGTCACTTCAGAGATGACACCTCCGACTTTGATATAGCACAATTATCCAAAGCTTTTGTTGTTTGCCCTGAGTGCTCCTTCTACCTATACTGCAGTTGAAGCACCTAAAAGTTTGGTGTTTTTCTGGGTTTGTCTGCTGTACAGACTTTCTGCTTTTGTTTTAGACTTTTGAGTTTCTGCTCTTTTTAGGGAGATTGAGAGAACCTATACGACCGTTGGTTGGGGAAAGTGTTCTGTGAGTTTGTATGCTTGTGTATAGGTAGTTCTCTGTGTGTGTGTGCAGCTACTAGAAGATTTAGAATTTTAGGAACTCTTCTGAACTTTCCTGCACGTTTGGGTTTGGTACTGTTTCAACGTGAAAACATGATGAACTTCTCTCTACAAACATTTGATTAGTCTAGAAACGTGTGCTGGAGAATTGTTCTAATCAGTATCATTTTAGTTCCTATCAGTTGTCTCTTTAGTTTCATGGAGCAAGTCCTTATAATTCCTTGTTGGGATTCTCCCAAATGGACTCCCTTGGGCCCATTGCGTATCACCAGATCTATAAGTGTGGAATATGGTTTCCCAATTGGGAGGTTTTTTCAGATCTATGTACAAGTTTGTGAATTGTCAATGATGATTTGATCACAATGTCTTGACTACAAGTAATTTTCACTTTAAGATGAGATATTTTAGATGGAAAATTGAACATGATTGGTAGGAAATCATTTGTTATGAAAATTGATGTAGCTCATTTAGTTCAATGTTGAGTTTCTGGGTTGTCCTTTTTCTTTTTTTCTTTTATCGAAAAGATGCCAGTGGCACGACTACTAAGTTTCTTGCTCCATAAAAGCTCCAATAACCCAAAGATAATTCGGTGCAAGCATAGGAAACTGTCCAAACCATTCTTGTCCACTGACTTCCTCCCTATTGAGCAGCTTGTAGCGAGACATTACTGGAAAGATTGCATCTATGCTATGCTAGAACCAGCCATGGCAAAGACTCGAGAGATTTTGATTGGTGTCTTCCACTGGTCTTGGTGTTAATGACCATCTTGTTCAGCAAGGGTGCATCTCTTGGTAAAAGCAGCATTGGCATGGCAAGCTTACATTCGTGGCTGTAAGAAGAACGGGCTGTGAACCCAGCAATCTCCACGCTCTTGCCGAGCCAAGGACGTGAAGTTTTGCAGTGTGCGAAATTCCTCTGCATTGCAGGTATGGGGAATGGGCAGATTAAACATGGCCTGCATATTTAATGGTAACAAGACTTAGTGATCCATTCAAAAGTGAACGGGAATTATCACATTGCTTTCTTCCAAATTACAATTTCAACAACTAGATCTATCACCACATTC
Organism: Eucalyptus victrix; assembly: GCA_016097545.1. Lineage (NCBI taxonomy): Eukaryota > Viridiplantae > Streptophyta > Magnoliopsida > Myrtales > Myrtaceae > Eucalyptus > Eucalyptus victrix. Next base: position 54,567,521 of record CM027839.1, on the reverse strand, counting down.
ACATCGATGTGATGTCCCACGAGTCCTCCCATTAGGTCACTTTGTTTTGTTGGGGTGTGCGATGAGATTACCATTGAACACATGGACCCAAATCAAACAATACCATTTCTTAGACAAATTTGAACACATCATATCATATATGACATTATTTATAGATTACATTGAGGCTTCTTTTGTTTTGCAAAAAGATGAATGTTGGAAAATACCTTCTTAAAAATGATCACTCGTATTGTTTGAAATAATCGACCAAAGAAATAGATCTCCATTATCCAGCACAATCTTTTTGCATTTGCTTATTTTCATAATTGTATGGGTGATTATTGTTTGAAAAATATTTTTCAAATCATTCACTTTCCATAAAGGATTTGGGCTGGCAATTCAATGCAGGTCACTTTTTCGAACTTGATCTCAGCTTTTTCTTTTCGATCGGAAATCGAGTGCGATAGACATGTATCCCACTCGCCGGTAGCACACAAGCGTACATGCAGGCTATGTGTAGTCTGAAGATCAAAACATGAATAGGCGGACCACTTGATCTAGGCTGAACTTATACATTTTCCTCTCTTTTTTTCTAATCAACCACGACGCACGTTAGCCTCCACGAGTGCATCATTTTTGTTTACGGCAACAAAACCCGTCTAATCAAAATTATCGTTCGCAACCCAAATTTTTTTTTGTTTAATGTAATAGGATTTCGTTAGGAAAATGCCTAAAAACTTATTAAGCGACTATGCCAAGAAAATTTACGATTTTTTCAATTGGCTTCTTTTCTCATTCATTTTTTTCATCTTCTTTCTTCTTCGTTTTTTGCGTTGTTGTGCTGTTCCGTTTTTTTTTTTTTTTTTTTATGTTCTTTTGTTCATTTTGTTCATTTTTGGGATTTTATTTCTGGATAATTTGTAAAGCAATTAACAAAAGTTCATATCAAGCATAAGCAATGCCAAAAAAGGAACTCCGTGATTACATAATACTGTAGCAATTTCAAAGAACAAACTATTGTGTACTTTCAAGGGATTACTGACCATCGATCCAACCAATTTTTGCCATATCAAGCATTACAAACTTTCTTCCACCAGAACAACGAAGATTATAACAAAGTTTGGTACTTTTCGAAACTAGTCAGTAAACAATCACATGCGTTTTAAAGAACTCACGACCCATTTGACCCAATAAAATGGAAGGTAAGGAATAGAGAAATTGAACGGAAAAATAAAATGAAATCGATAGGGGAGTAGTAGAGTCAAATGAGGGTTTTTTGTTTCGTATCTAGTTGTGACCGTGAAAGTTAACCTAAAAGAAAAAAATCAAAAGATAAGTTAACCTATTAATTAAGAAAATTCTTTACCGAAAAGAAAAAAATCAAAAGATTCATATTCCAATGTGAAACACGGTCTTAAAATAAGTAAAAGAGAGGGAAAAAGAAAAGGATATTTCAATTTTCAATTTTCAAAAACAAAAGAAAAAGAAAAAAGAAAAAGATCCGCCCCTACCCCCTTCCTCCAACTATCAGATCTCAGGTTCGGCTCCCTTTCGACCTTCTTTCTGCGACCTCCTAATGGGCGGTGGCAATTCGATTGTTTTCCGATTCGGTTTTGTGAGGTTGCTGCTCGATTTCCTCCGATTGGCAAGTGAGGATGACGGAGTGGAATTTGGAGGAGGATTTGTTCCCGACTGTTTAATGCCTGTAGTTTCCGTCTTCATAGAAACTGTTTTCGAATTTTTTTTTTTTTTTTGACAAAATGTTTGTTAAGTGAAAATGATAAATGTCATTAGGGATGAAAATTGTAAGAATATGCTTGGGTTATGTCACATTCCAAAAACAGCCTTAGTTATTCCAAATCTCCATGTTTGCATTTGGAATGGGAATACTAAAAAGTCATCTTCAATTTGTGAATTTGATTCTCATAATAGTTTTCCTTTTTATTCATCAGCTGCTTTCAGAGTGTTACCAATCGCATTTTCTGACCTGTTTTAATTCACAAATTGAAATCAGAACGGACTTTTGAGAATCTTTGTCAGCTGAATGCCTCCCTAGATTATCAATCTATTCCTGTCCATAGAAAAAATGAACTTCATCAAGTTGCCATCAAGCACGCGCTATTACATACGGGCATGTGTATGAAAACTGCACTGAGCACTCAACCAGGTAGGAGTGGATCAGCACCAGCTTATGGGGACAAGAAGGCCTTATCATACAGCAACCTTTAGCTGAGGTGAACTTTTAGACATCTTGAATCAATCCGGACGTCGCACGGGTCATACAAAGGTATCAAAAAGGAAGAGCGACCAAACAAAATCAACTCGCACCTCAAGGCCCAAGCTTCCGATTGTGATTTTTGCGAAATGTTGCAGCTGCTCCAGAAGTCTCCTCAACTGGTCAGAGAAGCAGCCGGAAAAAGCAGTTGGCTTGTCAAAATGCAATTTGGCCTCGGCCAATGAGGATCCGCCACTCAGTCTAAAGCCTATGAGGGAAAACCCACTGGTCAAACACGTTGAAAGCATATTCGGAGCCGATATATGGAGGGGCGAAGTATAAAACACATCAATCACCAACTCTTTTAGACATCTTGAATCAATCCGGACGTCGCACGGGTCATACAAGAGGCGCAATGTAAGATTAGGAACAGGGCACCCGCTCAGGATTCTCATAATCCCAACATAACATCATGAAGGCACAATTTTCTTGAGTGAAGGCAAGTCGATGATGATATATCATGAAAAACAACATCTAAATACGTGCGAGCTCACCAGCAATGCGCAATTGCACAAGAATTGAGGTACTACGTGATACCAGTGTCCAAAGACCAAGGAAGCCTCTTCCACTTTGCGCTCGGGTGCAAAGCAAAACCACCGTTCAAGCTCAATGGGGATGTACAAATCAGAAATAGTAGCAGCAAGATGGAACTGCTCTACCTTAGCAGCAGTACAGAGTCACAGTGCTCTGCTGATCGAAGGAACGACACCCTCTGAGGGGAAGGAGGGATCGATGTATGGAGTGGAGGTCGAAGCGAAACGCCATTGCCTGGACAACACGCTGAAAGGGCAAGAAGGAGAAGATGTGGTGGATTATGGCGTCAGGCAAGAGGGTGATGGAATCAACCTCCTCCGCCTCTGGTGGAGAGATTATGGTCGGCGTCTGGCGACGCCATCTCCCCGGCATGAATGGATTGGGCGCGGGACTTGGAGGGTTTATGAAGGTGTTAGTGGATTGAAATAGAAGTCAAATCAAATCACTGAGATCCACACAAATCCGCTTTCGAATATCTTTGTCATGAGATTTTGAACATTATAGCTTGGTCTTAGTAGCATCATTGTAATGAGATTTGGAGAGTTATTTTAATAAATGATTCCATATTATGGTAGCATGAGAAAATTATAACTTATTTTTAAGGCTATCTTTAAATTACCTTTCTATCAATTATTTAGTATATACTTTTTCTATTCATCTTATAGTAGCCAATAATGTTATTGAAATTCTTGGACCGAATTGTGAAGTCGAAAAATGCTTTAAATTGTCTTTGTATCATTGAGAAATTATTTATATGACATTTTTAAGTCAAAAATAGTTCTTACTACTGCCGGATAATACAATAAAAAATATCAAATTGATATTAAATGAAACATTTAACTCAAACTAATTCTCGTCTTACATAAAATAAAGTAATCTAATGTAACACATTTATTCCAAACTCATTTTCCTTTCATGAAAAATCTCAATCCCTCACCCAAATCTACCCTCCATGTAAGACTCAAACCGTTAAGAAATGATATATTTGGTTAGGGACACCATTTTTGAATTTTTAGTGAGATGAAAATTAATTAGGGTAAATGTTTTAGGCTACAAGTTTGGAAATTTTTGTAAGACAAATATTAATTTGGAATAAATGTGTCATGAGGTATCAATTTGGGATTTTTAATGGTATTAAATCAATTATTTAACGGATTATATGCCTCCTAATATGAAGCAAAAACCAATTAAAAAGGAAATTATACATGTTTTCCTAGATTGCAAAGGATAGTGTGTAATCACCATAATGTAAATCATTGTTCATTTGTAGAATATCAAAATTCAAATTAATTAGCATAGGTCGATTTGTAATATATTAGTGCAGATATATATATATATAGAGCATTTTGTTCATTTTGTTTATTTAATAGTTTCTTTAATACAAAAATTAAATATTTATGATTTGCTTTCTAAGAGACTTTAAAAATTCCAAATTAATTAGCATAGAAAATATGATTTTAAAGAAAAGGTTTTTCAAAAAGCCATTTTCCAAGTACTATGTTTCTAAAATGAAAATTAAGTAGAAAATATTTTCTAACGTTTAGTAAGAAAAATATTCTTCTCCAAATACTCTTTTCCAATTTTTTATTATTTTATTATTTTAAATCAATTATTAGTTATTTTTTATATTCTTTTTTTCTTCTTCCTTGACCGGTTGCCGGTCATGATGGCGATCGGTGACTTACCCATGGCCGATATAGGCAAGCTCGAGCCTTGCCACGAGGCTCTAGCTCACTAGATTCTAGCAAGGTTAAGCCTCACCTAATTTGGCAAAACCGATCTTGCCTGAGGCCAACGAGTTGGATGAGGCTCAAGCCTCACCCAAGGTTACTAGAGCCTTGCCAACCACTAGTGAGCTCAAGTGATGTTTGAGCCCCACCCAACTTGCCAGAGCTTGGAACTACCCTAGTGAGGCCCGAGCTAGCCTAAAACCTCAAGCAAGTTCCGGCATCATAGGATTAGGCAAGGCTTGAGCTTGCCCTTGGCCGATCATGTGGCCATCACCATGGCCAATGACCGACTGATGAAGAAGAATGAGAAAAAGAAACAAAATGGGAAAAAAAATAGAAAAGGAAAATAAAAAATAAATAAAAACTTGATTTTTAAAAAATATGTAAAAATTAAAAATTAAAATAAAAAGGAAAATATGATTTATTTACAGAAGTAAAGTGAAAGAAGATATGGAAAATGTGTTTCCTCACTTGAAAAATGGAAAATATTTTCCTCTATTTTAGAAGACTTTTTTCTATTGATGGAAAATGTCTTTTTCATCGTTCATTTTCCGTGAAACAAAGATAGAAAAATTCGGAAAACGTTTTCCTAAAAGTTACTTTTTGTGAAATAAATGGAAGTTCTAACAAATTTCCCATTTAGTGAATTTATGTTTCATATTGCATATGTGCATAATTTTAGATGAACTTGCGCATCAAAGAATTCATTCTATTTATCTAAAGTTGTCAATAGTCTCGACACACCTTATTCAATTTGCATTTCAAATAGATATGAATATGGCCTGTGAAGAAGCAAAAATTACAAATTGATATAAGTACTTTGCTTCTCATCCTTCTTGAATAATTGGCATGAATTAGATCGAGATATCTAATCTTCTTGTCTGCAATAATAAAGCAACAACAAATTTTTTCCTATGGGAAAACCATGCTATCTACCATAGTTACTAGATCAATCTCCACCATATGAGCAGCATACATGTAAACAAACGGATAATTCAGAAGTGAACTTAGAATCGCCTTGTGCTTTCTAGTGAATAAATTCCACAAAAATATCCTTTGATTGCGATCTTCAGCATTAGCCTCAACAAAACAGATCAATCTATTGCATGAACCCACAACACCATAATAGCCCATTGAGCTAATAAATGGAACTTCAATTTCCGACTGAGAAGCCGATGTAAGAGACTTTTGTGGATATAGAGAGCTCCTTTGATCACTAGAAAAGTACCAATCTGTAAGAAGAATATACCAATTCGTGCCACTCAAAGCCAAGTGCTTCAAGTGCAAGGCCATGAAGTCAAGATCTTCAATTGTGCAAAGCCACAATTTGGAGACACATTTGAATCTCATGAGAGGCTTCACCGGTAATCTCTTAGAATTTCGAGCACTATCTCATGAGGGAGGTTGTTCTCCAGCCTCATCATCCTTGGAGCTAGGTGAATCAAGGCAAAAAGCTCTAAACAAAGGTTGATTTTGATCGGATGAAGAGTAATTTTTGTGAGATCTAAATGTTCTAATCTCCGGGAAAAGGATTAAACATTGCTCACCATACTTAATCTTTGTGTTGTGGTTCAATTTTGTAACCCTAGACTTCTTATATATTGGTCTTTAAAGGGAAACAAATCTCAAAGTCTGAAGAGAGGGAAAGAAGGGAAAGAAATCTCAATATCAGGGGAGAATTTAGTTGTGTTAGATATAGCGGAAGCAGATCTATTCATCCATCTATGTCTCATGGTTGTCTCAGGCCAGCTCGAAGGCCACACGGAGGGACCCTCGAGAGCCATTTTCGAGTGATCACACTGGTGATTTGCACGGTTTTCAACCATGAGGGGTGGTGATCTAATTGGCCCAAGGACCCCCAACGGCCTCTATTGTACTAATCTATCTACAAATTGCCTAAGTAAGGGGACATTATAGGAAGTTCGGGATAAGAACACTATGAGTGCTTGAATTTTCGTACAGCACTTACTTGAATATTGAAAATCTTAAAATCGATTACTTGAGTATCATTAGCAATTTATCTCATTGGAAAATCCAATGTGACATTAATTAGGAATAAATCATATGATGTGGCTTGCTAGTGAGATGAAGTCAGCAATTGAGAGAGCAAACGATGTTGTTTAGACATCTAATTGAAGAATCCTAACCTAGTTTAAAGAAATTGGGGAATGATTCATCTTTTCTTCTTGACCCTTACCAAGCCCTAATACTTCATAGTGGGCCAAAACACTTTATCAATATAGGAGTAACGGCTCACCGTTATATAAAACAAACCAAGATAAAAGTCAACCTTTTTACTACTGGGGCTATGAAGTCTTAACAAAGATTCGTTGGGTACCAAGCCCTGATTTCTCCCTCCACGCCGTCGCTATTTCGCATGCCTTTAGTCTCTATCGAGTCAGAAAGATGACATTGAGTGAGTGAGTGAGTGAGTGAGTAACGTAAGACAGGAGGCGCGCAAGAGGAAGCTTTTTCTTTCTATGGGTTCTACGACTTCATAGAGGAAACTTTTGGGGAGACAGAAATTTTATCGTTTGACAAAGCATTTAGAGAGAGACATTGCCGTTTAAGTAGAGGAAGTATTTAGAGAGAAGGTGAGAGGTACATACATTTTTCAAACTCGCCATTTTGGACAAAACGTTGGACTTAGAAAACACGTTTGAATATAAAATTAAATAAAAAAGTCACCTATAACGAATTGTCGAAATAATCACTCAAATGAATGATTTTACACTAATGTGGTACTCAAGTGAGGAAAAAAAAAATTATATCAATCAAGTGAATGCCACATGACTGTTATGGCAATATTAGGGTTCTTATTCCTAAGAAGTTCATATGGAATTTCATAGAATATGGTTGCTAGTACATATATAGTAAAAAGATACAACAAGCATATCGGCGTTTTCTCCAATAAGCTTTCATTACCCTTTATCCGTTGATTAAATTGACTTTTTACACATTTGTTTAAAAAAATGTACCACGCACCAAATAGCCAAAGGGCGCAATGACCCCCACTGACTGGGGGTGTCAAAAATGCCCAAACCAACTAGACTCGAACCGAATATTTTGGGTATTTTCAAGTCGAGATTTTTGCCGATTCTTGTAATATCTCAAAACATTGGGCCTCATGGAGGTTCCATGTGGGTAAAAAAAAAATGCTTTTGGATTTTCACTTGCATGAACGTGATCATCGTCATTCGAGCAAATGAGGATAGTCACATTCCTTATTCCAAATTACATTTTCAATAATTAATTCACCCCATTCGCACCAATGCGATGTCTCATGAGTCTGGCGAGCCGGGACCCTTCAGCCTCCATGGGCCCGAAAGGGCGGTTCTCGGGCGTTGTTTGACAAGGCTGTATAGTCTTAAAGTCCAGCCCAGCCCGGCCCGACCCGGCCCCGTTGGACCTCCTTCCTCCCTTTACTTTTCCATTCTTCGTCTCACTCTTCAACTGCCTCCGTCATCACTTCCGTACACTACGTTTCCGAGCTGCTTGCGGGGCTTTTAGCAATGGAGACCGACAAAGCAGGGTCGCCGGCGCGTGCTTCCGTTTCAGCTTCAGTTCCGACAAACTGTTCTGGCTTCTCAGGTTCGGCTCTCGTTCGAGCGTTCTTTTTGCGACCTCCTAATGGGCGGGTCGATTCGATTGTTTTCCGACTCGGTTTGATGAGGCTTTGGCTCAATTTCTTCCGATTGGCAGGTGAGGATGGCGGAGTGAATCCGGAGAAGGATTTTGATGGCCATGGTCACGGATGACATGAAGGTGTGGGTGCTTCGTCGCTTCAATCGACAGAGGCGGTGGACAATCCGTCCTGGGTAATGCTTCGAGTCTAGAAAGTTCATTTCTTCAATGATGTCTTGGTGTGCCCCTCGAGTCACTGGCGTTATCTCGTTCTACTTCTTTAGCTTTTCCTAAATGTGCTGCGCTTCCTTTTTTGCCACAAGAACAACTGTAAGTGGCAATCTAGCTTGCATTGCGTTTGATAGAGAATTGGACGAAAATAGAGGTATAAATTACTTGGAAGTCTGAATGAGAATGTGGCGTCGAACCAAGGAGTTGGTCTTTTACACAGAAACGAAGAGTGAATGATGGTGATGCGAGTGGAAATCTAGACATGACTTAGTCACGAGTAAAGAAGGGATTCTTTTATAGGCACAATAGATTCTTTTCTACTTCTCGACCAGGTTGTGACCTTGGGAGATTTTTTCCATAGCCTAGATCTGCACTGACCACAGGCGTACCATACTCTTGTATGGCCATCTTGTTCCCCTTCATACACCAATTAAAGTGTCCATGAAAATAATTAACATGAATTGGGGGGATGCCATTTATGCTAGATAGACTAGCTATGTTGGATGCAGAAATGCTTGATGCCCACTTGGAGTTCGCAGGTTTAGCCCCAGCAGAATGCCATCTAAATGTCAAGAGGCATCTAAAAAGATCTTAAATTTCTGATGGTGATTCTCTCAATGTAATTTTCTGCCGACTCCTCTTCTTTTACTGATTGAGCATTCTTTTACTGACTTGCGTGTGCCCTACAAGGAGGGATTTAGTGGATATTGAAATATAGACCATGGGCAGAAAGTTTCTCACATTTTGTAGTACTTGAAGTTTTATTTATCTTCTTCTAATTACAGAAGGGTGTTCTATCACTTCATTTTGATTAATCAAGCTCGCTGGTAAAAGTTTAACTTTTGAATAGGATATATCTCAAGCTGTGCTGCATACTTGTATGACAATCTGGTTGAGAGGGACAGAGGCAAGAATTGGGGAAAGCAAAGAGATTAGGAGGGTAAGGGGAGCTGCGTCCTAGTATGTTAAGTTCCTACATGACTTAATCTTTTCGTAATTCAAATTAGTAAGAGCTTAGGATTAGATGCCCAGCCTTGGTAGATCTTGTTGTCTATTGTCACTGGAAAACTTTAGAGAGGAGATTTTTTTCCCAGGAACATCTGAATGCTTCACTCGTCATATTGTCTTCTAGATATGGAGAATGTTTTTAGTGCACCATAGTACTTGAGCCAATCCTTTAATGGTTTCTGTTAAGACTAAGTTGTAAATACTAGTACACTTGTAATCCTCGCCTGGAGTAAGCTTTCGTGCATCCAATCCACCTTGAGGTTCCATTGTTGAAAAACAAAATTTTTTGATTTAGTTATTGGATTGGAGCCCGCCAACAAGATATATATTCCCTCACTTTAGATGACCTACTAGCCCAAAGAAATCCTCTATCACATTACCAATATCCCTCTCAGTTATTTTGTATAGTTATGACATTTTGCCTCACTTCACAAATTTTGATTAACATTTGTTGGATAATGTGTGAGCTCTATCCTTCCTCTTCTTGTGTTAATTTTACTGGGAACAGATTATTCATTCTCTGTTCTTTTTCGTTTATAATGAAGTCACTTCATTTGCACATTTCAATGTGTGTCATCAATACTGGCTCTTCTTGATCATTCTAATTTACTCCAGGCAAATGTATGACATCTTTATGCTGGCGTCCTGATGGCAAGGTTGCTGTTTTATGACTTGGAGATGGTACGATTTTACTGCATGATGTTGAAGTAAGTTATCTATGTCGTTACTTGAATGTTACCCTCATTACTTCTCAACTAGAAATTCCTCCTGCAATAGTCCTTTATCATCAGAACATGTTCTTCTCTAATCTTTTGTGGGAAAGATTCTGAATTGCTCAGAATCTGCATGATGCAATGCAAACAGCAAACTTGCTCAGCGAACATTCAGATGCTATTAGAGATGACAATCCATTTTTATTGGTCATGTTTGTCAATGTCAAGTTAACAATGGATTGCCAGGTACATCAATCTGAGCAGGACAAGATTAACAAAAAAAAAAAAAAAAATTATTTGAAAACTCTATTTGAACATGACCCTTTTGTTAAATAGGTCAACAAATTACAAGAGATGAATCCTGTTAACTAATTAGATTGAATTGAAATTGTCATTCCAATCCTAACATAAAAGACACAGCATATGTACAGTATGCCTTTTGTCATCAATCTCAAATAAGTTTGAAGAGAAACTAGTCATAAGCTTACAAAATCCTAGGTTTACATGAAATGTTATATTTATATGGTGTGATCAATTTGTAATTTGTAACCACTATGGAAACAAAATTCTTGTATGATTATTATTAGAGAACTTAATGAACTAAATATAGACAGATCATGATAGGTCAGGTTGTTAATCAAGTTGACACTATTGTTTAGTTGGATAGATTACATGAGTCAATTTCTGTTTCGCGGTCTGAACTTTGAATTCGGGACAATATTTGTTTATTAATTGTGTTAACTATTAGTAGGTAGCCACAATTTTGATATGACACGATAACCACTTAGGGTCACCTTTAGTCATCACATGGAAATCTGAGTCATGAATCGAAAAATTAAATGTATGGATTGTGGATCGTGAATTTCATTGAATAGAATCATAAAATCTAATATAACGTTTGAGATTGGTATTCCATGACAGATGTAGTTTAATTGTAAAGTATGGTGTTATTTTTATTGTTAGGTAATAACTAATGATGAAGATACTTCAAAGTCAATTAATGTTATTATTTCCAGACATGAGATATTGCTACATTTTATTTTTCTTTTGTCAAATAAGTATCCATTTGACTATAAGGACACAAAGATCGTGTACATAGGGTTGTTATTGGATTTCCATTCATAGAATTTAGTATGAGACAATCAGGATTAGCAAGGATTTGACTATTAGTAGGTATTGTAATTGGATTCCCATTCGTAGAATTTAGTATAAGACAATCAAACCATTTACTGAGCTTAATGCAGCCAACAAGTCATGCAAGGTGACTCCCAAGTTTTTGGTGAAGATTGACTTTGAAACTCAAACAAGGATCAGGATTCTTCTTGAAGTTTAATCATTTAATTCATCAACTAGGATTTGAGTATTATTAGGCTTTTGCGGAGTTTCCTTCTTCATTTTAAATTTGAGTAGTAGGATCTTTTGTATACTCCAACAGTGTTTCTTGTTTAGAGATTTCCTATTTCAGCTAGGAGTAGAACTTTTAGAGAGTATACAAAGATAGTTTAATTTTTACTTTTCAACGGAGTTGATAATTTATTGAACTTGGCAAGTGTTTGCTTTGCAGAATGTGTGATGCAATTTCTCTTTAATGTCTTGCTTAATACGGTGGGACTCATTGTTCTACATCAAAGCCATTAAATGTTTTTGACGCTACATTGTTTGATGCATGAAGTAAATTATGAATCAAGGAAATTGATTGACTCATATCTAATCAGTGAAATCAGCAGTGAATTACTTTAATCACATATCATATAGAATTTATATACTATTCCATAGATTTATATACTTTAGGACTTGAATCTTATTGATATGCTTAATTGCATTCTTGTGTAGTGCAAAAAAATTTCACCTTGATGCTAATGTCGTCATTAATGATTTGAACTAATTCAATTGTCAATGACAAATTAAAGCATAATATTTACTGGGGTCCAGCTCGTTGGAAGAATCTATGGTCTAAGTGGATGGTGTCATGTAGAAGCATTCATCTGTGACATGCTCATTTTCATCAAAATTAATAGCTTCTTTCATTTTTTTGTAAAATATGTTCAGTTCAGTCAAATTAGGAAGATAATTATTTAGGTGACTCTTAAATGCTATAATTAGTATGTGCTTCAATTATGCTTGTGGGTGGAAAAGTTTGTAAGTAATTGGTTATGTTTCTATTAAGCTATAGCTGCTTGGTCATGCATAGAATGGCAGAGAACGTGGCTGAACTTGCTGCAATTCTGTTTCTTTGGGGTTTCTACCAGTTTATTACTAATCATCCACTTCATGGATTGCATTTTGCTGAGAAGAGAGTTTGTTTGTACATATATGAATGCTATCTTACCAAAATAGCTGTCTTTGTGGAACAATGGATATGCGGTGCGCTGCTTTTGATTTGCTAGTGCTTGCAGCAGTTATGCACACTGTGGTATAATCATTTCTAGCATGGTATAAATAATAAGCAAAATAAAAAAACTATTAAGAAGCTTGAAGTCCCATATGGTGGCTGTGGTGTATCTCAACTGCCTAGGGGGATGCCCAAGTTAATAGAGTGTGGCATCTTTCAACTTAAAAGTTGATACAACTTTGTGATCTTTATTACCAATAACAGATATCTTAATGGCTCACACCTTTCGTAATGCTTTGTTTGCAATTAAGTAGTTATTTTAGTCCGGTTTTTCTTAAATACTTGTTTTTTTCAAACTTTGAATCTTATTTCACAGTCCAACAGCTTTAGTATGGGTTTTATGGAAGATTTTTTGAAAGCTTATGTTTGGTGTCGTCTATAACTAGTTGATTTGTTTGCCTCCTTAGCTTTAATCTCTTTTATTTTTTCATCTTTTTTATGTTCCAACTGGAAAATAATTATTCATTTGTTTATAGAACGCCTATGGTAGCTCTTGGGCATTTGAAGATCGCACTACTCAATTCTTCCCTGCAGGTCCAAGAGTTCCTCGAATGCCCGGACTAGTACCTGGAGATGCTGGTTTAACTGATGATGTTCAACATTCATTTGTAGAGCTCTCAAATTCTTCAAAGCAATTTTGCATATCTTTGCAGTGGAGATAAAGATAGGGTTTTGTGCTTTTGTATATTTGGTGTCTTTCCAATCAGAAATATTGTAAGCGTCCTATTAGGTCAAATCAAATATTTAGCTGTATGGTCTATCGAATTCAGTCAATGAGTCCTTTCTTTGTTCTTGCTTCTCATACAATAGTTTTTCTTAATAGGGGAATTTGATGGTAGACTGATAGCAGATCAGTATTGCCTAGAAAGTAATGGGCTGGTTAAGTAAACAACTATCCTTGGCGAGGTTATGCTTGTAAAGGTTCTAGATGTTTATGCCATTTCTTAGGTTAGATTTCACTAATGTTGCCTCCAACTTCGATATTGAACAATTATCTAAAGCTTTTTGTTGTTAGGCCTGAGGTTGGCCTGCCTTGCATACTTTCTACTCCTCTCCAGACAATTGGGTTTCTTCTCTATTTTAGGAAGATTGAGAGAGCCTATGAAGATCTTCCCATTTCTAGCAAGTTTAACCAAGCATGGTCTAGACTTCATAAGAAAATTTATTCAAAGGGCCAAGATGTTTGTCAGACTTTTGCACAATATGATGTTGTAAAAATGAGTGAAAAAATGTTCATCGCAAATACAAACTTAAAGCAACATTTACAAAACTAATTATGAATAATCGATACGATAAAGTTAAAAACATAAAGGCATGGCATTGCCTTTTTGTTACCAAACAATATTGTGTCGAATTCGAGGTCAACTTGATTACTTCAAACTGATGATGGACAAAGTATATCTCAATAGGCCGAGTATGTTAGTATCGCAACAGTTAACATGGTAAATATACCTAATACCCTATTACCAGAGTGGTAAACATGCATAGGCTAATATGTACATTCATATTTGATGCCTCTCAGGTTAGATGCATTTTTGGCGGAGTACTCTTACTTATGAGCTACAGCTAATTAGCTTTAGACAATAATGCAGTTAAGCTTTTGAATTAATGTGATAATTTAGCACTTATAAAGTGTTGTAAATCAATACTATAAAAGGAAGTGCTCAAGAAATGCACGAGCACTCACAAGCACTCTTTTTTTTTAACATTCCACAATTTCAAGTGTCAGCGGTTTAATTTGAATTGTTGGTTTATAAATAGCATTGGTAATTCTTTTAGTTGGCATTGTCACACAAGTGGATATCATAATAAAGCTTCTTTCTATTAAACATACAAATTGCTTCACATCTTGCACCAACCAAATTGAATAACAATATTCATATGCTTAGATACATTTTGAGTGATTAGTAAAACCTATTTAACATTTTGGATGAGAATAATATGCCTAGGTATATTTTGGGTGGTAAGTAAAACCTATTTTACATTTTCATTAACATAGCTATCCCTCATTATTTAAGAGGAACCGCTTATATCTCTTATTTTTCTTTTTCTTTTTCTTTAAAGCCCACTTTTTGACCAAGTCAAGAAGAAGGGCAAAATATTAGGGCAATCACTTAAACCAAGAAAAAACATTTGCCTTTATTAATTTGGCTTTTGGTTAATTAAGAAATTGTGAAAGAAATAAATAAATTTGACTAAATGAAATCAATGATTTGACATCCAAGAGTTCTTCTAATGCCTCGACTAGTACTTGGAGATGCTAGTTTAATTGACGTTGGTCAAGATTCATGTGTAGAGCTCTCAAATTTTTTCAAAGAAAATGTTTCGATGTCCTTTGTAGTGGAGATAAAGATGAGCTAGAGTTGATTAGCTTTAGAGAACAATGTAGTTAAGCTCTTGAATTTAAAGTGATAATTTAGCACTTATTAAATATTGTAGATTAATACTATAAAAAATGGTGATGGTGAAATTCACAAGCACTCTTTTTTCTTTTTTCACACTCCAAATTCCTTTTTTTTAATCAATTATGTTCTCATTTTATTTCTTGTAAATAATATAGAGGAACAACTCAAATGAGTTTCAAAACAAAGAACATCTAAAAGAGATTGTGGGGGGCTTGAAGCCCAATTCCAAAATAGATACTGGCGTAGTAGCTTTAACAATCCAATCTGTGGTTTTATTTAGGTCTCTCGGTCCATCGGTCAAGCATAAAAGAGGCGGTGAAGATAGCACGGCCCGGCCTTCTTTAACAATATCGTTGACTTCCCAGGGGGCAGGATCTATCCCCGGAAGCATCTGAACTGCCGTGAGGCAGTCAAATTCTATAGCAGATACGCGTGCCCCTCTTTCTTTTTCCCACTTCGCAGCAAACTCCAGAGCCTCACAAATTGCCAGGGTTTCCGCGTGGAAAGCTGATTGGAGTTTCACCGCTCGAGCGAAGCCACCAAGCAGTACACCGCGGGCGTCCCTGCATACTCCAGCCGCAGATCCGTCGTTTGTTGCAGCTTTGAAAGCTCCGTCAACGTTTATCTTCACCCATCCCAGATCCGGCGGTTTCCATTTCACAGGCATGTCTTTTGCCGTGCTGGTGTGTCGCTTCTGCAGTGGGATCTGATCTTTGAAGTTTTCTTCATCGCAAGCATATCGGCTACAACTCCATGCGGATCTGGCGTTTTTGCTCGAAATACAGCGTCATTCCTCTCTTTCCAGATGAACCAGAGAGCTTCACTCACTATTTCGGGTTCGGGGGCTTGAGGAAGGTTGCTTTCATACTTCATAAACCACCAATCCATGCTTGTTAGTTCTGTACTTCGTATTTGTACCTGTAGTCGTTGATCCGACCATATTCCTTTTGTCCAGTGGCAGAGCAGGAACAAGTGCTCTGCTGTTTCTGGAGTCACTTTACATAGGGAGCACATCGGCTTAGGTAAGACTCTCCTCTTGGCTAAATTTTCTCTGGTGGGTAGGGCATTTTGACAAAGGTTCACATGAACACCCTGATTTTGGGGAGGGTTCGTAAATTCTAGATTTTGCTCCATAATGCTTTAGGTTTTTGGTATGAGGATAACACTCCACAGTTTCAATTAGTGACATTTTAGTATGGATTGTTGGTAT
Organism: Eucalyptus victrix; assembly: GCA_016097545.1. Lineage (NCBI taxonomy): Eukaryota > Viridiplantae > Streptophyta > Magnoliopsida > Myrtales > Myrtaceae > Eucalyptus > Eucalyptus victrix. Next base: position 54,551,420 of record CM027839.1, on the reverse strand, counting down.
ATAAATAGTATTGATAATTCTTTTAGCTTGCATTGTTACACTTGGATATTAGGATAAGCTTCTTTCTATTGTAAAATGAAGTAATTATAAAATTGATCACCCCTAATTTACGATACCATATTAGCAATTCTCTTTTATTTTTGGTTTTATTTTTTTTTTCATCATTGCTGTGTATGAAAACTTGCTCATGTGTTATCCTGTTCCTAGGTAGGATTGCCTTGGATTCTCCTGTGCATTGAAACTTCCACCACATAAAGGCAATGCTTGAATTATTGATGCGTGCCAACTAGTTGGATTAGATAAATCAAACCAATAAAGAAAAGCAAAAGCAAAAAGGCATTTAGATTTATTTATGAGATTTGAAGGAGAAATTAAGGTTTGACCCAAAAAAAAAATAAGGGAAAATTATGGTAGAATGAGAACCAAAAAGACATTCTTCTCATGGTGCTCGGGTACAAAATAAATAAATATATATATATATATATATATAGCAATTTGATAATATTTATGATCATTGACACACGTAAACAACATAGTTTTTTTAGGATACGTGATTGTTATAATAAAATATTTCAGTATTATAATGAAGTTTATCGGTTTGATAGTATGATATTTACAAGGCTCAAAGTGAGAAGGGTAAATTCCATATGGGATTATAACCAAAAAAATTCCAAAGTGGGATCAAGAGCTGAAATATAATTAACAAAAATACCTTCTCTTATGGAAAATAAATGAACAAAAGAAAAGGATAGTTCAATGGTGCAAGTAGTGGAGTGGACTAAGCAGGGGACTCTTCACTGTCCTGACGCTTTGATAATTTTATCTGTTCCAAGCACTTGCTTGGAAAATATTGGAACAGACGAATCTCCATCTCTCTCTCTCTCCCCCAAACAAACCACCACCCCACACCCCCCCCCCCCAACCCCCCCCCAAAAAAAAAAACTAAAGAAAACACTTTTCATCTTCTTCCGCAAATCCATGTCACGGTCTCATCATAAGTATCTCTACACTTTTCATATTCCGAACAAATCCACGGCTTTATGTGTATTGATTTTTTAACAGACCACAATAGAAGAGGCAAGAATGCATTTCTTTTTTTTTAGAGGGGCATTCTGGTTTTTTAACTCCATTAGGGCTTGAAAACTGAACTCAATGGCAGAGTCAGAGGCCGAAATGCATCGTTGCATTAAGAAGAGGAAAACTAATGCGAGTGGAAATGCAGAGGATGTTGATACTGGTGCATCTGGTTCGATGACTATGCTTACAGAAACTAATTTCGTTGGATCTAGTTCGTCTCCGACAGAAATTAACAATAACGCATCTAGTTCTTTGATGGTGTCGACTGGAAACTACTACGAGGTGTTCTTGAGTTTCAGAGGCCCAGATACTCGACATGGCTTCGCTGATCACCTCTACCATGGGCTCTTGAGAGCCGGAATTCACACTTTCAGAGACGATGACGAGCTTTGCCAAGGCAAGGACATCAGGCCAGAGCTCATGGCAGCCATCATGAATAGTAAGATCTTGATCCCCATTTTCTCTATCAATTATGGTACAAGCAGTTGGTGCCTTGATGAACTGGTTCAAATAATGGAGTGCAAGAATAATAACGGGCAGATAGTGGTGCCCATATTCTACAAAGTGAAACCAACTGAAGTGCGATATCAAACTGGGAGGTTTGGAGAGGCATTTCTTGAGTGTGAGAGTCGTTGGCGTGAGAGGTCTTCTTTTGACCCAACGACTTTGGACAAATGGAAGCAAGCACTCCTTGAAGTCAGCAACTTGAAAGGATGCGAATCCGATGGGTAAAATTTCTCACCAAGGCACTCTCTACTTTCTTTTAATATGTGCGGGTGTTTACTAGTTGTTTTGATTCTCACCCACTTCATTTTCGTTCTATATATATAAACAGAAAGATCATGTTGGCAGTAAGATTCTGCAAAGCATGAGTTCGATAAATTATTCTTTTTTAGTGTTTCGCTTTAATGATATTGACAAATCTACTTATCGATTTTATTTGTATGTTTCCATTCACTTGAATGATAAGATTTTTTGATTGAGTTTTTACTCTTATATCCAAAGATATTGTAACATTGCGCCATTTTTTTATTTTTTATTTTTTTATGTTTACAGTGTATGCCTTAGTCATGGTCACAAACTTTTCTAATTACATATTTATTTGAGATTAATGGTACAACTTATTGGTGATTTTTATTTAGAGCTCGTAACATCATATACCATGTATAGTGATTGTCAAAGCCATAATTCTTTATCTTCCCAAGTTACTTTTATTAAATCATTAATATCGTTGACTAGTTGCTATTAAAATTATTTTACAAAGAAAGGTTTCATTAGTTATATATGATGATGGAAAATATTTAAAAAAAAAAAGGGCAAAAAGGGATTATTTTTATTATATATTTGTTTGAATAATTTTTAATGCATTTCCTATCTTCAGCAAGTAATTTCTATCTCATACACCTAAATATATTGAATCAATGTTCTTATTTTGCGAAAAAAACTATTCTTCTAGTTAGATCAATTAAAATCAAAGAACATAGTTACTCAAAAGGAAAATAAAGTACAAGAACTTATCATCCCTAGAGACAATGAAAATTGATAAGAACACCAATCTATAATGATAACACAATTACAAACTTGCAATCGTGTAGAATTGCGCAAACAAGGAGAAATCCCCTCAATTGCATTCAAGTTGTCCACAATATCACAATCTGGACAACTTTTTGGATTGTTATTATAGGAGTTGAAATCGTCTCGCACCAGAAGTTATGACTTGTTTATTGATTAATTGCTGACTCTCATATTGGGTTGGCTTATTGCATTTTTTATTATTCAAAGGCTCTAGAAAGTTTTCAAAGTTACGTCCATGTCATCCCTAATATCTTTAACAAACAACAAGTCTAAAAATTGGTTCAAATCCATAACATCTACAATATTCAAGGTTCATAAGTGATGTGCTCAAGTTTCTTCTAATTTTATAAATTATGTCGGAGTAATACTGGAAGGGGGCATGCCTTGTGAAACAACCACAAGCATTTCTCAAACTTTATTCTTAGCGTATATGGAGGTATGACAAAAACGATTCTTAATTTTTTTTTTTTTAATTTATCCCATATTCATTTTATTAGTACGTTCTCAATAGATAAACAATATAAAATTATTGTTGCCACATATTTTAACTCGTCACATTTGACAGGTCTGAAGTAGAGTTGGTGAAATCGGTTGTTCGAAAAGTGTTGAATGAACTTAAGAAAAAGTTTGAGTTGATTATTTCTGAGAATTTGGTTGGAATTGATAGTCATGTGGAGAACATTATGGAACTTCTGGATGATAAATCTCATCCCCTCCTATTTGTTGGCATCCATGGAATGGGAGGCATTGGTAAAACTACTCTTGCTAAAACCATTTACAACATGCTATCGAATCAATTTGAGCATCGTAGCTTCATTGCTGATATAAGGGAATCATGGAAGCGTGGTGCTCATGAGTTACAAAATCAATTAATCTTTGATATATCGAATCAAAAAAATGAAGTTCATAATAAGGATGAAGGGATTAATTTCATCTCCCTCATGTTTAAAGATAAAAAGGTCCTTCTTCTTCTTGATGATGTGGATAAGGTCGATCAAGTGAAGTGTTTGGCCGGTAATCATGATTGGTTTTCTTTGGGAAGTAGGATCATTATTACCACCAGAAACAAGAGAATTCTTGAAGTAGTTGGGGTGGACCACAACTATGACCTTACGGAATTGGATCACCATCAATCTTTGATTCTGTTTAGTAAACATGCGTTTCGAAGGGACTTTCCACCAAGTGAATTTGAGGACCTTACTCATGAAGTTGTATCCACCACTGGAGGACTTCCCTTGTCCCTTGAGGTTTTAGGTTCATCATTGTGCGGAAAAGAGTCGAAAGAATGGAGAGAGATGATAAAAAAGTTAAGAAGGGTCCCTCGTATAGAAGTGCAAGAAAAGTTAAGGATAAGTTACGATGCATTCGAATATGAACAAAAAAAAAAATATTTTTGGATATCGCTTGCTTTCTCATTGGCATTGACGAGACAATCGCATTCTACATGTGGGACGCTTGTGACTTTTTTCCAATAGAGAATATTGAAGTATTGAGATTTATGTCATTAATAAAAATTGGAGATGATCATGAGCTCCGAATGCATGACCAATTAAGAGATCTTGGTAGGGCAATTGTTCGTGAGGAAAACCAGGAACGGCCTGGGCACCGTAGCAGGTTATGGGACTCTGAGGAAGCGCTGAATGTGCTAAAGAGAAATAAGGTAACTGTTTCTCTTCTTTTGTTCCCTTAGTCCATGTTCTCTTGTTAGAGTAGTGTTGGTCCTCAACTCAGTGTTTGCTCTAGCGAACATAGAACCTTCTAATATTAGTATCCTTCATTCATTTCATTGACATGATTAGAAAGTAGAGGAGGTTGCTTCTCTCTTGATAAGTACTGTAGGTTATCTAAGATATTTCTTAAACAAGTGTATATTACAGAGTTATCTCCAAGAATGAGTTACTTTCAAATTTTTTAGATATTGATTGGGGTATTCTATATTGACAAAAATATTAAATTTCTATATTGATTTAGTTGCGTCCTTGACACATGCAATAAATAACTTGACTGTACTATTGTAAATTGTAGTTACTCGGGATATGTAAATCATATGTTAGAATTAATATAATAGGGCTAATGATGTCCACATTTTTCATGAAATTTTAGTCACTATTCCATAATAGAGAATGGAAGGAATACTTATTTTCTACATTGAAGGTCAAGGAGATAAATACTCTAAAATTCTGTTATGTATAATTAAGCATGTGATTGTATTTGCATTTGTGAATTAATCATGATTGCGACTCTACCCTTTTTAATCCATCATTTGGTTTGACTCTAGTTGTCAATCAAAAGAATTACACTTAATTACAGTCTCAACGTGCGCCGTGTATATAATCACAAGAACTAATTCATAGATTAACAAGTTCGAAGCCAGTGTCCATGTATTATGTCTTTTGTACTACATGATAAAACAAACTAAACTAAGCAAAACAAAAATGAATCTGCTGTATATTTTATATACAAATATAATGGTATAACTAAATTTTACAGCTAAAAAGGTACAGTTTGATATAATAATGTCAGTATTCTTCCATGATTCCATTTCGTTCTTCATTTATGGCAATATCGCAAATTGAAATCGGAGTGGTTCTGCTAAAAATGATATAAGTTCTTTTCAGTTTATTCCAACAATGAATGAAAATAACCGAAGTTATTTTCATTTATTTTATTTAAAATACAAGCAGCTGAAAGAAGCACAATATGCACCACTTCCGATTGAAATACAAATGTCAAATATCCTTCTTTATTTTGAAAAAGTACTAGTACCCCTTGTTGGTCCCAAGGGACGAATGATGCGTTTGGTTCAGCATCTTGAAAGACTATTGGGAAAATGCAAAATAGTTTAGCTTAAAAGACTTTAGGCAAATGCAAAGACTGTTTGGTAAATTATGCTTTGAGAAGCAACTTTGAAAGAAATGCCGTTTGGTAAAAAACACATTTGAAAAACCCTTTAGGTGATTAATATTAGTTTTTTTAATTTCATTTGTTTAAGATCGAAAAATATAATGTATGCAACTCTTTAAATATAAATTTTGACAATAATGCTAAAAAAAATCAAATACATATATAATTTTTTTTAAAAAGACCAAACCCTTTATCGGAATTTTTTAATTTTTATTTGCTTAAAATTTGAAAAAAAAATATATGCAACTTTTTAAATATAAATTTTGACAATAATACTAAAAAAAATCAAATACGTATATATATATATATATATATATATATATATTTAAAGATCAAATTCTTCATTGAAATTTTTTAATTTTTTTTTGCTTAAATTTGAAAAAATAATGTATGCAACTTCTTAAATATAAATTTGAAAATAATGCTAAAAAAATCAAATACATATATATAATTTTTTTTTCAAAAGACCAAACCCTTCATTGGAATTTTTTAATTTTTATTTATTTAAAATTGAAAAAAAATAAATAATGTATGCAACTCACAACTCTCAGCCTCTTCCTTTTACAATTATGCCGAACCTTTAGAAGGACCCTCCAGCGTAGGCTCGATCGAAATGCCACTTGAGATCTACCAAGGAAATGAAGAATTTCCTCCACATACTTCTTCTCAAGTGTTGCACCTAAAGTGCATTGTAGAAAGATTGCTTGTACAAGACGTCCTATAACATGGCAAAGTGACGTGAGAGGTCACCCAATACTCTCCTTAGTTGAAGTGTTTATGCAAAAAAAGTGCGTGCCAAGTGCGAAGCAACGACAAAGGACTAGTACGACTTACTAAATAAACAAAAAATTGAAAGACATTTAAAGCATAATTGAAACACACTCATAACTCACCCGTTGGATATTAATAGACCCGTTAACGGGTGGGTCGGGTCGGGTCGGGTCGGGTCATAAATGGTCCGACCCATTTAAACTGTTTATGACCTATTTATTGCTATGCAAAATTTTTGACTCATACCCGATCCGACCCATTTAATTAAATATAAGAAAGCTTATTATATATATAATGGTATTGCTAAAATAGTTTTATACAACACAAATTTAATGGACAATTTTTATAATTTTTAAAATAATTATTTTAAAAAATTGAATTTTAATTATCTTTTTATTTTTAAATTAAACTTTAAATTATTTTTAATTTTATTTTTTAAATATATTTTTCTTTAGTCTTTTTTTTTTTCTTCTTCTTTGGCCGACCGCCAACCACGATGACAGCTGACGGTTGGCCACAAGCGAGCCTCGAGCTTGCCCTTCACCAAATCTGGTGAGGCAGAGGCCTCGCCAGACGTTGGCAAGGCCTTCACCTTACCAGATCTAGTGAGCTAGAGGCTCGTCAGTGTTGGGCGAGCTTGAGCTTGCCCCTTGCCTAACGCCGATGAGTTTTGAGTCTCGCCAGATCTGGCGAGATCGAGACTCACCTGGCCAGTCACCAATCGTTGCCGTGCTGGAGACTAGAGGAAGAAGAAAGAAAAAAAAAGGAAAGAAAATTAAAATAAAAAAATTATTATAATTTCGATTTTTATAAAAAATATATTTTTGTAAAGTTAAAAGAGAGAAAAGAGAGAATGTGAGGTTTTGGGTGAAAATGAGTTCTAAATTTAACCCATTTAAGACTCATTTGTCAAAGTCTTTAATTGTTAAACCCATTTAATTACTTTTTGTCAAAAAAACAAGTGACTCATATATAACCCATTTATGATTTAAATGAGTCATATATGGGTCTAAGACCCATTTTGCCACCTCTAGATATTAATGAGTACAGACCAAATAAAAGAAGTACGACTTTTTGCGATTGGGATAAAGATTACACAAGCTGAAAAAAATCCTAAAAGGACCCAGCATATTGAATGTGGAATGAAAATGACATTACCTTTCAAACTAATCCTTTCACTCATGGGACAAAAATGACGCTCGCCATCAATTCTGCCTATTTTCACTTTAAATCACCTCGAGTCATTCAACATAGCTCATTGTGTGGATATGCACAATGAACCATGTTAATTATGACAAACTTTTTTTCTTTACAAAAAGCCAGAAATTTTGTAACAAATTGTTAACATTATTATAAAATAAAATGCAACATCCTTTTTGGTGTGGGTTGACATGGGTCACTGTGTACGTTAGCTCAATGAACAATGTAGCTCATCCATGGCGATTTAATCATTATAATAGATGAAATTTGTACTAGGTGTCAACTTTGTTCTACGGTTAAACAGTTGGCTATTTTTTTTCTTTTTTTTGTGTTTGAAAGGTTATGTTATCTTAGTCGTACATGCTGAAGGTTAGGTTTGATAGATGTTTGAAAGGTTTTGCGACTTTTTTCCTAGTAAAAGAGGTTGGCTTATTTTCGGGATTTGGCCACACCCTAGCTATCGATTTTTTTAAGTTGAAAAGAGTTACACACCACACAAAGGAGTCCTGAAGATAGATTGGGCATTCTAATATTTTGAGAGGGAAGTTTATGGGGGAAAAAGTCCTGCTAGCATTATAGTCTTTGGGGTACCATAATAATAATATGTAAGCCACATATTTTTAAAGGAGTGAATCTCACAATAATTTTTAATTATATGTTATTTGTTTTTTTGTGACCTACAACCAACTATTAATGTTATAGTCGATTAATAATAGTCACTTGAGCATTTCTTTGGCAGCAATGACTAATCTGAGTAGATTACTTATGTTGAAGATTTCTTCCTTTTTCATGGATTCCTTTTGAGTGTTAAGATCTAAATCCTTCCCAAATTATTATTTTGTTCGCGTATAAGTATCCATGAAATCTTGTAAAACATTGTGAAGTACAATAGCAAAATTTCTGGTTCTAAGAAAATGACATGTGGAAGTCCATTAACTTTATGTATTACTTCTTGACTTCTTATGCATCATCATCATCATCATCATCATTATTTTGTGAAAGCTTGCTACAATTTGGTTCTCAGGAATAATTATTCCATTTCTGTTCTATTTTGATGAAGCAATTATTCCTTCATTTGAGTAAAAAACAGGGTAGAAATTACTATACTCTTAAAATCAGGAGTAGTTATTCCTGTCGAGGCCAAGGAATAGCTATTCCATGTAGGATTGTAGCCAAAAATAGCTTCAATTTTCTCATTTCTAAAAATGCTTTGCACTTTCCACCATTAATATTTTTAATGTTTTTATTATATTTGAGTAACTCGGTTATTTATGATTATGATTATATCAAATTGTAATTTATATTTAAGCTAAAATTTATGATAAAATCATAAGTTTAGAGATTATTAATATAGCTAATAAGTTATCTATGATTATGAATATATCAAATTGTAATCTATAGCTAAACTAAAATATACAATAAAATAATAAGTTGTAGAGAATATTAACATAACTAATATTATTGTCTTAGTTATTATAATTAGAAAATAATTAATTAAGAATATTTCATGTTACTACTAGTAAATAATAAGTACATAATATATTAATATAACTATTGTCATTAGTTTCTTGTAATTAGTTATTACTCCAATGGAAAATAAGAGTATGTGTTATTATTTTTATTAAGTAGCACAGTCGAGTAATATACACAAAAATTAATGTGAAATTTACATAGAGAAAAAACATTTCTATTAAAATAGATCAAATCAACTTTTGATTTTGCACATTGCAATTTTATTAAATTCCTTGCATTGCATGCTTGTCTTAACTAGTATAGAAATGAAGCTATAGTATGGGAAAGAAGAAGATTACAAGTTGTAGAGTTTTTACTTTGAATGAACCATGACATCATAATTCTTTTTGAGATCCGAATGTATATGGCCAAATTTCAAAATGGAGGTTGACATCCTTCACTTTGTTAGCCTTTATAAATATTGTTTATTGGCATAAAAAGAAAAATCATATCTTCACGTTGCTGGTCTCTTGAACACATTAATGCACGTCGATCGCAATATGAACAAATAATATTAGATTACTTTAGTTGGATTTAGTATTAATAAATGTCGATTCTTGCTTGCAGGGAACGGACAAGATTGAGGCCATTGATCTAAGTAAAGGCAACTTAGAAGGCCCCGGCAAAATAGCCAAGCGAGGTGGCAACAATTTCACAGCAAAACAATTAAAAAAATTGACGAGTCTAAGATTCCTTTTCATGAAAGGGGTACATCTTAGTGGAGATTTTGAGGACTCAATGGAGGAGTTAAAATGGCTTCAATGGCAAGAATGTCCCATGAGTTTTGAAGTAAACAATTTTCATATGCAGGAATTAGCTGTACTCAAATTGGAACATAGTAAGATAAATGAGAAATGGAAAGGATGGAATTGTTTCATGGTAAGAACTAAAGTCCTTTCTTTTCCTACCTTTCTATGCTTTCTTTTGAATCATAATGACTCTAGACTCACCCCTCGACAATCATTATTATTATTATTTTTTCTACCATATGGCAAAGAAGCTCAAATATCTAAACCTTTGTAGTTGTCGATCCTTGGAAAATACGGACTTCCTCTCAGTTTTTACGAAGTTAGAGGTTCTCATCCTCAATGGGTGTGAGGCACTGAAGCGAATCGACGCTTCCATTGAAGACATAAAGGGCCTCCTTCGCTTGGAGCTGGACGCGTGTTTCCACCTTAGGGAGCTTCCAGCAGAAATAGGTAAATTAAAATCAATGCAGAAACTCCTTCTACGGGATATTAAGTCCCTTTCTACATTACCAAATAGCATAGGGTCTTTGGAGAATCTAGAGATTCTAGATATTTCTGGAAGTGGGATGGTAGAATTGCCCAACGGTATTGGGACTCTGAGAAAGCTCCGAGAGTTACATGCTTCCAGTTGCTTCAATCTGAAAGGGATAATGGTAGAGAGCATGTGTAATCTTTCTTCCCTATGACGCCTTGGATTTACAAACTGCTACAAGCTCCAATCACTACCGGAACTTCCTTCCGGCTTAACGAATTTGGGCCTCACTTGTCGAAGTCGCAAATTGCCTTTGCTTTCCCACCTAGCCCGTCTCCAGGAACTACGAGTTTGGGGTTGCGATTTTCTCCAGTGCATCCAGGAGCTTTCATCAATGCAATTAAAGAGTTCAGAATGCTCCCAATCGACGGACATGAAAGAATCGGAATCACCACAATCCCTAACCATGCCCTTCAAGTTGGAATTCTTGGAAGTCGAGGATTGTGGATCTATCGAAACGCTGGACGTTTCACAGTTTATCCATCTAAGGACATTAGACGTCGACCATTGCAAGAATCTACTTGAAGTTCGAGGTCTTGACAAATCGATATATTTGGAAAGCTTGACTATCACATCCTGCAATTCAATCAAACGGTTGGACTTTACAAAATTCAAGGGTCTGAAGAAATTGAATGTTCATAAGTGCGACAAATTGGTCGAAATAGACCTTCCAAAATCCGGGAGGCTGAAGGAATTAGAAGTTACAAGTTGCAAAAACTTAGCCAAAATTGAATGCCTTGATAGGTTGGAGTATTTGGAAAATTTAGGTATCTACAAATGCACTTTAATTGAAAGGCTAGACCTTCCAAAATCCGGGAGGTTGAAGGAATTAGAAGTTAGAGGATGCGTAAGCTTAGCCGAAATTCAAGATCTTGATAGGTCGGAGTATTTGAAAAGTCTACGTATTGAAGGGTGCAATTCGATTGAAAGGCTAGACCTTTCAAAATTCGGGAGGCTGGAGAAATTACACGCTGGATACTGCAAAAATTTAGCCAAAATTCAAGGGCTCGATAGTTTGGAGTATTTGAAATATCTAGATATCTCCTATAGCACTTCAATTGGAAAGCTAGACCTTCCAAAAGCTAGAAGTATGAAGAGATTATGTGCTAGTTTGTGCAAGAAATTAGCTGAAATTCAAGGCCTTGATAGGTTAGAGTCCTTAATACTACTGGATATCTCTATGTGCACTTCCATTGAAAGGCTACTTCTTCCAAAATCCGGGAATCTGAAGATATTAAAAGCTACATACTGCAAAAACTTGGTTGAAATTCAGGGCCTTGATGGGTTGGAGTTTTTAGAACTGAATATCATTGGATGCAAGTTGCTCAAAACAATCCCGGAATTATCTAGAACGCGGATTTCTCGATATTATCAGATTACAGATGGCACAAATGGAGTACCATGTCCATACCGTACGGACGACTCGGATGAGGAATAGTTCGGAAGGATCCACATTTTCTATTGAAGGTAGATAAAACAGGTAATCGACCTATGCTCTTTTGAAATCTACTGCCCTGTTTTCATTTTTATTTCCCGCTTGCAATATCGTTCAAGATTTATGATCTTGTCATTATTATTTTGTAGTTGATAATGTCACAATTGTTTTCTTACTTGAATTCAAGGAATTCAAGGGAGATGTTCATGGAAGTTAATATGTGCTTTGACAAAATGGTTTTGCTTGTCATGCTAGTAGCGGAAATACATGATAAGGCTTTCAAAGCGCATGCTTTGACATAAGTTTTCAAGTAAGATTGTTCATCCTATGCAAAAGACATTTGATTGATTTTGGAATGCTGGAAGTACTGAAAAACTGACGTGTACAGGTTTTAGATAGCATGCCAAAGGTCATTGTATAGGTCGAAGAAAATGCTAAATGAAGGACCCTATATGGCGATTCTTCTAATGTGAGGTTTTAGTTTGGTCTACGCTCATCATGCAATTCATGACTGCATATTTCTAAGGTACACTTAAGAGTGAATTTACAATGCAAAAGGAGCATGTTGATAGGGCATCCCTTAGTCTACATATGCTTTTGACTTGGGATAAAATTTGTCCAACCATTGTGTTCCACCCATTTTATCTCACAGAACTGTCTTCATTAGAAATTTAAGATAATCATATTAGTTTGGAAGTGCTAAATGCAAGCACAAGCTCTTCGCCTAGTGGTATGGTCATCAGTGGACTAGCAAACAGGGTAGAAGCAAAAGCATCTTGAAATGTTTGGATCAATTGAGAAAATTAGAATTCGAATTTTTCTTCCTATGCCTCCATGCTCATTTGGTTTGAGTCCACAATATACCTACTCCAAGCCTCCCAAAGAATGCATCTTGATGTTTCTAGAGTGGATAAAGCCGTCTTTCATATACCTAAACTATTGAATCAGGCAATACATTAACTAGAATGTCTTTTGACATAATCTGCTGTGCAGTGAAATGATTGCTTATATTGCGCATAAGCTCTTATTAGTGCACTTTCTTGCTGAAATGAAAAACACAGGAAACATTTCCTTAAGTTTCATGAGGAAACATTTTAGTATCCTATACGCCATTTGGAAACTGTCTTGCATTAATTCTAATGCATGAATAGCACATAATGATAAGGAAAAGAATCATACTATGTCCCACAAAAGCAAGCCTCTTGAGTCGAATGCACTATGCTAATTTGTTCAAAACTTCTGTGGTTGATAATATTAGAAGCCCCATTAGTTGGATCCAGAGAGTTCTAAAAGAAGATCGAGTTTGACAAATGGAGACTTGTAAATTTCTTTGTACTATTAATAGTTCATTTGATGTTAGTTGCTGGATTGATTTCATCTAACTCACTGCAGGATTCGGTTATCATGCCACCGGTTGATGTAAGTGCTATAATATCCAAGAGAGCTTTCACAAGGCGCTTATAAAAGGAAACAAAATCATCAAAGGATGAGGAGTTGGATGTTTGCTGGACTTCTTTAAACTCTAGCAATGCATCCTCAAAATGGTAAATGGTGTTTGCATGTTGTCATCCTTCTGGGTACACCAATTAAAGTGTCCATTAAAATAAATAACTTGAATTTGGGAGGGAAGATGGGGATGTCATTTATGCCAGATAGACTAGGTATGTCGGATGCAGAAATGCTTAATGCCCACATGGAGTTGGTAGGCTTAGGCCCTGCAGAATACCATCCCAGTGCTGTCAAGCATCCATATAGTTTTCCATAGATTTCTAATTTTGTTTCTCAAAATGTAACGTTTCTTCTAGCTCCTCTTCTTCCTCTTTTTTAATGATTGAGCGTTCCTTACAAGGAGATATTCAATTTATACTAGATTGAAGAGTACAGGCTGTAATGTTTCTCACATTTTGTACTACTTGAAGTAAATTTATCTTCTTCTGATTAGAGAGGGGCATTTTGTTGCGTCATTTTGATTAATTAAGTTAAGTGGTGGGAGTTTAACTTACTTATTAAGAGGATACCTCAGGCTATGCTACATACTTGTATGACAATTTGGTCGAGAAGGATGGAGTAAGGAATCAAAGAAGGCGTAGAGACTAGGAATGTAGAGGTTACTGCATCCAAGTATCTTCAGTTCTTATATGACTTTATCTCTTGGTAATTTAAATTTGTAAGAGCTTAGGATTAGATGCCTATACTCGGCAGTTCTTGCTATCTATTCTCAATGGAAAAATTTGGAGAGGAGGCTTTCTTTTTTTTCTTTTTCTTTTTTGCCCCTAAAACATGTAACGCCTCATATTGTCTTCTGGATTTGGAGAACATGGTGTGGAGTGCACTATACTACTCGGGCCAACCCTTGAATGCTTTTTGTTGAGATCCTTAATTGTGGATACTTGTACCCTTGTGATCTCACCTGAAGTAAGCTTTCACGGATCCACTCCACTTTGAGGTTTCAAAGCGGACAACAAGATTCGTTTTTGGATTGAGATAATGGATTGGAGGCTGCCAAAAAAGTGTAGATTCCCGTTCCTGTAGATGACCTAATAGCCCAAAGAAATCCCATATCAAGTGATCGATATCCCTCAGTTATCTTCTACCGTTATGACACTTTAATTTACTTCACAAATTTTGACTAACATTTCCTGTTTACTGTGCATTCTCTATCTTCCCTTTTCTTCTATTAATTTTATTGTGAAGAGATTATTTATTATTCTCTCTCTCTCTCTCTCTGTCTCTCTCTGTTGTTTTTTTTTTTTTTTTTTTTAAAAATGAACCCACTTTTCTTTGCACATTCATTGTGTATCGTCAATACTAGCTTCTTCATTATTCTAATCTACTCTAGGTAAACGTATAACATCATTATGCTGAGGTCTTGCTATCAAGGTTGTTGTCTTGGGACTTGAAGATGGTACAGCTTTACTGCACGATGTAGAAGTAAGTTTTCCATGCTATTGCTGAATGTTACCCTCATTACTTCTCAACAAGAAATTCCATCTGCAAGAATCCTTTATCATCAAAATGTGTTCTTCTCTGATCTCTCTTGAGAAATATTTTGAATTGCTCAAAAGTTGAATGATTCAATGCAAATAGCAAGCTTGCTGAATGAACATTTAGCTGCTAAGAGAGATGGCAATCCATGTTTACTAGTCATGTTTGCCAATGTCAAGTAAATATGGACTATTAAATAGGTCAATTTGAGCAGGATAAGCTTAACAAATCTTATTAGATCATTGAACATGGCCATTTGTTAAACAGATGAGAAAACTAGAAGAGATACATAGCCTAAATGAATTGTTTTTTTCACATGTTATACATTAATAATAGATTCAATAGATATGTACATTTTAGGACTTGAATTTAATTGATGTGGTTAATTGCATTCTCATTAGGATAGGAAATTGTCACCTTGTTGCTGATGTTGTCATTGATGATTGAAAATGCTTCAAATATCGATGACAAATTTCAGCATAGCATTTGTAGAGGTTGAGCTCATTGTGAGGATCAACACTCTCAGTCGATGGTGTTAATAGAAACAATCATATGTGACATGGTCATTTTCATCAAATTAATAGTTTATTTTGAATATTGAAACACAAATATGTTCAGTCAAATTAAAAAGGCTATGGTTTAGGTGACTCCTGAATGATGGAATTTGTATGTGCTTTAATTATGGTTGTGGGTGGAAAAGTTCATAAATAACCGATTATGTCATTAAGCTATAGCAGTTTAGTCTTGAGTACGATGGCTACGAATTGGTTGGTACTACTACATTTCTTTCTTTGAGACTTCCGCAAATTTATTATCCATCATCTTATTGACAGACTATGTTTTACTTGTAAGAGGGTTTGTTTTTACATAATACATAATGAATGTTATCTTACCAATCTAGCTTTCTTTACTTAACTATAGATATGAGGTGTATTGCTTTTTATATGCTAGTGCTTGCAGTAGTTATACATGCTGTGGTACAATAGTTTCTAACATGGTATAAATATTAAGCAGAATGAAAAACTATTACGAGGCTTGAAGTACCATGTGGCAGTTGTGCTGTGTATCAACCAGGAGGAAGTTGCCCAAGTGAACAATTATTCATCTTTCAACTTAGAGGTTGATATGACTTCTTGATCTTGATTCTTAATAGACAATATGTCATTCTTCATATCCTACATGTTTTTTCTAATGCTTTATTTGCACTTGAGTTTCAAAGTAAGAATCTTATTTCACTATCCAATAACTTCAATATTCTCTACCTTGATAAATCTTGTTCAGTTGGTAAGATGTCTTAACCTCAGTATTGCATCAGAGAAGCAATGTAGAGAGTCAAAGAACTACTGTAGTTTGGAGGATTTGGGGACATCGAATAATTGCGAAGGACACTTGGAAAGGAATTTCAACAGATGGAACATAGGTATCAGCAAATGAGTTGGAAAACTGGAATGTGATAGAATCATGTTTGCTCATAAAAGTTCTTACTTGAATGTGTTGTTTACTGCTCTTTCATTGTAGATTCTTCACACTAATGCTATATCTACTTTTTCCATTCATAAATGTTCTTACAAACGCTGCCTCAGTGGGAAAAATATAAACTATGGGATAAATCACTATTGTTTTCTGTTGTTTGCAGTGATTGCTTCTTCCCCCCTTCAAGTCCAATCCTCATTGCTGATATGTGTACCAAATGTGAAATTCTGGATCTCTTCATATGCATAACAGGAGTTTAAGTAGGATTATCTGGGCTCAAAATTGGTTTCTGTAAACATTGCAATCATTTAATAAAAAGCTTTTGCTTTTAGGTTTATCCAACTCTTCAATTAGTTGAGCTGAAATAACCATTTCTTGTATGGCTAGTTTAGAACTTATTGTTAATAGGGTTCGTATGTAGATATTTCTATCCAAATGCCTATTACCATAAAGTTGTACCTATATTTTTCATTTTTTTTGCCCGAGTGATCAGAACCTTGAGACTATAATGAGAGAAAGAGAAGGATTGGGGGTTTGGGGTTGTCTTCTGGAGGTTATCCTCAACAATGGTTTTTCAATTGCCCTCCATCTAATAGTCTATTTTTGGTATTTGATCTCAAGTTTGATCACTTGACAATGTACATGGAAGCTTTAGTTGGGTGATCCTATCAGAGTGGGCTCTATGTTTACCTTGTTAGCCTTGTGTATAGAAATACCGATCTCACCTTTCCTGATTAAAACCTAATTGATCATCACTCTTTGAAGGAAGCTGCCCAGATGCCTTTCTCTTCTATTTTGAAAAAGAAACTTTGTAAGAATTATTATCACTATTCCCTCTTACATTAGTTTCAACATTCATCGGATACATTCGCAATTCACTGTCCTTGTATGAGGGTATATACCTTTAATCTGAAACTACATATATGATCCAGATATCCACGTGCAGAGCATAACTACTTTTTCGTGCTATTCATTTCTCCATGTGGCTCCATAGGATGACTCTGGATTTGCTTATATATATGACTTCTTGATCTCGATTCTTAATGAACAATATTTTATTCTTCATATCTTACATGTTTTTTCTAATTTTTTGTTTGCAGTTAAGTTTCAAACTTGAAATCTTATTTCAAAGTCCAACGGCTTTAATATGGGTTTATGGAAGACTTTCAAGATCGTCAAAGGATTGGGGGCTCAATGTTTCTTGAACTTCTCCAAACTCTGACAATGCATCCTTGGAATGGCAAAGGATGCTTGCATATTATCATCCCACATTTCCCTAATTATTTTATATTGAAGCATTGCAGAGCTGAAACTATCCGTTAACTTAAGAGGTTTCTAAAATACTGAAAGTCTAGCCAACTTGTTTGATATAATGGCCGAAGAATTAGACGGTTGTATTTTAAGTTAGTATCATACTTGACACCTGTATGCAAGTCTATTGGAGTCATTATTCAAAGAGAGTTCTTTGTGATTCGGGTTTTGATCTTCATGTTAAAGTGGAAGCAATTCGATGTTTGCCTTCCAAAGTTTGTTGGGTTGATAAAGAATTTGGAGATTCTACCTATGGGAAGCCTGTCAGGTCAAAGGGCTTGGAATCAAAGTTTTGCTAGACTAAGATCTTATTCCTATTGGTGGAGGATTGTTGGCTGGGTCGGCCTCTGTGGGGCTCAGCTAACATAACATGAAAGAAAAAGGAAAAGGCCAAAAAGTCAACAACAAAAAAGAAAGAGAGGAGCTGTTCGTGGAGTGGAGAGTGTAGAGAGGAGGGAGGAAGAGAGAGAGATAGTTTCCCCAGAAGAACACAGGAGAAAAAGGAAAAGGGAATGAGAGAGAGAGTGTGTTCCCCAGGAAGAACACACGAGAAGAAAAAAGGGAAAGCAAGTTTCCAAGTCCTGAATCGAAGGCCAAATGTTGTCAAAATTAGCTCAATTTTCAATTTGTTGTTTGTTAAATCAAGACTACTAGTTGATCAGTTTGGCTCATCGAAAATCTTCTCTAGATACTCTCTCGTTTTTTCTAATTGTGATTAAGGTTTCTTGCTCTATTTGTATTGATCCATCCCCATAATGATGAAATACTATTGCAATGTTGATGTTATTATTCTTAGTGATTAGTGAAAGTTTTTTAGCAATTCATGGTTTTTTTCCTGCATTGAGTTTTCAATGTAAAAATCTTCGTAGTATTGTTGCCTTGTTTCTTTAACATTTCAGCATTATATTTACTTATTTTGAGATTTATTGTTGGAAAACACTGCTGTTTATTGCTAAGGTTAATTCCATTTTGGTCAATTTAGTTTTAGGAAGAAATTGATCATGGATTGAGTTAGTCCTTAGTGAATCATTACTCAATTCTCCCTAATAACATCGTTGTTGGAACCGAAGCAGAAAATGTTTCTAGTGTGAAAAACAAGGTCACTAGAGCCCAATCGATGTGCATTTGAGATTATGCTTCTATTGGGATATTGAAGCTTGATTGATGTTGGTTTAGCTTTGTAACAAAGATTTAGCTCTAACAAAAGGAAAAAAAGACACAAATAGTCTATGAACTTCAGCCAAACATGTAATGTCATCCATAAATTTTTCATCAATTTAATGTTCAATCTAATCTCCAAGATATATAAAAAAAGTTCAATATTGTCCTTTCATTAATTCAAATTTAATGAAATTTGTTGATGTGGTTTCCAACCTGTTATGATTTTGATCAATTTGATAACGGATGTATAAAAAAGGTGGCTACTATGGTTATAACTAAACCAAACACTTTGGTAATCCGACCCATTCCAAAATCACATATTTATGATGAATGAGCCCAGACAACAAGTTCCATTCAGGATATGGCACAATTCGACATAGCTCGGCCAACCCATCAATCAAATGAGTCCACCTTCGCTCCTGTAATCTTGTTTCTATCTCTTATTCTCTCATGCCCATTTCTCTTCTGCAATTTTCTCTGCATGATTTCGAACTCTAGTGGACTTTCTTAATCTCTCACTTTTCCATTCTTATCTCACTCTTCAGCTCTATCCTCGCCTCACTAGCCTGGAGCCTTCCTCTCAATGTTTCGAGCTCTATCCTTCACGAGCTCTCTTTTAGCTTGCATTTTCCATCGATGCTTCTGTACACTCCTCACGATTTGTTCCAGCCCTAGCATTGCGTTTTTCGGGTGCTTGCAAAGCTTTTTAGTTATGGAAGTTGATGAATGACTACATTGCTGCTTCTGTTTCGACTTTAGTTCAATAAACCGATGGTTTCTCGGGTTCAACCCCCGGTTGGCATTCTTTTGCAAGCTAATGGGCAATCCACTCAGTTGTTACGACTCAATTTTGTGAAGTTTGCACAATTTGCTCAATTTGAAAGGTTTGATGTCGACAGCGATCCTCTTTTTGAAAGATATACTCTAGTTTCTGGAGATGATCGGGGAAAGTTAGCTTCAAGTTTCTTCAAAGATCATCGCAGAGTTAGAATGTAACTTTCATTTTGGTAAAAAAATTCAAATGGTGCTTATTTTGACTAGCCTCTCTTGGTGATGACAGTTGTAGCACTAGTTCTCCAGACCTTCATTGTAATCCTCTTCAGTTTTCAGTTTTTATGAGAGTGCCGCTATTTCGACTAACAAGAAGAATCACCGCAAGTCTTCAACTATTCTAACCTTCTTATTGTGGAAAAACACCATGTTACTTGCAATGACAACAAAATGAGAAGCGAGAATCTTTAATAGTGGATCGTTAGCTTCAACTGGCCAACATCTATCAATCTCATGCTCTTTCAAGTTTCTCAATTAAATGTAAGTACTCAAGAACAAGGCCTCCCATCAAAATCTTCTCGATCTCATCATTACTCGCCTTGACCTGGCATATGGACAAAGATTTGAGCAAGGTTTAGTCAATCCTTGACTAATCCTTGACTATCTATCTTTGCTACCACTTGTCAAGAGGAAGAGTGCTAAGAAAGTCTTAAACATATTATATTGGTACCAATTCAATTTTAATTCTTTCAATTTGACCAATTTAGCTCTAAACTCTTTCATATTAATATCAATTCAATTCATTAGGCCAATTTAGACTAGAAATTGCGAAGATGGACATCGGTCAGTTGATCAACACTAAGGTGGATAATTTTAATAACATTTTAATAAATTTTTTGAATTTTTGAATTTCTTTTTCGTTTTTTTCCTTTCCCTTTTCTATTTGTTGATGGCCATCACTAGCAACCGACCATAGCCATGGCCGGCGAGGGTTGGTCTCACCGGACCGCACTTGGGCAAGGGCAAGTGTCAGCCCTTACCAAATTTGGCGAGGCCGATTGAAGCATTTTGAGCAAGAAACTATGGACAATCACAAACTCATTTATAGCACACAATAAATTTTAGAAAAAGACGATAAGCATGCCCAACTTATACAAATAAATATACATCTATCTACAGCTCGATTTTCTAGGAAAGACAATTTTCATCACATTATTGTCTAAGATTAATGCGATACATGAGTAGTGGAAAACTGTCATTTATGTAAGTCCTGCAAGGGCATACAAATTGTTGTTTTAACTGGTGCTCTAGTTTAAGGAGAACAAGTTACATAGTTACTTTTGGAAAATATTCTTAGAGCGTGTTTAGTAACAATTATATTCTCAAGAATAATTTTTGATCAAAAATGATTTTTTTTATTCTGTTCTTGAGAATAATTTCTAAGCAAAAAAACACGTTTGATAGCTGCACGAAATTCTTATTCTCAGGATAAAAATGCATTTAGTAGGATTCTTAAATTTTTTAGTACTTTTGTTATATTTTTTCTTTTTTCTTTTTCCTTTTCTCTTCTTCCCCCTTTTTTGTGGCCAATTGCTGGCCACGACGATGACTAGCGATAGGTTGGATGAGGTTTGGTGAGCTCACCAAAGCATCGCCAAGCTAGGGTGAGGGTTGGCGAGCTCACTGGAGGCTTGTCTAGCCACTATGAAGCTCGACCTGCCTCGGCGATGTGAGGTTGGGCTTGCCCTAGCTTGGCAAGACTCAGCCTTGCCGTCCAGTAACGCTCCGGCAAGGTTGCCAGTCCTCGTCGACCGATCATTGGCCATTGCTGGCCATGGCCAAAGTCGGCAACTAGCCAAAAGGAAGAAGAAGAAAAGGAAATAGAAGAAGAGAAAAGAGAAGAAAAGAGAGGAGAAAAAAAATTAGGTTGATTGTAAGAATTGTTTTTAAGAGCAAGAAGCAATTTTTTATTTTTGTTTCTTGATTATGTTCCAAATCTATCCCCTGGAAACAAAAAACAAATGAAACAAAAAATTTACCAAACAAATCTCTATTATTGTTTTGTTCTTGGGAACAAAAAAACAAAATCGATTATTCCCAGGATTGTTATCAAACATGCCTTTAATAAATATATATACTCTATTGTTTCTAATTAAATAATATAAATAGAATATGAAATATAGTTTATTAATAAAAGCCCTTATCCTTCTACCCATAGGACTGCACTGATAACTAACCCTGATTTCCATCAAATCATCCCCTTTAAAAGCATTCCAATATCATCTTTAACCATTCCTTCCACTTTCCAATCCCATAAGAGTGTCACACTATTGGGTGAAGTCCATAGAGCATGCAATCTAAAATAACTTAGGCATGAGGAACTAAACACTGAAATAGGCCCAAAGCATCAACGAGGTCCAGTAATTTTTTGCTTCATTTAGCCTAAGTTCTTTTGTATAACTTTAACCTAATCACAAATACGGTTTATTTTTATTTTTCTTTTCCTAATGCAAGGGAAAAATTAAAGAAAAGACAATTTATCGTATCATAAAGTCGAAATATATTGGAAGACTAATTAGGAAGGAAAGTAAAATTAGTCACAGCAGAGCAAAAAGGGAGGGAAGGAGAGCGAGCCAAAGGTGGGATTTTTGAAGAGAAATAGAGCGAGAGAGGGAGAGAGAGAGAGAGAAGGGTGGAGAGACTGCGAGAGCAACCGAGAGAGGGGGGGAGAGAGAGAGAGTATGAGAGCGAGGAGCCCTCCGGCAGTCCGGTCACGCCCAAAACCCGTCCGACGACTCCCCACCGCGCTCTTGAGCCCGCAGCTCCCGTTCCCCGCGCTAAGTCTCCGGTAGGTCAAGTTCCTCTTTTTTTTTTTTTTTTTTTTTTTTCCATTTTTCGTGGGACGAGCCGTTTTTCCGAGGAGCCTGGCTGGGAGGCATGCGAGGCGATCGGACGTGGTCCGATCTATTGAACTCGGCCTCCATTCGCCGTTGCCAAGCCGGGTAGGGACTCTCGGCCGACGCCTCCTCTGTTCGTGCCCCTGTCTTGCCCCGTTCTGGGCTCGCCAGACCAGGCTTCGTCCTTGTCTGGTTCACGCGAGCACCGGCCCCATTCGTCTGTGCGCCGCCGTTTGCGGTCGCTGTCTGTCAATCATTGCGAGTCCTGGCGCGAGTTGGTGGTCGGGTTTGCCTCCTTTTAGCCAGTGCGGTTCAAACGTTCGACGAAATGCCTGAACCAAACCCCCGCTCGGTTTAATCTCAACTGTCGAGTTATCCAAAGTGGGCAACATGAATACGTGCGGTGCGGTGTAAATCTGTCCTATGATCAGCAAGTACATTTTCGGTGAACTTCAACCGTGGTGGGTTCTCGTGTTCTGTTCGTTTGGAAGGAGGAATTGAGAGGCGACGGCAGATCGGGGGACGGCAGTAGAGAGAGAGAATGGCGGGGAAGTGGGCTTGGTTAGGATGTCGGTTAAAGTTGGGTTTGGATTTTGGGCTGAATTAGAGTTTATTGGGCTTGGGTTTAAGCCAATATCGCAGCCCATATTGGGACCGGGCCCCAAGGCTCGGCCCGTAATCAAATTCACTCTGCTTCCTCAGTAGTCAAATTCTCTCCCGCCTGTTCTTCCTCTTCCGTAATCTTCTCTGCAAAATTCTCAGGCTCCAGTGCACTTCGTTACTCGCTTTTCTCTTCCGTCAGGCTTTCTTCTAGGGTTTTCGGGCTCTAACCCTCCACCACTAGCTCTCCCTCTCAGTTCGCATTTGCCACCGGACGTTTTGGCTGCGTTTTTGGCTGCTCCCGGAGCTTTTTCAGCTATGGAGACCGACCAAGGGTCGCGGCACATGCTTCCCTTTCAGCTTCAGTTCGACAAGCCGCTGGCTTCTCAGGTTCGGCTCCCGTTTCATCCCTCTCTTGCGACCTGATAATGGGCGGGTCGATTCGATTGTTTTCCCATTCGGTTTTGTGTGAGGTTTTGGCTCGATTTCTTCCGATTGGCAGGTGAAGATGGCGGAGTGGAATCCGGAGAAGGATTTGTTGGCGATGGTCACGGAGGACTCGAAGGTGGTGCTTCATCGCTTCAATTGGCAGAGGCTGTGGACAATCTCTCCTGGTAATTGCTTTGACTCGAGAAAGTTCTCCTCTTTTTATTTTTTATTCAGCATGTTCGTTTCTTCAACGATGGCTTGGTGTGTGCCCTTTGAGTCGTTGGCCTTATTCTTCCCTTTGCTTTTCCTTAATTTTGCTATGAGCCTTTTCCCCAAATAAGTCACTTAAATTGCCAATCCAGTTCAAATTGGGTTTGATGGAGATTTGGTCAATATAGAGGTGAAGTGCTTGAAAGTCCGAATGAGGATGTGATGTCGAACAAAGGAGTTGGTGTTTTACACAAAAATGAAGAGTGAATGATGGTAATAGGAGGGAAAATGTGGATATGACAAAGTTGCAAATAAAGAATCCCAAGCTGATACTAGTTTAATGAAGGGATTTTTATTTACAGGCGTGACAGATTACTATAAACTTCTAGATAATATTGGTGCCTTAGGAGATTTCCATAGCATAAGTGACAATCATCTAGACCAACCAGAAGGGTACCCGACTCCTGTACTGCCATCTTGTTGCCATTTTCACGCTACACCAGTCAAAGTGTTCATGAAGATAAAGAAGTCAAATTGGAGGGGATGTTGTTTATGCTAGATAGACTAGCTATGTCAGATGTAGAAATGCTAGATGCCCACTTGGAGTTGGCAGGTTTAACCCCTGCAAAGTAGCATCACAACGTCGTCAGGCAGCTATATAGTTTTCCTTCAATTTCTGTTGGTGACTCTCACGATGTAATATCACTTCCGGCTCTGCTTCTTCCTATTTCTTCTGCTGATTGAGCATAATATTATCTCTGGCTCCTCCTCTTCCTCTTCTTATACTGATTGAACGTTCCTTACAAGGAGAGATTTAGTATGGACTGGAAAGTTTTTCACATTTTGTAATGCTAAAATTTAGAGTCTAGTATAGAAAGTTTCGCACATTTTGCATTACTTGAAGTTAATTTATCTTCTACTGATTACAAGGGGCATTTCGTTGCATCATTTTAATTAATCAAGTTTGTTGTTGGGAATTTAACTTACTTGTGAATAGGATATATCTCAAGCTATGCTGCATACATGTATACATGGAGGGAGGAGTTGGAGAAAGCAAAGAGACTAGGAGGGTAGGGGGAGCTGCATCCAAGTATGTTAAGTTCTTATATGACTTTATCTTTTGGTAATTCGAATTCATAAGAGCTTAGGATTAGATGCCTAGCCTTGGTGGTTTTTTTAATCTATTCTCACTTGAAAAATTTAGATAGGAGGTAACATTTGAATGCTTCATGCATCATATTGCCTTCTGGATATGAAAAACATGTTGTTGAGTGCTTCTTGACCTAATCCTTGAGAGGTTTCTGTTGAGATGTTAAGTTGTAGATGCTTGTACACTCGTGATCCTTCCTTGAAGTATGCTTTCATTGATCCACTCCACCTTGAGGTTCCAAAGTTGAGGAATAAGATTTGTTTTTGGACTGAGATAATGGATTGAAGGCTGCCAAAAAGACATAGATTCCCTAGCTTTAGATGATCTACTAGCCGAAAGAAATCCATGTCAAGCTACCAATATCCCTTTCGGATATACTATTACTGTTATGATGTTTGCATCACTTCCCAGATTTTGATTATCATTTTCTCGGTTTTTGTGTGTTCTCTGTCTTTCCTTTTTGTCTATTAATTTATGGTGAACAAATTATTCATCCTCTCTCTTTCTATTTTTTTTTTTTCCTTTTTTTGGTTGTTGTTGTTGTTTATGAAATCACTTTTCTTTGCACATTCCATCGTATGTTGTTATACTGGATTATCTTAATTATTCTAATGTACTCCAGGTAAATGTATAACATCATTATGCTGGCGTCCTGATGGCAAAGTTGTTGTCTTGGGACTAGAAGATGGTACAGTTTCACTGCATGATGTTGAAGTAAGTTTTCTATGTTATTACTTTAATGTTACCCTCACAACTTCTCAACTAGGAATCTTCCTGCAACAATCCCATATCATCAGAATGTGTTCTCCTCTAATCTCTCTTGCGAAAGATTCTGAATTGCTTAAAAGCTGCATGATGCATTGCAAACAGCAAGCTTGCTCAACAAACATATAGCTGCTAATAGAGATGGCAATCCATGTTTACGAGTCCTGTCTGCCAATATCAAATTAACAGTGGACTGCTAGATAGGTCAATCTGAGCATGAAAAGCTTAACAGATCTCATTAGAACACTCTTTTTGAACATGCCCTCTTTTTTATATAGGTCAACAAATGACAAGAGATGAATAACCCATTTAACTAATTAAAGTGAATGGTTCATTCCAATCCAAGCATTACCGACACAGCATTTATAACTTGTACAATACATGCAATATGCATATCTTTGTCAATGTCATATAATTTTTAAAAAGAATAGCCTTAAAGTTACAAACTCCTTGGTTTAGATGATATCTTGTATCTTATATATATCCATTTAACTAATTAGATTGAATGGTTCATTCCAATCCAAACATGACCAAGACAGCATATAGAAGCAGTCATCCATGACATGCTCATTTTCATCAAATTAATAGTTTCTTTCTATTATTTAAAGTGACATATGTCCAGTTCAGTCATATTAGGAAGGTAATAGGTCGGGTGATTCCTAAATGACAGAATTTGTATGTGCCTCAATTATGCTTGTGGGTGGAAAAGTTCATAGATTACCGGTTATGTCATTAAGCTAGCTGTTTGGTCATGGGTACAATTGCTAAGAACTTGGCTGATGCTGCTGCCAAAAGGTTTCTTTAAGACGTCTACCCATTTACTAATCATTATCCACTTCATGGATTATGTTTTGCTCCTGAAGAACTTATTTTTACATATGAATGTTATCTTACCAATCTAGCCGTCTTTATGGAACCGTGGATATGCACTGTGCTGCTTTTTATATGCTAGTGCTTGCAGCAGTTATATGTACTGTGGTATATTTATTTCTAACTCGGTATAAATATTAAGCAGAATGGAAAACTGTTAAGAAGCTTGAAGTCTCATGCAGCAGCTGTGGTGTGTCTCAATTGGGAGGAGGATGCCCAAGTGAATAGAGTATGCATCTTTCAACTTAAGAAAGTTCATCTTACTTCTTGATCTTGACACTTGACAGACAATATTTTATTGTTCATACCTTTCATGTTCTATCTAATGCTTTGTCTGCAGTTAAGTAGTTATTTTAGTCTGGTTTACTAAAATATTTCTTTTTTCAAACTTAGAATCTTATTCAACAGCTTCAATATGGGTTTATGGAAGGTTAAAACTTATGTTTGGTGTCGGCTGTGAGTTGTTGATTTGATGATTGTTGACTCCTTAACTTTAATCTCTTGTTATATTTATCTTCTTCTTCTTGTTTTTTTCCCATTGGAATGATAATTATCCATTTTTTAATGGGACACTTCTGGCAACTCTTTGGCATTTGAAGATCGCACTACTCGTTTCTTCCCTCCAGCTCCGAGAGTTCCTCGCATGCCTGGACTAGTATCTGGAGAAACTGGTTTAATTGACGATGGTCAAGATTCATTTATAGAGCTCTCAAATTCTTCAAAGCAATGTTTCAATATCCTTTGCAGTGGAGATAAAGATGGGGTTTTGTGCTTCAGTATATTTGGTGTCTTTCCAATCGGAAATGTTGTAAGCCTCCTGTCTGTTCAGATCAAGTATTTAGCAGTATAGTCTATCAGATTCAATCATGACTACTTTCCTTTCTCGCTTCCATAGAGCAGTCTTTCTTAATAAATGGATCTGATGGCAGAAATAAGTATTGCCTGAAAGTAATGGGCTGGTTAATTAAACAACTATACTAGGTGAAGTTATTCTTGTAAAACTTCTAGATTTCACTTCCATTGGTCACTTCAGAGATGACACCTCCAACTTCGATACAGCACAATTATCCAAAGCTTTTGTTGTTTGCCCTGAGTGCTCCTTCTGTCTATACTGCAGTTGAAGCACCTAAAGGAGAATTTGGGGTCTGTCTGGGTTAAGCCTGCTGTGCAGACTTTCTGCTGTTGTTTTAGACTCTTGAGTTTCTGCTCTTTTTTAGGGAGATTGAGAGAGCCTATACGACTGTTGGTTGGGGAAAGTGTTCTATGAGAGTGTATGCTTGTGTGTAGATAATTCTCTCTGTGGGTGTGCAGCTATTAGAAGATTTAGACTTTTGGGTACTCTGAACTTTCGTGCATGTTTGGGTTTAGTAGTGTTTCAACGTGAAAACATGATGAACTTCTCAACAGACATTTGATTAGTCTAGAAATGCATGCTGAAGAATTGTCCTAATCAGTATCATTCAGGTTCCTATCAGTTGTCTCTTTAGTTACATGGAGCCAGTCCTTATAGTTACAATTCCTTGTTGGGACTTTCCCAAATGTACTTCCTAGGGCCCACTGCCTTTCACCAGATCTATAAGTGTGGAGTATGGTTTCCTAATGTTTTTCAGATATACAAGTTTGTGAATTGTCAATGACGATTTGATCACAATTTCTTATCTTGGTTGACTACCTAAAGTCAAGTCCAAAATCATTTACCTAGAACAGGTAATTTTGTTAGATATTTTAGATGGAAAATTAAACATGTTTGATGGGAAATCACTTGTTATGAAAATTGATGTAGCTCATTTAGTTCAATGTTGAGCTTCTGGGTTGTCTTTTTTTAAATTTTTATTTGAAAAGATGCCAGTGGCAGGAATACTAAGTTTCTGTGGAACCACAATGTAGAACTGCTAATTTAAAGCCTTCCAAGTTGCATTGTGATTTAGATATTCTGTAGTCTGGTGTTGAGGTAATTGCATTTAAAAGCCTTCAGAAAATTCGAATCAGTACCTATACTGCACTTGTGCTGTTGCCCATGAAGTTTAAATTTTTTGCTGAAGTTGTTGCTTCTCTCTGTTTTCTAGTTCCATCATCGACCTGACCTAAAATTTAATGTTATGGTGCTTGGTTGATCTTTAAGTTGACCTCGTAGAAATAGCACAGTTCCACTCTCCACTAGTTATTTTAGTTTGGAAGCTTTTTAACTCTCTGTGTCGACTTTATTTGTATAGTTGCTTTGTTATATTGAGTTTGCTATTTTCAGTTCGATAATCAGTTGCTTATTGCTTCTTGCCGTGTGATTGCCATAATGCATGGGAATGTGCACCAGAATATTCATGAATGTGATATTCCTACAACAACCAAGGACAGAGACACCGTTTGCCGACTTCTGAATGCGTCTGTGAGGAAGGTACACTGACTAACACAGTTGCCTCTCAAGAGTCTCCATGTTTCTTCAACTAATGGGTTAATGATAGTAGGCCTTTTTGCTCTGCTGTGACTAATTTTATTTTCCTTCCTAATTAGTCTTCTGATATATTTCAACTTCACGATATGGTAAATTGTCTTTTCTTTAGTTTTTCCCATGCATTAGGAAAAGAAAAACACAAAGTAAACCTTAAAAGACACTTTTTGAACGATTGGTGATCAAGCTAAACTTAACAAAAGAACCTAGACTAATTGAAGCAAAAAATTACTGTGAATTGTGCATAGTTTCTTGCTCAAAATGCTTTGGGGACCAACAAAGAATTTCATTCACTTTGTGACATTTAAGTTATAGTCATCAGATACATTGTCTTCTCATGGACACATTATTGGAATTTGATAAACTATTGAGTAAAAGCTCAGTGGTAACTAAACATGTTTCTATAAAAATGTCAAACAGCCTGACACAGAAAATGTCAAACAGCTTGGATAATATTTTGATAGACGTAAGATGCTGAAGCTTTTTGCTAAACTTCAAATGTACCTGCTGTAAGTTTATTCCTATGATTGGATTATTCCAGATATCATGTTCGATGTTGCACCAGAGCAAGCTAACTGGCATGTAATTGTTATCATTAGGTGGCTTTATCCAAGGATCTTTGTCATTTGAGGGTTGCATGCTCAGGAGAACTTGTTGAAGACATTGTTGAATCAAGAGGGGGTCAAACAGTTGGAGATAGTATGCATGGCTTTCATTGCTTAGTGTTTGATACTTCAATATTCCAAAAGAGGTAAAATTGCACTAGCATTTAGTGTTATTCAAATTTTAGCTGAAACTTCTGTTCTTTTTCTTTTTTTCTTTATGTAGTAGTAATTGGACTCCGTATTACGATTATATTAAAATTGTTTATGTGCACTGATATTTGTTTCAGAGGCATCAATTTTGTTTGGTTTTACAGAAAGTGGAACTCATATTAACTCAGGATATTATCATCATCCTTAAAACGAAACTGTAACACATGGAGCAATTTTGAGGCATTTTTCTTGGAATTAACTCTACACTTTGCATGATAGAAGAACTTTCCTTCTGATAATTTTAAATGCCCAAGTTGACTTTCAAGAGTCACCGTAAGCTGAACAACATGATGTCTCATCTTTGAAGCCTGAATGATTTTGTTCGTGCTTAATAAGGTTTTCACCTGACCTTCAAGTATCATACCATCTTTCTGTAGAAACCTCTAGAAATCAATGTAGTTTAGATGTTGAAAGTGGTGGGACAAAGTTGCAGGAGTTACTCTTGCAAAATTTTGAACATTGTCGCATGATTCACACAACATTTTTGTTCTCTACAATTAGAGGCCTGCCAAGTTTTTGATAACATTTTTTGTTTTCATTTATGGAAACTGTTTTCAATGTTTTTCACAGAAAACTTGTTGAGTGAAAATGATGTATGTTGTAAGGGATGAGAATTGTGAGAATTTGCTCGTGTTCCACCACAATAAGAATTCAGGCTTAGTTTTTCCAAATCTCCATGTTTGCATGTGGAATGTGAATGCTGAAAAGTTGTCTTCATTTTTTAATTTTGGTTTTTATAATAGTTTTCCTTTCATCAACTGTTTTTGAAGTGTTACCAAACACATTTTCTGGACTGTTTACATTCTCAAATAAAATGAGAACAGATATCTGAGAATCTTTATCTGCCGAATGCCTCCTTAGATTCTCAATCTCTTCTTGTCTGCAGTAAAAATGAACTTCATCAAGTTGCTCAACAGGCTTCCAACATTGAAGATTTACTTCATGTCATCCGGACATCATTATCGGTCATGCACAAGCAGTGGGCTGATGCCATGAACATATTTCATGAGAAGTTTGATTTGTTAACAAGCCTTATTAATGATCATGGTTAGTGGTCCTGTTAATACAAAGCAGTAGATGGCTTTTCATCGTTCTTCATTTAACTGTTCTTGTTTGCTTATCTAGGTCTTGACTCTTCTCCTCAGGAGGAATTTTTGAGTCTTCTAGGTGGTGCTAGGACCAGTCCTGCAGTCCACCAGTTTCTTGTTAATTCTCTGGGTGAAGTGGTATGTTTGGTTTTTTTAAGTTCCGGTGTTGCTATAGGACCTTCTGTTCTTTTTGGTTGGTTTTCATAATCTTAGTCTGCTAGTTTGTTCAATGATAGGGTATGAAGCGTGTATCAAAAGTTGTCTGTGGTGCTGGAAAAGAACTTCAGCTGGTTGTCCTCAATCATCTGCAGGTGCACGTTATTACCTTTGCATTTGGCCTTTCTCTCTGATAAATTATTGAGTTTTAAGCATTGCACAGAACAGTCTTAAATGGTGATCAGATAGATGTAGGAATTTGTTATAGTAAGTTATGCTTCACGCATTTTGAGACACACCATATCTTTCAGAATATCCTGATGTTGAATTCTTATATGAACCTATCATATGCAATGATATGGATTACCAACATTGAGTGGCTGGAAAAGGGTGAGGTAAAATCTGATTTGATTCTGATCTAACAAGTTGGCAATCTCTACTATAAGCGTATAATAGAAATTATAGGTCATAATCATTGGTTTGAATTTGGACTTGATCTAAGTTTGGGCTTTCAGAATACTGTAAATGGAGGTATGGGTATGGAAATTTTTATGCATTTACGTTCTAATTAACAGGTATAGAGATATGTTCCCTGTTTCAAAAGGAAAAACTTTATTGCCCACTTTGATCTTAATATATATCCCTCATAATTGCAAGAGTCAATCTTTGTATCAATGAATCATATTCATTTCTTTTTACCTACTAATAGCACTATTTGAGCCTAGGAGAAGTTAAGACTTATTTATACTACCAATTCCACTCCTTGGACTTGATGTAGTAAGTGAAATTCTGCTTGCTTATGTTATTACTGTTGACAAGCTAAAATTGAGAATGAAAACTCAGTTATCAGAAGAAAATGAGCAGATAAATTAACTGGCGGGTGCTCAGATGATGGTGAATTGAGCCAACGTTGAGCTTATATGTGATGCTTAACCTTGGTTATGAGAGCCTCTGTCCACAACAATTCGTTCATGTACGTAGATGTGGGAATTCATTAGTTTATATTTTTTTACCAACTATTTTTCCAAGTAGGTTGCCATTCTTTTTAACTAAGCACTGTTTTTTGGCAGAGTAATGCTAAAGATGTTATGTCCTAGTAAATGAAAATGGTTTACTAACTCACATGTGGAATAGATTTGTATTAGATGTCTGTAAATACTTGCCTAAATGCTTGGATTTTACCACTTCAAATGAGTTTTGTATGCTAGTCTTTGTATCCATAGTATTGCTCTGTTTTAGGATTGTGTCGGTATCTCTTTGGATCCAAAGTTTCTCTTGAACTTTTTAGATCTTGACTTGAGGTTGTTGAGGCACCCTTCACGATAATCTTACTCATAAAAGGAACTGCAACTGTGAGTTAATGGAGCGTTTTTGCACTCAATAAAAACATGCTATGTGGATGATGGTTGTGCTGATTAGCACAAAATCATACGTGAGATGTTAGTGTTTGTACTTGAAACTACATGATTAGATACAATGATGTGATGTTGGGTATTTGAATAACTTAAAAATCTTCAGAAAAGTATAAGTTTCTTTTAATAGATCAAAAGTTCAACTATAGGGCACCAAGGGGCTGCAAACCCATATAAGAAAAGAGCCCAAAAATTAAAGCCCTCTACAGAACAACTCTAAAAACCAAAAGTGAGCTCAAATACAAGATAAATCATGGACTATATTAACAAAGGCATTTACATCCATATACAGTCTCCACTACACCAAAAGTGTACGACTTTAAGCCAAATTTCAACAAACGGAAGATTTCTCTCCATCAAAAGCTCTCTTGTTCAGCTCCTTCCAAATGAGCCTAAAAACAGAGAGAGGAATTGGGTTAATCCTTCTTTTCTTGTGGCACTGTAAACAAATGCCCTGCCAATCCCAGAGTTCTTGCTCCATAAAAGCTCCAATAACCCAAAGATAATTTGGTGCAAGCATAGGAAACTGTCCAAACCATTCTTGTCCATGCACAGTGAAGAAGGAGATGCTGCACGGATTCTGCCTCCTCCTTGCAGAGGAAACACCTATTAACCAGTATTTGCCTCTTCGTTGTAGGTTATCTAATTTGAGGATTCATTCCCAAGTTGCTTCCCAGGCAAATAGATAAACTCTAGTAAGTGCCCTCACTTTCCAAACTCTAATCAGAACCCTCCCTTTCCAACCAACTTCCTCCCTATCGAGCAGCTTGTAGTGAGACCTTACTGGAAAGATTCCATCTCTTTCATCGTTCAACAAAAAGCATCCTCAGAGGCAACAGAATTCTTGGAATAATATAATACATAAAAAGAGATGGCAAAAACTCCCAATCTTGGGCTTGTTTTACAAACTCAATATCCCAAATGATCATTTCCTTGCCTAGACATGCCATCTAGCTTTTCAGTTGTTGGAATGCCTATAAGGGAGGATCAATTTCTAAGAAGTCTTGTAGCGCCACACCTTTATCGCATGTGGTGCCTTTGGAAGGAAAGCAACAAAATAGTAGGGTTTGAAAACTTTGGTAGTTTTTGTGGTGTACCTTTTAACCAGCTTTGGGCATCATGTTCTGATTTCATATGGTCTTCTGATGTTTTATTTTTGTTTGTTTTTCTTTTGTTTTATTCTTGTATACTGGCACGTTAGAACTTTAATTAAAATCCTTTATCATCTATAAGAAAATATATTGCCTATATCTTCTATGCCAGATCTCTCTCTATACATGTGGGCAATTTTGTGTGTTGTAAACATGTGCATTGCCCAAGCACATGCATGCGATTGTGTGCTTGCACAGGTGTCTGCACTTGCACATGCACACTGTAGGGCTGTTGCTAATTAGATCAGTTCCTTGCTTCTCCTGGGTTCAGGACTCTCTTGTACACACTGCACATTTTTGTTGATTATTACTATGGTGAGAAATCATGTTTCTTGTTAGTTTCTTTTAAGGTTATAGACTCTCTTCTTTTTACTTTATTGATATGTAAGTCTATTAAAGAGCATAATGGGGTTCCTCTTCTATACAAATTACCACCTATAAGCTTGTATTTATCTAAGATAATTCAAAAAAGGACTTACTGTCTAAAGAACCGCCACCACAATGCCAAAAAATATGGTGGTTATCCAAATATCCTTTACAGCTCCTATATAACTTTCCTCATTTTTAGAAACCTGCCTATTTTTTTCTTTTGAAAGTTTGTGAACTTTCTTTAACTCCATGGTCTGTCAATCAGTGCTTTGGGGCTCCTTTCTGCTGTTGTTTATTCAAAATGTGCATTCATGACAGTGTAGAATTTTGTGGAACAATTGCCAAGTCATCTAAAAGATTACCTGTCAATTAAAGATGTGGTTCACTACTTAATTGTTATAATGCTTCCCCTCTCACGTAGGCTAAGACTTGGCCTTAGATTGAAGAATAGAAATTTGATAATTCGGGAGGTAATTAGGTAGCAAGGTGAGTTTTAAACCTAAAACCTCCTACTCTAATTCGACATAAAAATTTGTAGGACCAAAGCTAACTAATCAAAAAGTGTAAGCTATGGGATAGAGATGTTGTTTGATATTTGAATGTTGTAAAGAAGTTACCCTTGCCCAAGCTAACAGCACAAGGGCTGGGCCTTTGTCTCCTTAAAAACATTAGCAATTCCTTTCAGCTTTGTGTTTATAACCCACAACTATCACATAAATGGCATTCTTTTCCCCTTCACACACACACAGCCATTTTGGGCAGGACTTGATCATTTCACATGAACATTCCAAACTTCCAGCCTGCTTGCATGAATTGGATAGCAGACTAGGCTTCATTTTCTTAATGATTTTTCCAAGATAAGTTTTATTTGTCAAAGAATCTAGCGTATGCCATGTAATTCAAACACAGTTTGCAGTTGAAAGATAAGGATGGCTTGTAATGGCTATTTGCTGTGTGAAACATTTTCTTCCATAAAATTTTAATATTGATGGTTCCTATTGCTGCTCAGCATTTGACTTATATGTTCGCTGCTATCTTTATCCCTCATGAGTGTGTCAGTTTCCTTGATTAGAGAGGATATTTGACTTGTGGGGTTAACTAATTGACGTATTGTTATTTACCTAGCAGCCTGCTGTAGAAATTATTGGCTTTAGAATGGGTGAGCTCAGGGGTCTTTCAAGATGGCGCTCTCGTTACCTGGGTATTGGTTTGGATGAGACACTGGTGGACAATGCAGTAGAAAAGGCTGGAATGCTGCTTGTACAGGTTGAGCGATTCATAAGGGTGGTCTCATCTGTTGTGCAGCAGGTAGTCTGTTACAATCTTTGTTATGATTTCTCTACATTTCTTGATACCTCCTGTTTGCTACTATTTTCTAAAATCCTGCCCATCTCTCATCGTGCATGTCTTTAGTCACACTAAATTCCTAAATTTTGAACATGGAGTTGAACTACTTGTGGATATAAGACACAAGATCTTGTTTGAATGACATATTATTCTAAGTCGAATAGCATTATATATTTGAAATACGAGCTGTTTTGTTGGGATTTTGAAGAAGATACTGTTAGCCAGGCATTTGCACATGACTTGAACCTGTTTAACAAAGTTCCATTTTGCACCTTTTAAGATCATGATGAAATACTGACAATATCACATTGTTATTTGTTGAAATCATCATGTATTTGAAGGGCCAGAGAGAAATTGCATGGCTTTTTTTTTTTTTTTTTTTTAATTTTTCTTTTTATCTTTGCTTCCTGCACCTTGACAACTTAGGGTTTGTTGATACCTTTTCAATTTCGCACATACTACACTGAAGACATGCATTCTTTCTTGTTTCAAAATGAAAATATTGCCAGTGTGACCACTGAAATCTAGAGAAGCTCAGAATATTGGTAGGATCCTAAATTCTTGAGCCAGCAGTGTAAGCATTTTATATTGGTTGATTATGTGCATGTTGCTGAAGCTTTTGGTTTTGGTTTTGTCTCTCTTTCAGTTTGCAAATTTCTTCAGCTGGCTTCTGAAATGTATAAAGCAACTTATGTCAGAGCCAAGTGATCAACTTTTAATGTACAATAGGTTTGTCTAACTTTTGTCCATCAGGTTCAGTCCTTATGGTGAATCCCTATTTACTCTTATGAATTTCGACAGTGAACTTGTTGTCGTGTTCTTGAAGTTTCTGTATGATCAAGATCCTGTTATGCAGCTTCTGGATTTATCTGAGGCTGATGAAGAAATTGACATTGATTTGTAAGTGATTTCCTCTAACTTGTCCAGTTCCTAATTTTAAGTCATTTACAATATGGCACCCAGAACCCCTGAATCTTTAGTTAATACTTGTTCACACCTGATGGAGTCACCAAGTGGACTGTTTGGCATTGCCATGTACGGAAAGCTTCCAGTACAAATGGCTTGTATACTCCTTGAAAGTTAATTTTTTTCCTGTCATATCAGTCGACATTAACTTTACTTGGGCTGAGATGTGACATGTCATTATTGTTGACAGAATGGCTACCCATTGAATTAATAAATTTCTTCTCTTGTGAATTATCTGAAGTTTTGCTCCTACTTGGTGTCTTATTGAATTCCATTCATCTAATAAGAAAATGTTATTGCCTAGCCCTAGTTATGGAATCATATGTATCATTCAGACATGATGACTAATTTCATAATTTGACATAACCTTCTAATGCCAAGGGTGGGCTAACCTTCTAATTCCAAGGGGGGGCCATCTCTTCATTCTTTGTAGCTGAAATTTGGTGAGGCAATGGCTTGAATACTGTGAAGTGTCGACAGCTTATTATTTCCTTCATGTACTCTAGCAGCAAATTTTTGGAGCCCTTCACTAGGTTGTGCTATCCATTTGTGTGCCAGAGGATTAGAATACCATGGTGTAATGGACCTTGGTCACGCTTTAAATGTCAGAGAGGTATCCTGTCAAGCCTAGTATTCTTTCATGTGCTCTAGTGGCTTACTCCTGCTTTATTGCAATGTGACCAAACTAGTTGCTAAACTCAGGATATGAAATTGTAAATGACTCCTGCTTTGAGGGTTAGTTCTTCATTTTAAGTCATCTTGCTACTGTCTTCATAATTACTTTCAAGAGCACAACGAGATGAGGTTGACTCAAGTAAGGGTGCTTTGCTGGGCTTCAACTGTGGTTACTTTTGGTCCAGCACTGTGTTGTTAACCACAGAGTAACGAGGATTGAAATTGACGGGTTGATTGTTGTTTCTCATGGGACTGGAAAGTCTTTTGAAAATGAAGTGTAATTTCATGCGCTTTTCTTCCTTGATGTATGTTGTCAGGTCAGTAAGATGTTATACACACATTATTGTTTCAGAGAAACAATGGAGAGAGTCAAAGAATTAGTACAATTTGGAGGATTTAAGGACAGCAAATGTTTGCGAAGGACACTTGCAAAGGAGTTTCAACTGATGGAACACAGGTATCAGCAAAAGAATTGGAAATTTGAAATTTATTAGAATCTTGTTCGTGCGTGGAAGTTCTTCCTTGAATGTGTCTTTTTGCTCTTTCATTGTCAATTCTTTGTATTTATGCTATATATAGATTTTCCATTCCCAAGTGTTTTTATGCATGCTACCTCAGTGGGAAATATATGAACTCCGGGATAAATCATTGCTGTCATCTGTCATCTGAAGTAATTGATTTTTTCCCTCCTCCAAGTCTGGTCCTCATTGCTGACAAGTGTACCAAATGTGAAATCCTTGATATCTTTGTATGCATAACAGAAGTTTGAGTATGATGGTGCAGGTCCAAAATGGTTTTAGTAAACATTGCAATCCTTCAATTAAAACCTTGTGTTTTGGTTTCACCCAACTCATCATTTAGTTGAGCTGAAATATTCATTTCTCATTTATCTAATTCAGGTATCTTGACAATTCATGTTACAATAAAATTGTACCCATCTTTTTAATTTGCTTGTCTGAGTGGCCAGAACCTTGAGACTATAATGAGAGAAGGAAGAAAAGGAAAGGAAACCTTTGGGGGTGGGGAGTTGTCTTCTGGAGGTTGTACTCAACAATGGTTTTTCACTTACCCTCTACCTAATAATCTAGTGTTTCTTATTCAATCTCATGTTGATTACTTGACAATGTACGTGGAAACTTAAGCTGGGTGATCTTATTGGATTGGGCTTTCTGATTAGTTTATGATTATTGTGTGTGATAATGCCATATCTCATGTTTACTGATTAGGAATAATTTTAAATTTTTACAGTTTCAAGGAAGCTGCCCAGATGCCTTTTTCTACTATTTGAAAAAAGATATGTTGTAAGAATTTATTGCCTCTATTCCCTCTTACATCAGTTTCAGCATCCACCCGATACATTCCAATTTCACTGTCCTTCTATGAGGTACTTACCCTTAATCTGAACAATTTTATCCAGAGATAGGCATGTGCAGAGTACAACTGCTTTTTCATGCTAATCATTTCTTCGTATGGCTCTGCAGGATGCCTCTGAATTTGCTTCATCTAATCTGACTCAGGAAGTTGGGTTTACAGATTATATTTCCTTCCAAATACCCGATGAGTCTTTTTTAGATTTTGCAAACTGTATAGCTGTAGTGAGGGGATTTATGAATGATTCAAGCAATGTGAAGCAGGGAAGACCTTTGGAAGCAATCTTGTTGTGCATCCCTTCTGGTTACCATTGTGTGGATTTGGCTCTATATAAGGTAAGAGCTCGGCATATCATACTTTAAGAATTTGTGGATGTGGCTAAAATATTTTATTTTGAAACAGGAACTTCAAATCGTTATGTTGCTAAATAAGATAAATGATACTGGTGAAAACTTGGGAGATGCCTGGATGATGATCTTGCAGGCCAGTGACCTTCCATTTGTGCATATTTCAGGAACCACTCAGGCAAATAACTGGGAGTTGTACCATCTAAAGGTAACTCTTGGATCCTGAGCTTGCATATTGATTTCCTACTCGTGATAAGTATAGGATGCTGCTGAGTTCTGTTTGTTCTGATATGCGTCAGTTCACTATTTAAAACATTAATGGCAAAAAGAAAATTGCTTTTCAGTCGACTCCTGTTATTTTCACTGTTTTAAGAACTGGCTCCGGTTGGATTGGGAACCAGACCTGTCCAGTCTGGTTTCACAGTAGAAACAGTAGTGGTCAAGAACTGGTGGTATTGACCCTATTGTTATCAGGCGTAACTGTCAACTGTTGACCCACAATCCTGTCAACTAGTTTGGACCAGTTCTGGGCATTCAAAAAGTTTGAAGGAAGAGTGTTGGAGTTGGGTTGGGGTTTGGAACTCCAACCTCTTGTAACTAACAAGCGTACCAACCATTCACTCCAGTGTCTTCTTGCTTCAATTTGGTGGTGTATTATTATTCATTGACCTTATTGGCTTAATCTATTAGAAAATTAGATGATGTTCTTGAGAACTTGAATGCTGTCATTTGTGCTCAACAAGGCTCTGCCAACTCAGCCAGGCATCTGTTAATCTGAACACGTGTAATCTAATATATGTGGAGTATTCTATCAGATGACATCACATGCAATATGTTAAACCTGTTAAACTGGTGGAGCACAGTTCTACCAGTTTGACCGGTCGAACCACTTGTCCAGTTTCAAAAACACTGGGAATTTTATTCTTCCTATCTTTTATTTATATGCTTTCCTCATCAGCATGAGGAGCAGCAACTTAGTTTTTCCTCCTATGTGCATGGACATGCTATTTCACACTTGGAAATTCTGAAGGATGTTTTACTTTCTGCCTTACCATAACTGCAAAAGTTCCAACTCATCTTGGCAGTTAAAGCCTTCAACTTGTATGTATGTTAAGAAATAGGCATGCGGTGTCCCTAATTGATTTTTTACTTTTTTGGTCAGAATGTCCCTAATAGGTAAGAAGTGCCATTTTTGCTTCTATTTTGTGAGAACATTTTTTGCTTGGTTATCTTATTCTCACTCCTGAAACACTAACCCAGTGAAACTATGCATTTAGGACTCTATATTACACCTAGATATGGAGAATGAGAAGATTCGCAGCATTCCCCATAATGTTGTTCCTCCCTTGTCAGTTAGTGGTAAGAATTTTTGACACCATCATACAACTGAGCTAAGGATTAAATCATTGTCATGCCATCAATTTTATAGTCCTGATTTTTTTTTCCTTGAGCTTCTTACCATGTCCATCTGCATTTTTGGATGTTTGGAAACTTATTGTTGCCCATTCTATTTCCTTTGTGTATCAATGCTTGATAAACTTGTGAGTGTTAGCAACAATTCCATCTTGTTGACTAGGTAGTGGACTGAATAAATCCTGTCCATGCTTCTTACTACATTTTCACTTAACAGCCTACTCTTAAGTTTAAATATGACTGGCATAAGTACATTATGTCTCTTTAATGGACCACTTCATGTTTGTTCCCACAGTTTGAAGAAGTGCAAACTTATGCTCCAAAGAAGAATATTTTTTCAGTTGAAGAAGTAATATACTAATGTATCAGGTTTTCCCCTAAATTTAAATCTATTGAGAGGTCAAAGTGCAAAAAAGGTGAATCTTTAGAGGCCACACAAGTACAGAGAATATTCTTCTTATGGTAGGTTCACTGCAGTCTAGTTACTGACTGAGAACCTGTACATGTTCATGATGATAGATACTATCATGATATCTAGTGTAGCAAGATACTGTAGAGCATTCATGGTTTACATGCATACCATAGCCTCCCTGGGCAGCAAGGTTTGCTTCCCCGCCTGTGTTTTAGCATAATGCATGTGTTGTAGTTTTGCTTTTACCCAGCAAAGGTATCTAAACATCACGTTAGTCATGGCCATATATTCAAGAAACGTTGGACTGAAATCAAGTTAATGTTTTTATGGCGACAGCAAGTAGAGGTGTGGCTTGTGTTTTAGCTGCAAGAAAACGGGCCCTGGTCTACATACTGGACGAGGATGAAGATGAAATCTCTGATTCAGAATGACTGTTCAAGATTTTGTGGTGGTTATGCTCGTGTTGCTCCTGTGGGTGGACCTCTACTCTCCGAAGCTGCAGACATCGGTGTGAGAAGCAATACATGTTGGCTTTTGTGACTGAAGTTTTCCGGTTCCGCCCTTCTTGGAAAGTGTTAATTTATACCTGCCACGTGCCTTTCCTGCCTGGTGGGCATTTGTTGAAGATAAAACTGGAGTAAAAGGTAACTATTTATCTATTTAGAGCCATGGCTTCTATCTGGTGGCAATTGCCTTCATAGTATTGCTGCAAACTTTGAGACCCATTCAATAGTGCCAAGCTTATGCTTCATCTGTATATGTTTATAACCCTCATATATAAGAGAAACAAATGCTTGGTTTGGATTTTCTATACTTTGGGTTGAATGGTTCACTTGGTGTAATCGACCAACGAACTTTGCATTTGAATGTCAAAATCCCTCACCTAAATTTGACTTGCTTCTCTATGTCAACGTTAAGTGATGCATCCAATTCAAAGCACAAAATACGTTTGTGTGGAAGGGCTACGCTCCGGGATCAATATAATCAACATGACCAGCCACTAAATATACAGTCGCAAGGTGGCTTTAAAGAGCATTTGACTATATTGCTGTATCAGAGATTTAGAATCCGCAAATGAACGGTAGGTTTAGGATAATGAGATTATGTCTACAATATCTTCAATGGACTTGTGTTTTCTTAACTAGGAGCATCGCATAGCCATTGAATTTAATGATGTATAAACTTATAGGAATGTTCATTTTTTTAAGTAGTTCATGACATAAAGTAAGTGTGGAATGATCCAGTAAATATGAAAGATCTAGATACTCAATCCTCTATCATAAGGACAAAATTGTAGTGCATACCCAATATTAAATCAAACATACCCCGAGCAGCTTTGCATCAAAGCTCGTTATAGAGAAATTCAAGTAAACCATTTCAAAGATTGGGAAAACAAGAAGAGAAGGCCAGGAAAACGGGTATGAGAGAACTTAGGGCGTGTTTGGTTTAGTGGTTTAAGCATATTGGGAAAATGTAAATTACATGCCTTTTGATAAATTATGTTTTGAGAAGTAATTTTGAGAGAAATGCCATTTGTTAAAAAATATATTTGAAAAATCGGAAATTTAAAATATGAGTAAGGGTAGTTTTGAAGGAAAAAATGAGTTTAAGTATTTGGCAAAATGCTGAAAGTTTAATGCTAGTCCCTACTAGTATTATGCTTTCAACTTTCTTATTGTTGGCTTTTACTTGAAAATTACTTTAAAATAATTGTTAAACGATTAAGCATTTTCCCAAGGTTTTGGAGACTGAAAGCTTTTTGGGAATGTTAAATCAAACGCATCTTAAGGGTTGACAATGCATGCGTTCTGGGAAAAGGCTGCATTACCACTGGATAGCAGCAGTAGGCAAGACTTGTCACATGGGTCTCCATGGATTTGGTCGCAATTCTAATGCATAATAAGCGTAGAATTCAAGTACACTCTTTGAATGGTATGACCTTGCATTCCTTACATGTGATACATCAGAGAACTTTCCTGAAGAAAGATGTCGAAAGAACTGAGGTAGAGAGACACTTTTCAACGAAAAAAAGTAGTCGCTTAAGAAGGCTTTGACAAAGCTGTTCTATATATAGATGAAGAATATTACCAATGAAATAATACCACCATTTAAGAAAGAATTACCATCATTTCTATCAGGAATATAATCATCTTCCCTAAAGCGAAGAAAGAACTATGAACAAGCCCGGACTTCGATAGTTGGTTGGTCTAACTCCACGAGTCTGACACCTGTCTTCCTGATGAAGTACCCCCACTGCAGCACCGCCTTTATCTTGAGCCAGCC
The DNA here is from genome assembly GCA_016097545.1 of Eucalyptus victrix. NCBI lineage: Eukaryota > Viridiplantae > Streptophyta > Magnoliopsida > Myrtales > Myrtaceae > Eucalyptus > Eucalyptus victrix. Next base: position 54,508,792 of record CM027839.1, on the reverse strand, counting down.
AATAACACCTCTGCCGGTTCCCCTAACAAAACCATTATCGGATAACGGGTCATTACATGGTGTGCTTTCAGCAAGCCATTTCTCAAAAGCATCAAGATCAATTGATTGGATCTCTTCCATCACATGATCGCCTTCAAGAAGAACATTATCATATCCTCCATTGTCCATTGGGCTCGAAGAACCGATCATTTGGCGACGTATGGCATTCTGTACATTGATACCAAGGGGCTGTGTTGGCAATCCGGCAGAAGTACTATCATGAAATCCTGGAGGAATCTGAACATTCGAGCGGTCTGCAGACATGGGCTGATGTGCAGCTGGAGGAAAATTTGGTGATTGAAACGGCAATACCAAAGCCGTTGCACCATTGAGTCCTGGAGAAAGAACTAAAACATTAATGCGGTTCGTAAACATAGGCCGACGTAAGCACAGGACTACGAGCCTATAAAAATTCTTGCAATGATTCATCATGAGCTTTTACTATTCTGGTATCACAGAAAGTGCTACTAGTTCTTTTTTCCCTTACCCTGCACATCTCTTTAATTTTTCTTGCCCCTGATCTTTGTAACGCGCTTCACTTGACAAGGCCCTTTTGTAAAATGACAAAAATGCAAATATAAACATGTTGCCGTGTGCTCATTACATCTAGTCATATCTACCTAGTGGTAGCATTATCTTGTCAACGTTCACTTAGCATCACCTAAGTGAAGGGTTCATGAGTATCCGCCCTCCCCATCTCCAATCCCCCACTCAAAAAAGGCACATGTTACCACCTAATTTTTTAGTTGCTTTTCAATTGCTTGGACGGAACACATACATGCATACATATGTATATATGTATTGAATGAGGCTCATTTTGCATCAGCTGGACAAACGAACGTCTTTATATTAAGTGGAACCCAAAAGGATCAGTTACACAATGCTTTAATATATAAAAGCTCTACAATCAAGTGGAAATTCCAATTTTCATTGAAATTTCACAGGCCACGTCTTTGTATGTGCTTAAAGGGAGAGACAGTATTGTGTTCTAGAGAACGCACCTTCAGCAGTGGAGCTCACATTTGCCGGAGGAGCTTCCAGACCAAACGGGGCAGGAAAGATTGGTGGAGCCAAATAACGTTGAACAGGGTTGCGCCTCATTGAATCAGAGAACGTCTCACCATTGAACTCTCTCACATCATTCCAGTTAGCCAAGGCCTTTTTCACAATTGCATCTCCATGTTCCTGGGAAAAACACACCTGGTATATTGCTTAAGCTGTACTAATGGAAGTATTTATCTCCATTATTGACAGGTAAAAATTCTGGCTTCAAGCAACTACTCTTTTTGACAAGTAAAGTTGCATTCCAATGGATGAACTTGTATTCAGATTAAGTACGTGAGTGCAGCACAGAGAAAGAAGAACAATATTGAAAGAACCGCAATTTGCTTTATGCCTATATCTGCCACATTTCTCTACCACGTAAAGGTCAGGAGCTCAAAAGATGTAATTTAGAGTACATTCAAGGCGAGGCCCTCATTGTAAAGATACAAAGTTGATCAAGAAAGGACCAGAGAAGAAATAAAGCAGTCATCGATATGTATTGTGCAAGTAATTAAGATCTTGATGGTTATAAACTTGGAAAGTAATGAGCAACGGGAATGTGTTAATCGTTTAAACTATAATTTGTTGATGAGTGCCTCAGATTCTCATGGATGAAACCGAATAAAGTGCTGAAAGTGGTCTTTAACTTACTCAATATAGAAGAACACTTAGATTTACAAGGTCACTAACCTTAACTTTGCTTCACAAAGAGCGCAAGCTCAAAATCACTCCATTAGTAGAAAGTCTCTATTATGGATCTAAACATAGCATCTATATATTTTTTTTATTCTCTCCACGGGAACTTCATTATACTTTTGTGATCGGAAAGAAAAAAACAAAAGAAAAGAAAAGCAAAGCCTCTAGATGTTCAATTAACTCCTTGTTTCAGGTTTCCAAATCTCTATTCAATTCTAACACCTACTAAGCCACACAGCTACATGTGAACATCAAAATACTGATTACATAGAAAATATGGGACAACTAATTCGAATTCCCCAAGATGGGGTGTGGCGAGTGAACTGGCTTGACAAAATTGAGTAGGAACTCCTCGGTTACTTACCTTCTCTTGAGCAGAAAGTCGATGAGTAGCAAAATATTCCGTGTCTTTGACTAGGCCGATTGGTTGACCATCAGTGTTGAATACAGCACCATGCTTCGTCACGCCATCAGGATAGTCCAAGTAAAGTTTCCACTTTGTTTCGCAAGTCTTTGCATGGCGTATCAGGCTATCCCACTTCTTCTCTGTTATGCTCTTTCCGAGAGTCTATGATGAGTGAACACACAGGACTTACATTCATGGCAGTCAATCAAACCCTAATTGGGAATTATTAACTGAGTGCTTACCTCTCTCAATTTCTCGGGGTCCGTGAACAGTTGCAGTAGAAAGTCTTCCACTTTATATATTCCAGCATCACTCAGTTTTTGGTGAGATTTCCCACCTTTGGCAATGTTCTCCAACCTCCAAACCTCATCGTCAGATGCAGGTGGATGATGTTTCGTGTATGCTGTAAAATGAAGAGCACATATACAATTAGATCCGGGCACTATTAGATTAATTTGTAGAAGCAAACCTCTAGGAGGCTTGCAATCTTTCCCCTGAAACTGATCCTGAGTGTGGACATTTACCAATAACAAACAAACCGATTGCTTCTTATTTATCAGAATTTTTGTTGGAGTTGTAAAGGTCCACACGAAATGAAGCTCTAAATTAAAAAATTGAAGACTGTGGACGTCCAAAATCATGTTTATGTTCAGTCATAAAGGATAAGGTTTATATACTGTAGAAAGACTATGAAGGACCTACCTTCCCCTCTATTTTCCTTGACTTGGAAGGCATCTGTTTTGGCTTCTCGGATTCGCGTATTCCCACAAAAACCCGTTGCCACCTTAAACCCTATCCTGAATCTTTTACTCCTATTCCAACTGGAATTGTCAGTAAACGTCAGTTCTCCCATCTCCCCAACACCTTCCTTGAGCTTCACCACGAGATCTCCAGCCAAAAGCGGCCTCTTTCCTTCACGTTGTTTAACCACGTGGCTCTCAAACTCTTCTTGGGTCCAATTATCCTCATCGTCTTTGTTGAAGTCACCTTCGAGCACGACGACGTCCAACTTAATGGAGGATTCCAGGCCTGATCTAACAACATCCCCTGTATTTGCATTGATCAAGGCAATGGAAATGTGAGCACCCCCCACTCCTTCTAGTTTCTGTCCAGTAAATGGAGAATCTGACAGTTTGGTTTGAATTTGAAGCTGTAAGTCTCTCACATCATTCTCTCCCGTAGAATTAGCATTAGCCCTGCATTCTCTCCAGAAAACAACCATCAGAAATAGGAATGTGTATAAAAAACGGAAAATTGGAAAAGTAACGACAGAGAGACAAAATACCCAACATCTCACTTGGACAGGTCTTACTGCCGAGGAAACTACAAGGATAAATAGACCCGTCGTTTTATTTGTTTAATAATTCTCATTTTAAAAAAAAATGAAGTAAAATAAAATAAAATGTTCCACTGGCAAGCTACAAGGATTATGTTCTAAATTGAGCATTGACACTTTGGTGCATGACCGAGTCATTGTGGCATGACACTCACTGAGAGCTCAGACTGCCTGCTTGGGGTGGTAGTGGTAGGTCGGACCATTATTCCCCAAAACATCAACAATGCATAACCTGTCAACACTACACAGAAAGCCTTTCTCAACAGCATCACGAGGGAAGTGCATCCATACCTTGCACGCTGGGGAGAATGAATGTTTCCAAAATCCACTGCTTCCGTCTGTTCAAAACCACCAACAGCAGAATTGCCAAAGTTGGAGACATCCAAAAAATGAAGCAGGAGGGATACAAAACCAATCCATTCCATCAAAAGGAGTTGGAAAACCTATCCTGTGGATCTTTCCTAAAAACAACTTATCAAACACCTTATTGAGCTAAGTTCTTCATGCATATTTGAATTCACTGTCTTTTACCGAACAGCAGTTGTCTATAAAACTCATATGATCAATCCTAAGCATTTTCATTTTCCCCTTCCATTCCATGTCCATGAAAAAATTTTCATGTTCTTTAGAATGGTTATGATTTAGCTTTAGGTGATAAAGCCACAGTTGAAACTGTTATTGAGGAGAATGAATGGAGATGGCCTCCAGCAAGGTCTGATGATCTGCTTGAAACTCAGATGGCTTTGTGTGGGTTGATTGCTCCAAACTCTGGCTCTATAGACAGTGTGGTATTTACTGGATCATCTAGGGGCTCTTTCTCTATAAAGGAGAGTTCGAAGCTAGTGAGGACATGGGGGAACAAAGTGACTTGGCTTAGGCTTGTATGGTTTATGCCTAATATGACAAAACATGGGTTTAGAACCTGGCTAGTGAGTCGTAATAGGTTGCACGAAGGATCTCCTGTGTCAAGATATAAGGCTTTCCTATTATAACAAGTTGTTCAAAAGGATCCTGTTCTTCCCGTCGAGCAGGGATGCAAGTTGGCCCTAGTAAGCTGACAGTACTGAGTGCAAGGTCCTCACTGAACGGATATAAGTTACTCTATGGATAACAGGTTGATCTTCCCCAAGAGTTCACATTGAGAAGAAGGTTTGGCACCTCAATTTTGTCTGCCCATGTGGGACATTATGCTGTAACAGACTTGTATGGAAATTAGGCCTTCCCATGTTTTTCTTTCCACAGGTTGCACAACAAAATGAATATTTACTTATAGACAAAGGAGATCGTGTGAAGTTTGTGCTCGATGAATGCTGTTAAAACTGTCGGAATGAAGCGATTAGTAAGTTCATTCTATCACTTCATGACGTTCAGAGAAACAACTCATACCTTAAGTGTTGATGAAGATATGTCTGAAAAAGTAGAAATCTTATAAACTTGTTTATCTTACCAATCTCTGAAAATCATTCTCTGAGCGCATCTGTGGCACTATATCTTTGAGAGCATTCCAGATGCAACTACACCATAAAAATTGATAACATGAACAACTGCTGTCTTGTGGACTTATTCGTAACAAAAAGACAGATAACCCTTGACATTTAAGTTACTTGTACAAATGAATGTCAGATCTAATTACTGTATAAACCATAAATGCCAGACTCATCAAATGCATTCCTTAATCTAACTCGACATAAAAAGTCAACATAAAACTGGAATACAAATTTATCCAGTACTTTGATAACAGAAGCAAATAATGTTGATTAGCTGCTATCTCCAAATGCACCGTCCTGTCAGTGATTTACAGAAAAAGGTATGCACAGGTATTACACTTTGCCGAACAGAAATTTTGATTTATGGCATTAATACTTTGATGAGACAATAGACATGGAAATTCTCCTGCAGAAATCAGTTCATGCAGATATGATACTGCCAACAAACCAAATGAAATATAATCACCTTCGAAAATATTCGGCCCAGTCAGATTTAGCACTCTCCAGCTCTTCTCTGAACTGTCCAGCAAAGAAAGCAAAAGCAAATAATTACATAAGCAAGAGCCATCTGTCACGTAATCATCACATTCAAGTTTCACATCACAGGTATCTTCATTTTCCTCCTCCTACGTTCAAAGGGTCATTGACCACATTTTCCAGGATTCAAGGCGACAGTTATGTCCATGGCACTTCATCGAAAATTTGTATCTTTTTGTGAACCATACTGCCCAACACAACATGAAAAGCCTAAAGCATGTGTTTAGTGCAATTGCTTCCCAGGAAAATCCTAGAACATTCAGCAGGTCATTTTTACCACTCAAGCAATAATTCTCTATACATCTCTTGGCAATTTCTCACGCGGATTACTGTCCAGAAACTGGCCGGAATGTCAGAAATGCAGCTAACCACTTCTAATCGAAGAAACAGGAATTGAAATATAATAAGGGCTGTACTTTGCATGTCCAACTTGCCTACTTCACTCATCTTACCATACTCCGCAGATCCTCCTTTGTCAAACAGCAAGTCAAACAGCAACTCGGCACAGGATTCATTTCGGACCCATTCCATGCTTGACTGCATGAACATCAGCACAAAAGTACAAGCGAGATAGGATATTTAGACGACAGGATAGCAAATTAACCTGGTAACGATAACAGCTCACTTGCTAGATAAATGATTTTAACAGAATTCAGCTGAAATAAGGAGGAAGTACTGCAATTGGCCAACATAAATTCACAAAACAGATTTGAGACGATGACATCCGAGGTCATTAGTACTTCGCATTAAAACAACAGCACAAACCCATAAATAAAGAACTGAACGAAAGTGATTTTGAACGGTCATGAGGCAAAAGCTTATCGATGGCGGGCTTTCACCATGTCTCTCATGTCAAGAATCTTCAACTCAAGACCCCTTCATTGAATCTCCCTCAAGTACAGCTAAAACTAACGCAAGATCATCAAACAACGAATCAAGCATTGAAACGTTAAGAGGGAAGAGCGAGCTTACTCGATTGGAGGCAAGCATGGCCTCTTGGGTTGACTTTGTTGACCTGAAGAAGAAGAGGGAGGCAAAGCTCTCTTTGGCTTCCACATGGCTTTTCCCTTCTCCTTTCTGGAGCTCAACGAGAAGCAAGAGAATGTCTGGTTACTGAAAAAGCGCAGCAGAGAGCAGAGAGCGGAGAGAGAGAGAGAGAGAGAGAGAGAGAGAATCAGCCTGCTGTAGAAATTATTGGCTTTAGAATGGGTGAGCTCAGGGGTCTTTCAAGATGGCACTCTTGTTACCTGGGTATTGGTTTGGATGAGACACTGGTGGACAATGCAGTAGAAAAGGCTGGAATGCTGCTTGTACAGGTTGAGCGATTCATAAGGGTGCTCTCATCTGTTGTGCAGCAGGTAGCCTGTTACAATCTTTGTTATGATTTCTCTACGTTTCTTGATACCTTCTGTTTGCTACTCTTTTCCAAAATCTTGCCTGTCTCTCATCGTGCATATCTTTAGTCATGCTAAATTCCTAAATTTTAAACATGGAGTTGAACTACTTGTGGATATAAGACACAAGATCTTGTGTGCTCAGAATGACATATTATTCTAAGCCGAATAACATTTAATATTTGAAATACAAGCGTTTTCGTTGAGAATTTGAGGAAGATATTGTTAGCTGGGCATTTGCACATGACTTGAACCTGTTTAACAAAGTGTCATCTCGCACCTTTTAAGATCATGATGAAATACTGACAATATCACATTGTTATTTGTTGATATATATCATCGTGTATTTGAAGGACCAAAGAGAAATTGCATGACTTTTTTATCTTTGCTTACGGCACCTTGACAACTTAATGTTTGTTGATACCTTTTCAATTTCGCACATGCTATGCTGGAGACATCCATTCTTTCTTGTTTTAAAATGAAAATATTGCCAGTGTGACCACTGAAATCTAGATAAGCTCAGAATATTGGTAGGATCCTAAATTCTTGAGCCAGCGGTGTAAGCTTTTTTTATTGGTTGATAATGTGCATGTTGCTGAAGCTTTTGGTTTTGGTTTTGGTTTTGTGTCTCTTTCAGTTTGCAAATTTCTTCAGCTGGCTTCTGAAATGTATAAAGCAACTTATGTCAGAGCCAAGTGATCAACTTTTAACATACAATAGGTTTGTCTAACTTTTATCCATCAGGTTCAGTCCTTATGGTGAATCCCTATTTACTCTTATGAATTTCTACAGTGAACTTGTTGTCGTGTTCTTGAAGTTTCTGTATGATTAAGATCCTGTTATGCAGCTTCTGGATCTATCCGAGGCTGATGAAGAAATTGACATTGATTTGTAAGTGATTTCCTCCAACTTGTCCAGTTCCTAATTCTAAGTCATTTACAATATGGCACACAGAACCCCTGAATCTTTAGTTAATATGTGTTCATACCTGATGGAGTCACCAAGTGGACTGTTTGGCATTGCCATATACAGAGCTTCCAGTAGAAATGGCTTGTATACTCCCTGAAAGTTAATTATTTTCCCTCATTTCAGTCGACATTAACTTTACTTGGGCTGAGATGTGACATGCCATTATTTTTGATAGAATGGCTACCCATTGAATTAATAAATTTCTTCTCTTGTGCATCATCTGAAGTTCGGCTCCTACTTGGTGTTCTTAATGAATTTCATTCATCTAATAAGAAAATGTTATTGCCTGGCCCTAGTTATGGAATCATATGTATCATTCAGACATGATGACTGGATTCATAATTTGACATAACCTTCTAATTCCAAGTGTGGGCCATCTCTTCATTCGTTGTATCTGAAATTTGGTGAGGCAATGGCTTGCATACTGTGAAGTGTCGACAGCTTAGTATTGCCTTCATGTACTCTAGCAGCAAATTTTGGTGGCCCTTCACTAGGTTGTGCTATCCATTTGTGTGCCAGAGGATTAAAATATCATGGCGTAATGGACCTTGGTCACGCTTTAAATGTCAGAGCGGTATCCTGTCAAGCCTAGTATTCTTTTCATGCGCTCTAGTGGCTCACTCATGCCTTTTTGCAATGCGACCAAATTAGTTGCTAAATTCAGAATATCGAAATTGTAAATGACTCCTGGTTTGAGGGTTAGTTCTTCATTTTAAGTCATCTTGCTACCGTCCTCCTAAATACTTCTAAGAGCACAAGAGATGAGGTTGACTCAAGTTAGGGTGCTTTGCTGGGCTTCGACTGTGGTCATTCTTGGTCCAGCATATGTTGCTAATGACAGGGTAACGAGGATTGAAATTGACGGGTTGATTGTCGTTTCTCATTGGACTGGAAAGTCTTTTGAAAATCAAATGTAGTTTCATGCGCTTGTCTGCCTTGATGTTTGATGTCAGGTCAATAAGATGTTTTACACATTATTGTTTCAGAGAAACTATGAAGAGAGTCAAAGAATTAGTGCAATTTGGAGGATTTGGGGACAGCAAATATTTGCGAAGGACACTTGCAAAGGAGTTTCAACAGATGGAACACAGGTATCAGCAAAAGAATTGAATGAAATTTAATAGAATCTTGTTCATGCATGGAAGTTCTTACTTGAATGTGTCTTGTTACTCTTTCATTGTCGATTCTTTGTATTTATGCTATATCTAGATTTTCCATTCACTAGTGTTTTTCCGCATGCTACCTCAGTGGGGAATATATGAACGCTGGGATAAATCATTGCTGTCATCTGTCATTTGAAGTGATTGATTTTTTCCCTCCTCCAAGTCTGGTCCTCATTGCTGACAAGTGTACCGAATATGAAATTCTCGATCTCTTTGTATGCATGACAGAGGTTTGAGTATGATGGTCCGGCTCCAAAATGGTTTACGTAAACATCGCAATCCTTCACTTAAAACCTTGTGCTTTGGTTTCACCCAACTCATCGTTTAATTGAGCTGAAATATTCATTTCTCATTTGGCTAATTTAGGTATCTTGATAATGTCATTTGTCAGTAGATCTTTCTATCCAAATTCCTGTTACAATAAAATTGTAGCTATATTTTATATTTCCTTGTCTGAGTGGCCAGAACCTTGAGACTATAATGAGAGAAGGAAAAAAAGGAAACCCTCGGGGGTGGGGGTTGTCTTCTGAAGGTTGTACTCAACAATGGTTTTTTAGTTACCCTCTACCTAATAATCTAGTGTTTCGTATTCAATCTCAGGTTGATTACTTGACAAGGTACATGGAAACTTAAGCTGGGTGATCTTATTGGATTGGGCTTTCTGATTAGTTTATGATTATTGTGTGTGATAATGCCGTATCTCATGTTTACTGACTAGGATTAAATTTAAATTTTTACAGTTTCAAGGAAGCTGCCCAGATGCCTTTTTCTACCATTTCAAAAAAGATATGTTGTAAGAATTTATTGCCTCTATTCCGTCTTACATCAGTTTCAGCATCCACCCGATATATTCCAATTTCACTGTCCTCCTATGAGGTATTTACCCTTAATCTGAATATACAATTTTATCCGGAGATCTGCATGGGCAGAGTACAACTGCTTTTTCATGCTAATCGTTTCTTCATATGGCTTTGCAGGATGCCTCTGAATTTGCTTCATCTAATCTGACTCATGAAGTTGGGTTTACAGACTATATTTCCTTCCAATTACCTGACGAGTCTTTTTTAGATGTTACAAACTGTATAGCTGTAGTGAGGGGATCTATGAATGATTCAAGCAATGTGAAGCAGGGAAAACCTTTGGAAGCAATCTTGTTGTGCATCCCTTCTGGTTACCATTGTGTGGATTTGGCTCTATATAAGGTAAAAGCCTGGCATATATTGCTTTAAGAATTTGTGGATGTGGCTAATATATTTTATTTTGAAACAGGACCATCAAATTGTTATGTTGCTAAATAAGATGAATGATACTGGTGAAAATTTGGGAGATGCCTGGATGATGATCTTGCAGGCCAGTGACCTTCCATTTGTGCACATTTCAGGAACCACTCGGGCAAATAACTGGGAGTTGTACCAATTAAAGGTAACTCTTGGATCCTAAGCTTGCATATTGATTTCGTACTCGTGATACGTATAGGACGCTGTTTGTTCTGATACGCGTCAGTTCACTATTTAAAACATTGATGGCAAAAAGAAAATTGCTTTTCAGTTGACTCCTGTTCTTTTCAGTGTTTTAAGAACCGGCTCTGGTTGGATCAGGAACCAGACCTGTCCAGTCTGGTTTCACAGCAGAAACAGTAGTGGTCAAGAACTGGTGGTATTGACCCTATTGTTATCAGGCGTAACTGTCAACTGTTGACCCACAATCCTATCAACTAGTTTGGACCAGTTCTGGGCATTCAAAATGTTTAAAGGAAGAGTGTTGGAGTTGGGTTGGGGTTTGGAACTCCAACCTCTTGTAACTACCAAGCGTGCCAACCATTCACTCCAGTGTCTTCTTGCTTCAATTTGGTGGTGCATTATTATTCATTGACCTTATTGGTTTAATCTATTAGAAAATTAAATGATGTTCTTGAGAACTTGAATGCTGTCATTTGTGCTCAATGAGGCTCTGCCGACTCAGCCAGGCATCTATTAATCTGAACACGTGTAATCTAATAGATGTGGAGTATTCTATCAGATGACATCACATGCAATATGTTAAACCCATTAAACTGGTAGAACACAGTTCTACCAGTTTGACCGGTTGAACCACTTGTCCAGTTTCAAAAACACTAGGAATTTTATTCTTCCTATCTTTTATTTGTATGCTTTCCTCATCAGCATGAGAAGCAGCAGCTTAGTTTTTCCTCCTATGTGCATGGACATGCTATTTCACGCTTGGGAACTCTGAAGGGTGTTTTACTTTCTGCCTTACTATAACTGCAAAAGTTCCAACTTCTCTTGGCAGTTAAAGCCTTCTACATGTATGTTGGTTAAAAAGTAGGCATGTGGTGTCCCTAATTGATTTTTTATTTTTTTGGTCAGAATGTCCCTAATAGGTAAGAAGTGCCATTTTCGCTTCTATTTTGTGAGAACATTTTTTGCTTGGTTATCTTATTCTCACTCCTGAAACATTAACACAGTGAAACTATGCATGTAGGACTCTATATTACACCTAGATGTGGAGAATGAGAAGATTCGCAGCATTCCCCATACTGTTGTTCCTCCCTTCTCAGTTAGTGGTAAGAATTTTTGACACCACCATAAAACTGAACTAAGGATTAAACCATTGTCATGCCATCAATTTTATAGTCCTGAATTTTTTTCCTTGAGCTTCTTACCATGTCCATCTGCATTTTTGGATGTTTGGAAACTTGTTGTTGCCCATACTATTTCCATTGTGTATCAATGCTTGATAAACTTGCGAGTGTTTGCAACAATTCCATCTTGTTGACTAGGTAGTGGACTGAATAAATCCTGTCCATGCTCCTTACTACATTTTCACTTAACAGCCTACTCATAAGTTTAAATATGACTGGTTATGACTGGCTTAGGTACAATATGTCTCTTTAATGGACCACTTCATGTTTGTTCCCACAGTTTGAAGAAGTGCAAACTTATGCTCCAAAGAAGAATATTTTTTCAGTTGAAGAAGTAATATACTAATGTATCAGGTTTTCCCCTAAATTTAAATCTATTGAGAGGTCAAAGTGCAAAAAAGGTGAATCGTTAGGGGCCACACAAGTACAGAGAATATTCTTCTTATGGTAGGTTCACTGCGGTCTAGTTACTGACTGAGAACCTGTACATGTTCATGATGATAGATACTATCATGATATCTAGTGTAGCAAGATACTGTAGAGCATTCATAGTTTACATGCATACCATAGCCTCCCTGGGCAGCAAGGTTTGCTTCCCTGCCTGTGTTTTAGCATAATGCATGTGTTGTAGTTTTGCTTTTACCCAACAAAGGTATCTAAACATCACGTTAGTCATGGCCATATATTCAAGAAACGTTGGACTGAAATCAAGTTAATGTTTTTATGGCGACAGCAAGTAGAGGTGTGGCTTGTGTTTTAGCTGCAAGAAAACGGGCCCTGGTCTACATACTGGACGAGGATGAAGATGAAATCTCTGATTCAGAATGACTGTCTGTTCAAGATTTTGTGGTGGTTATGCTCGTGTTGCTCCTGTTGGTGGACCTCTGCTCTCCGAAGCTGCAGACATCGGTGTGAGAAGCAATGCATTTTGGCTTTTGTGACTGAAGCTTTTCGGCTCCGTCCTTGGAGAGTCTTAATTTATACCTCCCATGTGCCTTTTCTGCTAGGTGGGCATTTGTTGAAGAGAAAATTGGAGTAGGTAACTATTTGTCTATTAATTAGAGCCATGGCTTCAATGTGGTGGCAATCGTCTCCGTGGTATTGCTGCAAGATTCGAGACCCATTCGACAGTCCCAATCTCATGCTTCATCTGTTATAAACATTAACTTTCATATATAAGAGAACCAATTGCTCGGTGTAGATTATTTATACTTTGGGTTGAGTGGTTCACTCGGTGTAATCGACTATCAAACTTTGCAATGGAGTGCTGAAATCTCTCACCCACCTAAATTTGACTTGCTTCTTCACGTCACCATTAAGTGATGCATCCAATCCGATGCACAAAAAACCTTCTCGCGTGGAAGGGCTGCCCTCTGGGATCAAATAATCAACATGACTAGCTGCTAGATATATAGTTTCAAGGTGGTTTTAAAGGACATTGATCATATTCCAGTCCTAGAGCTTCGGAATCTGCAAATAAATGGTAGGTTTAGGATTATGAGATTATGTCTACAATATTTTCAATGGACTCGCGTTTTCTTAACCAAGAATATCACTTAGCCAATAAATTTAATGATGTATAAACATGCATGAATATTCAGTTGTTTAAATAGTTCAGGAACTGGAGGAATTGTGGAATGACACACTAAAGACGAAAGATCTCAATACTTAATCCTATTTTATAAGGTTACAATTCCAGTGCAGAACCAACATTAAATTAAACTAACCCTGAGCTGCTTTGCCTAAAAGCTCGTTATAGTAAAAACATTTGAGGACCGAGAAAACAAGAAGAGAAGGCCGGGAAAATGGGTACGAGGGAACTTAGCATCAAAGCTTGACAGTGTATGCGTTCCAGAAAAGAGCTGCATTGCCACTGGAGAGCAGCAGTAGGCAGGACTTATTACATGGCACTCCTTGGATTTGGTTGCAGATCTAATGCATAATAAGCGCAGAATCCAAGTACACCCTTTGAATGATATAACCTTGCGTTCCTTACATGTGATATATAAGAGAACTTTTCTGAAGAAAGATGTGGAAAGAATTGAGGTAGAGAGACACTATGATGAAACAATTAGTCGCTTAATAAGGCATTCAACATAGATGTTCTATATACAGATGAATATATAGAATCAATGAAATATTACCACCATTTAAGAAAAAATTACCATCAATTCTATCAGAAGTAAACGGAGAATCATCTTTCCCTAAAGCGACATAAGAACTACGAACAAGCCTGAACTTGGATCGGTGGTCGGTCTAACTCCACAAGTCTGACACCTCTCTTTCTGATGAAGTACCCCCACTGCAACACTGCTTTTATCTTGAGCCAGCCAATAACACCTCTGCCGGTACCTCCAACATAACCATTATCAAGTAATGGGTTATCAGCCGACCATTGCTTCCAACTATCATCTGAATGATTTGATTGGATATCTTCCATCACGCCATTGCCTTCGGGAGGAGCGAGTGTCCTAGAGAACGGGTCATTACATGGTGTGTTGTTTTCTCCAACATAACCATTATCAAGTAATGGGTTATCAGCCAACCATTGCTTCCAACTATCATCTGAATGACTTGATTGGATATCTTCCATCACGTCATTGCCTTTGGGAGGAGCGAGTGTCCTAGAGAACGGGTCATTACATGGTGTGTTGTTTTCTCTCACATGAATGCCTTCAGGAAGAACATCATCATATCCTGTATAGTCCATTCCACTCGAAGAACCAATCATTTTGCTATGCATGGAATTCTGTAAATTGAGACCATGAGACTGTGTTGGCAATCCGGCAGTAGTACTATCATGATATCCTGGAGGAATTTGAACATTCGAGCAGCCTGCAGACATGAGCTGATGCGCAGCAAGACGAAAATTTTCATCAACTAAAATCTTCATGGAGGTTCCAGAATTGGTATTTTGTGACTGAACTGGTAATGCCAAAGCCATTGCACCATTAAGTCCTGGAGAAAGAACTAAAACATCAATATGGTTCATAAACATAGGCTGATGTAAGCACAAATCTACGAACTATTCTGATATCATGGAAAGTGCTGCTAGTTTTTTTTTTTTTCTCCTGACCCTGCACATCTCTTTAATTTTTTTGCCCCTGATCTTTGTAATCTTTACATGCTTCAATTGACAAGGCCCTTTCTAAAACGACTGCAATCGCCACTTGATAAAAATGCACATATAAACAAGTTGCCGTGTGCTCATTACATTTATTCATATCTACCTAGTGATAGCATTATCTTGTCAATATCCACGCAATATCACCTAAGTGAAGGTGTTCATTAGTATCTACCCTCACCCTTCCCCTCCCCCAATCCCCCACTCAAAAAAGGCACCCGTTACCAACTAATTTTTTAGTTGCTTTTGAATAGCTTGGACAGAACACATACATGCATACATACATATGTACATATATTGGCCAAAATGGATAGATTGCATTTAATGAGGCTCATGTCACAATAATCACAGCTGGACAAACAAACGTCTTTATATGATTTGGAGCCCAGAATCATAAGGATCAGGTACACAATGCTTTTATATATTCAAGCTTAAAAATCAAGTGGAAAGTCCCATTTTCATCGTAATTTCACCGGCCACATCTTTGTATGTGCTTAAAGGGAGAGACAGTTTTGTGTTCTCTGGCACGTACCTTCAGCAGCGGAGCCCGCATCTGCCAGAGGAGCTTCCGGACCAACTGGAGCAGCAACAATTGGTGGAGCCAAATAACGTTGAACATGGTTGCGATTTTCAGTTTGTCCACCTAAGACTGAAGATGAATATGAGCTTGAGCTATTCTTCTGCATTGAATCAGAAAATGTCTCACCATTGAACTCTCTCACATCATTCCAGTTAGCCAAGGCCTTCATCACGATTGCATCTCCATGTTCCTGGAACAAAAACAATTGGTATATAGCTCAAGCTGGACTAATGGAAGTATTTATTTCCACTATTGACAGGTAAATATTCTGGCTTCAAGCAACTTCTTTTTTCACGAGTAATGTTGCATTCCAATGGATGAACTTGTATTCAGATAAAGCACGTAAGAGCAGCACAGGGAAAGAAGAATAAAAATAATATTGAAAGAACCTCAATTCACTTTACGCCCATATCCGCCCATTTCTCCACCAAACGTCAGGTGCTTGGAAGATGTAATAAGAGTACAATCAAGGCAAGGGTCCTCAGGGTAAAGATGCAAAGTTGATTGAGAAAGGGCTAGTGAAGAAATAAAACAAGCATCAACTCGTTCGACTGCTGAAGTGTAAATCGTTCAAACTATAAGATCTTCATATTTAAACTTGGAAGTAACATGTGCAACATGAATGAGTTAATTGTTCAAACTACATTATGATGATTGGTGCCTCAGATTCTAATGGATGAAACCAAATCAACTGCTGAAAGTGGTCTCCAACTTACTCCTGTTTTTGTTATAATTTTAAGCACGGAGTACAGAAGGCCACTTAGATTTAGAAGGTCACTATCCTCAATTTTGCATAGCAAAGAGCGAAAGCTCAAAATCACTCCATTAATAAAAAGTCTCCATTATGGATCTAAACAAAGCATCTAGATTTTCTTTCTATTCTCTCCACAGGCACTACCTATTACTTTTTCTGATAAAAAAAAAAATGCATCTAGATGTCGAACGCACTCCTCTTTTCAAGTGTCCATATCAGGCTTGACAAAACTCAGTTGGAACTCAGTTACTTACCTTCTCTTGGGCAGAAAGTCGATGAGTAGCAAAAGATACTCTGTCTTTGATTAGGCCGACCAGTTGACCATTGGTGTTGAATACAGCACCATGCTTCCTCATGCCATCAAAATAGGATGAATAAAGTTTCCAATTTGTTTTGCAAGTCTTTGCATGATCTACGAGGATATCCCAGTTCTTCGGTATAACGCTCTTTCCAAGAATCTATGATGAAAGAAGACACAAGACTTATAATCTTGGTAGTCAATCAAACCCTAAGTAAGAATCATTAACTAAGTGCTTACCTCTCTCAGTTTCTGGGAGTCCGTAAACAGTTGCAGTAGAAAGTCCTCCACCCTATTTATTCCAGCTTCACTCAGTTTTTGGTGAGACTTCCCATCGTTCGCAATCTTCTCCAACCTCCAGACCTCATCATCAGATGCAGGTGGATGATGTTTCCTGTATGCTGTAAAATGAAAAGAACATCTATAGTAAGGTCCCAGAAAGCAAACTTCTTACAGGCGTGTACAAACTCTCTACTGTAACTGATCCAAAGTGTCAACAATTGCTAATAACAAAGAAGGCAATCGTTTCTTAATTATCAGAATTTTCGTTCAAGATGTAAAGGTCGGCACTAAATGAGGCATTCAATTATAAAATTTAAGACTATGGATGTCCAAAACCATGTATGGTTAGTCAAAAAGGACAAGGTTTATATACTGTAAAGTATGAAGGACCTACATTCTCCTCTCTGTTCCTTGACAGGGAAGGCATCTGTTATTCCTTCTTGGATTCGTGTATTGCAACAATAACCTGATGCCACCAGAAGCCCTATTCTGAAACTTTTACTCCTATTCCAGCTGGAATTGTCGGTAAATATCAACTCTCCAAGCTGCCCAACACCTTCCTTGAGCATCACTTGGAGATTTCCTGTCAAAAGAGGCCTCTTTCCTTCACGTTCTTTAACCACGTAGTTCTCAAACTCTTCTTGGGTCCAGTTTTCTTCATCATCTTTGTTGAAGTCACCTTCAAGAACGACGACGTCCAACTTAATGGAGGATTTGGGGCCAGATGTAACAACACCCCTGTTTTCGCATCAATCAAGGCAACGTAAATGCTAGCTCCCCCTCTCCTTCTAGTTTCTTTCCAGTAAATAGAGGAAGTGACAGTTTGGTTTGAACTTGAAGCTGTAAGCTTCTTGCTTCATTCTTTGCCACAGCATTAGCCCTGCATTCTCCCCAGAAAACAACTATTAGAAATAGGAACTTGCATAGAAGCGGAAAATTGGAAAAGTGACAATAAAGAGAGATAAACTACCAAACACCTCACTTGGACAAGTTACTGCCGAGGAAACTACAAATACATAGACCCATTGTCTCGATAGTTTAATAATGCAAATTATTGAAAAAGAAGTAGCATAAAATAAAGTGCTCCACTGCTCTCTAGCTACAAAACTTATGTTCTAAATTGGAGCATTGACACTTTTGCGCACAACCGAGTCATTGTGGTCTGATGCTCACCGAAATCTAACTGCCTGCTTTGGGGTGGTAGTAGTAGGTCAGACCATTATTCACCCAAGACATCAACAATGCGTTACTGGTCAATACTACACAGAAAGCCTTTCTCAATGGCATTACAGGGGAAGTGCATTCATACCTTCTGAGGTGGAAAGAGTGAATGTTAGCTGGCTCCACTTTTTCCTTCTGTTCAAGACCGCCAACAGCAGAATTTCCAAAGGTGGAGACGTCAGAAAAATGAATACAAAACCAATCCATTCCACCAAAGGGAGCAGAAAAACCTATTTTATCATTCCTAACTACTTATCGAACACCTTAGTGAGCTAAGTTCTTCAGGTACATTTGAAATCATAGTGTTTACCAAACAGCAGTTCTGTATGTGGCTCATATGAACAATCCTAAGCATTTTCATTTTTTGCCTTTCATTTCATGTCCATGCAAAAATTTACATGTGCTTCAGAACGGCTATGATTCTGCTCTTGGTGATAAAATCACCGTTGCAGATGTTACAAAGGAAATTAAAGGGGATGGCCTCCAGCTAGGTCTGATGATCTGCTTGAAACTCATGGCATTGTGTGGGTTGATTGCTCCAAACTCTGGCTCTCTAGACAAAGTGGTATTTACTGGATCATTTAGGGCTTCTTTCACTATAAAGGAGGCTGGGAAGTAGTGAGGGAATTTGGGATATAAGTGAGTAGGTTTTGGCTGTATGGTTTAAGCCTAATGTGCCAAATTATGGTTTTATAACTTGGTTGGTGATTCACAATAGGTTGCACACATTGGATAGGATGAAAACTTGGTGTGATATCAATAGCACTTCTGTGCTATGCAGACAATATGAAGAATCTAAAATTGCACTTTTTCTTTTAGTCTGCTTTCTCAAAGCAGATTATCAGAACAAGTTTTACAGCTCCTCTCATGTCCTAGATCTGCAAGTGACGGGAAGGATGGATGTACTTGAGCCTTGAAGAACATGAAGGGGAAAGTTTGAAGGCATTAGTGAGGAAATTAGCCTAGACTGCAACAATTTATCATCTTCTGCAGAGGGCAAAACTTAGCAAAGCATGAAAAATGTATACGTCAAGCTTGCTGTGTCCTTGATGCAGTTGTGTTTTTGTCTTTGTAAATGTCTCTTTAGAAACTATAATTCATCAAGGAATTAAGACAGTTACTGCTGATGTTAAGTGTTTTGAGTAGAAATGGGCAAGTTCATGTTGACTAACTTGACTGTAATCTGGTGGCATGGTTTTGAGTTTTTTTTTTTTTTTCTTTTTCTGGGTAGTATTTTGGTGTTGTCACCGGTAGTGTAGATGCGAAAGATTATGATGTCATGTTGTGATCTGGCACGTGGTGTCATTAGGTTGAAAGTCAACTGATGAATTCATTTCAAGTTATAAGGCTTCCCTACTATAATAGGTTGTGCAAAAGGATCTACCATTCTTCCAGTCGAACAGGGAAAAAAGTTGGCCCTAGGGCCCTCACTCAAATAATAAAAGTTACTCTAGGAATAAAAGGCTAATGTGCTCCAAGAGTTCGCATTAACAAGAAGGTTTGGCACCTTGATGTCGGCTGTATATGGTGGAAAACGTGCAAAATTTGGGCAAAGTTTGTGCAAGTTCAAGCTCAATGAATGTTCCTCTAAATGAATTAGCTAGCAATGGACTTGTTGGTCAATAAGTTCATTTGGTCACTTCATGACATGCAGATAAACAACTCATATCCGATGTGTTGACAAAGATATGTCTGAGCCAAACTGGAAAACTCTGTTTATCTTACCAGTTTCTTAGAAGCATTCTCCATTGAGTGCATCTCTTGCACTATTTCTTCAACAGCATTCCTGAAGAAACTACACCATAAGAATTGACAACGTGAACAAACTACTGTCTCGTGGACTTAATCGTAGTAAATAGACAAAGATCCATATGTAACATTTTAGTTAAGAGTACACATGAATGTTGCACCTAATAACAGTATAAAAAGATAGATTCCAGACTCAAATGCATTCTTTTAATCTAAGGGAATATATAAAGTCAATGTAGAGATGGAATACATATTTATATGCAGTACATTGATAGCAGAAGCAACTACAGTGAGTTAGCAGCTATCTCCGAATGCACTGTCCTTTCAGTGATCAACAAATGAAATGTTTGTGTAGGTATTACGCTTTTTCAAAAGAGTCTTGGATTGATGGCATATGATGTCAATGATATCTTTAGCTGACAAGACAATGCACATGGAAATTCACTAGAGGAATCAGTTCATGCAGATAAGATATTGCCAACAAACCAAA
The DNA here is from genome assembly GCA_016097545.1 of Eucalyptus victrix. NCBI lineage: Eukaryota > Viridiplantae > Streptophyta > Magnoliopsida > Myrtales > Myrtaceae > Eucalyptus > Eucalyptus victrix. The sequence continues at coordinate 54,488,582 of CM027839.1, read as the reverse complement.
TGAAATATATTCACCTTTGAAAATATTTGGCCCAGTCAGACTTAGCACGCTCCAGCTCTTCTCTAAACTGTCCAGCAAAGAAGCAAAAGTGAAGAATTACATAAGCAAGAGCCATCTGTCACGTAGTCATCACATTCAAGGTTCACATCACAGGTATCTTCACTTTCCTCCTCCTCCATACAAACGGTCATTGACCACATTTTCCAGGTTTCAAAGCGACAGTTATGTCCAGGGCACTTCATTGAAAATTTGTATCTTTTTGTGATCCATACTGCCCAATGCAACATGAAAAGCCTAAAGCATGTTCTTAGTGCAATTGCTTCACAGGAAAATCCTAGAACTTTCAGCGGGTCATATTTACCACTCAAGAAAAAATTCTCTATACATCTCATGGCAATTTCTCATGCGTCTAACCACTTCTAATTGAAGAGATCAGGAATTGAAATATAATAAGGACTGTATTTTGCATGTCCAACTTAGCTAGTTTACTCATCTTACCATATTCCGCAGATCCTCTGTCAAACAGCAAGTCAAACAGCAACTCGGCACAGGATTCATTTCGGACCCATTCCATGCTCGACTGCATGAACATCAGCACAAAATTACAAGCGAGATAGGATATTTTAGACAACAGGATAGCAAAGTAACCTGGTAACGATAACAGCTCACTTGCTAGATAAATGATTCTAGCAGAATTCAGCTCGAATAAGGAGGAAGTACAGCGAGTGGCCAATGCGAAATCACCAAACAGATTTGAGACGACGACATTCGAGGTCTTTAGTACTTCGCATCTGAGCAACAGCACAAACCCACCAACAAAGAACTGAACGAAAGCGATTTAGGACGGTCATGAGGCAAAAGCTTATCGATGGCGGGCTTTCACCATATCTCTCATTTCAAGAATCGTCAACTCAAGAACCCTTCATTGAATCTCCCTCAAGTAAAGCTAAAACTAACGCAAGATCATCAAACAGTGAACCAAGCATCGAAACGTTAGGAGGGTAGGGCGAGCTTACTCGATCGGAGGGACGCATAGCCTCTTGGGTTGACTTGGTTGACCTGAAGAAGAAGAAGAGGGAGGCAAAGCTCTCTTTGGCTTCCACATGGCTTTTCCCTTCTCCTTTCTGGAGCTCAACAAGATGTAGGAGAACGTCTGGTTACTGAAAAAGCGCAGCAGAGAGAGAGAGAGAGAGAATCAGCAGTTCATCAACGAACTCTAGCTCCTGTAATGAGTGCGTCTCTTTTTGTATATGTCTGCAGCACCTCATTTTCCGCGAAATGTGACCATGCATTTCCCCGAAACGTTGCCGATTTATATTTTATTTATTTATTTAAATTTTCTCTGATTTTAGCAATTTGCTTCCTTATATCCATATGAAATTGCGTAGACTTTTTTTTTTTAATCATCTTTTTTTCCGGCTTTAGCCAGTTAAATGATTAAGCTATTTTTGCCTTCAGCGTGAGTTTGAGGTAAATCTATTCTACCCAATCTTTTATCAATGAGGGACATGCTTGAAATTATGTGAAAGATAGGTGTACTAGAAATTTTAAAACTTATTACGAATGTATAATTGAGTCCTAAAGTTTCCAAAAAACATAATCAAATCTTAAAACTTGTCAAATTGATGCAATTAGGTCATTCAGTTAACTATGAAAATTAAAAATGCCGACATGTCATTTTCTTCTTTATTTTCTTTCTCCTACGTGACATTTTTATAATAATTATTTTTTAAACATATCTTACTTAAATTAGATTAAAAAATAAATAAATGCTAAGGTTTTATTTTAAAAAAGAGCCAGAGCTCAAAAAAAAAAAAAAAAAAAAAAGGGCCATAGGGTCCTCGCCGATGGGTTGTGGTCGCCGCGATCGTTGTGAAAAATCTGCACTGGAGTGATCATGCATGACCTCCAAAAGCTCCTCATCATCTTGCAGCAATGCCTTCTTCCTCAACATAAATGAAGGAGGACATCTGCACTCTAAAGGAGAAATGAACATTGCTGATGATTCTGTCAAGTGAAGATGTTCCTCCTCCATGAAGTGCCCCATTTCTTTCCTTCTGGATGAAATAAATTGCTGCCCCAGCCTATAAAACAAACTCACCCAGCCTCAGCGAACTCCGGCCCTACGAAGGTGCTTTTCTTTTACCCCTTTTAATTTAAAATCTAATGTAAGTAAGATTTGAGGAAGGAAATAATAATGAATGTCACGTCGGCATTTTTCGTGACGGAGTTAATAGCACTTGATTGTATTAATTTAACAGGCTTTAAGATTTGATTGTATTTTTTGAAAGTCTTATGACTCATTTGCATTTTTATAATAAGTTTAGATTTTTTTTTTTTTTTTTTTGGTAAAGGAAGTTTTAGAAGTTGCAATGCACTTAATCTATTATCAATTAAAAAAATTCCATTGATCACTTCCAATCACGTGCTTTCTCTTGTATGTGGCCAATTTTATTATAATAATGAAAAAAATGAAAATAATAATAATAAGAGTTAATATCACAAAAAATTTCAAACTAATACATACATGATATATTTACCCTTCATACTTTCCACTAAATTTTACCATCAACTTACTAAGGTGGATAATACATGACAATTGACGGGTGTACCAATATAAAGTTTTACTATCCATTTGTCACGTATATATCAGTTTGAGTTTTTTTTTTTGTATTAATCAAATTTAATAGAAATTAATATATGGTAAATTTATTATAAATGTATTAATTTTGGATTAAATTTGTTACATTTATATCAATTTTGATTTTTTTAATCAAAAATTTAATTTTTGATAAATTTATTGTAGATATAGCAATAAAAAAATTTTGCAATAAAAAAATTAATTTAAAATAAATTTATCATATCTACTAGTTTGGAGTTTTCCTAATATTAACCCTAATAATAATAAGACAAAGAACGCGTTTGGATTAGTATAAGGAGGTGGAGTTATAAATTAAAGATTTGCAAACCTAACCAAGGGAAGTGGCGATTTTGTCCACGCCAAAGGCTGCTTGGCTTTATGGTGTACGTGGCCAATCTTGCAGTTCAAGCTTCATCCTCTCGACGCGTTTACGTAACACGGTGACGTCGCAGGTGACGTGAAAATATTTCAACAAAGTCTCAAAATGTATTCAAAATTGAAATTGAGCCCATCATCAAATAGAAGATGTGCTTACGAGGACTATTACTAGCAATTTTGCCCGGAGGAATTCCTTCTATAATGGTACTCTAATATTTTATTCATTTTGTCTCTTTTTCAAAAAGAGAAAATTATAAAATTTCTTTTTCAATAATATAAATTTATTAATGCACTCTCGACCCACGTAAACAAACAAGGGCAATTTCAAGCAGCTATAAAAGGGAGGCCATTCGATTTTTTTTTTTTTTTAAAGTCAAGGGAGGCTAAAGTTTTTTTTTATTTTGGTCGGTCATACTCTATTCCTATTTTAACTCTCACTCCCAAACTTTTGTCATGTCTCATTGTAGGGCGTGAGAGTTAAAACCCGTTTCTAAAATTAATTCGTCCCCACCTTCTCATTTCATGTTGGAAATGTAGCCACCGGGGTAAACCCAGTGTTAAAAGAGACTAAAGTTAAAATTGGACAAAATCTAGAGTTTAGGCTGCTATGGATGCTATTGCTTTAATATTTTATAAGTAATCTTTTCTCTTTGGTCGGCTTTTCAAGGTTGACTATTCTTCCATCTCGTGAAAAATATGCACGCGCGAATGACACCTACTGCCGCACTCCGAATCCAACCTTAAAGTCTAGGGAATGACCGAAAAATCCCTATAAAATAAAGTACAAAACCTCCAACCGATAATAGCTATCATACGAAAATGATAAACCTTTCACCGAATGAATATAATAACAAAGTTCGGAGTGCCGTGAATTAATGAAAATGAGAGTTTTATGACCCATATAATAACCCTCACTCAGGTAATCTAAATTATTTCTACCCACAAAAAAAAAAAAAGTAATCTAAATTAGGGTCCCACGCTAATTTAGATTGCTCTTTACGTGGTTCAGTTAAGTTTCCTTATTCATGACTTGAAACAATATTGAAAGGGGCGAGTAAAGCCTTGACCGGGGAAGTGACAATCACCACTTCGATGGAATTGAGTAGTGAATGAAGCCAATTTTGTATCAAATATGTGGCACACCAAGTTAGCAAAAGTATCACATTTAAATTGTGACGGCCCGAGCGGCGGTGCGCGGGGAGGAGGAATGGCGGTGCGTCCGCCCCTCGGTCCCTAGATGTGCACAAAGAAGGGGTCCCTGTCCCACATTACCCAGGGAGAAAGTCTTGGGCCAGTTTATAATGGCTTGGGCCCCTCTAACTTGTGTGACGCGTTTTAAAGCCGTGAGAACTCAGTGTCCAAAGCAGACAATATCACACAATGGAGCCCGAGTTGTTTCATAAATTGCATGGAATACCAGAGAACTACATCCATTCTAGTTAAACCCTAGAAATCATATCTGTCATAGTTAAGCCCCAAAATAGAGCTGATCAGCAAATATATATCATCTCTCAATAGATAAGTCGATCATATGCATAATTAGATATCAATACATAATATCCAACATGATTTGAAATGATTCACTCATATGATCATTTTCGATGTATATCCAAGATAACACCACCTTGAAATGTCTGGCCAATACCGGATCCAATATTATAAATATGACATGCCTCAAAATAATTTTACCTTTCAGTAACAATGCGATGCAAGTTTCATCCCATTTTCAGAAATTTGCACCCTCACAAATAGATGCTAAACTCACTTGGGCCAAGAAGCCTGTTTAGTATTGAATTTACGAAATTGCCCTTCGATACTTGATTTTGGTTCCATGGGCCCAAAAAGTACCCCGAATGGTCCAACAATTACATAAAGCCTTGAAACATCCACAAAAAAAAAAAAAAAAGCTCAATTTTTGCAGAAAATACATCCATTTTCCATAAAACAGATAGAAATTGGATTCTTTTTTCCAAACTTCGATCATACCAGTATATTTTCTTCAATAATCTCACCATCCTTTAAAAGGCTGCCGCTTATAATTTCATACGACCAATATTATCGGATCAACTAGATAAATTTTGGATGTCTATATATTCATTGTTTATTAACATTCGCAATCCTAATAATTTCGAAAAAGTAACAGAAATATTCAATATTTCCGAAAATCATGAGGAATTTACATATATATTTCATGAGCTTGATAAAAGAAGATAAAGTCACGGAGGGATCTAGAGCAATAAACTTACATACCTAGAATTTTCAATATTATTTGGAAGTGCGATAATCCAGCCGTTGAGCACTTATTTGAGTCATCCCATGCCTAATCCTGAAGTCATTCTTCTACATTTATTTTAGCAATCGATGCTTCCTTTTATTAAATTCTAATTTAATACTTTTTTTATTTTTCATATATACACGGTCTTTCTATTTTTTTTATTGATTAATCAATTAAGTTGTTATTACTAAATACATCGTTACCAAAACTTGGAATTAAATGTGAAAGTCAAATGTACTCGAAATCTCGCTCTCCATAAGCCAAATTTATGGCACCTTCACTCACCATACTGTTAGATAATATAATATAATTTGATTACAAGTGAAGCATCATGACATCGTAAATTTATGTGTAGTAATCCTGAATTGTCCTGATAGTATTGAATGCCTAGCTTGCAAAATTTTCTGGAGGCAACTCTATGGGATTTAATGACCATATATTATACGCTATAACCGTCGTTGAATTTTTGTTCTTTTTAAGCAATAGTAAGATCTGAGTAGGGGGGGGAAAGAGTTGAATTAGTGTGATATTATTGATCTGTAAGTCAAATTTCATCATTTGATTAACCTGTTTTACATGTAGTGGTCAGAATGTCGAATTGGATGAACCATGGCACTGACGGGAAAATTTTAAAAGAAAAAAATCCTAAATCTATTACATTTATGCTAATTTAATCCCGAACATTTCAATTGTGTCAATTAAGTTCTAAACCTTTATCACATTTTGCCTCAAACGATAGCCCTACCCAATATTTTCTCTGTCTACTTAGACGTCCTATTGGCTAGATGCAATTTTGAGTCCCAAAGTAGATCGACGCAGCACTTGTCGCCTCACCTCTTTCCCCCACCCCCTCTTGTCACCCTGGCTTTTTGCCAGGATCAGTCGTGATTCAGCCCTCAGTCGAGCCACTGTAATGTTTCATCCGACGATAAAAAGACGCCGGCTCAAAACCTCATCAGTATTATTACATGGTTCGAGCATCTTTTTGCTCATCCTGTTAGTACCAGGTGTGTTTCCTTAGAGACGCGCGGAACGTTCATCCTCATGCTGATCACGCATGTTCCTGGTCCAATTCTAGTTTTATACTGAGTATCTGCTCATCGTTAGGAGTCTTGGATGTAGGGTTTATGTCTCCCCCAGTCTCTACACTCGACTTGATTGGGGTTGTCGGGTTGGTTTCGACAAGAGCGCACGTGATCACAGGGGGATAGAACACGAAAGAAAAAGGAAACACTTCCACCACTAATCATTGAATAGTAACAACAGCAATGATAATTATAAATGGGATCAACAAACCTATAAATCAAGGATGTGCTAATGGTATGTTGTAGTTGCTAGTGCCCCACAGATGGTCCAAACCAGAAGATCCACTGCCCATGAGCATCCACATCCACAGACATCAATCAATACTAGCCTAAAATCATTATCTCTTGGCAATAATGTCAATTCCAAATGCATACATAACATCTTTGATCAATGAGGGTCATCAAACCAAAGGAACCAAAGTTCTCGCTACCATAAATGCAAACAATTCGCATGTTTTTATTTAGCTCCTAATGTGTTATTCATGTAGTAAAGCTTGATTTAAGAAAGTAGAGAGAGTAACTAAATTTAAAAGAGCTGATGAAAAAGTTTATTCGCATAAGAAGGCCTTTAAACAAAACTGTTCTATACATGAATGAATAACTGAACACAGATGAGTAACTCATATGCCCTCATCTAAGAAAAGAATACCAAGAATTCTATCAGTAAACGGATAATCATCTTACCTAGTACAACATTAAGGACGAATCAAATCAAGCCTAGAGAATTGATTGGAAATCTTCATAGAACATAGCAGAAACCCAATAGCCTAGAGTAGAGCAAGTAGGTAAGGCAGGCTAACCTCAGGCCAAACAAAAATAAGATAATTGTTCTGTATCCAAGTTGGAAGGGTGTCATCTCTTAAGTGACCAACCGATGTGAAATCTAGCCTAGTAAATGGCATAAACATCTGAAACTTTCACAAGCATTCCTGATGTAATTATTTACTTAATCAGCCCATTACTTTCCAAGCAATACTGATTTATTAAGAAAAAGTGTTGAATGAGAAGCCAGAACAAGGAAAGAATGAATCGTCTGCTGTATCCAATATACCATACTACTAAATATTTGATTTCAATGCACGGGACGCTTATTATATGTCCGATTGGAAAGACACTAAATATACTGAAGCACAAATGCCCATCGTTGAAGAAACCAACACACTGAATGAATGAATAGATAAATAAATAAATAAATAAAGTTCTCTAGTCTTAGCTATACTCAGGAGAGATTGTTTACAGCCTCCACCAAATGAAGCGAAGAAGCGACCACATTCGAGTCCTCCGTGACTCTCGCTAGCAAATCCTTCTCTAGATTCCACTCTGTCATCTTCACTTGCCAATTGGAAGAAATCGAGCCAAAACCTCACAAAACCGAGTCGGAACAATCGAGTTAACCCACCCATTAGATCACGAAAGAACGCCGAACGGAAGCAGAACCTGAGAAGCCAAAGCAGTTTGTCGAACTGAAGCTCCACTAGCAGCCGAAAATGCAGCCACCAGATATGCTGTAACAAAACGCGAGGAGGGCACAGAAGCGTCGGTGGGAAATGCAAACCCATGGTGAGCTTGTGAAGGATGGAGCTTCAATGGAGGGAGGCTTGTGAGGTCCAGCGGAGTCTGAGAATTCGCGGAGAAAAGTTGTAGATATGAGGAAGAAAGAGAATTGGGCTAAATTTCGGACTTAACACCACCGTTCCTGGCACCTCTAACAGAACCATCATCATCGTATCGTGGGATCTGACAAGTCATCACATTCCAAAATGTGATCTAAATAAATTGCTGGGGAATCTCCCATCATGGGATTGCCTTCAGGATGAGGAAGTGGACTCCAAGACTGGAAGCTTGATGTCGAGGCACAGGGAGGTTCAGAGTCGAGGACACTCCCGCCCCCCGTATAGTCCGTTTGGCTCGAAGAATGGATCGTATCGCTCCACATGGCATTCTGGAAATCGTTACCATGAAACAGCATTGGCAATCCGGCAGTAGGGATACCATCCTCTCCTCGAGAATTTAGAACATTCCAGGGAACTAATTTTTAAATCCCCATTGCAATTAGCAATTACTAATTTAGCAAAAGAGAGGGTTGGATGACGGGAACGGAGGAAAAGACCGGCCCTCCGCAACGCCACCTCGTCCCCGTGTGGGGCCTCACCCCACCGGACACGTCATCATCATTTTAGCCTTTTCTCGCCTTTTCACCCCCTCATCTCATCTTCGAGGCTTGGCTCCCTATTCCCAGAACTCCCACCTTCAATGACTTTTCACGGTGCATCTTCATGCTATCTAATGCTTCACCGAACCAGGAGGAAACATTCAAAATCTCACACTCAAAAGTACTCCTATACCACTGTTACTCATTCCCGCCCTTCGCCGAACCACCGTCTCCTACCATTGGCTAACCATTGCGCTGGCCATTGCCTCCACAAAAAGTAAGGAACAAAAGTGGAGATAGAATCGGATAAACCAACCGGAATATTCAAGCTCAAAAATTAACCCTCGAACCGTCAGGTTTTGAGTGGCTCCTCATCGACGACCATCATTGAAGGTAGCAGGAAAGCCTAGTTTATCAGTGGTGTAAGTAGGCTACGATGGGCACTTGCAACCGGCGATTGAAACCTTTACAACTATCTACAAACAGAACAACGACCAGCGAGGGAGTCTTCGGACGAGATCTGGGCTCTTTGATTTTCACGATGGGAAGGCAGGGAGAAATAGTGGAGCAGGAAAATCGATGGGAAGGCAGGGAGAAATAGTGGAGCAGGAAAGGGCGGCTCGAGAATAGCGAGGGCAACTGGCTTGGCAACTAATGGAGTTGAGAGGAGTGATGGAGAGGCTCATCAAAGTGATGGCGTGGGTTTCAGTCGTCGGAATGGGCAGCGGCCACTATTGCTCCAACTCCTCAAGAGAATGAAGTCCAAGAACAATGGATGCAGCTTGCAGTGACGAGGATGAGGTCAGATGTGATGGGGCGACGGTGAAGATGTATACACAGCGCTCATGGAGAGTCAATCCTCCTTATTTTTCTCTCTTTTCTCCCTTTTCTTTAACTTGTGGTGCCTCCCTCTTGAACATAAAAAGAAGCCAAAAGAAGAAAAAAAAGGACCCCTTCCAAGATGAGAAAAGAACATATTTCATTCTCCAACAGAGTTTTGTGTAATTGCGCCGTGTGACGCGATCTTGAAAGATGTGAGCTCAAATTCCATGATAACAAATATGGTGTTCTAACTGGTTACTCGATTTTTGAAATTGATATTTCTTTGATTTGATTGTAGGTACTTAAATTTCACTATTTCTAAATCAAATGTCTAAAAAGAATTAAAGACTATTGAAATAAATTTTTTTTTTCAGTCAAAGGTAGATTCTTTGATTTGACCAAAAAAAAAAAAGGATTTTAAGCCATTTCTATGAAAACCTAGAAATCTAAACGCCTATTCCTACACGCTTATGTTGAATTAACACCTATATGCAATTAAAATACTACTGATACAAATCTAATTTTTTTCCAAGTTAAGAAATGAGTGTCGCCACGATCGGGATATTGAATCTTGAATTTTTCTAACTTTAACCATTAGGATTATTTGGATGTCAATAGTAATATATATAATAAAATTATAATAACCATTGGTATTTTTTAAAAAATTTTGGTAACTTACCAAAATGCTACTAACCAAATAAGTTATTGATCAAAATTTTGTTGTCAACTAGTTTTGATATTTACCAATGCTATTTATGTTTATCACTACGTAAATTGAGCCCTCGAACGTGATATCACAAATCTATCACAAATTAAGCGGAATCAAGCAAACATATTCTTTCACGGGCTCAAGCTCGCTTATGTACGCAGTACGCTGACTCAATTTTGTTCATACTCGATTATTATATGAATGATGATTTTTGCAGATGTCGGACAAGCTTGGATTTAAAAAATTAAGGTTCGGTACTCGGCAATTCAAGACGGGCGAGGCCCATCATCATGGGCTCATAGATGTATTAAAAGGCGCGGGAAAGTGGTTGCCTCTCCATCGAGCGACACGTGTCTCTATACGGGAAGCCACAAACTTAAGTCCGAGTGAAATGAAGCCTCAAATCGGAGGAGGCTCTCCTTCCGGTTCCTCCGTTCGATCGTCGATCCCCACATTGTCCGCACGTGCGTTTTTGTCGAAGCGGTGGCGATCCGTCTGGACCGCCGCCCCCGGACCTCGTCTTCTCCTTCCCCTGGCGGAACGCCTCCCCCTCCGTGGACGGCGTCTTGATACTCTAGGCGTCGCCCAAGGTGAGGAAGTTCCACATCGACGTCGATTTTCTCGACCGTTGCGCGCCTGAGCTCAGTCCGTGGCTTCGCTTTGCTGTCGACCGCCGTGTCGAGGACCTCTCAGTCGATGCGACTAAGAGGTTGTGCGAGATGGCCGGCCATTTCGCAGTACCGCGGACTCCTTTTATGAATGCTCTTCGTTGGTGAACCTGCACTCGGGGCTCTGTTGCTTCTCGTTGAGTAGAAGTATCGCTTGGATTAATCTTAGGTCCCTGTCCGTCTGTGACTCGGAGGTGATGCATGAGATGTCGAATGGCAGCCCTGTTCTCGAGGACCTTAGTTTGGAAGGATGCTACGGTTTAAAGCGAACCATCAAGCTTTGTTCGAGAACTTTGAGGGAAATTGCGGTCAATGGCTGCTTTCGGTATGCACTTGACGAGGGTTTCCACTTGGAGATTTCAAGTCCTCTGTTGCTGTTTGAGAGGATTTTCTGGTATGATGAGGCAGCTGGTGACGGAAGTCTCAATCCTTAATTGAAGCAAAGTCGAACTTTTTTATGAGACGTGAGGATTTTGGAAGGCCAACTGATTGTTTTGTTCAAAATCGGTTCGAGTCTTACAGAGGGTATTGCAACCTGGTTGAGGGACTGCTTCAGAAGCTACAGAACGCGACCAAGCTTTTGATCGGTAGTTGGTGCCTACGGGTGAGCAGATTGTTTTTTTTTTCAAATTTAACCCATTTGGTTCATACTTATGGATAATTCATGTTCCCTCTTCCTCGAGTTAAGGAAATTCATTTCAAACTTCAGCACAAAGAATCTGGTTTGCATCGTTTGCTACTCTGCCTGATGACCATTGGTGCAAATACACATCGTGCCTTTAGAATGACTACCGAAAGACCAAAGAAAAGGCCGCTGGTTTAGGGTCAATCTTTTTCCTGCTCAGTAGTGCATAACCATCATTCCAAAGATCATAGTAAATTATTAATGAAAAGTTGTCGTGTCCTATTTTTTAAAGACTGAAAAAGCAGTTGTTGACTAGAATTAGTATATAAGTTCTACTATTTCAAACTCAAAAGCTTTAGCATCACTCAATTTGTCATATAGGTGGGAACCAAAAGTGTTCTCAAAGCATACACTTGCTGGGTTTTTTAAACTGTATTTGGAAGGAAGAGTAAATTATCTTATTCTTTTGCCTTTCAATTTTTGAATGTGCTTAGGTTTTATCACTTGCGGCAGAGGTACAAGGTGTGCCGTTTTCTTTGTCCAATTGCAAGTCTTTGACTCTACGTACACGAGTAAAGAAATGGGATTTTCCTGGTATAGCAAAGCTGTACCTTTTAACAAAGTGAATTGTCTAGTTCTAGTTAAAAGAGAAAAAGAAGACATTGGATCTCATTTTTTCTTCCTGCTGTATCATTGACGCACAGTGCACCTTATAACAGGAGTTTAGCATAAAGCTCACCAATTGGGGCTTGGTCAAGTATTTGTACTCGGTCGAGCGTCAAGAGCTTGGGTGGTGATGGCAAATGGCTTGGTCAGGTTCAAGCTTGGCCCATCGTCTCCATTTAAGCATGCGTGAATTTTTGTTATCAATCATGAGATGCCGATTTGAATAATTCATTAGCATTTTTTTTATCCAAAAGCAAATGAGGATGATCACATTGCTTTCTCCAAATTACATTTCAATAACTAATCCACCACTTTCCGGCGTTGTTTGGCAGGGCTACAAAGTCCGGCCCAGCCTAGTTGATCCCGTGGCGGCCCTTTACGGCCCAATTCCCATCTCTCTCTTCCTTCCTTATTTTGACTCTCGCCTGTTCCTCTTCTGCAACTTTCTCCGCGAATGCTCAGACACTTCACTCACGCTCTTCCCTTCTTCGTCTCGCTCTTCAGCTTCTCCAGCAGAGCTTTCTAGCTATGGAGACGAGGCAGGGTTGCAGCCCGTGCTTCCATTTCAGCTTCAGTTCGACAAACCGCCTGGCTTCTCAGATTCGGCTCCTGCTCGGCGTTCTTTCGCGACCTAATGGGCGGGTCGATTCGGTTTTGTGAGGGGTTTGCTCGATTTCCGATTGGCAGGTGAAGATGGGGTAAGTGGAATCCGGAGAAGGATTTGCTGGCGGCGAAGGTGGGGTGCTTCTTCGCTTCAATTGGCAAAGGCGGTGGACAATCTCTCTTAGGTAATTGCTTCGATTCGAGAAAGTTCTCTTTTTACTTTATTCAGTTTGTCCGTTTCTTCAACGATGGCTTGCTGTGTTCGCCCTTTGAGTTAGCGGCCTTATCTCGTTTTACTTCTTTCGCTTTTCCTAAATGTGCTAAGCTTCCTTTTTAGCCATAGGAACCACTGTAATGCCAATCTAGCTTAAATTGCGTTCGATAGATAATTGGATGAATATGGAGATAAAAGTGGTTCAAAGTCTAAATGAGAAGGTGACATCGAACTAAGGAGTTGGTCTTTTACACGGAAATGAAGAGTCAATAATGGTGATGCGAGTGGAAATCTAGACATGACTTAGTTGCAAGTAAAGAATTCCAAGCTGGTATCAGTTGAATGAAGGGATTTTATTTATTAGGCGCACAGATTGTCATCAACTTCTCGACTAGGTTGTTGCCTTATGAGCTCTTTTCCATAACCTAGCCAGACAGTCATCTACCCCAACCATAAGTGTACCGTACTCCTGTATTTCCTTCTTGTTGCCCTTCTTCATACACCAGTTAAAGTGTCCATGAACATAATTACCATGAATTGGAGAGGATGCCATGTATGCTAAATAGACTAGCTGTGTTAGATGCAGTAATGCTTAATGCCCACTTGGAGTTGGCAGGTTTAGCCACTACAGAATATTATCTAAATGTCATCAGGCATCTAGAAAGATCTTAGATTCCTGATGATGACTCTCACAATGTAATTTTACTGCTGACTCCTCTTCTTTTACTGATTGAGCATTCTTTTACTGACCAAGCCTGCCCTACAATGAGAGATTTATTGGATACTGAATAAAGATTATAGGCGGAAAGTTTCTCACATTTTGTATCGCTCGAAGTTTTATTTATCTTCTTGTCATTACTGGGGGGCATTTGGTCACATCATTTTGATTAATCAAGTTCACTGGTGGGAGTTTTAACTTTTGAATAGATATATCTTGAGCTATGCTGCGTACTTGTGTGACTATCTGGTCGAGAGGGATGGAGGGAGAAATTGGAGAAAGCAAAGTGACTAGGAGGGTCAGGGGAGCTGCTTCCAAGTATGTTGGGTTCCTATATGACTTCATCTTGTGGTAATTCAAATTCGTAAGAACTTGAAATTAGATGCCTAGCCTCGGTAGTTCTTGATGTCTATTCTCACTGGAAAAATTTAGAGAGATTTTTTTCTCTCAATGCTTCGCTCATCATATTGTCTTTTAAATATGGAGAATGTTTTGAGTGCACAATAGTACTTGAGCCAATACTTGAATGGTTTCTCTTAAGATCCTAAGTTGTAAATATTATTACACTTGTAATCCTTGCCTGAAGTAAGCTTTCGTGCATTAACTTCATGTTGAGGTTCCATAATTGACCAACAAGATTTGTTTTTTTTGATGATATTGGATTGGAGGTTGCCAACAAGATATATATTCCCTTGCTTTAGATGATCTACTAGCCCAAAGAAATCCCATATGGATGACTAATATCCCTCTCAGTTATTTTGTAGGGTTATGATATTTTGCCTCACTTCATAAATTTTGATTAACATTTTGTTAGTTAATGTCTGTCCTCTATCTTTCCTCCTCCTCTTCTTCTTCTTCCTCTTCTTCCTCTTCTTCTTCTTCTTCTTCTTCTTCTTCTTCTTCTTCTTCGTCTTCTTCTCTCTCTCTCTCTCTCTCACATTTATAATGAACTCACTTTCTTTGCACATTTCAATGTGTGTCATCAATACTGGCTTCTCTTAATCATTCTAATCTGCTCCAGGTAAATGAATATCATCATTGCGCCGGTGTCCTAATGGCAAGGTTGTTGTCTTGGAACTTGAAGATGGTACAGTTTTACCGCATGATGTTGAAGTAAGTTTTCTGTGTTGTTACTTGAACGTTACCCTCATTACTTCTCAACTAGATATTCCCCCTGCAACATTCCGTCATCATTAGAATGTGTTCTTCTCTAGTCGCTCTTGGGAAATATTCTGAATTGCTCAAAATCTGCATGATGCAATGCAAACAGCAAACTTGCTGACTGAACATTCAGCTACTAATAGAGACGGCACTACATTTTCACTGGTCATGTCTGTCGATGTCAAAATAACAACGGATTGGTAGATATGTCAACCTGAGCAGGATAAGATTAACAAAAACTTTTATTAGAAAATTCTGTTTGAACATGAACCATTTGTTAAATAGGCAAGAGACTAATAACCCATTTAACTAATTAGATTGAATTGAATGGGTCATTCCCATCCTAACATGACCAATGTGACATATGTACCATATGCGTATCTTCATCAATGTCAAATAAGTTTGTAAAGAAACTAGCCATAAGCTTACAAAATCCTAGGTTTACATGAAATGTTTTATTTACATGGTGTGATCAAATTGTAATCTGCAACGACTTAGGAAACCAAATTCATGTATGATTTTTTGTTAGAGAACTTACTGAACTAAATATCAAGAGGTCATGATAGGTCAGGTTGTTGATCAAGTTGGCTCCATTGTTTAGTTAGATAGATTACATGAATCAATTTGTGTTTCGCAGTTTGAACTTTGAACGCGGAACAATATTCGTTTGTTAATTGAGTTAACTATCAGGTAGGTAGCCTCACCTAAGTGGTCACATGGAAATGCGAGTCATGAATAAAAAAACTAAATCTTTGGAGTGTGGATTGTGAGATTGTTATTCCATGACATATGTAAATTAATTGTTAGATAATTACTAACCATAAAGATACTTCATATTCAACTAATTTTATTATCTCCAGACATGAAATACTGCCACAAATTATTTTTCTTTTGCCAAATGAGTACCCATTTGACTGCAAGGACACAAAGATCTTGTACATGGTATTGTATTTGGATTCCCATTCATAGAATTGAGTATGATACAATCAAAACATCTACTGGGCCTGATGCAGCCAACAAAATCATGCAAGATGACTATCAAGTTTTTGGTGAAGATTGACTTTGAAACTCAAACAAGGATCAGGATTCTTCTTGAAGTTTAATCACTACAATTATCAGCTAGGATTTGAGTATCATTAGGATTTTACAAAGTTTCCTTTTCTTTCTCTTTTGAAGCTTGAGTAGTAGGATCTTACATATACTCCAATAATGTTTCTTGTTTAGAGGTTTCCTATTTCAATAGAGTTTGCATTTTATTCAACTTGGCAAGTGTTTGCTTTGCAAATTGTGTGATGCAATTTATCTTTGGTGTGATGATTAAGAAACCCTGGTGTGATGTTTAGGCATTTTTGTGTGTGATGCTTAAATATTTATTCTTTATTGTGGGACTTAGTCCTTCATCAAAGCCATGAAATGTTTTTGACATTACGTTGTTTGATGCATGAGTTAAATTATGAATCAAGGAAATTGATTGACTCATATCTAATCAGTGAAATCGGCAGTGAGTTACTTTAATCGCATATCATACAGAATTAATATGCTTATTTAATAGATTTATATACATTAGGAGTTGAATCTTATTGATTGCTCAATTGCATTCTCATGTAGGACAATTTTTTTACTTCATCCTAATGTTGTCATCAACGGTTGAAACTATTTCAATTGTCAATGACAATTTACAGCATAGTGTTTACTGGGGTACAGCTCATAGTGAGAATCTATGGTCTGAGTGGATGGTGTCATACTGAAGCACTCATCTGTGGGATGCTCATTTTCATCAAAATTAGTAGCTTCTTTCAATTGTTAGTAAATTTGTTCAGTTCAGTCAAATAGGAAGGCAATAATTTAGGTGACTATTAAATGATAGGATTTGTGTGTGCCTCAATTATGCTTGTGGGTGGAAAAGTTTGTAAATAACTGATTATGTTTTTATCAAACTATAGCTGCTTGGTCATGATTAGAATGGCTTGAGTACATGGCTGAGGTTGCTGCAATTCTGTTTCTTTTAGATTTCTACCAGTTTATTACTAATCATCCACTTCATAAATTGCAGTCGATCAATATAGAAGGATCCGAAATCTGATTCAAATCCACTATAGCACCTTTGGATACATAAGAATTGCTGAGAAGAGGATTTGTTTGTACATCATGAATGTTACTTACCAAAGTAGCTGTCTTTATGGAACTATAAATATGCAAGGTGCTGCTTTTGATATGCTAGTGCTTGCAGCAGTTATGCGCACTGTGTTATAATCATTCTAACAGGGTATAAATATTCAGCAGAATGGAAAACTGCTGAGAAGCTTGAAGTATGGCAGCCGGGGTGTGTCTCAACTAGGAGGAGGATGCCCAAGTGAATAGAGTGTGGCATCTTTGAACTTAAAAGTTGGTAAAATTTCATGATCTTTATTACCAATAGCAGATACCTTATGGCTCACACCTTTCATAATGCTTCGTTTGTAGTTAAGTAGTTATTTTAGTGTGGTGTTCTTAAATACTTCTTTTTGAAACTTAGAATCTTATTTTACAGTCCACAGCTTTAATTTGGGTTTATGGAAGATTGTTTGGAAGCGTATGTTTGGTGTCATCTGTAACTTATTGATTTGTTTGGCTCCTTAGCTTTGATCTCATATTTTTTCGTCTTTTTATTTTCCAACTGAAAAGTAATTATTCATTTGTTTTATAGATCACTTTTGGTAATTCTTGGGCATTTGAAGATCACACTACTCAATTCTTCCCTCCAGCTCCAACAGTTCCTTGAATGATTAGACTAGTACCCGGAGATGCTGGTTTAACTATCAAGATTCAAGATTCATTTGTAGAGCTCTCAAATTCTTCAAAGCAATGTTTGCATAGCCTTAACAGTGGAGATAAAGATAGGGTTTTACACTTCAGTATATTTGGTGTCTTTCCAATCGAAAGTATTGTAAGCGTCCGGTCTGTTCAAATCAAATATTTAGCTATATGGTGTATCATATTCAATAAATGAATCCTTTCCTTGTTCTTGCTTTTCATACAGTAGTTTTTCTTAATAAATGGATTTGATGTTAGACTGACAGCAAATTAGTATTGCCTGGAAAGTAATGGGTTGGTTAAGTAAACAAATATCCTAGGTGATGTTATGCTTGTAAAAGTTTTAGATGTTTATGCCATTTCCTAGGCTAGATTTCACTTCTGTTGGTCACTTTAGAGATGACGCCTCCCACTTTGATACTAAATACTTATCTGAAGCTTTTTGTTGTTTGGCCTGAGGTTGGCTTGCCTTGTATACTTTTTGCTCCTCTCCAGACTATTGGGTTTTCGCTCTATTCTAAGAAGATTGAGAGCCTATGAAGATCTTCCCCTTTCCAGCGAGTATAATCCAGGCCAAGGATATTGCATAAGCCTTAGTCTAGACTTCATAAGAAAATTTACTTGAAGGGACATGATATTTGTTAGACTTTTGCGCAATATGATGTTGTAAAAACGAGTGTGAAAAAATGTACATTGCAAATACAAACTTAAAGCAACATTTACGGAACTAAATAGCATGCATATAATGAATTACTAATATGATAAACGTTAAAAAAATAGTCATGGCATTGCCTTTTGGTAATAATATTGTGTCGAATTCGATAAAATTATGTTTAGAAAATCTTCCCACTATATTTGCCATCATATTCATTTACTAGCAAAATTAAGGTAGATGCGTATAAAAAATTATGTGTCGTTGAAAGTCAGTTCTTCTTTATTATAGAGTATTTTTACTATGGGTCTAATTCAATGCTAGTGGCTGCCCTTTGGTTTGTTGAAGAAACAGTAAGGGGAGAAATGCAAGGAAAGTCCTAAAAATGCAATCTTTGCCTAATTCCCCTAAGGAGGAGTCAAGATATCAAGTTACTAGAGTTTTCCTCTATACTTTCTTTGGGTTTATAATCATCTGAAGTCTTTATATATATAGTATTTTTAAGTGATAATTGATAATGCAACATTTCAATAGTGAAATGAAAGTTATCAGTTTAATATGGTAATACTTAACAGGTCTAAAGTAAATTTTCAACGGGGATAAGAATTTAAATATATTCAACAAAAGTAGTTTTTTTTATGGAAAATAAATTAAAAAAAGAAAAAGAATTCAATGGTGCAGCAATTTTCCTTACGCTCTGTATGTGTTTATCAATTACCACCTTCCCCAAATACCAAGAAAGCAGTTGTCTTTTATTTTTGGTTTTTTTTTTTTTAATTACTTTTGCATTGAAACTTGCTCACATATCATTTTCTTCCGGGGTAGGATAGCCTTGAATTCTCCTATCCATTGAAACTTCCCTCACATGAAGGCAACGACTATAAATACGCGGTCGGTTGTCCCAGTCAACGAATTATTAATTTGTATCTAGCTTAGCAAGTTTGAATTATTGGTGTGTGCCAACTGATTGAATTAGATAAATCAAATTAATATATAGTAAAAACAAAAGCCAAAAGGCATTTTGATTGACTTAGTGAGATGTGAAGGAGAAATTAAGATAGAAAAAGAGAAAAAAGGAAATTTTTCTCGTTGTGCTTGGCTACAAAATAAATATATATAACATATTGATAATTTTTGGGATAAATGTTGCAGAAGTTCTAAAACTTGTCACGAAATTGTAATTGAGTCTTAGAACTTGCAAAAAGTGCAATTAAGTCCTAAAACTTGTCAAATTGTTTCAATTGAGTCCTAAAATTAACGCTATCGACTTTTTTAACGGAAAATGCTGATGTGGCATTTAAAATTAATTTTTTACTTTCCACGTGGCTTTTTTTATTATTATTTAAATTAGATTTAAAAATAAAAAAGTGAAAATTTATTTAAAAAAGAAAACAGTTAAAAAAATAAAAAATAAAAAAATGGTAGCCTCGCCGAAGGGGTTGGTGATCGTCGTCGGAGGGGCTGGCGACGGTCGCCGGCCTTAGGTGCGGGTGGCCAGCCTTTGCCAGCCCTAGGCGAGGGCCAGCAATCCTCGCCAAACTCGGGCGAGGGTGCCTAGATCTGAGCATGCTGGCCCTCGCAAGGGGTCAGTGGCCGTCACTCGGCTTGGGTGAATCGTCGTCGGCCCTCACGGGGGGCCGGCGACCATTGCCTGCCCTAGGTGACCCCTCATTGGCCCTCACTCATGGCTGGCAAGGCTCACCAGATCTCAGCGAGGCTCGCCGGCCTCGAGTGAGGGGCGACGGTCGCCGGCCCCTCGTGAGGGCCGGCGACAACTCGCCCAGGCCAGGTGATAGAGATAGACCCTCGCGGAGGGCCGGCGTGCCCAGATTTGAGCACCCTTGCCCGAGCTTGTTGAGGTCCGGCCACCCATGCCCAGGTCGACGACCCTCCGACAATCGGTGGTGACGGCGGCGGCGGTAGTAACAGCAGGGGAGGAGCTGCTTTATCTTCTTTTTTATTATTTTTTTTTAAATAATTTTAAAAATTAAAATTTCTTTTTTTTAGTTTTTAAATCTATTTTTTTAAAAAATTGAATAAAAATAATTAAAAATCCATTTGAAAAAAGAAAAATCATTTAAAAGGCCACGTCGGCGCCATGTCGGCATTTTTAGTTAAAAGGGCTAATGGCGTTAATTTTAGGACTCAATTGAAACAATTGACAAATTTTAGGACTCAATTGCACTTTTTGTAAGTTTTAGGACTCAATTGCTTTTTCGTGACAAGTTTTAGGACTTGTGCAGCACTTATCCCATAATTTTTTATGATCCTCGACACGTGTTAATTCGTTAAACATATAAGTATTGAAATGAAGTTTATCGGTTTAACAATATGATATTTAACATGCTTAAAGTGAGGATTAAATTTCTAAGTGGGATTAAGAGCTTAAATATATTCAATAAAAATACCATTTCCGATGGAAAATAACTTATCAAAAGGAAAAGGAAAGTTCAACGGTGCAAACAATGGACTAAGTTCAACGAGGAATTGTCTCAATTCTCTCTCCACTTTTCATCTTTCCAACAAATCCACCATTATATATGGGTATCGAAATTTTATGAAATCTTGTCTATTAAAATGTTACTTCAAATCAACTCCCGTTTAACATCATAGCTTCACAACGTCTTGATTTTCGCAGCTTAACAACTTCAAAATCGAATTTTGCACTATAAATTTCATATAATTTTGAATTTGTACTCTAATTCTAAAAATCGCCCCAATTAGACGATCAAAGGGCCTTAATCCTTACCAAACACTGCAAGTGGAAGTAAATCTAGGAGAGATATACACACAAAACCCACTCTCTCTTTTCATTTCCTTTTTTCCTTTTTCTTCTTTTTTTTCGTTTCTCTCCCGTGCTCTCCCTTTTCCATTTGTATCTCTTAAAAACCCTCAAATTTTAGGTTCCATCTTAATTTTATCCTGAACTTTTTTTTTTTTATCTCAAAAAATCCTTAATTTTAGACTCAATGTTAAATCGGCCCGAAAGGAATTGAGTTGATGAAAAGCTAAATGGAGGAATAGAATAATAGAAATTGTATATTACTTTCTCATGTCCAATATACAAGTATACAAGCCTATTTATAATACATAGAGTCTAAATAATTTAGGGAATAAATGTACAGAAAATTGAAGAAAAGATTCCCTAATATATAGTATCAACTTGGAAGGGGGGAGGTTGGGGGTTCAAATCCCCACATTCTAGGGGGGATTGGGGTGGGGAAGATTTCATTTCAGGAGTGGGTTTTGACTCCCACGCCCGAAGGAGAATGACAAAAGTTTGAGAGTGAATGTTAGAGTAAGATTAAAGTATGATCGACAAATATATATATATATATATATATATATATATATCGCATCAGTTATACGATATCAGTCAGCGGAAATCACATCAAATCTATGAGGCAACGGTATCTCCAACACGGATCCTAAATTATTTTGTCTAAAAAAATTTCAAACTTTATATTTAGTTTCAAATTCATGGCCAAAGAAGATAATGGAGCAATATGGGCATCCAGGCAGGGACCGAAATTCATGGCCAAAGAAGATAAGAAAATCTGGGGAAATAAAAAAGTAGAGGATTCTCGGGCAAGTGGGGCGGGGATTATTCTCCACGGCCAAGAAAGAGATACTTTTACCAAAAAAAAAGAAAAAGAGAGAGGGAAATACAGAGAAATAAAAAAGCAGAGGATTCTCGAGCAAGTGGGGCGGGGATTTTTCTCCACGGCCAAGAAAGAGATACTTTTACCAAAAAGAAGACAAAGAGAGAGGGAAATACAAAGAAATAAAAAAGCAGAGGATTCTCGGGCAAGTGGGGGGGGGGATTTTTCTCCATGGCCAAGAAAGAGATACTTTTACCAAAAAAAAGAAAAAGAGAGAGAGGGAAATATAGAGAAATAAAAAAGCAGAGGATTCTAGGGCAAGTGGGGCGGGGATTTTCCTCCACGGCCAAGAAAGAGATACTTTTACAAAAAAAAAAAAAAAAAGAGAGGGAAATATAGAGAAATAAAAAAGCAAAGGATTCTCGGGCAAGTGGGGCGGGGATTTTTCTCCACGGCCAAGAAAGAGATACTTTTACCAAAAAAAAAAAAAAAAAGAGAGAGGGAAATACAGAGAAATAAAAAAGCAGAGGATTCTCGGGCAAGTGGGACGGGGATTTTTCTCCATGGCCAAGAAAGAGATAACTTTTACCAAAAAAAAGAAAAAGAGAGAGGGAAATATAGAGAAATAAAAAAGTAGAGGATTCTAGGGCAAGTGGGGCGGGGATTTTTCTCCACGGCCAAGAAAGAGATACTTTTACCAAAAAAAAAGAAAAAGAGAGAGGGAAATACATAGAAATAAAAAAGCAGAGGATTCTCGGGCAAGTGGGGTGGGGATTTTTCTCCATGGCCAAGAAAGAGATACTTTTACCAAAAAAAAAAAAGAAAAAGAGAGAGGGAAATACAGAGAAATAAAAAAGCAGAGGATTCTCGGGCAAGTGGGGCGGGGATTTTTCTCCACAGCCAAGAAAGAGATACTTTTACCAAAAAAAAAGAAAAAGAAAGGGAAATACAGAGAGCGGGTTATGGTCGGCATAAGAGAGAACTTTAATAAAAAAAAAACTGAGAAGAGGTCAGCAAAAGTAAAGAAAGAAAAAGGAGGACAGAGGAGGCAGATTCTCGTGGAGGAGGTGAAATTAAAAAAATGAGAAGACAGAGAGAGAAAGAGAGAGAATTGTTGGGGGGTTGCGTGAGGAAGCCCCATGTCTCTTTTCCTTTCTTTTCGTTTCTGTAGTTGGTGCGTGCTCTTTCTTTTCCTTTTATATCTCTTCTTTTTTTTTTTTTTCTTTTTTTAAAGCCCACTTTTTGACCAAGTCAAGAAGAAGGGCAAAATATTAAAGCAATCCCTAAACTAAACCAATTAAAACATTTGTCCAAAAAAATTGTAAATTTTGATTTATTAATTTGGCTTTGGGTTTGATTAAGAAATTTGACTAAATAAAATCAATAAGTTGACATTTAAAATAAATAATTAATAACTTAATAATTAGTGGGTTATTTGGTAACGTTTCTAGAATACTTATTTTTGTTTGTTATTGGAGTAGAAATGAAACAGAAATATATTTGGTAAGTTTTTTTATCCGAAAATAAATGCATCTTCAAAAGCAGATTTGAAATAAAGATAAGAAATTAAAAAAGTTTCGAGAACAAAAATAAAAAACCGAATTAATTCTCATCCTTTTTTAAACCTCTTGGCAGACGTCTTTTTGTCTCTCTCTCTTCTGTCTCGTGAAGTTTGTTTCTCCTCCTCCTCCTCTTCGCATAGTTCGCCGGAGAAGACAGAGTCGCGACACCTTTCCTCCTCCTTTGTTGCCGCAACTAGTCTTGAGAAACGGTAGGCGTCTCTCTCCTTGGCAATTCTTGCTCTCTCTCTCTTTGGCGATTCCCGCTTTGTTTTTCATGGCTCCCCTTTGCCTTTTTTTTTTTATCAGGGTTTGATTTGTCGCTCGATTGAGCGAGAGGGTTAGTCGTAGGTCGTTTGCGTTTTGCTGTTCGTTCGATTTCTTCCTGTTGTAGCTCTTTCTCGCGTCGTTTGTGGAGGTGCTCTCACTTTCGCCATCGACGTACGGACCGCTCGTGCTCTCGCTTCCCGTTCTTCTTAACAACAAATCTGCAATTTGGGGTTCCCTGCAATTCTTCTTTCCTCGTGGGTTTCTCCCCCTTTGCGGAATCGAAGTAGTGGGTAAAAGCGGTTGCTTGAGAAGATTACCAGTGTCACAAAGCGGTGGGTTCTCAAATAGTGCCGTCAAATCCTCGAACATTCTCGAACTCGCTCGAAATTCTCCCCTTACCCTCTCTATGCATTTATATCTGTCTGTCCCCAGCAGAGTTTTGGGTGGGCTTTTTCTCGAATATACGTTTTCCAGCATCCATTCTTGAATTTTCATGTCTTTCTATTCTCTAGTACGAGGTTCTTTGAATTGAAAGATTTAGAAGCAACGTATTTTTGTTCACAGTTCTCTGGGTTCTAGCAATTTCATGATAAGCTCTTCATGTTTCGATTGTTTTAAATTTGCTTTGAGATTTATTATGTGATGAATAAAAGTTGGTTTTTTTTTTTTTTTTTTTTTTTTTTTTTTGTTGGTGTTTTGCTTCTTTTTGTAGGGTGGTTGTGTTTCAGAAGCGCGCCTGAAGCTCGGATTTTGGAGTCGAAAAACCAGGAGATAAAGTAGCATTTTTCGACTCAAAGCAGGTATGATCATGAAAACTTTCGCCCGCAATCAGACATGCAAAGTTTTAATTTTTGGAACTGTGTTGGTGGCTTATGTGGAAATGAGCATGTATATGCGTGGAGTGGCCTCTTTTTACAACCTTTTTTAATTTCTGTCTGTTTCGCTCGCTCAAGGAGGTCGGTGGTTTCGAAATGATTGATGCGCTGAAAATGCATGACGAATGTGGGAGGGGAGAAGCAGATGGTTATGAGAGGGGTAGAGCTTGCGGGGTGTTGTGGTTCATCCGAGTTATAGATTACTCTGGTACTGCATTGAGTGAGGTTTTACTATCGTGTTATTATCCGTAAGTCGGTTACAATGTGATTTCTTTTGATTGAATAATGACAATGAGGACTTATTTGAAGTATAGAAAAGAGAATAACGAGAATATTTCTATACAATTTTTCCTTGTTAAAGCTCCAGATGCATTCAGCCTCTATGCCGATTGGCTTTAGTTCGAAACACTGCAGGAATTATCAATGGCGATAGTTATCTAGCATATTAGGCCTCATTCGAGTTTATGATTCCAATTAGCCAATGACGGCATTTTTTTTTAAATTTAAAAAACACGAGTTTATGATTCCAATTCCACCTTCCTCTTTCAAGAACTTTATATAATCAACTATAATTGGCATTTTATAAATTAAATGAAAAAAGTCGGGAAAATTTTTTTGAATAGAGATTTTTATTCTTGTACCAAATGCGCTGTGTTTTTTTTTTCTTTGTTTCGGGAATAGAAATTTTCTGTAGTTATCAAATGTGTCTTTTTGTGCAGAAACGGTTCCCGGGAACCGAAATAGAAAAAAATGTTTTTGAACAAAAATTGTTCCGGGAACAAAAATCTTGATAAAGGCACGCACCTAAGTAGACAGAAGCACGCACCTAAGTAGACAGAAGAGCAACTCATTCGGAATAAGAAACTGATAAAAATTTGGTAGAGAAGACCGGTACCCTCAAGTTAAGGAAGGACTGGTAGGACCCAGCCATCGGGCAAAGGGAGGGATAGAAAAATAGATGCTATCTAATTTCATACCTGCCCCTGGATGATTAAAACAAGTGAAACTCCATTTTCTCTTCCCTTTTTTATATGGGCTTGCTCTCCTAAAAACTCTCAAATTTTAAATCCAATTTTAATTCTACCCAAAAAATTTTTATCTAAAAAAAATCTTGTAACGTTGGATTCAGTCGTAAATCTACTCCCAATTCTTTTTTCTGAAAAGTTCAAAATTTAATGTCCAATCCAAAATATGCTCAGACATGTTTTTATCTGAAAAGAATCAATAACCAATCTCAAATTTACCTCATTAATCCCTACACTAAAAAATATTGTTACTAGTTTGACGTGGCATTGAAAAATCCACGTAAAAAAAAATGACATGGAAAATTATATCCAAAACGAAATCGTGTTTGATCAGAAAATTGGGAATCAGTCCGTGTAGATTAGTTCACTAATCCAATTCACTAGCAAAAAAGGGCACACAAATATGTGATTGATTTAGATTATCTAGGGAAATGAATTTAATTTCTGCAAGGGTTGAAAGCATTTAATCAATCTAATGAATATGTTTTTGATTAATTTTGTTGCTAAAATAATTTATTAGGATTAAAATCTAATTCACAAGAATATGATGAACAAAAGTTTACTTTCTTAGAACGTGTGTGCATATAATCACCATATAAGCGTGTACATAGGAGCTTGTACCCTTCTAGATTATCGTTTTGTCCAAACATAGTAATAAATCATCTTATAACATGCAAGAGCATGACCATTTCATAATATTAAAGAAAGTAAATTCAAATTTATTGATTTCGGAATATATATAAATTCAACATATTGAAATTAAGTACTTTATTCTAAAAATGATAATAATCCGAAAGATGAGACTACTTTTGATACTATATAGGTAAGGATATAGCTCTATAAACTTTGTGGAATTTTTTGACCAAAAAAACTTTGTGGAGTTAGAATTATTTAAGTTTCTATGGTTAAAAAAGCTTTATTTAAGTTCTAAACATTATCTATTTATACAAATATAAAACTGAAAACTTAAGAATTTCTCGTGATCTCTCAAAAAATTCACTATATCCTTACCTAATATTATGATCTAAATGAATGAGATGATGCAAAACTGTTATCCAGTGCCATAAAAATGCCTACACGCGTCTTTCAAAGTTGTTAATGTTCTAGGACGAAGGAAAAGTGGTTCTGATTGCGGGGCCTGCATTCATGCCAAAAGTATTATTTTTTCACCAAAAGAAATAAGATTTTCACAAAAAGAAATAAGATTTAGGTAGTAGGCCTCATCTATTCTCTCTTCTTCCCATATCTAAGGCTAGCCGTGAGGTTTCGTTTTTAGTGACCCGTTTTATTAGATCAGATAGGCTCCGGCCCTGGTTCCAAAAATTAGTAAGTAGTTCTTTTGTGGATAGGATCAGACTTGGAATCAACCATTCTAATTTACGGTATCATAATAGCAATTCTCTTTTATTTTTTTTTTATTCCTGTGCATCGAAACTTGCTCACATGTTATCTTCTTCCCAGGTAGGATTGCCTTGGATTCTCCACTGCATTGAAACTTCCACCACATGAAGGGAACGCTTGAATTTTATTGGTACGTGCCAACTGGTTGGAATAGAAAAATCAAACTAATAAAAAAAATATAAGTATGATAGAGAGAAGCAAAAGCAAGAAGGCATTTGGATTTATTTATGAGATTTGAAGGAGAAATTAAGGTTCGACAGAAAAAGAAGAAGGGAATTAAGGTAGAACGAGAACCAAAAGGACATTATTCTCATTGTGCTCGGGTACAAAATAAATAAATATATATAGCAATTTGATAATATTTGTGATCATCGACACACGTAAATAACATAATTTTTTTAGAATAAGTGATTGTTGTTATACGACATTTCAGTATTAAAATGAAGTTTATTAGTTTGATGGTATAATATTTAAAAGGCTTAAGGTAAGAAGGGTAAATTCCATATGGGATTACGACCAAAAAAATTCCTAAGTGGAATCAAGAGCTGAAATGTAATTAACAAAAATACCTTCTCTTATGGAAAACAAATGAACAAAAGAAAAGGACGGTTCGACCGCGCAAGCAATGGACTAAGCGGGTCACTGTATTCCGAGCACTCGTTTGGAAAATATCGGACAGGACGAATCTCTCTCTCTTTCTCACCCATCTTTCATCTTCTCCTGCAAGTCCCTGTCACAGCCTCGTCATAAGTCTCTCTGCACATTTCATCTTCCGAACAAATCCACTATGTGTATTGAAATTTTAACATACCACAATAGAAGAGGCAAGAAGGCATTTCCTGTTTTCTAAGGGGCATTTTGGTTTTTTTCTTCTTTAGTGCTTGAAAGCTGAACTCAATGGCAGAGTCAGAGGCCGAAATGCATCGTCTCATTAATAAGAGGAAAACTAATGCGAGTGGAAATGCAGAGGATGTTGATATTGGTGCATCTGGTTCGATGACTGTGCTGACAGAAACTAATTTCGTTGGGTCTGGTTCGTCTCCGACAGAAACTAACAATAGTGCATCGACTGGAAACAGCTACGAGGTGTTCTTGAGTTTCAGAGGCCCAGATACTCGACATAACTTCACCGATCACCTCTACCATGGGCTCCTCAATGCTGGAATTAATGTTTTCAGAGATGATGACGAGCTCCGCCAAGGCGAGAACATCAAACCAGAGCTTTTGGCAGCCATTAGGAACAGTAAAATCTCGATCCCCATTTTCTCTGTGAATTATGGTAGAAGCAGTTGGTGCCTGGATGAACTGGTTCAAATAATGGAGCGCAAGAATAATAACGGACAAATAGTGTTGCCTATATTCTACAAAGTGAAACCAGATGAAGTGCGATATCAAACCGGGGGGTTTGGAGAGGCATTTAAAGAGCGTGAGAAGCATTCACTTGGGAGGTCTTCTTTCGACCCAGCGATTTTGGAGAAATGGAAGCAAGCACTCCTTGAAGTCAGCAACTTGAAAGGATACGAAGCCAACGGGTAAAATTTCTCACCAAGGCATTCTCTACTTTCTTTTAATATGTGGGTGTTTGCTGGTTGTTCTGATTCTCACCCACTTCATTTTCGTTATAAACAATAATATCTTGTTGGCAGTAAGATCCTGCGATGCAAGAGTTCTATAAGTTATTCTCTCTTTTTCCTTTTTCTTTTTTAGTTTTTGCTTTAATGATATTGACCAATCTAATTATAGATTTTATTGTTATGATTCCATTTGCCTAAATAATAAGATTTTATGAATGAATATTTACGCTTATATCCAAAGATTTTGTTACATTGTGCCATTTTTATATAATGTTTATAGTGTACACCACATTAATCTTTGTCACAAATTTTTCTAATTATTTATTTATTTGAGATTAGTAGTACAACTTATTGGTGATTTATATTTAGAGCTCATAACATCATATACCGTGCATGGTTATTGTCAAAGCCATAATTGTTTATCTTCCCAGGTTACATATATTCAATCATTAAAGTCGTTGATTAGTTGTTATAAAAAATATTTTTACAAAAGAAATGTTCCATTGGTTATATATGATGACGTTAAATATGAAAAAGGAAAAAAAGGATTATTTTTGTTATGTTCTTGTTTAAATAATTTTAAATGCTTTTTCCTATCTTCAACAGATAATTTCTATCTCGTGCACCTGCATATATTGAAGCAATGTTCTTATTTTGGGTCAAAATTATTCTCCCACTTCCCCATAAAATCAATATTAGATCAGTTAAAATCACAGAACATAGATACTCAAAAAGAAAATAAAGTACAACCTGTTATCATCCCTAGAGGCAATGAAAAAGGATAAGAACACCAAAATATAATGATACTAAATTCACAACATGAGCAGAAAATTGCAAGTGTGTAGAATTGCACAAACAAGAAGAAATCCCCTCAATTGCATTCAAGTTGTTCACAATATCACAATCTGAACAACTTTTTGGATTGGTATTACAAAAAGTTATGACCAATCCATTGATTGATTGTTGACTCTCATATTAGGTTGGCTTATTGAAATTTTGCTTATTCAAATGCTCTGGAAAAAGTCACGTCCACGTTATCCCTATTATTTTTAAGAAACGACAAAATTAAAATTTGGTTAAATCCATAACATAGACAATATTCAAGATTCATAAGCATATCCTCAAGTTTCTTCTGGCTAAACAAGTTATCTTAGAGTAATAGTGGAATGGGGCATGCCATGTGCAACAACCACAAGCATTTCTCAACTTTTGTTTTAGCATATAAAATAATAAATGTAGGTGTCAGAAAAATCATTGTTAAATTTTTTCAATTTATCCCGGATTTGTTTGTTACTGTGTTCTCAATAGACAAACAATATAAAATTCTTGTTGCCACATATTTGAACTCTTGTCACATTTGACAGGTCTGAAGCAAAGTTGGTGAAATTGGTTGTCCAAAAAGCATTGAATGAATTGAAGAAAAAGTTTGAGTTGGTTATTTCTGAGGATTTGGTCGGAATTGATAGTCATGTGAATAAGGTTATAGAATTTATGGATAATAAATCTCATGCCACCCTATTTGTTGGTATCCATGGAATGGGAGGCATTGGTAAGACTACTCTTGCTAAAACCATCTACAATAAGCTCTCCAGTCAATTTGATTGTTGTAGCTTCATTGCTGATATAAGGGAATCATGGAAGCATAATGGCATACATTATTTACAGAATCAATTAATCTACAATATATTGAAGCTAAAAAATCAAGTTCATAATGAAGATCAAGGGACCAAGTTCATCTCCACTAAGTTTAATGGTAAAAAGGTACTTGTTCTTCTTGATGATGTGGATAATGTTGTTCAGTTGAAGCGTTTGGCTGGTAATCATGATTGGTTTTCTTTGGGAAGTAGGATCATTATTACCACAAGAAATAAGAGGATTCTTGAAGAAGTCAGGGTGGACTACACTTATGACCATACGGAAATGGATAATGATCAATCTTTAATTTTGTTTAGCAAACATGCATTTCGAATGGACTCTCCTCCTAGAGAATTTAAGGACCTCACTCAAGAAGTTGTATCCATCGCCGGAGGGCTTCCCTTATCCATTGAGATTTTTGGTTCATTATTGTGCGGAAAAGAGCCAACACAATGGAGAGATACAATAAATAAGTTAAAAAAGATCCCTAATATGGAAGTGCAAGAAAGGTTAAGAATAAGCTACAATGCACTAGACGATGAACAAAAACAAATATTTTTGGATATCGCTTGCTTTTTTATTGGCATCGACAAGAGAATCGCATCCTACATGTGGGAGGCTTGTGACTTTTTCCCAGGGGAAGGAATTGAAGTATTGAGATTCATGTCATTAATTAAAGTTGTAAATGATCATGAGCTCATAATGCATGACCAATTGAGAGATCTTGGTAGAGAAATAGTTCGCAAGGAAAATCTGCGGCAGCCTCAATACCGTAGCAGGTTATGGGACTCCAAGGAAGCTTTGAAAGTGCTAAAGGACAATAAGGTAACCGTTTCGTTTCTTTTGCTCACTCAGTCCATGTTCTACTGTTAGAGTAATGTTGGTCCTCTACTCTCTGCTTGCTCTAGTGAACAGAGAACGTTCTATTATTGCCCTCGAATGTTTCATTGAAGAGATTAGAAAGTAGGGAGGTTGCTTTCTCTTAGTAAGTATTGTAGTGTTATCTGAGATTTTACTTAAAGTGTATATTACGAAATTATCGCCAAGGATGAGATATTTTCAAATCTTTTAGATACTTAACAGGGGTATGCTATATTGGAAAGATCTTGAATTTCTATGATTGCTTCATTTATGTCTTCAACATATGCAGTTAATAACTTGACTATGCTACTGTAAACCATTAGTACTCAGGATATATAAGTCAAAGAATTATAATCTCTAGATATTAAAATTAATACAATAGGACTAATGATGCCCACGTTTCTCATGAAATTTTAGTCATTATTGCATAATGGAGAATGGAAGGGATACTCATTTTATGTGATATTACGTTAGGAATCCCATTTACCAATACTCATAGGATAAGGACTGATTTAAAACTTGCCGAATAAGATAGGAACATAAATTCCTTTTATATATAATATAGATAGTGAGTATATATGTGTATATATAACATCAAGCGTATGCAATGACCATAAAAAGGAGAAATGTTTTACTTTTTCTACATAAAAAGTCCAAGAATAAATACTCTAAACTTCTATATTTTATAATTAAGTATGTGAGTGTATTTTAATTTGTGAAATTAATCATAATTTTGACGCTCCTACTTTTAATCCATCATCTGGTTTGACTCAAGTTGTTGCTAAAATGACTAGCACTTATTTGCAATCTCAACGTGGGACCAATGTATAATCTCAAGAGCCAATTCAATATTAACAAATTCAAAACCAATGTCTATTTATTATGTCTTTCATAGTACATGATTAAATAAACTAAACTAACCAAAAGTTAATTTTTTTAATATATATCAAAGTTATTACGGTATGTTTATTATATTTATTATACTTGAGTAACTCATTTATTTATGATTATGATTATCACAAATTGTAATATATAGTTCAACTAAAATCTATGATGAAATAATAAGTTTTAGAGATTATTAATATAACTAATAATTTATTTATGATTAGAAAATAATTAATTAAGAATATTTCAAGTTACTACTAGTAAAATAATAAGTACATTATATATTAATATAACTATTATCACAATATTCAGTTTCTTGCAATTAGTTATTACTTCAATGAAAAACAAGAGTATATGCCATTTTTTTCACCAAATCGCGTAAGTAGCACAGTTGAGTAACTTATGCAAAATTGATATGAAATATATAGACAGAAAAAAATATATATTTATGTTAAAATTGATCAAATAAACTGTTGATTTTAAACATTGCAATTCGATTAAATTCCGCGCATGCACACATGTCTCAATTAGTATGGTAATGAAGCTAATAGTACCATAAAGAAGAAGATTACAAGTGTTGAAGTTTTTACTCTATACGAACCATTACATCATAACTTTTTTTAAGATCCGGATCCGTATGGCCAAATTTTGAAATGGAAGTCGACATCCTTCACTTTGTGAGCCTGAGCCTTTAAAAAGAAAATCATGTCTTCACATTGCTGGTCTCTTGAACATATTAATACACATCAATAGCATTATGAACAAATGATATTCGATGACTTTAGTTGGATATAGTACTAATGAACATCAATTTTTGCTTATAGGGAACGGACAAGATCGAGGCGATTAATCTGAGTGAAGGCAGCGCAAAATACCTCGGCGAAAAGTTTCCGCCAAGAAATGATGAGGGAGATGGTGACATTTACACAGAAAAACAATTTGAGAATTTGACGGATCTAAGATATCTTCGCATGATAAATGCACATCTCAGTGGAGATTTTAAGGACTCAATGAAAGGGTTAAAATGGCTTCAATGGCGAAAATGTCCTGCAAGTTTTGAAGTAAACAATTTTGACGTAAAGGAATTAGCTGTACTCGAACTGCAAGGAAGTAAGATAAATGAGAAATGGGGAGGATGGAGTTTTTTCAAGGTAAGAATTAAAGTCTTTTTTTTCCTCTCCTTTTATGCTTTCTTTTGAATCATAATGACTCTACACTCACCCATCGACATTCATTATTGTTTTTTTTTTTTTTTTGTTTTGGTAGATGGCAGAGAAGCTTAAATATCTAGACCTTTCATTTTGTGATTCCCTGGAAAATACCGACTTCCTCTCAGCTTTTGAGAAGTTAGAGGTTCTCATCCTCAAGAGGTGTGAGAGACTGAAGCGAATCGACGCTTCCATTGAAGACATGGAGGGCCTCCTTCACTTGGAGCTGGGCTCGTCCCGCGCGCTTCATCTCGCGGTAGGCGCCGACGTAGGCGCCGAAGGCCCCGTTCCTCGTTTCTGCCCCAGGGAGCTTCCAGCAGAAATAGGTAAATTAAAAGCACTGCGGCAACTCGATCTACAGCATACTAAATCGCTTTCTGCATTACCAGATAGCATAGGGTCTTTGGAGAATCTAGAGATTCTAGATATTTCTTTCAGTGGTATAGAAGAATTACCCAATGGTATTGGGAGTCTGAGAAAGCTCCGAGAGTTACGTGCTTGCCGTTGCGAAAATCTGAAAGGGATAATGGTAGAAAGCATGTGTAATCTTTCTTCCCTACGACACCTTAATTTTGCAGGCTGCTTCGAGCTCCAATCGCTGCCGGACCTTCCTTCCGGCTTAACATATTTGGGCGTCACTTGTCGAAGTCGCAAATTGCCTTCGCTTTCCCACCTACCCCATCTCAAGGAACTACTAGTTGGGGTTTGTGAATTTATCCAGTGCATCCAGGAGCTTCCATCAACGCAATTAAAGAGTTCAAAATGCTCCCAACCGACGAACATTGAAGAATCGGAATCACCACAATCCCTAAACACGCCCTTCAGGTTGGATATCTTGGAAGTCTATGGATGTGGATCTATCGAAACACTGGACATTTCACAGTTTGTCCATCTAAGGACATTATCGGTCTACCGTTGCAAGAATCTACTTGAAGTTCGAGCTCTTGACAAATTGATATATTTGGAAAGCTTGACTATCTCACGCAGCGATTCAATCAAACAGGTGGACCTTCCAAAACTCGAGGGTCTGAAGAGATTGACTATTGAACAGTGCACTTCAATGGAAAGGCTAGACCTTCCAAAATCCGGGAGGCTGAAAAAATTCACAGCTACATATTGCAAAAACTTAGCCGAAATTGAAGGCCTTGATAGGTTGGAGTATTTGGAAAGTTTAGATATCCACTGGTGCACTTCAATGGAAAGGCTAGACCTTCCAAAATTTGGAAGGCTGAAGGAATTAAAGGTTGAAGGCTGCAAAAACTTAGCCGAAATCCAAGGTCTCGATAGTTTGGAGTATTTGGAAAGTCTAAATATCTCTAGCTGCACTTCAATTGGAAGGCTAGACCTTCCAAAATTTAGGAGGCTGAAGAAATTAGAAGCTAGAGGATGCGTAAACTTAGCCGAAATTCAAGGCCTTGATAGGTTGGAGTATTTGGAAAGGCTAGTTATCGAACCATGCACTTCAATGGAAAGGCTAGACTTTCCAAAATCCGGGAGGCTGAAGAAATTAGAAGTCACAGGATGCGATAGATTAGTCGAGATTGAAGGCCTTGATAGGTTAACGTTGCAGGAACTGAATATCGTCGAATGCAAGTCACTCAAAACAATTCCAGAATTGATATATTTGGAAAGCTTGGATATCACAGGCTGCGATTCAATTAAACAGGTGGACCTTTCAAAACTCAAGGGTCTGAAGAAATTGACTGTTACGACATGCGACGAATTAGCCGAATTTCAAGGCCTTGATAGGTTGGAGTATTTGGAAAGGCTAGATATCCATGGGTGCACTTCAATGGAAAGGCTAGACCTTCCAAAATCCGGGAGGCTGAAGAAATTCAAAGCTACATATTGCGAAAACTTAGCCGAAATTGAAGGCCTTGATAGGTCGGAGTATTTGGAAAGTTTAGATATCCAAGGGTGCACTTCAATGGAAAGGCTAGACCTTCCAAAATTCGGAAGGCTGAAGAAATTAGAGGTTGAAGGCTGCAAAAACTTAGCCGAAATCCAAGGCCTCAATAGTTTGGAGTATTTGGAAAGTCTAAATATCTCTGGGTGCACTTTAATTGGAAGGCTAGACCTTCTAAAATCCGTGAGGCTGAAGGAATTACAAGCTATAGGATGCGTAAACTTAGCCAAAATTCAAGGCCTTGATAACTTGGAGTATTTAGAAAGGCTAGATATCGAAGATTGCGCTTCAATTGAAAGGCTAGACCTTCTAAAATTTGGGAGGCTGAAGGAATTAGATGCTAGAGGATGCATAAACTTAGCCAAAATTCAAGATCTTGATAGGTTGGAGTATTTGGAAAGGCTAGCTATCGGACCGTGCACTTCAATGGAAAGGCTAGACCTTCCAAAATCCGGGAGGCTGAAGAAATTACAAGTCATAGGATGCAACGGATTAGCCGAAATTGAAGGCCTTGATAGGTTAACATTGCAGGAACTGAATATCATCGGATGCAAGTCACTCAAAACAATTCCAAAATTGATATATTTGGAAAGCTTGGATATCACAGAATGCGATTCAATCAAACAGGTGGACCTTCCAAAACTCGAGAGTCTGAAGAAATTGACTATTAAGACATGCCACGAATTAGCTGAAATTCAAGGCCTTGATAGGTTGGAGTATTTGGAAATGCTAGATATCCATCGGTGCACTTCAATGGAAAGGCTAGACCTTCCAAAATCCGGGAGGCTGAAAAAATTCACAGCTACATATTGCAAAAACTTAGCCGAAATTAAAGGTCTTGATAGGTCGGAGTATTTGGAAAGTTTAGATATCCAAGGGTGCACTTCAATGGAAAGGCTAGACCTTCCAAAATTCGGAAGGCTGAAGGAATTAGAGGTTGAAGGCTGCAAAAACTTAGCCGAAATCCAAGGCCTCGATAGTTTGGAGTATTTGGAAAGTCTAAATATCTCTGGGTGCACTTCAATTGGAAGGCTAGACCTTCCAAAATCCGTGAGGCTGAAAGAATTACAAGCTATAGGATGTGTAAACTTAGCCAAAATTCAAGGCCTTGATAGCTTGGAGTATTTAGAAAGGCTAGATTTCGAAGATTGCATTTCAATTGAAAGGCTAGACCTTCCAAAATTTGGGAGGCTGAAGGAATTAGATGCTAGAGGATGCGTAAACTTATCCGAAATTCAAGGCGTTGATAGGTTAAAGTTGCAGGAACTGAATATCATCGGATGCGAGTCACTCAAAACAATTCCAGAATTACCTGGAACTCAGATTTATCGATCAAAAAGCGATGAATCAGACTATGAATCAAACGATACGGATGACTCGGATGAGTCAATATAATGGAAGCAATCCCCATTTACTATCGAAGGTACATAGAGCAGGTAAGTTACCTTTGTTCTTTTGAGATCTACTATCCAATTTTCATTTGTATTTCCTGCTCCCAATATCTTTCAAGATTTATGATCTTTTCAATATTATATCCTAGCTGACAGTGTCATCATTGTCTCCTGACTTGAATTCAAGGAATTGATGGGAGATATCCATGGAAATTGTTGTGTGCTTTGGCAACAAGATTTTGCTTATCATGCCAGTAAGGGAAATAGATGGAAAAGGCTTTCTAAGTGCATCATTTGTCATTAGTTTTCAGGTAAGATCCTTCATCCTATGCAGAAAATAAAGATTCTCAACGTTTGATTGATTTTGGGAATGCTGGAAGTAGTGCATAAAAACTGATGTATACAGGTATCTAATAGCATGGCAAAGGTCATTATGTAGCTCGAGAAATGAAAATTAAAGGACCCTATAGGGCGGTCCTCCTAATTGAGGTTTTAGTTTGCTCTGTCCTTACCATGTAGCTCATGACTGCATGTTTCTAAGTTATGCTTAAGAGTTAATTTACGGTGCAAATGCAGCATGTTGACAGGGCATCCCTTGGCATCAACCATTGAGTTCTACACATTTTATTTCACAGAACATTCTGCATTGGCTAATTAAAGTAATCGTATCAGTTTAGAAATGCTAAATGCAAGAACAAGCTCTTCTTCTAGTGGTGTGGTTGTGAGTGAATTAATAAACAGGGCAGAAGCAAAAGCATTGTGAATTATTTGGATCGATCTAGAAAATTGCAATTCGAATTTTATTGACTATGGATCCTTGAATCTAGAATATACCTACTCCAAGGCTAATAATAGATTATCCCAGAGAATGCATCTTGATGTTTGTAGAGTTGGTAAAGCCATCTGTCATATACTTGAACTTTTGAGCTAAGCAAGACATTACTACAATGTCCTTTGACATAATCGTTTGTACTGTAAAATAAATTCCTTATATTGTGCATAAGCTCTTGTTAGTTCATTTGCTTGCTGAAGAGTAAAAGACAGGAGGCATCTGTATAAGTTTCCTGAGGAAACTTTTCGATATCCTATACGCCACTTGAAAACTGCCTTGCATTAATTCTAATGCATGAATATCATGTAATGATAAGGAAAATAATCATACTATGTCCCACAAAAGCAAGCAATTTGAGTTGAATTCACTATGTTAATTTGATCAAAGCTTCTGTGGGTGATGATGTTAGATGCCCCATTAGTTGGATCCAAAGAGCTCAAAAGAAATATTGAGTTTGACAAACAGAGATTTGTAAACTTCAGAGTATTATTACTAGTTTGTTGATGTTAGTTGCTGGATTGATTTCATCTGACTCACTGGCAGGATTTGGTTATTTTTTCACTGGTTGATGAAAATGCTGAAATGTCTGAGAGAGCTTTCGCAAGGCACTTCTAAAATAAATCAAAATCATAGAAGGATTAGGAGCTCAATCCATACTTGGAATGGTAAAAGGTTGTTTGCATGTTGTCATCCCACATTGCCCTGCTTATGTTTAACAGAAGCTTTGCAGAGCTGAAAATGTCCGCCTCCACTCCTGTGATCAAGTCTCTCTATCTTCCTCATTTTCTCTCCCACATGTTACTCTAGGATTCAAGTGGACTTTCCTCATCCTCTCACTCTTCAACTTGCTCGAGCATTCCTCTAGGTTTGAGCTCTATCCTTCACAGGCCCTCTTTTAGCTCGCATCCTTGCGATTTGTTCTAGTGCTAATGTTGTGTTTTCGACTGCTCACGGAGCTTTAGTTATGGAGACCAGCGAAGGACCATAGTGTGTCGTCCTCCTGTTTCAGCTTCAGTTCGATAAATCAGTGGCTTCTCAGGTTCGGCTCCTAGTGTTCTTTTGTGACCTAATGGGCAGTTGACTTGATTGTTGCAAGTTGATTTTCTGAAGTTTGCTAGATTTCTGATTGGCAGGTGAAGACAATGGAGTGGAATCCAAAGAAGAATTGGCCAGCGATGGTCAAGAAGGACTCGAAGGCAATGTCAATTGGCAGAGGCTGTGGACAGTCTCTCCTTGTAATTGCTTCGAAGCGAGAAGGTTGGTCAGCTTAGTATTCCTTGGATACTGCGAAATATGGTCAGCTTGGTCTTTGCTTTCGTGTACTCTAGCAGCTATTTTGGTAGGCCTTCACTGGGTTGTGCGATACATTTGTAGGCGAGAGAATTCTAATACCATGGTGTAATGGAACTTGGTTGTGCTTTAAATGTCAGAATGATATGCTGTCAAGCCTAGTATTGTTTTCATGCATTCTAGTAGCGTGTCCACAGTAGTTGCTAAACTGATGATGTGCAATGGTAAATGACTCCTGGTTTGTAGGTTAGTTCTTCATTTCAGATCATCTTGCTACAGTCCTCATAAATACTTTGAGCACTTCAACACTTCAACTAGATAAGATTGACTCAAGTTGGGGTGGTTTGCTGGTCGTCAACCCTGGTTTTTGTTGGTCCAACATTATTTCAATTATCCAGATGGTAACGGGTTAAAATAGATGGGTTGATTGTTGTTTCTTGTTGGATTGTAAGGTCTCACTTTTTTAAAGATAAAGTTTAATTTCTTGCGCTTTCTGCTTTTATTTATTATGTCAGGTCAGGTCAGCAAGACGTCTTACACGCATTATTGTGCCAGAGAATTACTGCAACTTGGAGGTTTTGGGACAGTGAATATTTGCGAAAGACACTTGCAGAGGAATTTCAACAGATGGAACAGAGGTATTAACAAAAGAATTAGAAATGCGAGATGCAATAGAATCTTGTTCTTGCGTAGAAGTTCATATCTGAATGTGTCGTTTATTGCTCTTTCATTGTAGATTCTTTTCATTAATGTTATATCTAGTTTGCCATGCATAAGTGTTCTTACCCATGCCACCTTTGTCGGAGAAATATGAATTATGGGACAAAACGTTGCTGGTATCTACTGTTTGAAGTGATTCATTTTTCCCCCTTTCAAGTTTGGTCCTCATTGCCGATGTGTGTACCGAATGTGAAATTTTTGATCTCATTGTATGCATAACGGGAGTTTGAGTATGATTGCCCAGATTCAAAATTGGATTGTGTGAACATTGCCAGTCTTTGCTTTTTGGTGTTATCCAACTCATCAATTATTTGAGTTTGTTGATCTTTCTATCCATTTTCCTATTACCAAACAATTGTACGAATATTTTTCATTTCCTCGCCTGAGTAGCCAGAACTATGAGACCATAATGTGAGAAGGAGAACAAGATAGGGAAACCTTTGGAGGTGGGGTGTTGTCTTCTGGGTTTTGTAGTCAACAATGATTTTCACTTACCCTCTTCTTAATATTCTAGTGTTGCATATTTGGTCTCAGGTTGATTACTTGACAATGTAATTGGAACTTAAGTTGGGTGATCTTGTCGGATTGGGCTTTCTGTTTAGCTTATGATCATTGTGTATGGAAAAATAGTGCCGCCTGTTTAGATTAGGGAATGATTTAATCATTACAGTTTCAAGGAAGCTATCAAGATGCCTTTTTTTACTATTTAAAAACAAATCTTGATATGAATTTATTGTCACAATTCCCTCATATGTCTGTTTCAGCATTCACTAGATACATTCCCTTTTCACCTTCTATGAGGTATATACCTTTAATCTGAAACTACAATTTTCTCTAGAGACTTACATGTGCATAGTACAAATACAAGATGGCTCTGAATTTGCTTCATCCAATCAAACTCATGAAATTGGGTTTACAGATTATATCTCCTTCCAAATAGTCTTTGTTAGATGTTACAAACAATATAACAGTGGCGAGGTGATTTATGAATGATTCAAGCAATGTGAAGTAGGGAAGGTCTTTGGAATCGATCTTGTTGTGCATCCCTCCTGGTTACTTTTGTGTGGATTTGGCTCTATAAAAGGTAAAAGCTAGGTATATCATATGTTAAATCCCTTATTTGCAGATGTGGCTAATATATTACGTTGGAAACAGGAACTTCAAATTGTTATGCTGCTAAATAAGATGAATGATGCTTGTGAAAACTTGAGAGATGCCTGGATGATGATCTTGCATACTTGTGACGTTCCATTTAATGATATTTCAGGAAACTCTTGTGCAATTAACTGGGAGTTGGACCAATTGAAGGTAACTTGTGGATCTAGAGTTTGCATAATGATTCCTTACTTGTGAGAAATATAGGATGCTCCTGAGTTCTATTTGTTCCTATACATGTCAATTCCCAATTTAAGACATTGATGGCAAAAAGGAAAAATTAGGATATTGTGCTTTTCTTTTGAGTCTGGTTTCACAGCGGAAACAATAGTGGTCAACAACTGGCGGTATCCACCCTGTTGAACAAGTAACCATGTGTACTTGTCAACTGGTAACCCAGCAAACCTATCAACTAGTCTGGACCAATTCTAGGCCTTCCAAAAACGTTAAGGAAGGGTGTTGAAGTTGGGTTGGGGTTTGGAACTCTAACCTCTTGTAACTAAAAGGCATGCCAACCATCTGCTTCGGTGTCTTCTTGCTTCATTTTGTGGTGGATAATTTATTTATTGACTGTATTGGCTTAGTCTATTAAAAATTTGAATGATTCTATCGAGAACAGGAACCCTGTCTTTTGTGCTTAAGCAGCTTTGTCGAGTGAACTGGGCTTCTTTTGTTTAGGAAATTTGTATTCTATTAGACAACATCACATGCAATTGGTTCAACTGGTCAAACTGTCAGAGCATGGTTCTACTAGTTTGACCGGTTGAACCACTAGTCTGGTTTTAAAAATGTTTATTCTTTTGTTCTTCCTATTATGTATTTGCTCTCCTCATTAGCGTGAGGAGTGGCAGCTTAGTTTTTCCTCCTATATGCATATACATCTTATTTCATGCCTGCAATTTTAAAGGATGTTGTACTTTCTGCCTTAACATAACTGCAAAAGTTGTGTTGACAGTTGGTGCCTTGTACTTGAATGTTTGTTAAGGAATGTGCATTTGATGACCCTAATGGGTTAGTAGTGCCACTTTTGCTTCTATTTTTTTAGAACACTTTTGCTTGGTTGTCTCATTCTCACTTCCAAAACACTAACCCAGTGAAAATACACATCTTGGACTCTATCTTACACCTAGAGATGGAGAATGAGAAGATTTGCTGCATTCCCCATACTGTAGTTCCTTCTTGGTAGTGGTAAAATTTCTTTACACCGCCATACAATTGAGCTAAGGATCAACTCATTGTGATGCCATCAATTATATACTCTGAAAACTATTTTCCTTGAGCTTCTTACCATGTCCATTTGCAGTTTGGATTTTTGGAAACTTCTTGTTGCCCATAGTCTTTCCTTTCTGTATCATTTTTT
This sequence comes from Eucalyptus victrix, assembly GCA_016097545.1. Taxonomy (NCBI): domain Eukaryota; kingdom Viridiplantae; phylum Streptophyta; class Magnoliopsida; order Myrtales; family Myrtaceae; genus Eucalyptus; species Eucalyptus victrix. The sequence continues at coordinate 54,446,871 of CM027839.1, read as the reverse complement.
GATAAACTCGCCAGTATTAGTAACAAATTTATTTCAATGACTAAGTGGTGGAGCTGTAGCTGGAATTATTCTGTCCATGCTTCTTACTAAGTTTCCACTTCTACAACCTACTCTTAAGTTTAAATATGACTGGCATTGGTATGTTGTGCCTCTTTAATGGACAATTTCATGCTTGTTCCGATGGTTGAAAACGTGCAAATTTATGCTCTAAAGAATATCTTTTTCATTTCATAAAGTACAATACTGAACTATTAGGTTTTCCTGTAAATTTTAGATCAATTGGGAGGTCAAAGTGCAAAAAAAATGAATCTTTAGTGGCCAGACATATACAGAAAGAATAATTATCTTCTTATGGTAGGTTCATTGCAGTTTGAGTTACTGATTGAGAACTAGTACATACATGTTCATGATGATAGACACTATCAGGGTCTTTAGTGTAGAAAGATACTGTAGAGCATTCATGGTTCACGTGCATATGATAGCCTCTTCAGTACACGAGTATTGCTTCCACCTATGTTTTAGCGTGATGCAAGTATTGTACGTATTACTTTTACCTAACAGAGGTATCAAAACATCACATTAGTTATGGCCATATTATAGGAACATCAGAGTGAAATCAAGTTGAGTTATTTATTTTTGGCTACAGCAAGCAGGGGTGTGGCTTGTGTTTTGGTTGCAAGAAAGCTAGCCCTGGTCTACATACTTGGACGAGGATGAAGATGAAATCTCAGATTCAGAACGAATGTGTACTGTAGGTGGACCTCTATTGCTGGGGACAGTCTCACCTAGTAATTGCTTCAAATTGAGAAAGCTCTCTCTTTTTTCTATTGTGTGAAGTGCTTGAATGTCTTAATTGAGAACATGATTTTGAACTGAGGAGTTGGCATTTTACAGAAAAAACCTAGTGTGAATGAAGGTTCCGAGTGGAAATCTAGATTTTTTTCTAGTTTATGTGGTGGTGATTGTACTTTATATTATGATTATATTATGGTTGTTTATGTGCACTGATATTTGTTTTGGCGGTATCTAATTTTGTTTGGTCATAAGGAAAGTAAAACGCGAAGTAACTCAGGATATTATCATTGTCCTTACAAAGAAATGGATAGTTAAGGTAGAGCAATTTCGAGGCAATTTTCTTAGAAATAACTTTAAACTTTATGTTATCGAAGAACTTCCCTGCTGATAATTTTTAATGCTTGAGTTGACTTTCAAGAGTTGCCATCAGCTCATACTTGGAAGCCTAAATTATCTTGTTCATGCTTCAGATTTCTACTCAACTTGTAAGTATCGTCTATCTTTCAGTAAAAAGTCCCTAAAATCTATGTAGTTCAGATGTTGAAAGTTGTGAGGCAAATTTGTTGCAAAATTTTAAAGATTGTCGCATGAGTCACGCGTCATTTTTGTTCTCGACTGCTTGAGGCCTGCTTAGTTTTAGAGAACAGCTTTAGTTTCCATTGTCATAGAAACTGTTTTCGATGTTTTGTTGACAAAATATTTGTTTAGTGAAAATAATGTCATTAGGGATGAAAATTGTGAGAATATGCTCAGGTTACATCACATTCCAAAAACAGGCTTATCTATTCCAAATCTCCATGTTTGCATTTGAAATCGGAATACAAAAAAGTCATCTTCAGTTTGTGATTTTGATTCTGAGAACAGTATTCCTTTTATTTGTCAACTGCTTTTGGAGTGTTACCAAACACATTTTCTGGTTTGTTTTAATTCTCAAATTGAAATCAGAACAGACTTTTGAGAATCTTTATCAGCCAAATGTCTCCTTAGATTATCAAGTTGCTTAGCAGGCTTTCAACATTGAAGATTACTTCATGTCATCCAGGCATCATTATATGTAATGCATAAGCAGTGGGCTGATGCCATTAACATATTTCGAGAGGAAGTTTGATTTGCTGTCAAACCTTGTTAGTGACCATGGCAAGTGATACTGTTAATTCAGAGTGGTAGATGATGTTTCTTTTTTCTTCATTTAACTATTTTCGTTTGCTTATCTAGGTTGACTCTTTCCCTCAGGAGGAATTTTCCAATCTATCAGTTTCGTGTTAATTCTCTGGATGAAGTGGTATGGCTAATTTTTTAAGCTCTGGTGCTGCTATAGGACCTTGGCCTTTTTGGTTGGTTTTTATGATCTCAGTCTGCTAGTTTGTCCAGTGTATGAAGTGTGTATCACAAGTTGTTTGAGGTGCTGGAAAAGAACTTCTGTTGGTTGTCCTCAATCATCTGTGGGTGTGCGTTATTATCTTTGCATCTGGTCTTTTTCCTTCATGCATCTCAGTGAATCTTAGAGGTGATCGGATAGAGATAGGAATTTGCTACAGGAAGTTATTCTTCTGCACATCTTGAGACAAGCCATATTTTTCAGAACATCCTGATGTTGGTTCTTCATACTTGTATGCAATGATATGAATTATTAATATTAAGTGACTGGAAAGGATCAAGTAAAATCTTATTTGAGTCTGATTCAATAAGTTGGCAATATCTCCTATAAGCGTATAATGGAAATTGAAGGTCATTAATCATTGGTTTGAACTTAAACTTGATCTAAGTTTGAGCTTTGAGTGTACTGTACATGGAGATTTGGATATAGAATGTTTATACGTTCACATTATAATTAGCATGTGTAGAGATATGTTCTCAATTTAAAAGGAAAGAGTTTATTGCCCACTTCGATCTTAGCATATATCCCCTTACAATTGCAAGAGTCAATTTTTGTACCAAATAATCATATTCAAAGCTTTGTACCCATCGATATTACTATTAGAGCCGGATATTGCCAAATTCCACCCATTGAACTCAATGTAGTTAGTAAAACTCTTCTTTCCTGTGTTATATTTATGGTCAACAAGCTAAGGATGAGAATGAAAACTTAGATCTTCAAAGAAATGAGCAGAAAACTATCTGGTGGGTGCTCGGATGACAGTGAATCGAGCCTACATGGATCTAATCTGTGATGCTTAACCATGGTTATGAGAGCCTCTGTTTTTAATCATTTGTTTAGTACTTAGATGTGAGAATCGATTATTTTGTATTATTATTTTTATCTTTAGATCACGATTTTTGATATACCACCTCTTTTTTGGCAGACCAATGCTGAGGATGTCAACTCCTAGTATTGAAATTGGTTTTACTAAGTTGCATGTCAGATAGATTCATATTAGGTGTTTAAGACCTTCTAATGCATTATACTCGCATTTTTCCTCTTCAAATCAGTTTTGTATGCTACTCTGAGTCCCTAGTATCGCTTCTTTTCTAGTAGTGTGTTGGTAGTTCTTTGGATCCAACGTTTCTTTTGAACTTTTTTGATCTTGACTTTTAGTAGTAGCGGCACCCTTTTGTCATGGTGACATTACTTGCAAAAAAGTGAGATGTTGATGTTGGTACTTGAAATTATATGATGAGATAACATGTGTTGGAATAAAGAGCAATTGGAATAACTTAAAATCCTCAAAAAAGTGTGAAGTTTCTTTTTATAGATTATATAGTTCACCTGTAGGGCACCTATGGGGTGCAACCCATATACCAAAGGAGCCCAAAAAACTAAAGCCATATACAAAACAACTCCCAAAGCCAAAAGGGAGCTCAAATATCGGGTCAATCATCGACTAGTCAACCAGGGCATTTACATCCATATGCAAGTCTGCACTATACCAAAAGTGTGTGACTTTAAGCCAAATTTCCATAAAATGGAACAGACGATTTCTCTCCATCAGAAGCTCTCTTGCTCTACGCCTTCCAAATCAGCCAAAAGAAACAGGGGAATTGAGTTAATCCCACTTGTTGTGCTGTAAATGAATGCCCTGCCATGCCCAAAGTTCTTGCTCAATAAAACCTTTGATAACCCAAGATAACATGGCACAAGCATAGGAAACTGTCCAAACCATTCTTTCCAAGAACAATGAAGGAGGGGATGCCGTGCGAACTCTGCCTCCTTTTGATGAGGAAACACCTATTAACCAGTATTTTGTCTCATTTATAAAGTAAGGATGTGTTCCCAGGTTGCTTCCCAAGCAAAAAGAGACTCTAATTGGAATTCTCACTTTCTAAATCGATTTCTGAGGAAAATCTGTTTTGCCACGAATCTCCCTATTGAGCAGCTTTTCCCCCCTTCAAATGTGGTCCTCGTTGCTGATATGTGCACCAAATGTGAAATTCTAGATCTCTGTGGGTAACAGGAGTTTGAGTATGATACCTGGGCTCAAAATTGGTTTTATGTAAATATTGCAATCCTTTAATGAAAAGTTTGTGCTTTTGGTTTTACCCGACTCATCAATTATTTGAGCTGAAATATTCATTTCTCGTTTAGCTAATTCAGGACTTATGTTAATGGGTTTGTAGATATTTCTATCCAAATGCCTATTACCATAAAGTTGTCCTATATTTTTCATTTCCTTGTCTTAGTGACTAGAACCTTGAGACTATAATGAGAGAAGGAGAGAGAAAAGGAAACCCTTGGGGGTTAGGGGTTGTCTTTTGGAGGTTGTCCTTAACAATGGTTTTTCACTTACCCTTTGTCTAATAATCTAGTTTTTCGTATTTGATGTTTGATTACCGTAAGATTTTGTGGGACCACGTCAACTGTTTTAAAAGCTTAAGCTAATAGATGAAGGCGTGGTTTATTATTTAAATATTCTAACACTCCCCCTCACGCTTAGTCTGGTCTTTCTACCTAGTACTAAGTGTGGAAATTTAATTGGGGAGACAAATAGGGGCCTGGAAGATTCGAACTCAGGACCTCCTAGCTCTGATACCATGTGAGATTTTGTGGGACCACTGCCAACTGTTCTAAAAGCTTAAGTTGATAGATGAAGGCGTGGTTTATTATTTAAATATTCTAACAATTACTTAACAGTGTACATGAAAGCTTTAGTTGGGCGATTTTATTTGCGCTCTGTGTTTAACTTATGATCCTTGTGTATGGAAATACTGTATCTCATGTTTCCTGATTAGAAACTAATTTGATAATCACATTTTCAAGGAAGCTGCCCATATGCCTTCTCTTCTATTTTGAAAAAGATACTTTGTAAGAATTTATTGCTACAATTCCCTCTTATGTTAGTTTTAGCATCCACCAAATATATTCCCAATTCACTGTCCTTCTATAGGGTATATACCTTTAATCTGAAACTACAAATATTATCCAGAGATCCACATGTGCAGAGTCCAACTGTTTTTTCATGCTAATCATTACTCTGTATGGTATTGCAGGATGACTTCGAATTTGCTTCAGATTATATTTCCTTCCAAATACATGAAGTCTTTTTAAGATGTAACAAATCGTATAGTGGTAGTGAGTGGACTTATGAATGATTCAAGCAATGTGAAGAAGGGAAGATCTTTGGAAGGATCTTGTTGTGCATCCCTCTTGGTCACTGCTGCATGGATTAGACTCTATCTGAGGTAAAAAAAAGCTTTGTATATCATATTCTGTGGCCCAAATTTGCAAGTATGGCTAATATGTTCAGTTGGAAGTAGGAACATCAAATTATTATGTTGCTAAATAAGATGAATGACACAGGTGAAAACTTGGGAGATGCTGAGATGACAATCCTGCAGGCTAGTGACCTTCCATTTGTGCATATTGCAGGAACCACGTGTGCAAATAACTGGGATTTGTACCAGTTGAAGGTAACTCATGGATCCAGAGCTTGCATATTGATTTCTTACTCATGATATCTAGAGTTCTATTCCAATCATGTCAATTCACTATTTAAGACATTGATGGCAAAAGGGAAAAAGTAGCATGTCGTGCTTTTTGGTCAACTCCTGTTCATGTCAGAGTTTTAAGAAGTGGCTCTGGTTGGACTGGGAACCAGACCAGTCCAGTCTGGTTTCCCAGCAAAAATAGTATTGATCAAGAACTGGTGGTATTGACCCTGTTCAACTGGTAACCAGGTGTACCTGTCAACTGATATCCAGCAAACCTGTCAACTAGTCTAGACCAGCTCTGGGCCATAAAAAAGTTTAAAGGAGTAACGTTGGAATTGGGTTGGGGTTTGGCACTCCAACCTCTTGTAACTAACAAGTGTGCCAACCATTTGCTCTAGTGTCTTCTCGCTACAATCGTGGTGGATGCTATTAAGATGACATCAAGCATGTGTAATCTATTAAGATGCTACAATGTCTGCCGACTCACTGGGCTTCTTTTGTTCTAAAAGTGTGTAATCTAATATATGCAAAGTATTCTATCAGATGACATCACATGTAATTGGTTCAGTCGGTCGAACTGGAAGAGCTCGGTTCTACCACTTTGATTGGTTGAACCACAGGTCTGGTTTTAAAACATTTGTTCTTTTATTGTTCCTATTTATTATTTATTTGCTCTTCTCATCAGCACGATTAGCAACAGCTTAGTTTTTCCTCCTATGTGCATGATGCATACACATGTCATTACATGCTTGCGATTTCAAAGGATGTTTTACTTTCTACCTTACTGTAACTGCAAAAAGTTCCAACATGCCTTGACAGCTGGAGCCTTGTATGTAGGTTAAGAAATGTGTCTTTGATGGCCCTAATGGTTTAGTAGTGCCCTTTTTGCTTGTATCTTGTTAGGATATTTTTGCTCGGTTGTATTATTCTCACTTCTGAAACACTAATCCCATGAAATTGCACATCTAGGACCATATCTTACGCCTGGAGATAGAGAATGAGAAGCTTCGCAGCATTCCCCGTCCTGTAGTTCTCCCTTGTTAGTTGGTGGTAAGAACATTTTGACATTGTCATACCATCAAGCTAAGGATCAATTCATTGCTATGCCATCAATTGTATAGTTCTAAAGGTTTTTTCTTTGGACTTCTTGCCATGTCCATTTGCAGTTTTGGATGTCTGGAAACTTATTGTTGCCCATACTCTTTCCTTAGTGATCGATGTTTGATAAACTTGCCAGTGTCGGTAACAAATTTATCTCGTTGGCTGGGTATTGAAATTGAATTAATCCTGTCCATGCTCCTTACTACATTTCCACTTAGAACCTTCTATTAAGTTCAAATGTGACTGTGGCATAGGTACACTGTGCCTCTTTAACAGACCACTTCATGTTTGTCCCTATAGATTGAAGAAGTGCAAAAATATGCTCCAAAGAAGAATATTTTTTAGTCGAAGAAGTAAAAAAAATGAAGTATTAGTTTTCCCCTAAATTTTAAATCAATTGAGAGGACGAAGTGCGAAATGATTTAATAGTCACCCGACAAATACAAAATGAATAATCATTCTCTCATGGTAGGTGCATAGCAGTCTTGAGTTACTGACTGAGAACCACTATTTACAAGTTCATGACCATAGATACTATCATGGCATCTAGTGTAGCAAGATACTGTGGAGCATTCATAGTTACATCCATGCTGTAGCCTCTTTAGGCAATTAAGGTTTGCTTCCTGCCTGTGTTTTAGCGTAATGCATGTGTTGTAATTTTACTTTTACCCAACAAAGGTATCTAAACATCATGTTAGTTATGGCCATACATTCAAGGAACACTGGACTGAAATCAAGTTGATCTTTTTTTTGGCAATTTGATCTTTTTTTTGGCAATGGGAGGTAGAGGTGTGGCTTGTGTTTTAGCTGCAAGAAAGTGGGCCCTGATCTCATACTGGACGAGTATGAAGAAGAAATCTCTGATTCAGAATGACTGTCTGTTCAAGAGTTTGTGGTGGTTATGCTTATGTTGCTGCTGTGGGTGGACCTCTCATACTTGGAGCTGCAGACATTGGTGTGAGAAGCAATGCGTGTGGGCTTTCTGACTGATGCTCTTCGACTTCACCCTTTCTGGAGAAGCCTTAATCCATACCTGCCATGTGCCGTTTCTGCTAGGCAGGTATTTGTCGATAAAAAGAAAAGTGGAGTAAAATGTAGCGATTTATCTATCGAGTGCGATAGAATTGACCGAAAGATGCTGAATCATGGCTTCTATCTGACGGTAACTGTCGTCATGGTATTGCTGTAAGCTTTGAGACCTGCTTGATACTGCCAAGCTTTTGCTTCATCTGTATATGTTCACTATTTTCATGTGTAAGAGAACCAATTGTTTGGTTTGGATTATCTACACTTTGGGCTGAATGGTTCGGGCAGTGTACTCGACTAGCAAACTCTGCATTTGAATGTTGAGATCTCTTACCCGAAATTGACTAGCACCTCTCCACGTGTCATTGTTAAGTGACGCATTCGATCCGGTGTAGATAATGCATTCTTGCGGGGAACATGACTAGCCAGATATATGGTTTCAGTTTGGCAATAAAGAACGTAGCTTGTATTCCAATCTCAGATATTTGGAGCCCTCAAATAGATGGTAGGTTTAAGATCATGAGATTCTGTCTACAGCATCGTGAATGGACTTTGTATCCTTAATAGAGGGCATCATGGAGTCTTTTAATTAAATGATGTACATCCAGGAATCAATTACTTTTTAATTGTAGTATTCTTTCTCTCGGAATTATTGCCAATCTCCAGGAGAAAGTATGCATGAATGTAACATGTGCATTTGTGATACTTCTTTTCTTATGTTTATTATTTGTCATGATGATAGATCTTTGAGAACTTCGGCTGAATTGACTCTGAAATTAAATCCTCCTTTATTTATTATAGCCCTTCCAAATCTTCACGTCTTCAATGTGTTCTTCCTAATGCATGTGCAGAAATAGTGATATTTAACATTAATTATAAGATGGGACAATAACGTTATCAACAAAATAAATGATTGTTAATAGGTTCGCTGCCGGTGCAAATCCCATGTAAACTTTAAATTCCATGACCTGTTTTACACAAGCTTGTTTTGGAGAAATTGTCGTTGAAAGTTTCGAGGACCGAGAAAATAAGAAGAGAAGGCTAGGAAAAGAAGTATGGCTAAGGTAGACGCTCTACTATTAATAGGAAATGTCTAAGAAGATAACTTGTGTCTATCGTGCCAGACACTTTTGGCTAAACCTTCTATTTATAGCCATTGTAGGGCCTCATAAAATTTACTTCTGCCACTATTCTTAGTAACAATAGAACTAATGATCATTTGTAACTCAACATCATCATTAAACTAACCGTCCGAATGATTGGGGAATATCAAGGTAACTTAGTATCATGTCTTAACAGTGGGTGTTCTGAAAATAGCTTTATTGCCTGTGGATAGCAGCATACTGGCAAGACTTAATACATGGGACTCTGATCAGAAAATTAGCCACTTAAGAAGGCAACAAAGCTGATCTATACACAAACAAATAACTTTATTAATGATGATGGGGCACCTAAATGCCCTCATATTAGTTTAATCAACTAATCTTCTTTTCTAATTGGATCTTCTAGTCATCTATTGATAAAAATACATACAGAAACATGTCGTTGTGTGCTTATTACATCTTTTCTTATCTACTTAGTGGTAAAAATATCCTGTCAATATCCACTTGGCATCATCTAAGTGAAAGTGAGTTTTAGCTATTCAAGTGTGGAAACAATTGACATCCTTTCAAGCCAAATGAGTTTTGGATGTTTGGCACACAATATTAGGAGAAATTACCAAGAAAGTCTTAAGTCTAGTGCTTCCACCAATTCAGTCCTAAACTTTTAAATTTGGCTAATTAAATTATGAACTTTTTGAGTATTTGCCAATGTAATTCATCAAGTCAAATTTTGAGCGGAAATTACTTACGTGTATAATGTTTACAATTTTTTCTTATTTTTCTGACTTTTTTCTTATTTTTTTCCCCTTTTCCTTTTGCTAGTGGATGGTGAGGGCGAGTGACTTTGGCAAATTCCGTGGTCCCTGTCCATTCTAATCCCTTGTGGAATTGACTGCCATATATACTCTTATCTTATAATGTGTTTCATCTCGAACTCAGAATAGTTCCACAAGCATTGTTTGCCTATGAGAGAGAGGAAGGGGAAAATTGTTCAAAAAGTCATAAATCTATTGTGCTTTTGCCAATTTAGTTATAAACATTTTAATCATGCCAGTTGAGTCGTAAACATTTTAACATTTTGTCAATTGAGTCTATCAGACTAATTTTGGTTAGAATTTACAAATGTGGACGGCCGACACTGAAGTCACTTTTTTAATAATATTTTGAATTTTTTTATGATTTTTTCTTTTCTTTTCTTTTTTACTTTTTTTTTTTTTTTTTTTTTTTGGGTTTTGGAGTTAGGCCGGCGAGGGCCACAATGCCCTCGCCTAACTCCAAAACCCAAAAATAAAAGCCAAAAAAGCGAGGGCACATGAGCCCTCGAGCTAGGTCAGCCGGCCACCCTCGCTAGCCTAACGCCAAAACCCAAAAAATAAAAGCGAATGGTAAAAAAAGTAAAAAAAGAAAAGAAAAGAAAAAACCAACAAAAAATTCAAAATATTATTTAAATATTATTTAAAAAGTGTCATTTCAGTGCCTACCATTCAGTTAGCAAATTCCGGCCAAATTTGACTAGATGAACTCAATTGGTAAAAGATGAAAATGTTTAGGATTTAATTGACAAAATTGAAAAACTTACGGCTAAATTAGCAAAAATGCAATAGGTTTAGGACTTTTTGGATAATTTACCCGAGAGGGAGTAGTAATGGAAGTCCCCATTTTGATTTGGTTAAACACATATACACAACTCTCATATGTCGAACTCCCTTTGTTTGGGTTATCATGCTTGTAAATTTGACGATCTTGACCAGTATCTCCGATCCGTTCGGCATCTTCCTATCCATCACCTCGGTCTACTTTGTAGAATATGAAGTACATTGGGCGATTGCTATTTGATATACTACCGCAGCACACAACATGGGGAATCAACTCTAAAAGCATCTTCAACTCTTCAACTCTTCATCTTGCGTCACAGTGGCTACTATTTTTACAATTTGTCCGTGGAAATCAATTCTTTAAAATCATTATAAGAGATCTAGCCATTTCCTTTATGTACAAAATGAACCGTGACACATGTATATGGTATTCTCCATACCATTAGAAAGAACATGGATATCTTTCTCGAAAGTAATTCCTTTAGATGAGTTGCAGATATCTCTCTCAAGAAAATGGGTTGGGGTTTGGAACTCCGACCTCTTGTTACTAACAGGCATGCGACCCATTTGCTCCGCATGTCTTCTTGCTCCTTTTTGTGGCGGATAATTTATTTATTGACTGTATTGGCTTAGTCTATTAGAAATTAAGACTCCTTTTGAGAACCGGAATCCAGTCTTTTGTGCTCAAGCAGCTCTGCCGAGTGACCGGGGCTCCTTTTGTTCTGAACATGCATATTCTATCAAATAACATCACATGCAATCGGTTCAACTAGTTGAACTAGTAGAGTACGGTTCTCAAGTTTGACTGGTTGAACCACTAGTCTAGTTTTATAAACTTTTGTTCTTTTGTTCTTCCTACTTATTATGTATCTGCTCTCCTTGTTGACATGAGTATAAGATTATGAGATTATATTTTGTATTCTTGACAAGAGTATCATGTAGCCAAAAAACTTAATGATGTATAGATATATAGGAATCTAAAATTGTTTAATTTTATCATTCGTTCTCTAGGATTTATTGCCAATCTAGAGAAGAAACTCTTATAGACGTAGTAGCTTTGTGTTTGATCATATGCACCAAGATGGTAATCATTTATATGATTGTATGCATGTAAAATGTACATATGTGATATTTCTGTTCTTAGCCGAATCTACTGTGAGATTAACCTGCTTTATTAATTTATTTTTAAATCTTCATTTCATCAATGTATTCTTTCATGATGCATAATAAGTGCAGAAATAGTGAGAGCGACAATTAATAATATGATGGAACGATAAATATTACCAACAAAATAAATTATTGTGGTCCACTACTAGTGCAAAGCACGTATTAAATCAAACGATGCATGAGCAGTCTTAGACGAGCTCGTTTTGAAGAGACTACAATTAAAATTTTCAAGGACCAAGAAAACAAGAAGATAAGGCCGGGATCACGAGTACTACTGGAATATGGAGAGACGCTATACTATTGATAGGAAAGTAATAGAAGGCGATTTGTGTCTATCACTCATAACACCTTTGGCTAAACTCCTGTTGTGTAGTCTTATAAAATTTGCTTCTACTACTGTTTTAGTAATTATAGAACTATGTTTGTAATTCAACATCATTATTAAACTAATAATATGAACGAATGGAGGATATTGAGGGAACTTAGTATCATAATTTAACAGTGTATGCGTTCCAAAAAGCAGCTGTATTGCTTGTGGATGGCAGCAAATAGACAAGACTCAATACATAGCACTCAATCAACGTGGTTGTAATGCTAATGCAGAACAAGCACATAATCCGAGCCCGCTCTTTGAATGATATACCTTGCGTTCCTTACATGTGAAAAATTAGAGAACCTTTTGAAGAAACATGTTGAAAGAACTAGAGCGGAGAGGTACCATCTAATGAAAAATTAGTAAACAAAGCTATTCTATCCACATATTAGATGCTAATTCATGCAAGAAATTAGCTGAAATTCAAGGTCTCGATATGTTAGAGTATTTGTAGTGGCTATATATCAAAGAGTGCATTTCAATGGAAAGGCTATACCTTCCAAAATCCGGAAGTCTAATGATATTATTTGTTAATTCGTGCAAGAAATTAGCCAAAATTCAAGGCCTTGATAGGTTGGAGTTCTTGGAAAGACTAGATATCTCTAGGTGCAATTCAATTGAAAGGTTGCTCCTTCCAAAATCCAAGAGTCTGAAGATATTGAAGGCCAATGAATGCAAAAAATTGGTCGAAATTCAAGGCCTCGATAGGTTGGAGTTTTTGGAATATCTAAATATCATTGGGTGCAAGTCACTCAAAACAATTCCAAAATTATCTAGAACTCGGATTTATCAATAATATGAGATTGAAGATAGAAAAATGATACAAATTGTATTAGAGTATACGGATAACTCAGATGAGTCAATAGGATGGAAATGATCCCCATTTACTATCAAAGGTACATAGAACAAGTAAATTACCTTTATTCTTTTGAGATCTACTGCCCAATTTTCATTTGTATTTCTTGCTTGCAATATCTTTCAAGATTTATGATCTTGCCATTATTATTTCCTGGATGACAGTTCCTCGTTGTTTTCTTACTTGAATTCAAGGAATTTGGTGGAGATGTCCATGAAAGTTGATGTGTGCTTTGGCAAAATGATTCAGCTTATCATGCTAGAAAGGGGAATAGATGAAGAGGCTTTCTAAGTGCATCATTTGTCATTAGTCTTTGGGTAAGATCCTTCATCCTATGTAGGAAATTAAAGATTCTCAAGGTTTGATTGATTTTAGAATGCTGGAATTACTAAATAAAAATAGATGTGTACAAGTATTTTGATAGCATGCCGAAGGCATTGTATAGGTCAAAGAAAATGCTAAATGAAGGACCCTATATGGCGATCCTTCTAATATGAGGTTTTAGTTTGCTCTACGCTCACTAGGCAATTCATGACTGCATGTTTCAAAGGTACACTTAAGGGTGAATTTACAATGCAAAAGGAGCATGTTGATAGGGCATCCCTTACTATGCATAGTCTACTGACTTGGGATAAGACTTGTTCAGCCATTGAGTTTTTTTTTTTTTTTTTGGTAAAGGTTTGGCCATTGAGTTCAACACAATTTATCTACATTAGCTGATTAAAGTACTTGTGTCAGTCTAGAAATGCTAAATCCAATAACAAGCTCTTCTCCTAATGGTGTGGTCGTGAGCAAACTAGTAAATACGACAGAAGCAAAAGCATCGTGAATTATTTGGTTCTATTGAGAAAATTGCAATTCGAATTTTTTGGACTAGGGATCCATGTTCATTTCGTTTGAATCCAAGATATACCTACTCCAAGGCTAATTATAGATTATCCCAAAGAGTGCACATTGATGTTTGTACTATTGCTAAAGCCATCTGTCAGATACCTGAACTTTTGGGCCAAGCAAGACATTACTCGAATGTCTTTTGACATAATTGGATGTACTGTGAAATAATTCCTTATATAGTGCATAAGCTCTTCTTAGTTCATTTACTTGCTGAAAAATAAAACACGGGAAGCATTTGCATAAATTTCCTGAGGAAACTTTTAGTATCCTATATGCCATTTGAAATCTGTCTTGCATTAATTCTAATGCATGAGTAGTACATAATGATAAGAAAAATAATTATCCTGTGTCCCCCAAAAGCAAGCATCTTGAGCTGAATGCACTATGCTAATTTGATCAAAGCTTTTGTGGTTGATGATGTTAGCTGCCCCATTAGTTAAATCCAAAGAGTTCAAAAAGAATATCGAGTTTGACAAATAGAGACCCGCAAACGTCTTAGCATTATTAGTAGTTCATTGATGTTAGTTGGTGGATTGATTTCATCTAACTCATTGGCACGTTTTAGTTATCAGGCCATTGGTTGATGTAAGTGCTGAAATGTCCGAGAGAGCTTTTGCAAGGCACTTCTAAAAGGAAACAAAATCATCAAAGGATGAGGAGCTCGATGTTTCTTGAACTTCTCCAAACACTGTCAATGCATCCTTGGAATGGTAAAGGGTGTGTGCATGCTATCATCCTTATGGGCCCACCAGTTAAAGTGTCCATGAAAATAAAGAAATTGAACTGGAAGGGATGTCATTTATGCTAGATATACTAGCTATGTCAAATGCAAAAGCGCATAGACTAAGATCGTAGAGGTTGCTGTATCTTAAGTTCTTACATGACTTTATCCATTGGTAATTTGAATTTGTAAGAGCCTAGGATTAGATGGCTAGCCTTGGCAATTCGTGCTATCTATTCTTAATGGAAAAGTCTAGAAAAGAGGCATTTTTTCTAGAAACATATGAATGCTCCACGCCTCATATTGTCTTCTGGATTTGGAGAACATGTTGAGTGCACTATAGTACTTGAGCCAACCCTTGAATGGTTTATGTTGAGATTCTAAGTTGTAGATACTAGTATACTTGTGATCCTCACCTGAAGTAAGCTTATATGGATACACTCCACCTTGGGGTTCCAAAGTGGACAATAAGATCTGTTTTTGGATTGAGATAGTGGATTGGAGGCCGCCAAATAAGTATAGGTTTCCATTGCTTTTGATGACCTACCAGCCCAAAGAAATCCCATGTCAAGCAACTGACTTCCCTCTCAGTTATCTTGTATTGTTATGACACTTTACCTCAATTCACATATTTTGATTACATTTCCTGGTTACTGTGCATTCTCTATCTTCCCTCTTCTTCTATTAATTTTATTGTGAAGAAATTACTCTCGCTCCCTCCCTCCCTCCCTCCCTCCCTCCCTCTCATGTGGGATAGGAAATTGTCACCTTCTGTTGATGTTATCATTAATGATTGAAAATGCTTCAAATGTCAATTAGAAATTTTAGCGTAGCATTTACAGAGGTCGAGCTTATTGTGTGGATCTACACTCTAAGCGGATGGGTAAAAAAAAACAGTCATGACATGCTCATTTTCATCAAATTAATAGTTTATTTTAAATATTGAATCAAAAATATATTCAGTTCAGTCAAATTAAAACGGTTGTGGTTTAGGTGACTCCTAGATGATGGAATTTGTTTTTGCTTTAATTATGCTTGTGGGTGAAAAGGTCAGTTATGTCATTAAGCTATTGTTGTTTGGTCATGAGTACGATGGCAGCGAATTTGGTTGATGCGGCTGTATTTCTTTCTTTGAGACTTCTACAAATTTATTAATCGTCATCCATTTCACGGACTACGTTTTGCTTGGAAGAGAGTTTGATTTTACATAATACATAATGAATGTTATCTTACCAATCTAGTTTTCTTTACTTAACATGGAGACGTGGTGTGCTGCTTTTTATATGCTAGTGCTTGTAGCAGTTATACATGCTATGGCATAATAGTTTCTAACATGGTATAAATATTGAGCAGAATGAAAAACTGTTACGAGGCTTGAAGTCCCATGTGGTAGCTGTGTTGTCTCAATTGGGAGGAAGATGCCCAAGTGAGTAGAGTACGCATCTTTCAACTTAAAAGTTGATATGACTTCTTGATCTTGATTCTTAATTCATTCTTAATGTCTTACATGTTTTTTTAATGATTTGTTTGCAATTAAGTTTCAAACTAAGAATCCGATTGCACTGTCCAACAAATTTAATAGTTTCTACCTCAATATATCTTGTTAGGTCAATAAGATGTCTTATCCTCATTATTGTCTCAGAGAAACAATGCAGAGAGTCAGAGAATTACTGCAGTTTGGAGGATTTGGGGGCACTGAATATTTGGGAAGGACACTTGCAAAGGAATGTGAACAGATGGAACGCCGACATTAGCAAAAGAATTAGAAAGCTGAAATGTAATAGAATATTGTTCGTGTATAGAAGTTCTTACTTGAATGTCTTGTTTATTGCTCTTTCATTGTAAATTCTTCATATTAATGCTATATCTACTTTTTCCATTCGTAAATGTTCTTAAACATGCTACCTCAGTGGGAAAAATATGAACTAGGGGATAAATCCTTGTTGTCATTTGTTGTTTGAAGTGATTGCTCCCCCCTAACCTCCCCCTTCTTCAAGTTTGGTCGTCATTGCTAATATGTGTACCAAATGTGAAATTTGGATCTCTTTGTATGCATAATAGGATTTTGAGTATGATTAACAGGGCTCAAAATTAGTTTCTGTGACCATTGCAATCCTTTAATTAAAAGTTTGTGCTTTTGGTTTTACCCAACTCATCAAGTATTTGAGCTAAAATAACCATTTCTCATTTGGCTGATTCAGAACTTCTATTAATGGGGTTTGTCTATAAATATTTCTATCCATAAGCCCATTACCATGAAGTTTTTACCGATATTTTTCATTTCTTTGCCTGAGTGACTAGAACCTTGAGACTATAATGAGAGAAGATGGAGAGAAAGAAAAGGAAAGCATTCAAGGTTAGGGGTTTTCTTCTGGAGGTTGTCCTCAACAATGGTTTTTCACCTACCCTCTATCTAATAATCTAGTTTTCTGTATTTGATCTCAAGTTTGATCACTTGATAATGTACATGGAAGCTTTAGCTGGGTGATCTTATCAGACTTGGCTCTCTGTTTAGCTTACTATCCTTGTGCATAGAAATACTGATCTCATGTTCCTGATTAGGAATTAATTCAATCATCATATTTTCAAGGAAGCTGCCCAAATGCATTTCTCTTCCATTTCGAAAAAGATATTTTGTTAGAATTTATTGCCACTATTCCCTCCTACGTATATTTCGGCACCACCAGATATATTCCGAATTCATTGTCCTTCCATGGGATATATACCTTTCATATGAAACTACATATATTAGCGAGAGATCCACATGTGCCGAGTAAAACTACTTTTTCATGCTAATCATTTCTTTGTATGGCTCTATAAGATGACTCTGAAATTGCTTTGATACGACTTTTTGATCTTGATTCTTAACGGTCAATGTTTTATTCTTCATATCTTCCAAATTATTTCTAGATTTTTGTTTGTAGTTAAGTTTCCAACTTGGAATCTTATTTCATAGTCGAGCAGCTTTAATACGAGTTTATGGAAGATTTTTGAGATCTTTAAAGGACCGGTTGCTCTTTGTTTCTTGAACTTCTCCAAACTCTTGACAATACATTCTTGGAATGAGAAAGGACATTTGCATATTGTCATCCCACATTGCGCTGATTATATTTAACAAAAGCTTTGCGGAGCTAAAACTGTCCGCTAACTTGAGAGGTTTCTAAAATACTGAAAGTCTAGCCAACTCGTTTGATATAATGGCCGATGAATCGGACGGTTATATTTTAAGTGTATCGTAGTTGACACTGTATGGAGGTCTATTGGAGTTTAAAGAGAGTTGTTTGTGATTCAAGTGTGAATCTTCATACTAAAGTAGAAGCAATTCGATGCATGCCTGCTAAAGTTTGTGTGGTTGATAAAGAAATTAGAAATTCTTACTATGGGAAGCTGCTGTCAGGTCGATGGTCTCCGAATCAAAGTTTTGTGAGACCAAGATCTTATTCCTATTGATTTTGCTATTAGAGTGATGGAGGATTGTTGGCTGGGGCCGTCTCTTTGTGGGGTTTAGCAAACATAACATCAAAGAAAATGAAAAAAGTCAAAATGTCAAAAAGACAAAAAAAAAAGGGGGGGGGGGCGTTTGTGAAGTGAATATAAGGAAGAGAGAGAGAGTTCCACGAGAAGAAGAAAAAGGGGCAGCGATTTTTGGGTCCATATCCGGAGGCCTGGCAGAATTGGAATTGGCTCAATTTTAGAATGCTATTCGTGAGACTGAGGCCTATGAGTTGATCAATTTCATTCGTCAAAAATCTTCTCCAAGTTGTCACTCATTTTCTACGATCATGATTAAAGTTTCTGTTGGGGTTTCATGAATCATGTATAAGAAAAATTAACATGAAAAACGTAGCGGAAACAAAGATATATTTTACACATGATTCTCCTAAGGCGTTGTTCGTGTATTTTAATAAAAAATATAAACATAAAAGGGAGTTAAACGAAATACCTCTCGAAGTGCACTTTGAAACGAGTCGGTTCGGATGTTCCATAGTTCAAGTCCCACAAGTGTCGGACCTCTAGTTCAGACACACCAACAACGAACGTCGAACAACAGAGAGAACTTTCGGATATTCACCACTTCGATCGTGCTAGCAATCACGTGGAAACAATCCGTCGTATTTTTGATGTATAATAGTCACGACCCGAACGAGATAATGCTCTTCTTTCTTGCGTCTCAAAGACACAAGAACACGCACACAATTTGCTCTCTCTTTTCAGCAAAGCATTTTCTCTCTAAAAACACAAACGCACACCCACCTTTCTCTCTTTTTCAATCCACACTTTATTTTTTGTCGCAAAAAACAAACCTTTTAAATATAAAGATATAAACTGATCAACAACAATTGCTGATCGATGGACGATCAGCAACCGTTGCTGAACCTCCCCACTCATGCACGAACGATCGTGCATGAACGGTCAGCGGTTGCTGACCATCCAAGTTTCATGCATGTGCTTCGTGCACATGCAGGAAGCTTTTTATATTATTTTATTATTGGTTATTAAAATGTATTAATTAATTAAACGAACAAATAATTAATTAATCAATCCCTTTTAAAAATAAAAATAACATTATCTTTATATGTACAAATGGAATACATTAACATGTATCCACTTCGGGCATGCGTGTGCATCATATGCAAATAGGCTCATAACTATAATACAAAGTAAATTAAATCTCATTTAATTTAATTTCAAATCGACACAATTCGATTGCAGTAATTGAAACACATTTGCAATTATATTTCTCTCTTGTTCCACGTTATCCTAATTGTTTATGGTGTGTGACATCCCTAGGTTCATCACTAAGCTGGTAGTAAGACTTGTATTAACACATTAGTACTCCCACAAGATTTAATTGTCCCAATTAATCTTTGGGTCTTACAAGCCATGATTGATATCTAGCAATATGTCATGGCTACCCAAATAGTGTTAATATTTTAAGAATATAATGAACCTATCAACTTTGGCTACAGTGTAATTCAATCCCTCTATCTTACTATGTCCCGATCAAATAAAGACCATGGAATATTAGTCAAGTCATTAATTCGATCATATGCACAAATCTAATCGACATGCATTTTATTCGAGACATAAACAATTTATTCTCGGTTACAACCCCGACCGAGGATTTCAATGCAGTGTTACAATTAGACCGCATAGGACATCATTATTATACCCTGCATATAACAATGAGACAGATTCCATATTGCGCACACGTGTAACTTCATATATGAACAAACTATGACCATCGGGTATAAAGACGGATCAACGACCCCGCATTATGTGCACCCGTGAACCATAGTTGTTCAATACACAAGTTAACACTGTGCCTCAAGTCTAAAGATTATTTACACAAGACCAAAGCATGAACAATTAGACATTGACCACGCTAAAAGCTTCCATGTCGCTAATCGTTCCATATGCGTCACGTTTAGTGAATTTGTCTAATACAAACACTTGTGTTCTAACTCAGGCATCATAATACCCAATGACATGTGACTCATCATTCCCTTAGTATCCAATACTTAATGGCGAAGTTAAGAACATACTGGTCTTAACAGGATTATTAATATCCACTAAATAATCCATCGATCGGGAACGATTTAAAGATTCAGTCTAACTATGAACCCGTCAGATATATTCTTGACGTCTCAAGAATAGGTCTAGTTGCAACTGATCTTATGGAATCATTCATCAATATAAAATAATTGGACAAATGAATGAATATGTCATTGCCATTAATTAAATAATAATAATGAAAGTACAACCGAAATCCCTAATATGTAACCATTACATAGTAGCTTTAGGGCATACATCCAACAATCTCCCACTTGCACTAAAGCCAACTTATCTGGTACCTCAAACCCATTTTGTCAATGTGTCTTTCAAAAGAAGACTGAGATAAGGCCTTAGTGAAGGGATCTGCCACGTTTTCTGCTGAGGCAATTTTCTGCAATGCGATATCACCTCTCCCAACAATTTCTCTGATTAGATGGAAACGTCTCTCAATATGCTTGGATTTCTGGTGAGACCTTGGTTCCTTAGCTTGAGCTATCGCCCCATTGTTGTCACAAAACAATGTAATCGGTTGCTCAATGGAAGGAACTACTCCAAGTTCAGAAATAAACATCTTCATCCAAGCAGCTTCCTTTGCTGCTTCAGAAGTAGCTACATACTCTGCCTCAGTGGTGGAATCAACAGTTATGCTTTGTTTGGAACTTTTCCAATTAACTGCACCACCATTGAATGTAAAGACAAACCCAGATGTAAACTTATAATCATTAGAATTCGATTGAAAATCAGAATCAGTATAAGTTACGACTTTAAATTCTCCTTCTCCATATATCAAGAATAAATCTTTAATCCTTCGCAAGTACTTAAGAATATTCTTGACTGCTATCCAGTGCTCTTCTCCTGGATCAGACTGATATTTGCTAGTAATACTTACAGCATGTGCAATATCAGGAATAATACATAGCATAACATACATTATGCTTCCAATAGTATATGCATATGGTATCTTTATCATTCCCTCTCTTTCTTCAGGAGTGTTGGGACACATCTCCTTAGAAAGATGGATCCCTTGCCTAAAAGGCAATAATCCTCTCTTGGAACATTGCATGTTAAACTGTGTTAACACTTTGTCTATGTACGTAGATTGTGAGAGGCCAATCAATCGTCTTGATCTATCTCTATAGATCTTGATACCTAAAATGTAGGTTACCTCTCCTAAATCTTTCATGGAGAATTTCTGTGACAAGAATGGTTTTATCGATGATATCATTGGTACATCATTTCCAATCAAAAGTATATCATCGACATACAAAACCAGAAATGCAATCGCACTCTCACTGATCTTCTTATATACACAAGGTTCATCCGGATTTTTGATGAAGCCAAACGATTTAACTACCTCATCAAAACGGATATTCTAACTTATGGAGGCTTGTTTGAGTCCATAAATGGATCTCTTAAACTTACATACCTTCCGTTTTTCACTATTGGATTCAAAACCCTGTGGCTGTTCCATATAGATGTCCTTATCGAGAAAACCATTTAGAAAAGCCGTTTTGACATCCATCTGAAATATCTCATAATCAAGGTGTGCAATTATAGCCAACATAATCCGAATGGATTTTTAGCATGGCCACAGGTGAGAAAGTTTCGTCATAATCAATTCCTTCTTTTTAACGATATCCTTTCGCCACCAACCGTGCTTTGTAAGTTCCAATTTGACCTTCAGCATTCATCTTCCCCTTGAAGATCCATTTACAGCCAATTGGTATAATACCATCAAGCAAGTCAGTCAAGGTCCAAATCTCATTGGAATACATTGAATCCATTTCGGATTTCATGGCTTCTAGCCATTTACCAGAATCGATGTCCAACATCGCCTCCTCATAGGTTTTAGGATCACCGGGTTGATCACTATCATTCACAATGAATAATGGTTCAATATGATCAACCGAGTGTCTATAACGAGCAGGTGGGCGAGACGTTCTCGCACTTCTCCTAAGAGGTTGTGTATCGGAAGCTCCCACTGAATCAGAGATTGGTATTTGAACTCGGTTGTTTAGCACTTCATTATTTTCTTCTTGTGAGACTATTTTCCGCCCAGCACCACTTTCTTGGACGAACTAATTCTCCAAAAAAAAAAAAGCGTGCTTGCATACCAAATTTCTTTGGTCTGAATGAAAATAGAAATAATATCCAAGAGTTTCCTTTGGATATCCAATGAAGCGACCTTGTTCAAATCTTGCCTCCAATTTTTCCATTTTCAGTTTTTTCACAAAAGCTGGACAACCCAAAATCTTAATATGATTAAGACTAGGTTTCCTACTATGCCATATCTCATAGGGCGTAGTTGGAATAGATTTGGATGGCACTCTATTTAGTATATATACAGCTGTCTCAAGGGCATATCCCTAAAGGGATATTGGCAAATCGGTGTAACTCATCATAGATCGTATCATATCTAATAAAGTACGATTTCTTCGTTCAGATACACCATTATGTTTTGGAGTTCCAAGAGGTATCCATTGTGATAAAATGTCATTCTCTTTAAGAAAGTCTAGGAATTCAGTACTAAGGTATTCACCTCCTCGATCTAATCGAAGAGCCTTAATACATTTTCCTGTTTGTTTCTCAACTTCAGCCTTGAATTCATTGAACTTTTCAAAGGATTTAGATTTATACTTCATAAGGTATAAATAACCATATCGTAATTGATCCTCGGTGAAGGTAATGAAGTAATTATAACCACCTCTAGCAGTTTCACTAATTAGTCCACATACATCTGTATGTATTAATCATAATATGTCAGCAGCTCGCGCACTTTGTCCCACAAAAGGCGCTTTGGTCATTTTTCCTAGAAGACAAGCCTCACAAGTTGAATATGACTCAAAATTTGAAGGATCAATGTATCCATCATTACTCAACTTGTTAATTATGTCTTCTCTAATATGACATAATCGGAGATGCCAAACATACCTTTTATTTGGACCGTCTCTAGGGCGTTTATTAGTTATGGCATTTATATCAATTCTATTCTGCTTATTAACACTGGTAATCGCATTACCGGACATTGTAATGGTATAAAGATTGTTGGTTAATAAGCTAGAACCAACACATATTCTATTATGATAAATATAACATACATCATCAGCAAAAGAAAATTCATAATTCTCTTTACCCAAACGAGGTATAGAGATGATGTTCCCAACATCATTCTTATAATGCAAACAGTTCTTTAAAACCAATACATGTCTAGAAGGCAAACATAAATGAAAAGTCCCTATAGCTAATGCAGCAACTCTTGCTCCATTGGCAAATGTCAAGACAATCTCATTTCGCCCTAGCATCTTGCTTATTTCCAGATTCTGCAAAGACATACAAATATGTGAAGTTGCAGCAGAATCTAGAACCCATGAGCTGAATTCAGCACTAACCATAAGATTAGTTTCAATAAGCATAGACACCATACCTTCATAAGGTTGGCTCTTGGGCTTGACCTTCAAGCTCGCGAGGTACCTCTTACAGTTCCTCCTCCAGTGCCTTTTGACACAGTAATGACATTTCCCTTTATCAATATTGGGTTTTGGTTGCACAACAGGTTTGGCAGGCCTCTTCCATTTGTTCTTCTTTAAAATAGTCTTACCCCCTGAAGAAGAAGCCTTAGCCATAGCTACTACATTTAGCCTCGTGTTATGCATTTCCTTCTCATAAATTACCAGCATGCTATGTAACTCAGCAAGAGTTTTCTCCATCTTATGCATGTGGAAGTTTTGGACAAAACTAGAGAAGGAATCGGGTAAAGATTGGAGGATCAAATCTACAGCTAACTCATTATCCATAACGAGATTCAGCCTAGCCAATTCTTCAATGTGTCAAATCATTTTCAAAGCATGATCATTAACTGATGATCCTTCAGCCATCCTCATACGGTACAATGCCTTAGATATCTCATATCTAGAGGTTCAACCATTCTCATCAAAGTATTCATTTAAATGCAAAATGATCAACCTAGCATCTTCCATAGATTCATACTTCTTTTGTAATTCATTATTCATCGAAGCAAGCATATATGTAATTCATCATCATGCCACTTATCATAAGTGACACGTTCCTCTTGGGTCCCACCCTTAGGAAAGGAGGCTAGCGTATTTTCATCAAGCACATACCCAATTTTTTTTTTTTAATTGAGAATAATTATCAAATTCCTCACCCAGTCAGTGAAATTGGGTCCAATCAAACAATTCTTGTCAAGTATAGAAGCGAGTGGGTTTGTGGTCACCATTTTTAGAATAATAATATATATGTTACAGAAAATAAATTGTTAGCCGTTGTATCTTTCAAAGTAATTATTTCATTTTGGCCTTTAAATGAAATAAATCCTCCCACTAAATTTATATTCGAATCTCATACTTCTTAAGATGGGAAGCGGTAATCTTTGTTGGGTAAAGATTACTAGTGGGGATTAAAGTCCCACTAGCCCAAAGTTCACCTCACCTAACAGTTATTGGTGTCCTATGAACTTAGTGAGTGAACCAGCTTCTTCAACGCACCATATGCGAGTCCCAATCATAACTTCGGCCTCTAGACCATGAAAGCCTCACCTAACAATTATTGGCATCATGATCATAGTTAAGTCTAGCCCACGTCTCATGCAAGTATTGAAAACACAAATGATTCCCTCACCTGACACTTATTAGAAATCATTTGGCTCCAACCCCACAGCATCATATGCATAATAGAGTGGTCCAATATTATAAATGGTAATTAACCCCTATGTATCCATAACCGGTTAGTTAACCACTATAAGATTGGATCAAACCACGACGATGGAAGGCCACGAGTCCAAAACCCATTTCGACTTAATATTCTTTGTAAGGAGATTTGGGTCGTTATTAACGGTCTCACTTTGCACATTAACCGATTTAACATGCACGATACCATAAACACAATAAATAAATATATATCACATAAACATCTATCCTATGTGGTGATCATGGAATTATGGTTCAATGAGTCTTGAGCCAAAGAGACCCATTTAGCAATTTTAATTTTTTAATAATATGGATCTGCTCTTCACTTTTTCTTCAATCTATGAACTTTTCAAAGACCGGGCCCAAAGAGCTCACCGGTTTAATGGCTCCTCCAATAGCTCCTCCTCTCTTGTAGTATTTACATCAACAATTGAAATACTAAACTATACTAAAATTACATATTAAAATAAAATAAAAGGAAGGACGCAGCCTCCATTTAATAATTACATCCCTAAAAAGAATACCTGTAATCATCATATATTCATCCATACAACAATCATAACAATTAAGGATTTTTCTATGATCACCACCCTTCCTTACGAGCCATAAATTCAAAATTTAAAGCTCTGGAAGGCATACATAAAATTCTGCATATCATTTGCAAAATATGAACATAAAGTATAACAAGTTACGGATTTTTGATTCAAAATTGATTTAGTTCTAATTTTTGCTTTGTTGATTAAATTTATCACATAAATCAATCAACTTCTATATGCCACATTTGAGCAAGAGAACCAATTCTCTTAATAAAAATAAATTGGCCATTAGAATGCAAAAACATATTTGAACTATAAATCAATTAAACGCACGAAAAAGGCCTAAGGTTGGCTCTGATACCACTGTTGGGATTTCATGAGTAATGTATAAGAAAAATTAACATGAAGAACGCAACGGAAACAAAGATATATTTTACACATGATTCTCCTAAGGCGTTGTTCGTGCGTTTTAATCAAAAATCTAAACATAAAAGGGAGTTAAACGAAATACCTCTTGAAGTGCGCTTTGAAACGAGTCGGTTCGAATGTTCCACAGTTCGAGTCCCACAAGTGTCGGACCTTTAGTTTAGACACACCAACAACGAACGTCAAACAGAAGAGAGAACTTTCGGATATTCACCACTTCGATTGTGCTAGCAATCACGTGCAAACAATCCGTCGTATTCTTGATGTATAATAGTCACGACCCGAACGAGATAATGCTCTTCTTTCTTGCGTCTCAAAGACCCAAGAACACGCACACAATTTGCTCTCTCTTTTCAGCAAAGCATTTATTTATTTTGAGATCATAGCGCTGGAATACACAGCTAGTTGTTGTTGGCATTAAGTCCATTTCGGTTAGTTTAATTTTCGGGAAGAAATTGATTGTGGATTGGATTAGTTATTAGTGAATTGTTACCTAACTACCCCAACAAGGTTATTGGAATAGGAGTAGAAAATGTTTCTAGTGTGAAGAAGGTCTCCAGAGCCCAATTGATGCACATTTGAGATCATGCTTCTAGTGGGATATTAAAGCTCAATTGATGTTGCTTTAGTTTTGTAATAAAGAATTAGCTCTAACAAAAAGAAAAAAAGACATAAATAGTCCATTAGTCAAAGGTGCAATGTCATCCGTAAACTTTTGATTTACTTAATGTTTAATCTAAACCCTATGTTCAATATCGTCTTTCCGTTAATTTAAATTTAATGAAATTTGCTTTTACGGTTCTCAAATCATTATGATTTTGATCAATTTGATAACGGATGCATAAGAAAGGTGGCCACTGGTTACAAGTTAACCCGATACTTTGGTAACTCAATTCATTTCGAAATCGCATACTTTTCTTCATGATAAATGAGCCTAGACAACAAGTTCCATCTGACATATGGCACGAGCTGGCCCGGCTCAGCCCGCCCATCAATCAAATGAGTCCGCCTTCACTTTTGTAATCATGTCTTTATCTCTTACTTTTCTCTCTCGCCTGCTCCTCTTCTGCAATTTTCTCTGCATGATTTCAGACTCTAGTGGACTTTCTTACTCTCTTGATCTTCCATTCTTTGACTTGCTCTTTAGCTCTATTCTTTCCTACTAGCCTCGAGCCTTCCTCTGGTTTTTCAAGCTCTATCCTTCACAAGCTCTCTTTCAGCTCACATTTTCCATCGACACTTTTGTACACTCATTACAAATTGTTCTCGGCCCAGCGCTGTGTTTTTCAATTGCACGTGGACCTTTTTGGCTATGGAGGTTTATGAAGGACTGCAACGTGTGCTTCAGCTTTAGCTTTAGTTCAACAAACCAATGGCTTCTCAAGTTCAACTCCTGGTCGGCATTATTTCACGGCCTAACGGGTAGTCGACTTGGTTTCCACTCGGTTTCATGAAGTTTGCTCAATGTGCTCAATTTGAAAGGTTCGATGTCGGCAGTAACAACCCTATTTTTGAAAGATATCATCTAGCTTCCGAAGATGCTCAG
Organism: Eucalyptus victrix; assembly: GCA_016097545.1. NCBI lineage: Eukaryota > Viridiplantae > Streptophyta > Magnoliopsida > Myrtales > Myrtaceae > Eucalyptus > Eucalyptus victrix. The sequence goes on along the minus strand of CM027839.1, from coordinate 54,419,604 downwards.
GTAAAGTTAGTTTCGAGTTTCTTCAAGTTTCTCGATTAAGTATAAGTGCTCAAGAATACAGCCACCCATCAAAATCTTCTCGATCACATCATTGCTCACCTTGCCTGGCAAATGGACAAGGACTCGAGCGAAGTCTAGTCAATCCTTGACCGTCTAGCTTTGATACCACTTATCGAGGGAAAAAGTACTAAAAAAGTCTTAAATATATTGCATTGGTACTAATTCAGTCATAAACTTTTCGATTCGACCAATTTAACCTTGAAACCTTTTTTCGTATTATTACTAATTCAATTTATTAGGCCAATTTAGGCTATAAATTGTTGACATGAACGTCGATCGGGCGATTGGCACTGAGATTGACATTTTTAATAATATTTTAATAATTTTTTTGAATTTATTGATTTCTTTTTTCTTTTTTTCTTTTCCCTTTTCTTTTCTCCGGTGGCCATTGCTAGTCACTAGCCATAATCATGGCTGGTGAGGGTCGGCCTTGTCAAGCCACACCTAGGCAAGGGCAAGCGCTAGTCATGCCTTGCTAAGGCGAGGCCTCCCTCACCAAATCTAGTGAGGCCAACTGAAGCATTTTGAGCGAGAAATTATGGACAATCAAAAACTCATTTATAACATGTAATGAATTTTAGAAACACAATTTGAATGGGGTAGGCAATTGAGTGGTTTATTTGAGGAAAAGGATCATAGCACATTTAAGTATAAGCAAAGGGGGAATAAGGCCAATGACTCAAAGGGTGCACACCAAGCCACTGTTGAAGAAAGGAACACACTGAATTTAAAAAAAGAAAAAAAAAAAGAACTTTCTCGAGTCAAAGCAATTACCAAGAGAGATCGTCCACAGCCTCTGCCAAGTGAAGCAATGAAGCACCACCTTCGAGTCCTCCGTGACCATCGCCAGTAAATCCTTCTCTGGATTCCACTCCTGCCATCTTCACCTGCCAATCGGAAGAAATCGAGCAAAAACCTCACAAAACCGAATGGGAAAACAATCTAATCAACCCGCCCATTATTAGGTTGCGAAAGAAGGCAGACCAGAGCCGAAACTGAGAAGCCAGAGGTTTGTCGAACTGTAGCTTAAAGGGAAGCACGTGCCGTGAACCTTCATTGGTCTCCATAGCTGAAAAAGATCCGGGAGCAGCCAAAGCGTCCGGTGGCAAATGCGAACTGAGAGGGAGAGCCAATGGCGGAGGGTGGAGCCTGAAAACCCTAGAAGGAAGCCTGATGGAAGAGAAGATCGAGAGACTAACGAAGTGCACTAAAGCCTGAGAATTTTGTAGAGAAGATTGCGGGAGAGGAAGACCAGGCGGGAGAGAGACAATGAGGAAGGAGAGAGAGAGAGAGAGGATACGGGCCGAGCCAGGCCGGATTGGGCCATAAGTCTGGAGAGTTGGTGAATATAGGGGTAAGGTGCTTGAAAGTCTAAATGAGAACGTGACGTTGAACTAAGGAGTTGGTGTTTTAACAAAAATGAAGAGTGAATGATGGTAATGGGAGTGAAATTTTGGATATGACATAGTTTTAAGTAAAGAATCCTGAGTTGATATTACTTGAATGAAGGGATTTTTATTTACAGGCGCGATAGATTCCTATAAACTTCTAGACAAGATTGGTGCCTTAGTAGATTTCCAAAACATAACTGACAATCATCTAGACCAACCGGAAGTGTACCCTACTCCTGTGTTGCCATCTTGCTACCCTTTTTTCGTACACCAGTCAAAGTGTTCTCGAAGATAAAGAACTTGAATTGGTGGGGATGTCATTTATATTAGATAGACTAGCTATGTCATATGCAAAAATGCTAGATGCTCACATGGAGTCGGCAGGTTTAATCCCTGCGATACCATCTCAATGTCGTCATGCATCTATATAGTTTTCCTTCGATTTCTGTTTGTGACTCTCACGGTGTAATATTACTTCCAGCTACTCTTCTTGTACTGGTTGAGTGTTCCTTGCAAGGAGAGATTTGATATAGGCTGGAAAGTTTCTCACATTTTGTGCATGTATCCCTCATAATTGCAAGAGTCAATCTTTGTATCAATGAATCATATTAAACTTTTTTTACCTGCTAATAGCACTATTTGAGCCTAGGAGAAGTTAAGACTTATTTATACTACCAATTCCACTCCTTGGACTCGATGTAGTAAGTGAAACGCTGCTTTCCTATGGTATTATTACTATCAACAAGCTAACATTGAGAATGAAAACTCAGTTATCAGAAGAAAATGAACAAATAAAATGACTAGCGGGTGCTCGGAAGATAGTGAATTGAGCCAATGTTGATCTCATCCGTGATGCTTTGCCTAGGTTATGAAAGCCTCTGTTCACAACAATTTGTTCACGTGCTTAGTGGGAATTTAATAGTTTATATTTTTTTTTACCAACTATTTTTCCATTTAGATCGCCATTTTTTTAAGCTAAGCACCATTTTTTGGTAGAGTAATGCTGAAGATGTTAAGTCCAAGTAAATGAAAATGGTTTACTAAGTCACATGCGAAATATTTTTGTGTTAGGTGTCTGTGATATACTTGCCTAAATACTTGGATTTTGCCACTTCAAACGAGTTTTGTAAGCTAGTCTTTGTATCCATAGTATTGTTCTATTTTGAAAATGTGTTGGTCTCTCTTTGGATCCAAAGTTTCCTTTTCTCTTCAACTTATTAGATCTTGACTTTAGGCTGTAGAGGCACCCTTCTATCACAATAAAGACATGCTATGTGGATGATGGTTATGCCGATTAGCACAAAATCATATGTGAGATCTTAGTTGGAAACTACACAATTAGATACAATGTTGGGATATAGGGTAATTAAAGTAACTTGAAAATCCTCAGAAAAGTAAGTTTCTTTTTAACACGTCAGAAGTTCAACTATAGGGCGCCAAGGGAGTGCAAACGCATATAAGAAAAGAGCCCAAAAATTAAAGCCATGTACAAAAGAACAACTCCCAAAACCAAAAGCGAGCTCAAATACAAGATAAATTATGGACTATATTGACCAAGGCATTTATATCCATATGCAGTCTCCACCATACCAAAAGTGTACGACTTTAAGCTCTCTTGTTTAGCTCTTTCCAAATAAGCCTAAAAACAGAGAGACAAATTGAGTTAATCCTTCTTTTCTTGCTCCAAAAAACCTCCAATAACCCAAAGATAATTTGGTGCAAGCATAGAAAACTGTCCAAACCATTCTTGTCCATGAACAGTGAAGGAGGAGATGCCGCACAGATTCTGCCTCCTCCTTGTGGAGGAAACGCCTGTTAACCAATATTTTGCCCCTTTGTTGTAGGTTATCTGAAGGAAGGATTCGTTCCCAAGTTGCTTCCCAAGCAAAAAGAGAAACTCTATTCCAAACCCTCACTTTTCGGATCACTTCCCATGGAAAATCCATTCTGCTACGAACAACCTCCCTATTGTGAGCAGCTTGTAGTGAGACTTTACTGGAAAGATTGCATCTAGGGCAGAACCAGCCGTGGCAAAGACTCGAGATTTCGATTGGCGTCTTCCACTGCTCTCAACGTTAATGACCATCTTCTCCAGCAGGAGTGCGTCTCTTGGTAAAAGCAACATTGGCAAGGCAAGCTTACATCGGTCATAGTCCAAAGAACGAGCTACGAACCTGGCAGTCTCCACGCTCTTCAAATGCCGAGCCAAGCACGAGTGAAGGTCTGCAGCAGGAAGAATTCTTGTGCCTCGCAATATGAAGAATGGCCAGATCAAACATGGCATGTACATTTATTGGTAACAAGACTTAATGATCTGTCCAGAAAGTGGATGAGGATAAGCATAGACACGAATAACATTCAGATTCTATATGTTCAAGTTCAATATGCAATCGTCACAAATTGGGAAAAAAAAAATGGCGCACAGAAAGGGGGTGGGTTTTAGGCGGTGATGGCAAACAATGAGGTAAGAGTATTTCTATTCGGCTGAGTGTTTGGAGCTTGGGTGGTGATGGCAAATGGCTTGGTCGAGTTCGGGCTTGGCCCGTTGTCTCAACATTTAGCATTCGTGAATGTTCGCTCTCGTGACATGCTGATTTGAATAATTCATTAGCATTTTTTTAATTCAAAAGTAAATCAGGATTAATTATCACATTGCTTTTTTCCAAATTACAATTTCAAGAACTAATCCACGATCACGTTCGCATCAATGTGATGTCCCATGAGTCCTCCAACGCTTCCGTACCAGCAGCGAAATCTCCTCTTGTTGGGCCACTTCATTTTGTTGTGGTGTGCAACGAGATTATTTGTACAATTGAATGTATGGACCCGAATCAAACGATATCATTTCTTAGACAAACTTGAACATCATGCCATATATGACATTATTCGTAAATTGACTTGAATTAAGGTTCCATTTGTTTCATAAAAAAAAAAATGAATGATTTGAAAAATATTATTTTAAAAATTATTGCTCTTATTGCTTGAAAGAATCCATTAATAAAATATGTTTCATTCTTGACAATAATTTATATTCAAATATTTGCATACTCAACAAGAATTTCTCGCATTCGTTCATTTTTGTAACCGTACGAGTGATTTTTTTTGAAAAATAATTTTCCAAATTGTTCACTTTTCCGTGAAGGATTTTAGCTAGCAATTCAATACGGATCACAATTCTGGAATCAATCTTGGCTTCATCATTTTAATAAAAAAAATCGAGACCAATAGGCATTTATCACACTTGCCAGTAGATAAAAGCACAATGATTTGATCCGTCATGCACCTCGTATGATCTCAACACACAAGCATGCATGCGCGCTTAACTTATAGATTTTCCTCATTTCTTTTTAATCAGCGACAACACACGTTAGTGTGTAAAAAGCGTATCTTGTCTACAGTAGTAGAACCCACTTGATCAAAATTCTTTGTTCGCAACCAAAAAAAAAAAAAAAAAGCTTGTAAAAATCAATAGGATTTCGTAAAAGAAAATTTACGACTTTTCAATCCGCTGCTTTTCTCTTTCATTTTTTCGTCTTCGCTTTTTTTTTTTTTTTCGTGTTATTGTGCTGTTCTGTCCGGAGTTTTTTTTTTTTTTTTTTTTTTTTTTTTTGGTTCTTTTGTTCATTTTGAGAATTCTTGCTAATTTATTTCTGGATAATTTTTAGAGAAATTATCAAAAGTTCATGTCGGGCATAAGCAATGCAAAAAATGAATGAACATAAGGTATCCGAATACGTATTCATAGCATATGGTTTAGTCTCATCGAATCTTCATTTGCTTAGCAAAAAGGAGACAAGGTAAAAGGAAACTCCTTGATTCCTACCATTCTCATAACGAATTTCGAAGAACGAATTATTATGTACTCTCTGAAGATTATCAACCACCAATCCGATCAAGCTTTGCTGTACCAAGTGTTTTGAACTTTCTTTCATTGGAATAACAAATAATATAACAAAGTCTATTGCTTTTCGAAACTAATCAATAGATGATTATGTGCATTCTAAAGAATTCTCAACCCAGTTGATAAAAAAAAAAGATACAAAAAAAAAAAAACAGAATAAAATGGAGAAATGAAACGAAATGGAAAGAGGAATACAACCGAACAAGGGTCAACCTATTAATTCAGAAGATTCATATTCCACTCTGGAACATGTCCTTAAAAGAAGCAAGAGAGGAAAAAGGGGAAAAAAATAGAAAGTACACTTGGGGTTTGATAAATATTTCAATTTTCAATTTTCAGAAAGAAAGAAAAAAAAAAAAAAAAGGGAAGACCCGCCCCTTCCCTGCGCCTCCGACTATCAGACCGAGTGTACCAGCTCTATTCCAGTAAAGCTGGTGGCTGCGGTTCTCGGGCTACTTGATGTAGACCGACAAAGGAGGGTGTCGGCGCGTGCTTCCGTTTCAGCTTCAAGTTCCGACGAACTACTTTGTTTTCTCAGGTTCAGCTTCAATTCGGGCGTTCTTTCTATGACATAACGGGTAGGCCTAATCGATTGTTTTCCTATTTGGTTTTGTGAGGTTTTGGCTCGATTTCTTCTTATCGGAAGGCAAGGATGGCATGTGGAATCCGTAGAAGGGTTTGCTAGGGATGGTTGCGGAGGATTCGAAGGTTTTTAAGATGTCTATCCTAGGTTTTGGCTCAATTTCTCTCATCGAGCCAATGTAATTTAAGATGTGATGAAAGCAATTGTCTGTTATTTTTAAGCTCATGAGATGCCTACTTGACTGGAGAGAAGCAGGACCTCTTGGGTTGACTTGGTTGACCTGAAGAAGAGGAAGCCGAAGCTCTCTTCTGCAATTTTATTTTCTTCTGAACCAAGTGTCTAAATATGTGAGTGTTTGGTGGCAGAAATAATGCAGCAAAGAGAAGAATGACACCTTTTTTGCAGTGTTTGTTATCACGAAATGCTCGTAGAAATGCAACTTCATGTACATTTCCAGGAGACATTAAATGGTTTAAATTCCTTCTTCTTGCCTATCAAATAATTAAGCTATTTTCACCTTCAATGCCAGTTTGGTGAATCTTTTCAACCCAATCTCTTATCAACACACTATGTACTCAAATGACATCAGTTACTTTCTATGTGTGATAGATTATTCGAGCAGTGTGTATAGTAAAGTTAGCATCTATGTGTTGATAGATTATTGAAATAGTTTATACAGTAATTTTGATACTTCAGTAACTCTAAAGATAATAGCAAGTGTACTTAAATGGCAGTGATAATTTTCCAATAACTTGAACAAGTTGATAAGTTGTGCAAATTAAATTATTAAAATAATCGGCAATTTCGATACAATCAAGGAAACATTCGTATTGATTAAAATAAAAATTGGTAATATCCTCTTAAGAGTTAATGAGTGCATCTTAGTAACTTCAACAAATAAATGTTGGCAAGTTATTGGAATAGGATAGTCAACTATTTCAAACAATCAAATAACATTGGTATAATGACTCAAATAAGAGTTGACAATTTCTTACAAGGGTTAGTAAATTTGATATGCCCATAACCATTGTAAATAAATGATAGTAAAAAATTATTCAAACCAGTGAAAATTTTGAAAATAGAAATCAAGTAAATAGTTGGCAATATAGAACTTAGTAAAGCTAAAATAAGTTAGTGACTTATCCCTAGAAAAGTTGCTAATTTACCCAAATCAAGAGTAGTAATATCCTATAAGAGTTAGTAACTTCAACAAATAAATGTGGCTTACTCAATGGTGCAATCGATAATATCAAAACAATTCAATAAATGCTGGTAGTTGCACTGAAATAGGGGCCTGTAATTTTCTATTAAAGTTAGTGATGGGTACGTACGCCCCCGTAAACCCAACTCAATCGCATCCCCGTACGTTATTAAAAAGAAAAAAGACGGGAATGAAGGAAAAAGAAAAAGGTAGATGAAAAGTAGATAAAGTGGGGCCCAATCCCCATTGCAATTAGCAATTAGCAGAAGACTCGAGGGAGGGTTGCACCGACGTGAACGAAGGGAAAGGCTGGCCCTCCGCATCGCCACCTCATCCCCGTGTGGGGACTCACCCCCATCGGACATGTCGACATCATTTATTCCGTTTGAAAAAAAAAAAATTATATATATATATATATATATATATATATATATATATACCTTTTCACCCCTCATGCTTGAGGCTTGGCTCCCTATTCCCAAAACTCCCACCTTCAATGACTTTTCGCAGTGAATCTTCATGCCTACAGATTAATATCTAAAGCTTCACCGAACCAGGAGGAAACATTCAAAATCTCACGCTCAAAAGTACTCCTCACCGTTACTCATTCCTACTCTTCACTGAACCACCATCTCCAACCATCAGCTAACCATTGCGCTGGCCATTGCATCCACAAAAAGCAAGGAACATAAACAGAGATACAATGGGATAAACCAACCGGAATATTCGAGCTTAAAAATTAACCCTCCGACTGTCATGTTTTGAGTGGCTCCTCATCGATGATCGTCGTTGAAGGCAGCAGGAAGGCTGGTTTATCAGTGGTGTAACTAGACTAAGACGGGTACTCGCAACCAGCAATTGGAACCTTTACAACTGTCTACGAATAGAACAACGACCGGTGAGGGAGTCTTTGGACGAGATTTGGGCTCTTCAATTTTCACAATGGGGAAGGCAAGGAGCAATAGTGAAGTAGGAAAGGGCGGCTCGGGAACAGCTAGGGCAAGCGGCTTGGCAACTAATGGCGTCGAGAGGAGTGATGGCGAGGCTCATCGAAGTGATGGCGTGGGTTTCAATTGTCGGAATGGGCAGTGGCGACTATTGCTCCAACTCCTCAAGAGAATGAAGTCCAAGAAAAATGGATACAGCTTGCGGTGATGAGGATGAGGTCAGATGACGATGGGGGCGACAGTGAAGGTGTATACAAAGTGCTCACGAAGAGTCAATCCTCCTTATTTTTCTCTCTTTTCCCCCTCTTTTTTTCACTTGTGGCGCCTCCCTCTTGAACATAAAAAGAAGCCAAAGAAAAAAGAAAAAAGGACCCCTTCCAAGATGAGAAAAGAACAGATTTTATTCTCCAACAGAGTTTTGTGTAATTGCGCCATGTGACGCAATCTTGAAAGGTGTGAGCTCAAATTCCATGATAACAAATATGATGCTCTAACTGATTGATGGATTCTTGAGATTGATATTTCTTTGATTGGATTGAAGGTACTCAAATTTCACTATTTCTAAATGAAATGTCTAAAAAAAAATTAAAGACTATTGAAATAATAATTTTTTTTTCAGTCAAAGGTAGATTCTTTAACTTGACCAAGAAAAGGATGTTTAGCCATTTCTATGAAAACTAAACGCTTATTTCTACACACTTATATTGAATTAACACCTATATGCAATTAAAGTGCTACTGATACTAATCTAATTTTTTTCAAGTTAAGAAATGAGTGTCATTGTGATTAGGATCTTGAATCTTGAATTTTTCTAACTTTAACCATCGGGATTATTTGAATGTCAATAGTAATATATATAATAAAATTATAATAACTGTTGGTATTTTCTTAAAAATTTTGGTAACTTACCAAAATTCTACTGACCGAATAAGTTATCCATCAAAATTTCGCTGTCAACTAGTTTTGATATTTACCAATGCCATTTATGTTTATCACTATGTAAATTGAGCCATCGAGCGTGATATCACAAATCAAGCGGAATCAAGCAAACATTTTCTTTCACGGGCTCAAGCTCGCTTATGTACGCCTAGTCGATCTTGTTCATACTCGATTATTATATGAATGATGATTTTTTCAGTATGTACGCCTAGTCGATCTTGTTCATACTCGATTATTATATGAATGATGATTTTTTCAGATGTCGGACAAGCTTGGATTAAAAAAATCAAGGTTCGGTACTGGGCAATTCAAGACGTGCAACTGCAAGGCCCATCATCATGGGCTCGTAGATGTATTAAAAGGCGCGGGAAAGTGGTTGCCTCTCCCATCGAGCGACACGTGTCTCTATACGGGAAGCCAGAAACTTAAGTCCCCGAGTGAAATGAACCCTCAAATCGGAGGAGGCTCTCCTTCCGGTTCCTCCGTTTGATCGTCGATCCCCCACATGGCGAAGACGAAGCGACGGTGCCGATCGCACCAGCCACCTCGCCCCCGACTCGGTGATCCACCACATCTTCTCGTCCGTCGACCTCGCACGCATTATCCGCACGTGCGTTTTTGTCGAAACGGTGGCGATCCGTCTGGATTGCTGCCCCGGACCTCGTCTTCTCCTTCCCCTGGCGGAACGCCTCCCCGTCCGTGGACGGCGTCTCGATCCTCTAGGCGTCGCCCAAGGTGAGGAAGTTCCCACATCGACGTCGATTTTCTCGACCGTTGCGCTGAGCTCAGTCCGTGGCTTTGCTTTGCTGTTGACCGCCGTGTCGAGGACCTCTCAGTCGATGCGACAAAGAGGTCGTGCAAGATGGTCGGCCATTTCGCAGTACGGCGGCTCCTTTAATGGATGCTCTTCGTTTGGTGAACCTGCACTCAGGGCTCTGTTGCTTCTCGTTGAGTAGAAGTATCGCTTGGATTAATCTTAGGTCCCTGTCCGTCTGTGACTCGGAGGTGATGCATGAGATGTCGAATGGCAGCCCTGTTCTCGAGGACCTTAGTTTGGAAGGATGCTACGGTTTAAAGCGAACCATCAAGGTTTGTTCGAGAACTTTGAGGGAAATTGCGGGCAATGGCTGCTTTCGGCATGCACTTGACGAGGGTTTCCCCTTGGAGATTTCAAGTCCTCTGTTGCTGTTTGAGAGGATTTTCTGGTATGATGAGGCAGATGGTAACGGAAGTCTCGATCCTTGATTGAAGCAGAGTCGAACTTCTTTATGAGAGGCGAGGATTTTGAAAGGCCAACTTATTGTTTTGTTCAAAACCGGTCCGAGTCTTACAGAGGGTATTGCAACCTGGTTGAGGGACTGCTTTAGAAGCTGCAGAACGCGACTAAGCTTTTGATCGGTAGTTGGTACCTTCAGGTGAGCAGATTGTTTTTGATTTTAAATTTAACTCGTTTGGTTCATACTTATGGATAATTCATTGTTCCCTCTTCCTCGAGTTAAGGAAATTCATTCCAAACTTCAGCACAAGGAATCTGGTTTGCATCGTTTGCTACTCTGCCTGATGACCACTGGTACAAATACACATCGTGCCTTTAGTATAACTACTGAAAAACCAAAGAAAAGGCAGCTGGTTGAGGGTCATTCTTTTTCCTGCTCAGTAGTGCATAACCATCATTCCAAAGATCATAGTAAATTATTAATGAAAAGTTGTTGTGTCCTGTTTTTTAAAGACTGAAAAAACAGTTGTTGACTAGAATTAGTATATAAGTTCTACTATTTCAAACTCAAAAGCTTTAGCATCACTCAATTTGTCATATAGGTGGGAACCAAAAGTGTTCTCATAGCATACACTTGCTGGGTTTTTTAAACTCTATTTGGAAGGAAGAGTAAATTATCTTATTCTTTTGCCTTTCAATTGTTGAATGTGCTTAGATTTTGTCACTTGTGGCAGAGGTACAGGATGTGCTATTTTCTTTGCCTAATTGCAAGTTCTGACTCTGCATGCACGTTGGCCTTATTCCCCATTTGCTTTTTGTTAAATGTGCTACAATCCTTTTCCCCAAATAAATCGCTTCAATTGCCAATCCAATTCAAATTGCATTTGATGGAGAGTTGGTGAATATCGAGGCTAAGTGCTTGGAATTCTAAATGAGAACATGACATCAAACTAAGGAGTTGGTGTTTTACACAAAAATGAAGAGTGAATGATGGTAATGGGAGGGAAAATTTGGAGATGACATAGTTGCAAATAAAGAATCCCAAGCTGATACTAGTTGAATGAAGGGATTTTAATTTATAGGCGCGATAGATTTCTATCAACTTCTAGACAAGATTGGTGCCTTTGGAGATTTCCATAATGTTAGGAGTAAGAAGGGTAAATTAGTCTTTACCACTTTTAGGGTTTAGTTTTGATGTATATATATTAAAGTTTATTGAATAATACAAAGTAACTTTTCTCTACTTGGTATCAGAGCCTAGGGTTTAACCCTAGACGCCGGAGCAGCCGCCAGCCGCCGTCGACTCGCCGGACCGCCGTCGACTCGCCGGACCGCCGTCGATTCGCCACCACCGTTCACCGGAATAGAGCTTCTCCCTCGCGGGGCTCACTCGCATTGCTTGCGCAGCTCGCTCGTAGGGTTTTCTCGTGCGGCTCCTCGCGGGGCTCGCTCGCGCAGCTCGCTCGCGAGGTTTGCTCGCGGGGCTCGCTCGACTCGCGCCGCTCACGCTGCCCGCACGGCTTGCTCACACGACTTCCATGCACTCGTGCTTGTGCGATTTGCTGGCCTACCAGGGGTTTTGACGACCCTATGCTTGTTGGATTTGGTGGTGTAGCTGCTGCAGCTTCTTGAGGCGGAGGCAGGTGTTGTGGCACGCATCGATCACGTAGCGAGAGGAACTCGTGCGCTTCTTGTACGTGAGGTCGGTGAAGGAGAGGGAAAACCCTAGAGAGAGAAAGAAGACAAGTTGAAGTAGCGACAGAGTGCAATAGCACTCATTGGGATGATTTTGTGGGTTAGAATTTGCTTTAAAGTTGCTGATTTGGCTGATTAATGAAGCAAGTTGCTGCTTGGGTATAGTGCAATTATTTATTTGATGATTTGAAAGTTGTGTGGTAGCTTTTGTCAGTTTATTTGGTAGTGGTAATATTGGGATATTGAATTGTTGAGGCTGAGTTGTTTGACGGAAGCTAAGGAGTATTTTTCCACATCCTTTTTCTGATTTTATGACTCAACATGGTATGATCCATGAATCTTCCTGTCCTGATACTCCACAACAGAATGGTATTGCTGAACGGAAGAATAGGCATTTATTGGAAGTTACTAGATCCATGTTATTTGAGATGAAGGTACCAAAAACCTTTTGGTCTGATGCTGTTCTAACTGCATGTTATCTCATTAATCGCATGCCTTCTTCTATTCTGCAAGGTGGTATTCCTTTTTTCCACCTTGCTTGCTAGTGAACCACTGTTTGTCTTACCACCCCGTATCTTTGGTTGTGTCTGTTTTGTTCGTGATCATCGACCCGGAGTATCAAAACTTGATCCCAAGCACTCAAGTGTATGTTTATGGGTTATTCCCGCACTCAAAAGGGATATCGCTGTTATTCTCCATTACTGAGAAAATATTTTGTAACATCTGATGTTTCATTTTTTGAATCCACTCCTTATCATAATGTTCCAATTGATGTGTCTGAATTAGATGAAGACTTGTATTTCACCATCATTCAGTCTACTATTCCCAATGTTTCACCAGTATCTACAGAGAAACCACCTCCACTCCAGGTTTATACACGATGTCATCGTGATGCTACTACTGCTCCCCCTGCTCCTCATGTCACTACTACGTCGACTTCAACTCCAGATCCGCCATTAGCTGTACCTCCTCTTGTATCTGATCTTGATCTTCCTATTGCTCATCGCAAAGGTACACGTACTTGTACTCAACATTCTATTGCAAATTTTATTTCTCACTCTTCTATGTCTCCTACTTTTCGAGCCTTTTTAACTACTGTTGAACAATATCCTATCCCCAAGTCTGTTGCTGAGGCGTTACAAAGTTCTGGTTGGAGGACAACAATGGAAGAAGAATTACAGGCTCTTGAGATTAATCAAACTTGGGACTTAGTACCACTTCCTCTAGGCAAAACTGCTATTGGTTGTCGATGGGTGTATGCTGTAAAAGTCAACCCTGATGGTTCTCTTGCTCGTTTAAAAGCAAGACTTGTTGCAAAAGGGTATGCTCAGGTGTATGGGGTTGACTATCTAGACATATTTTCTCCTGTTGCCAAACTTACTTCTGTTCGTATTTTGATCTCTCTTGCTGCAACGTATAATTGGCCTTTATTTCAGCTTGATGTTAAGAATGCTTTCTTGAATGGCACTCTTCATGAGGAAGTTTATATGGAGCAACCTCCAGGGTTTGTTGCTCAGGGGGAGTCTGGACTAGTTTGCAAATTAAAAAAATCTTTATATGGTTTGAAACAATCTCCACGAGCATGGTTTGGAAGATTTTCTGAGGTTGTATTGTCTTTTGGGCTATCAAGATGTGGAAATGATCATTTTTTCTTTTATAAACAATCAAGGGGAGGCAAACTATTCTTGATTGTGTATGTTGATGATATTATCATCACGGGAGATGACTTGGTTGGTATAGTTGAGCTAAAAGCCTATCTTCAGCAACAGTTTCAAACTAAGGACTTAGGAAAATTGAAATATTTCCTAGGAATCGAAGTGGCACAATCTCAAAAAAGTGTTGTTCTGTCACAGCGAAAATATGTCTTGGATTTGCTCACTGAGACAGGTATGTTGGGATCAAAGACTCTTGATTCACCCATGGAACAAGGGGTTAAATTAGTTGCTGATGGAGGAGAAATTCTTAATAATCTTGAGAGATATAGAAGACTGGTAGGTAAGCTGAATTATCTTACAGTTACTCGACCAAACATTGCTTTTCCTGTCAGTGTAGTAAGCCAGTTTTTGTCTTCCCCTCGTACATCTCACTGGGATGCAGTTATTCGGATATTGAGGTATTTGAAGAAAGCTCTGGGAAAAGGAATTCTCTACCAAAACTATAGTCATAACAGAGTTGAAGGTTTTTCTGATGCTGATTGGGCTGGGTCTCCAGATGATAGAAGATCAACTACTGGATATTGTACTTTAGTCGGAGGAAATCTGGTACATGGAAAAGTAAGAAACAAAGTGTTGTTGCTCGCTCTAGTGCTGAGTCAGAATATAGAGCCATGGCACAAGTGACGTGTGAATTAGTGTGGATTCGACAGTTATTGACTGAGTTAGGCTTTAAAGATTTAGTACCCATGACTCTGTGGTGCGATAATAAAGCTGCTGTGCATATAGCTTCCAACCCCGTGTTTCATGAGAGAACAAAACACATTGAGGTTGATTGTCATTTTATCCGAGAGAAGTTGCAAAGTGGAGTAATTCTTCCCAGTCATGTTCGAACCAGTGAACAACTTGCAGACATCTTTACTAAGTCCTTGGGTAATGGGAGGATAGAACATATTTGTAACAAGCTGGGCATGATTAATATTTATGCTCCAGCTTGAGGGGGAGTGTTAGGAGTAAGAAGGGTAAATTAGTCTTTACCACTTTTAGGGTTTAGTTTTGATGTATATATATTAAAGTTTATTGAATAATACAAAGTAACTTTTCTCTACACATAACATAACTGACAATCATCTAGACCAACTGGAAGTGTACCCTACTCCTGTATTGCCATCTTTTTGTCCTTTCCAATACACCAGTCAAAGTGTTCATGAAGATAAAGAACTTGAATTGTAGGGCATGCCGTTTATGCTAGATAGACTAGTTATGTCTAATGTAGAAATGCTTGATGCCCACTTGGAGTTGGCAGGTTTAACCCCTGCAAAATACGATCTCAATGCCATCGGGCATCTATATATTTTCCTTTAATTTCTGTTAGCGACTCTCACGATGTAATATTACTTTTGGCTCCACTCTTCCTCTTCTTGTACTGATTGAGCGTAATATTACTTCTGGCTCCTCTTCTTCCTCTTCTTGTACAGATTGAGCATTCCCTACAAGGATTTCTCACATTCTGTAATGTTAAAATGTAGAGTCTAGTCTGGAAAGTTTCGCACATTTTGTATTACTTGAAGTTAATTTATCTTCTTCTAATTACAAAGGGGCATTTCGTGACATTATTTTGATTAATCAAGTTTGTTGTTGGGAATTTAACTTACTTGTGAAGAGGATATATCTCAAGCTATGCTGAATGCATGTATACATGGAGGGAGGAGTTGGAGAAAGCAAAAAGACTAGGAGGGTAGGTGGAGCTGCATCCAAGTATGTTAAGTTCTTGTACGACTTTATCTTTTGGTAATTCAAATTCGTAAGAACTTGGGATCATATGCCTAGCCTTGGTAGTTTTTGTAATCTATTCTCACTGGAAAAATTTAGAGAGGAGTTATATTTTCTCCAGAAACATCTGAATGCTGCATGCATCATGTTGCCTTCTTGATATGAAAAACATGTTGTTGAGTGCTTCTTGAACCAATCCTTGAGTGGTTTCTGTTGAGATAAGTTTTAGATACTTGTACACTTGTGATCCTTGCTTGATGTATGCTTCCATGGTTACACTCCACCTCGAGGTTCCAAAGCTGAACAATAAGATTCGTTTCTGGATTGAGATAATGGATTGAAGGCTGCCAAAAAGATATAGATTCCCTAGCTTTAGATGATCTACTAGCCCAAAGAAATCCCATGTCAAGTTACCAATATCCCTATCAGATATAATGTGTACTGTTATGATGTTTGCCTTACTTCCAAAATTTTGATTATCATTTTCTCGGTTTATGTGTGTTCTCTGTCTTTCCTCTTAGTCTATTAATTTTAGGGTGAACAAATTATTCATCCTCTCTCTCTCTCTCTCTCTCTCTCTCTCTCTCTCTCTCTCTCTCTCTCTCTCTCTCTCTCTCTCTCTCTCTGTGTTTTTGTTGCTGCTGCTGTTGTTGTTTATGAAATCACTTTTCTTTGCACATTCCATTGTATGTCGTTATATTGGATTATCTAACTATTCTAATGTACTCTAGGGAAATGTATAACATCATTATGCTGGCATCCTGATGGAAAAGTAGTTGTCTTGGGACTAGAAGATGGTACAGTTTCACTGCAAGAATCCCTCATCTTCAGAATGTGTTCTTCTCTAATCTTTCTTGGGAAAGATTTTGAATTGCTCAAAAGCCGCATGATGCATTGCAAATAGCAAGCTTGCTCAACAAACATTTAGCTGCTAATAGAGATGGCAATCCGTGTTTATGGGTCCTTTCTGCCAATGTCAAATGAACAGTGGACTGCTAGTTAGGTCAATCTGAGCACAAAAGCCTTAACAGATCTTATTAGAACACTCTTTTCGAACATGCCCCCTTTGTTAAATAGGTCGACAAATGACAAGAGATGAATAGCCCATTTAACTAATTAAAGTCAATGGTTCATTCCAATCCAAACATGACCGGCACAGCATTTATAACTTGTACAATACATGCGATAGGCATATCTTCGTCAATGTCATATAATTTTTAAGAAGAATAGTTGTAAGCTTACAAAGTCCTTGGTTTAGATGATATCATGATATCTTGTATCTTACCCATTTAACTAATTAGATTGAATCGTTCATTCCTATCCAAAGATGACTGAGACAGCATATAGAAGCAGTCATCAGTGGCACGCTCATTTTCATCAAATTAATAGTTTCTTTCTATTATTTAAAGTGACGTATGTCCAGTTCAGTCATATTAGGAAGGTAATAGTTCAGGTGACTCCTAAATGATAGAACTCGTATGTGCCTTAATTATGCTTGTGGGCGGAAAAGTTCGTAGAGTACCAGTTATTCATTAAGCTAGCTGTTTGGTCATGGGTACAATTACTCAGAACTTGGCTGATGCTGCTGCCATAAAGCTTCTTTGCAATGTCTACCAATTTACTAATCATTATCCACTTCATGGATTATGTTTTGCTTTGAAGATCTTATTTTTACATATGAATGTTAACTTACCAATCTAGCCGTCTTTATGGAACCGTGGATATGCATCGTGCAACTATATACTAGTGCTTGCAGCAGTTATACATACTGTGGTATATTTTTTTCTAACTCGGTATAAATATTAAGCAGAATGGAAAACTATTAAGAAGCTTAAGTCCCATGTGGCAGCTGGGCTGTGTCTCAATTGGGGGGAGGATGCCCAAGTGAATAGAGTATGCATCTTTCAGCTGAAAAAAGTTCATCTAACTTCTGAAAAAAGTTCATCTAACTTCTCGATCTTGATTCTTAACAGACAATATTTTATTGTTCATACCTTTCATGTTCTATCTAATGCTTTGTTTGCAGTTAAGTAGTTATTTTAGTCTGGTCTACTAAAATATTTCTTTTCTCAAACTTAGGATTTTATTCAACAGCTTCAATATGGGTTTGTGGAATGTTTTTTGAAAACTTATGTTTGGTGTCAACTGTGAATTGTTGATTTGTTGATTGTTGACTCCTTAACCTTTATCTCCTGTTATATTTACCTTCTTCTTCTTCTTTTTCTTTCTCTTTTTTTTTTTTGGCCAATTGGAAAGATAATTATCCATTTTTTAATAGGACACTTCTGGCAATGCTTTGGAATTTGAAGATTGTACTACTCTTTTCTTCCCTCCAGCTCCAAGAGCTCCTTGCATGCCTGGACTTAGTACCTGGAGAAACTGTTTTAACTGACGATGGTCGAGATTCATTTGTAGTGCTCTCAAATTCTTCAAAGCAATGTTTCGATATCCTTTGCAGTGGAGATGAAGATGGGGTTTTGTGCTTTATTATATTTGGTGTCTTTCCAATTGGAAATGTTGTAAGCCTCCTGTTTGTTTCAGATCATATATTTAGCAATATAGTCTATCAGATTCAGTCAATGACTACTTCTTTCCTTTCTCGCTTCCATAGAGGAGTCTTTCTTAATAAATGGATCTGATGGCATAAATCAGTGTAGCCCGAAAGTAATGGACTGGTCAATTAAATAACTATACTAGGTGAAGTTATTCTTGTAAAAGTTTCAGATTTCACTTCTACTGGTCACTTCACAGATGACATCTCCGACTTTGATACAGCACAATTATCTGAAGCTTTTGTTGTTTGCCCCGAGTGCTCCTACCTATACTGCAGTTGAAGCACCTAAAGGAGAATTTGGTGTCTGTCTGGGTTAGCCTGCTGTACAAACTTTCTGCTTTTGTTTTAGTCTTTTGAGTTTTTGCTCTTTTTCAGGGAGATTGAGAGAGCCTATACGACCGTCGGTTGGGGAAAGTGTTCTGTGAGTGTGTATGTTTGTGTGTAGATAGTTCTCTCTGTGGGTGTGTAGCTATTAGAAGATTTAGAATTTTAGGTACTCTGAACCTTCCTGCATGTTTGGGTTTAGTATTGTTTCAAAGTGAAAACATGATGAACTTCTCAACAGACATTTGATTAGTCTACAAAAGCGTGCTGGAGAATTGTTCTAATCAGTATCATTAAGGTTCCTATCAGTTGTCTCTTTAGTTTCATGGAGCAAGTCCTTAATAATTATAATTCCTTGTTGGGACTCTCCCAAATGGACTCCCTTGGGCCCACTGCCTATCATTAGATCTATTAGTGTGGAATATGGTTTCCTATTTGGGAGGTTTTTCAGATCTATGTACGAGTTTCTGAATTGTCAATGATGATTTTATCACAATGTCTTGACTCGGTTGGCTACTTAAAGTCGATTTCAAAATCCTATGTCCTATACCTAGAACGTGTAATTTTCACTTTAAGATGAGATATTTTAGATGGAAAATTGAATATGATTGATAGGAAATAATTTGTTATGAAAATTGATGTAGCTCATTTAGTTCAATGTTGAGCTTCTGGGTTGTCTTTTTTCTTTTTTTCTTTTTTTAAAAAAGAAAGGATGCTAGTGGCAAGAATACTAAGTTTCTTGCTCCATAAAAGCTCCAATAACCCAAAGATAATTTGGTGCAAGCATGGGAAACTGTCCAAACCATTCTTGTCCACCCACTTCCTCCCTATTGGGCAGTTTGCAGTGAGACTTTACTGGTAAGATTGCATCTAGGGCAGAACCAGCTGTGGCAAAGACTTGAGAGATTTCGATTGGCGTCTTCCATTGTTCTTGACATTAATGACTATCTTCTCTAGCAAGAGTGCATCCCTTGGTAAAAGCAGCATTGGCATGGTGAGCTTACATTTGTTGCCATCGAAGGAACGAGTTGTTAACCAATGATCTCCATGCTCTTCAAATGCCGAGCCAAGCACGTGAAGTTTTGCAATGGGCAAAACTCCTCTGCATTGCAGGTATGAATGGCCAGATTAAACATGGCCTGCACATTTATTGGTAACAAGACTTAGTGATCCATCCAAAAGTGTCATGAGGATAAAAATAGACATGAATGATGTTTGCCACTTGACTAGAGAAGGATCATGTACATTAAAGTTTAATAAGCAATCATCACAAATTGGTAAAAAAAAAGGTGCATGGAAGGGGGTTGGATTTTGGGTGAATGATGGCAAATGACTTAGTGAGAGTATTTCTATCCAGCCGACTATCTGGAAGTTGGGTGGTGATGGCAAATGGCTTGGCCTATCATTTCAACATGTTAAGCATGCGTGAATGTTCGCTTTTGTGAGATGCTGATTTGAATAATTCATTAGCATATTTTTTAAAATTCAAAAGTAAATGAGAATAATCACATTGTTTTTTTTCAAATTACAATTTCAACAACTGAATCCACCACCACATTCACATTGATGCGATGTCCCATGAGTCTTCCCATCAGGGCACTTTGTTTTGTTGGGGTGTGCGATGAGATTACCATTGAACATGTGGGCCCGAATTAAACAATATTGTTTCTTAAACAAACCTAAACACATCATACCATATATGACATTATTTGTAGATTACGTGAACTGAGGCTCCTTTTGTTCCATGAAAAGATAAATGATTTGAACAATACCTTTCTAAAAATGATCACTTGTATTATTTGAAATAATCAACCAATGAAAATGTCTCAATTATCCAAATGTTTTCGTGCTCGACAAGAATTTCTCGCGTTTGTTCATTTTTGTAACCGTATATGTGATTATTTTTTGAAAACAATTATTTCAAATCATTCGCTTTTTCCATGAATGATTTTAGTTGGCAATTCAATATAGGTCACTATTCTGGAATCGATCTAGGCTTTATTTGTTCGGTCGAAAATCTAGAGCTATAGACATGTATCACACCTACTAGTAGATAAAAAAATGCAGCGATTTGATTTATCGGGAACCTCATATGATCTCAACGCACAAGCGTACATGCAGGCTACATGTAGCCTGATGATCAAAACATGAATGGGCAGACCACTCGATTGGTGCTTAACTTATAGATTTTCCTCTCTTTTTTATTTTTCTTAATTAGCGACGACGCACGTCAGCGTGCAGGAGCACATCATTTTTGTCTACAACTGCAAAACCCACTTGATCAAAATTTGCGCGCAACAAAAAGAGAAAAGTGTGTAAAAAGCAATAACATTTCGTAAAAGAAATGCCTAAAATTGACGATTTTTTTCAATGAGCTGCTTTTCTCCTTCATATTTTCATCTCCTTTTTCTTTTCTTTTTTCGCGTTGCTGTGCTGTTCTGCGTGGATCTCTTTTTTGCCCTTTTGTTCGTTTTAAGAAATTTTACGATTTTATTTCTGAATAATTTGTAGAACAATAATCACAAGTTCATACCAGGTATAATCAATGCAAAAAATGAATGAACATGAGTTATACGGTGATGTATTCGTAGCATATGCTTCAGTCTCGTCAATATTCATTTGCTTAGCAAAAATGGAGACAAATGCGAAAGGAAACTCATTGATTCCCACCGTTCTTGTAAGGAATTTCAAAGAACAAACCATTGGATACTCTCCGAAGATGACTGACCATTGATTTGACTAATTTTTGCAATATCAAGCATTGTAAACTTTCTTCCACCGGAACAACAAAGATTACAACAAAACCTGGTACTTTTCGGGACTGATCGGTAGACAATCATGTGCATTCTAAAGAACTTACGACCCCTTTAACACGAGAAGATAAGAGGTACGGAATAGAAAAATGAAACGAAATTGATAGGGGAATAGAGTCGAACGAGGGTTTCCTCTGTTTTGCATTGGGCCATAATTGTGAAAAGTAACCTATTAATTCACAAGATTTTTTGCCAAGAAATAAAAATTCAAAAGATTCATATTCCAACATTAAACACGTCCTTTAAAAAAGCAAGAGAGGGAAAAAGGAAAGGACATTTCAATTTTCAATTTTTCAAAAAAAAAAAGAAAAAGAAAAAGATCCGCCCCCGCCCCCTTCCTCCAACTATCAGATGGAGCGTCCCAGCTCTGTTCCAGCTCTATTCCAATGGCGCGCGCTTCCGTATCAGCTTCAGTTCCGACGGCCCGCTTTGGCTTCTCAGGTTCCGCTCCCCGTTTGGCCGTTCTTTCTGGAGATGGCAGAGTGGAATCTGAAGAAGGGTTTGCTGGCCATGGTCACGGATGACTTCGAAGGCGGTGGTTTGGCCGGCTCTCCTGGTAATTGCTTCGAATCGAGAAAGCTCTTTGTTCTATTCAGTGTGTGAAGTGCTTGGAAGTCTTATATGAGAAGATGATGTCGAACTGAGGAGTTTGTCTTCTACACGAAAAACCAAGAGTGAATGAAGGTGATAAGCGTGGAAATCTAGATTCTATTCTACTTTATGTGGTGGTGATTGTACTTGATGTTATGATTATATTAAGGTTGTTCATGTGCACTGATTTTTGTTTCGGTGGTATCTAACTTTGTTTGGTCATAAGGAAAGTAAAACGCTTATTAACTCAGGATATTATCATCATCCTTCAAAAAGAAATGGATAGTTAAGGTAGAGTAATTTCGGGGTAGTTTTCTTAGAAATGACTTTAAAATTTACATGATGGAAGAACTTTCCTGCTGATAATTTTTAATGCTTGAGTTGACTTTCGAGAGTCGTCATAAGCTGAACAACACGATGCCTCATGCTTCAAAGCCAAACTGTAATTTTCATACTGGCTTTCAGTAAAAACCTCTAGAAATCTATTTAGTTCAGATGTTGAAAGTTGTGAGGCAAATCTGTTGCAAAATTTCAAACGTCGTTGCATGCTTCACATGTCATTTTTGTTCTTGACTATTTAAGGCCTGCTTAGTTTTAGAAAGCACCTTTAGTTTCCATTTTCATAGAAACTGTTTTCGATTTTCTTTTTTGACAAAATATTTATTCAGCGAAAATAATACATGTCATTGGGGATGAAAATTCTGAGAATATGCTCTGGTTGCATCACATTCCAAAAACAAGCTTAGTTATTCCAAGTATCCATGTTTGCGGTGCAATGAGAATACTAAAATGTCAACTTCAATTTGTGATTTGATTTTGAGAGTAGTTTTCCTTTTACTCATCAATTGCTTTCAGAGTGTCACCCAACGCATTTTCTGGTCTGTTTTAATTCTCAAATTGAAATCAGAACGGACTTTTGAGAATCTTTATCAGCCGAATGCCTCCTTAGATTATCAATCTCTTTCTGTCTGCAAAAAAAAAAATGAACTTCATCAAGTCGCTCAACAGGCTTTGAACATTGAACATTTTACTTCATGTCATTCGGACATCATTATCAGTCATGCATAAGTAGTGGGTTGATGCCTTTAACATACTTCATGAGAGGTTTGATTTGCTGTCAAACCACGTTAGTGACCATGGCAAGTGGTACTATTAATACAGAGCGATAGATGGCGTTTCAATTTTCTTCATTTAACTGTTTTCGTTTGCTTATATATGTCTCGACTCTTCTTCTCAGGAGGAATTTTTTACTCTTCTTGATGGTGCTAGTACCGCTCCTGCAGTCCATCAGTTTCTTGTTAATTCTCTGGATGAAGTGGTATGGCTTATTTTTTCAGCTCTAATGCTACTATAGGACCTCAGCTTTTTCAATTGGTTCTTAAAATCTTAGTCTGCTAGTTTGTTCAGTGATAGCATATGAAGCATGTATCAATAGTTGTTTGTGGTGCTGGAAAAGAACTTCTGCTGGTTGTCCTCAATCATCTACAGGTACATGCTATTATCTTTGCATTTGGCCTTTTTCCCAAATAATTAAGTTTCATGCATCTCAGAGAACAGTCTTGGAGGTGATTAGACAGAGATAAGAATTTGTTACAGTAAATTATGCTTTGCACATCTGGAGACATGCCATATTTTTCAGAACATCCTGATCTTGATTCTTCATATGAACATATTATATGCAATGATATGAATTACCGACATTAAGTGGCTAGAAAGGGCAAAGTAAAATCTGATTTGAGTCTGATTCAACAAGTTGGCAATCTCAATTGCTGGTCATTTTGATCTTGACTTTCAGTAGTAGTGGCACCCTTTTATCACAATGATCTTACTCTCAAAAGGAATTACAACTTTGAGTTAATAGAGTGTTTTTGCCCATGTGGGTGATGTTATGCTGATTAGCACAAAATCATATGTGAGATGTTGATGTTGGTACTTGAAACTATATGATGAGATAACATGTGTTGGAACAAAGGGTAATTTAAATAACTTAGAATCCTCAGGAAAGTGTTAAATTTCTTTTTATAGATTAAATAGTTCACCTGTAGGGCCCTAAGGGGGTGCAACCCATATACAAAAGGAGCCCAAAAAACTAAAGCCATATACAAATCAACTCCCAAAACCAAAGGGAGCTCAAATACCAGATAAATCACTGACTAATCAGCCAAGGCATTCACATCTATATGCAAGTTTGCACTACACCAAAAGTGTGTGACTTTAAGCCAAATTTCAATAAAATAGAATGGAAGATTTCTCTCCATCAGAAGCTATCTTGTTCCGCTCCTTCCAAATCAGACAAAAGAGACAGGGGAATTGAGTTAATCCTAATTGTTGTGCTGTAAATGAAATGTTTGATAACCCAAGATGACATGGTGCATGTATAGGAATCTGTCCAAACCATTTTTGTCCAAGAACAAAATGAAGGAGGAGATGCCACACGCACTGTCTTTTCTTGTTGAGGAGACACCTATTAACCAGTACTTTGCCTCATTTCTAAAGTAAGGATTTGTTCCCAGGTTGCTTCTCTAGCAAAAAGAGAAACTCTATTGGAATCCTCACTTTCCAAATCGATTTCTAATGAAAATCTGTTCTATTTACAAATCTCCCTATCGAGCAGCTTAAAGTAAGACTTTACAAAAAAGATTCCATCTTCCCTTGTTCCAGGCAAAAGCATCCTTAAAAGCATCAGAAATCTTTGAATTATGCAAGACATAAAAGAAGGCAGGCAAAAGCTTCGAACTCCTAATCTTGGGCTTGGCCCACAAAGTCAATGTCGCAAATGATCATTTCATTGTTTAAATGATAACAATCTGCAACCAAAGCTTCCTTGTTCCTTGACATTTCACCCAAATGCTTACACATACAATGCCAATATGTGAGAATCAAATTCCATTTCTTGGGAGTGTAAGTTTCGTAATAAATGCACACCAAATTGGAATGAGATTCTTACAATTGAGAATCTCAGGAAACGGAATTTGATTTTTCATAGAATGGAGTTGTGTGTGAAAACTTTTAAAGGAAATGTTGATCATCTCTTTCTTCTTTGTGACTTTGCTTCCAAGCTTTTACATCAAATCTTCGGCTTGTCTAAGGTGGTTTGGTTCTTGCCAAAACATGCCATCCAATTTCTTAACTGTTGGCATGCCTAATTAGGAGGATCAATTTCTAAGAAGTTCTGAAGTGCGACACCTTTGTCTCATGGGATGCCTTAGGAAAGAAAGCAACAAAATGTAGGTTTGGAATCTTTGGTTGCTTCTGTGTTGGTACCTTTTAACCAGCTTTCAGAATCATGTTCTGATTCTGTATATCTTCTAATGCTTCATTTTTGTTTGTTTTTCTTTTGTTTTGTTCTCTTATATACTGATGTACTGGAACTTTCTCTCTCAACAAAATCCTCTGTTATCTAGAGAAAATATATTGCCAGTTTATTCCCCTGTCAGATCTCTCTCCATTTATATGGGCATTTTTGTGTGTTGTGAACATGTGCTTTGGCGTGCACATGCATGTGATCATGTGCTTACACAGGTGTGCACACATGGACATGCACACTATAGGGCTCTTGTTAATTAGATCAAATCCTGTGCTTCTCCTGGGTACAGTGACTCGCATGTGCATGCTACATATTTTTCTTGATTACTACTATAGTGAGAAATGACGTTTCTAGTTACATATTTCAAGGTTATACTCTGCTGTTTTATATTTTGATTAGTAAGTCTATTAAAAAGCACCAAGGGGATGCCTCTTATTTACTAATTACCACCTATAAGCTCGTATTTGCCTTAAAAATTAAAAACAAAAAGACTTGGTGTCCAAAGAACTGTCACCACAATGTGAAAAAAAATAAGGTGGTAAGCCTATCTTTTACAGCACCTATAGAGCTTTCCTCATTTTTAAAAGCTTGCCTATTTCTTTCTTGCCAAGGCTTATGAACTCTCTTTAACTCCATGGTACTGCCAATCAATGCTTTAGGGTTTCTTTCTCCTTTTGTCTATTCAAAATGTGCATTCACGACGGTGTAGAATTTTGTGGAAAAATTGACAACTGATAAAAAGATTAAGCTATGAAATAAAGATGTGGCTTATTGTTTAAATGCTCTTTTGTAAGCTGGGACTTTACTTTAGATTGAAGTGTAAACATTTGATAATTGGGGAGGTAAATTGGTAGCAGGGAGAGTTTTGAATCAAGTACCTCCTGTAGAGATGCGGTTTGATATTTGAATGTTGTAAAGAAGTTACCCTTCCTGAAGCTGTTGGATAGAGATGCAGTTTGATATTTGAGTATTGTAAAGAAGTTAACCTTACCCAAGCTAACAGCAGAAGGGCTAGGGGCTGTCTCCTTGAACGCACTAGCATTTCCTGTCAATATTGTGCTTACAGCTCACAACTATCACATAAATGCGCCCTCTCTCTCTCTCTCTCTCTCTCTCTCTCTCTCTCTCTCACAGCGACTTTGGGCAGGACTTGATAATTTGCATGAACATTCCAAACTTCTATCCTGCTTGCATGAATTGGATAGTAGACTAGGCTCCATATCTTTAATAAGTTTTCCAGTATAACTTTTATTTGTCAGAGACTCTAGAGTATGTCGTTTAGTTCAAACACAGTGTGCAGAAGATGAAGATGGCTTGTAATGACCATTTACTGTCTAAACATTTTCTTTTGTTAACTTTTAAGTTCGATGGTTCAGTAGAGAAATGCTATTTTTATCCCTCACGAGTGTGTGTCAGTTTTCTCAATAAGAGATGATATTTGACATATGGGGTTAAGATACTGAAGTATTGTTATTTACATAACAGCCTACTGTAGAAATTATTGGTTTTAGAATGGGTGAGCTCAGGGGTCTCTCAAGATGGCATTCTCATTACCTAGGTATTGGTTTATATGAGACTCTGGTGGATAATGCAGTAGAAAAGGCTGGAATGCTGCATGTAAAGGTTGAGCAATTCATAAGGGTGCTCTCATATGTCATGAAGCCGGTATGCCTATTACAATCTTTCTTGTGATTTTTCTACCTTTCTAGATATCTTCTATTTGCAAACATTGTAATATCTTGCCTGTCTCTCATCATGTATGCTATCATGTCTTTAGTGACACTAAATTACTAAATTTTAGACATGAAGTTGAACTATTTTTGGATAAGACATGATAAGGGCTGCTTAGAATGACATATATACCTTTAATCTGAAACTACATATATTATCCAGAGATCCACGTGTGCATGGTAAAAATGCTTTTTCATGCTAATCATTCTCTGTCTGGCTCTGCAGGATGACTTTGAATTTGCTTCAAATTATATTTCCTTCCATATACCTGACGATTCTTTTGTAGATGTAACGATTTGTATAGCGGTAGTGAGGGAAATGACGAATGAATGTGAAGCAGGGAAGACCTTTGGAAGGATCTTGTTGTGCATCCCTCCTGGTCACTGTTTTGTGGATTTGGCTCTATTTGAGGTAAGAGCTTGGTATGTCATATTTTAAAGCCCAAATTTGCAAATGTAGCTAATACATTATGTTGTAAATAGGACGATCAAATTGCTATGTTGCTAAATAAGATGAATGATTTTTGTGAGAGCTTGGGAGATGCCAGAATGATGATCTTGCAGGCAGTGACCTTCCATTTGTGCATATTGCAGGAACCAATTGTACAAATAACTTAGAGTTGTACCAATTGAAGGTAACTCATGGATTCGGAGCTTGCATATTGATTTCTTACTCACGGTATCCTAAGTTCTATTCTGATCATGTCAATTCACAATTTAAGACATTGATGGCAAAAGGAAAAACCTAGCATATTCTGCTTTTCTGTTGACTCCTGTTCTTTTCAGAATTTTAGGAAGTGCTTCGGGTTGGATGGGGAACCAGGCTTGTCCAGTTAAATTTCTCAGCAGAAATAGTATTGGTCAAGAACTAGTGGTATTTACCCTGTTTAACCGATAACCAGGTGTCCCTGTCAACTGGTACCCAGCAAAACCTATCAAAAAGTCTGGACCAATTCTGGACCTTAAAAAAAATTGAAGGAGTAGTGTTGGAGTTGGCTTTAGGTTTGGAACTCCAACTACTTGTAATTAACTAGTGTGCCAACCATTTGCTCCGGTGTCTTCTTTCTTCAATTTGTGGTGGATAATTTAATTATTGACCGTATTGGCCTAATCTATTAGATAACTGAACAGGATGCTATTAAGATGACATCGAGCGTGTGTAATATACTAAAATGCTATGGTGTCTGCCAACTCAATGGGCTTCTTTGTTTGCTTGCTGACTCATTGGGCTTCTTTTGTTCTAAACATGTGTAATCTAATATTTGCAGAGTGTTCTATCAGATGACATCGCATGCAATAGTTTTACCAGTTCAACCGATTGAACCACTGGTCTGGTTTTAAAAACGTTTGTTCTTTTATTGTTCCTATCTATATTTATTTGCTCTCCTTATCGGCACAAGTAGCAGCAGCTTTGTTTTTCCTCCTATGTGCACAATGCATATACATGCCATTACATGCTTATGATCTCAAAGGATGTTTTGCTTTCTGCCTTACCGTTATAGCAAAAGTTCCAACATATCTTGATAGCTGGAGTCTTGTATATAGGTTAAGAAATGTTCATTTGATGGCCCTAATGGGTTAAATTTTGTGTGGACATTTGCTTGGTTATAGTATTCTCACTTTTGAAACACTAACCCAGTGAAACTACACATCTAGGACCCTATCTTACACCTAGAGATGGAGAATAAAAAGCTTTGCAGCATTCCTCATGCTGTAGTTCTTCCCTTGTCAGTTAGTGGTAGGAACATTTTGACAGTCATACAATCAAGCTAAGGATCAATTCATTGTGATGCCATCAATTATATAGTGCTGAAGATTTTTTTCTTTGAGCTTCTTACCATGTCCATTTGCTGTTCTAGAAACTTATTGTTGCCCCATACTCTTCTTTTGTGTATCAATGTTTGATAAACTTGCCAGTGTCAGTAACAAATTTATCTCGTTGTCTGGGTGTTGGAATTGATAATTGGTAACTTCATAATTAAGTAGAGAGAAGAGTAGTGGGCCTAGCGGCTCTTTCGCAATAAGAAATTGACAAAAACTTGATGGAGAAGAGGTAGCCTCAAATTAAGGAAGGACTTGGGCCTAGCCACTAGGAGTGGGGTAGAGATAAAATTATCATATGCTATCCAATTATAAACATGCCACCGGATGATAAAAACAGATGAAGCTAGTCAACTTTCTCTTGCTCTTTTTATATGGTCCTAATTCCTTAAAAATCAAATTTTAGTTTCAATCGTAATTTTATCCCGACTCTTTTTTGGTTTTAGAAAACCCTCCCTTTAAACTCCTAATTTTCTTGTCTGAAAATTTTCTCAAATTTTATATCTAGTCAAGAGAGAGCAATTTCCATCTTGACAAGGGGCAATCTCACCATTCAGATACCAGAATTCATGGCCAGAGGAGTCAAGAAAATCTTTTTTTTTTCGGTCGGAGTGTCGGTCAAGAGAGGATTCTCACCCAGGTGGGGTGGGCGATTTTTCAACATGCAATAATTGCCGAGAGAGAGACAGACAGACAGAGAGTTATGGTCGGCAGAAAAAGAGAGCTCCAAACTGAGAAAGGGATCCACAAAAGAAAAGAAAGAAAAAGAAGAACAGAGGTGGTGAAAAGAAAAAAGAAAAAGGAGTTGGTGTTTTACATGAAAATGAAGAGTGAATGATGGTGATGGGAGGGAAAATGTGGATATGACATAGTTGCAAATAAAGAATCCCAAGCTGATACTAGTTGAATGAAGGGATTTTTATTCACAGGCGTGACAAATTCCTATAAACTTCTAGATTGGTGCCTTAGGAGATTTCCATAGCATAACGGACAATCATCTAGACCAACCGAAAGGGTAGCCTACTCCTATATTGCCATCTTGTTGCCCTTTTCGGTACACCAGTCAAAGTGTTCATGAAGATAAAGAACTTGAATTGGAGGGCATGTCATTTATGTTAGACAGACTAGTTATGTCAGATGCAGAAATGCTAGATGCCCACATGGAGTTGGCAGGTTTAACCCCTGCAATACCATCTCAATGTTGTCATGCATCTATATAGTTTTCCTTCAATTTCTGTTTGTAACTCTCACGGTGTAATATTACTTCCAGCTACTCTTCTTGTACTGGTTGAGCATTCCTTGCAAGGAGAGATTTGATATAGGCTGGAAAGTTTCTCACATTTTGTGCATGTATCCCTCATAATTGCATGAGTCAATCTTTGTATCAATGAATCATATTAAACTCTTTTTACCTGTTAATAGCACTATTTGAGCCTAGGAAAAGTTAAGACTTATTTATACTACCAATTCCACTCCTTGGACTCGATGTAGTAAGTGAAACTCTGCTTTCCTATGGTATTATTACTGTCAACAAGCTAACATTGAGGATGAAAACTCAGTTATCAGAAGAAAATGAGTAGATAAAATAACTGGCGGGTGCTCGGAAGATAGTGAATTGAGCCAACATTGATCTCATCTGTGATGCTTTGCCTTGGTTATGAGAGCATCTGTTCACAACAATTTGTTCACGTGCTTAGATGTGGGAATTCATTAGTTCATATAAATATTTTTTACCAACTATTTTTCCATTTAGATCGCCATTTTTTGAAGCTAAGCACCATTTTTCGGTAGAGCAATGCTGAAGATGTTAAGTCCAAGTAAATTAAAATGGTTTACTAAGTCACATGCGAAATATTTTTGTGTTAGGTATCTGTGATATACTTGCCTAAATACTTGGATTTTACCACTTCAAACAAGTTTTGTAAGCTAGTCTTTGTATCCGTAGTATTGTTTTGTTTTGAAAATGTGTTGGTCTCTCTTTGGATCCAAAGTTTCCCTTCAACTTTTTAAATCTTGACTTTAGGCTGTAGAGGCACCCTCTTGTCACAACGAACTTACTCATAAAAGGAATCACAACCTTGAGTTAATGGAGTGTTTTTGCGCTCAATAAAGACATGCTATGTGGATGATGGTTATGCCGATTAACACAAAATCATATGTGAGATGTTATTTTGAAACTACACGATTAGATACAATGTTGGGATATGAGGTAATTGGAACTTAAATATCCTCAGAAAAGTAAGTTTCTTTTAACACATCAGAAGTTCAATCATAGGGCACCAAGGGAGTCAAACGCATATGAGAAAAGAGCCCAAAAATTAAAGCCATGTACAGAAGAACAACTCCCAAAACCAAAAGCGAGCTCAAATACAAGATAAATCATCGACTATATTGACCAAGGCATTTATATACATATGCAGTCTCCACCATACCAAAAGTGTATGACTTTAAGCTCTCCTGTTTAGCTCTTTCCAAATAAGCCTAAAAACAGAGAGACGAATTGAGTTAATCCTTCTTTTCTTGCTCCATAAAAGTTCCAATAACCCAAAGATAATTCGGTGCAAGCATAGGAAACTGTCCAAACCATTCTTGTCCATGAACGTTGAAGGAGGAGATGCCGCATGAATTCTACCTCCTCCTTGTGGAGGAAACGCCTATTAACCAATTTTTTGCCCTTTGTTGTAGGTTATCTGAAGGGAGGATTCGTTCCCAAGTTGCTTCCCAAGCAAAAAGAGAAACTTTAATCTGAACTCTCACTTTCTGGATCACTTCCCATGGAAAATTTGTCTTGCCACCAACAACCTCCTTATTGTGAGCAGCTTGTAGCAAGACTTTACTGCAAAGATTGCATCTAGGGCAGAACCAGCCGTGGCAAAGACTCGAGATTTCAATTGGCGTCTTCCACTGTTCTCACCGTTAATGACCATCTTCTCCAGCAGGAGTGCGTCTCCTGGTAAAAGCAGCATTGGCAAGGCAAGCTTGCATAGGTCATAGTTGAAAGAACGAGCTACAAACCTGGCAGTCTCCACGCTCTTCAGGTGCCGAGCCAAGCACGAGTGAAGGTCTGCAGCGGGACGAATTCTTGTGCCTCACAATATGTGGCCTGTACATTTATTGGTAACAAGAGTAGTGATCTGTCCAGAAAGTGGATGAGGATAAGCATAGACACGAATAACGTTCGGATTCTCTATGTTCAAGTTCAATATGCAATCGTCACAAATTGGAAAATAAAATAAAATAAAAAAATGGCGCGCGGAACGGGAGTGGGTTTCAGGCGGTGATGGCAAACAATGAGGTCAGAGTATTTCTATTCGGCTGAGTGTTTGGAGCTTGGGTGCTAATGGCAAATGGCTTGTTCGAGTTCGGGCTTGGCCTGTCGTCTCAACATTTAGCATGCGTGAATGTTTGCTCTTGTGCTCTTGTGACATGCTGATTCGAATAATTCATTAGTAATTTTTTTAATTCAAAAGTAAATAAGGATTAATTATCACATTGCTTTTCTCCAAATTACAATTTCAAGAACTAATGTATAGTCACGTTCGTTTCAATGTGATGTCCCATGAGTCTTCCAACGCGTCCGTACCAGCTCTGCTCGAATAGAGCAAAATTTCCTCCCATCAGGCCACTTCGTTTTGTTGTGGTGTGGAATGAGAGTATTTGTACAATTGAACGTATGGACCCAAATCAAACAATATCGTTTCTTAGACAAACTTGAACATCATGCCTTATATGACATTATTTGTAAATTGATGTGAATTAAAGTTTTTTTTGTTTTGTGAAAAAAAGAAAAAGAAAAAAGAATGATTTGAAAAATATCCTTCTAAAAATTATTGCTCACATTGCTTGAAAGAATCCATTAATGAAATATGTTTCATTATCGACAATAATTTATATTCAAATATTTGCATACTCAACAAGAATTTCTCGTATTCATTCATTTTTGTAACTGTATGAGTGATTATTTTTTGAAAATAATTTTCCAAATTGTTCGTTTTTCCGTGAAAGATTTTAGCTAGCGATTCAATACTGATCCCTATTTTGGAATCAATCTTGGCTTCATCCTTTTGATCAAAAATTGAGACCAATAGGCATTTATCACACATGCCGGTAGATAAAAGCGCAACGATTTGATCCATTACGAACCTCGTATGATCTCAACACACGAGCATACATGCGCGCTTAACTTATAGATTTTCCTCATTTCTTTTTAATCAGTGACAACACACGTTGGTGTGTAAAAAGCGCATTTTGTCTATAGTAGTAGAACCCACTCGATCAAAATTTTTAGTTCGCAGAAAAAAAAAAAAAAGCCTGCAAAAATCAATAGGATTTCATGAAAGTAAATTTACGACTTTTTTCAATGCGCTGCTTTTCTCTTTAATTTTTTTCGTCTTCATTTTTTTCCCGTGTTATTGAACTGTTCTGTCTAGAGTTTTTTTTTTTTTTTTTTTTTTTTTTGGTTCTTTTGTTCATTTTGAGAATTCTTGCTAATTTATTTCTGGATAATTTTTAGAGCAATTATCAAAAGTTCATGTCGGGCATAAGCGGCGCAAAAAATGAATGAACATAAGGTATCTGAATACATATTCGTAGCATATGGTTTAGTCTCATCAAATCTTCATTTGCTTAGCAAAAAGGAGACAAGGTAAAAGGAACCTCCTTGATTCCTATTGTTCTCATAACGAATTTCAAAGAACGAATTATTATGTACTCTTTGAAAATTACCAACCACCAATCCGACCAATCTTTGTTGTACCAAGTGTTATGAACTTTCTTTCATTGGAATAACGAATATTATAACAAAGTCTAGTACTTTTTGAAACTAATCGGTAGACACTCATGTGCGTTCTAAAGAATTCTCGACCCAACTGATAAAAAAAAAAAAACGGAAGGTATGAAATTAAAACAGAATAAATTGGAGAAACGAAACGAAATGGAAAGAGGAATAGAGCCGAACAAGAGTCAGCCTATTAATTCAGAAGATTCATAATCCACTGTGAAACATGTCCTTAAAAGAAGCAAGAGAGGAAAAAGGGAGGAAAAAAGCAAGCACACTTGGGGTTCGATAAATATTTCAATTTTCAATTTTCAGAAAGAAAAGGAAGACCTGCCCCTTCCCCCCTGCCTCCGACTATCAGACCGAGTATACCAGCTCTGTTCCAGCAGAGCTGGTGGCTGCGGTTCTCGAGCTACTTGATGTAGACCAACGAAGGAGGGTCGCCGGTGCGTGCTTCCGTTCCAGCTTCAAGTTCCGATGAACTGCTTTGTTTTCTCAGGTTCATCTCCTGTTCGGACATTCTTTCTATGATGTAATGGGCAAGTCTAATAGATTGTTTTCCAATTCGGTTTTGTGAGGTTTTGACTCGATTTCTTCTTATCAGAAGGTGAGGATGGCGTGAGTGGAATCTGGAGAAGGTTTTGATGGCGACGAGCGCGGAGGACTCGAAGGTTTTTAAGATGTCTATCCTAGGTTTTGGCTTGATTTCTCACATTCAAGCGGATGTAATTTAAGATGTGATGGAAGCAATTATCTGTTATTTTTAAGCTCATGAGATGGCTACTTGATTGGAGCAAGCCAGGGTCTCTTGGGTTGACTTGGCTGACCCGAAGAAGAGGAAGCCGAAGCTCTCTTCTGCAATTTTCTTTTCTTTTGAGGTAAGTGTTTGAATACAAGAGTGTTTGGTGGCAGAAATACTGCAGCAGAGAAAAAAATGACACCTTTTTGTAGTGTTTGTTATCATGAAATGTTCGCAAAAAGTGTAACTTCGTGTACATTTCTAGGAGACATTAAAGCGTTTAAATTTCTTCTTCTTCTTTTTTCACATTTTTTTGGCCTCTAGCCTATCAAATAATTAAACTTTTTCACCTTCAATGCTGGTTTGGTAAATCTTTTCAACCCAATCCCTTATCAACACACTAATGATATCAATTACCGTCCATGTGTTGATAGATTATTCGAGCAATGTGTAATAAAGTTATCATCTGTGTGTTGATAGATTATTGGAGTAGTTTATACGGTAATTTTGACACGTCAGTAACTCTAAAGATAATAGTAAGTGTACTCAAATGGCAGTCATAATTCCCCAATAACTTAAACAAGTTGACAAGTTGTGCAAATGAATGTTATTAAATTATTAAAATAATCAGCCATTTCAATACAATCAAGCAAACATTTGCACCAATTAAAATAAAAGTTGGTAATATCCTCTAAGAGTTAATAAGTGCATCTTAGTAACTTTAACAAATAAATATTGACACATTATTGGAAAAGGATAGTTGACTATTTCAAACAATCAAATAATATTGGTATAATGACTCAAATAAGAGTTGACAATTTCTTAAGAGGGTTAGTAAATTTAATACGCCAACAACCACTGTAAATAAATGATAGTAAAAAATTATTCAAATTGGTGAACATTTTGAAAAAATAAATCAAGTAAATAGTTGGTAATTTAGAACTTAGTAAAGCTAAAATAAGTTAGTGACTTACCCCTTGAAAAGTTGATAATTTACCCAAATCAAGAGTAAAAATATCCTATAAGAGTTGGTACTTTAACAAATGAATGTGGCTAACTCAATGGCCTAATCGATGATATCCAAACAATCCAATAAATGCCGGTAACTGGACTGAAGTAGGAGCCTGTAATTTTCTATTAAAGTTAGTAATGGGTATGTACGCCCCTGCAAACCCAACTCAATCGCACCCCCGCACGTTATTAAAAAAAAAAAAAAGACAAGAACGAAGGAAAAAGAAAAAGGTCAATGAAAAGTAGATAAAGTAGGGCCCAATCCCATTGCAATTAGCAATTAGCAAAAGAGACGGTTAGACCGACGGGAACGAAGGGAAAGGCTGGCCCTCCGCATCGCCACCTCGTCCCCGTGTGGGGCCTCACCCCACCAGACACGACATCATTTATTCCTTTTGGAAAAAGAAATATAATATATATATATATATCTATAAATCTTTTAGCCTTTCCAATCCTCATTTTTGAGGCCTGACTCCCTACTCCCAGAACTCCCACCTTCAATGACTTTTGTAATAAATCTTCATGCCTACAGATTAATATCTAATAAAACTTCACCGAACCAGCATGAAACATTCAAAACCTCATGCTCAGAAGTACTCCTATACCACCGTTACTCATTCCCGCTCTTCACTAAACCACCGTCTCCAACCATCGACTAATCATTGCGCTGGCCATTGCATCCACGGAAAGTAGGGAACAAAAACGGAGATACAATTGGATAAACCAACCAGAATACTCGAGCTTAAAAATTAACCCTCGGACCGTCAGGGTTTGAGTGGCCCCTCATCGATGACCGTCCTTGAAGGCAGTAGGAAGGCTCGGTTTATCAGTGGTGTAACTAGGCTATGAAGGGCATTCGCAACCAGCGATTGGAACCTTTACAATTGTCTACGAACAAAACAACGACGGTGGTTGATACTTAAATTTCACTATATCTAAATCAAATGTCTAAAAAAAAATTAAAGACTATTGAAATAATAATTTTTTTCAGTCAAAGGTAGAGTCAAAGGTAGATTCTTTGATTTGACCAAAAAAAGGATCTTCAGCCATTTCTATGAAAACTTGAAATCTGGCCTGTTTCTACATGCTTATGCTGAATTAACACCTATGTGCAATTAAAGTACTATTGATACTAATCTAATTTTTTTCGAATTAAGAAATAGGTCTCACCACGATCAAGTTCTTGAATCGTGAATTTTTCTAACTTTAACCATTGGGATTATTTGGATGTCAATAGTTAGTATATATATATATATAAATCTAATAACTATTGGTATTTTCTTAAAAATTTTAGTAACTTACCAAAATGTTACCAACCATATAAGTTACCGGTCAAAATTTGGTGGTCAACTAGTTTTGATATTTACCAACGCTATTCGCACTTTACCTATACCGAACAATGTTCAGACTTTTGCCCAATAGAATCTTCCTTTATGGTATGGACTTCCTTTCATGGTATCTTCCGAAGCCAAGCAGATGCCATTTTCAGCTTGATTAGATTTGTTTTCCACTTTCAAAATGTTACGAATGCCTCTAATTTTTTTCAATGAAGGACAAATCAACCTATTCCACCCAAATTAAAATATTCAATATTCAAAATGATCGAATTTCCAAGTTTTGCATTGGAGAACATATTTGATTAGCATTTTTTGTTTCGAGTAACATACAAAATGTTTGATATTGACTATATAAGTTATTCGGGCATTCGAAGGGACTGGGTAAGAGCTCAGCCATTACCCAATGACTATCATGTGGCCAATAGGCAGCGCAACCCAATCTCCTAGTCCTCTCCACATAGCTCTGCCAAAGACCAACAATACCTCCTAACACGTCTCTAACTTATTTTAATTTCTGGGCTCCGACATAAATTCAATTTGGCTTGAACTCGAGCCATATAACCTTAATTAGTAGAATCATGGAGTCGCCATCTAAATGGAGACACACAATGTGCATGCCGGTAGCCTTGCATTTGGGAGGATAGTGAGGTGAGGAAAGTTTTCTCTGATTGCATTCTTGTCTGCCGGTTTGAAACTAAGAGAACATGTCCATCAGAGTGGTGAACTTTATGAATTGCTTGGGTTGTCATTTCTTACATTCAAGCCAATGTAATTCAAGACGTTGAAGCATTTGTCTGCCATTTTTCAAGCTCATGAAGTATCATACTTGATCACAAATGTAATTTAAGCTAAAGAATCATCTCATAAAAGTTAGTTATAGTTAATTTTTATTTTATCTGTTTTTTTTTTTTTTTATATAGATATTTGTTAACTTTCCTTAGTTATTTATGTCTACCACTACGTAAGTGGAGCCCTCGAGCGTGATATCACAAATCAAGTGGAATCAAGCAAACATTTTCTTTCACGGGCTCAAGCTCGCTTATGTACGCCTACTCGATCTTGTTCACACTCAATTATTATATGAATGATGATTTTTCCCGGATGTCGGACAAGCTTGGATTAAACAAATTAAGGTTCGATACTCGGCAATTCAAGACGTGCAACTGCAAGGCCCATCATCATGGGCTCGTAGATGGATTAAAAGGCGCGGGAAAGTGGTTGCCTCTCCCATCGAGCGACACGTGTCTCTATACGGCAAGCCAGAAACTTAAGTCCGAGTGAAATGAACCCTCAACTCGGAGGAGGCTCTCCTTCTGGTTCCTCCGGTCGATCGTCGATCCCCCACATGGCGAAGACGAAGCGATCGCCGACCTCCTCCTCCTCCTCCTCCTCCTCTCGTCGATGCGAAACCCTAGGCGACGATGCCGATCGCACCAGCCACCTTGCCCCCGACTCGGTGATCCACCACATCTTCTCGTCTCTCGACCTCGCACGCATTGTCCGCGCGTGCGTTTTTGTCGAAGCAGTGACGATCCGTCTGGACCGCCGCCCCTGGACCTCGTCTTCTCCTTCCCCTGGCGGAACGCCTGCCCGTCCGTGGACGGCGTCTTGATCCTCTAGGCGTCACCCAAGGTGAGGAAGTTCCACATCGACGTCGGTTTTCTCGACCGTTGCGCGCCTGAGCTCAGTCCGTGGCTTCGCTTTGCTGTTGACCGCCGTGTCGAGGACCTCTCAGTCGATGCGACTAAGAGGTTGTGCGAGATGGCCGGCCATTTCGCAGTACCGCTGCTCCTTTTATGGATGCTCTTCGTTGGTGAACCTGAACTCAGGGCTCTGTTGCTTCTCGTTGAGTAGAAGTATCGCTTGGATTAATCTTAGGTCCCTGTCCGTCTGTGACTCGGAGGTGATGCAGGAGATGTGTTGGAAATTGTGATCCATTTTCTAGAATTTCCGCAAAATTTAACATGGTATCAGAGCTAGGTTACGCCCAGGATCGTAACTGAGCCAGGCGTAATAGACCATGAAGCCAAAACTAGGCATATCGGATGGTTATGGGCGTTTGTCCTCACCATCCTCAACTAAAAAGGCCAGAGCCCGAGCGAGAGCCAACAGAGCCAGAGCCGGAGCCAGAGCCAGAATCAAAGGCCAGAGCCCGAGCGAGAGCCAAGAGAGCCAGAGCCGGAGCCAAAGCCAAAACCAAAGCTGGAGCCAGAGCCAGAGCCTACGAGAGCCAGAGCCCGAGCCCGAGCTAACAACTACAACTAAGAACAATTTGATGCCCCAAGATATATGGGTCATCGTTGAAGAAAAGACATGCGCATTCGAAGGCGGGTTCCAGTGTTCCGACAAGAGAATGTAAGGGATCATGGACGAAGACGGAATAAAAGACATGGGACAAACTACAATAGCTGAAGTATCCCGAAAATGGATCAAGGGGGAGTGTTGGAAATTGTGATCCATTTTCTAGAATTTCCTAGAATTGCTAAACTTCTAGAATTCTCTAGAATTCTCTAGATGAATTCTCTAGAAGAAAGAAGAAAACATTTTCTAGAAGAAATAAGAAATGTCCAACATGTACGAAGTCTCTAGAAAAACTAGAATCTAGAATTTCCTAGAATAAGCCTAAGTGGATAACATTCCCCATTGTTCTAGAATGTTGTATTTAGTCCCTATAAATAGGCATGTAAGTTCAACAAATGTAAGAGAGGGTGAGGAGCATGAGATAATATTCCATGCTCCTCCACCAACACTTCCGACACTTGTAAAATTATTTTATCCAACTAATGAAACTATTTCCCATATCCCATGTTCTTTGTCTTTCAATTATCCTAGTCTATCCCTTGTCCATCATCCATAAACTACACCATACACTTGCACACACACCACTAACCAAAAACTATCATCCATAACTAAAACCATGCTTCCGCACACGTTTAAATTTTAACAAGATGTCGAATGGCAGCCCTGTTCTCGAGTACCTTAGTTTGGAAGGATGCTACGGTTTAAAGCGAACCGTCAAGGTTTGTTCGAGAACTTTGAGGGAAATTGCGGTCAATGGCTGCTTTCGGTATGCACTTGATGAGGGTTTCCCCTTGGAGATTTCAAGTCCTCTGTTGCTGTTTGAGAGGATTTTCTGGTATGATGAGGCAGCTGGTAACGGAAGTCTCAATCCTTGATTGAAGCAGAGTCGAACTTTTTTATGAGAGGCCAGGATTTTGGAAGGTCAACTGATTGTTTTGTTCAAAATCGGTTCGAGTCTACAGAGGGTATCGCAACCTGGTTAAGGGACTGCTTCAGAAGCTACAGAACGCGACCAAGCTTTTGATCGGTAGTTGGTGCCTTTGGGTGAGTAGATTGTTTTGTATTTCAAATTTAACCCATTTGGTTCATACTTATGGATAATTCATGTTCCCTCTTACTCAAGTTAAGGAAATTCATTCCAAACTTTAGCACAAGGAATCTGGTTTGCATCGTTTGCTACTCTGATGACCACTGGTGCAAATACACATCGTGCCTTTAGAATAACTACCAAAGGACCAAAGAAAGAGCAGCTGGTTTGGGGTCATTCTTTTTCCTGTGCTCAGTAGTGCATAACCATCATTCCAAAGATGATAGTAAATTATCAATGGAAAGTTGTTGTGTTCTGTTTTTTAAAAGACCGAAAAAGCAATTGTTGACTAGAATTAGTATATAAGTTATACTATTTCAACACTCAAAAGCTTTAGTCACTCAATTTGTCACATAGGTGGGAACCAAAAGTGTTCGCAAAGCATATACTTGCCGGGTTTTTTAAACTGTATTTGGAAGGAAGAGTAAACTGTCTTATTCTTTTGCCTTTCAATTGTTGAATGTGCTTAGGTTTTATCACACTTGCGGCAGAGGTACACGAGTAGAGAAATGGGATTTTCCTAATATAGCAAAGCTATACCTTTTAACAGGGTGAATTGTCTAATTTTGTTAAAAGAGAAAAAGAAGACATTAGATCTCATTTTTTTCTTCCTACTGTATCATTGACGCACGTGTGCACCTTATAACAGGAGTTTAACATAAAACTCACCAATTGGGGCTTGGTTGAGTATTTGTATTCGGTCGAGCGTTAAGAGCTTGGGTGGTGATGGCAAATGGCTTGGTCGGATTCAAGCTTGGCCCATCATCTCCATTTAAGCATGCGTGAATTTTTGTTATTGATGATGAGATGCGATTTGAATAATTCATTAGCATTTTTTTATCCAAAAGTAAATGAGGATGATCACATTGCTTTTTCCAAATTACGTGTCAATAACTAATCCACCACTTTCGGGCGTTGTTTGGCAGGGCTACAAAGTCCGGCCCAGCCTAGTTGATCCCGTGGGGGCCCTTTACGGCCCAATTCCCATCTCTCTCTTCCTTCCTTATTTTGACTCTCGTATGTTCCCCTTCTGCAACTTTCTCCGCGAATTTTCAGGCTTCAATGGACCTCGCTCCCGCTCTTCCCTTCTTTGTCTCGCTCTTCAACTTCTCCAGCAGAGCTTTCTAGCTATGGAGACGAGGCAGGGTCGCGGCGTGTGCTTCTGTTTCAGCTTCAGTTCGACAAACCGCCTGGCTTCTCAGGTTCGGCTCTTGCTCGGCGTTCTTTCGGAGAAATTGGAGAAAGCAAAAGGACTAGGAGGGTCAGGGGAGCTACATCCAAGTATGTTGGGTTCCTATATGACTTAATCTTTTCGTAATTCAAAGTTGTAAGAACTTAGTTAGATGCCTAGCCTTGGTAGTTCTTGATGTCTATTCTCACCGGAAAAATTTGGAGAGGAGATTTTTTCTCTGGAAACATCTCAATGCTTCGCTCATCATATTGTCTTTTGGATATGGAGAATGTTTTGAGTGCACTTACTAGAGCCAATCCTTGAATGGTTTCTCTTAAGATCCTAAGTTGTAAATACTATTACACTTGTAATCCTCGCCTGAAGTAATTTTTCGTGCAACCACTTCACCTTGAGGTTCCATAATTGAACAAAAAGGTTTGTTTTATGATGATATTGGAGTGGAGGCTGCCAACAAGATATAGACTCCCTTGCTTTAGATGACCTACTAGCTCAAAGAAATCCCATATCAAGTGACTAATATCCCTCTCAGTTATTTTGTACATTTATTACATTTTTCCCTCACTTCATAAAATTTGATTAACATTTTGTTGGTTAATGTCTGTCCTCTATCTTTCCTCTTCTTCTATTAATTTTATTGGGATAAAATACTCTCTCTCTCTCTCTCTCTCTCTCTCTCTCTCTCTCTCTCTCTCGTTTACAATGAATTCACTTTCTTTGCACATTTCAATGTGTGTCGTCAATACTAGCTTCTCTTAATCATTCTAATCTGCTCTAGGTAAATGTATAACATCATTATGCCGGTGTCCTGATGGCAAGGTTGTTCTCTTGGGACTTGAAGACGGTACAGTTTTACCGCATGATGTTGAAGTAAGTTTTCTATGTTGTTACTTGAACGTTACCCTCATTACTTCTCAACTAGATATTCCTCCTAAAACATTCATTTATCATCGGGACGTGTTTTTCTCTAGTCTCTCTTGGGAAATATTCTGAATTGCTCAAAATCTGCATGATGCAATGCAAACAACAAACTTGCTAACTGAACATTCAGCTGCTAATAGAGACAGAACTCCATTTTTATTGGCCATGTCCCTCAATGTCAAGTTTACAATGGATTGGCAGATAGGTCAATCTGAGCAGGATAAGATTAACAAAAAAATTTATTAGAAAATTCTATTTGAACATGACCCATTTGTTAAATAGGCAAGAGGTGTATAACCCGTTTAACTAATTTGATTGAATTAATTGAATGGGTCATTCCCATCCTAACATGACCAACGTGACATATGTACCATATGCGTATCTTCATCAACGTCGAATAAGTTTGAAAAGGGACTAGCCATAAGCTTGCAAAATCCAAGGTTTACATGAAATGTTTTATTTATATGGTGTGATCAAATCGTAATATGTAACGACTAAGGAAACCAAATTCGTGTATGATTTTTTATTAGAGAACTTACTGAACTAAATATAAACAGATCATGATAAGTCAGGTTGTTGATCAAGTTGGCTCTATTGTTTACTTATATAGATTACATGAGTCAATCTGTCTTTTGCGGTTTGAACTTTGAACATGGAACAATATTCGTTTATTAATTAACTGTTAAGTAGGTAGCCTCACCTAAGTGGTCACATGGAAATGTGAGTCATGAATAAAAAAATTAAATTTTTAGATTGTGGATCGTGATTTTCATCCAATGGAATCATAAAATCTGATATAATGTTTGAGATTGGTATTCCATGACATATGTAGATTAATTGTTAGATAATAACTAAACACAAAGATACTTAAAATTCAACTAATCTTATTATCTCCAGACATGAAATATCGCTACAAATTATATTTCTTTTGCCCAATGAGTATCCATTTGACTGCAAGGACGCAAAGATCTTATACATAGTATTGTAATTGGATTCCCATTCATAGAATTGAGTATGAGACAATCAAAACATCCACTAAGCCTGATGCAGCCAACAAAATCATGCAGGATGGCTACCAAGTTTTTGGTGAAGATTGACTTTGAAACTCAAACAAGGATCAGGACTCTTCTTGAAGTTTAATCACTAAAATTATCAACTAGGATTTGAATATTATTAGGATTTTACGAAGTTTCCTTTTCTTTCTTTTTTTAAGCTTGCGTAGTAGGATCTTACATATACTACAATAATGTTTTTTGTTATTGAACTTGGCAAGTGTTTGCTTTGCAGATTGTGTGATGCAATTCATCTTTGGCGTGACGCTTAAGAAACCCCGGGTGTGTTGCTTGGGCAATTTTGCATGTGATGCTTAAATATTTATTCTTTATTGTGGGACTCAGTCCTACATCAAAGCCATGAAATGTTGTAGACGTTACATTGTTTGATGCATGAGTTAAATTATGAATCAAGGAAATTGATTGACTCATATTTAATTAGTGAAATCAGCAGTGAGTTATTTTAATCACATATCTTACAGAATTAGTATGCTCATTTAATAGATTTATATACTTTAGGAGTTGAATCTTATTGATGTGCTCAATTGCATTCTCGTGTAGGACAAGATTTTTACTTCACTGCTAATGTTGTCATCAATGGTTGAAACTATTTCAATTGTCAACGACAAATTACAGGATAGTGTGTAACGGGGTCTAGCTTGTGGTTAGAATCTATGGTCTAGGTGGATGGTGTCGTACTAAAGCATTCATCCATGAGATGCTCATTTTCATGAAAATTAATAGTTTCTTTCAATTGTTAGTAAATTTGTTCAGTTCAATCAAATTAGGAAGGTAATAATTTAGGTGACCCTTAAATGATGGGATTTGTGTGTGCCTCAATTATGCTTGTGTGTGGAAAAGTTTGTAAATAACTAGTTATGTTTTTATCAAGCTATAGCGGCTTGGTCATGAGTAGAATGGCTGAGTACATGGCTGAGGATGCTGCAATTATGTTTCTTTGAGATTTCTACTAGTTTAATACTAATCATCCACTTCATGGATTGCAGTCAATCAATAGAGATGGATCCAAAATTTGATTCAAATCCAATATTGCACCTATAGATCCAAAAGAATTGCTGAGAAAAGAAGTTGTTTATATATAATGAATGCTACTTACCAAAGTAGCTGTCTTTATGGAACTATAAATGTGCAAGGTGCT
This sequence comes from Eucalyptus victrix, assembly GCA_016097545.1. Classification (NCBI taxonomy): domain Eukaryota; kingdom Viridiplantae; phylum Streptophyta; class Magnoliopsida; order Myrtales; family Myrtaceae; genus Eucalyptus; species Eucalyptus victrix. The sequence continues at coordinate 54,375,533 of CM027839.1, read as the reverse complement.
GCTTTTGACATACTAGTGCTTGCAGCAGTTATGCACACTGTGGTATAATCATTCTAATAGGGTATAAATATGAAGCATAATGGAAAACTGTTGAGAAGCTTGAAGTATAGCAGTTGGGGTGTGTCTCAACTAGGAGGAGGATGCCCAAGTGAATGGAATATGGCATCTTTTAAGTTAAAACTTGGTACGATTTCATGATCTTTATTACCAATAGCAGATATCTTATAGCTCACACCCTTCATAATGCTTCGTTTGCAGTTAAGTAGTTACTTTAGTGTGTTGTTCTTAAATACTTCTTTTTCAAACTTAGAATCTTTTTTCACAGTCCAATAGCTTTAGTATGGGTTTATGGAAGATTTTTTGGAAGCGTGTGTTTGGCGTCATCTGTAACTTGTTGATTTATTTGACTCTTTAGCTTTGATCTCATATTTTTTCATCTTTTTATTTTCCAACTGGAAAGTAATTATTCATTTGTTTTATAGAATGCTTCTGGTAACTCTTTGGCGTTTGAAGATCACACTACTCAATTCTTCCCTCCAGCTCCAAGAGTTCCTCAAATGCCTGGACTAGTACCCAAAGATGCTGGTTTAACTTACAAGGTTCAAGATTCATTTGTAGAGCTCTCAAATTCTTCAAAGCAATGTTTGCATAGCCTTTGCAGTGGAGATAAAGATGGGGTTTTGTGCTTCAGTATATTTGGTGTCCTTCCAATCGAAAATATTGTCAATGTCATGTCTATTCAAATCAAATATTTAGCTATATGGTGAGTCCTTTCCTTGTTCTTGCTTCTCATACAGCAGTTTTTTTTAATAAAGGTATTTGATGGTAGACTGATAGCAAATCAGTATTGCCTAGGAAGTAATGGGCTGGTTAAGTAAACAACTATTCCTAGGCGAGGTTATGCTTGTAAAAGTTCTAGATGTTTATGCCATTTCCTAGGCTAGATTTCAATTCTGTTGGTCACTTCGGAGATGACACTTACAACTTCAATACTGAACACTTATCTTACGCTTTTTGTTGTTTGGCCTGAGGTTGGCCTGCCTTGCATACTTATTGCTCCTCTCCAGACTATTGGGTTTCTGCTCTATTCTCGGAAGATTGAGAGAGCCTATGAAGATCTTCCCCTACCCAGCAAGTATAATCCAGGCCAAGGACATTGCAAAAGCCCTAGTCTAGACTTCAAGAGAAAATTTACTTGAATGGCCATGATGTTTGTCAAACTTCTACACGATATGATGTCAGAAAAACAAGTGTGAAAAAATGAAGATTGTAAATATAAACTTAAAGCAATATTTACGGAACTAAATAGCATGCATATAATGAATTAATAATATGATAAAAACGTAAAATCATGACATTGCCTTTTAATAACAATACCATGTTGAATTTGATAAAATTGTGTTTGTCGTTATCAGAGGTCAACTTTATTGCATCATTAATAGGCTGAATATGTTAGTATCGCAACAGTTGACATGGTAAATACACCTAATACTCTTCTATTAGAGTGGTAAAAATGCATAGGCTGATATATTACATTCATGTTTGATGCCTCTTATATTGGACGCATTTTAGTCAAAGTACTCTCAACTTACGAGCTAGAGTTGATTAGCTTCAAAGAATAATGCAATTAAGCTCTTGAATTAATGTGATAATTTAGCACTTATAAAGTATTGCAAATCAATAGTATAAACATGAGTGCTTGTGAAATGTGGAAGCACTTTTTTTTTTTTTTTTTTTTTTACACTTCACAATTTCAGGTATCAACAATTTTGTTTGGATTGGTGGTATTTAAATAGCATTGATAATTCTTTTAGCTTGCATGGTTACAAGTGGATATTGGATTAAAGCTTCTTTCTATTGGGCAGACAAACTACTTCACTTCTTGTACCAATCAACTTGAATAACAATATACTTTACCAAAAAAAAACTTGAATAACAATATTAATATGCTTAGATATATTTTGAGTGACTAGTAAAATCTATTTAACATATTTTCAAATATAGTTACCCTCATTATTTAATGGGAATAGATCTATATAAAATAAATTGTTGGATGAGAATAATATGCCTAGGTGTATTTTGGATGGTAAGTAAAACCTATTTTATATATATTGGTAAATAAAATGGTGGTTAAAGTGCGCAACCACTTTGAGGATTAGAGCATCAAGGATTTCTTCCCTTCCAACAAGGGCTTTTTGCTAGGATTTGAACCCTTGCCCATTGGAAGGTGAAGTCCATGCAGGATTAGCATGCTACCACTAGACCAACCCTTTGTTGGTTTATTTTACATTTTCATTAAAATAGCTACCCTCATTATTTAAGAGGAACCGCATGCACTTATATTAAAGTGTTACTTAAAATGCAGTTTAATCTAAATGAATTAACATTTCACGTATTAGTTCCATTCAATAATATAAATATTTGAATTAACATATTACAGATTATAGGTGTTGAAGGACTATTGCAACTGCTAAATTAAACCAAGCAAAAAAAATTGGAAAAAATTGAAAATTTTAATTTATCAATTTGGCTTTGGGTTGATTAAGAAATTGTGACATCGATAAATTTGAGTAACTTCATAATTAAGTAGAGAAAGAATTGGTGGGCTAGCCACTCCTTTGCAATAAGAAGTGGACAAAAACTTGGTAGAGAAGAGCAGTAGCCTCAGAAAGGAAAAGGATTCTTGGGCCGAGCCACCGGGAGTGGGGTAGAAATAAACTCATCACATGCAATCTAATTACAAATATGCCCCTATGATAAAAAGAGGTGAAGCTCCTCCACTTTTTCTTTCGTCTTTTTATACGGTCCTAATTCTTTAAAAACTCTCAAATTTTAGGTTCAATTTTAAATTTATCCCGAATTTTTTTTTGTTTCAAAAACCCTCAACTTAAAACCAAATGCTATATCAACCCTCAATTTTTTTCGTCTAAAAAAGTTTTTCAAATTTTATATCCAGTCCCAAATTTGTTTTGAATAGCAGCAAAAACCTTGAGGACAAGATCAAGAGAGTAATTTCCATTTTGACGAGGGCGCAATCTCGACATTCAGAGATCGAAATTCACGGCCAAAGAAGACAAGAAAATCTAGGCATGGAAAAGCAGAGGATTCTCGACCGAGTGGGTGGGGCATTTTTCCGCATACCATAATTGCCGAGGGGAGCTCAAAAAAGAAAAAGATGGAGCTTTTCTTTTGGGCCAAGAAAAGGAGATAGAGAGAGAGAGAGGTTACGGTCAGCAAAAGAGAGAAAGCTTTTACAAAGAAAAACTGATAAAGTGGCCTGCAATGGAAAAGAAAGACAAGGAAGGACAGAGGAGGTGAAAAGAAAAAATGGAGAGAGAGAGAGAGAGAGAGAGTTATCAGGACACGCGTGAAAAAACAACACAACAAGGAGCAAAAAGTTGCATTCACATTGAAAATCTACTTTTGCAGCTTCTGCATTTCCTTGAAAGTTCACTTTTCCTGTGCATTGAAACTTCCACCGGTTGCAGGCGATGACCATAAATGCATGTCTAATGGTTCGGTCAATGAATTACTAATTTATATTCAGTTCGGCAAATTTAAATTATTGATGCATATCAACTAATTAGATTAGATAAATCAAATCAATAAAAAATATATATATGAAGTAAAGTAAAAGTAAAAACATATTTTGATTTATTTATGAGATTTGAAGGAGAAATTAGGACGGAACCTGAATAAAAAATAAATTATTTTCATTGTGTTACAGTACTAAATGAATATATATATATATATAAATGAATATATATTTATATATACACACACGTATATTTATGCATGTTAATATTTTTTTATGATCCTCAACACGCGTTGATAACATAATTTTTTAGAATAACCTATCATTAATAATACAACATTTCAGTATAAAAGTGAAGATTATAGGTAACATATATCAGGCTCAAAGTAAGAGGGATAACTTCCCAAGTGTGATAAAGAGCTGAAATATATTTAACTAAAAACACCTTTTCCGATGGAAAATAAATTAACAAAAGAAAGAGGAAAGTTGGATGGTGCAAGCATGCCCTCGTCATTGTCCTGACACTTTGTACGTTTTTATCTACTGTGAGCACTTGTGTGGAAAATATTGGACCGTACGAATCTCTGTCTCCACTTTTAATTTTCTCCAGCAAATCCATGTCACGGGCATGTGAGGGAAGCAGTGCAAAGGAACATGAAAGAGTCATCATGGAGTTGAAAAATCTACTTGGAAAAGAAGTTAGATAAGAGGAAAGACAGAAAGTACGGAGTAGTTGTTTTCAAAGTGATCTCCAGCTTCAAAGACGTGTAATAAGGGCTATGAAAATATCTATCTTCGTACGGATTCTTATTCAACATTGGCAGCTCTTTGGTTAGTCCAAGAAATAATAAAATTTATCAATGGCCCATGCATCTGCATGTTTCTTGTCTAGATGGATTCAAGTGGTTGTCCATGTCCTATTTTATATTTAGAAAAACTTCCCACTCTATTTGCCATCATAGTCAATTACTAGCAAAATTAAGGTAGATGTGTGTAAAAAAGTTATGTATCATTGGAAGTCCTTTTGGTCTATTCTTCATTATAGACTATATTTATTATGGGTCTAATTCAATGCCATTGGCTGCTTAATAGGATCAAGGTAAATTTTTAATTGGGATCAAGAGTTTAAATATATTCAACAAAAGTAACTTTTCTGTTGAAAAATAAATTAAAAAAAGAAAAGGAAAGTTTTTATTTGGGTCCTAAAAAAAAAGTTCAATGGTGCAGCAACAATTATGACCGTTTTCCACGGATATCAATAAAGTAGTTCTCTTTTATTTTTTATTTTACTTTTTTTAATTGATTTTGCATCAAAACTTGCTCACATGTTATTTTCTTCCGGGGCAGGATCGCCTTGGATTCTCCTGTCCATCAAAACTTCCCCACCGTGAAGGCAACGACTATAAATGCACCCCATCAAAACTTCCCCGCCATGAAGGCAAAGACTATAAATGCACGGTCGGTGGTCCCAGTCAACAAATTAGTAATTGATATCTACCTCCGCAAGTGTGAATTATTGCTACGTGCCAATTGATTGACTTAGATAAATTAAATCAATAAAGATATATATAAAGTAAGAGCATAAGCGAAAAGGCATTTTGATTAATTTATGAAATTTGAAGGGAAAATTAAGGCAGAACCATAGCAGAAGAAATTCTTCTTATTATGCTTGGGTACAAAATAAATATATATAGTATGTTGATAATTGCATGTGTTAACTCATTGAACTTATAAGTATTGAAATGAAGTTTATCGATTTAACATTATAATATTTAAAAGGCTTAAAGTGAGAGGGATTAAATTTTTAAGTGGGATCAAGAGCTTAAAAATATTCAATAAAAATGCCATTTCCAGTGAAAAATAACTTAACAAAAGGAAAAGGAAAGTCTAGTGGTGCAAGCAATGGACTAAGTTCGACGAAGACTCGTCCCAAGTCTCTCTCCACTTTTCTTCTCCCCAACAAATCTACCGTTATATTGGTATTGAAATTTTATCAGACCTTATCTATTAAAATGTTATTTCAAATCAACTCCCATTTACGCCTTACAATGCCCTTACTTTCACAGCTTAACAACTTCAAAATTGAATTTCGCAATATAAATTTCATATAATTTTTGAATTTGTACTCTAATTCCGAAAAGCACACTGTGAATGGTAGTAAATCTAGGGGAGATCTACACGCAAAACCCACTCTCTTTTCGTTTCTCTCCTGGTGCGTGCTCTCCCTTTTCCCTTTGCATCTCTTAAAAACCCTCAAATTGTAGGTTCTGTTTTAATTTTATCCCAAACTTTATTTTATCTCAGAAAATTCTTAATTTTAGACTCAATGTTAAATCATCCCCTATTTTTTTCGTCTTAAAAAATTTCAAATTTTATATTTAGTTTCAAAAATTCGCCCCGAACAAGGGCAAGAACCTCGAGGATGAGGTGAAGCGAGAGCAGTTTTATCTTGACAAGGGAGCAATCTCGACATTTAGGACCAGAATTTACGGCCAAAGGAGAAGAGAAAATCTGGGCAGAAAAAAAAGCAGATATAATAATTAGTAACTTGACAATTAAGTAGATAGAAAACTGGTGAACCTCTCATTCGAAATAAGAAGTGAACAAAAAAAACTTGGTAAAGAAGAGCAGTAGCAAGGATTGTGAGATACAGCCACTAGGCAAAGGGTGCAGAAAGAAAATTATATGCTATCTAATTACAAATCTACCACTGAATGATTAAACTAGGTGAAACTCCTCAATTTTCTATTCCTTATTTTTATATAGGCCTAATGTCCTAAAAACTCTCAAATATCAAAGTCCAACTTTAATTCTACTTCGAACTTTTTTATTTAATAAAAAACCTCAACTTTGGATCGAGTCCTAAGTCTGCCACCAATTGTTTTGTATAAAAAAAATCCCAAATTTTAAATCTAATCCTAAACCTGAACATTTTTTATTTAAAAACATCACGACTAGTCTCAAATCTACATCGTTAATCTCACATTCAAAAATTTTGGTAGTTGTTTGACGTGGCATTTCTATGTCAATAAAAAAATCCACGTCAACAGAGTGATATGAAAAGTTATGTCCAAAATGAGGAATTAGTCCACCTAAATTAGTTTGCTTATTCAATTCACTAGCAAAAAAGGGCACACAAATGTGCTTGATTTGGATTATCTAAGGAAATGAATTTAATTTGTTAAAGGGTCAAAAACATTTAATCAATCCAACAAATATATTTTTGACTTGTTTTTTCATTAAAATAATTTATAAGGATTAAAATCGAACATTCACAGGAATACGATGATCAATAGTTTACTTTCTTAGAAGGCTTGTGCATGTAGGCACCATAAAAGCTTGTACACGAGAGCTTGTAATCTTCTAGATTATCATTTTGTCCAAACAAAACAATAAATTCATTTTAGAAGAAGCATGGGCATGATCGTTCCATAATATTAAAAAAAAAAAGAGTAAATTCAAATTTATTCATTTCAATATATATACTCAACATATTTGAAATTAAGTACTTTGCTTTTAAAATTATCGTAATCCAAAAGATGAGGCGATTATTGGTACTATGTAGGTAAGAAATAGCTCTATAAACTTTGTGGAATTATAATTAGTGAAGTGTCTATGGTTGAAAAGCTTTATTTAAGTCTTAAACATTATCTATTTATACATATATAAAACAGAAAACTTGAGAACTTCTTGCCCTCTCTTAAAATATTCGCTGTACCCTTACTTAATATTATGATCTCAATGAATGAGATGAGGTAAAACTGTTATTTAATACGATAAAAATACCTATTTCTAGTTCCTTAATTTTATAGGATGAAGGGAAAAAGGTTCTTATAATGGGGTCTGAATTCATGCCAAAAGTATTATTTTCACTAAAAGAAATAAGATTTAGGTGGTGGCCCTCACCTATTTTCTCTTCTTCCTTGATAGGGTTGGTTGTTAGGTATCGCTTTTAGTGCCCATGACAAATTGGTTTGGTCCTGATTCCAGAAATTAGGAGCTCATCCTCCCAATCTGGCTCTTGGATCCGGAGACGGGACCGGATCTACAATGGATCACCCCTACTCTATGATACCATAACAACAATTATTTTTTTTTTTTTGGGTTTTGTTTTTTCTTCATCGATGTGCATCAAATCTTGCTGACATGTTGTCTTCTTCCTCGGTAAGACTGCCTTGGATTTTCTTGTGCATCGAAACTTCCACCGCATTATGGCATTGAATTATTGTCATGTCCCATGTGGTTGGATTGTTCTCTTCTTCCTGGGTAAGATTGCCTTGGATTTTCTTATGCATTGAAACTTCCACTGCATTATGGCATTGAATTATTGTCGTGTCCCATGTGGTTGGATTAGATAAATCCAACCAACAAAGAAATATATATATAAATAATAAAGTAAAAGTAAAAGCAAAAAGACATTTTGACTTATTTTTGTATTTGAAGGAGAGATTGAAGCTCGACAAAAAAAGAGAGAGAGGAGAAATTAAGGCAGACTAGACCCAAAAATACATTCTCCTCATTGTGCTCACGTACAAAATGAATATATATATATATATATAGCAATTTGATAATTTTTTATGATCCTTAACACACTTAAATAACATAATTTTTAAGAATAAATGATTGTTAATAATATAATAATTTAGTATTAAAATGAAGTTCATCGATTTAACAGTACAATATTTAAATGGTTCAAAGTAAAACGACCAAAAGAAATCCAAAGTGGGATTAGTACCCCAAAAAAATTCAAAGTGGGATTAAGATTTTAAAAATATTCAACAAAAATACCGTCGCTGATGGAAAATAAATCAACAGAAGAAAAGGACAGTTCATTGAACAGCCGAAAAAAAAAAAAAAACTAAGCAGTGGACCAAGCGTGCCCTCTTCACTATCCCAACGCTTAGATATTTTTATCTATTCCGAGCACTGTTTGGGACAAACTGGACCTCGCTCTTTCTCTCGCTTTCTCTCTCTCTCTCTCTCTCTCCCACTTTTCATCTTAGTCAATGTCACAGTCTCGTCATAAGTCTGTCTGCACTTTTCATCTTCCCAACAATTCCACTACTTTATGCCCGTATTGAAATTTTGACATATCACGGTAGAATTAGGCAACAAGAATTTCTTGTTTCCCGAGAAGCATTCTGGTTTTTCCTTCCTCAGGCTTGAAAGCGAAAATCAAGGGAAGATTAGAGCAAAGACGAAATGCATTGTCTCATTTTTGGGCTTTCTTTTGCCGAGCTCGTGGCACCAATCCTTCTCCTCGGGCTTACGTTATATTTTCTAAATAAGAAGAAAGCTAGTGTGTGTGGAAATGCAGATGATGCTGCTACTGGCGCATCTGGTTCGTTGGCTGTGCTAACAGAAACTAATTCCATTGGATCTAGTTCGTCTCTGATAGAAACCGATGACAGTGCATCTACTTTGCTGACTGCGTCGACTGGAAACTGCTACGAGGTGTTCTTGAGCTTCAGAGGTCCAGATACTCGAAAGCGCTTTACCGATCACCTCTACAATGGACTTCTCGATGCTGGAATTGATGTTTTCAGAGACAATGAGGAGCTCCCCCAAGGCGAGAACATCAAACCAGAGCTTTTGGCAGCCATCACAAAAAGTAAGATTCTCATCCCCATTCTCTCCGAAAATTATGGTACAAGTAGTTGGTGCCTGGATGAATTGGTTCAAATAATGGAGTGCAAGAATAATAACGGGCAGATAGTGTTGCCTATATTCTACAAAGTGAAGCCAGCTGACGTGAGACTTCAAACTGGGAGTTTTAAAGACGCATTTCGTCATCGTGAGAGGCGCTTGCGTGAGAGGGGTTTCGACCCAACGATTCTGGAGAAATGGGAGAAAGCACTCCTTGAAGTCGGCACCTTGAAAGGATACGAAGCGGATGGGTAAATTTTTTCACCAAAACATTATGTACTTTCTTTTTATGTGTGGGGGTGTTTACTGGTTGTTCTGATTCTCACTTGCTTCATTTTCGTTCTTTTTTTTTTTTTAATCATAAGATCTTGTTGGCAGTAAGATTCTCTGATGCATGAGTTATATCAGTTATCCTTTTTTTAAAGTTTTTTGCTTTATTGATATTGACCAATCTAATTATGTTGTTATGATTCTATTTGCTTGCAAAATAAAATTTTTTGAATGAATTTTTACTCTAATATCCAAATATTTTGTAACATTGTGCCATTTCTTTTTCATGTTTATAGTTTATGTTACGTATGTAGAATTCTGCAAATAAGGAGAAATTCCCTCAATTGTCTTCAAGTATTTCACTATATAGCACTTTGAAAGCCTCTCCAGTTTGATATTACAGGTCACGAATTTCTCTTGCATCAAAAGTTATGTCATATTTATACAAAAGATGGTTGGACTCCCCACTAGGGCTGGCTTCTTCGACTTTTACTCTAGAAAGTTTTCAAAGCCACATCCTGTCATCCACATCATCCCTGATTGCTTTAACAAACGACGAGTTTAAATTTTGATTCCGATTCATAACAAATTCAATTCAAAGTTCATTAGCGATATCCTCAAATTTCTTCCGGCTCAATAATTTATGTCAAAGTAATAATGGATTTGGGCACGCCATATGAACCAACATTTCCCACTTTAGTCTTAGCAGATAAGATAATACATGGAGGTCTGACAAAAGCAATTTTTTAAGGTTTTCAATTTATCCCCAAATTTGTTTATTATTGTGTTCTCATTAGACAAATAACTTAAAAGTTATTGTTGTCACATGTCATAGGTTTGAAGGAAAAATGGTGAAATCAGTTGTCCAAAAAGTGTTGAGTGAGCTGAAGAAAAAGTTTGAGTTGGTTATTCCTGAAAATTTGGTCGGAATTGATGGTCATGTGGAAAAGGTTATGAAATTTGTAGATGATAATTCCAATGCTACCCTATTTATCGGAATCCATGGAATGGGAGGCATTGGTAAGACAACTCTTGCTAAAACCATCTACAACAAGCTTTCCGATCAGTTTAAGTATCATAGCTTCATTGCAGATATTAGGGAATCATGTAAGCGTAATGGACTTGAATACTTGCAGAATCAGCTAATCTCTGATATATTCAATCAAAAGAATCAAGCTTCTAATAAGGATGATGGGATTAAGTTCATCTCATCCAAGTTCAACAATAAGAAAGTCCTTATTCTTCTTGATGATGTGGATGATGATGATCAATTGAAGGCTTTGGTTGGAAACCATAATTGGTTTTCTTCTGGAAGTAGGATCCTTATTACCACTAGAAACAACAATGTTCTTGACAATGAAAGGGTGGACTTCAAATATGAGCATGAGGTAATGGATAAGAATGATTCTATGGTTTTGTTTAGTAGACATGCATTTCGAAGGAACTCTCCTCCAAGTGACCTTGAGGATCTCGCTCATGATGTTATAACTACCACCGGAGGGCTTCCCTTATCTATTGAGGTTTTAGGTTCATTTTTGTGCGGGAAAAAACCAGCATTTTGGAGAGGCACAATAGACAAGTTAAAAAAAGTCCCTCATAAGAAAGTGCGAGAAAAGTTAAGGATAAGTTATGAAGAATTAGACTATGAACAACAACAAATATTTTTGGATATCGCTTGTTTTTTCATTGGCACTGATAGAAGAATCGCATCTTATATGTGGGACGCCTGTGCCTTTTTTCCAGAGGAGGGAATTGAAGTACTGAGATTCATGTCATTAATAAAAATTGGAGATGATCATAAGTTCATAATGCATGACCAACTAAGAGATCTTGGTAGAGAAATAGTTCGAGAGGAGGACCAACAGCATCCTCAATATCGTAGCAGGTTATGGGATTCCAAGGAAGTCCTAAAAGTGTTAGATGAAAATAAGGTAACCATTTCGTTTCTTTTGCTCACTCAGTACATGTTCTACTATTAGAGTGATGTTGGTCCTTTACTTACAGCTTGCTCTAGTGAATTGAGAACCTCATATTAGGATTGCCCTCGAATGTTTCATTGACATGATTAGAAGTAGGGAAGTTGCTCTCTCTTAATACGTATTGTAGTGTTATCTAAGATTTTCCTTGAGAGTGTATATTATGAAAAGATCTTGAACTTCTATAATTGCTCCATTTACGTCTTCGACACACGCATTAAATAATTTGACTATGCTCCTGTAAACCATGAATACTAAGGATAGATAAATCATAGAATTATAATCTTTAGATGTTATAATTAATATAATAGGACTAACCATGCCTGCATTTCTCATTAAATTTTAGTCTTTATCCCATAATGGAGAATGGAAGGGATTCTTATTGTGTGTAATATTTCGTTAGGAATTCCATTTACCAATATTCGTAGGACAAGGACTGGCTTTAAAACTTGCCTAATAAGAATATACGGGTGCGTGTAACATGCAGCGCATTTTATGCAACTGTTAAAAAGAGAAATGTTTTACTTTTTCTTCGTAAAAAGTACAAGAGAAAAGTACTCAAATTCTATTTTGTATAATTAAGTATGCGATTGTATTTGCGTTTGTGAAATTAACCATAATTTTGACTCCACTACTTAGAATTCATCATTTGGGTTGACTGAAGTTGTTGCTCAACAGACTAGCACGTATGTGCGATCTCAAGGACCCATGTAGAATCTCAAGAGCCGATTCATATATTAACAAATTCACATCCAATATTTATTTATTATGTCTTTTGTACTACATGATTAAATAAACTAAACTAATCGAAAGAAAAGCAAATATGCTGTACATGATTTTGCACTTTGCAATTTGATTATATTCCGTGCTTTGCATGCATGTCTTAACTAGAGTGATAATGAAACTACAGTTCCAGAAAGAAGAAGATTACAAGTTGTAGAGTTTTTACTCTACACGAGCCATTACATAATAATTCTTTTTAAGATCCGGATGCGTATGGCCAAATTTTGAAATAGAAGTCGACATCCTTCACTTTGTGAGCCTTTATGATTGTAGTTTATTGGCATAAAAAGAAAATCATGTCTTCACATTGCTGGTCTCTTGAACATATTAATACACATCGATAGCATTATGAACAAATGATATTCAGTGACTTTAGTTGGATACGTACTAATGAACATTGATTCTTGGTTATAGGGAACGGACAAGATTGAGGCGATTAATCTGAGTGAAGGCAGCACAGTTTGCTTCGACAATATATTTGATCTAAAAGAGGATGATGATATTTACACAGAAAAACAATTCAAGAATTTGACGAGTCTAAGATTCCTTCAATTAGATTGGGCACATTTAAGTGGAGATTTTAAGGACTTAATGGAGGAGTTAAAATGGCTTCGATGGCCACATTGTCCAGCGAATTTCGAAGTAAACAATTTTTGCGTAAAGGAATTAGCTGTACTCGAATTGCAAGAAAGCATGATAAATGAGAAATGGGAAGGATGGAGTTTTTTCAAGGTAAGAATTAAAGTCTTTTTTTTCAACTCCTTTTATGCTTTCTTTTGAATCATAATGACTCTACACTCACCCGTCGACATTCATTATTGTTTTTTTTTTTTTTTAGATGGCAGAGAAGCTTAAATATCTAGACCTTTCGTATTGTGAATCCTTGGAAAATACTGACTTCCTCTCAGCTTTTGAGAAGTTAGAGGTTCTCATCCTCAACAATTGTTGGAGATTGGAGCGAATCGACGCTTCCATTGAAGACACGAAGGGCCTCCTTCGCTTGGAGCTGTGCTCATCCTACGCGCTTCATCTCGCGGTAGGCGCCGACGCAGGCGCCGAACGCCCTGTTCCTCGTTTCTGCCTTGGGGAGCTTCCAGCAGAAATAGGTAAATTAAAATCACTGCGGCAACTCGATCTATCCAATACTTACTCCCTTTCTGCATTACCAGATGACATAGGGTCTTTGGAGAATCTAGAGATTCTAGATATTACTTGGAGTGGTATAGAAGAATTACCCAATGGTATTGGGAGTCTGAGAAAGCTCCGAGAGTTACATGCTTCCGATTGCAAAGAGCTGAAAGGGATACTAGTAGAAAGCATGGCTAATCTTTCTTCCCTACGACGCCTTGATTTTAGAAAGTGCGACAAGCTCCAATCACTGCCGGAGCTTCCTTCCGGCTTAACATATTTGGGTGTCACTTGTCAAAGTCGCAAATTGCCTTCGCTTTCCCACCTAGCCCATCTCAAGGAACTAGTAGTTCTCAATTGCGATAATCTCCAGTGCATCCAGGAGCTTCCATCAACGCAATTAAAGAGTTCAAAATGCTCCCAACCAACGGACATTGAAGAATCGGAATCACCACAATCCCTAAACACGCCCTTCAAGTTGGAAGTCTTGGACGTCTCTGTCTGTGAATCTATCAAAATGCTGGACGTTTCACAGTTTGTCCATCGAAGGACATTAGATGTCTACAATAGTCCGAAGCTACTTGAAGTTCGAGGTCTTGACAAATTGATGTATTTGGAAAGCTTGACTATCGAATCCCGGAATTCAATCAAACGGTTGGACCTTCCAAAATTCAGGTGTCTGAAGAAATTGCATGTTGACGAGTCCGACGAATTCTTCGATGGGTACAACACATTAGCCGAAATTCAAGGCCTTGATAGATCGGAGTTTTTGGAAAGGCTAGTTATCAAATATTGTGTTTCAATTGGAAGGCTAGATCTTCCAAAGTTCGGGAGGCTGAAGGAATTAGAAGCTATAGTTTGTGAAAACTTAGCGGAAATTGAAGGCCTTGATAGGTCGGAGTATTTGGAAAGTTTAGAAATCTACTTGTGCACTTCAATTGGAAGGCTAGACCTTCCAAAATTCGGGATGCTGAAGAAATTAATAGCTCGGCGTTGCAAAAACTTAGCCGAAATTCAAGGGCTCGATAGTTTGGAGTATTTGGAAAGTCTAGATATCTCTAGGTGCACTTCGATTGGAAGGCTAGACCTTCCAAAATTTGGAAGTATGAAGAGAGTAAATGTTGGTTGGTGCAAGAAATTAGCCGAAATTCATGGCCTCGATAGGTTGGAGTCCTTGGAAATACTAGAAATCTCTAGGTGCACTTCAATTGAAAGGCTACTCCTTCCAAAGTCCGGAAGTATGAAGAGAGTAAATGTTGGTTGGTGCAAGAAATTAGCTGAAATTCATGGCCTCGATAGGTTGGAGTCCTTGGAAATACTAGAAATCTCTTGGTGCACTTCAATTGAAAGGCTACTCCTTCCAAAGTCCGGGAGTCTGAAGAGATTAGAAGCTAGAGACTGCAAAAACTTGGTTGAAATTCAGGGCCTCGATAGGTTGGAGTTTTTGGAAAAACTGAATATCATTGGATGCAAGTCGCTCAAAACAATTCCAAAATTATCTGGAACGCAGATTTATCGATATTATCCTATTACAAATGGCACAAAGTATGTACCATGTCCATACTATACGGATGACTCGGATGAGGAATAGACCAGAAGGATCCACATTTTCTATTGAAGGTATATAAAGCAGGTAATCAACCTATGCTCTTTTGAAATCTACTGCCCAATTTTCATTTGTATTTCCTGCTTGCAATATCTTTCAAGATTTATGATCTTGTCATTATTATTTCCTGGTTGATAGTGTTGCCATCTTACTTGAACTCAAGGAATCCAAGGGAGATGTTCATGGAAGTTAATATGTGCTTTGACAAAATGGTTTTGCTTGTCATGCCAGTAGCGGAAATAGATGAAAAGGCTTTCAAAGCGCATCATTTGTCATTATTTTTCAAGTAAGATCCTTCATCCTGTGTAGAAAAATAGGGATTCTCGACATTTGATTGATTTTGGAATGCTAGAAGTACTGAAAAACTGATGTGTACAAGTTTTTTATAGCATGCCAAAGGTCATTGTGTAGGTCGAAGAAAATGCTAAATGAAGGACCCAAATGGTGATCCTTCTAATGTGAGGTTTTAGTTTGCTCTACGCTCATCGTGCAGTTCATGATTGCATATTTCTAAGGTACACTTAAGGGTGAATTTCAATGCAAAAGGAGTATGTTGATAGGGCATCCCTTACTATGCATGTGCTACTGAGTTGGGATAAAATTTGTCCAACCATTGAGTTTCATACATTTTATCTCACAGAACTGTCTACATTAGTAGATTTGGATAATCGCATCAATCTAGAAATGCTAAATGCAAGCACATGCTTTTCTCCTAGTGGTATGGCTGTGAGTAAACTAGCAAACAGGGCGGAAGCAAAATCATCATGAATTATTTGGATTGATCAAGAAAATTGCAATTTGAAATTTTTCTACTATGGATCCATGTTCATTTGGTTTGAGTCCAAGGTATACCTACTTTAAGGCTTCCAAAAAATGCATCTTGATGTTTGTAGAGTTGGTAAAACCACCTGTCATATACCTGAACTATTGAGCCAGGCAAGACATTAACTAGAATGTCTTTTGACATAATCACCTGTACTGTGAAATAATTCCTTATATTGTGCATAAGCTCTTGTTAGTTCATTTACTTGCTGAAAAGAAAAACACAAGAGGCATTTCCATAATTTTCTCAAGGAAAATTTTCAGTATCCTATATTCCATTTGAAACTGTCTTGCAATACTTAATGGATGAATAGCACATAATGATAAGGAAAAGTATCATACTATGTCTCACAAAGCAACCATCTTGAGTTAAATACACTATACTAATTTGATCAAAGCTTCTATAGTGGATGATGTTAGAAGCCCCATTAGTTGGATCTAAAGAGTTCAAAAAGAAAAAAAGTAATATCGAGTTTGACAAACCGAGTTCCCATGAACTTTGGAGTATTATTAATAATTTGTTGATGTTAGTTGCCGGATTGATTTCATCTTACTCACTGGCAGGATTCAATTATTATTCCACTGGTTGACGTAAATGCTGAAATATCCAAGGGAGCTTTCACAAGGCACTTCTAAAAGGAATTGACATCATAAAAGGATCAGGAGCTCAACTTTTCTTGAGCTTCTCCGAACCTTGACAATGCATCCTTGGAATGGTAAAAGGTTGCTTACATGTTGTCATCCCACGTTTCCTCCGCTTTTTTTTAAGCTCTATCCTTCATAAGCCCTCTTTCAGGTCGCATCCTTGCGATTTGTTTCGGCATTGGTGCTGTGTTTTTGGCTACTCATGGAGCTTTAGCTATGGAGACTGGCAAAGGACCACTGTGCATCATGCTTCCATTTCAGCTCCAGTTTGAAAAACCACTAGCTTCTTAGGTTTGGCTCCTAGCGTTCTTTTGCGACCTAATGGGCAGTTGACTCAATTGTTCTGACTCGGTTTTGTGAAGTTTGTTCAATTTCTAATTGGCAGGTGAAGATGATGGAGTGGAATTCGGAGAAGTGTTGGCTGGTGATGGTCACAGAGGACTTCAAGTTGGTGCTTCATTGCTTCAATTGGCAGAGACTGTGGACAGTCTGTCCTTGTAATTGCTTTCAAGTGAGAAAGTTGATCAGCTTAGTATTCCTTGGATACTGCAAAGTATGGTCAACTTAGTATTGCCTTCATGTACTCCAGCTGCTATTTTGGCAAGCCTTCATTGGGTTATGTGTGCCTGAGAATTCTAATACCATGGTGTAATGGAACTTGGTCATGTGTCAAAGGTTAGAACAGTACACTGTCAAGCCTAGTATTGTTTTCATGTGCTCTAGCAATTGAATCATGCTTTAATCCAACGTGACCAAATTACTTGCTAACTGATGATATGCAACTGTAAATGACTCCTGGTTTCTAGGTTGGTTCTTCATTTCATGTCATCTTGCTACAGTCTCCATAAATGCGTAGAGCACTTCAACTAGATAAGGTTGACTCAAGTTAGGGTAGTTGGCGGTCGTCAACCGTGGTTTTTGTTGGTCCGGCACTATTTTAATTATCCACATGTTAATGAGGCTTAAAATTGACGGATTGATTGTTGCTTCTCATTGGATTGGAAGTTCTCACTTTTTGAAAGATCAATTCTAATTTCTTGCACTTTTTTGCCTTTGATGTATTCTTCCAAGTCAGGTCAGCAAGATGTCTTAGACGTATTATTATGCCAGAGAATTATTGCAACTTAGAGGATTTGGGGATAGTGAATATCTGCAAAGGACCCTTGTGAGGAATTTCAAAAGATGGAACATAGGTATTGGCAAAAGAATTAGACATGCGAAATGTAATAGAATCTTGTTAGTGCCTAGAAGTTCTTACCTGAATGTGTTGTTGATTGTTCTTTCATTGTAGATTTTTCTTATCAATGCTATATCTAGTTTTCCATGTATAGGTGTTCTTACACATGCCATCTCTATGGGAGAAATATGAATTATGGGAAAAAGCATTGTTGTTATCTATTATTTGAAGTAATTGCTTTTTTCCCCTTTCAAGTTTGGTCCTCATTGCTGATATGTGTACCAAATGTGAAATTCTTGATCTCTTTGTATCCATAACAGGAGGTTGAATATGATTACCCAGGTTCGAAATTGGTTTGTGTGAACATTGCAACCCTTTACTTAAGAGCTTGTGTTTTTGTGTTGCCCAACTCATCAATTATTTGAGTTTGTTCGAAGATCTTTCTATCCATTTTCCTATTACCATGAAATTGTACAAATATTTTTCATTTCCTTGCCTGAGTAGCCTGAACTTCGAGACTATTGAGAAGGAGAAAAGGAAAAGGAAATCTTTGGGGTGGGGTGTTGTCTTTTGGATTTTGTAGTTAACAATGGTTTTTCACTTACCTTCTTCCTAATATTCTATGTTTCATCTTTGATCTCAGGTTGATTACTCGACAATGTAATTGGAACTTAAGTTGGGTGATCTTGTCGGGTTGGGCTTTCTGTTTAGCTTATGATAATTGTGTATGGGAAAACAATATATCATTTTTCCAGATTAGTGGAAAATAATATTGCCACAATTCCCTCCTACATCTGTTTTAGCATCCACCAAATACATTCCCATTTTGCTGTCCTTCTATGAGGTATATACCTTTAATTTGAAACTATGATTTTCTCTGGAGATCTACATGTGCAAAGTACAACTACTTTTCTTGCTAATCATTTCTCTGTATGACTTTGCATGATGCCTCTGACTTTGCTTCATCTAATTGGACCTGCGAAATTGGATTTACAGATTATATCTCCTTCCAAATAGTCTTTTTTTAGATGTTACAAATGGTATAGCAGTGGTGAGGTGATTTATAAATGATTCAGGCAATGTGAAGCAGGGAAGGCCTTTGGAATCAATCTTGTTGTGCATCCCTCGTGGTTACTATCGTGTGGATTTGGCTTTATAAAAGGTAAAAGCTAGGTATATCATATTGTTAAATCCCTTATTTGTAGATGTGGCTAATATATTGCGTTGGAAACAGGAACTTCAAATTGTTATGCTGCTAAATAAGATGAATGATGCTTGTGAAAACTTGGGAGATGCCTGGATGATGATCTTGCAAACCAGTGACCTTCCATTTATGCATATTTCAGGAACCTCTTGTGCAATTAACTGGGAGTCAGACCAATTGAAGGTAACTTATAGATCCAGAGCTTGCATAATAATTTCTTACTTGTGAAAAGTATAGGATGCTCCTGAGTTCTATATGTTCCTATATATGTCAATTCCCAATTTAAGACATTGATGGCAAAAAGAAAAAACTAGAACATTGTAGTTTTCTTTCAAGTCTGGTTTCACAGCAGAAACAGTAGTGGTCAACAACTGGTGGTGTCAACCTTGTCGAGCCAGTAGCCATGTGTACCTGTCAATTGGTAAACCAGCAAACCTGTCAACTAGTCTGGACCAGTTCTAGGCCTTCCAGAAACTTTAAGGAAAAGTGTTGAAGTTGGGTTGGGGTTTGGAACACCAACCTCTTGTAACTAAAAGGCATGCCAACCATCTACTCTGGTGTCTTCTTGTTTCATTTTGTGGTGGATTACTTATTTATTGATTGTATTGGCTTAGTCTATTAAAAATTTAAATGATTCTATCGAGAACAGGAATCCTGTCTTTTTTCGCTCTAGCAGCTTTGCCAAGTGACCTGGGCTTCTTTTGCTCTGGACATGTGTATTCTATTTGACAACATCACATGCAATCGATTCAACTAGTCAAACTATTAGAGCATGGTTCTACTAGTTTGACTGGTTGAACCACTAGTCAAGTTTTAAAAATGTTTATTCTTCTGCTCTTCCTATTATGTATTTTTGATCTATCCAAAATAGGAATCCTGTCTTTTTTGCTCAAGCAGCTTTGCCAAGTGACCTGGGCTTCTTTTGCTCTAGACATGTGTATTCTATTTGACAACGTCACATGCAATCGGTCCAACTAGTCAAACTGTTAGAGCATGGTTCTACCAGTTTGACTTGTTGAACCACTAGTCCAATTTTAAAAATGTTTATTCTTTTGCTCTTCCTATTATGTATTTGCTCTCCTCATCAGCACGAGGAGTGGCAGCTTAGTTTTTCCTCCTATATGCATATACATCCTATTTCATGCCTGCAATTTTAAAGGATGTTATACTTTCTGCCTTAACATAACTGCAAAAGTTGTGTTGATAGCTGAAGCCTTGTACTTGAATGTATGTTAAGGAATGTGCAATTTGATGATCCTAATGGGTTAGTAGTGCCACTTTTGCTTCTATTTTGCGAGAATGCTTTTGCTTGGTTGTCTCATTCTCACTTCTAGAACACTAACCCAGTGAAATTACATATCTTGGACTCTATCTTACACATGGAGATGGAAAATGAGAAGATTTGCTACATTCCCCATACTGTAGAACGGACTTTTGAGAAATTACACTTTTTTTTGACAAAATGTTTGTTAAGTGAAAATAATATATGTCATTAGGGATGAAAATTGTGAGAATATGCTTGGGTTACGTCACATTCCAAAAACAGCCTTAGTTATTCCAAATCTCCATGTTTGCATTTGGAATGAGAATACTAAAAAGTCATCTTCAGTTTGTGATTTTGATTCTGAGAATAGTTTTCCTTTTTAATCATCAGCTGCTTTCGTAGTGTGTTACCAAACACATTTTCTGGCCTATTTTTAATTCTCAAATTGAAATTAGAACGGACTTTTGAGAAATCTTTGTCAGCTGAACGCCTCCCTAGATTGTCAATCTATTCCTGTCTGTAGAAAAAATGAACTTCATCAAGTTGCTCAATAGGCTTTGGACATTGAAGATTTACTTAATGTCATCCAAGACATCATTATCCGTCATGTATAAGTAGTGGGCTGATGCCATTAACATATTTCATGAGGAAGTTTGATCTACTGCAAAACCTTGTTAGTGACCGTGGCAAGTGGTACTGTTAATACAGAGTGGTAGATGGCGTTTCATTGTTCTTCATTTGACTGTTTTCGTTTGCTTATCTAGGTCTTGACTCTTTTCTGCAGGAGGCATTTATTAGTCTTCTCGGTGGTGCTAGTACCAGTCCTGTAGTCCATCAGTTTCTTGTTAATTCTCTGGGTGAAGGGTATGGCTGATTTTTTAAGCTCTGATGATGCTATAGGACTCTGGCTTTTTTGGTTGGCTTTTATAATCTTAGTCTGCTAGTTTGTTCAGTGATAGGGTATGGAGTGTTTATCAAAAGTCGTTTGTGGTGCTGGAAAAGAACTTCAGCTAGTTGTCCTCAATCATCTGCAGGTGCACATTATTATCTTTGCATTTGGTCTTTTTCCCAAATAATTAAGTTTCATGCATCTTAGTGAACAGTCTTGGTAGTGATTAGATAGAGATAATCTGTTACTAGTAAGTTATGCTTTGCACATCTTGAGACATGCCATATTTTTCAGAAAATCCTGATGTTGATTCTTCATACGAACATATCGTATGCAATGATATGAATTACCAACATTAAGTGGCTGGAAAGGGTGAAGTAAAATCTGATCTGAGTCCGATTCAACAAGTTGGCAATCTATCCTACTGTACATGGAGATTTGGATATAGAATGTTTACACATTCATATTAATTAGCAGGTGTAGAGATATGTTCTCAGTTTAAAAGGAAAGAGTTTATTTCCTGCTTTGATCTTAGCATATATCACCATATAATTGCAAGAGTCAATTTTTGTACCAAAGAATCATATTCAACTCTTTTTACCTACTGATATTACTATTAAAGCCTAGGGGAGGTTAGATTTATTTATATTACCAGATTCCGCTTATTGAACTCAATGTAGTAAGTGAAACTCTTTTTTTCTGTGTACAGTTCTCAAGCTTGACTGGTTGAACCACTAATCTGGTTTTATGAACTTTTGTTCTTTTGTTCTTCCTATTAATTATGTATCTACTCTCCTCATCAGCACGATTAGCAGCAGCTTAGTTTTTCCTCCTATATGCATATACATGCCATTATATGCGTGCAATTTTAAAGGATGTTTCACTATCTCACTTACCATAACTTCAAAAGCTCCAGCATATCTCGACAGTTGGAGCCTTGTATGTAGGTTAAGAAATGTGCATTTGATGACCCTAATGCATTAGCAGTGCCACTTTTGCTTCTATTTTGCGAGAACACTATTGCTTGGATGTCTCATTCACACTTTTGAAGTACTCACTCAGGGAAATTACACATCAAGGACTTTATTTTACACCTAGAGATGAAGAATGAGAAGTTGGCAGCATTCCCATACTGCAGTTCGCCCTTGTCAATTAGTGGTAAGAATTTTTCACATTGCCCACACAATCAAGCTAAGGATCAATTCATTGCCACGCCATCAATCGTATACTCAAAAAACTATTTTCCTTGAGTTTCTTACTAGGGCCATTTGCAATTTGGATGTTTGGTAACTTATTGTTGCCCATAGTCTTTCCTTTTTGTATCATTGTTTGATAAACTTGCCATTGTCACTAACGAATATATCTCATTGGCTAGATGTTGGAATTGAATTAATCTTATCTGTGCTCCTTACTAAAATTCCACTTTTACAAGCTACTTTTAAGTTTAAATATGGCTGGCACAGGTTCATTGTGCTTAATGGACCATTTCATCCTTGTTCCAACAGTTGAATATCTGCAAATTGATGCTCCAAAGAAGAATTTTTTTTTCATTTGAAGAAGTAAAATGCTAAAGTAGTAGGTTTTCCTATCAATTTTAGATAAATTGGAAGGTGAAAGTGTGAAAAAGATGAATCATTAGTGGCCAGACAAACACAACAAGAATAATTATCTTCTTATGTTAGGGTTCATTGCAGCATGATTTACTGACTGAGAACTATTACGTACATGTTCATGATGATTGATACTATCATGGTATCTAGTATAAAAAGATACTGCTGAGCATTCATGGTTCACATGCATACCATAGCCTCTTCAGGTACACAAGTATTGCTTCTGCCTGTGTTTTAGCGTGATGCAAGTATTGTACTTAGTACTTTCACCCAGCAGAGGTATCGAAACTTCACATTAGTTAAGGCCATATTATAGGAACATTTGAGTGAAATCAAGTTGATTTTCTTTTGCGACAGCTAGTAGAGCGCAGCTTGTGTTTTGGTTGCAAGAAAGCGGGCCCTGGTCTACATACTGGACGACGATGAACATGAAATCTTTGATTCAGAATGAACATCTGTTCGTGAATTTTCGGTGGTAATGCTCATGTTGCTCGTGGGTGGACCTCTAATACTCGAAGCTGCAGGAGGCATCAGAGTGAGAAGCAATGCATGGGGGCTTTCCAATTGAAGCTCTTTGGCTCCACCCTTTACGAAGAGTTTTAATTTATGCCTACCATGAACCTTTTCCGCTAGGCGGGCATTCATCGAAGAGAAAATGTGGAGTAAAAGCTAACTATTTATCTATTTAGTTAGATGGAATAGGCTGAAATATACTGACCCATGGCTTCTATCTAGGGGGTTAACTGTCTTCATTGTATTTCTGAAAGCTTTGACAGCTCTTTGATGGTGCCCAGCTTATGCTTCATGCGTTATTGTTTATTATTTCCATATATAAGATAACCAAATGTCTGCTTTGGATTGTTTATACTTTGGGTTGGATGGTTTACATGGTGTAATTCACCGATACACTTCGCATATGAATGTTGAAATCTATCACCTAAAATTGGCTCACTTCTCCATGTGTCACTATTGAGTGATGCATCCAATCCAATGCACAGAATACTCTCGCGTGAAAGGGCCAACCTCCTGGATTAGTATAATCGATAGAACTAGCTAGATGTATAGTTAAAGAATGCATACTATTTTCCAATCTCAAATATTCGAAATTTGTAAATAAATGGTAGGTTTAAGATCACAAGATTATGTTTTGTATTCTTAACAAAGATTCATGTTTTGTATTTTAACAAAGAGTATCATGTAGTCAGTAAACTTAATGTTGTATAAACATACAAGAATCTAAAATTGTTTAATTTTATCATTTATTCAATAGGATTTATTGCCCATCTAAAGGAGAAACTCTTAACACAATAGCTTTGTGTTCAATCATCTGCACTGAAATAGTAACTGCATTCTTATATATGATTATATGTATGTAACATGTGCATACGTGATATTCTATTAATTATTTTTATGATGACTCCCCGTCCACTTTAGTTAAATCCATTGTAAGATTTGCTTCATTTATTACTTTCCATATCTTCACGTCATCAAGGTATTCCATCCCAATCCATAATAAGTGCAAAAATAGTGAAAACGAGAGTTAATAATATGATAAAACAATAAATGGTTTCCAGTGCAATCCGTGTATTAAATCAAACTATCCACGAGCTGTCTTACACAAGCTCGTTTGGGAGAAACTAGTGTTAAAAATTTCAAGGACCGAGAAACAAGAAGAGAAGGCCAGGATCACGAGTATTGCTAGAATACGGAGAGAAGCCTCACTCTTGATAGGAAACGGATGGAAGGTAATTTGCGTTTGTCACACAAAACACCTTTGGGTGAACCCTCTGTCACAGCCATTGTGTAGTCTTTTAAAATTTATTTCTGCTACTATTTTAGTAATTATAGAACGAACTATGTTTGTAAGTTAGCGTCCCTATTAAACTAATAGTCCAAATGGATGGAGGATGATGAGGGAACTTAGCATCATAATTTAACAGCGTATGCGTTGCGAAAAGTAGCTATATTGCCTATAGATAACAAGAAATAGGGAAGACTCAATACATAGCACTCGATTGACATGGTTGCAATGCGGATGCAAGACAAGTGCATAAATCTGAGCACGGTCTTTGAATGATATACCTTGCGTTCCTTACATGTAAAAAATCAAATGACCTTTTGGAAAAAGATGTTGAAAGAACCAAAGTAGAGAGACACCGTTCGATGAAAAATTAGTAAATAAAGCTGTTTTGTCCATAGATGAATAACATTATCAATGATGACAAGGTCCTACATGGACAAGTAACAAATATGCCCTCATCTAAGAAAAAGTCACGATAATTTCTATTAGACAGCAAATTGAGAATATATTTCGTAGTGCGACGATAGCGACGATAGCAACGATCGAATCGAGCTTGGACTTTAGTTAGGTGGTTCATCTAACTACACAATTCTGACGCCTCTCTTTCTAACGGCGAAACCCCACTGGCATCACGGCCTCTATCTTGAGTAGCGAGAATATTTAACGGCGGGTCATTACCTTTGACTAACCAACGTCTTTCAATCACCAGTTCTTTCGAGTTTCTCGAGTAAATGTTGTTGTGATCCCTCCCTATGCGGACAACTTTCAAGGCCCGTAGCGGCCCGTTGTGTCATCACTTACGTTCTTTTTTGTATGATGAAAGAGCCCGAAGAAGAAGTTAAAGCCCGACTTATGGCCCGGCTCGGCCCGTAATCAGATCCTCTCTCCTTCCTCATCGTCTCTCTCCCGCCTGTTCTGCAAAATTCTTAGGCTTCCAGTGCACTTCGTTACTCTCTCGCTCGTCTCTTCCGTCTCGCTCTTCAGGCTTTCTTCTAGGGTTATTGGGGCTCCACCCTCCACCAGCTCTCCCTCTCTCAGTTCGCATTTGCTGCCGCCGCCGCCGCTTCTGTACGCTCCCTCGCGGCTTGCCCCGGCAGCTGGTGGCTGCGTTTTTGGCTGCTCTCGGAGCTTTTTTCAGCCATGGAGACCGACGAAGGGTCGCGGCGCGTGCTTCCGTTTCAGCTTCAGTTCGAGAAACTGGTGGCTTCTCAGGTTCGGCTCCGGTCGGCCTTCTTTCGCGACCTAATGATGGGCGGGTCGATTCGATCGTGTTCCCATTCGGTTTTGTGAGGTTTTGGCTCGATTTCTTGCGATTGGCAGGTGAAGATGGCGGAGTGGAATTTGGAGAAGAATTTGCTGGCGATGGTCATGGAGTACTCGAAGGTGGGTGCTTCATCGCTTCAATTGGCAGAGGTTGTGGACAATCTCTCCTGGTAATTGCTTTGACTCGAGAAAGTTCTCTCTTTTTTTTTTTTTTTTCAATTCAGCGTGTTCGTTTCTTCGACGATGGCTTGGTTAAAATGTCAAACAGCCTGACACAGTAAATGTCAAACAGCTCGGATAATATTTTGATAGACGTATGACGCTGAAGCTGTTTGCTAAACTTCAAATGTACTAGCTGTAAGTTTATTCATATGATTGGATTATTCCAGATATCAGGTTAGATGTTCCACCAGAGCAAGCTAACTCGCTAGTAATTGTTTTCATTAGGTGGCTTCATCCAAGGACCTTTGTCATTTGATGGTTGCATGCGCAGGAGAACTTGTTGAAGACATTGTTGAAATACTTCAATATTCCAATAGAGGTGAAATTGCACTAGGATTCAGTGTTATTCAAATTTGAGGTGAAACTTCTGTTCTCATTTTTTTTTAATATATTTTAAATAGTTTTTGTAGTAGTGATGTATTTGATATGATGATTATATTAGGATTGTTTATATGCACTGATATTTGTTTCAAAGGTATCAACTTTGTACAGAAAGTAAAACTCACATAACTCACGATATGATCACGATCCTTAAAACGAAACTGATGGTTAACATAGAGCAATTTTGAGCCACCATAAGCTGAACAACATGATGACTCATACTTCGTAGCCTGAATGATTTTGTTCATGCTTAATAAGGTTTTCACCCGACCTTTAAGTGTCATACTATCTTTCCGCAGAAACCTCTAGACGTCAATGTAGTTTAGATGTTGAAAGTAGTGGGACAAAAATGCAAGAGTTACTCTTGCAAAATTTTAAACACTGTTGCATGATTTACGTGTCATTTTTGTTCTCTACCATTAGAGGCCTGCTAAGTTTTCGATTACATTTTTATAGAAACTGTTTTCAATGTTTTTTCACAAAAAATTTGTTGAGTGAACATGATGTATGTTGTAAGGGATGAAAGTTGTGAGAATATGCTTGTCACAATAGGAAAATAGGCTTATTTAATTGAAATCTCCATGTTTGCATCTGGAATGTGAACACTAAAAAGTGGTCTTTAGTTTATAATTCTGATTTTAAGAGTAGTTTTCCTTTCATTAACTGCTTTTGAAGTGTTATCAAACACATTTTCCAGACTGTTAACATTTTCAAATAGAACGAGAATAGATTTCTGAGAATCTTTATCAGCCCAATGCCTCCTTAGATTCTTAATCTCTTCCTGTCTGCTGTAAAAATGAATTTCATCAAATTGCTCAACAGGCTTCAGACATCGAAGATTTACTTAATGTCGTCTGGACATCATTATCGATCATGCACAAGCAGTGGGCTGATGCCATGAACATATTTCATGAGAAGTTTGATTTGTTATGAAGCCTTATTAATGACCATGGTTAGTGGTCCTATTAATACAGAGCAGTAGATGGCTTTATATTGTTCTTCATTTGACTGTTTCTGCTTGCTTATCTAGGTCTTGACTCCTCTGCTCAAGAGGAATTATTGAGTCTTCCAGGTGGTGCTAGGACCAGTCCTGCGGTCCATCAGTTTCTTGTTAATTCTCTGGGTGAAGTGGTACGGTTGGTTTTTTTAAAGTTCTGGTGTCACTATAGGACTTCTGTTCTTTTTGGTTGGTTTTTATGATCTTAGTCTGCTCGTTTGTTCAATGATAGGGTATGAAGTGTGTACCAAAAGTTGTCTGTGGTGCTGGAAAAGAACTTCAGTTGGTTGTCGTCAATCATCTGCAGGTGTGCGTTATTACCTTTGCATTTGACTTTTCTCTCTGATAAATTGTTGAGTTTTAAGCATCACATAGAACAGTCGTGGAGGGTGATCAGATAGATGTAGGAATTTGTTATAGTAAGTTATACTTCACACATTTTGAGACACGCCATATCTTTCAAAACATCCTGGTGTTAAATTCTTTTACAAACCTATCGTATGCAATGATATGGATTACTGACATTATATGGCTCGAAAGGGTGAGGTAAAATCTAATTTGATTCTGATTTAACAAGTTGGCAATCTCTACTGTAAGTTATGCTTCACACATTTTGAGACACGCCATATCTTTCATAATCATTGGTGTGAATTTGAACTTGATCTAAGTTTGGGCTTTCAGAATACTGTAAATTGAGGTATGGATATCCTTCGTATGGTGGATGGTAACCAAACATCGAATAAGATAGAATTGTGTCGAGTTTTATATATACGAGCAACCAAATGACGGGCATGAAACTTGTGAAACATAGTTTGATAAGCCTCGAGAAGATTTGGGTTCTGAATTCCAAAACAGATGCCCCTTAACAGGTATTATCCTGCCCGGGAATTGAGTTAAATCCTTCTTTTCTTGTTGCACTGTAAACGGATGCCCTGCCAAGCCCAGGGTTCTTGCTCCATAAAAGCTCCAATAACCCAAAGATCATTCGGTGCAAGCATCGGAAATTGTCCAAACCATTCTTGTCCCTAAATGGTGGAGGAAACGCCTGTTAACCAGTATTTTGCCTCTTTGTTTTAGGTAATCAGAAGTGAGGATGATCACATTGCTTTTTCCAGATTACAATTACAACAACTAGACCACCGCCACATTCTCATCAATGTGATGTCCCATGAGTCCTCCGATGCTTCTGTACTAGCTCTGCTGGAACAGGGCCAAGCCTCCTCCCGTCAGGCCACTTCATTTCGTTGGGATGTGCAACGAGATTATAATTGAACGTATGGGCCCGAATCAAACGATGTCGTTTTGTAGACGAACGAGATAACGATGCCTTAATATGATAATATATGCAAATTGACGTGAATTAAGATTCATTTTGTTCCGCAAAAAATGAATGATGTGAAAAATACCTTCCTAAATATAATCGGTTGTATTATTTGAAATAATCGATCAAAAAATACGTCTCAGCTGTCGTGCACGACGAAATCTTTTTGCATTTGTTCATTTTCATAATCGTGTGTCATAAAAGTACACTCACTGGTAGATAAAAGTGCAGTGATTTGATCCATCACGAACCTCTTATGATGTCAACACACAAGCGTATATGCAAGCTATATGCAGTTTGAAGATCAAAGCACAAATGGACAGACCACTTGATCTGCACTTATGGATTTTCCTCTTCTCTTTTTAATCAGCGATGATGCACGTTAGTGCGCAAAAAGCACATCGTTTTTGTCTACGGCAGCAGAATCCACCTGATCAACATTCTTGTTCGCAACCCAGAAAAGAAAACGGCTTGTAAAAAGCAATAAGATTTCCTAGAAAAAATGCCTAAACGCTTATTAAGCAGTGGTAACTTTATGATGCTGGGGATCGCCGATCTTCATTCACCTGAAGCAGTAGCAGCTGTAGAATCTGTAGAGGCGAGTTGTTAACCTCCGAATCCATTAGCTTCTAGCACCGGCGAAACAGACTCAGGAGATATTATGGACAACGACGATGACGATGAGCATGGTATTTGCCAAGCAGGAGTTCAACAAAGCATGTGAGGTCCGAGTCTGGCGAAGAGGATTCGTGTGGAGGGATTGGAAACAAACAGTCGAAAAAGAAACCAAGAAAGCGTACCAAGATTCTTGAGTTACAATGATTTGTGTTTCGTTTTGTGACTTTCTATGCGATAACAAGAGAGATGCAAAGGTAGGAACTTCTATATGGTGACAGCAAGCTTGCACTATGTATGTTTTTTTTTGTATTTGTTCATTTTTGTAACTGTACGAGTAATTATTTTTTGAAAAATATTTTACAAATCATTCGTTTTCCGTGAAGAATTTCGATTGGCTATTCAATACAGGTCACTCTTTTGGAATTGATTTTCGCTTCATCTTTTCGATCTAAAATCAAGAGTGCATGTATCACATTGGCTAATAGTTAAAAGTGTAGCGATTTTTATGTCACTGACCTCGTATGATCTCAACACAAGTGTGTATGCGAGCTATATGCAATCCGGAAATTAAAACATGAACGGACAAATCACTCAATCCGTGCATAACTTATAGATTTTCCTCATTTCTTTTTAATTAGCGACGATGCACGTTAGCATGCAGGAGCGCGTCATTTTTGTCTACAGCAGCAAAACCCACCTGATCAAAATTTTTGTTCACGATAAGAAAAATAAAAGCTTGTAAAAAGCAATAGGATTTCGTAAAAGAAATGCCTAAACGCTTAGTCATACGAAGAAATTTTACGATTTTTTTTCAATGGGCTGCTTTTCTATCTCATTTTTTCATCTTCTTCTTCTTCTTTTTTCTTTTTCTTTTTTTGTTGCTGTGCTGTTCCATTTGTAGTTTTTTTTTTCTTTTATTTATTTTGAGAATTTTTGTGGTTTTATTTATGGATAATTTGTAGAGCAATAATCAAAGTTCATGTCGGCCATGAGCAATGCAAAAAATGAATATGGCTCAGTCTTATCAAATCTTCATTTGCTTAGCAAAAAGGAGACAAGGTAAAAAGAAACACCTTGATTCCCACCGTTCTCGTAATGAATTTCAAATAACGAACTAATATGTGCTCTTTGAATATTACCAACTATTAGTCCGATCAATCATTGCCATGCCAAGTGTTATGAACCTTCTTCCATTGGAATAACGAAGATTATAACAAAGTACAATGCTTTTCAAAACTAGTCGGTAGACGATCATATGCATTCTGTAGATTTCTACATTTGGTATGAAAAATGGAAGGTACGAAATAAAAATAGAACAGAATGGAGAAATGAAACGAAATGGAAAAAGGAATAGAGCCGAACGAGGGTTAACCTATTGATTCAGAAGATTCATATTCCATTGTGAAACATGTCCTTAAAAAAAGTAAATGAGGACAAAAGGAAAAAAAAATAAAAATTAGCAGGTGCACCTAGGATCCGATAAAAATTTCAAATTTCAATTTCAGAGAAAAAGGAAAAAGAAAGGAAGACCCGCCCCTTCCCCCCGCCTCCGACTATTAGACCAAGCGTAATAGCTCTGTTCCAGCGGAGCTAGTGGCTGCGGTCCTCGGGCTGCTTGATGTAGACTAACGAAGGAGGGTCGCCAGCGCGTGCTTCCGTTTCAGCTCTAAGCTTCGATTAACCGCTTTGTTTTCTCAAGTTCAGCTCTCGGTTGGGGCGTTCTTTCTATGAAGTAGGGGGTGGGTCTAATCGACTGTTTTCCAATTCGGTTTCGTGAGTTTTTGGCTCGATTTCTTCTGATTGGAAAGTGAGGATGGCGTGAGTGGAATCCGAAGAAGAGTTTGCTGGCGATGGTCGCGGAGGACTCGAAGGTTTTTAAGATGTCTATCCTAGGTTTTGGCTCGATTTCTTGTGTTCGACCGATGTAATTTAAGATGTGATGAAAGCAATTGTCCGTTATTTTTAAGCTCATGAGATGTCTACTTGATTGGAGCGAAGCAAGACATCTCTGCAATTTTCTTTTCTTTAGAACCAAGTGTCTGAATATGGGACTGTTTGGTTGTAGAAACACTGCAGCGGATAAAAAAAATGACAACTTTTTGCACTGTTTGTTATCACGAAATGTTTGCAGAAATGCAACTTCGTGTACATTTCTAGGAGACATTAAAGGGTTTTAATTTATTCTTCTTTTTTTCACATTTTTTTGGGCCTCTTGCCTATTAAATGATTGAGCTATTCTCACCTTCAATGCTGGTTTGATAAATCTTTTCAACCCGATCTCTTATCAACACGCTATATACTCACATAATATCAATTATCGTCTATGTGTTGATAGATTATTGGAGTAACTTATACAGTAAAGTTATCAGCTATATGTTGATAGATTATTGGAGCAATTTACACAATGACTTTGACACGTTAATAATTCTAAAGATAATAGTAAGTGTACTCAAATGATAGTGATAATTTCTCAAAGAAGATAGTAACTTGAATGAGTTGACTCAAATAGGAGCCTGTAATTTTCTATTAAAGTTAGTGATGAGTATGTACGCCCCTGCAAAACCAACTCAATCACACCCCTGCATATTACTAAAAAAGTATAGGAACAAAGGAAAACAGACAAAAGGTAAGAGGAAAAGTAGATAAAGTCGGGGCCCAATTTCCACTGCAACAATTAGCAATTAGCAATTAGCAAAAGGGAAGTTCGGATCCCCACCTCGTCCCCATGTGGGGCCTCGACCACCCCCGCCGAACACGTCAATATCGTTCATTGCTTTGGGATATATCTTTTCACCCTTCATCTTTGATGCCTGGCTCCCCAGTCCCAGAGCGCCCGCCTTTAGTGACTTGTAATGAATCTCCATGCCTACGGATTAATATCTAAAGCTTCACTGAACCAGAAACATTCAAGACCTTACGCTCAAAAGTACTCCTACACCACCGTCACTCATTCTCGCTCTTCACCGGACCACCGCCTCCGACCATCAGCTAACCATTGGGCCAGCCATTACATCCACAAAACGTAGGGAACAAAAACAGGGATACAATTGGATAAATCAACCAGAATACTCTAGCCTAAAAATTAACCCTCAGCCCATCGGTTTTTGAGTGGCTCCTCATCGATGACCGTCGTTGATTGTAGCGAGAAGGTCTGGTTTATCAATGGCATAACTAGGTTGTGACAGGCACTCGCAACCGACGACTGGAACCTTTAAGACTATCTACGAACAGAACAACGATCGGCGAGGGAGTCTTCGGACGAGATCTGGGTTCTTCATTTTTTGCGGTGGGGAAGGCAGGGAGCAATAGTGGAGCGGGAAAGGGCGGCTCGGCAACGGCGAGGGCAAGCAGCTATGGCGACTAATGGCGTGGAGGGGAATGATGGAGAGGCTCATTGACCATCTATCTTGTGGCGCCTCCCACCTTGAACGTAAAAAGAAGATGGGAAAAGATTACATTTTATTTTCCCAACGGATTTTGGGTTGTCGCGCCAATATTGAATGTCTAAAAAAGATTAAGACTAGTGAAACGATAATTTCTTTTTCCGGTCAAAGGTCGATACTTTGGTTTGACCAACAAAGTGATACTAATCAAAATTTTTTTAGTCAAGAAACGAATCTCACCACAATCCAAGATCTTGAGTCTCGAATTTTTTTAATTTTAACCATCAGGAAGATTCAAAGGTCAACAATAATATATAATAAAAAATATTACGATAAGCATTGGTATTTTCTTAAAAGTTTTGGTAACTTACCAAAATATTAATGATGGAATAATTTATAGGTCAGCATTTTGTTGTCAGATGGTTTTGTTATATACCTGATGTTATTTGCATTTTATGTACATAGAACAATCTTCTGATGGTTAGACGATAGAATCTTCCTTTATGTTATGAACTCTTTGCCTGGTATCTTCGGAAGCCAAGCTGATACCACTTTTCAGTTTGGTTGGATTTGGTTTCACTTTTCAAAAGGTTATGATTGACAGCCCTATTTTTTTTTTTTTTCTATATGGAGGATGAATCAACCTATTCCACACAAATTAAGAAAAGTCATCATCTTCATAAAAACTGAATTTCCAACTTTTGCAATGGAGAACATATTTAATTAGCAGTTTTTGTCTCGCATAGGAAACAAAATATCAGATACTGACTATGCTAGTTATTCGGTGTGCGAAGGGATTGCCCAGGAGCTCAGACAATACCCAGTGCTATCATTTGGTCGGTAGCATGGCAGGGCTCGAGCATCCGGTCCTCTCCACATAACTTTGCCACACGCCCACAATGCCTCCTAACACGTATGTGACTTAGTTTAATCTCCAGGCTTCGATCCAAATCTGAGTTGGTAGAACTTGAGCCATAAGCTCAACAACCTTAATTACTAGAATCATGGAGTTGCCATCTAAATGGAGACGCACACATTGTGGATGCCAATAGTCTTGCATTTGGCATGGTGGTGAGGCGAGGAAAGTCTTCTCTAGTTGCATTCTTGTTAGCCAATTTGGAAATAAGAAACATGTCCATCCTAGAGTGGCGAAATTCATGAATTGCTTGGGTTATCATTCCTTGCATTCATGCCAATATAATTCAAGATGTTGAAACATTCATCTACTATTTTTCGAGCTCATGAAATATCATTCTTTGATCATGAATGTAATTTAAGCTAAAGAATTATCTCATAAAAGTTATTTATTGTTAATTTTTATTTTATCTTTTTTTTATATTTTTTATTATTACTTTTTATAGATGTTGGCAAAGTTTCACTAATTATTTGTGTCTATTACTAAGTAAGTTGAGCATTCTAGTGTGATATCACAAATCAAGCGGAATCAAGTAAACATTTTCTTTCACGGGCTCAAGCTCGCTTATGTACGCCTACTCGATCTTGTTCATACTCGATTATTATATAAATAATGATTTTTTCAGATGTCGGACAAGCTTGGGTTAAGAAAATCAAGGTACGGTACTCGGCAATTCAAGACGTGCGAGGCCCATCATCTTGGGCTCGTAGATGTATTAAAAGGCCCGGGAAAGTGGTTGCCTCTCCCATCGAGCGACACGTGTCTCTATACGGGAAGCCAGAAACTTAAGTCCGAGTGAAATGAACCCTCTAATCGGAAGACGCTCTCCTCTCGGTTCCTTCCTTCGATCGTCGATCGCCCACCTCCTCCTCAACCTCCTCTCGTTGGTGTGATCCACCACGTCGTCTCGTTCCTCGACGTTGCATACATTGTCCGCACGTGCGTTTTTGTCGAAGCAGTGGCGATCCGTCTGGACTGCCGCCCCGGTCCTCGTATTCTCCTTCCCCTGGCGGAACGCCTCCCCGTCCGTGGACGGCGTCTTGATCCTCTAGGCGTCGCCCAAGGTGAGGAAGTTCCACATCGACGCCGATTTTCTCGACCGTTGCGCGCCTGAGCTCAGTCCATGGCTTCGCTTTGCTGTTGACCACCGTGTCGAGGACCTCCCAGTCGATGCGACTAAGAGGTTGTGCGAGATGGCCGGCCATCTCGCAGTACCGCGGCTCCTTTTATGGATGCTCTTCGTTGGTGAACCTGCACTCGGGGCTCTGTTGCTTCTCGTTGAGTAGACGTATCGCTTGGATTAATCTTAGGTCCCTGTCCGTCTGTGACTCGGAGGTGATGCATGAGATGTCGAATGGCAGCCCTGTTCTCGAGTACCTTAGTTTGGAATGATGCTACGGTTTAAACCGAACCATCAAGCTTTGCTCGAGAACTTTGAGGGAAATTGCTGGCAATAGCTGCTTTCGGGATGCACTTGATGAGAGTTTCCCCTTGGAGATTTCAAGTCCTCTGTTGCTGTTTGAGAGGATTTTCTGGTATGATGAGCAGCTGGTAACGGAATTCTCAATCCTTGATTGAAGCAGAGTCGGAACTTTTCTTTACGAGAGGCGAGGATTTTGGAAGGCCAACTGATTGTTTTGTTCAGAATCTGTTCGAGTCTTACAGAGGGTATTGCAACCTGGTTGAGGGACTGCTTCAAAAGCTGCAGAACGCGACTAAGCTTTTGATTGGTAGTTGGTGCCTTCAGGTGAGCAGATTGTTTTTGATTTCAAATTTAACTTGTTTGGTTCATACCTATGGATAATTCATTGTTCCCTCTTCCTCGAGTTAAGGAAGTTCATTCCAAACTTCAGCACAAGGAGCCTGGTTTGCATCGTGCCTGATGACCACTGGTGCAGATCACATCGTGCCTTTAGAATAACTACTGAAAAACCAAAGAAAAGGCAGCTGGTTTAGGATCATTCTTTTTCCTGCTCAGTAGTGCATAACTATCATTCCAAAGATCATAGTAAATTATTAATGAAAAGTTGCTGTGTCCTGTTTTTTAAAGACTGAAAAAGCAGTTGTTGACTAGAATTAGTATATTAAGGTTGTTCATGTGCACTGATATTTGTTTCGGTGGTATCTAACTTTGTTTGGTCATAAGGAAAGTGAAATGCTTATTAACTCAGGATATTATCATCATCCTTCAAAAATAAATGGATAGTTAAGGTAGAGCAATTTTCGGGGCAGTTTTCTTAGAAATAACTTTTTTTTTTTTTGGTAAGGAGTTTTCTTAGAAATAACTTTGAAATTTACATGATGGAAGAACTTTCCTGTTGATAATTTTTAATGCTTGAGTTGACTTTCGAGAGTCGCCATAAGCTGAACAACACGATGCCTCATGCTTCGAAGCCAACCTGTAATTTTCATACTAGCTTTCAGTAAAAACCTCTAGAAATCTATTTAGTTCAGAAGTTGAAAGTTGTGAGGCAAATTTGTTGCAAAATTGTAAACATCGTTGCATGCTTCACATGTCGTTTTTGTTCTTGACTTTTTAAGGCCTACTTAGTTTTAGAAAGCACCTTTAGTTTCCATTTTCATAGAAACTGTTTTCGAATTTTTTTGACAAAATATTTTTTCAGCGAAAATAATACATGTCATTGGGGATGAAAATTCTGAGAATATGCTCTGGTTGCATCATATTCTGAAAACAGGCTTAGTTATTCCAAGTATCCATGTTTGCGGTGGAATGAGAATACTAAAATGTCAACTTCAGTTTGTGATTTGATTTTGAGGGAAGTTTTCCTTTTATTCATCAATTGCTTTCAGAGTGTCACCCAACGCATTTGCCGGTCTATTTTAATTCTCAAATTGAAATCAGAACGGACTTTTGAGAATCTTTATCAGCCGAATGCCTCCTCAGATTATCAATCTCGTTCTGTCTACAGAAAAAATGAACTTCATCAAGTCGCTCAACAGGCTTTGAACATTGAACATTTTACTTCATGTCATCTAGACATCATTTTCAGTCATACATAAGTAGTGGGCTGATGCTTTTAACATACTTCATGAGAGGTTTGATTTGCTGTCAAACCTCGTTAGTGACCATGGCAACTGGTACTATTAATACGGAGCGGTAGATGGCGTTTCAATTTTCTTCATTTAACTGTTTCCGTTTGCTTATCTATGTCTCGACTCTTCTTCTCAGGAGGAATTTTTTACTCTTCTCGATGGTGCTAGTACCACTCCTGCAGTCCATCAGTATCTTGTTAATTCTTTGGGTGAAGTGATATGGCTTATTTTTTAAGCTCTGATGCTGCTATAGGACCTTGGCTTTTTCAATTGGTTTTTAAAATCTTAGTTTGCTAGTTTGTTTAGTGATAGCATATGGAGCGTGTATCAATAGTTGTTTGTGGTGCTGGAAAAGAACTTCTGCTGGTTGTCCTCAATTATCTGCAGGTACACGTTATTATCTTTGCATTTGGCCTTTTTCCCAAATAATTAAGTTTCATGCATCTCAGAGAACAGTCCTGGAGGTGATAAGACAGAGATAAGAATTTGTTACAGTAAATTATGCTTTGCACATCTAGAGACATGCCATATTTTTTAGAACATCCTGATGTTGATCCTTCATATGAACATATCATATGCCATGATATGAATTGCCAACATTAAGTGGCTAGAAAGGGCAAAGTAAAATATGATTTGAGTCTGATTTAACAAGTTGGCAATCCCTCCTATATACGTATAATGAAAATTGTTGGTCATTAATCATTGGTTCGAAACTTGAACTTGATCTAAGTTTGAGCTTTAAGTGTACTGTACATGGAGATTTAGATATAGAGTGTTTATTTTATTCACATTATAATTAGCAGGTGTAGAGATATGTTCTCAATTTAAAAGGAAAGAGTTTAGTGCCCATTTCGATCTTAGCATATATCCCCTCTTAATTGCAAGAGTCAGTTTTTGTACCAGAGAATCATATTCAACTCTTTTTACCTACTGATATTACTATTAGAGCCCAAGGGAAGTTAGACTTGTTTATATTACCAAATTCCACTCATTGAACTCAATGTGGTAACTGAAACTCTTCTTTCCTGTGTTATGTTTAAGGTCAACAAGCTAAGGATGAGAATGAAAACTTAGAAATTTGAAGAAAATGAGCAGAAAACTAA
This sequence comes from Eucalyptus victrix, assembly GCA_016097545.1. NCBI lineage: Eukaryota > Viridiplantae > Streptophyta > Magnoliopsida > Myrtales > Myrtaceae > Eucalyptus > Eucalyptus victrix. The sequence goes on along the minus strand of CM027839.1, from coordinate 54,337,919 downwards.
CTAGTGGGTGCTCGGATGACAGTGAATTAAGCCTACATGGATCTAATTTGTGATGCTTAACAACGGTTATGAGAGCCTCTATTTGCAATCATTTGTTTAGCACTTAGAAGTGAGAATTGATTATTTTATATTATTATTTTGTAGCATATCTTTAGATCACAATTTCTATATACCACCTCTTTTTTGGCAAAATAATGATGAGGATGTTAAGCCCTAGTATTGAAATTGCTTTTACTAAGTCGCATGTCAGATGGATTCGTATTAGCTGTTTGTGACCTTCTTATGCATTATACTCACTTTTTTCCTCTTCAAATCAGTTTTTTATACTTCTCTTAGTCCCTCGTATTGCTCCTTTTTTGGTAGTGTGTTGGTAGGTAGCTCTTTTGATCCAAAGTTTCTCTTGAAATTTTTTGATCTTGACTTTCAGTAGTAGTGGCACCCTTTTATCACGATGATCTTACTCACAAAAGGAATTACAACTATGAGTTAATAGAGTGTTTTTGCCCATGTGGGTGATGGTTATGCTGATTAGCACAAAATCATATGTGAGATGTTGATGTTAGTACTTGAAACTATATGATGAGATAACATGTGTTGGAACAAAGGGTAATTTGAATAACTTAAAATCCTTAGGAAAGTGTTAAGTTTCTTTTTATAGATTATATATTTCACCTGTAGGGCACCAAGGGGGTGCAACCCATATACAAAGGAGCCCTAAAAACTAAAGCCATATAGAAATCAACTCCCAAAACCAAAAGGGAGCTAAAATACCAGATAAATCATTGACTAATCAACCAAGGCATTTACATCTATATGCAAGTTTGCACTATACCAAAAGTGTGTGACTTTAAGCCAACTTTCAATAAAATAGAATGGAAGATTTCTCTCCATCGGAAGCTCTCTTGTTCCGCTCTTCCAAATCATCCAAAAGACACAAGGGAATTGATTTAATCCTAATTGTTGTGTTGTAAACGAATGCCCTACCATGCCCAAAGTTCTTACTCAATAAAACGTCTGCTAACCCAAGATAACATGGTGCATGCATAGGAAATGGTCCAAACCATTTTTGTCCAAGAACAAAATGAAGGAGGAGATGCCGCACGCACTATCTCCTCAGCAAGAGGAGACACCTATTAACCAGTACTTTGCCTCATTTCTAAAGTAAGGATTTGTTCCCAGGTTGCTTCCCAAGCAAAAAGAGAAACTTTATTGGAATCCTCACTTTCCAAATCGATTTCTAAGGAAAATCTGTTCTATTCACAAATCTCCCTATCGAGCAGCTTGTAGTAAGACTTTACAGAAAAGATTCCATCTCTTCCCTTGTTCCAGGCAAAAGCATCCTTAAAAGCATCAGAAATCTTTGAACTCCTAACCTTGGGCTTGGCCCACAAAGTCAATGTTGCAAATGATCATTTCGTTGTTTAAATGATAACAATCTGCAACCAAAGCTTCCTTGTTCCTTGACATTTCACCCAAATGCTTACACATACAATGCCAATATGTGAGAATCAAATTCCATTACTTGGGAGTGTAAGTTTCATAATAAATGCACACCAAATTGGAATGAGATTCTTACAATTGAGAATCTCAGGAAACGGAATTTGATTTTTCATAGAATGGAGTTGTATGTGAAAACTTTTAAAGGAAAATGTTGATCATCTCTTTCTTCTTTCTGACTTCGCTTCCAAGCTTTTACATCAAATCTTTGGCTTGTCTAAGGTAGTTTGGTTCTTGCCAAAACATGCCATCCAGTTTCTTAACTGTTGGCATGCCTAATTAGGAGGATCAATTTCTAAGAAGTTCTGGAGTGTGGCACCTTTGTCTCATGGGATGCCTTAGGAAAGAAAGCAACAAAATGTAGGGTTTGGAATCTTTGATTGCTTCTGTGTTAGCACCTTTTAGCCGACTTTCATAATGATATTCTGATTCTATATATCTTCTAATGCTTCATTTTTGTTTGTTTTTCTTTTGTTTTGTTCTCTTATATACTGATGTACTGGAACTTTCTCTCAACAAAATCCTCTGTTATCTACAGAAAATATATTGCCAGTTTATTCCCCTGCCAGATCTCTCTCCATTTAAATGGGCATTTTTGTGTGTTGTGAACATGTGCTTCGGCGTGCACATGCATGTGATCATGTGCTTACACAGGTGTGCACACATGCACATGCACACTATAGGGCTGTTGTTAATTGGATCAGATCCTGTGCTTCTCCTGGGTACAGTGACTCTCATGTGCATGCTACATATTTTTCTTGATTACTCCTATAGTGAGAAATGACGTTTCTAGTTACATATTTCAAGGTTATACTCTGCTGTTTTATATTTTGATTAGTAAGTCTATTAAAAAGCACCAAGAGGATGCCTCCTATTTACTAATTACCACATATAAGCTCATATTTACCTTAAAAATTAAAAAAAGACTTGGTGTCCAAAGAACTGCCACCACAATGTGAAAAAAATAAGGTGGTAAGCCAACATCTTTTACAGCACCTATAGAGCTTTCCTCATTTTTAAAAGCCTGCCTATTTCTTTCTTGCCAAGGCTTATGAACTCTCTTTAACTTTATGGTACTGCCAATCAATGCTTTAGGGCTTCTTTCTCCTTTTGTCTATTCAAAATGTGCATTCACGACAGTGTAGAATTTTGTGGAAAAATTGACAAGTGATAAAAAGATTAAGCTATGAAATAAAGATGTGGCTTACTGTTTAAATGCTCTTTTGTAAGCTGGGACTTTTCTTTAGATCGAAGTGTAAGCATTTGATAATTGGGGAGGTAAATTGGTAGTAGGGAGAGTTTTGAATCAAGTACCTCCTGTAGAGATGCGGTTTGATATTTGAATGTTGTAAAGAAGTTACCCTTCCCGAAGCTGTTAGATAGAGATGCGGTTTGATATTTGAATATTATAAAGAAGTTAACCTTACCCAAGCTAACAGCAGAAGGGCTAGGGGCTGTCTCCTTGAACACACTAGCATTTCCTGTCAATATTGTGCTTATAGCTCACAACTATCACATAAATGCCCCCCCCCCTCCCCTCTCTCTCTCTCACAGTGACTTTTGGCAGGACTTGATAATTCGCATGAACATTCCAAACTTCTATCCTGCTTCCATGAATTGGATAGTAGACTAGGCTCCATTTCTTTAATGAATTTTCCAGTATAACTTTTATTTGTCAGAGACTCTAGAGTATGTCGTTTAGTTCAAACACAGTGTGTAGAAGATGAAGATGGCTTGTAATAACCATTTACTGTGTAAAACATTTTCTTTCGTAAATTTTTAACTTTGATGGTTCAGCAGATAAATGCTATTTTTATCCCTCACGAGTGTGTGTCAATTTTCTCAATAAGAGATGATATTTGACATATGGGGTTAAGATACTCAAGTATTGTTATTTACATAACAGCCTACTGTAGAAATTATTGGCTTTAGAATGGGTGAGCTCAGGGGTCTTTCAAGATGGCGTTCTCATTACCTAGGTATTGGTTTCGATGAGACTCTGGTGGATAATGCAGTAGTAAAGGCTAGAATGCTGCATGTAAAGGTTGAGCAATTCATAAGGGTGCTCTCATATGTCATAAAGCCGGTATGCTTGTTACAATCTTTCTTGTGATTTCTCTACCTTTCTAGACATCTTCTATTTGCAACCATTGTAATATCTTGCCTGTCTCTCATCATGTGTGATATCATGTCTTTAGTGACACTAAATTACTAAATTTTAGACATGAACTTGAACTATTTTTGGATAAGACATGATAAGGGTTGCTTAGAATGACATATATACCTTTAATCTGAAACTACATATATTATCCAGAGATCCACATGTGCATAGTACAAATGCTTTTTCATGCTAATTATTCTCTGTCTGGCTCTGCAGGATGACTTTGAATTTGCTTCAGATTATATTTCCTTCCAAATACCTGATGATTCTTTTGTAGATGTAACGAATTGTATAGCGGTAGTGAGGGGACTAACGAATGAATGTGAAGCAGGGAAGACCATCGCAAGGATCTTGTTGTGCATCCCTCCTGGTCACTGTTTTGTGGATTTGGCTCTATTTGAGGTAAGAGCTTGGTATATCATATTTTAAAGCCCAAATTTGCAAATGTGGCCAATACATTCTGTTGTAAACAGGACGATCAAATTGCTATGTTGCTAAATAAGATGAATGATATTTGTGAAGGCTTGGGAGACGCCAGAATGATGATCTTACAGGCAGTGACCTTCCATTTGTGCATATTGCAGGAACCAATTGTACAAATAACTTTGAGTTGTACCAATTGAAGATAACTCATGGATTCGGAGCTTGCATATTGATTTCTTACTCATGGTATCCTGAGTTCTATTCTGATCATGTCAATTCACAATTTAAGACATTGATGGCAAAAGGAAAAACCTAGCATATTCTGCTTTTCTGTTGACTCCTGTTCTTTTCAGAATTTTAGGAAGTGCTTTTGGTTGGATGGGGAACCAGGCCTATCCAGTTAAATTTCCCAACAGAAATAGTATTGGTCAAGAACTGGTGGTATTTACCCTGTTTAACCAATAACCAGGTGTCCCTGTCAACTGGTACCCAGCAAACCTATCAAAAAGTCTGGACCAGTTCTGGACCTTAAAAAAAAATTGAAGGAGTAGGGTTGGAGTTGGCTTTGGGTTTGGAACTCCAACTTCTTGTAATTAACAAGCGTGCCAAACATTTGCTCCAGTGTCTTCTTTCTTCAATTTGTGGTGGATAATTTAATTATTGACTGTATTGGCCTAATCTATTAGATAACTGAACAGGATGCTATTTAGATGACATCGAGCATGTGTGATATACTAAAATGCTATGGTGTCTGCTAACTCAATGGGCTTCTTTATTCGCTTGCCGACTCACTGGGCTTCTTTTTGTTCTAAACATGTGTAATCTAATATTTGCAAAGTATTCTATCAGATGACATCACATGCAATAGTTTTACCAATTCAACCGATTGAACCATTGGTCTGGTTTTAAAAACGTTTGTTCTTTTATTGTTCCTATCTATTATTTATTTGCTCTCCTCATTGGCACGAGTAGCAGCAGTTTTGTTTTAACTCCTGTGTGCACAATGCATATACATGCCATTACATGCTTATGATTTCAAAGGATGTTTTGCTTTCTGCCTTACCGTTACAGCAAAAGTTCCAACATATCTTGATAGCTGGAGTCTTGTACTTGTATATAGGTTAAGAAATGTTCATTTGATGGCCCTAATGGGTTAAATTTTGTGTTGACATTTGCTTGGTTATAGTATTCTCACTTTTGAAACACTAACCCAGTGAAAATACACATCTAGGACCCTATCTTACACCTGGAGATGGAGAATAAAAAGCTTCGCAGCATTCCTCATGGTGTAGTTCCTCCCTTGTCAGCTAGTGGTAGGAACATTTTGACAGTCATACAATCAAGCTAAGGATCAATCCATTGTGATGCCATCAATTGTATAGTGCTAAAGATTTTTTTCTTTGAGCTTCTTACCATGTCCATTTGTTGTTCAGGAAACTTATTCTTGCCCCATACTCTTTCCTTTGTGTATCAATGTTTGATAAACTTGCCAGTGTCATTTACAAATTTATCTCGTTGGCTGGGTGTTGGAATTGAATTAATTGGTAACTTCATAATTAAGTAGAGAGAAGAGTAGTGGGCCTAGCGGCTCTTTCCCAATAAGAAATTGACAAAAGCTTGATGGAGAATAACAGCAGCCTCAAATTAAGGAAGAACTTGAGCCTAGCCACTAGGAGTGGGGTAGAGATAAAATTATCATATGCTATCTAATTATAAACATGCCACCGGATGATAAAAACAGATGAAGCTAGTCAACTTTCTCTTGCTCTTTTTATATGGTCCTAATTCCTTAAAAACTCAAATTTTAGTTTCAATCTTAATTTTATCCCGACCTTTTTTTGGTTTCAGAAAACCCTCAACTTTAAACCCCCAATTTTCTTGTCTAGAAAATTTTCTCAAATTTTATATCCAGTCAAGAGGGAGCAATTTCCATAGTGACAAGGGGCAATCTCACCGTTCAGATACCGGAATTCATGGGCAAAGGAGTCAAGAAAATCTTTTTTTTTTCGGTCGGAGTGTCAGTCAAGAGAGGATTCTCACCCAGGTGGGGTGGGCGATTTTTCAACATGCAATAATTGCCGAGAGAGAGAGAGAGAGAGAGAGAGTCATGGTCGGCAGAAAGAAAAAGCTCCAAACTGAGAAAGGGTCCACAAAAGAAAAGAAAGAAAAAGAAGAACAGAGGTGGTGAAAAGAAAAAATGAAGAGAGAGAATTGTCGGAGCACGCGTGAGGAAAGGACATAAAGCAAAAAGTTGCAATTTCACCGAAAGTTTACTCTACTTTCCTAGCATGTACGTTTCCTGCGAGTTCACTTTTCTTTTTGCACTCTAATTTCCAAGAATTTTACCCCTCGCAGTTAAATTTCTTCATAATTTCAGTTCAAACCTAAAACAAAATCAAGTTCGGCACAGTTTTGAAGTTGAACGACTTTTTGTTCAAAGTTAGAACCGGAGTAAGAAAAATCATTTTATTTTTAAAGAAAATGGCGTGCAAAGTTGGAAACTTTGCAAAAGTCACGATTGGTGGTAACTACTTTCATGGGTCACCTATGGAGGAAACTTACTTTTCAACAAAATGACTTTCATGGCTCAATGAATTACTCCCAAAGCAATTATTTAAAGTTATCCAAAATATTGTTTGAAATGTTAGGGGTGATAGATTCCCAATTTCATCTATGACCAAGGATCAAATTGAACAGTCTTGGGGTCAGGAACCGGACCAAACCAATTTGGTCCAATGAAATTGATCATTTAGCAACAAATATTTAAAAATTGAAAAATTAAAAGAAATATTGGAGTTGTTATTATTTTAGAATTAAAAAAATGTATTTTTTAATGAAAAAAAGTCGGTCTAATCTGGTTCCCTTCGGAACCCGGAACCAGACCAAAAATCACTAGTTCCATTTTTATGGAACCAAGAACTTGACCAATACTCTTGAAAATCGGACCAAATCGACCAAAAACGAATTTCACGACGCCACAATGCCCTTACTGCCGCAGCTTAATAATGCCAAAATTGAATTTCACAACTCAAATTTTACATAATTTTTGAATTTATACTCTAATGCCGAAAATCACTTCAATCAGACAAATAAATTACTTAAATTATTATCAGGTAATAACGAATCAAAATAAATGTGACTTGACGAAGTCCCGCCATTCGTACGCAAAACCTTCTTTCTCTTTTCCTTTCTTTTATCTTCTTTCCCTTTTTTCCTCTTCTTTTCTCTTTCTTTTCGTTTTTGTCATGGTGCATGCCCTCCTATTTCTGAAGGGAAATAGATGGGCATGCACCATGACAGAATATTAGGGCAATCGCCAAACTAAACCAAGAAAAAACATTTGTCGAGAAAATTTTTTAAATTTCGATTTATTAATTTGGCTTTAGGTTTATGACGAAAAAAATGGTTTTGAGTTAATTAAAAAATTGTGAAATAAATAAATAAATTTGACTAAATGAAATTAATAACTTGACATTCAAAATTTCATCACATGTCTACACTAATACCCGAATATGCTAGTTTAACTGACAATGGTTCATTTGTAGAGCTCTCAAATTCTTCGAAGCAATGTTTCTATATCCTTTGTGGTGGAGATAAAGATGAGCTAGGGTTGGTCAGCTTTAAAGAACAATGCAATTAAGCTCTTGAAATTAAAGCAATAGTTTTGCACTTATAAGGTATTGTAAATTAATACTATAAAAAAAAGTCATCGTGATATATGCGAGCACTCATTTTTTTTGTTTTGTTTTTTCACACTCCACAACTTTAGGTAATGACCTTTTAGTTTGGATTATTGGTGTATAAATAGCACTAATAATACTTTCAGCTTGCATTCTAACAAGCGGATAGTGGATATTAGAATAAGCTTCTCTCTATTATAAAATGACGTAATTAATGCATTGGATTTTTTACATTTCACTTAATTCCTGACACAAATCTTTTAACCGAAGTGGAATCAATGTTTGAAGAGCTTTGTTTTGTTGAGTAACTACATGAAAAAAAAAAAATGCATTAAATGGTATCTTAGAAGATGGACTCACTATTGAACATACAATTTGCTTCACATCTTGCACCAATCAAGTTGAATAACAATATTAATATGCTTAGATATATTTTGAATGGTAAGTAAAACCTATTTAACACAATTATAAAAGATAGCTACACCTCATTATTTAAGAGTAACAGATAATTGTTAAATAAGAATAATATACTTTTGGGTGGTAAGTAAAACCTATTTAACATTTTTATTAACATAGCTATCTCTCCTTATTTAAGAGGAGCCACATGCATTTATGTTTAAGTATTGCATAAAGTTATATTTAATCTAAAACGAGTTAAGGTTGAACGTTTCAACTCTATGCAATGATATAAATATTTGAATTAACGCATACGACAATTTATAGGTGTTTAAGGAAGATTGCAATCGCTTAAACGAAACCAAGAAAAACATTGGCCAGAAAAAAAAAAAATTGAGTCAATTTGGCTTTAGGGTGATCGAAAAATTGAAATCAATAAATTTGATTAAATGATTAATAGGTAATTTCATAATTAACTAGGAGAGGACTGGTGGCCCAACCACTCAGTCGACATAAGAAATAACAGAAAGCAAGAACTGGTGGGACCCAGCCATCAACAGAGGAGAAAGAAAGTTATTACTGCGATCTAATTACAAAATCTGCCCACGGATTCTCAAAACCGGTGAAGCTTTGCTTCCCTCTGTCTATACAATCCTAGTTACCTAAAGACCCACAAATTTTAGGTTCAATTTTAATTTTATCCCGAACTTCTTTTTTGTCTCAAAGAACCCTCAACTTTAACCCCCATTTTTTTCATCTAAAAAGAATTTTCAAACTTTATGTTCAGTTTCAATTGAAAATAACCACAACACAAGTACCTCGAGGACACGGTCAAGAGAGCAATTTCCATCTTGACAAGGGGGTAATCTCCGCGTTCAGGGACCGGAATTCACGGCCAAAGAAGACAAGAAAATATGGGCATAGAAAAAGCATGCGATCCTTGTCAAAAGAAGACGAAAAAGTACGACGGAGCTTTTCGTTGCGGTCAAGAAATGGAGATACAGAGAGAAGCTTTTTTTTTTTTTTGGTAAAGAAATACAGGGAGAGGCTTATGGTTGGCAAAAGAGAGAAAAAGCTTTTATGAAGAAAAACTGAGAAAGTGGTCCGCAAAAGAAAGAAAAGAAAAAAGAACGTAGGAGGTGAAAATAAGAAAAATGAAGAAAGAGAGACAGAATTGTCGGGGCACGCGTGGAGAAAGGACAAAGAGTAAAAGTCGCAATTTTACCAAAAGATTGTTAATCTACTTTTATAGCATCTATGTTTCCTTGAAGTTTACTTTTCCTATGCATTGAAACTTCCACCTCACGAAGGCAATGACCATAAATGCATGTTTAGTGGTCTCGGCTAATGAATTACTAATTTACATCTAGTTCAGCAAATTTGGATTATAAGAGCTTATCAACTGGTTGGATTAGATGAATCAAACCAATGAATATATATAATAAAGTAAAAGTAAAAGCAAAAAGGCATTTTTATTTATTTACGAGATTTGAAGGAGAAATTAAGATAGGACCTAAGCAAAAAAGAAATTCTTCTCATCAGGTTGATAATCTTTTTTGATCCGCAACACGCGTTGATAACATAAATTTTCAGAACAAATTATCGTTAATATATCATTTTAGTATTAAACTGAAGTTTATCGATTTGACTGTATAATATTTAACGGACTTAAAGCAAGAGGGGTAAATTCCCAAGCGAGATTAGGAGCTTAAATGTATTTAACACAAAATACTTTTTCCAATGAAAAATAAATCAACAAAGAAAGAGGAAAGTTCAGCGGTGCAAGCAGCTGACTGGCTAAGCGTGCCCTCTTCATTGTCCTGACGCCTTGCGTGTTTTTATCAGTTATTGAGCACTTGTTCGGAAATTATTGGAACGGACGAATCTTTCTGTCTCTCCCTCATCCACTTTTCATTTTCTCTCGCAAATTCATGTCAAGTCTCATCCCAAGTCTTTATCCACTTTTCCTCTTCCCAACAAATGCACCGTTCTATGCGTATCATCTTTGGATTCTCTTGTGCACTAAGATTTCAGCCGCGTGAAGGCAACAACCCTAAGCACGTGGTTGACAAAGCTTGACTTATTGGTGTGAGTTCTGATTGCCAACCGGTTCCATTGCATAAAATCAAACCACAAGAGAATGGGCAACAAGAAGGCGTTTTATATTTCTTGAGTGCATTCTGGCTTTTTTCTCCGTAGGACTTGAAGGGGAAAATCAAGGACAGAGCCAGAGCAAAGCCAAAATGCATCGTCCCATTTTTGGGCGTTCTCTTGCTGTGCTCGTGGCATCAGTCCTTCTCTCCATGCTCGCATTCAGTTGTCTCAATAAGAAGAAAACTAATGTGATAATTTAGCACTTGTAAAGTATTGTTGTCTCAATAAGAAGAAAACCAATGTGATGATTTAGCACTTGTAAAGTATTGTAAATCAATACTATAAAAAAAGGAGTGCTCGAGCACTCCTTTTGGTTTTTTTTTTTTTTTAAACATTCACGATTTCAAGTATCGATAGTTTAGTTTGGATTATTGGTATATAAATAAAATTGATGATTCTTTTAGCTTGCATTGTCACAAGCGAATATCAAAATACAGCTTCTTCTATGGAACATACAAATTGCTTCACATCTTGCACCAACCAAGTTGAATAACAATGTTAATATGCTTAGATAATTTTGAGTGATCAGTAAAATATATTTAACACATTTATAAAGATAGTCACCTACAAATAGATCTATATAAAATGTTGGATGAGAGTAATATACCTAGGTGTATTATTGGTGGTAAGTAAAACCTATTTACATTTTCATTAACATAGCTATCCCTCATTATTTAAGAGGAACCACATGCATTATGTTAAGGTATTATTTAAAATATTGAACTAGCACTGCACGTATTAGTTCCATTCAATAATATAGATATTTGCATTAACATGCATTACAAATTATCGGTGTTGAAGGTAGATCGCAACCACTAAACTAAACCAAGAAAAAAAATTGGAATTTATGAATTTGGCTTTGGGTTGATTAAGAAATTGTGACATCAATAAATTTGATTAAATGATTAACTGGTAACTTCATAATTAAGTGGAGAGTAGAGTAGTGGGCTTGGCCACTCCTTTGCAATAAGAAATGGACAAAAAATTGGTAGAAAAGAGCGGCACCCTTCCAACATGGAAGGGGGCGGTGAGGGGTTCAAATCCCCACCTTCTCAGGGGGTATGGGGTAGGGACGCGTAAGTTTCAAGAGTGGGTTTTGACTCCCACGCCCTGCAAGAAGTAGGGCAAAAGTCTGAGAGTGAGTGTAGAGTAAAAATAGAGTAGGACTGACAAAAAAAAAAAAAGTTAATGACGGACTTGTGGGGCCTAGCATCGGGAGTGGAGGTAAAATTTCCATATGCTATCTAATTACAAATATGCGCTCCTCCCCCCCTCCCCCCAGTTGATAAGAGCAAGTGAAGTCCTAAACTTTCTCTTTCCTCCCTTTATGCGGTCCTATTTCTCCTCAAATTTTAGGTTCAATCTTAATTTTATTTCAAATTTTTTTGTTCCAAAATACCCTTAACTTTAAACCAAATGCTACTACATTGACCCTCAATTTTTTCGTCTAAATTTTTTTTTTCAAATTTTACATCCAGTCCCAAATATGTTCCAAAAGTTTGTTTAATCTACTTTTGTAACATCTACATTTCCTTGTAGTTCACTTTGCTTGTGCATTGAAACTTTCACCAGTTGAAGGCAACAATTATAAACGCATGTTTAGAGCTCCCGATCAATAAATTACTAATTGATATCTAGGTCAACAAGTTTTGAATCCGAGTAGGTCCTAAAATTATTCCATTTAAAATATGAGACGTAAAACATCGAGGGCATTTCCTCTTAAGCAGGGAAGAAAAAATTATACTCAGGAATTAGGGGTTCTTTAGGTGGAGAGGGTAGCCTTCACCGCATCTCATAAGGGGTGTTTGAGAAACTGATAGTAACCGTTCGAGCCAGTGAAGGTGGAAGGGCGGGTGAAACACCTACTGTATGGTTGACCTGTGTTTCGTAGAGTGTTTTTCAACCAATTTGTCGGCCTTGTACACCTTGTTAAGAGACACTTTAGAGGTCCCGATCAATAAATTACTAATTTATATCTAATTCGACAAGTTTGAATTATGGCATGTGCCGATTTATTGGATTAGATAAATCAAACCAATATTATATATATATATATATATAATAAAGTATAAGCGAAAGTGAAAACGAAAGCAAAAAGGCATGTTGACTTATTTATGAGATTTGAAAGAGAAATTAAGATGAAACCGGAGCAAAATATAATTTCTCTGCCCATTGTGTTATGGTACTGAATGAATATGATTTTTTTGATCCTTGACACGTGTTGATTACACAATTTTTTAGAATAAGTTATCATTAATAATACAACATTTCAGTACTTCATCGGTTTGTTTGTATAATATATATTAGGCTCAAAGTAAGATGGGTAAATTCCTAAGTGTGATTAAGATCTTAAATATATTTAATGAAAAATATCTTTTCGGATGAAAAGTAAATTAAAAAAAGAAAGAGGAAAGTTTGACGGTGCAGGGACCAAGCATGCCCTCTTCAGTCTTCATTGTCTCAACGCTTTGTATGTTTTTATCTATTCTGAGCGCTTGTCTGGAAAATATTGGACTGGACAAATCTCTCTTTCTCTCTCTCTCTCCACTTTTTATTTTCTCCTGCAAATCCATGTCACGGGCACATGAGGGAAGCGGTGACGACGAGGGAAAGATCAAGGATTTGGAGTGAGGAAGAAAGAAATGTGCAAAGGAGCTAGAAAGAGTTGTCATGTAGTTGAAAAGTCTACCCGGAAAAGAAATTAGACAAGAGAAAAGACAAAATATACGGAGCATTGATGTGTTCAAAAAGTGATATTCATGTTAAAAGATACGTAGTAAATGTTACAGAAATAGCTATTCTTGTGCTGATTCTTATTAAACATTGATCGCTCTTTGGTTAGTCCAACAAATAATAAAATATATAAGTGGTCCCTGCATCTGCACTTCCTGTCCAGAGAGATTGGAAGTTACTGTCCATGCCTGATTATATATTTAGAAAATCTTCCCACTATATCTCTCATCGTATTCAGTTACTAGCAAAATTAAGGTAGATGTGCTTGAAAAATTATGTGCCATTGAAAATCGTTTTGGTCCATTCTTCATTATAGAATAATTTATTATGGGTCTAATTCATTTATATTGGCTGCCCTTTTGTCTAAGAAACAATAAAGGGAGAAATGCAAGGAAAGTCCCAAAAGTGCAACCTTCGCCTGCTTCCCCTAAGGAGGAGTCAAGATATTAAGTCACTAGAAAGTTCTTCTTTACTTTTTTTGGATTTATAATCATCTGAAGTCTTTATAGATATATATGATAATTTTAAATGATTGTTGCTAATGCAACATTTTAATAGTGACATGAAATTCACCAATTTGGGATTAAGAGTTTGAATATATTCATCAAAAGTAATTTTTTTGATGGAAATAATTAAAAAAAGAAAAAGGAAAGTTTTTTTTTTTGTCATAGAAAGGAAAGTTCAATGGCGGAGCAATTATCCTGACACTTTGTACGAAATTTATCAATTATGGCTAACTTTCACGGATACCAATAAAGCAGTTGTCTTTTATTTTTGGTTTTATTTTTTTAATTGCTTTTGCATTGAAACTTGCTTCTTCCCGGGCACAATCGCCTTGAATTCTCCTGTCCATCGAAACGTCCCCCACATGAAGGCAACGACTATAAATGCATGGTCGGCGGTCCCGATCAACGAAGTACTAATTTATATTTACCTCAGCACGTTTGAATCGTTGGTGCGTGCCAATTGATTAGATTAGGAAAACAAAATCAATGAAGATATATATAATAAAGTAAGAGCAAAAGGAAAAAGGCATTTAATTAATTTATAAAATTTCAAAGAGAAATTAAGACGGAATCAGAGCAAAAAGTAAAATTTTCTCATTGTGCTCAGATACAAAATAAATATATATAGCATGTTGATAATTTTTTATGATCCTCAATACGTGTTAACTCGTTAAACTCATAAGTATTGAAATGAAAGTTTATCGGTTTAACAGTATAAACAAGCTTAAAGTGAGAGGGATTAAATTTCCAAGTGATAACACGAGCTTAAATATATTCAGTAAAAATACCATTTCCAATGAAAAATAACTTAACAAAAGGAAAAGGAAAGTTCAACGGTGCAAACAGTGGATTAAGTTCAACAAAAACTAGTCCCAAGTCTCACTCCACTTTTCGTCTTCCCAATAAAAGCACCGTTACACAGATATTGAAATTTTATCAGGCCTCGTCTATTAAAATGTTACTTCAAATCAACTCCCATTTAATGTCACAGCTTAACAACTTCAAAATCGAATTTCGTAACATAAATTTTCTTAAAATTATTGAATTTCTACTCTAATCCCGACGAGACGAACAAACAGCTTAAATCCTTACAAAGCACTAAGAATGGAAGTAAATCTAGGGGAGATCTACACACAAAACCCACTCTCTCTATTCATTTCCTTTTTTCTTCTTTTCTCCTTCTTTTCATTTCTCTCTTGGTGCGTGCTCGCCCTTTTTCCTTTGTATCTCTTAAAAACCCTCAAATTTTAGAGTCTGACTTAATTTCATCCCGAACTTTTTTTTATCTCAAAAACTCCATGCTAAATCAGCCCCTATTTTTGTTCGTCTTAAAAAATAAATTTCAGACTCTATATTTAGTTTCAATTCCGCCCTGAACAATGGCAAGAACCTCGAAGATGAGGTCAAAGGAGAGCAGTTTTCACCTTGACAAGGGAGCAATCTTGGCATTCAGGAACCGGAATTCACAGCCAAAGAAGACGAGAAAATCTGGGCAGACAAAAAGGCAGAGGATTCTCGGGCAAGTGGGGCGGGGATTTTTCTTTATGGCAAAGAAAGAGAAATACTTTTACCAAAAATACAAAAAGAAAAAAAGAAAGAGAAATACAGAGAGCGGCTTATGGTCGGCAAAAGAGAGAAAACTTTAAAAAAGAAAAAATGAGAAGTGGTCGGCAAAAGTAAAGAAATAATAAGAAGGACAGAGGAGGCAGATTTTTGTGGAGGAGGTGAAATGAAAAGATGAAAGGGGAGAGAGAGAGAGAGAGAGAGAGTTGTTGGGTCACACGTGAGGAAGCCCACTTCTTTACCCTTTTTTTCGTTTCTGTCGTGGTGCGTGCTCTCCTTTTTCCTTTTATATCTCCTTTTTTTTTCTTTTTTTTTAAAGCTCACTTTTTGAGCAAGTCAAGGAAAAGGGCAAAATATTAAAGCAATCGCTAAACTAAATCAAGAATAAACATTGGCCCATAAAAATTGTAAATTTTGATTTATTAATTTGGATTTGGGTTATTAAGAAATTGTGAAATATATAAATTTGATTAAATAAAATCAATAAGTTGATATTTTAAAAAATAATAATTGGTAACTTGACAATTAAGTGAAGAGAAGAGTGAGGAGCCTAGCCATTTATTCACAATAAGAAATGAACGAAAACTTCCTAGAGAAGAGCAATAGCCTCAAGTTAAACAAGGATGGGTCCCAGCCGTGGGTAAAGGGATTGAAAGAAAAGTATACGCCATCTAATTACAAATCTGCCCCCGGACCATTAAAATTGGTAAAATTCCTCAATTTTCTCTTCCCTCTTTTTATATAGGCCTTAATGTCCTATAACCCCTGAAAACTTTCTAGCTAAATGGGAAAAAAAAAAAACCTCAAAACTTTCATCAAAGCCTAAATCTGCCCTCAATTTTTTTGTCTAATAAAATTTATGTATAATCCCAAATTTGCCCAAACATAAGGGTGTCCGACATCACTGTCTTAGCGCTTTGTATATTATCTATACTGAGCACTTGTGTGGAAAATATTGGACCGCACGAATCTCTGCCTCTATTTGTCTCTCTCTCTCTCTCTCTCTCCCCAATTTTCATCTTTTCCCGCAAATCCATGTAACGCTCTCGTCCCAAGCCCCTCTCCCCACTTTTCATCTTCCCAACAAATTCACTGTTTTATTTATGTGTATTGAAATTTGAAGAGCCCCTGTCTATAGCATTGAGATTTCAGCCCCGTGAAGGCAACGACTCCAAGCACGTGGTTGCGGTTCCCGGTGAACGAATTACTACTTTATATGTAGCCTGACAAGCTTGACTTATTGGTGCAATTCCGGTTGCCAACTTGGTTTCATTATAAAAATCAAACCACAAGAGAATGGGCAACAAGAACGCATTTCTTGTTTCCTGAGAGGCTTTCCAAAATTTTTCTGTGTCAAACTTGAAAGCGAAAATCAAAGGCAGAGTCAGAGCAAAGACGAGATGCATTGTCTCATTTTTGGGCATTCTTTCACCGAGCTCGTGGCGCTGATCCTTCTTCCCGGCCTTGCGCTTTATTTTCTTAATAAGAAGAAAGCTGGTGTGCGTGGAAATGTAGAAGATGCTGATACTGGTGCATCTGGTTTGTCGACTGCATTGGTAGAAACTAATTTCGGTGGATCTAGGCCGTCTCTGATAGAAACTAATAACGGTGCATGTGGTTCGTCTCTGACAGAATCTAGCAACGTTACATTTAGTTCGTATCTGACAGAAACTAATTCTGGTGCATCTAGAGAAACTAATAACGATGTATCCAGTTTGTGTCCTGTAGAAACTAATTCTGGTGGATCTAGTTCGTCTCCGGCAGAAACTAATGATGGTACATCTAGTTTGCTTCCAATGGAAACTAACAATGGTGCATCTAGTTCGTTGGTTGCTTCAACTGGATATTGTTACGAGGTGTTCTTGAGCTTCAGAGGCCCGGATACTCGAAACGGCTTCACCGATCACCTTTACAATGGACTCCTTGATGCCGGAATTGATGTTTTCAGAGACAATGATGAGCTCCCCCAAGGTGAGAACATCAAACCAGAGCTTTTGGCAGCCATCACAAAAAGTAAGATCCTCATTCCCATTCTCTCTAAGAATTATGGTACAAGCAGCTGGTGCCTGGATGAATTGGTTCAAATGATGAAGTGCAAGAATAATAATAATGGGCACATAGTGTTGCCTATATTCTACAAAGTGAAACCAGCTGAAGTGGGACATCAAATCGGGAGTTTTGGAGACAAATTTCTAAAGCGTGAGAGGCGTTTGCGTGAGAGGCATTTTGATCTAACGATTTTGAAGAAATGGAAGAAAGCACTCCTTGACGTCAGCACCTTGAAAGGATACGAAGCCGATGGGTAAAATTTTTTACCAACACATTCTCTACTTTATTTTAATTTGTGTGAATGTTTATTGGTTGTCCTGATCTCACCTGCTTCATTTTCGTTATATACATATAAAAGGTAAGGTCTTGCTGGCATTAAGATTTTGTAATGCATGAGTACTCCAAGTGAATTTTTTTTTTCTTGCATTGGTGATATCGACCAATCTAATTGTAGATTTAATTACTATGATTCCGTACTCTTTAATCATAAGATTTTTTTTAATGAATTTTTAATCTTATATCAAAAGATTTGGTAACAATGTGACATTTTTTCATGTGTATGGTGATTGTCAAAGCATTATTTTCCCAAGTTACATTTATTAAATCATTAATGTCGTTGATTAGTTGCTATTTATTTTACGAAAGAAATGTTTCGTTAGGTATACATGATGATTGTAAATATAAAGAAGGAAAAATGATTATTGTTATTATATGTTTGTTTAAATAATTTTCAATACATTTCCTATCTTCAACAAGTAATTTCTATCTCATATGCCTGCATATATTGAAGCAATGCTCTTATTTTGGGTAAAAATTATTCTTCTACTTCCTATAAAATCGATATTAGGTCAATTGAAATCATATAACACAGATACTAATGAAGTACAACCTGTTACTATCCCTAGAGGCAGTGAAATCAGATAAGAACACCAATATAAAATGATACTAAATTCACAACACTAATAGAAACTTACAAGCGTGTGGAATTATGCAAACAAGGAGAAATCCCCTTTATTGCATTCAAGCAGTTCACAATACCACACTCCTCACAACCTTTTCGAATTCATATTACAAGGTTTGAACTTTTCTTGCATCAAAAGTTACGACCTGTTTATTAATTGATGGTTGACTCTCATACTAGGCCGGCTTATTGGCTTTCTACTTATTCAGACGTTCTAGAAAATTTTCGAAGTGGCGTCCACATCATCCCTGATATTTGTTAACAAACAACAAGTTTAAAATTTGGTTCAAATCCATGATATATACAACATTCAAGATTCATAACCGATACCCTCATGTTTCTTATGACTTAATAAATCATGTTGGAGTAATAGTGGAATGGGGCACACCATGCGCAGCAACCACCAGCATTTCCCACTTTAGCCTTAGCATAAAAGATAATCTATGGAGGTATGACAAAAACGATCTTAAAGTTTTTCTATTTATCCCCATATTTATTTATTACTGTGTTCTCAAAAGATAAACAATATAAAATTATTGTTGCCACATATTTGAACTCGTCGCATTTGACAGGCCTGAAGCAAAGTTGGTGAAATTGGTTGTCCAAGAAGTGTTGAGCAAACTGAAGAAAATGTTTGAGCTAGATATTTCTAAGAATTTGGTAGGAATTGATAGTCATGTGAAGGAGGTTATGGAATTTATGGATAATAAATCTCATGTCACCCTATTTGTTGGCATCCATGGAATGGGAGGCATTGGTAAGACTACTCTTGCTAAAGCCATCTACAACAAGCTCTACAATCAATTTGACCATTGTAGCTTCATTGCTGATATAAGGGAATTGTGCAAGCGTGGCATTCATTACTTACAAAATCAGTTACTCAAGGATCTATTGAATGGAGTAAATGAAGTCCATAATGAGCATGAAGGTACTAGGTTCATCTCCTCCAAGCTTAAATATAAAAAGGTCCTCCTTCTTCTTGATGATGTGGATAATGTCACTCAATTGGATTGTATGGCTGGTAATCGTGATTGGTTTTCTTCAGGAAGTAGGATCATTATTACCACTAGAAACAAGGGGATTCTTGAAGAAGCTGGGGTGGACTATGACTATGACCATAAGGAAATGGATAACAATCAATCGTTAATATTGTTTAGGAAACATGCATTTCGACTGGACTCTCCTCCAAGGGAATTTGAGGACCTCACTCAAGAAGCTGTCTCCATCGCTGGAGGGCTTCCCTTATCCCTTGAGGTTTTTGGTTCATTATTGCGTGGAAAAGGGTTAATACAATGGAAATATATGATAAATAAGCTAAAAAGAGTCCCTTACACGGATGTCCAAGAAAAGTTAAAAATAAGTTACGAAGCATTAGACTATGAGCAAAAACAAATATTTTTGGATATCGCTTGCTTTTTCATCGGCACTGACAAGAGAATTGCGTCCTACATGTGGGATGCTTGTGGCTTTTTCCCACAGCAAGGAATTG
This sequence comes from Eucalyptus victrix, assembly GCA_016097545.1. NCBI lineage: Eukaryota > Viridiplantae > Streptophyta > Magnoliopsida > Myrtales > Myrtaceae > Eucalyptus > Eucalyptus victrix. The sequence goes on along the minus strand of CM027839.1, from coordinate 54,318,307 downwards.
AAGTATTGAGATGTATGTCATTAATAAAAATTGGAGATAATCATGAGCTCATGATGCATAACCAATTGAGAAATCTTGGTAGGGAAATAGTTCGTAACGAAAACCACCAGCAGCCTCAGTACCGTAGCAGGTTATGGGACTCCAGGGAAGCTCTGAAAGTGCTAAAGGATAATAAGGTAACAATATCTTTTCTTCACTCAGTCCATGTTCTACTATTAGAGTATTATTGGTCCTCTACTCAGTGCTTGCCCTAGTGAGCAGAGAACCTGCTACTATTATTGCCCTCGAATTTTTCCTTGAAAAGATTAGAAAGTAGAGAGGTTGCTCTCTCTTAGTAAGCATTGTAGTGTTATTTGAGATTTTTCTTAAAGTGTATATTATGAAATTATCTCCAAGAATGAGATATCTTCAAATTTTTAGGTACTTGACAATTCGATAGGAGTATTCTATATCGGAAAGATCTTGAATTTCTATAATAGCTTCATTTATGTCCTGGACACACACAGGGTAAATAATTTGACTGTGCTACTTTAAACAGTAAGTACCCAGGATATATAAGTCGTAGAATTATAATCTCTAGATGTTAAAACTAATATAATAGGACTAACGATGCCCACATTTCTCATGAAATTTTTGTCATTATTGCATAATGGAGAATGGAAGGGATACTTATTTTATGGGAGATTACGTCAGAAATTCCATTTACCAATATTTACAGGATAAGGACTGATTTAAAACTTACCGAATAAGATAGGAACATAAATTCCTTATGGATATAATACACATGAGTGTGTGTCTATATAAATATATACCATCAATCTTATTTCATGCAATGACCATTAAATCGCCCCACGTCATCCTACATAGCTTATTGTAAGAACATGCCCAATGAACCACATTAATCATCACCACAAATGACTTCTTTTTTTTTTTTTTTTTTTAACGAAAAAGCAAGAAATTTTGTAAGAGATTATAAACGAAGTTTGTTAACAAGATTATAAAATAAAATACGTCATCTTTTTTGGTGTGGGTTGACATCACTCATTGTATACATTAGCACAGGGAGCAATGTAGGGTACTTACGGCAATTTAACGATGATAATGAAATTTGTAACTGGTGTTAGCTTTATTCTACGGTTTTTTTTTTTTTTTAAATATTTGGGCTCTTTTTATTAATGTTTGAAAGGTTATGTTATTTTTATCCTAGATGTTGAAGGTTAGGCTTTGTAGACGTCTTAAAGGTTTTGTTACTTTTGTCACCAGTACAAAAGGTTGGGCTTATTTTCGGGATTTGGCAAAACTCAAGTTAATCATTTTTTAAGGTGAAAAAAGTCGCACACCGCACAAAGAAATCTTGAAGATTAATAGGGTATCTTGATTTTTTTAGAGGGAAGTTTATGGGGAAAATAACTAATGTGAGTAGATTACTTCCGTCGAAGATTTCTTCCTTTTTTCTTTTATAATTACTCTTCTCTTGGATTCCTTTTTGGTGTTGAGATTTAATTCCTTCCCAAATTATTATGTCGTTCACCTTTGAGTATCCATGAAATCTTGTACAACATTGTGAAGTACAATAACAAAATTTCTGGTTTGAAAAAACTGACGTGGAAATCCATAAACTTTCTGTATTACTTATTGACTTCTTATGCATAAGTGATTTTTTTTTTTTTTTTGGGTGAAAGCGTGCCACACATTTGGTTCTCAGGAATAACTATTTTATTTGCAATCTATTCCGAGGAAGCCATTATTCCTCATTTTGTTCAAAGATAGATTAGAATAGACTAGAAATTACTATTCTCTCACAATCAGGGATGGGAAGGCTTGTAGCCAAGAATAGCTTCAATTTTCACATTTCAAATATGCTTTGCACTTTCAACAATTAATTTTTTAATATGCATTAAAGTTATAAGGGTCTGTTTATTATATTTATTGTACTTTGAGTAACTCAGTTTATTTATGATTATGATTATATCAAATTGTAATCTATAGTTTAACTATTTAAGATAAAATTAAAAATATAGAATATTAATATAACTAATAGCTTATCTATAATGATGAATATATCAAGTTGCAATCTATAGTTAAACTAAATTTTTTGATAAAATAATAAGCTGTAGAGAATATTAACACAACTAACATCATTGTCTTAGTTATTTATAATTAGAAATAATTAATTAAAAATATTTCAACTTTATATTAGTAAAATAATAAGTACATAATATATTAAGATAACTACTATCACAATATTCAGCTTCTTGTAATTAGTTGTTACTCTAATGAAAAATTAGAGTATATGTTATTTTTATGTTAATCACGTAAGTAGCACAGTCAAGTAATATACACAATATTAATATGAAATTTACAAAGAGAAAAAAATTTATTTCTATTATAATTGATTAAATCAACTTTTGATTTTGCACATTGTAATTTGATTAAATTCCCTGCATTGCACGCTTGTCTTAACTACTATGGTAATGAAGCGACGGTACCGGAAAGTAGAAGATTACGTTTCGCTCTTCACCCATGGAAGTGTCATAAAATAAGCCCTGTCTTTTGCACATGGGACCAAAATAACATTACCTTTCAAACTCATCTTTTCACTCTTGGGACAAAAATGACATCCGCCATCGATTCTTCCTATTCTCACTTTGAATCGCCCGGCGTCATCCCACATAGCTCCTTGTGCGAACATGCCCAATGAACCACGGTAATCATGACCACATATGAATTCTTTCCTTAAAAGAGCCAGAAATTTTGTAAGAAAGATTATAAACAAAGTTTATTAACAAGATTATAAAAATAAAAATAAAAATAGAAAACACGCCATCTATTTTGGTGTGGGTTGGCATAGGGAGCAATGTAGAGTACCCATGGCAATTTAAAGATGATAATGGATTAAATTTGTAGCAGGTGTCGACTTTGTTCTACCGTAAATACTTAAGCTATTTTTATGACATTTGGAATGTTATGTTATTTTCGTCGTAGATGTTGAAGGTTGGGCTTCATAGATGTCTGAAAGGTTTTGTTACTTTTGTCCCAAGTACAAAAGGTTGGGCTTATTTTTGGGATTTGGCCAAACTCTAGCTATTGATTTTTGAAAGTTAATTATTTTCTAATTAAGAAAATAAAATTAGTTATATTAATATTCTCCACAACTTATAATTTTATCATAAATTTTAGTTGAACTATAGATTACAATTTGATATGTCCATAATTATAAATAACTTATTAGTTATATTGATAGTCTCTGCAAATTACTTATTAGTTGTATTGATAATCTCTACAAATTATTATTTTATCATAAATATTAGTTTAACTATATGTTACTATTTGATATAATCATAATCATAAATAACTGGGTTAATCAAGTATAATAAATATAATAAACAGACACTAATATCTTTGATGTACTTTAAAAAAGATTAACTATTGAAAGTACAAAGCATTTTTGAAATGTGAAAATTGAAGCTTGTTCTTGGCTACATTAATAGCTTTTCCTTCCTCCTCTCCCCCCCTCCCCCCTTCCTGATTGTGAGAGAATAGTAATTTCTAATCTATTTTTGAACAAAATGAAGGAATGATTGCTTCATCATAATAGATTGGAAATTGAATAGTTATTCCTGAGAAGCAAATGTGTAGCAAGCTTTCACAAGAAAAAGAAAATTCACTTACGCCTAGGAAGTCAATGAGTAAAATAGAAAGTTCATGGATTTCCACGTCAGCTTCTCCGCATTAGAAAATTTTGTTACTGTACTTCACTATGTTGTACAAGATTTCATCGGTACTCATAGGTGAACGACATAATTTTTGGGGAAGGAATTAGATCTCAACACCTAAAAGAAATCCAAGAGAAGAGTAACTACAACAAAAAAAAAAAAAAAGAAGAGGAAGAAATCTTCAACAGAAGTAATCTACTCAGATTAGTCATTTCCCCAATAAACTTCCCTCTCCAAATAAAAAAAAAAGTATATTAATATAACTACTATCACAATAGTCAGTTTCTTGTAATTAGTTATTACTCCAATGAAAGTTAAGAAAAACTGTTAATTATTTATTAATCACGTAAGTAGCACAGTAAAGTAATTTACATGACATTAATATTAAATTTACTGAGAGAGAAAAAGTGTATTTCTTTTAAAATTGACCAAGTCAAATTTTGCTTTTGCACTTTGCAATTTGATTAAATTCCGTGTATTGCACGCATCTTAACTAGCATTGATAATGAAGCTACAGTACTAGAAAGAAGAAGATAACACTGTACGAGTCATTATGTCAAAATTATTTTTAAGATCCATGCGCATGGCCAAATTTCAAAATGAAAGTTGACATCCTTCACTTTGTTAGCCTTTATAAATATTGTTTATTGACGTAAAAGAAAAATCATATCTTCACATTGTTGTTCTCTTGAACACATTAATGCATGTCAATAGCAATATGAACTAATGATATCTAATTACTTTAGTTGGATTTAGTAATAATGAATGTTGATTCTCGCGTATAGGGAACGGACAAGACTGAGGGCATTGATCTAAGCGGAGGCAGCTCGGAGGGGTTTGATCTAAGCAGAGGCAGCTCGGAGGGCTTTGATCTAAGTAGAGGCAGCTCAGAGGGCTTCAACAAAATAGCCAAGCAAGATGGCAACAACTACACAGTAGAACAATTCAAAAAATTGACGAGGCTAAGATTCCTTTCCATGAAAGGGGCACATCTTAGGGGAGATTTTGAGGACTCAATGGAGGAGTTAATATGGCTTAGATGGCCATATTGTCCCATGAATTTTGAAATAAACAAATTTTTTGTAAAGGAATTTGGTGTTCTCGAATTGCCACATAGTGAGATAAATGAGAAATGGGGAGGATGGAGTTTTTTCAAAGTAAGAACTAAATAAACTCTTTTTTTTCCTCCCCTTCTATGCTTTGTTTTGAATAATGACCACTCTAGACTCACCCCTTGACAATAGTTATTATTATTTTTTTACAGATGGCAAACGAGCTCAAATATCTTGACCTTTCATATTGTGTATCCTTGAAAGATACGGACTTCCTCTCGGCTTTTAAGACGTTAGAGGTTCTCATCCTCAATTGGTGTCGGAGATTGAAGCAAATCGACGCTTCAATTGGAGACATGGAGACCCTCCTTCGCTTGGAGCTATGTGGGTGTAGGAGCCTCACGAAGCTTCCAACAAGAATAGGTAAATTAAAAGCACTACAGCAACTCGATCTACAAGGTACTCGATCCCTTTCTGCATTACCAGATAGCATAAGGTCTTTGAAGAATCTAGAGATTCTAGAGATTTCTGATAGTGGTATAGAAGAATTGCCCAACGGTATTGAGAGTTTGACAAATCTCCAAGAGTTACGTGCCTTTAATTGCAGCAATCTGAAAGGGGAAATGGCAGAAAGCATGTGTAATCTTTCTTCCCTACAACGCCTTGATTTTCTTGGCTGCGACAAGCTCCAGTCGCTGCCACACCTTCCTTCTCGGCTTAACATATTTGGGTGTCACCTGTCAAAGTCATAATTTGCCTTCGCTTTCCCACTTAGCCCATCTCAAGGAACTACGAGTTTCAAATTGCGGATTTCTCGAGTGCATCCAGGTGCTTCCATCAATGCTATTAAGGAATTCAGAATGCTCCCAACCAACGAACATTGAAGAATTGGAATCACCGCAATCCTTAAATATGCTCTTCAAGTTGGAATTCTTGCAAGTCGGGGGCTGTGGATTTATCAAAATACTGGACGTTTCACAGTTCGTCCATCTAAGGACATTATCCATCCAAGAGTGCGAGAATCTACTTGAAGTTCAAGGTCTTGACAAATCGAAATATTTGGAAAGCTTGACCGTCAGAAGCTGCGATTCAATCAAACGGTTGGACCTTCCAAAGTTGAATGGTCTAAAGAAATTGGATGTGAGTTATTGCAAGAAATTAGCCGAAATTCAAGGCCTTGATAGGTTGGAGTATTTGGAATGTCTAGATATCGAAGGGTGCATTTCAATTAAAAGGATAGACCCTCCAAAATCCAAGAGGTTAAAGGAATTAAAAGCTGGAGGCGACAAAAAGTTAGCCGAAATTGAAGGCCTCGATAAAGTGGAGTATTTGGAAAGGCTAGATATTGAAGGGTGGACTTCAATTAGAAGGCTAGATCTTCGAAAATTTAGGAGGTTGAAGGAATTAAAAACTGGAGGCTGCAAAAACTTAGTCGAAATTCAAGGCCTCGATATGTTAGAGTTTTTAGAAAGTTTAGATATCTCATACACTTCAATTGGAAGGTTGCTCCTTCCAAAATCCAAGAGTCTAAAGGAATTAGAAGCTGAATGTTGCAAAAACTTAGCCGAAATTCAAGGCTTTGATAGGTCGGACTTTTTGGAAAGGCTACATATCGAAAGGTGCACTTCAATGGAAAAGCTAGACCTTCAAAAATCTGGGAGGCTGAAGGATTTAAAAGCTGGAGGTTGCAAGAAACTAGCCAAAATTCAAGGCCTCGATAGGTTGGATTGTTTGGAAAGACTGGATATCTCTAACTGCACTTCAATTGGAAGACTAGACCTTCCAAACTTTGGGAGTCTAAAGATATTATATGCTAAATCGTGCAAGAAATTAGTAGAAATTCAAGGCCTCGAGAGTTTGGAGTTCTTAGAAAGACTAGATATCTCTGGGTGTACTTCAATCAAAAGGCTGCTCCTTCCAGAATTCAAGAGTCTGAAGATGTTAGAAGTTAAAGAATGCAAAAAGTTGGTCGAAATCCAAAGTCTCGATAAGTTGGAGTTTTTGAGAGAACTAAATACCATTGGATGCAAGTCACTAAAAAAAATTTCAACATTATCTGGAAATGAGATTTATCAATATTATGAGATTGAAAATAACAAAACAATTGGATTAGACTATATGGACGACTCGGATGAGTCAATATAATGGCAATGATCCCTTTTTTCTAACGAATGTACATAAAGCAGGTAAGTTATATTTGCTCTTTTGAGATCTACAATCCACCTTTCGTTTGTATTTCTTATTTGCAATATCTATCAAGATTTATGATCTTGATTATTTCCTGGTTGACAGGGTCATCATTGTTTTCTTACTTGAATTCAACGAATCCGGGGGAGATGACCATGGAAGTTAATGTGGGCTTTGGCAAAATGGTTCTGCTTATCATGCCAGTAACGGAAATAGATGAAAAGGCTTTCTAAGCGCATCATTTGTCGTTACTCCTCGGGTAAGATCCTTCATCCTATGCAAAAAAAAAGAAAGATTCTCGACATTTGATTGATTCTGGAGTGCTGGAAGTAGTGAATAAAAACTGAGGTATACAAGTATTTGATAGCATGCCAAAGGTCACTTTGTAGGTCAAGAAATGCAAAATGAAGGACCCTATATGGCGCTCCTTCTAATGTGAGGTTTTAGTTTGCTCTACATTCATCATGTAGCTCATGACCGTATGTTTCTAAGTTGCTTAAGAGTGAATTTATAGTGCAAAAGGATCATGTTTACAAGGCGTCCCTTAGTATGCATATGCTACTGACTTGGGATAAAATTTGCCCAACCATTGAGTTCCACACATTTGGTCTCATGAACTGTCTACATTAGCTTATTAATCTTATTGGTCTAGATATGCTAAATGCAAGAACAAGCTCTTCTCCGAGTGGGGTGGCCGTGAGTGAATTAGCAAACAGGGTAGAAGCAAAAGCATCGTGAATTATTTGGACCAATCGAGAAAATTGCAATGCCAATTTTTCTAAGTATGGATCCATGTTTATTTGGTTTAGGATATACCTACTCTAAGGCTCCCAAAGAATGCATGATGTTTGTAGAGTTGGTAAAGCCATATGTCATATACTTGACCTGTTGAGCCAGCAAGACATAAACAAGAATGTCTTTTGACATAATTGGTTATACTATGAATTAATTCCTTATATTGTGCATTAGCTCTTGTTTTAGTTCATTTACTTGCTGAAAAGAAAACCACAGGAAGCATTTCCATAAGTTTCCTAAGGAAGCTTTTTGGTATCCTCAATGCCAATTGAAAACTGTCTTGTGTTAATTCTAATGCATGGATAACACATAATGATAAGGAAAAGAATCATCCTATATCCCAAAAAAGCAAGCATGAGTTGAATACATTATTCTAATTTGATCAAATCTTATGTGGATGATGATGTTAGAAGCCTCATTAGTTGGATCCAAAGAGTTCAAAAAGTATATCGAGTTTGACAAACAGAGATCATTGATGTTAGTTGGTGGATTGATTTCATCTGACACACTGGCAGGATTTGGTTATCATTCCACCGTGGATGTAAATGCTGAAATGTCCAAGAGAGCTTTCATAAGGCACTTCTAAAAGGAATCAAAATCATCGAAGGATCAGGTGCTCGATGTTGCTTGAACTTCTCCAAACTGTGACAACGCATTCTTGGAATGGTAAAGATTGTTTGCATGTTGTCATCCCACATTGCCTTGATCATATTCAACAGCAGCTTTGTTGTGAAATCAAGTCTCTCTCTTCCTCATTTTCTCTCCAACCCGTTCCTCTTCTGCAATTTTCTCAGCATATCTCGGACTCAAGTGGACTTCCCTCACTCTCTCGTTCTTCCATTCTTCGTCTCGTTCTCCGATTGCCTCCGTTCCCTAACTAGCCTTGCGCTGTCCTACAGGTTTTGAGCTCCTTCACATCGCGATTTGTTCCAGCACTGGTGCAGCGTTTTAAGCTGCTCGCAAAACTTTTTAGCTATGAAGACCAACGAGAGGACCATAGCGTGTGCTTCCATTTCAACTTTAGTTTGATAAAGCGCTGGCTTCTCGGGTTTGGCTCCCAGCGTTCTTTTGCGACCTAATGGGCAGTTGACTCAATTGTTCTAACTCGATTTTGTGAAGTTTGCTCGATTTTCTGATCGGCAGGAATCTGGAGAAGGATTTGATGACAATGGTCACCAAGGACTCGAAGGTGGTGCTTCATTGCTTCAATTGGCAAAGGTTGTGAATAGTTTCTCCTTGCAATTACTGAATTGAGAAAGTTGGTCAGCTTAGTATTCCTTAGATACGCCAAGTATGGTCACCTTAGTATTGCCTTCATGTACTCTAGCAACTATTTTGGTAGGCCTTCGCTGGGTTGTGCTATCCATTTGTGTGCCAGAGAATTCAAATACCATGGTGTAGTGGAACTTGGTCATGCTTTAAAGGTCATATTGATATGCTGTCAAGCCTAGTATTGTTTTCGTGCGCTCTAGCAGCTTAATCATGCTTTAATCCAACGTGACCAAATTAGTTGCTAAAGTGATGATATGCAATTATAAATAACTCCTGGTTTGTGGGTTAGTTCTTCATTTCATGTCATCTTGCGACATTATTCATAAATACTTAAGAGCACTTCAACTAGATAAGGTTGACTCAAGTTACGGTGGTTTGCTAGTCATCAACTGTGGCTTTTATTGGTCTAGCACAATTTTAATTATCCACATGGTAACTGTTGGTGGCTAATAATACAACCTAGAGGAGAGTGAATAGGCTGTTCTAGAAAAGTTAACGATCTTTCGTGGAAATTAGCTAATCGCGGTTGACACTGATTTTTAGCCAATGCATCATTAAAGGTAAAAATCAAGATTAGGGTTTCCGATCCCGACAAAGCCTGTTTCTCAACCAAAAAATGTCATTTTTCATTTGTTTCTTTTTCTATCATTTTCAAACGATTTCCTATTCATTCTCATTAAAAACCCAAAAAGTTAAACAATTGACTTTTTGATCAACTCTTTGACCAAAAGTCAACCCTAGGTAACTATCGCGATCCGATCTTGCCGCCCTCGAAGTTAAAAGAAGAGAAAGGTCAGGTCTAGGGATATTTGATCACGAGAATTCTCTCGAGATTGCGAGCTCTCCCAAGCTCATACCTCGCGCGACAGCGAGTTTATTTATGCGATATAGTTGTTTACAATAATCTAAAAATAAACAAGAGTCGCCACTAATCTCATTTTTGGGGGTCCGCTAGAAAACTCAATCGAGGTTGAGAGTGTTTTTTCGATTCCTACGCAACCAAATACTAGGTTCGGGGACTTGGGGGGACTTGGGGGGACTTGGGTTACGCTAATATTGCTATTAACGCCCTTTCAATACCTAAATAGTCTGTTGTGTCTACCTAACATGTCCATGCATTTCTTTTTACATTTTTGAGATCATCAATTCTAGACTAAATGATCATGCGTGGTGAATTACTTTCATTCTATTCTAATCCTAAAAAAAGAAAGGAAAACAATCAATAAAATTGAAATTGCAACACATGAAATAAACAATCAAGAAAAACAATAAATCTATTATGCAATCCTAAAAATATAAAAGAGAAAACAATCGGGAAAGAAAGAGAAAACCCACAACTCGTTGGGTTTTATACAATGCATGGAACTCGAGACATATGTTAGGAAAACAAATAGTACATGACAATGGTCGGAATGGACATCGACCTCCACTTTATCCATGTTCAGGATCCTATTCTAAACCTAAACCAAGAAACTAATAACTAGGTACATACAAATGAGAGAAACAAACGTGTATATCAAAACAACCAAAAAAAAACAAGACATCTTTTATGTTCAGAAATGGTGACTAAAGTCATGAAGTCTCTAAATCAAATTCTAGGTGATATCCCAAGGTTCAACATTATTATGGGTCACACATAAATCATTCATCTAACGATCACATGCGAAGCGTATAATATGACAAGCATTCAAGCCATATGACCTTGGTTCTCAATTAATCAAACAAATGAGTGAGCTGACGAAGGATTACTTACTAAACATATACATCATTGAACATGTTCATGCAACATGTATATTCATGAAGAACAAAGCAGTTAATATGCAATTCATATGATACCCAAAACTCGTAATTTCGGGAAATCATGTCAAGTCATAAAGAAAGGCTAAACAACCTTGATGCAAAGTATTTTTTCACAAAGGTATCATATGAACTATTAAAATTGTGAACAAATTCAAAGATAGTGTCAAGAAATCAAAATTCCAAAACATCCTGCAAATTTAAGAAGGTCGACAAGAATAGCAAATCATGCTTTCATTTCTACAAATTCCCCACAATGAAGTTCAGCATATCCCAAACAAATCTCATAGAGACACTATCACCATATCAAATGAAGCTCAAATGATGTAGGCCATGCATCCTTTCAAAACTTAAAATGTCATTTATGAATTTCTATAGCATATTAAAAGCAATTGGACACATGTACTATCTCATTTCAAGACTAACAGCAACTAGCCACAGAAAAGACAGCATTTCCCTAATCAAATCAAGTCCAAAAAATCTTAAAAAATTATATGTTGTAGCCAAGAATATGTCGAGAAAACTTTCTTGATCCATTGACCTCCGAATTCAAGCAAAAATTCAAAAGAAAATCAGAAAACAGCAAACATGTCCAACAATCACAGCAGCTAGTAGATATTCAAATCAAATTTCCAGCACAGTACACAAATTTTCGAGATGGATTTGAGCTAGCAAATGACTTCCATTTGAGCCCTTTAATATATCAAATCGAAGCTTATCAAATGCAGATCGATTGTCCAGAACACGTCAACTCAAGATTTCGAAGTTTATGACCTCAAATTTGCCATAGCAAAAACTAAATCCTGAAAACCTACGAATTTCCAGAGAATGCAAATGACCACAATCAACATATTGATCATCTATTATCCATTGCAGCATCTATAATCCATGATTTCAGCATGCAATCAGAATTGTTACAGAGCATGCGAGACTGCAAATTGTGATTGTTTGATGACAAATTGTCATGAAATTGAAGCCATATCTTCTCACAAGCACGTATGAGTTGACTTGATCAAAATGGCATCAATCCATAACAAAACTAGCCTCAAGTTGGAATCAAATGCACACCCAATCATGGGATATCAAAACAATCAGTTTTCTGCAAAGATAATAAAGTGCTGGATCCAACTGGACATTATAGTTTTCAGCTCTAGCAACATAGATCTCAAGTTGCAAACCAAAATTTTCACATTTGACAGATGAGTGAACGCTTGAGAATTAAGATAGTAGACGGTCTAGAGAAACTTGTTTAAAAGTGATGTGACAAATGGTAAATAAGCATTTACACTACTGGGTCATGTTCAGCAATCAAATTGATTCTGTCGCTCAAACATATTTGGCGAGCAAGCCTTTATATGCATAGTAATTGTTCATCACAGAAAATGACTCATTGCAACAAATAACATGTCGCGCAGGTTGAGTCAGTGAACACAACACTTCCAGTGGAGAAAACTAAAAAACCAATCAAATTTCAAGAGAAGGTGATCGAATTGCCGACACAAGAGGCACTTCCTGAAGAGACAAAGGAGGAGAAAGTTACTGAAGCAGCACCTGAGGAAACAGTGACTACAGAGGCCGAGCCACAGTTCGAAGAAGCTGCCGAAGTCGGTTGTGGAGGAGACTGTAAAGGCGGTGCCGTCGCTGCCGCCGCTCTCGTCGCCGCACTACTGTCAACGCTGTCACTGTTGCTGCTGTCGATGCGAATCTGAGCCCTGTACTTCGAGCTCCTCGACCAGCCGTCCTAGCGAGTCAGATCTGGTGCGGGAGAGAGCGATCGAGAAGGAGAGACGTTGATCCGACCAGTTAGATCCGTCGAGAGAATCCTCGATCGAGAGAATCACCGATCGAGCTCCAGAGAGAGAGAGCCAGAATCGAGAGAAAACCCCCTTCGATCGAGCGAACCAACCTTCGATCAAGTTTCAGAGAGCGAGCATCCGATCTCCGAGCAAGAACCGAATCCCGAGAGCCACAGAGAGAGTGGTTGAGAGAAAGAGAGGGATCCGCCGAGTGAGAATTGGTAGAGCGAGAGCGAAACGGAACTCCCCTCGCAATCCCCCGACCGCCGGCCTTCAATCTCCGATCCTCGCTAATGAGAGAAAACCCTAGCCTTTGACTCGAGCTCGACGGAGAGGCGCTGGAGACGGATGCAGAAACTCCCTCCAGTGGACGGCGAGCGAGGCGGAGATTTTCCCCCGAGGAATGACGGATCTCTACCGGATTGTCCGAGGCTAGGGTTTCGAGATCTGCCATGGAAGCTCCATCGAGTAATTACAGAGAGACAGAGAATCGAGGGAGAGAGTATGTGAGTGGAGAGAGCTCCGCGGGAGAGAGAATCCTCGTTTTTTTAGAGGGAGAGCGCCCGCCCAAGAGAGAGCCCCGAAAGATTTCCAGCGAGAGCTCCTGAGAGAATCCGCGCGCCAAAAAAATGAGCGGGCCCGTAAGCGTTTTACCATTTTTTTCTTTTTGTTTTCTTTTTGTTTTCTTGTTTTCTTTACATTTTTTTTAATGTTTTCATTCTTTTCCATTCATTTTTTTTTTGGCTCTTTATTTTTTTAATATTTTTCTTGCATAATGAATGTTTAAAATGTCAACAAAAAATCGGGTGTCAACAGTAACTAGTTGGCTTTTTGCTCAAAAAGATCATAAACTGTCTTAATTTCACCTTAGCCAATAAATTTGAAAAGTTTCAAAGATTTGACGCAAAAATCAACATTTTAGGTAAAGTAAACTAAATAGTTAATTTTCGATCAAATCTTTGACTAAAAAAGTAAAAAATAAAAAGCCACAAAACACTTCATTTTAGTGTCAACTTGACTTCAATGTCGAAAATTTTTCCAAAAATCAATTAAGAACCTTGTTTTCCGAAATTTTTGATTTTAGGTTTGAAATTAGCCAAAAATAAAATTACTTTCATTCTAATCATAATTAGGCTTAGTTCATTTTACGACACTTGATCTGGGGACTATTTCTCACTCACTTGTTCATTCAGTTTTGAGAATGGTCGTGTCAAAATGTGAATTGCCACCTTTAAGGTTTGAATCAATTCTTCATGATTTGCAAACAGATGCTTCCTTTGCACTCATTTTCCTTAAGATAAGTTTGAATCCAGGGTTCATCTTAAGATATTCACTCAAGAACTTTCCAATTTGAGGAATTCAACCTTCTTGAGTATAGGAAAACCAAGCTAATGAGCTTTAATTAAAGAAATTCAAGTAAACCCATTTGAGACTAATGTTTAATTTTGCAAATCAAGTTCAATTTCATTATTAAACCTTAGTTCATTTTTAGCACAAAATTTGTGAGATCAATTCAGAGTTAATTTGTATGCGATAGGCTATCCTAAGCATAGGCGATTAGTCAAATAGGTGTCTCGCAATATTAATTGAATTCAATTTCGATTAATTTGCGATTTCGATCGAGAAATTATGTGAAATTGTCCGATTTGGCCTATGAGGTCCAATTATGTGTACCCATGGTGTAAGTCCATTATTTTTCATGATAATCAAGTAATTAGGCCAATAAAGAATCACTTTATCACATCGATATGTTTTAATTGGCCTAATCTCTTTAGAATTGAACTGTTTTTCCTCAAATTGAGTAAGTTTTCCTTTCAATTTGGTCGTTGAGGAACTAAATTGCATAAAACCCAAGGACCAGCTAACCAAAACCATCCAAGAACCGATCAAACCGGCTTGAACAGGTCTGACTGATCTGACCAGCCGCCGATGGAAGAGGCCGGTTAGGCCCTCTGTCAATCGGTTCTTGGAGGCCAGTGACTGCCCGTTGACTCCTCATTGTGTATATTTTGTCATTACGCCCCTCTATTTTTCAAATTAGTAAAAATATCGCAGATCTCGTGAAATTATTAAATTGCCCCTACTTAGGCCCTAATTGCAATTTGAGTTTAAATCCCATTTTTCTCCCATCAATGCCACCCGAACGATCATGTGATATGACTTGATTAGGATTAACCCCTACAGAGCTTAATTAGGTCATTCGATCAAGTTTCGATCATCGGATCGAACTAACAGTTGAGATTTGATGTCAAATCAAGACTATATAAGGTTTTTTTTCCCTCTAAAACCTTAAAGGGGAGCTCATTATTCATATTTTGTAGATCTGCACATCAAACTCTCCCTTTCCCGCTCTTTCCCTTTTGGCCCCCCTCCATTGTGGGCCACCGACAATCACCGGTTCCGGCTCCCATGCCGACGATCCCCTTGGACGCACCACCATCTACAACCTGTCTCTCTCTCTTTCTCACCTGGTGCTGATCGCAATCTCCTCCAGCTCCGGTGGTCACTAGAGCTTCCTGTCTAGCTGCATCTTCGTCAAAGATTGAAGACCAGTGGTTAAACTAGTCTTCAAGTCAACCGACCCCCTCCTTGCTAATCAACGGCTCCTGGAGGTCCCGACCGCTGCCAATCCCTACTTTGGTGAGTCCCTGAGCTTGCTATGGTCGAGGCCTCGTCACATAGTCATCAAACAAGCTCCAATGACTCAATTTCCTATTGGCGCTTTAAACCAATCGAAACCGGATTGGTTTTGTCCAACTCGTGACCCGGTCCAATTGATGGCGATCTAGACCTCCCAAGGAATCCACAAGGTCCATCCGACAATCTTCGAGGTTTGTGAGGTGATCCGAAGCTTCGATCATCAGAAGTTTGAGTTCAATTCAACGAAACCGCCAAAGGTAACAAATCTAAATGTGAATCTCATGAAGCGAGATTGAACTAGTCGATCATGGCTAGGATTCAAACCTAGGATCATATTTCATGCTTAGATCTGAAGATTTGAAGGTTACATGATGATATGTGATGAGGTTATGTTGATTGAGGATGAGTTTTAGCATGATTGTTCTTGATTTACCTTGTTATGCGAAAATCGTATGTTGAAATGTGACCTTCTGTTAAGGCCGATCTAAGGTCTTAAACCTCATTATTTGGCCTCGAGTTGTTCTAGACATATGATATAAGTTCGACGAGCTTCAATTTGATAGGTTATAGGCCCTGAAAGCAGTTTGTTTGATACCTGAATTACGCTTTGGAAGTTGGACAATTTGCTATTGTCATGGAATATTTTGGTGTTCTGAGTTTGGATGTACTGTCTATTTTCTAATTTTCTATTTATTTTTGTGTTGAGATGTTAAATATGGTTTTTTCATAAAAGTTATACAAAACTATGTTGGTCAAATCATATCGTTTTTTTTTTCTATTTTTTTTTTTTTCAGAATCTTTGTAGTTGATTCAGTTAGGCAGAACCTTGAAAAATAATCCTTAGGTTAATCTGCCCTATTTTGAGTCCGACCTACGTTTGCTCTGAAATGAGGTCTTAAATGTGTTCAATTAGATTCCCACCCTTCACAAGAGTTGTAATATGCATTACAAGATTTCTAACTAAGTATAATTTACACCAAATGATTGTCGTTTACTAGATAAATCATGCGTGCGAAAACATGTTAATGTTGCTGTACTTTGTGAAGTTGATTGCACGGACATATTTTGACATTTTCGTGGACGATTGTGTGAATCAAATTAGACCTTAGGTGTCTTCATGGAAAATAACCATGACATTGCAATCTATATACTGGATTTTTCATAGAATTTTAGCTTGTCATTAAATCATTGAAATCACTCATGTTCTGTGCTATACTTCTTGTCATTGATGTTGATCACGAACCTATGAAAACATATTCATTTGAGCTCCTTAGGGCCAAATTAGGTCATGTGGTCTTCTAGAAATATCAAGAGCATATTGCAAGTTTCATGTTGATGTATGGTATGCCTTATTTGAAAGTCATTGACCATGTGAAAACCATCATCAAGTTGGCATATCATAACTGAAAATGTCATGTATTTTGTCCTTAATGACAAATCATTTTTCAATACTAATGAATTCATGTGACTCTTTGCACTTCGATTTAGGGTTAAATGTATTAATCAAATTTGTCCGTTGTATTCAACTCTAGGTCGTGTGTGAATTTCACATTTTTTATGCATTGTTTAGGTGGCTTTACAAGCCAATCATCATACATCATTTTCTAATTTGCTCATGGTTGATTTGCATGCTTTTATGATTGTCACTATTCGACCATGAATTCAACCCTAATTGAACTTGTCACCCCTTAGAAAATCTTAGGGTACGTCTTAATCTTTTCAATAGCGTCAATTTTGCATTATTTGCATGTCATTTGTCCCATTTTCTATTGTTGTCAAGTTTGCTTAGAAATTGTTTCTAGTGAAATTCTTTAGTTGAGTCAGACTTTTTTTTTTTTTTTTTTTTTTTTTTTTTTGTATGATTTTCTCATTAAGGATTCGAAGGCCAGGTCCAGAACAAAGTTTGTTCATCTTTATTTTTTCTATATCATGGTAAAATTTCAAATTTTTTAGATTTCATTTACTAGGACAAACCATTATTGATTTGCCATGATACCTTGTTGTCCTGTTATATTTCTAATGTGATGCTATGTGTTCTTGAATTTTTATAAATTCCTATGTAGCTCACCTTAGAAAACTCTTTCATGAAAATTGTTCTTCGTGATGTTATTGATGTTTTTTTAATTTTCTCGGAGCCGATGATCAATGGGTTCTTTTTCAATTGCTTTGATCTTGTTTGCCATGTTCTATGCTTTCTATTATGATTCTCTGCTGTGATTTTCCTTTGGAATTTTTTAGGACAACTTGCATGTTGAACTGAGGTCACTTGTATTCACAAGCTTTGATCCTCATCTTTTGAAATTCATACACAAAAATTCTTTAAAAAATAAAAAGACTTCACCATGCTTTTCAGACTTTTGAAAGTTTTGAAATCAATCTAAATTTTCATTTTCCAACTCATTTGAACTTGATTTTTTGTTCAAATGATGCTCATGCACAAAATTTTCAAATTTTCATGTCGTCCTTAATGTTCCAAATTTCCAAATCATGTTTCCGCTTGTCATTGATGTTATCTAAGTTTGGACAATATTTAGGGTGTTTACGAAGCTCGGTCAATGTACGCAAGATGCATCCGAATTAGCCTTGATGATTAAATGTGTTCCATGGTTATGATATAACTTTGCTATGCCATTAACAATTTCTCCTTCAATTCCTCTTCAAATGGTTTTTGAGCACCATTGGAACTTTCCTTAGCTTTTTGATGTGTTTAGTCCCATTAAATGTGTCACGTCCTGAACGCCGAGCATGCGCACATCCATTGGCAGTCGATCAGAAATTGCGACGTCCCATAACGCATCGTCGACCCTTTCTTTTAATCTTTCAATTATGCATATGAGGAAGCGAATTAAATAAACCCCAGACAACAATCAAACACATGGATAGTAAAAGCAGGACACCAAATGTCACACCCCGAACCTCAAGCACGCGCACATCCCTCTGCAGTCGATAAAATTTTTGCAACTTCCTAGGACGAGTCTCCGACCCTTTCATTTTAAGCACACGCAGAAGCGAAACAATAACCCCTGACAACAAACAGCATGGGATAGGAAAGTAGGGCAACATTTCACAAAAGCACACTCTTATAAATGATAGGGTTTAGGTACAAAACGAGTCTGGTCAAAAGTCTACAAAAGACCAGCTCTCAAAAAAGAACTGTCCTATGACAAATTAGTCGAACACATATGCCGATCCTTCGAACTCCACCTTCACAGACTCCGAGACTTTGGTCTTCCACAACCACCATCTAAGGACCTGAAAATGATTATACAATAACCAGTGAGATAATGTCTCAGCAAGTCCACTCCCTAAACCCTTATCAAGAAGAAAATATGCCAAAAGGGCTGCCTAAGCACAGTCACGAGATAGAGGGCTTACCTTGGCCTCAATTCCTTCTTGCTAGTCAATTCAATAAACAATCATCGAATCACATCATCACATCAATCAAGAATTCAAATCAAATCATCGATCAATCGACTCAGTTGATTACATGTCGACGAGACCATTCTCCGTTCATCTCAATTACTTAATCCCAATACTGAATTACAACTCAACGAGCACAGTCTACACGGTCATCTCAAATACTCAACCCCAACGCTAAATTATGGCTCAGCGAGCACGGCCTACTAAAACTTTGGCGGTAATGCTGAATTATGACTCAGCAGGCACGACTTACAAATTCTTTGGCAAATAATGCTGAATTATGGCTCCACGGACACAACCGATTCCAAATTCTGTGGTAATGTTGAATTACGGCTGAGTGTGCACAACCGATTCTAAGTTCGTTGGTAATGATAAATTACGGCTCAGCGAGCACAACCTAGATTAGGTGGTTTTCTCGACCTAACTCACAACAACATGCCCAACAACTCTCAATAGCCAACTTATCGCGACTATAAATTCTCGCACGATTAATTACCTACCTTAACAATTTTTTTGGATAAAAACCCACCATCACTAATCACACTCAAATTACACAATCTAACAATCAATTGCATAAACTAATTACGCCACGACAATCAGTACGAAATTCCGGTCACTGCTGTTTCGGTCTAATTTTCGGAAAATATTAAATAATTAAATAAATTACAAAATAATTAAATAAATTGCAATTAAATAAAGAAATAAATTGCGGTTAATTAAACTAAACTATTAAATTAACCTAATTATGCAGGCACTGGATCAATGTCAACCTTAGCCTTCTTCAAATAGTCAAAACACCAAAACTCCATTTTAAAACTAAACTTAGCACCCATTTTTTTTTTTTTTGGTTCAAACTCTCCGAAATAAATTTGTACGGGGTCCCGTATTTGAAATTAACCCGCCAAAATTTGTACGCACCTCATACAAAACCTCCTCGTTTTATTGAGCACATAAAACTTGGCATTAAAACCCGACACCTCATTTTTATTCTATTTAATAGTCCAAGAGGTCACCTTTTGCAATAATACTAAACAACCAACATAGAGAAATGCCTCTCATGACCTCACACATAAGTTCTCAGCATGCCACAAGTCCACCACATCACTAAATACACCTTATTTAGTAAGCCCCACATTAAGAACAACCACAACCATAACCGGTCCAAATCGGTAGAAACCGGACCACTCGCACGTTTCCATATTTAAATACAGAAACCTAATTAAACGAGTTTGGAAATTTTCCAAATTTGAATATATTGTAAGGGACACATAAAAAAACATTTTTTATGCAGACAACTTAACCCAAATCCTTCTAGATTTAGCCCAGTAAATCACTCAATCCAACACCAAAAACTAGGTCCATTTCCAGAAAATATGTCTTCCGGAATCAGTTTGGTTTGAGGTCCAAAACATGTTCGTTTGATCTAAAATTTGACTATGTTAAACTAGAAGATATAACAAAAAACTTTTGTGAAAAAAAAAAAAAAACTCATTTTGAAATTCGAATCCTAAGAGTTGATAAAAACCCCTAGAATCCTAAAAGGTCACAAATTCCAGCATAGTCCGAGTTTCTGTTTGCAAATGATGGAGTTGATATCTCTTTCTTTTAAATCCCTAAAAATCTTGATAAAAGTATATGTTGTACCTGAGGATGTCTAAATCATTTCTTCAAAAGACATCAATCTCAAATTCACAACCCATTTCAATCTAAAAAAATGGCAAATGGCAAGGGTCTAGAAATCCAAATTGTAGAAAGTCCACTGAATTGGACTAATCCATTTTAAGGCTAATCTAACTATGTTAAATTATCAATAATCCATATTTAAGCTAATATAAACAACACTTAAGCATAATTAACCTCCTAAGGAAGGTTTAGTGAGCAAACTCACTGGTTTAGCGGTCCGGTGAGTCCACGGCGACGGCAACGCGACAGTGAGCAAAAGACAAGCCCACGGTGACACCAAGCAAGGTCCGAAGGGGTCCTAAAACGGGCCTTGAGGACTCCAAAACCTTTTTGTCTTCAACTTCTGTTCCTGGACCGAACTAGCTGGAACCGACGTTGGAAGGGGCTGAAAAAAACCAAGCGAGTGAGGAGAGGCGCCGGTGAGGCTCCGGTGGAGGTTCGCCGGTGTATGGTGGTGGTGGCACGGCTGGACGGCGACCAGAGCTTGCTGGAACGACGGCGCACAAGTGCTTGACGAGCGGACCAACGCGCGAGGGCAAGCGGATCAACGGTTGGCTTCGATTGGGTTGCGACAGCATTCCGGTGGGCGTGCAGGCAAGGGGGAGCTTCGGCTAGCTTGATGGCTGACTCCTATGGTTTTCCAAGCTTTCTTTAAGCCTCAACAATGGAGAAAGCAGCTGGTTAAGGGAGAAAGAGGGAGAGATAAGGGGACAAGGGAGCCACCAAACTTCTATCCTCATCTATTGGTCCCCTTGACCATCCTCCACCACCAGCTGCCTTCCATGGACTAAATTCAACCACCAACGCTCCACTTTGCACTCTTAAAATGGTCCAACAGCCATAGGTGGTGGGGGCCTACGAATTTGACAAGATTTTCCCTCAAATTGAACACCTATTTGTTCTCAAATCAATTCAATTCGGCTCCCACAAATCCTGTTGTCGAGTCCTCGATCAAATTGATATTTTTCCTCACAAATTGATCCCACTTGCATCCCAATTGCATGATAAAAAATGGTCCCCGACAATTTCTGGACAAAAACGACCCTACCTCGACTCTTTCCCAAAAAGTCTAAATTTGCAGAAAAATATTCGGAATGCGAGTCGATGTTCCTAAAATGATTTGTGACATGACAGAACTTTTAATTTCTGAAATTAGATTCAAATTCACGGTTTATTTCAATTGGCGCGATTTTAGCGTGACCTAGGCTACTAGGTAATTTTAATAATTTTTTAGTGCAATTGACCCATGGTCGATTTTTTTTGAACCACACCGTACCACTTCGACACATCGGCAACTCTCGATAGTAATGAAAATCTCAACATTTCAATTACGGGCACAGGGTACCAAAAGCAACAGAAAATCGGTCTAGTGCCGATTCACAAGAATTTTGCAATTAGGTGGAATCATCCACACTTTGATCACACATCTCAGTTGAATCGACCTATTCCTGATCTCTGATCGATTTTGACAATGCCGTAATGACCCTTGCAAACTAGCACAGTCAAGCAGTTAATGACTTCCCTAGATAGTCTAGTTATCTCACAAGTGATCGGCTTTGAGAATAGCACTATAAGCGCGTCAATGAAAGGTTCGATTTATTCAATTGAAAACATGACTGGAAATCCAGGATGTCACAACTCTTCCCCTCTTATAAAAATTTTGTCCTCGAAATTTAAACATTTACCAATCCTTAAATAAAAAGGCAGGGGTATTGTCGTCTTATCGAGTCTCACTTCCCCCTGTTGCTTCTTCACTCCCGTGATGTTGTCAGACCACTTTGACCAAGGGGACCATCTTGGTACACAAAATCTATTCTAAATCACAATCTGAACCAAGCTTTCCATGTACGACACTCTATCGTCCACATCTAATTCTTCAAGATTTAGCACGTGAGTCGGGTTAGACTCATACGTCTTCAACCTTGACACGTGAAAGACGTCATGCATTTGCGCCTATCTCGGCGGCAACGCAAGACGATATGTTAGGATCTTGACTCTTTTCAGAATCTCAAAGGGACCTACATACCTTGGTTTCAGTTTTTTTTTTTTTCCCTCATTGCTGAAACGCAAGGTATCCCTCATTGGTGACACCTTCAAAAAGATGTAATCACCAATTTGGATCTGTAAGGGCCTTCGAAGCTCAATGATACAACATTTCTGGCGGTTTTAAGCGGTCTTTAATCTGTTTCCGATCACGGCAACTGCAATCACTAACTGCTGAATCAACTCTAGACTTGTGATCTTTCTTTTCTTGACTTCATCTCAACATCCCAGTGCTTTGCACGCTCTACTATACAATGCATCAAAAGGCACATCTGACTATTCTGCTGAAACTAGAACCTCGGGTCTGGATCTGATATAACTATCTAACACACATACACTTCTGTATGCTTATTCAATTCAAGATCCTTCCATACGACGATAAAGTGAGCCGATTTCATTAGTCCATCAACCACTATCCAATGGAATCATTACTCTTCTGGCTTCTTTGTGAGTTTGTCACAAAGTCCATCGTGATATGCACTCATATCCACTTTAGGGTCTTGAGAGTTTGTAACAATCTTCCCTGCTTACAAGGTTGTGCCTTGTTTCTAATTTGAGCATCTAGCTCAATTCTGAGGGTGGCTATAAGATTTGGAAGGTAGCCTACTTCAAATTTGGAAATTGAATCTCGAGCGTCCACAAGTAAAGTCCATTCTTTAACCAGCATATGCACCACTAAAGACTCTTAACTCAGCGCATCTGGGACTTAATTCGCCTTTCTAGGGTGATACTAAATATGACAATCCTAGTCATTCAAAAGTTCTAATTCACGACGCTGTCTCACATTCAACTCATTCTGAGAGAATAAACACTTAAGACTTTGATGGTCTGTGAAGATCTGGAATCCTTTTTCCACATAAATAATGTCTTCCAATCTTCAAAGCAAAAATTATTGCTACGAGTTCTAAGTCATGCATCGGGTAGTTCAGTTCATAAGGTCTCAACCGATGGGACGTGTTTGCAACAACTTTACCATGTTGCATCAACACATAACCCAGTTCTCTGAACGACGAATCACTATAGATCTCGTATTCTTCAGGACTAGATGGAATGGTCGGCACATGTGCGGTAGTTAGCTTATATTTAAGCTCTTGGAGACTACATTCGTATTTGTCTATCCACACAAACTCTTCTTCATTCTTCAGCAATTGAGTCAAAGGCGGATCTATTGTTGAAAATCTCTCCACGAACCTTCTATAGTATTCAGCTAAACCCAAAAAGCTTTTGATCTTTGACATTAACGTCAGTCTCAGCCAACTGATAACTGCTTCAAACTTGGTCAGGTCCATGGAGATTTCTTCACCTAAAATCTCGTGACCTGGGAAAGCAATACGAGTCCACCAAAACTCACACTTGCTGAACTTGGCGTACAATCCATGATCTCGCATAGTCTAAAGTACTGTCTTCAATTGTCTCTCGTGCTCCTCAACTATCGTATCCATGACATTCGTCCAATAACCTTGTGAACCCTTGTCTAACAAACAGCTTGTCTCAAGTGACAAGATTAAAGGGATCGAGGGTCCTCCTTAATTTCCAATAAATTCGAAATTTTCATCTGTCAATATGTCAAACTGCATCACATTGCGACAACAATTCATTATAACAAAAGCTCCTCAAGCCAAACCTTTTTATATATGGTATCAAAGTTATACATAAGTAGAATATTCAAATACAACTATAGCCAATGATTCTCCTTTCTATTATTTCATTACAACAACTGAGGTTTTATAAATTTAACCAAAATTCTACTGCGCCACTCTAATAAAATTGTTCTGAGGACATTGCCCTTCCTGCTCAATGCATAACTCAATTCATCTCTGAGCTGGCGGCCCATTCAATCTACCACATTGTGCATTCTACGACGCAATTCCTTAGTTCTAACCCATTTGTGGCAGTGGCGGTAACTAATGCGATCTCCCCTATCTTCTGGGACAATTCCTAGCTATGTAACCCAATTGGCCACACCCAAAACAAGTACCCAGTCTAGAATGGGATGGGGCGGATTCATGTCACCTTCCACACAGGTGACACATGTCATTCTGGCTAGACTCTACCTTTCCAATTCCACCCTTCCTGTTGGGTGGAACTTGGAATCCTTCTCTAGTCATGAGCCTCTTCCCATGTCAAATTGCATCTCTATTGGAATTAAACCTTGACCCAGATGAGGTGGCTCTCTCATTCTGATCTCTCTCGATCATTTGGGCTCTCTCATAAAGGTTATTGTAACTTCTCAGATTCAATGAAATTAATGTACTCCTCAAGTCCGATCTGAATCCATCCCTGAACCTTCTCACTTGGTTCGTTGGATTCTCATTTAGTTCAGGAGCATATTGCGACAGTTCAGTGAACTTCGCCTCATATTGGTCGACAGTCATGAGCCTTAGCGAAGACGTTGAAACTTTGCCATCTTCATCTCCCTAGTAGTCTTTGAAAAGTATTTGCCATTAAAAGCCTCAAGGAAGACGTTCCATTTTGGAATGACACCTTATGGGAACACTACCCCTTGGGTGGTTCTCCACCAAGTATTTGTAACTCCCTCCAGTTGGTAAGTTGCAAGGACTACCTTTTCAGTTTCATTACACATCAATAGTGCAAAAGCCTTCTTAAGTCTTTGGATCCATAAAGCAGCAGCTTCGAGGTCTCTTGCCCTAGTGAACAACTTCAAGAACTGTTTCACCAGCTTGTGAATTGGTCTTCCAGCGACTATGATTCTTGGCGGACCTTCAACAGGTGCGGCAGCAGGTGCAGCGACAGGTGCGGCAATAGGGGCGGCTTCAACGACAGCAACAACAATAGCAGTAGCAGCGGCTGTAGCAATGACAGCTTGGTTTTGGGCCTGCTGCCCTATCAAATCCCTCATAGCTTCAAGCACCTGTATGATCCCATCAATTCTGGAATCACCAGGGGTTGCTACCCTAGCACCAACAAGAGGTGGTGCTACTCCTCTCCCGCTAGCCTCAGCTGGCACTTTACCTTGGCCTCCTCAGATACCGACCCTTATCGGCGTTCTACCTCGAGCAACAAGCCTAATAGATCTCTTACTAGGAGTCATTTGCTCCTGATCGCTCATGCCTCAGCTTTCTACTGAAACCTGACTTCCAATTCACACCAAATTTAGAAGTCGAGCGATAACAATAAACAATTCTACCAATCAACTATCACAAACATGCATTAGCATGAAATAAAGGTCAATCCTACTAACTATCCCAAGGACCCATTGCACATTATCACTCCAATCTTTAACGACCATGCTCTAATACCACTAAAAGGGGTTGTCACGCCTTGAACCTTGAGTGTGCGCATATCCCTCTATGGTCGACAAAATTTTTGTGACTTCCTAGGACGAGTCGCCGACCCTTTCATTTTAAGCACATGTAGAAACGAAACAATAACCCATGACAACAAATAGCATGGGATAGGAAAGCAGGGCAACATTTCACAAAAGCACACTCTTATAAATGACGGGGTTTAGGTACAAAATGAGTCTGGTCAAAAACCCACAAAAGATCAGCTCTAAAAAAGGAATTGTCCTACGACATACTAGTCAGACACACACGCCAATCCTTCGAACTCCACCTTCTCAGACTCCGGGGCTTCGGCCTTCCACGACCACCTTCTAAGGACCTAAAAATGGTTATACAATAATCAATGAGACAATGTCTCAGTAAGTCCACTCCCTAAATCCTTATTAGGAAGAAAATACGCCCAAAGGGCTACCTAAGCACACTCACGAGACAGAGGGCTTACCTCGGCCTCAGTTCCTTCCTACAAATAAAATTCAATAAACAATCATTGAATCACATCATCACAGCATCAAGAATTCAAATCGAATCATCGATCAATCGACTCAATCAATTACATGTCAACGAGACCATCCCCCGGTCATCTCAATTACTCAATCCCAATGTTGTATTACGGCTCAATGAGCATGACCAACACAGTCATCTCAAATACTCAACCCTAACACTGAATTACGGCTCAACGAGCACGGCCTACTAAAACTTTGGTGGTAGTGCTAAATTACTACTCAACGGGCATGGCTTACAAATTCTTCAGCGGATAATGCTGAATTACAACTCCGCGGGCACAAACGATTCCAAATTTGGTGGTAATGCGGAATTATGGCTCAGTGTGCACAACCGATTCCAAGTTCGGTGGTAATGTTGAATTACAGCTCAGAGAGCACAACCTAGATTAGGTGGTTTTCTTGACCTAACTCACAACAACATGCCCAACAACTCATAATAGCCAACTCATCACGACTAGAAATCCTCACACGATTAATTACCTACCTTAATAATTTTTTGGGATAAAAACCCACCATCACCAATCACACTCAAATTGCACAATCTAACAATCAATTGCATAAACTAATTGCGCCATGACAATCAATACGAAATTCCGTTCACCAACTGTTTCGGTCTAATTTTCAAAAAATATTAAATAATTAAATAAATTACAAAATAATTAAGTAAATTGCATTTAAATAAAGAAATAAATTGCGGTTAATTAAACTGAACTATTAAATTAACCAAACTATGTAGGCACCTGATCAATTAGGTCAACCTTAGCCTTCTTCAAATAGCCAAAGCACCAAAACTCCATTTTTAAACTAAACTTGGCATCTATTTTTTTTTTTTTTGTTCAAACTCTCCGAAATAAATTCGTATGGGGTCCCGTATTTAAAATTAACCTACTAAACTTTGCACGTACTTCATACAAAAACTTGGCGTCCAAACCTAACACCTCATTTATTTTCTATTTAATAGTTCAAGAAGTCACATTTTGCAATAATACTAAACAACCAACATAAATAAATCCCTCTCATGACCTTACACATAAGTTCTTAGTATGCCACAAGTCCACCACATAACTAAATACACCTTATTTAGTAAGCACAACATTAAGAACAACTACAAAACCATAACCGGTCCTAATCGGCAGAAACCGGGCCATTCGTGTGTCTCCAAGTTTAAATTCAGAAATCTAACCAAATGAATTTGGAAAATTCCCAAATTTGAATATGTTGTATGGGACACATAAACAAACATTTTTTTATGTAAACAACTTAACCTAGATTCTTCTAGATTTAGCCTAGTAAATCACTCAATTTAGCACGAAAACTAGGTCTGTTTCTAGAAAATCTGTCTTCTGAAATCAGTTTGGTTCAAGGTCCAAAACGTATCCGTTTGATCTGAATTTAAGTATGTTAAACTAGAAGATATAAAAAACAATGTTTGTAAGAAACTATTTTGAAATCCAAACCCTAAGAGTTGATAAAAACCCCTAGAATCCTAAAATATCACAAATTCCAGCAAAGTCCGAGTTTCTGTTTGCAAATGACAGAGCTGATATCTCATTCTTTTAAATCCCTAAAAATCTTGAGAAAAATATATGTTGTACCTGAGAATGTCTAAAATATTTCTCCAGCAGATATCAACCTCAAATTCGCAACCTATTTTGATCTACAAAAATGGCAAACGACGAGGGTCCAGAAATCTGAATTGCAAAAAGTCCATTGAATTGGATAAATCCATCATCAACTGTGCTAATCTTACTAATTAAATTAACACTAATCCATTTTAAGGCTAATCTAACTATTATCGATTATCACTAGTCCATATTTAAGTTAATCTAAACAACTCTTAAGCATAATTAACCTCTTAAGGAAGGTTTAGTGAGCAAACTCACCGGTTTAAGGGTCCAGTGACTCCACGACGATGGCGAAAGACAATTCCACGGCAACACCAAGCGAGGTTCGGAGGTGTCCTAAAACGGGCCTTGAAGACTCCAAAACGTTGCTGTCTTTAGCTTCTGTTCTTGGACCAAACTAGTTGGAATCGATGTTGCAAGGGGCTGAAAAAGGCCACGAGGGTGAGGAGAGGCGATGGCAGGGCTCCGGTGGAGGTCTGGCGACATACGGTCGTGGTGGCATAGCTGATGACAACTGGAGCTTTCTAGAACGGCAGCGCACAAGCACTGGATGAGCGAACCAACACACGAGGGTGAGCGGACAAGCGGTTTTCTTTGGCTAGCTTGCGACGGTGTTCTGGTGGGCGTGCGGGCAAGGGGGAGCTTCGGCTGGCTTGATGGCTGACCCCTCTGGTTTTCCAAGCTTTCTCTAAGCCTCAACAATGGAGAAAGCAGCTAGTTGAGAGAGAAAGAGGGAGAGATAAGGGGACAAGGGAGCCAACAAGCTTCTATCCTCATTTATTGGTCCCCTTGACCATCCTCCACCACCAGCTGCCTTCCATGGACCAAATTCAGCCACCAACGCTCCTCTTTGCACTCTTAAAATGGTCCAACAGCCATAGGTGCTGGGGGACTACGAATTTTACAAGATTTCCCTCAAATTGGACACTAATTGGTTCTTAAATCAGTTCAATTCAGCTCTCACAAATCCCGTTGTCGAGTCTCCGATCAAATTGGTATTTTTCCTCACCAATTGATCCCACTTGCATCCTAATTGCGTGATCAAAAATGGTCTCCGACAATTTCTGGACAAAAATGACCCTACCTCGACTTTTTCCCAAAAAGTCAATATATAGAAAAATCTTCGAAATGCGAGTTGATGTTCCTAAAATGACTTGTGATATGACGAAACTTTCAATTTTTGAAATCAGATTCAAATTCGCGGTTTATTTCAATGTGGCGCGATTTTAGCGTAACCTAGACTACCAGGTAACTTTTAGAAATTTTTAGTGGAATTGACCCGTGTTCGATTTTCTTCGAGCCACACTGTACCACTTCGACATATCGGCAACTCTCGGTAGTCGTGAAAATCTTAAGGTTTCAATTACTGGCACAAGGTACCCAAAACAACAGAAAATTGATCTAGTGTCGATCGACGAGAATTTTGCAATTATGTGGAATTACCCATATTTTGATCACACATCTCAATCGAATCGACCTATCCTTGATCTTTTATCGATTTTGACAATGCCATAATGACCCTTGCAGACTACGGTCAAGCAGTCGATTTCTGTTTGAATTCTCAAGTCCATTGCATTAAAATCTCTTAATGACTTCTCTAGATAGTCTGGTTATCTCATGAGTGATCAGTTTTAAGAACATCATTATAGGCACGTCGATGAAAAGCCTGATTTATTCAATTGAAAACAGGACTGAAAATCTAGGATGTCACACCAAATTTTCACAAACCACACTTTATAAACAAACCGAGTTAACCCTGCAAGTTTATATACAAAAGGTTTGTCTCAAAAAGAGGTTTTAGGCAACCTACGCCCCAGATCCCTTCGACTCTGACGCTGGGTCCTCCATGACACCATATGGGATGTCAATGTCCATGGGATGAGCTACCTCCTCATCCTCGATTTTGATGGTAAGTCCGTCCAAACCCTGCAAAGGACCCTCTCGAGCCCCGTTAAACTCGTTAATGAACCACACTTTGAAGCGATGAGGCACCAAGTGAAGGAGGCTCTCATCGACCCAAATAGTGGTCACTCCTAACTTACGGGTCCAGGTGGTCTCGAGGTTTGGGAAGAAAGTAGACTCAAAATCCATGTACCACAGCATCCTAGAGCAGACATGATGTATCTCCATGCTAAGGACCAAAAAAAGGGTTAACCACAATGGAGAGAGATAAATCTCAGTGAGTCAAAATCCTAAACCTGGATTAGGATGCAAATTCACCTCGAATGCAGTCTTAAACATGCACCATACAGAACTTACCTTGCCTCGGTGCGTCCCTGCATGTTAGCTCATTACACATGCTATTATCAATGCAACAAGCATAATTTAATAACCGAAACAAATCATTTTCATATTTCAACCCATCACATGGGTCTCGATTATAAGGTAAAATCGTTATGACATGTCATATTCCATGCCACACAATTTTACTCCATAATCAGGTGCAACTATCTGAAACACTTAGGCGTGTTCCAGTTATTACCACCCATTGGCCACGGCCACTTAACCGGGCATTGTCCTGCTCCGTTGGATACTGCAATGTCTACACCTAGATAGCATTCCATAAAGGAGCATCAGCCCAGCATCTACTACAACTGACATCTGTTGATGTGGAGCATCCGAACTTAATCAAGCATCGCCTCCCCGACTCTCTTCAGGTGACCGGATCCGTAGTGACCACACGTGTGACATCTTGAATTTTCAATAATGTTTTCAATTGAATAAATCAGGCATTTCATCAACACGCCTATAGTGCTATTTTTAGAGTTGATCACTCGTGAGATAACTAGACTATTTGAGGAAGTTATTAAGAGATTTTAATGCAATAGACTTGAGGATTCGACCAGGAATCGGCTACTCGATCATACTCATCTGCAGAGATCATTACGGCACAATTAAAAACCAATTAGAGATTAGAGATGGGTTGGTTTGACTGAGATGTGTGGTTAAACGTGAGCGATTCCACTAAATTGCAAAATTCTCATCGATCGACACTAGACTAATTTTCTATCGTTTTAGTACCTTGTGTCTGTGTTTCAAACCTCGAGATTTTCACGACCACCTAGAGTCGCCAATGTATCAAAGAGGTTCATAGTGGCTCGAAGAAAATCGACTCCGGGTCATTTGCACTAAAAAAATTTTAAAGCTACTCGGTAGCCTAGATCACGCTAAAATTGCGCCGGATTGAAATTAATCACGAATTTGAATTTGATTTCAGAAATTGAAAGTTCTGTCATGTCACGAGTCATTTTAGGAATATTGACTCAGTCTCCAAAATTTTTTTTGCAAACTGAGACTTTTTGGGAAAAAGTCGAAGTAGGGTCATTTTTGTCTAGAAAATTCAGAGGATCATTTTTTTATCGCAAAATCGAGATGCAAGTAGAATCAATTGATGAGGAAAAATACCAATTTGATCGAGGGTTTGACAATTGAATTTTTAGAGGCCGAATTGAATTGATTCAAGAAGGATTGAAGTCCAATTTGAGCCAACTCCTTTGCAAATTCGTATGCCCCCCTTAGACCTAACATTTGGACTACTTCAAGTTTCTAGAAGGGGGTATTTTGGCCTAAAAAACTTGTGTGGACACCAGCTAGTGGTGGGGACCAATTGGGAGACCAAAGAGATGACGAGAGACCGATCAAGGGGACCAAACCGATCCCACCAGCTAAATCAATTCCCCTCCCCCTCTTGAAGCTGTCGAAGACCCCTTCTCCCCCTTTTGCAGCTGCTTGAACTTCCTAGCAAACCAGAATCGTCGAAACCGCAAGCCCTCGCCGTCACACACCCATTTGAAGCCGGAACCATCGCCGAGTTGCCGTCGCTACTGTCGCACATTCGCCCAGCCACACAACCGTTTCTACCATGTGCCCAGGAAGTCCCCTGAACCGTTCGCAATAGCCTCGCCGTCGCTACAGTCACCGAACCACCCACCTGCTATTGTGAAGCCCTACTTGCAACCCTACCACCTCGCCTGGACCGCTTCCAGCTCGATCAGCCAACCGGTCTAGCCCCTATCGGCTCATATCAGAACCGGAATTCAGTGGGTCTCCAAGTTGCTGTTCAACCCATTTTGGCTCACTTCCCGACCCCGAAAGTCGGTCCCGCTTTGGAGTTTCTCGCCCCTCGCTGTGTTCCCGTCAGTTTGATCTGAGCGGATCGTCGAACAAGTGAGTTTAACTCACTAATCCTTGCTTAGTAAGTTAATGACGTTTAAGGGTTGTTTAGTTTAGACTAAGTATGGATTATGTTGATAGTTAGACTATATTAGCCATTTAATTAACCGTTGTTGCATGTTAGGTAGTTAGTTTAGTCCAATTAGGGCCTAGATAAGCTCTAGTATTTATCTAGAGTAGTTCGGAAATTTTTCGGGCTCATCTCGGCTTTTATGTAGGCTTTATGGACCTAAGTTTGCTTATTTGCAATTGATTAGTATTTATTTATTATTTTCCGTAATTATTTTTATTAATTATTGATTTTTCAGAAATTAGATCGGGATAACCGGTGACCAAAATTTCGTCGATTGCGGTGGTTTATTCCGTTTATTTAATTGACAGTTATTTTGTGCAATTTGGCTATGTTTTGTGAAATTGGGTATTTATCCCAATTTTTATTAATTTTAATAATTAATTGAATAATTATCAGGCGTGAGTCTATAGCGCCAAAAATATATTTCTAGACTACTGAGACTAGTGGGAAGTTTATTTTGAAATTATTGTATTTTTGCTAAGTCCGACCGTGTACCCACGCATTTCTATTTTTATCAGGTGTGATAAAAATGATAAATTGATTTGATGATGAAAGTTATATATTTTAGTATCGGCTCTGGGTGAGCTATATGTATATTATTATCAGTTTCGGGCGAGCTATATATGATTTATTATTATCAACTTCAGGAAAGCTATATATGTATCTTATTATTAATTTTGGGTGAGCTATACTATCTATATTTTCAGCTTTGGGCGAGCGGTCTTGATTTGATAGGACATAGATAGTATTGATTGAATTGATCGAGAAGTGGTCAAAATGACATGTAATCGACTGAGTCGATTAATTGATGGTTCGATTTGATTTGATTGAATGGTATGGTTTGTCGGTATTTATTAATTAAATTGACTTGCAGGAAGAAGTGGAGGCCAAGGTAAGTCCTCTGACTCGTGATTGTGCTTAGGTAGCCCTTGGGGCATATTTTCTTCTTAATCAGGGCTTAGGAGGTAGAACTCACTGAAATATCGTCTCACCCTATTGTAGGATAACCATTTTCGGGTCCATAGATGGCCGCTCCTCCCGAGCATTTTGGACAACCAAGGAAGATCACGGAACAGAAGTACTACATTCTGATTCATGGGCATCCCGAAGGACTACAGTATGAACTGGTGAAGACCATAGTCTAGGTTGATGCAAGTTTACCCAAAAAGGTGCCCCATCAATACAGGGCATGGTATCGCCTGTATCGTAGTGGGTAGAGAGAGGGCCAAGGGCCCCGTATCAAAATGTGAGATACCTCTATATGTGATGGAGGTTGCTTTTGGTAAGGGTACTGCCGATCCTCCAGGTGGTTCGGTGACAAACCTAGTGGACCCTGCCCTTGAAGAACTAGACTCCCTAGTGTACCTGGCTGACAGCTCTAACTGGAGTATGGAGGAGGGAGTAGAGGAGGATGAAGATTAGGAGTATTGAGAAAACCCCCCCTGTTTGTCAGACCTTATGTGTATATATATACATGGCTTGGTTTTTATTGTATATATATGACTAGTTATGTTGTGTGTGTGTATGTGTGTGTGTGTGTGTGGTTATTATGGTTTTAAAAGTTTATGGTCCTGCTTTCCTATCATATTGTGTTATTGTTTGGGGATTATTATTCGTTTCCACATGTGCATTAAAATGAATGGGTCGGTATTGTTCCTAGGACATCACTATTATATCGACCAAGCAGGGATGGGCACGGACTCGGAGGATCGGGACGTGAAATCCCCATTTAGTGGTATCAAAGCATGGTTGTTAGAGATTTGAGTGATAAGGTGTGATGGTATATGGGGTAGTTAGTAGGATTGGCCTTTAAATTCATGTTGATGCAAGTCTGTGATAGTTGATTGGTAGAATTGTTTGTTGTTATTACTCGACTTCTAATTCGGTGTTGAATTGGAAGGCTGGTTTTTGTAGAAGGCCTGTAAGATGAGTGATTAGGAGCAAAGGACTCCTAGTAAGAGATCTGTTAAGCCTACAGCTCGAGGTAGGACGCCAGCAAGGGTCGGTACTCGAGGAGGTCGAGGTAAAGCGTCAGCGCAGGTTAGCGCGAGTGAAGTAGCACCACATCCCGTTGGTGCTGGGATAGCAGCCCCAAGTGATCTAGGGACCATTAGGATCACCTAAGCCTTGGATGTTATGAGAGAAATGATGGGGCAACAGGCCCAGAACCAAGCTGCCGCCTTCACCACTATTGTTTCAGCCGCCGCTCAAGTCGCCGCTACGGTTGCCGTTACTGTGACATCCTGAATTTCAGGTTCTGATTTCGATTTAATGAGTTGGGCCTTTCATTGACGCAACTATAGTGATTTTCTCTAGGATAGCCAATCACGAGATAACTGGCCTATCAAGTGAAGCCGTTAAGAGATTTTAACACAATAGACTTGAGAATTCGATCAGGAATCGACTACTCGATCGTGCTAGTTTACAAGGATCATTATGGCACAGTCAAAAACCTATCAGAGATCAGAGATAGGTCGGTTCGACTGAGATGTGTGGCTACAAGTGAGTTATTCCACTAATTTGCAAAATTCTCGTCAATTGACACTAGACTGATTTTTCTGTCGTTCTGGTGCCCTTTGTCCGTATTTGAAACCTTGAGATTTTCACGACAACCGAGAGTCGCCAATGTGTCGAAGAGGTACGTGTGGTTCGAAGAAAATCGACCACGGGTCCATTGCACTAAAAATTTTTAAAAGCTACCCGGTAGGTTCGGTCATGCTAAAATCACGTCAGATTGAAATTAACCACGAATTTGAACCCGATTTCAAAAATTAAAAGTTTTGTCATGTTATGAGTCATTTTAGGACCGTCGACTCATCTTTTGAAAATTTTTCTGCAAACTGAGATTTTCGGCCAATCTTTAAAGTAAGGGTATTTTTGACTGGAAAAATCCGAGGGCCACTTTTGGTCGCATTTTTGGTATTCGAGTTGGACGGATTTACAAGGAAAAATGTTAATTTGATCATGGACATCTTGGTGGAATTTTTGGGGACTGGATTGAGTTAATTGGAAGGAGAATTAGTGGGGAACTTAATCCAATTTGGGTGGGCAATGTCCCAAATTCGTTGCCCCCCATGCCCTTAACCTTTGGACCATCTCCAAGGTTTCCTAAGGAAGCTTTGTGGTATGCTTTTGGCTAAGGAAGCCAGCCCATCCATGGTGGGACCTCTTCTAGGGGACAAAGGGATAAAAGAAGAGCAAGAGGGACCCTCCAAGCAAGAGTTGTCACATTTCTTCCTCCCTCAACTTCACTTTCTCCATTGTTGAAGTGTTGAGAGCTCTAGAAAACCAGAGGAACCAGCCAAGACCAGCAGTAAGCCAGCCAAGCCCCACTTGAAGTTGTCCGAGCTCCCTCGCATCAACTGTTGCCGTCGCGTGTCCCAGCCGTCCAACTGCTGTTCCGTGTGCATCTAGGCATCCTCCTGTGTCATCGAGCTCCCTCAGGTTGCCTGGAAGCCAGCTAGCTCAGCCCCGCACACTGCCTAGCCCCGTAGGCACCCGTCTCCGCCATTTCCAGCTGTTCCAGCCGCTGGAGTTGCTCGATTCAGCCTTGGTCAAAAGCAAAAGTTCCAGCAAGAGCTGAAACTTCATGGCTCATTTTAGGTCACTTCCGAACCTCTCTTAGCATTGCCTCTACGAGGTTTGTTCCCCACCTTCGCATTGCTGTCGCCGTGGACTCATCGGATTACAAAACCGTTGAGTTTACTCACTAAACCTTGCTTATGATGTTAATTATGTTTAAGGGTTGTTTAAATTAGCTTAAGTATGGATTAGTAATAATCTAGAATTGTTAGATTAGCCTTAGAATGGATTATTGTTAATCTAATTAGTGAGATTAGCACAATTGATGATGGATTAGTCGAATCCAGTGGAATTCCTGCAGTTCTGATCTCTGAACCCTCATCATTTGCCATTTTTGTAGATGAAAATGGGTTTTAAATTTGAGGTTGATGTCTTTTGGAGAAATTTTTTAGACATCCTTAGCTACAACAAAAAAATTTCTCAAGATTTTTAGGAATTCAAAAGAAGAATATATCAATTTTGTTATTTTCAAACAACCTCGGTTTTATTTGGAACTTGTGACCTTATAAGATGCTAGGGGTTTTTATCAACTTTTAGAGTCCGGAATTTCAAAATGGTTTCTTCACAAAAGTTATTTTTCACATCCTCTAGTTTAATATACTCAAATTTCAAATCAAACGGATATGTCTTGGACCTCAAACCAAACTGATTTCGAAAAACAAACTTTTCGAAAAAGACCCAGTTTTTGGTGCTAGATTGAGCGAATTATTGGGCTAAATCGAGAGGATCTGGGTTTAGGTGTCTACATGAAAAATTTTATTTTAGGTGTCCTTTACAACTTATTTAAATTTATGAATTTTCTAAGCTCGTTTGGTTAGGTTTATGGATTTAAACTTGGAGACGCATGAGTGGCTTGGTTTATGCCAATTAGGATTGATTTTACTTTGGTGATGGTTCTTGATGCTTTGCTTGCTTTAATTAGTGTTTTCAATGACTTGTGGATTTAATTTATTAGTTTTTTAATTCTAGAAAATTACTGTTCATACGAAACATCGTTCACCCGAAAGTGAAAAAACGCCTAATTTCATGTGTTTTGATTTTATGAGGTGATTAGAGTGTATAAATGCATGGGTATCCGCATGAATTGAGTAAATTTCACAAAAAGAGGAAACGGTTTGTCTGAAGGACACCCAATTAGACCGCCTTTACGAGAAAATGATTTGTAAGTGTATATACAAGCGTGTGTGCATTGGCTAAGTGCCCAAAGATAAAAAGGAAGTTGTAGTAGTGTGCTTGCGTGATCATTGAGTTGAATCTGTCCCTCACTATGTGTCGAGTGGGCGATGCTCTTATGTGGAAAGCCCGTGCCTGTGTTGCGATAATTAATCGTGCCTATGTGGCGTAGAACCTGCCTGTGTGGCGTAGATCGTCCCTGTGTGGCGTTATACTGAGCTTGTGTGGCCGTATTTCTATGTGTCGGGTATAATGCCTATGTGGCGTAATAATGAGCCCGTGTGGCTGTATTTCTATGTGTCAGGTATCGTGCCTGTGTGGCCGAAATTAATTGGAAGGCATGAATTGAACACATTGTTTATGGCACGCACGCACGAATCGATAACGTGCAGAAGTGGCGATGGCCATGTAAGATCGCTTGTAACGCGACTCATATGTAATTGATTAAATGCATCATCTAATGGCCATATGTATTGCATGTATCATGCTGAATTATAACGTGCAAGGTATGACATACCAGATAAGGTTTTGTGCGAATCAACAATTGTCTGTTCAAATTGCATGGTTGTGTGGCTAGAGTCAATCTTTTGTTGGCTTTTTACCAGACTCATTATATACCTAAACGCCATTGTTCATAAGAGTGTACTTTTGTGAAATGTTGCCTTGCTTTCCTATCCCATATTGTTTGTTGTCAGGGATTATTGCTTCGCTTCCACATGTGCATTAAAAATTGAAAGGGTCGGCTACTCGTCCTGGAAAGTCGCAAATTTGTATCGACCATAGAGGGATGTACGCACTCGAGGGTCGGGGCGTGACATCCCTATTTAAGTGGTATCAGAGCAAGGTTGGTGGTTGGAATGATAAGGTGCAATGTATTTTGAGATAGTGAGTATGAAAGGCTTTTTCCTTATGCAAACACCAATGATTGGCTAGCTTATTGGTAGTTGGTTTTGTGAGGGTCACTCGATTTTCCTAATTTGGTGTGGAATTGGAAAGCAAGTTTTGTAGAGATCCTATAGAATGAGTGATCTGGATCAGAGGACTCCTCAGAAGAGGACTATCTCATCCGTTTCTCGGGGTAAAACGCCAACTAGGGTCGATACCTGAGGTGATCGCAGTAGAGCGCAGGCAGAGGCCAGCGCAAGTGAGAGAATACCATCGCAGGTCGGTATTGGGGTAGCAGCCCCTGGTGATTTGGGAATTGTCTGGATCACGCAAGCGTTGGATGCAATGAGAGAGATGATGGGGCAATAGGCCTAAAACCAAGCTGCTGCCTTCGCCGCCGCTCAAGCTGCCGCTACTGCTACCATTACCGCCACTGCTGAGGCCACACGCACGCATCATCGCATCATCGTCTCGCACTGTCAAAGTTCTAGCTGGGAACATAGTTGTGGATAGGGAGAGGCCAATCCACAAGTTGGTGGAGCAAAATCTGAAGTTGAACCCGCTGAGGTTCACGGGTACTGGAGATTCAGAGACTGTAACTCTTTGGATTCAGGATCTTTATAAGGCATTTGCACTCTTAAGGTGCAATGAGGAAGAGAAAGTAGTCCTGCAGTCTATCAACTGTAGGGCAATGCTAACACCTGGTGGAGAGCCGCTAAAGAGACAATGTTTCTAGGAGGAGTAGTCCCGCTGTGGGACCCTTTCCTCAGAGCCTTCAATGATAAATACTTTTTGGGAAGCACTCGAGAGCATAAAATGGAAGAATTTCAGCATCTCCGCCAAGGGACCATGACGGTTGACCAATATGAGTTCAAATTTGCGAAGCTTTCTCGGTATGCTCCAAGGTTGATTGAGGATCTAGAGAATAAAGCTCGAAGGTTCAAGAACAGCCTCTGACCAAAGTTGAGGACTCCGTTGGTGCCGTTCAATCTAAAAGATTATAATGAGCTGTCTGGATGGGCTCTGTTGTTAGAAAGAGACTAGCACGAACAAACCACTGCATTGGGATCGCGGTTCGAGTCTAACTGGGATGGAGATCGGTTTGGAAACAAAATTGATGACCGGAGGGCGACATTCTATTCCGCCTAATAGGAAGGGTCGAATAGGCAAGTTAGCACTAAATCAGAATGAAGTGTGCCATATCTGTGGGAGACAATATGGATCAACCTCGTGTTTTCCTAGGACAAGAGTTTGCTATAGGTGTCGCCAGCTATCACGCCCCGAACCTCGAGCATGTGCCCGTCCCTCTCTAGTCGATAATATTTTGTGACTTTCCAAGACGAGTTGCCGACTCTTTTTGTTTTATTGCACATGTGAAAGTGAATAATAAATCTCCTGACATCAACAACTTGGGATAGAAAAGTAAGAAACAAATTCACAAACAAAACACACATTTATACACACACTGAGTCATGCACAAGGTCTATGATCAAAAAATACAAAGACTGGCTTTCCAAAAAGAAGCGGTCCTAACTGACCTACACTTTAGATCACCTTCTCTCAGCTCCAGGTCCTCCACTCAATGACCTTGAAAATTTAGCCCACGACGGGGTAAGATATAAATCTCAGCAAGTTCACGCTCTA
Source organism: Eucalyptus victrix (assembly GCA_016097545.1). Taxonomy (NCBI): domain Eukaryota; kingdom Viridiplantae; phylum Streptophyta; class Magnoliopsida; order Myrtales; family Myrtaceae; genus Eucalyptus; species Eucalyptus victrix. Next base: position 54,278,943 of record CM027839.1, on the reverse strand, counting down.
AACCTAAATTAGGAGGAAAATACGCCTAGAAGTGTCCTAATCACACAATCACACAATCATAGGAACTTAAGTCACCCCAGGTCCATCTTGCAGTTCAGTACAATCAAATACTCAACCAAACAATTCAATTTAATTCAATTCAATTTGACCATCAGTCAGTTGACTTATTCAACTCCATGTCATCGATGCCATCTATAAATTCTATCAATTCGAACACTACTCACCTAAGCTGAAATAGATATTTTCATATATCATTGCTCCCTAAAACTGATGTCTAAAATTTGCTCACCGAAGCTGCTAGATTAATTATTGAAATTATTGCATTTTGGCTAAGGTCAATCATGTACCCACACACAGGTATTTTTATCGGGTGTGATAAAAATGATAAATTGATTTGATGATCAAAGCTATATATTTTAGTATCAGCTTCGGGCGAGCAATATGTATTTTATTATCAACTTCGGGCGAGCTATATATGATTTATTATTATCAGCTTATATATGTATCTTACTATCAGCTTTGGGTGAGCTATATTTATTATCAACTTTGGGCAAGCTATACTATATATATTTTCAGCTTTAAGCGAGCGGTTCTAATTTGATAGGACATTATAAACAGTATTGATTGGATTGACTGAGAAGTGGTCATGATGACATGTAATCAACTGAATCGATTGATCAATGGTTCGATCTGATTTCATTGGATGGTATGGTTTGTCAGTATTTATTAATTAAACTAACTTGCAGGAAGAAGTGGAGGCCAAGGCAAGTCCTTTGACTCGTGATTGTGCTTAGGCAGCCCTTGTGGCATATTTTCTTCCAAGTTAGGGCTTAGGGGGTAGAACTCGCTAAGACATCATTTCACCCCATTGTGGGATAACCATTTTTAGGTCCATAGATGGCTGCTCCTCCTGAGCATTTTGGACAACCAAGGAAGATCACAGAACAAAAGTACTACATTCCAATTCATGGGCATCCCGAGGGACTACAGTACAAACTGGTGAAGACCATAATTTGGGCATTCCGATTCATGGGCATCCCTTGTTTGTTAGACCTTATGTATATATATATATATATACATGGCTTGGTTTGTATTGTATATATATGATTGGTTATGTTATATATATATATATATATATATATATATATATATATATATATGTGGTTGTTATGGTTTTAAAAATTTATGGCCCTGCTTTTCTATCACATTGTGTTATTGTCTAGGGGATTATTATTCGTTTTCGCATGCACATTAAAATGAATGGGTCGGCGATGTGTCCTGAGACATCGCTATTATATCGACCAAGCAGGGATGGGCACGGGCTTAAAGGATCTAGACATGACAACACGCGCACACATACTTGGCCAAGAACACCGTGCTTTGCACTCAAATACCTCGTGTTCAAATTATGGATTTAACCACTTTTATTCGTATTAAAAATCATCACAATAAAATAATCGTGTGTGGTCACGCATTTAAATTGACCATTAAACATGTTACACTCCCATTTCAAAATTCCACGATTTTATATAGTACATAAATATTTTTGGCGTCAAAAATCGACACCCGGTATTTTTCTATTTAAATACCCATAAAATCAAATTTTGTAATAATAATCAATAATTATCACCAAGCACTCAATTGCACATCATAACATAATTAAACCATCAAATTCACATATAAATTCAACCACAAGAATCGGCGTAAAATTTCACTAAACGGCTAATCCATCACAATTTATGCTACTTATGATTTATTAAATAAATTGCAATTAATTTAATTTAATTTAATTTAATTGATCTAACCATGATTAAGTAAACTAACCATGGTTAACTAATCTAACCCAAGTTAACTAAACTAACCTAGGGTAGGCTAACTAAACTAACCACCTAACCAACCTAGTTACACTAACCAAACTAACCTAATCTAACCCCTAAGCAATTAACAACCTAATCAAGGATTATGGAGTTTAACTCGCCGGATTAGGACGGTGGCAGGCTCATGACAACGGCGGCGCAATAGTGATGAGATCCCATGATTACCGCATCTCTAACGAAGGCCAACCAGTAGAGGAAACGACAAGGGGGCTCACGGCTAAAGCTGGATTTGATTCTGTGGAAGGGCTGGAGGTGGCCGCGACTTGGGCTTAGGGGTGATCGAGTTCAGGGTGGGTAGGGTCTAGACCTGGACCCTGTTTCCGACCCTGTTATAACCGGTTATATTTTTTTGGACCCTATTCCCTACCCTATTTACATTGGACCCTGTTCCCGACCCACCCTGTTTTTCCGGTCTGGGAACAGGGTTAACCCTGTTTATATTGGAACCTGTTTTGCAAAAATTAACGTACAACACTCATATTTAAAATAAAGCGTTTAACATTCATATCGATCAACATAAGCACATCCACCGTTGTAGCAAATAATTTGTACCTCATAACATCACTAGAAAAGGAAAAGAAAGAGAGTATTTCATCACACCACAGGTATCCACTCTAACTCCATTGATCATTTGCTGTAAAGAAAAGGCAAAAAGAAGAATTGATCGTATTCCAATGCCCCATCAACGAACCAATCATCGCATCTCGACCACTTCCATGATATTTAAGCTACAACAATGCCAACAATGGCATACATCACTACTGAAACCAGAAAAAAATATAATGCAACAACTTGAGGCATTCGTTTTCTCACAAGAAAGATGTGCAATAACTTACCATTCTGAAACAACATGGATTCTCAAGCAGATATTCTGATCTGTCAAAGTTTGTGCTAGCTTCTTCGCGCTCCTCCTAGGTAATCACTCTTATTTTTTTTATAACTAGGATTGAGGCACCCACCTTAGGACCTTAGGTAGGCAAACCCCTTAAAATGTTTGTACTCAGTGGTGTGGGAATCAAACTTGTACGGCGTGCCAAATTCACACATAAAGTATGCCCTTAACCACTTAGTTGATCCTATGGGGTATATTGACTATCTTATATCACCACACCAGAGCATTACCTTGACATGTCATTGTAAAGGGCTCTTTTACGGAGCAAGTATGAAGCACATGGTCCACTATAATGAAATTAATTTGTTAGAAGACCAAAAGATGATACTCCAAAAATGAAGCGCTATAACTACAGAGATTCAATTGATGATACAGATATATCAAAACATATATACAGTGGAAAGACAAAAGTTGGTGGAAGGAATAGAACATGACAACTACAAGTTTCACTTAGGAAGCCAACACCAAGCAAGACAAACGTTAGCTTTAAAGTGATATCCTCACTTGAAGAAGTTGACCATCAATCCACTCAAAAGAAAAAATAAGAAGTGCAAATCTACTGATGATATGATTATACTACAGGTTCTGGTGCTAAACCAAATTCAAGTCAACCAAAAGGAAAAGGAGCCAAGGAGCCACTTAATCGGGCGAAAGCGAAAAACCCAAGGAAACACCAAATACATAGCGAGAAGAAATTTAGCCTCTGAGGTAATACAGCAAGCATAAGATACATCAATTACTTCATACAAGTGAAGAAATTTGACAAAGCTTCTTTAAGCAATCGACTGAGACTCCAATTTCATAACATCTCCTCAGTTATACATACATATATATATGACTAGACACATGATGAAGCAGTTTTGCCACCTAGAACTATGTGTTATTATCAGATCAATGTAACCCGCTCATTGTAAGAGAAGACTTAATTTCATGCATTAACTCTAAGTTCTAAACTGAATAAGATCCACATTAGTCTCGGTTGATCAAATCATGCGTGAAATAGGAGCAGACCAGCATCATAGAGAGAAAGGGCACAAAGAAAGAGCAACAAACAAAATCGAAGCCATGACCGGATCATGACTCATTTCTATGTTCTAAGGTGCATGAGCATCCCCCGGAAAGGGAGAGACACATTAGAGTCAGCGCATGACAAGTCAACGCATCTATAGCCATGTCCACAAAAATGAATATTAACAACGCAATAAAAACAAATTGCTGAGTATCCAAATGCTTAATCCTCCAAATATTAAATCCACGCCTTCGTGCAGCTTAAAAAATAAGATAAATTGACAATCACCACAATTTCAACACAAAAGCACAAGCAGATAAAGAGCAATAACCCCTAAAATTTAGATGATGAAAAAGCTGATCACAAAGTTGAAATTATTCAGACCCAGATCTGCAGCCCACAGGCATAGATGAACCTCACAGAGAGAAAATCGCAAATCCAGGCTACTCACCAAAAAAGGCAAAGCATCAATCTATATTCACAAAACAAACACAAACCCAAAAACCAAAATCGTGATTCATAATAACCTCAAATGCTCGTTCGCTCGTTCGCTCAACTCCTGACCAATTCTCAAGATTCGTCCCACCGAGAAAAAAAACACCAGACTTGCAATACAAGAACGAATCAAAAGAGCAAACATCGACGACGCCGGCGCGGGGGTAAGTAGAACTAATTAGCTGGCAGCTCAAGACGAAGAGTAAAAATCATGCTTACCAGCAACGGCACCGGCGCGGGGGACGGGGACTTGTTGAACAACTCGGCGTGGAGGAGGACGCTGTCGACGGTGAAGATCGCGACGGGGGTGGAATTGAGCACCGTGCTGGCCACCCATGAGGAGTCGACCCCGGTGTCGAGACGAGGAGGCCCGCGAACGTCTTGCACCCAACCTTCTCGAGCAGCGAGGCCGATGGCGCCAGGGTGGCGAGGATGGCCGGGACCAAGATGGGGGCATTGATCTGGAGGAAGGCGATGCTGCTTCCGCTCGGATGAATCTGCAGAGGTGAGACTGTGAGAGGCTGAGAGCGACGAGCGTGCTGCGTGAGAGACTGAGAGTAAAGATAGAAAGTTAGAAACGACTAGGGTTTTGTTTTGGCGCCCAAAAACCGATTCTCAAACCGGTTCTCAGACCGGTTCCCAAACCGATCCGGTCGATTCGGTTCCCGGGTGGGTATTCCCTCGGAACCGGTTCCCAACCCTATTTTCCGGGTGGGCTGAACCAAGAACCGGGTTGACCCGGTCCGGTTGCACACCCCTACTTGGGCTGGTCAGTCTTAGACATCGCGGTGAGGCGCCTGCTGGCAGTTTGGTGGCTGCTAGCCGAAGCTGGGCTGAGGCGCTAGACTAACGAGCGGCTTAGGTTGCTCGGAGCTATTGGCAGCTCGACTGAGCTGAGGCGAACGATCAAGGAACAGCGGCTAGGCTGGACACGAACTGGTGGGCGGAGCTGGCGAGTTGGATCGGTCAACAGTGTGGTGGCTAGCTGGCATGAGGTTGGTCACTAGAGTTAGACATGCAAAGGGGTTGGGCAGTTCTAGTGGTGATATGCAGAAGGAGGAATAGAGAATGAGCTTGAAAGAGAATTGAAGAAGAAGAAGAAAAAGGAGAAGAGAGGATCGGCTGAGGAAGGGGCACATGCATAAGGGGAGGAGAGAGGGAAAGAAAGGGAAAATGAAAGTCCAAGCTCTAACCAATAGGAGGCCTTTAGAAATATCTATATGATGATTGCTATGCCCCAAAGTCCTTAGCCCAAAATGTCAAGGGGTCCTCCATTGGGCAATTTCCTTTCATTTCCTCACAAAATAAAGCATTTTGGTGGCTAAATAACCAAATAAATCAACCCATCCGAATTTCCATTTTATTTCCAATTTGTCCAAAAGCGATTTTTCCGAAAAATTCCGAACTCGACGAAAATTTTATGAAAGATGAGACGACGTCCTAAAAATGAATCGTGACATGCTTGAACGTTCAATCCCCAAAATCGAATTCAATTTTGTGGTTAAACTCGACCAAACGTGATTTTAGTACAACCTAACCTATCGGGTAGCTTTTAGGGATTTTAGAGCATTTGACCTGCAGTCGATAATTTTCAATCCACGTTTGTGCATCTCCAACTCGTAGACAACTCTAGGTTGTTGTAAAAATTGCAATGTTTCAATTATGTGTCTCAAGTATAAAATCGATAGAAAATCGGGTTAGTGCCGTTCGACGTGAATTTCATAATCACACGAAATCACCCGTAATCCAATTACGTGATTCTGTCGAATCGACCTATATCCAATCACAATTCAATTATAATGGCGTCATATTAACCCTTGCCAATTATTACAGTCGAGCGATTGATTTCCAATCGAATTCTCTAGTATGTCCCGTTTATATCCCTTAACGGCCTCACCTAATAGATTAGTCAACTCATGAATGGCCAATTCAAAGTAAAATGACCATAGGCACGTCAACGAAATGTCCATTTTATATTATCGAGACGGGATCGAATTTTTGAATGTCACAAAACGCCTATGGTTGTTTTTGGCGCTTGTCGACTAAATAAATGATCCAGTGGTGGCTCATTAAAATTGCTTGATTGATTGAGAATTAGTGCCCGAGAACCTACTTGCATGTTTACTTTCAAATGTGCGGATGATTTTTAGATGTATGCATAGGTACAATGTATGAACTCATGGGGTATCTTTGGGTCATACTTAGAACTTGTCTTAGGGGCTTTCTAGTATTGGTTGCCACGCAAGAATACAAATGATGACCAATAGCTATAAGCCATAAAAAATGAATTGGGGTAGGTGACCTAGAGGGATTGTCACATGAATTGCAAAGGCCAACCCCAAGGCCAATTTTGATCAGTTTTGCATATTGGTTTAATTCCCTGATTGTTTTCGTTTGCTTTTGTGATTGTGATTGTTTTTGTATGTTTGTAATATTTTTTGTTCCTTTCATCTTGTATGTACGTATTCTTAGTATTAGATTAGGCTTAAAATAGGTCCATGGAGATGATGGCCCCCCAAGACGTGAAAATGATGAATGGTCGATATCCAAGCTGATCTTGTTTTTGTACCATTTGTTCCCGATATATGTTTCGGGTTGTCTTGTGTTGTATAAATACCCAACAAGTTGTGAGTTTCTCTCTTTCTTTTCTAATTTTTGTTAGGGATTACATGTTAGAATGACTGCCTTCCTTAAATTGCTTTTTAGGTGTTTGCCTACCGCATTGTCTTTAAATTCCAATTGATTGTTTTCTTTTCTTTCTTTTAATAGAAATAGAATTGTATGAAATTGACCATCCATGCATGACCGCCTAGTTAACTTCACTGACCCGAAAATGTATAAAAAAAAAAAAAACATGCATGGACGCCTTAGGAAACACGACAAACTATTAAGTACTGAAAGGGCGCTAATAGAAATATTAGTGTAACCCAAATCCCCGAACCTTAGAATCTTTAATTGTGTAGATATCAAGAGACCACTCCCAATCCTCGATAGAATTTTCTAGCCAACGCTCAAAAACAAGACAAGTGGCAACTCCTAATTCTTATCTGGGTTTTCGTGAACAACTCATAGATAATAAATGAATCCATCGGAGGGGTATGGGCCTTGATGAGACTCAACGTAGTTTAGCATATCCGATGTGAAAATCTCCTAAAGGATAAAGTGATACCATCTTTATGGATGAGAGTACTATTGGGAGGGCTACTATAGTAACAACATCCCTAAATTCGATATTCACAACCGATCTCCTTTTTTAAGGTGTATCATTCGTGTGGATGCAAATCACGACAACTTCCGTTGTAATATGAGCTTAGGAGAGCTCACAACCGTGATCGAGCGAACTCACATGGTCAATCCCGAAAGATGAAGTGATGACGTTTTTTGGGACATGTACCGTGAGAGAGCTCCCATGGTCAACTACCCCTAAACCCAATATTTTGCCTCCACCGAGGGACTAAGGGGGTTGGGTCGCAATAGTAATAACTAATGATGAAGATACTTCAAAGTCAACCAATGTTATTATTTCCAGGCATGAGATATTGCTACATATTATTTTTCTTAAGTCAAATAAGTACCCATTTGACTACAAGGACACAGATCATGTACATAATATTGTAATTGGATTCCCATTCACAGATTTTAGTATAAGACAATCAAACTATCCACTAAACCTAATGCAGCCAACAAAATCATGCAACACGACTACCAAGTTTTTGGTGAAGATTGACTTTGAAACTCAAACAAGGATCAAGATTCTGCTTGAAGTTTAATTACTAAAATTATCAACTAGGATTCGAGTATTATTAGGATTTTACGAGGTTTCCTTTCTTTTTCTTTTTTTTTTCTTTTAAAGCTTGAGTAGGAGGATCTAACGTACACTCCAATGATGTTTCTTCTTTAGAGGTTTTCTATTTCCACTAGGAGTAGAACTTTTGGAGAGTCTACAAATATAGTTGTAATTTTCATTTTTCAATAGAGTTGATAATTTATTGAATTTGGCAAGTGTATGCTTTGCAAATTGTGTGATACTTAAGAAACCCTAGGTGTGTTGGTTAGGCGATTTTGCATGTGGTGCCTAAATATTTATTCTTTATTATGGGACTCAATCCTACATTGAAGCCATGAAATTTTTTTGACGTTACATTGTTTGATGCATGAGTTAAATTATGAATCAAGGATATTGATTGACTCATATTTAATTGGTGAAATCAGTGGTAAATTATTTTAATCGCATATCATACAAAATTGATATACTCATTTAATAGATTTATATATTTTAGGAGATGAATCTTATTGATGTGCTCAATTGCACTCTCATGTAGGACAAAATTTTTACTTCACTGCTAATGTTGTCATCAATGATTGATACTATTTCAATTGTCAACGACAAATTACAGCATAATGTTTACTGGGGTCCAACTCATTGTGAGAATCTATGGTCTAAGTAGATGGTGTCATACTGAAGCAAATATTTGTGAGATGCTCATTTTCATCCAAATTAATAGCTTCTTTTAATTGTTAGTAAAATTTATCCAGTTCAGTCAACTTAGGCAGGCAATAATTTAGGTGACTCTTAAATGATAAGATTTGTATGTGCCTCAATTATGCTTGTGGGCATAAAAGTTTGTAAATAACTGGCTATGTTTTTATCAAGCTATAGTTGTTTGGTCATGAGTAGAATGGCTAAGTACATGGCTGAGGCTGCTGCAATTCTGCTTCTTTGAGATCTTTACAAATTTATAACTAATCGTCCACTTCATGGATTGCAGTCAATCAATATGGATGGATCCGAAATATGATTCAAATCCAATATAGCACCTATGGGTACATAAAAATTGCTGAGAAGAGAATTTGTTTGTACATAATGAATATTACTTACCAAAGTAGCTGTCCTTATGGAACTATGGATATGCGGGGTTCTGCTTTTGATATGCTAGTGCTTACAATAGTTATGCATACTGTGGTATAATCATTCTAACGGGGTATAAATATTAAGCAAAATGGAAAACCGTTAAGAAGCTTGAAGTCGCATATGGCAACTGTGGTGTGTCTCAACTAAGAGGAGATAGAGTATGGCATCTTTCAACTTAAAAGTTGGTACAACTAAGTGATCTTTATTACCAATAGCAGATGTATTATGGCTCACACCTTTGATAATGCTTTGTTTGCAGTTAAGTACTTATTTCAGTGTGGTGTTCTTAAGTACTTTTTTAAACTTAGAATCTTATTTCACAGTCCGACGGGTTTATGGAAGATTTTTTGAAAGCGTATGTTTGGTGTCGTCTGTAACTCGTTGATTTGTTTGGCTCCTTAGCTTTAATCTCATATTTTTTTCATCTCTTTATTTTTCAACTGGAAAGTAATTACTCATTTGTTTTATAGAACGCTTCTAGTAACTCTTTGGCATTTGAAAATCGCGAATTGAAATTCAATTCTTCTTTCTAGCTCCGAGAGCTCCTCGAATGCCTGGACTAGTACCCAGAGATGCTGGTTTAACTGACAATGTCCAAGATTCATTTGTAGAGCTCTCAAATGCTTCAAAACAATGTTTGCATATCCTTTATTGGAGATAAAAGATGGGGTTTTGTGCTTCAGTATATTTGATGTCTTTCCAATCAGAAATATTGTGAGCATCCTATATGTCCAAATCAAATATTTAGATATATGATCTATCATATTCAGTCAATGAGTCCTTTCCTTATTCTTGCTTCTCAGTTATTAATTTTTCTTGATAAAGGGATTTGAAGGTAGACTGATAGCAAATTCGTATTGCCTGGAAAGTGATGGGCTATTTAGGGTGCGGATAATAACAATTCTGGCCATAAATTGATTTATGGAAGAGAAATAGAATTTTCTATTTCTATTTCTAGATGAGTTTTTAAGCAAAAATACTCGTTTGATAACAACACAAAATTTCTACTCTAAAAATAGAAATTCGTTTGATAACGACACAAAACTTCTTCCTTTCGAAGGGCGGCGGACCAGTGACCAGTGGCGGTGGACAATGGCAGCAACCAACATCCGGCGACTGGTAGCGGCGACCGGCATCCAGCGGTGACATCCGGCGTCAGGCGGCGGCATCCAACGTCCACCAACCGACAGTGGCGTCCAACGTCCGACAATAGTATCCGGCATCTAAGGGTTGCGACCGGCGACCGGCGACAGCGAGCAGTGACCGACGTCCTATGACCGATGTCTAGCAACCGACGGCAGTGACCAGCGTCCGGTGGATAGTGGTCGGCAGCGAAGGATGGAGGACCAATTCATAGCAAGGACGAATGATGAGAAGAATTTTTATTTCTCATTTTTGTTCCAAAAATAGATAAGTATAAAATTTTTACTTCTTATTTCTATTCCAAACCTATTTCTGGAACGAAAATCTATCTTAGAAATAGAAAAATGGAATAATTTTATCAAACGAATTTCTATTCCAAAAACAAGTCTAAAATAGAAAAATTGTTTCTGGAACATAATTAGGGGGTTGTCATGCATCCCTTAATGAACAACTATCCTCGGTGAGGTTATGCTTGTAAAAGGTCTAGATGTTTATGCCATTTCTTAGGCTAGATTTCACTTCTGTTGGTCACTTCAGAGATGACACCTCGAACTTAGATATTAAACAATTATCTGAAGCTTTTTGTTGTTTGGTCTAAGTTTGGCCTGCCCTACATACTTTCTGTTCTGCCGCAGACAATTGGGTTTCTGCTCTATTCTCGGAAGATTGAGAGAACCTATAAAGATCTTTCCCTTTCCAGTAAATTAAATCCAGGCCAAGGACATTACAGAAGCCTTAATCTAGACTTCATAAGAAAATTACCTTGAAGGGCCAAGATGTTTGTCAAATTTTGCTCAATATGATGTCGTAAAAATGAATGTGAAAAAACGTAAAGCAACATTTATGGAACTAAATAGCATGCATATAATGAATTATCAATATGATAAACTTAAAAACGTAAAGTCATGGCATTGCCTTTTTGTTACCAAACAATATTGTGTCGAATTCGATATGTGTTTATTGTTATCGGAGGTCAACTTTATTGCATCAAATTGATGATGGATGATTTTATATATTGAGGGGCTGAATATGTTAGTATCGCAATAGTTAACATGGTAAATATACCTAATACTCTCCTATTGGAGTGGTAAACATGCATGGGCTGATATATTACATTTTTTTTTTTATGCCTTTAAGGTTAGATGCATTTTAGGCAAAGTACTCTAACTTATGAGCTAGAGCTGATTAGCTTTGCAAAATAATGCAGTTAAACTCTTGAATTAATGTGATAATTTAGCACTTATAAAGTATTGTAAATTAATACTATCAAAAGGAGTGCTTGTGAAATGCACGAGCATTCTTTTTCTTTTTCTTTTTTAACATTTCACAATTTCAAGTATTGATAGTTTAGTTTGGATTGTTGGTATATAAATAGTGTTGATAATTCTTTTAGCTTGCATTGTCACAAGTGGATATCAAAATAAGCTTCTTTCTATTGAACATACAAATTGCTTCACATCATGCACCTACCAATTTGAATAACAATTTTAATATGCTTAGATATATTTTAAGTGATTAGTAAAACCTATTTAATATATTTATAAAGATAGATACCCCTCATTACAATTATAGGTGTTGAAGGAAGATTGCAACTACTAAACTAAACCAAGCAAAAAAATTTGGGAAGAAACTGAAAATTTTAATTTATTATTTTGGCTTTAGGTTGATTAAGAAATTGTGACATTAAATGATTAATTGGTAACTTCTTAATTAAGTAGAGAGAAGAGTGATGGGCTAGCCATTCCTTTGCAATAAGAAATGGACAAAACTTAGTACAGAATAGCAGTGGCCTCAGAGAAAATATTGGGTGGGTTTTACCCTCCACGTAGGCGCTGGGTAAAACCACTCAGCAATCAACATGTGGCGCCACGTAGGCGAGGGCGTCAGGCGTTCAAAATTCGCGCGGGCCACGTGTGGGGCCCACCACTCTGACGCTCCCTCTGCTCTGCTCTCCTCTGTGACGCCTGCGCCCTGTCGAATCGTCCTCTCTCTCCTCTCTCTCTCTCTCTCTCTCTCTCTCCCCCTTCTCCGTTCCATTCCGTTGCGGGGGAGAACAAAAGTCGCACAGCTGCTTCTCTTCCCCCTCCTCTGCTCTCTCTCTCCATTCTCGACTCTGACGCCCCTCAAGCCGGTTGCCTCCGTTGCCCCCGACTTCGACGCCGACGATGCCGCCTCCGCCCTTGACGCCCTCTCGCGACTCCGACGCCCCAGACTTCGACGCCCCTCAAGCCGGTTGCCTCCGACGCCGACGACGCCACCTCCGCCTCCGCCTCTACCCCCGCCCCCGACGCCCTCTCGTGACTCCGACGCCCCTCAAGCCGGTTGCCTCTGACGCCGACGCCGCCGCCTCTGCCTTCGCCCCTCAAGGTCTTGTTGCGGGTCCGCCGGTTGTCTCCGATTCCCCGGACTCCGACGCCCCTCAAGCCGGTTGCCTCCGTCGCCCCCGACTCCGACGCCCCTCAAGCCGTTGCCTTCGTCGCCCCCGACTCCGACGCTGACGACGCCGCCTCCGCCCCCGACGCCCTATCGTAATTTTTTTTTTTTTATGCTTCTTTCATTAGTCTTACAGTTTATTCGGTAACTCACACGATTTGTTCCAATCCTATTGGTGGAAATGCGGTGAAGGTCGTGTTGCGGGCTGATATTTCGCCGCTACATATGACAAGGTTGTCGTTATATCGAGGTTAATGTTGTCTTCCCTACATTTCTATGTTAATGTTTTAGAATCTAATTGTGCACATTGAATTTCTTGAATTCTTATTTTGTTGGTGATGTCCATGGCATCGCGTGATATAGTTGTTATCTTTCGTTCCGCCAATGTTTCTATATTCGAAACACTTTTTTTACCTCTCATTTAGAAGCCGTTGATCATTCGCAACTCCTCATTCCCCACAAAGATCTACTTCATCTACCCAATTAATTCATTTACAGTTCAATCGTTTAGAAGGAAAGTGATGGACTTCAACAGCGGGCCATGATTTATGCATAAGAATCTCCAATTCAATGATCTATGCTATTTCTTTGTCAGGTGGCGGTAGCGGCCATGAGCCAGCTCATTCTGGATTCGTGGGTGAAGGGATGCTAGCAGCTGCAATATGTGGTGATGTTTTTGCTTCTCCACCAGTTGATGCTGTTCTAGACTAAACAAGGAAAATGTCATGGATCTCTTGCTTTATGTTTTGTCTCCTTGTCTATGAGATTCATTTTGCTCTATTGTATATATTTCAGGGCATCCGAGCTGTAACTGGTCCAATGGGGTGTCTACTTATTGTCAAGGTACTTCCTTTACTTTATCCTACCACCTTATAGAGTATTTTGGCATACATGGAAACTTGTGTATACAAGGGAAAAACTAAAAATTTTGTAAACGGCACTTTCATTGCCACGGAAATTCTAGGAGTTTATGCAGTTCTAGCAGCCGCATAGACCACAAGTACTTATTTCCCTGTGCTATGACATCGTCCAAAACGGAAGATCTAACGAGAAGAAGGATTACAATCCCCCTTTTGCAGAATTATACGGTGTGATCGCTTGAACTTTGGATTGGGCTGAGTCAAGCTAAATCTGAAGGTTACATGGTTGAGGTACTTCCCCGTAATTACTTCTAGATGTGATTGTGATGTTAACATATGCTGGAGACTGGTGTCAAAAGGTTATGCCTTATTGCAGATGGTGATTGTCGGAGATGATTGTGCTTTACCTCCCCCTCAAGGCATAGTCGGGAGGAGAGGATTGGCAGGGACTTTTCTAGTTCACAAGGTTTGTGGTCTCTTTCTCTCTTAAAAATTGTGCTTTAAATGTCCCTTTTGGCACTAAACAAGAATCTTTTCCTTCCCCACTTCTCATGGTCCACGCTTGTATCCTTAATTTTTGCCACCATCACTTTCATCTATTCGAGTGACTACGTCAACTTTAAAAACTCTTGTATTTTCTTGTTGTAATAGATCTTTAACATAGGAAGGTCCTGTTTTGGCAAATCAATTTGTAGAAAGTTTTTGAATTTTTAATTAAGAAAGTCAGGACATCCCTTTTAGATTATTCTTCTGAAGTTTTCATGCATCTGGCAATATCTATGGTTCATTGTTGTTGAGAGACTCCACACTTTTTGCCCTACGTTTATGAGTAGTGAAAGTGAAGAATACTGATATGATTCTTTGCTTTCATTTGTCAATATAAGGTCACGGAGTTGCAGCCGCAGCTGGGCTCTAACTTAAGGATGTTGTAGCAGAGGCGAAGCGTGCATCAAAAATGGTTGGGATGGTGTTGCATTATCCGTTTGCACTCTACCAGGTCAAGCTTTTCACGACTATGTAAGCAAGGTTCCCTCTAATTGGATATCTTTTTTTCTCATAAGATTTCCTTTTATTAATTTTTATGCCCATCTGCACATTCTACTTCATGGCAGGATTCAAGATTGTTGGGCGAACTACATGTTGCTCTTTTGAAGTCAATAATTAGAGACATCGAAGATGTTGCAAGGACACCTGCTACTGGTTTGGTTATAAATCAAAATAATGCTGCCAATCCTGAAGGTGGACATCCACAGATTGTTGAAGGGGTAAACTATCTAAACTTTGTTTAAAGAATAAATGAACTTTTAAATTTTTTTCATAGGCATATGCTTGGGGTTTTGATATACGCAAGTGGCAAAAGCATTTGAATCCATTGACATGGCCAGAAATACTTAGGCAATTGGCATTATCTACTGGATTTGGTCCACAATTGAAGAAGCCTATGATTATGAATGTCACATAATTCGACCTAATTGGGGAATCATATTCCGTGGAGGGCTCTTCCATTTTTTTTTGCTAAGATAGAGGTCTTGATCCTGCTTTCCTTCTGATGGAATTCAACATTGACTCTGGCTAGTGAGTATCTGTTATTGGATTCACTTTCTCTGACCCTACATATTGTGTTTAAGAAAAGACAGAGGATGAATTACTCAAAGTTCATTTAAGGTTGGGGATACTCATAGTCGTATCACTGTATATTGTAAACTTTCAATCCCTACGGCTACCTTATCACAATGTGTAAAGCATACCAGCATAGTGTAATCGAGGTTCCAAAAATGACATTTCTATTGGGTCACTCCATCTACTATCCATAAGAAACGAATAGAAAGCAGACGTGGCATGTAATACAGCATGTGGATGAAGTGTGACATCAATCTCTACCATGTGTTGCCTGACATTTCAATCACTTATGTAACAAACACATTTGATGTACTACTATTTGCTGGATTTACAGCACCTTTGGAACATAGGCGAACAATTTCTTCAAAACGTTTTAGGCAACAGGCTTCACCTTGTTGCTGGTATCTTTTTGGGTATTCAAAGAAAATCCAATTTGTTTTGGTCATACTTCATTCATTAAGGATGCGGATTTGGTTGTTATTTGTAACTTGTGTTTATATTTGCTAAGAATGACGATGAAATGCACTTCGAATGCATTCTCTGGTAGTCCATCTCATACCTAGATGGAGTTGTCATGCATCTATACCGAATGGATTCTAGAATGACATTCTCTATTTGTTATTTTTTGCTTTGATGAATTTCAATGGAGGAACTTGTGATTTCAGGTTAAAGGTTGTGAAGAAGTCATTTCTACTTTACGCAGTGATTCAGCTGCAGAGAAAGCGCTCACCATCATGCGAGATAAAGGTTTGTTACTTCCTATATACTTACACCCTACATGTCCTTTCTCGATACTTTTACAAGTTTGTTCTTCTTGTCTTTCTGTATGAAAACTTGAATTGTCTTTTTTAATTTTAAGAACTTTAACTACTCTTAAAAGAATCTAATAAAATTCTAATGCTAGTTTCGCTTGTTAACATTCAATTTTCGAAGTCATATGTGGATTGCCAATATTTGCGTTATGTGTGATTATCCAGGTTGCTTCAAGACTTCTCCACCATGAGTATCAGTTGCTGCATGACTAGCCTGCAAGATACCATACCCCTGGACGGATTGCCCAAACTCACTATCTTGATGTCCCAGTGGATGGGCCAACTACCAGTGTGTCATCTATTGATGGAAGTGAGAAGCTGCCTAGTGTTGATGGTGTTTGAGGTCACCAACTGCGAGTATGCCGTGTCTCACAAGAAGATAGAGAGCAAAACAATGTTTTATCCCCACTGAGAGATGATCATTCCCTTTAGCCGAGAGTCTTTTGTTAACATTCAAATGGATGCTCACCAAGGAAGCCATCCATTTATCGGTCAAGATGATTCTTCTACCCTGCCTGACAGGACAATTTTGCATGATACTTCTGACCTGCATGTCAAGAGAAAACAGAAGGTAATTCTGATGCTTCTGAGAGCATAGTATTGTCATCACTTTTTGATATAGCTTTAGGGTGACCAAAAATGTCATTTTGTTGCAGATTGAAGAAGCCCAGATCGCTAGGGAAGTTGAAGCTAATGAAAACCGAAATTGCAAAGCAGTAGAGAAAGAAAATATTTTGAGGAGAAAGGTTTTCATTTATCAATTAAGGATATGTGAGCTTTGTGGAGAAAACTTTAGCATGTACTGATATCCTGTATTTTTCTGTTGCAGGCTGAGGTACGAATGAGGAAAGAGATGGAAAGATTTGATCGTGAAAGAAGGAAGGAAGAAGAAAGGTTGATGCGTGAACAGCAGAGAGAGGAGGAGAGATTGCTACGTGAGCAAAGGCGAGAATCAGAGTGACGGGAGAAGTATTTACAAAAAGAATCTATTAAGGTAAGTATTTGAGCTTGATATTGCATTTTCACTGGTTAGTTTCTTTTGCTTTATTTGATTGGTTAAGCAGCATCTCTTCTTTTCTCTTTTCTTTACCAACTTCTCTGGTTTTTTGTTTGGAAGGCAGAGAAAAAGAGACAAAAAGAAGAGCTTTGTCGAGAAAAAGAAGCAGAGAGACGGAAAGCTGCAGTGGAGAAGGCCACTGCTCGCAGAATTGCCAAGGAATCCATGGAGCTTATGGAGGATGAATAGTTGGAGCTGATGGAATTGGCCGCTGCAAGCAAGGGGTTGCCTTCAATTGTTAATCTCGATCATGCCACTATGCAGAACCTTGAGTTGTTCAGCGGTAGCTTTTTTATAGCGATTACTATTAAGACCAATTTCACTCCATTGATTCATTGATTGTGTGATATTGTTGTTTTAACTAGGATTCTATGGTAGCTAAGACAAGCTTTTAAATTCCTATGCTCTGTTTTAATCGTGAACCTTAAATTCAGTAGAAAGGAAATAGGGCCCGATCCTTTCTAGAAAATTTACCAGTGTTCCATTGTTGTCAAGAATAATTCTATACAATTACCATCATACTAAATGATGTTAACATTGGATATATGAATAAGTCACCACAATCGACTTTGTTCCCGGAAGAAAGGTACTCTATTTTAGCTATATGTGAGCAAGATAATTCCTACAAGTGCCTTATATTCATTAAGTTCTTTTCTATCTGCAGGATTCAAGAGTTTCTCCAAACGAAGGAAGCCTTCCAGATGCTAATGAAGGTATTTTGTTGTGTCAACTTTCCCTTTGTTGTTTGACAGCTGCGGACAAATTAACTTTTACTCAAGAAATTTAATTACCTAGTCTCATGATTCAACTCATAACTCATAGGGACCTGAGATAGTCACGTAATATGTCACCCCAAGAAGAGAGCATAGAAAGCGAAATTTTGTAAACGTGAAAGCACAAAACCAGGATGTGAGTCTTAACAAGCCAATTTTTGAGAAGAGTGAGGGTTCAAGAGAAACTTCGTCATACCGTATCCCGTAAGTAAATTCACGTCTCAACAATTGTCAGTATTTTACTAGGCTACAAATATGGTTGCCCCTATTTTCTACTTCCTCTGCTCATGTTTCTCTGATATGCAAGATTCTTATTCTCTCACTCCAAGAAACTTCTTCTTCTAAGGTTTTTCCTGGATCTGGTTTGTATTTTTGATGAGATGTTTAGAATGGGCGATTGAGTACGGTATTCTTTTCTTTCGTGGACTGACAGCTGTTTGTGATGCTTTCAAGCTGAAAACCTAATTTTAAGCTTTGCCTCTCTGGGCAAGACTAGACAAACTTTCTTTTTGTGAACCAGAAGTTTCATCATCTACATTACATGGCTATATATATTTGGCTCCTGGAGAAGTTCAAATCCAAGTTCCACCACTCCTAACCTTTGAGAATGTGCAGATAACTTGGTGAAGAACGCCGGATTTGAGGAGGGTCCCCACCGCCTGATCAATTTATCCAATGGTGTACTCCTCCCCCCAAGACAGGAGGATCTCACATCTCCCCTTCCTGGTTGGATCATTGAATCGCTCAAGGCAGTGAAGTTCATAGACAAGAAGCACTTCAACGTCCCCTTTGGACTCGCAGCAGTAGAGCTAGTTGCAGGAAGAGAAAGTGCGATTGCCCAAATCATAAGAACCCTCCTGAGTAAATGCTACAATCTCACCTTCACCATTGGAGACGCAAGGAACAGCTGCCATGGCTCGATGATGGTGGAAGCTTTTGCTGCTAAAGACACCCTCAAAGTCCCTTTCCAATCGCAAGGGAAGGGGAGGTTCAAGACCGCCAGTTTCAAGTTCAAAGCACTTTAAGCAAGGACAAGGCTCACTTTCTTCAATTCATCATACCACACTAGGATCGACGACTTTGGCTCTCAGTGTGGCCCCGTGCTTGATGAAGTTAGAGTTGTCCCTCTGTCTAGATGTTGAGACAGGAAACCGAATGATTTTCACAAAAAACGTCGTGGAGACTTCACAAGGAGTTCTAATAGGCGTGTCTTGTGTGTTGACATTTGATTGAGGCAAATTTTCTGCTTTAGCACTTGCTTGTCGTTATGAGTTATGTGAGCACAACTGCTATTTCCTAGTAGAAAATACAAGTGATGGAGAGATAAGAAACTCCATAGGATCTACAATCTATCATATTGAATAAGATGAGATGGGAATGTTCTCTAGAATGACACCTGGTATATTTGTGGGAAACATTGTCTTCCAATCATGGAGGAGTTTAACCTACCCAGCAGATGGTTTCAGTCATCTTTTACAAAAAACTACAATATGATTATTTTCATTTGGTGCACCATTGACCGAGTTCTGGAGCATTTCAAGTACTCACTACAGCAGGACAGAATCTTTTGCAACTTTGGACTACAGTATAGGCAGTATGCATTATTTTCTAAATGTCATCGGGACATACAACAACATCAATGTTTAAACACAATACTACATCAGTTTAAAAAAAAAAAAAAACACGATACTACATAAATGACAACGAATTAGAGCCAGTAGGAACTTCCATTCAAATGCAGATGACATTTCCGCAGCAAATGACAAAATCCAAGATTGAATTGGAAGATATTTTTCCCCACTAATATCAGGTTCGACAAACAAGAAGTGAGATCTGGCCCAAAAGACAGCCTTGGTAAATGACAATGGAAGAACATTGGGATCAATTTCAACAAAAACATCAGTCCATAACATGGGGATGCACATCCATCCTCTATATTCCCGAGAAACAACCATATTTTGTGAACTGAAACCACCCCACGCACCAAAATCCTCCTCCTCCACACCATATGGAAGAAATGCTGGCCGATCATCATCTTCATCATCATTCAACTTGATGGCACCTCTACCAATACTTGGGCGTGTGTGAAAACTTAAGGCTGATGATATTAAGGCAGCAGCATCAGAGACCAAGATAGTTTGAATGAGATCAAGGGCAGGTTGCCGCAAAGAAGGATGAAGAGAAGAATCCTTCAAGGAAGACACAAGAGAGGGACCCCTGTCCAGTTCAGTATTTTCAGAAATGAGCAATATTATCCTTCTTCCTTGTACATGTTAAGAATTCTAAACTCTGAGATTGGACACTAAAGTTCCATTCACAATAGATAGAGTTCATTGGGAAAGAAAAAGAGGGATGAGTAAAGCCAATACACCTCCATGATGAAATATTTGAATCTAATAAACGATCATTTGTGAAATAAAAGCTCACTCTCAGGTAAGAATGCCTAAACTTGAGGGGCAATCATCCCTCAAGATGCAGCCTTCATCATTTTCCCTTAATGTGCATAGAGCAAAATTCATAAGAAAAATCAATACAAAAAAGGCACAGATATAGAGTAGATATAGCCGTACCACATATATGAACATTCAAAAGGGGGAGAAGGTGGATTCATCTTGTAACCTCTGTGTATGATAAGAAAAGCTATCTGAAAACACGAGATTGAGTAAGTAACAAGAAAGATCAGCCCATTAGATAAACCAAACAAGTGCACCGAGATAAAACTACCTGAACTCACAAGAGAATATGTACCGGGCGAGCTTTTTGTCTAGTAAGAACACCTGAAGTTGCTGCTAAGCGGCACTTGATGGAGGAGAAAATAAAGAAAATTCCTTCTTTGCTTCTCAAGCTCGCCATCTTGCCAAGCTTCAAGAGACTGGAGAAGTCAAAATTTACCCATCACAGACATCAGCACTTGAAAGTAAAAGAAGTAATTGAAGGACAGGAGATAAATGCATGCCTGCAAAAGTGGCTGAAAAAGTTCAAAGATATCCTTATGAACTTTTTCATTATGAGAATGGAAACACTGCCCAACAAGTGTGCTTTGCATGATGCTTGGAGATAAGGCAGACCTCAACCATAGCTTACAACCTTAAAGCAACACCAAATGCAAAAAGGAGGAGAAAAATGAGACTCCTATAATGGCAACAATATTGCTTTTGTTCCTTGAAAGGACAAATCAAAAGAAAGCAACAAACCAAGCATTTCAAAGAGAAGCTTCAAGCAAGTGATCGCATGAGAGAATACAGGAGAATCACTGGAGACTTGGTTAAGAACAACATCAAGAAAAATAGGATAGGACTCCAATATCCCTTCTTCCAATGCTTTGGAGGCTCTAGAAACCCAATCCTTCAAAATTAGAATTAAAAAATCGAGAGAGCACAAACAAAGAGACTGAAAATGCGACTATACGAAACTTCAGCATCCCAACCTACAATGATTTAATCCCAATCCACGCAGCAGAACGGTCAAGCTCCAATCTTGGCCTTAAATTTTCACTGGTCGAGGGCATCACTTCAGTGACGAGTATCGACCTGGCATGAGAGCGTTTTCTGAAATGTAGGTGTTCTTGGTGAGAATCGGCAGCAAAAGCAGAGCCAGAACCCCAGCAACGCAGTAGATGACACTGCAAAGAAGTCCACAAGGTCGAAGAAGCGCGTGAGCTCGCGCTCAAGTCGCCAGAACAGATTCGCCCGAATAACAACGAGCAGAGATAATCAAAGACCGAGAAGCTACTGCAGTACCTGACGAGGACGCTATGAGATATGAGTAGAGTCCTTAGCCGAACGATCGGTCGAGGCTTTGGCGGAGGTGGAAAGGGCGTCAGCGACGACATCGAGGGCGGAGGCGGTGTCGTCGGCATCGGAGGCAACCAGCTTAAGGGGCGTCGGAGTCGCGAGAGGGCGTCGGGGGCGGAGGTGGCGTCGTCGGCATCGGAGTCGGGGACGACGGAGGCAACCGGCTTGAGGGGCGTCGGAGTCGAGAATGGAGAAAGAGAGCAGAGGAGGGGGAAGAGAAGCAGCTGTGCGACTTTTGTTCTCCCCCCGCAACGGAACGGAACGGAGAAGGGAGAGAGAGAGAGAAGAGAGAGGACGATTCAACAGGGCGCAGGCGTCACAGAGGAGAGCAGAGCAGAGGGAGCGTCAAAGTGGTGGGCCCCACACGCGGCTCGCGCGAATTTTGAACGCCTGACTCCCTTGCCTACGTGGCGCCACGTGTCGATCGCTGAGTGGTTTTACCACCGCCTAGAGGGTAAAACCCACCCAATATTTTCTCGTGGCGTCAAGTTAAGGAAGGACTCGTGGGGCCCGGCCTATGTGAGTGGGTGATAGAAATAAAATTAGCATATGCTTTGTCATTATAAAACTGCCCTCAGATGAAAAAAAATAGGTGAAGCTCTTCAACTTTTTATTTCCTCTTCCTCTTTTTTACGGTACTAATTTCCTAAAAACCCTCAAATATTAGTTTCAATCTTAATTTTATCTCGAACTTTTTTTTTGTTTAAAAAAAACCATCAACTTTAAGCCTAGTGCTACTTCAATCCCCAAAGTCTAAAACAAATTTTCAAATTTTTTGTCCAGTCCCAAATGTATTCTGAATAATGGCAAAAAAACCTTGAGGACAACGGTCAAGATAGGGGTGAGCGTGGTTCCGGGTAGAACCGGGAACCGGAACCGAACCGGAGGAGGTTCCGGTTCGGTTCCCGGTTCTAAGAGGACCGGTTCCGGTTCCGGTTCTCTTTTTCCGGGGAACCGGCGGTTCCGGTTCCGGTTCCGGTTCCTATGGGAACCGGAACTGCGGAACCGGAACCGGCAAAGTTAAAATATAAAAAACCCTAATTTCCCCCCCTCCCCTTTTGTTCAACTTTCCTCCCTTTCCCTTTCTTTTCTCTCTCTCTTTTCTCCACTATTTCCTCCTCACGTCACTTCCTCGCCCCCACTTTTTCTTTTCCTCTCTCTCTCTCTCTCGTCTTTTCCCCTCTCTCGGCCGAACCCCCCCACCTCTTCTTCTTCTTCTTCCTTCCTCTCGCCGGTTGCTGCTTCACTCACCACCACACCGCCGCCCCACGCCCTACTCACCAGTCACCACCACCTCTTGGCCACCGAACCCCCACCACCCACTGCTCGTCCAACAAGCCGTCTCACCATTGAGCCCGACGAGCTGTCTTGCCGTCCGCGCCACCGTGAGGCACCGCCGCCGTCCCCAAGCCACCATCACCACCCCTTGCTGCCGCTTGCTCAGCCGTCCGGGCCATCGTTGCTCCGAACCGTCACCACCTCCGCCCGAACTGAGCTCTTCCCCCCCTTGGCCGTGGGTTGAGCCGCGGCTGCCGCCGTCTTCGGTGCGCCATTCATGCCGCCGTTGGTGCTGTGAGACTCGTGCCTTCGTTGCCGTCGCGCCACCGTCGCCGCGTGCTCGCCGTCGCCAGATCAAGAAGAAGCTGGTGAAGAAGATGAGGCAGAACAAGCCCATCCCTCACTGGATTCGCATGCGGACCGACAACACCATCAGGTTCATATCCAATTCCTTCACGTTTTGTCCAAAAAAAGCCGTCTTCTTATTTTATTTTATTTTTTTGTGGCCTAATTTTTGTCGCTGAAATCGTTCAAGTACAACGCGAAGCGCAGGCACTAGCGCCGCACCAAGCTAGGGTTCTGAGGTGTTGTCATGGGAGGAGGTGCTTTTGCTTTGGGTTAGAGCTTTTTAGTTGTTGCAAAAGAGACCTCTCGATGCTTTTCTGATTATTGTTTTTAAGCGAATTGAAGACTTTTAAGGAAGCAAATAGCTGCTTAGATATAGTGCTGCTTTGTTACTCTCGAGCACAAGCATTTTTTATATCCGATGATCTGCGAATTGTGGTAGTTTCTGTTGCTTCATGTGGTTTTGATAGTATCAGGGATGGGATTTTAGTGAATTTTAATGTTGCTTGTTGAGGTCAGTTTTAGTTACTTCCTTTACTATTATATCAAGAGACAGATATTTCGAAAACAAAAGCTAGAGGCTGAAGTTTGCGAGCAGAATTCCCCCTACTGCGAAAAAAAAAAAGAATCTTAGTGTTTGGAATGAATGAAGTGCTTTATTATTTATTTTATCTTTTTGGCAGAGAGTTATGTGCCTGTTTCTGCTAAATGGATGACGGAAAGGTGTGCCGTATGTAGATGGGTTGAAGATTGGGACTATAACAAAATGATAATGCAACGAGGTCTTATATCTTTTCGAGATAGCATTTGTCCACCTTTTTTTGGTATTTGAATCAAAGGTCACCGAGATAGTTTGTCTTCTTACGTAAATGAACTGGATTCACTCTTGATTGCGGTGTCGGATAGCCGTGCATCAAGAATGTTATGGGGTAAACAACGTCCAAGACTTCACTTCATGGGTTTGCGGGGCATGTGAAACGCCCGATGTGAGGAGGCGTGTTGTCTTTGTGCGGTAGAAGGTTAGATTCAATGTCTTAATCTCCTATTGTCCTCATATGTTGTTTCTTATACTTTTAAATTATTTGACGTTCATGGTGACAATATTAGATATATCACTTTTGATTTTTTAGAAATATTACTATTGGGATTTTGAGGAAGCCGTATCATATGAAATTCATTATCACAGTTGTCTGACTTTTGCTCTAAATCTATGTCTTGGTGTTGTGTGAGTTAGTATTTTCTTGCTTGAAATTATTTTGACTGGCTTAAATGCTGGTCTCTAGGGGGTGCTTTGAAGCCAACAGATATCAAGCCGCTCCGGGTTCATGTCACATGCGCGTGGTTTTGCCTTGAAGTTGGCTTTCTGAATCATGAGAAAATGGAACCAGCCACTGGAATACTTAGAATTCCTCCAACTTCTTTTTTGAAGGTAATCCATACTTATTTAGATTTGCAGTTTTGAAGATTGCTGTTTCTTTGATGTGGTGGATTGTACTTATTGTGGGAATGATAAAAGCGTTTAGCAATAGAGGAGAACCCGATTTCATAATAGCTTTATAGGCTTCTTGTTCAGTTGAGTATTTGAGTTTGATGTGTTGATTTTGTTTGTTGTCTCTTTTGCTTAGTTTATTTGCCATTAACTTCTAGATGCTCGGTGCTTCTTTTCAAATGCTTTTCTTTGCTTGTGGTGCAGAGTTGTGTAATATGTAAGCAGACTCATGGTTCCTGCACTCAATGCAGTAGATGTCCTACTTATTTTCAAGTTATGTGTGCTGCAGGAGCAGGACACAGCATGGAAGTAAGTCCTTATATAGATATATATTATTTTCATGACTTTTATCAGAACTAACATTGGTAGAATTTCTTGAGCTGGATTTTTTAATCTATTCTGACGCTCGCTCTTGCTTTCTTTCTATTTTCTTTGGCGTTGGATTTCAAGGAAGGATATGTTAGATAGATACTCATGTAAGTTTACACTGATTCTATATCTTTGTTTTCAATTACACTGCCTGGAGAAGAGTGGGAGTCAAATAACAAAGAAGTTGATATATTGCGCCGATCATAGGTTAGATTGGTTCCCCTTGTCTACATGTTTTAATTCTCTGCTTCAATCTCATGTCCAGAGCCGTTTTGTTAAGTCTATTGCCTAGAAGATTTAACAACTATGATCCATTGACTAAAAACTATATGGTGCATGCTGCCTTGTCCTAGAAAAATATGATTTTACTTGGATGATTATGCAGAAGGTTCGACAGCCAAGAGGTTGATTATAACTATGTCATGGTCATTAACAAGTACGTTTGCTCCTCCAATTTTTATCATCGCATTTTGCTTGATGTGTCTTTCATGATGGCTAATATTAAATTACTGTTTCAGAGGACAGAAAAGCATTGAATGTGTTTCGTAAATCTGGTATACATGGATGGGGACCCTTTGCTCGAAGAAATATTCAGGAAGGAGAAATGGTACCTTCTTCTGAAAACTACCTCATTATTTGCATGTTATGCTTTAGTTGGACGGAAATGCTGTATTTGTCATTATACTTTTCATTTATTCTTGGAAATGGAGGACATGATAAAAAGAGACAAGTACAGCGATTTATATTCTCAAATGTTTTTCGTTTTTTCATTACCATAAAGAGTGGAGTTTAGGAAGTGTGTTTCTTCATGACTTTCCCTCCCAAAGCTTTGTCTCTTTGGCTCATCAGGTTCATTGATTAGCATTGAAATCATGATCTGCATTATCTGTCAGTTTGTCTTCTAAACATGCTAAGACATTGTGCAGCTCTTCAAGATCAGTGAAGAACTTGTAATCGATGCCACAAATAAAGGGAATATAGCTTGGCTAATTAATCATTCGGTAAGTTCCAATAGAAGCATTTTTTTTAAACTAAAAATGAAAAAAAAAAAAAGAACCCGTTGGAACCTGTTGGAACTTGGAACCGACCCCGGAACCTGTGACAGGGTAGGTTCCAGGTTCTTGGTTCTCACGGGTAGGTTCCAGATTCCAAAAAATGAGGAACCTGTACCCGAGGGTAGGTTTCAGGTTCCAAGCGGAACCTGTAAAGAACCGGGAACCGCTTACCCCTAGGTCAAGAGAGTAATTTCCATATTGACAAGGGGACAATCTTGGCATTCAGGGACCGGAATTCACGGCCATAGTAGACAAGAAAATCTGAGCTTAAAAAAAAAGCAGAGGATTCTCGCCCAAGTGGGGTGGGCGATTTTTCAGCATGCAATAATTGCCAAGAGAGATCGAAAAAGAAAAGGACGGAGCTCTCCTTCATGGCCAAGAAAAGGAGATAGAGAGAGAGAGGACTATGGTCGGCAAAAGAGCAAGCATTTATAAAGAAAAACTGACAAGAGGTCCGCAACAGAAAAGAAAGAAAAAGAACATAGGAGGTGATAAGAAAAAATAGATAGAGAGAGGGAATTGTCGGTGGCACAACTGACGAAACGATAGAGAGCAAAAAGTTGCGATTTCACCATAAGTTTGTTTGATCTACTTTCGTAGCACCTCCATTTCCAGTTCACTTTTCTTTTTGCACTTTAATTTCCAACAATCTTGCTCCTCACGGTTAAATTTCTCCATCATATCAATTTCAAAGCCAAAAACGAAATCAAGTTTAGCACTCTTTTAAAGTTGAGCAACTTTTGTTTAAGGTTAGAACCAAAGTAAGAAAAACCAATTTATCTTTAAAGAAAAGGGCGTGTGACACTTTGCCAATGATAGATTATTTTTGTGGGCCACCCTCTTAAGAGGAAATGTACTTTTCAAAAAAATGAGTCTAGTGTGTCAATAAATTGCTTCCCAAATCGATTATTTAAAATTATTTGTAACACAAAACTTGCACATAAAACTCTAAAATTTCACTCCAATAAAAGTCTACTTCAAATCAACTCCCGTTTATCCCCATAGTTCTACAATTCTCATACTTCCACAGTTTAACAATTCTCAAATAGAATTTCAGAATTCAAATTTCATATAATTTTTGAATATGTGCCCTGATTACAAAAATCACTCCAATTAAAAGAATAAAGAGCTTAAATCCTTATCGAGCATTGCGAATTGAAGTAAATTTGAGTGGCAAGATCCCGTGATCTATACACGAAATCCTCTCTTTTCCTTTTGACTTGGTGCGTGCTCTCCCTTTTCCCTTTATGTCTCTTCTTCTTCTTTTTTTAAAGCCCACTTTTTGACCAAGCAAGAAGAAGGGCAAAATATCACAGCAATAGCTAAACTAAACCAAGAAAAAATATTTGCCCATAGAAATTGTAAATTTTGATTTATTAATTTGGCTTTGGGTTAATTAAGAAATTGTGAAATAATTTGACAAAATAAAATCAATAAGTTGAAATTTAAAAAAAAAAAAAAGAATTGGTAACTTGACATTTAAGTAAAGAAAAAAGTGGTGGGCCCAGCCACTCATTCGAAGACAAAAACTTAGCCGAGAAGGACGATAACTTCGAGTTAAGCAAGGAAATGGTGGGCCCTAGTCACTCGGCACAGGGACACAAAGAAAATTATATGCTATCTAATTATAAATTTGCCCCTATATTATCAAAACAGGTGAAACTCCTCAATTTTGTCTTCCTTGTTTTTATACAGGCCTTATGTCCTAAAAATCCTCATAATTTAAGTTCAATTTTAATTCTACCCGAACTTTTTTATCTAAAAAAATCATCAACTTTAAATTCAGTCCTAAATCTGCCCCCAATTTTTTTGTTTAAAAAAATTCCAAACTTCATGTCCAATCCAAAATATGCCCGAACATTTTTTTGATCTAAAAAAATCATTAACCAATCTCAAATGTACCTCGTTAATCTTACATTAGTTGTTTTACGTGGCATTTTATGTCAGTAAAAAAATCCACATTGACAAAGTGACGTAGAAAATTATATCCAAAATGAAATCGTGTTTGATTAGAAAATTAGGAATCGGTCCTCCTAGATTAGTTCGCTTATTCAATTCACTAGCCAAAAAAGGCACACAAATAGGTGATTGATTTGGATTATCTAAGGAAATGAATTTAATTTTGTTAAAGGGTCAAAAACATTTAATCAATCTAACAAATATGTTTCTTACTAGTTTTGTCACTATAAAAATTTACAAGGATTAAAATTGAACATTCACGAGAATATGATGATCAAAAGTTTACTTTCTTAGAAGGTTTGTGCATGTAGGCACCATATAAGCTTGTACACGAGAGCTTGTACACTTCTAGATTATCATGTTGCCAAACACAGTACTAAATTAATCTTAGAACATGCATGGGCATGATTGTTCCATAATATTATAAACAAAGTAAATTCAATTTTATTGATTTCAAAATATATAGGAATTCAACATATTTGAAATTTAGTACATTATTTTTTAAATTATAGTAATTCGAAAGATTAGGTAATTATTGAGACTATGTAGGTAAGGAGATAGCTTTATGAACTTTGTGGAATTAGAATTCCTAAGTTTCTACGGTTGAAAAAGCTTTATTTAAGTTCTAAACATTATCTATTTACACAAATATAAAGCTGAAAGCTTGAGAATTTCTTGTGCTCTCTCTAAATATTCACTATATCCTCACCTAATATTATCATCTTAACGAGAGAGATGAGGTAAAACTATTATTCAATGCGACAAAGATGCCTACGCGCGTCTTTTCTAGTTCCTCAACGTTCTAGGATGAAGGGAAACAAGGTTTATGGAGAGGCTTGCGTTTGTGCCAACAGCATTATTTTTCACTTAAAACATAAGATTTAGGTAGTGAGCCCTATCTATTTTCTTTTCTTTCCAAAGCTTTTGAGTATAATCAAAACTTAAGCTATTGGAAAACAAATCTTTCGTTGATCTTCATTCAGGATATCTGATACTTTTCAAGAAATTTCAGTATTATGATTTTAGAAATAAGCTAAATAGATCAAAAAGGATAAGCAAATATTGATAATGCAACATTTTAATAGTGAAATGAATTTTATCGGTTTAATACAATAATGTTTAACGGTTCAGAGTGAGAGGGGTAAATTCTAAATTGGAATTAAGAGCTTAAATATTCAACAAAAATGCCTTTTCTGATGGAAAATAAATTAACTAAAGAATTGTTCAGTGGTGTAAGCAGTGGACTAAGTGTGCCCTCTTCATTGTCCTGACGCCTTGTATGTTTTTATATGTTCTGAGTAGTGAGCAACTGTGTGGAAATTATTGGACCAGATGAATTTCTCACTCTCTCTCTCCCCCCCCCCCAACTTTTAATTTTATCCCACAAATCCATGTCACAAGCATGTGAGGGAAGCAATGACGACAAGAGAAAGATCAATGATATGAAGCGAGGAAGAAAGAAATGTGCCAATAAACTAGAAAGAGGTGTCGATGGAGTTAAAAAGTCTTACTTGGAAAAGAAATTTAAACAAGAGGAAAGACAAAATATATATAGCATTGATGGGTTCAAAGTGGTCTCCACCTTAAAGATGTGTAATAAGGGCTATAGAAATATCTACCCTCTCACTGCTTTTTATACAACATCGGCTGCTCTTTGGTTAGTCCAAGAAATGATAAAATATATCAATAGTAGGTGCATTAGCATGTTTTTTGTCCAGATGCAAGTTGCTATCCATGTCCTATTTTAGAGAGAGAGAGAGAGAGAGAGAGAGAGAGAGAGAGAATCATCCCATAATATCTACCCATTGTGTTTTTTTTTTTTTTTTTTTTTTGGGGGGGGGGGTAGTATCTACCCATTGTGGTCATTTACTAGCAAAGTGGGCTCTCTTCATTGTCTTGACACTTTGTATGTTTTTATCTGTTTTGAGCAGTGAGCACCTGTGTGAAAATTATTGGATCGGACGAATCTCTCTCTCTCTCTCTCTCTCTCTCCCCCCCCCGCTTTTTATTTCATCTCGCAAATCCATGTCACAAGCATGTGAGGGAAGCAATGACGACAAGAGAAAGATCAATGATATGGAGCGAGGAAGAAAGAAATGTGCCAAGGAACTAGAAAGAGGTGTCAGTGAAGTTAAAAAGTCTTACTTGGAAAAGAAATTTAAACAGGAGGAAAGACAAAATATACATAGCATTGATGTATTCAAAGTGGTCTCCACCTTAAAGGATGTGTAATAAGGGCTATAGAAATATCTACCCTCTCACTGCTTTTTATACAACATTGGCCGCTCTTTGGTTAGTCCAAGAAATGATAAAATATATCAATAACAGATGCATTAGCATGTTTTAGATGTAGAGAGAGAGAGAGAGAGAGAGAGAGAGAGAGAGAGAGAGAGAGAGAGAGAGAGAGAGAGAGAGAGAGAGAGAGAGAGAGAGAGAGAGAGAGAGAGAGAGAATCATCCCATAATATCTACCCATTGTGTTCATTTACTAGCAAAGTACGCTCTCTTCATTGTCCTAATGCTTTGTATGTTTTTATTTGTTTTGAGCAGTGAGCACCTATGTGAAAATTATTGGACCGGAAGAATCTCTCTTCCCCCCCCCCCAACTTTTCATTTTCTCCTGCAAATTCATGTCACGGGCATGTGAGGGAAGCAATGACGACAAGAGAAAGATCAATGATATGGAGCGAGGAAGAAAGAAATGTACCAAGGAACTAGAAGGAGTTGTCGATGGAGTTAAAAAGTCTTACCTGGAAAAGAAATTTAAATGAGAGAAGAAAAAATATATGGAGCATTGATGGGTTCAAAGTGGTCTCCATTAAAGGACGTGTAGTAAGGGCTATAGAAATATCTACCCTATACAACATCGGCAGCTCTTTGATTAGTCCAAGAAATGATCAAATATATCAATAAAAATATCAATAGTAGATGCATTAGCATGCTTTTTGTCTGAATATATTGCAAGTCGCTATCCATGTCCTATTATATATATTTAGAGAATCATCCCATAATATCTACCCATTGTGTTCATTTACTAGCAAAATGAAGGCAAATATGTGTAAAAAATTACGTGTAGTTGTGCATGACACTCACTTTGGTGCCAAAAGTTGTGCACAACGCTCACTTTGATGCCAAAAGTTTTCACTAACTCACATAAGTACCAAATCAGAGAAAAAAAGTGCTTTAGGCTATAAATTCTAGCCAAAATATTTTGTGGCATTTTTATTTAAAAAATAAGTCCAACATAGACTATGACGTGGCTTTACTCTTCATAAATGACGTCATATGAAAAAGAATCCTTCCACACACTCTTCCATTTTTCAGGTATATTTGCAAAGAGAAGGAAAAAAGAGAGGAAAGAAGAAAGGAGGGAGATTGAAGAACGCCTAAGCCGAATCGAAGCCGAGAAGAGAGAGGGAGAGAGAGATCAGCTTGAGGAAGCCTTCATATTAGGTCTTGGTAATCTCTATTGAAGCCTTGGTGTATTTCCTCGAGCTCAGTTAAGAAGTTCACTTGTTCCTCTTCATCCTCCCACCAATCTAGTGTATAGACACCTAAAAATTGTCTTTGTAGAGGGAAGCTTGGGCTTCAAGCTCAAATTGGCGTGCGAGTTGGGATGTATTGTTCTTAATAGCTTGAGGTTCCAAATTTGAGCATTTTCAAGGTAGAGGCAAGTGAGATCACTCAGCTACGACAGCAGCAGTGACGGAGCTTCTCTCCCCCCATGATGATGACACTGACAATAGAACTTTGCCCCCTACGACGATGAAAGCAGCAATGAAGCATGGTCACGACTAAAGCAACCACCTTCATCTGAAGCAACTAGCTTCACCATCTTCATCCCTCATCATCTTCCACTTTCCTTCTTTAATCTTTTGCAAATTGAAAAGGAGAAAACCTAATTTGGACAAAAACCCTAAGTTGCAAATAAAATTATGGTTTATAATTGGGGCCAACATATAAACGATGTTGTTTTGGACAATTAATGCTAACTGTACTCTCCGACGAGCCATGTTGGCTTCAAAAATTAATAAAAAAGTGTTCAGTCAGATTTTCGACCAATCATATTGGCGTTGGCACTGAAATATTCATTTTTCAAAATTTTTAGCACTTAAGTGATCCAAAATAAACTTTTTGCTATAAAGTAACCATCGTATGAAACTTTTGGCACTTCTATTATACTTACCCCCTTAAAAGTGTAGTTTAGAAAGTATCATAGGGCCTGTAAGGCCCTTGCCCACTGTTTGGGTATGGTTCTTACTCTCCATCAATTGTGTAGGGGCAATGCCCCTATGACGCTAGAGGTTAGCTCATATTTTATTAATAGTTTGGGCTTAAACTCATGAATAGCTACTTGATATAGCTAGATAGATATATATATCTATATATATATATATATATATATTATGTTTGAATATATATATTCTCTATTTATATTTTATTGATAATTTGAGCTTGGACTCATGAATAGCTATTTTATATATATATATATATATATATATTATTTTCTCTTGTAATTGAGGGATGTAACTGAGAGGTGCGAGGTGCTAATTATAGTGGAATCCTCAATTGGACATAACCCTAGTTTAAGGATGAACCAGGATAAAATCTTACGTCTCAAATTTTCTCACTTTTACTCTCTATTTTTTTGTGATTGTGCAGTGAATCCCAACACTTGCTTCCCCTTAAAAGTCGGGATATCAATTCATTAAGGTTTTCCTCTTAACTTTCATTGGGTTTAGAATTGTCCAAAGCTTTATATATTTAGTGGATTTTAGGATAAATAATTGTTGATAACGAAACATTTAGTAGTGAAATGAAATTTACCGGTTTGATATGATAATACTTAACAGGCTCAAAGTGAGAGATAAATTCTTAAGTGGGATCAACAATCTATATATACTCAACAAAAATAATTTTTCTAATGGAAAATAAATCAACAAAAGAAAAGGAAAGTTTAACTGTGTAGGCATTGGACCGGACAAATCTCTCTCCCCCCGACTTTTCATCTTCGCCTGCAAATCCATGTCGCAGTCTCGTCCTAATTCTCTCTCTCTCTCCCTCTCCTCCTCTCCAACCCCACCAAAAAAACCCCACTTTTCATCTTCCCAACAAATCCACCGTTTTATTTGTGTACTGAAATTTGAATAGACTTTGTCTATTATAGTCTTTGGATTCTCTTGTGCATTGGGATTTCAGCCACGTGAATGCAACAACTCTAAGCACGTGGTTGACAGAGCTTGACTTATTGGTGCAATTGGGGTTGCCAATTGGTTCCATTATATAAATCAAACCACAAGAGAATTGGCAACATGAAAGCATTTCCTCTTTCCAGAGAGGCATTTTGGCCTTTTCTCTCTGTCGGACTTGAAGGCCAAAAGTTGAGAAAGTGGTCGGCAAGAAGAAAATAAAGAACAAAAAAAGAACAAAGAAGGGGAAAAGGAAAAAAATGAAGAGAGAATATTATCGGGGCACGCGTGAGGAAAGGATGTAGAGCAAAAAGTTTGTTTAGACTACGTTTGATAATATCCTCAGAAACAAGTGTTTCTGTTATTTTATTTCCGGAATAGAAATGTGTTTAGTAAGTTTTTTGTTCCCATTAACAAATTTGTAACAAAAACAAGAAACAAAAATAAATTGATTATTGTTCCCGAAAACAACTCAAGAAACAAGTTCTTTTTTCTTTTTTTTTTTTCTTTTTTTCTCTTTTTCTCTTCTTGTCCTTAGCTAGTTGCCGCCTCGATGATGGCCGACAACTGGCCAGACAAGGCCCAACAACCTTGCCGAAGCCTCACTGGCCCCCGATGAGGTCACCCTAAGCTCACTAGCCACCGGCGAGGCCCCCGCGAGGCTAACCTTGTGTTGGCCGAGTGAGGTTGAGCCTCATCCAACCATAATGAGGCTTAGGGGGACCTCACTAGGGGCCGACAAGGCTCCCCAGAGGTCGACAATCGTCTGGCCAAGGTCGACGATCGGCCATGGCCAAGGTTGACGACCGACTAGAAAAAGGAGAAAGAAAAGAAAAAAAGAAAAATGTAATAAAATTATTAATAAATTAAAAGGAATTCTAAGTCACAAAAAAATTTAGGTTTGTACCAAACACATTTCTATTCCGGAAATAGAACTTTTGTGCAATTCATAAACGTTTTAAAATGCTTAGAAATTATTTCCAAGAAAAAAATAGAAAAAAGTATTTTTGAAAAAAAAAAAACTTTTCTCAAGAGCAGAAATGTTACTAAACACACTCTTAATCTACTTTCGTATCATCCATGTTTCCCGAAGTTCACTTTTCCTTTTGCAATTTAATTTCCAAGAATTTTACTCCTCATGGTTAAATTTCTCCATCAGTTCAATTTCAAAGCCAAAAAGTTCAGCACTATGTTGAAGTTGAACAATTTTTGTTCAAGTTAGAACCAAAGTAAGAAAAATAATTTTATCTTTGAAAAAAAGGGCGTGCAAAGGTGACCAGAGTTGGTAGCCCTGCAAAATTCACAATCGATAGTGACAGATTATTCTCATGGGCCAACCTCTTCAAAAGGAAACTCGCTTTCCAACAAAATGGCCCTCATGCATCAAGAAACTGCTCACCAATGCGATTTTTCAAAGTTTCACATGCAAAATTTGGAAATTCACTCTAACTAAAAGTTACTTCAAACTATCTCCCGTCAAATCCCACGGCTCCACAACACCCTTACTTCCACAGCTTAATAACTTCAAAATCGGATTTCATAATTCAACTTTAACTCCAAAACTACTCCAATTAAACTAACAAAGGACTTACATCTTTATCTGGCATCACGAATAGAAATAAATCTGACTTGGCAAGATCCCATGTTTGTGCAAAGCCCTCTCTCTCTCTCTCTCTCTACCTTCTTCTATCCCTTTCTTCTTCTTCTTTTCCTTTCTCTCCTGGTGCGTCCTGTCCCTTATCCCTTTATATCTCTCGTTTTTTTTTAAAAACCCCACTTTTTGACCAAGACAAGAAGGGCAAAACATTACAGCAATCGCTAAACTAAACCAAGAAAAATCATTAGCCAGAAAAAAAATTTTGAAAAATTTGATTTATTAACTTGGCTTTGGGTTGATTAAGAAATTGTGAAATCAATAAAGTAGAGAAAATAGTGTGGGGGGGGGGGGTGCAAGCCATTCATTCAAAATAATAAATAGACAAAAACCTGGTAAAGAAGAGGGGTAGCCTCAAGTTAACAAAGGACTAGTGGACCTCAGCCACTGGCAAGGGCGCAAAAAGAAAATTATGTGCTATCTAATTACAAATCTGCCCTGGGAAGATTAAAATAGGTGAAGCTCCTCAACTTTCTCTTCCCTCTATTTATATGGTTCTAATCTCTAAAAACCCTCTAAAACCCTCAATTTTTAGGTTCAATCTTAATTTTATCCTCTCTTTTTTTTTTTAAAGGATCCTCAACTTTAAACCGAATGCTACATGAGCTCCCATTTTTTTGTCTAAAAAAATTTCCAAACTTTATGTCCAATCACAAATGAACCTAAATAGCGACAAGTACAAGTACAGGATGAGGTCAAGACAGAGCAATTTCCATCTTGACACGGAGGCCATCACAACCTTTTTTTTTTTGGTCATAGGCCATCTCGACATTTAGAGACAGTAATTCACGGTCAAAGAAATCACGAAAATCTGGGCTTAATTTTACCAACAAAAAAAAAAAAGAAGAAAATCTGGGCTTAAAAAAAGTAGAGGATACTCGGCCAAGTGAGATGGGCGATTTTTCCGCATGTAATAATTGCCAAAGAGAGCTCAAAAAAAAGAAAGGGATGGATTTTTTCTTCACGGCCAAGAAAAAGGAGATATGGAGAGGGGTTATGGTCAGCAAAAGAGAGAAACCTTCTATAAAGAAAATTGAGAAAGTGGTCTGCAAAAGAAAAGAAAGAAAAGGACAGAGGAGGTGAAAAGAAAAAAAAGTAGAGAGAGAGAGTGACTGTGGGGGCATGCGTGAGGAAATAATAGAAAGCAAAAAGTTGCAATTTCACCGGAAGTTTGTTTAATCTACCCATGTAACATTTACATTTCCTTGAAGTTCACTTTTCTTGTGCATTGAAACTTCCACCACATGAAGGCAACCGCCATAAATGTATGTTTAGTTGTCCGGTCAATGAATTAATAATTTATATCTAGTTAAGTAAGTTTGAAGTACTGGCGCATGCCAAGTAGGATTAGATAAATCAAACCGATAAAGAAATATGTATATAATAAAGTAAAACCAAAGGCAAAAAGGTATTTTGATTTATTTATGAGATTTGAAGGAGAAATTAAGACAGTACTAATGCAAAAAGGAAATTCTTCTCATTGTGCTCGGATACCAAATGGATATATATGCATGTTGATAATTTTTTATGATCCTCGACACCCATCAATGACATAATTTTTTAGTATAAGTAATTGTTAAACATTTTAGTCTCGAAGTGAAGTATATCAATTTGACAGTATAGTATTTAACAGGCTCACAATGAGGGGCTAAATTCCTAAGTAGGATCGAGCTTAAATATATTCAATAAAAATGACTTTTCTGATGGATAATAAATTAACAAAAAGAGGAAAGTCCAACGGTGCAAGCACTAGACTAGGCGAGCCCAACATCACTGTCTTTAACGCTTTGTATGTACTTTTCTATTCGAAGCACTGGTCTGGAAAATATTGGACCGGACGAATCTCTGCTATCTTTTTTCTCTTTCTCTCTCCCCCCACTTTCCATCTTTTCCTGCAAATTAATGTCCCCCTCTCATCCCAAGCCTCTCTCTCCACTTTTCATCTTCCCAATAGATCCACCGCTTTATTCATGTGTATTGAAATTTGAAGACCCCTTTTCTATTATCAACATTCAGATTCCCTTGAGCATTGAGATTTGAGCCACGTGAAGGCAACGACTCCAAGCACGTGATTGTGGTTCCTGGTGGATGAATTACTAGTTTACATGTAGCTTGACAAGCTTGACTTATTGGGGCGATTCTAGTTGCCAACTGGTTTCGAAATCAAACCACAAGAAAATCAGCAACAAGAACGCATTTCGTTATATAAATCATTCTTTTACTTTCTCTCCCACTGCGTGCTCTCCCTTTTATATCTCTTCTTTTTTTCCTTTTTCTTTTTTAAAGCCCACTTTTTGACCAAGTCAAGAAGAAGGAAAAAATATTAGAGCAATAGCTAAATCAAACCAAGGAAAAACATTTGTCGGAAAAAATTCTAAATTTCGATTTACTTATTTGGCTTTGGTTGTGAAACCAATAAATATGACTAAAAAATATATATATAGTTGACATTTAAAAAAAAAATTAATTGGCAACTTGACAATTAAGTAGAGAGAAGTGTGATGGCCAGCCACTCATTCCAAAAAAGAAATGGACAAAAACTTGATAGAGAAGAGCAATAGCTCAAGTTAAGCACTAGGTAGCATGGACACGGCGACACAGACACGCAACACAACACACGACACGTCATTTCTCAAAAAGTAAAGAAGTTCGACACGTTTCAATACATTAAATATTAAATAAATATTTTTATATATACATGAATAATTATTATGTTTAAATTAATTTATTGAAATTCATAAATAAATAAATAATAAAAAAAGCCTATAATAGATCTATACTAATAATATGTATTAATAAAGTTATTCAACGTACGCAAAGGCTCTTAATTCGTTTCTCTCATCGTCTTGAAAAGAAAGAGAGAACTTTTGCAGATTTTGCCCAAAAAAAAAATAAAGTTATTTAATGTTTAATATTTCTTTTTAGGGTTAAATGGTCCCATTCATTTATTTCCCCCACCCCTCCCACCGCTTGCATACGTCTCTTCCCAAAGTTACACTGCGCACGAGGCTTTCTTTTTTCCCCAAGAAGCTGTCGACACATCCTCTCTCTCCTTGCTCTTCTTCCAAAAATTGAAAACCCTAGCAATCGGCGATCGCCTTCTTTCTCCTCTCCCTCGCTCGGTCTCCACCTCTCTCACCGCTGCCTCGCTTCCGTTCCCCCCTTTGCCGTCGTAGCCTCGCATCCAGCCCTCCATCACAGCCTTTCTGTTTTCCATCTCGGCGTTGCAGTCGGCGGTCGCAACCAACCAAGACGATCGAGAAGGCTTCTCAGTGTTGCAGTCGGCGGTCGGAGCCCTCCCTTGTCGTCGCTCGCGGCGTCGCCTCAACTCCCTCACCCTTGCCTTCACCCTCCATCACTTTCTTCCCTTCGCACCTGCAGATCCACCCATAAAACTCTGGACACGCTCCGACGCGCGTGAAACTCTCCCCCTCGATGATTAAACAGGTGAAACTCTTCAATTTTCTCTACCCTCTTTTTTTTTTTTTGTAACCCGGGATTCTCTTCCCTCTTTTTATATAGGTCTAATGTCCTAAAAATCCTCAAATTTTAAATTCAGTTTTAATTTTATCTCTAACTTTCTTATCTAAAAAAAAATCCTCAACCTTTGATCTTGTTTTGAATTTGCCCTCAATTTTTTTGTCTAAAAAAATCCTAAACTCTTTGCTGAACATTTTTTATCTAGAAAATCACTAACCAATCTCAAATTTGCCTCGTTAACCTTATGTTCAAAAACATTGTTAGTTGCTCGATGTGGCATTTCTATAGCAGAAAAAAGATCCTAAATGAAATTGTGTTTGATCAAGAAATTAGGAATCAGTTCACCTAGATTAGTTCGCTTATTCGATTCACCAGCAAAAAGGGGCACGCAAATATGTGCTTGATTTAGATTATCTAAGGAAATGAATTTGATTTTTAAAGGGTCAAAAACATTTAGGCACTGGACTAGGCATGCCCAACGTCACCGTCTCAACGCTCTGTATATATTTATTTATCCTGAGTACATCTCTGGAAAAGATTGGACCGTAGGAATCTTTGACTCTTTCTCTCTCTCCCCCAAACTTTCAATCTTTTCCTGCAAATCCATGTCACGGTCATGTCCCAAATCTCTCTCTCTCTCTCTCTCTCTGTCTCTCTCCACTTTTCATCCTCCCAACAAATCCACCGTTTTATTTATGTGTATTGAAATTGGAACAGACCCTGTATTATTATCTTTGGATTCTATTGTGCATTGAGACTTCAACCACGTGAAGGCAACGACTCCAAGCACGCGGTTGCGGTTCCCGGTAAATGAATTACTTACTTACATGTAGCTTGACAAGTTTGACTTATCGGTGCTATTCCGGTTGCCAACTTGGTTTCATTATATAAATCAAACCACAAGAGAATGGGCAACAAGAACGCATTTCCCCTTTTTTGAGAGGCTTTCCAATTTTTTCTGTATCAGACTTGGAAGCGAAAGTCAAAGGTAGAGGCAAAGCAAAGACGAAATGCATCGTCTCATTTTTGGGCATCCTTTCACTGAGCTCATGGCACTGATCCTTCTCCCTGGGCTCGCGTTCTATTTTATCAATAAGAAGAAAGCTAGTGTGCACAGGAATGCAAAAAATGCTGATACTGGTGCATTCGGTTCGTTGACTGCACTGACAGAGACTAATTCTGGCAGATCTAGTTTGTCTCCAGCGGAAACTAAGGACGGTGCATCGAGCTCGTCTCTGAAGGAAACTACTTCTGGTGGATCTAGTTCGTCTCTAATGGAAACTAAACCTAGTGGATCTACTTCGTCTCCAACAAAAACTAAATCCGGTGGATCTAGCTCATCTCCTATAGAAACTAACTACAGTGCAACTAGTTCGTCTCTGACAGATTCTAAATCCAGTGGATCTCATTCTTCTCCGACAGAAACTTATAACGACGCATCTAGTTGGTCTTTATCTCTGATAGAAATTAATTCCGGTGGATCTAGTTCGTCTTCAACAAAGACTAACAACAGTGCATCTAGTTCATTGCCTGGAAAATGCTATGAGGTGTTCTTGAGTTCTAGAGGCCCAGATACTCAATATAGCTTCACCGATCACCTCTATAAAGGGCTCCTTAATGCCGGAATTGATGCTTTCAGAGACAATGATGAGCTCTGCCATGGTGAGGACATCAAACCAGTGCTTATGGAAGCCATCACGAATAGTAAGATCCTAATCCCCATTTTCTCCATGGATTATGTTAAAAGTAGTCGGTGCCTAGATGAACTTGTTCAAATAATGGAGTGCAAGAATAATAACGAGCAGATAGTGTTGCCTATACTCTACAAAGTGAAACCAGTTGAAGTGCAACATCAAATCGGGAGGTTTGGAGAGGCATTTCATAAGCGCGAGAGTCTTTTACGTGAGAGGTCTTCTTTCGACCCAATGACTTTGGAGAAATGGAAGAAAGCATTCGATGAAGTCGTCACCTTGAAAGGATACAAAGCCCAAGGGTAAAATTTATCACCAAAACGTTGTCTATTTTCTCTTTACGTGTGTGGGAGTTTACCAGTTGTTCTAAGTCTTTTCTTCCTCTTTTTTTTTGGGTATGCTGGTTGTTCTAATTCGCATCTGCTTCATATAAACTGTAGGACCTAGCTGGCAGTAAGACCCTACGTTGCATGAATTCTATAAGTTCTATAAGTTATTCTTTCTTTTTTAGTTTTTTTGCTTTAATGGTATTGACCAATCTAATTATAAATTTTGTTGTTATGATCCCGTTCACTTGAATGATAAGATGTTTTAAACGAATTTGTACTCTTATATCAAAATATTTTGTAATATTGTGCCATTTTTTAATATTTATGGGGTACGTTACATTAATCTTTGTCACAAACTTTTCTAATTACACATTTATTTGAGATTAATGGTACAATTTATTGGCATTTTTATTTGAAGCTCATAACATCGTAGGGTCCAAGCTTTGCCATAATTCTTTATCTTCCCAAGTTACATTTATTAAATCATTGATATCGTTGATTAGTTGCTATTAAAATTATTTTACAAAAGATATATTTCATTGGTTACATAAGATGATGGTAAAGAAATGATTATTTTTATTATGTGTCTGTTTAAATAATTTTCAAAGCATTTTCTATCTTCAACAAGTAATTTCTATCTCATGTACCTGCACATACAATGTCCTTATATTGGATAAAATTTATTCTTTTACTTCGCTATAAACTCAATATTGGATCATTTAAAATCATAGAACATAGATACTCAAAAGGAAAATAAAGTGCAACCCATTATCATCCCTAGAGGCAATGAAAACTGACAAGAGCACCATTCTAGAATGATACTAAATTCACAACACGAGTAGAAACTTACAAGCCTATAGAATTGCGCAAACAAAAAGAAATCACTTCAATTGCAATCAGGTAGTTCACAATATCGCAATTTGAATAGCTTTTCGGATTGATATTACAGGACCCGAAATCATCGTCCATCAAAAGTTATGACTTGTTTATTAATTGATGGCTGACTCTCATACTGGCTGGCTTATTAGATTTTTTGCTTATTCAAACGCTCTAGAAAATTTTCGTC
Organism: Eucalyptus victrix; assembly: GCA_016097545.1. Classification (NCBI taxonomy): domain Eukaryota; kingdom Viridiplantae; phylum Streptophyta; class Magnoliopsida; order Myrtales; family Myrtaceae; genus Eucalyptus; species Eucalyptus victrix. Next base: position 54,237,363 of record CM027839.1, on the reverse strand, counting down.
AAATCCACATCATCCCTAATATCTTTACTATATGACAAGTTTAAAATTTGGTTCAAATCCATAACATAGACAATATTCAAAATGCATAAGCGATTCCCTCAAGTTTCTTTTGCTTGATAAAATATGTTGGAGTAATAATAGAATGGCCACGCCATGCGAAGCAACCACCAGCATTTTCCATTTTAGTCTTAGCATATATGATAATATATGGAGGTGTGACACAAAACGATTCTTAAAATTTTTCAATCTATCCCTAGAATTATTTATTATGGTGTTCTCAATAGATAAACAATATAAAATTATTGTTGCCCCATATTTGAACTCTTCACACTGGACAGGTATGAAGCAAAGTTGGTGAAAAAGATTGTTCGAAGAGCATTGAGTGAATTGAAGAAAAAGTTTGAGTTGATTGTTTCTAAGAATTTGGTTGGAATTGATACTCGTGTGAAGGTGGTCAAGAAATTTGTAGATAATAACTCTCATGCCACCCTATTTATTGGAATCCATGGAATGGGAGGCATTGGTAAGACTACTCTTGCTAAAGCCATTTACAACAAGCTCTCCAATCAATTTGAGCATCGTAGCTTCATTGCTGATATAAGGGAATCGTGGAAGCATAATGGTGTACTTTATTTACAGAATCAGTTAATCGAAGATATATTGACTAGAAAAAATGAAGTTTCCACTGAGGACGAAGGGATTGAGTTCATCTCCTCCAGGTTTAAAGGTAAAAAGGTCCTCGTTCTTCTTGATGATGTGGATAATGTTGGTCAGGTGAAATGTTTGGCTGGTAATCATGATTGGTTTTCTTCGGGAAGTAGGATCATTATTACTGCTAGAAACAAGGGGATTCTTGAAGCAGCTGGGGTGGACCGCAAATATGACCTAAAGGAATTGGGTTATGACCAATCCTTGATTCTATTTAGCAAACATGCGTTTCGAAGGAAATTTCCTCCGAGTGAATTTGAGGGCCTCACTCATGAAGTTGTATCCACCACCGGAGGATTTCCCTTATCACTTGAGGTTTTAGGTTCATTATTGTGTGGAAAAGAGTCAAAAGAATGGAGAGAGATGATAAAAAAGTTAAAAAAGGTCCCATGTATAGAAGTGCAAGAAAAGTTAAGGATAAGTTATGATGCATTAGACTATGAACAAAAACAAATATTTCTGGATATCGCTTGCTTTCTCACTGGCACTGACAGTAGAATCTCATTCTACATGTGGGATGCTTGTGGCTTTTTTCCAGGGGAGAATATTGAAGTATTAATATTTATGTCATTAATAAAAATTGGAGATAATCATGAGTTCCGAATGCATGACCAATTGAGAGATCTTGGTAGGACAATCGTTTGCGAGGGAAACCAGCAGCATCCTTGGCACCGTAGCAGGTTATGGGACTTTGAGGAAGTCTTGAAAGTGCTAAAGAGAAATAAGGTAACCATTTCTCTTCTTTGGTTCCCTCAGTCCATGTTCTATTGTCAGAGTAATGTTGATCTTCTACTTATTGCTTGCTCTAGTGAACATAGAACCTTCTAATATTAGTATCCTCATTCGTTTCATTGACATGATTGGAAATTTGGAGGTTGCTCTCTCTTAGTAAGTATTGCAACTTATATAAGGTATTTCTTAAACAAGTGTATATTACGAAGTTATCTCTAAGGATGAGGTACTTTCAAATTTTTTTGGATACTTGATATGGGTAATCTATACTGACAAAAATCCTGAATTTTTAATTTTTTTTTGTTGGATAATTGATAGGGGTATTCTATACTGACAAAAATCCTGAATTTCTATATTGATTCAGTCGCGCCCTTGACTATGCTACTGTAAATTATAACTACTCAGGAAACACAGATCTTATGTTAGAATAAATATAATAGGACTAATGATGCCCGCATTTCACATGAAATTTTAGTCGCTATTCCATAATGGAGAATGGAGGGAAACTTATTTTATGTAATATTACGTTAGGCATTCCATTTACCAATATTCATACTGATTTAAAACTTGGTGAATTAAATAGGAACAAAAAGTCGTTAAATATCACATATGCGTGTCTATATTTATATATATAATAGTAAGCGCATTTTATGCAATGACCATTAGAAATTTTTCTATGTAAATAGTCAAAGAGATAAATACACTAAAATTCTATTTTGTATAATTAAGTATGTGATTGTATTTTCATTTGTGAAATTAATCATAATTATGACTACTGCTTTTTATATATCATTTGGTTTGACTCAAGTTTTTGCTCAAAAGACGCAAACTTATTTGCAATCCCAACGTGTGACTTATGTAGCCAATTCACATAATAACAAATTCAAAGCCATTGTCTACATATTATGTGTTTCTGACTCCATGATAAAACAAACTACTAACCAAAAGAAAAATGAATATGCTGTATATTTTATATACAATTATGATGGTGTGGCTAAATTTTACAACTAAAAAGGTACATTTTTATATAATTATTCCAGTATTTTTGCATGATTCCGTTTCGCTCTTCATCCATGTTTCTATGACAAGTTGAAATCTTAGTGCTTTTGATAAAAATGATATAAGTTCTTTCCAGTTTATTCCAACAAAAATGAAAATATCCAGAGCTATTTTCATGTATATGAAACGACCTCAATATGCAACACTGCCAATCGAAAAACAAATTAATATCCTTCTTTATTTTGAAAAAGTACTACTACCCCTTGTTAGTCCTGAGTGATGGAGGCTAGGTTAGCCGCTTAACTCCCGACCTCTTATTTTTTGCAATCATGTAGAAACCTCAGAAGGATCCTCCAGCGTATGCTCGATCGAAATGCGACTTGAGATTGACCAAGGAAATGAAGAATTTCCTTCACATCCTTCTTCTTGAGTGGTACACCGTAGAAAGATCTCTTGTCCAAAATGTCCTTTAACATAACAAAGCCACGTGATAGTCACGCAATGCTCTCCTTTGTTGAAGTGTTTATGAAAAAAATTGAGACAAGTTCACCAGAAGTTTTAAAACTTATTAGGAAAGTGTAATTGAATTCTAAAATTTTCAAAAAAATTTAATTAAATCCTAAACTTATTAAAAAAGTATAAGTAATGAGTACTCAGCCCAATAAAAAAGTACAACTTTTTGCACGTGGATAAAGATGACACGAGTTGACAAAATCCCAGAAAGAAGCCCAGCTTTTGAATGTGGGATGAGAATATCATTACCTTTCAAACTCATCCTTCACTCATGGTACAAAAATGACCCTAACGCCATCCTACGTAGCTCATTGTGCGAACAATGCACAATGAACGACGTTAATGATGACCACAATTTGTTTTTTATTTACATAAAGCCGGGAATTTGTAACAAAAATTATAAACAAAGTTTGCTAACAAGATAATAAGATAAAACACATCTTTTTTAGTGTGGGTTGACATGGCTCACTGTATATGTTAGCATAGTGAGCAGTGCAGGCTACCCGTGGTGATTTAATGATGATAATGGATGAAATTTGTAACAAGTGTCAGCTTTGTCCTACAGTTTAATAGTTGCGCTATTTTTGTTATGTTTCAAAGGTTATGTTATTTTTATTGTAGAAGGTTAGCCTTTATACACTTTTGAAAGGTTTTGTTACTTCTGTCCTAAGCACAAAAGGTTGGGCTTAATTTCGGGATTCGGCCAAGCTCCAGTTATCGATTTCTGGAGGTGAAAAAATTTACACGCCACACAAAGAAATCTTGAAGATAGATAGGGTATCTCGATATTTTGAGATCTCGATATTTTGAGAGGGAAGTTTATGGGGGAAATGACTAATGTGAGAGTATAATTTCTGTTGAAGATTTCCTCCCTATTATTTTATTGTTACTCTTCTCTTGGATTCCTTTTAGGTGCGGAGATCTAATTCCTTCAAATTATTATGTCGTTCACCTATGAGTATCCATTAAATCTTCTACAACATTGTGCAGTACAATAACAAAATTTCTGGTTCAAAGAAACTGACATGTGGAAATCCATGAACTTTCTGTATTACTTCTTGACTTCTCGTGCATAAGTGATTTTTTCTTTTGGCTTGTTAAAGCTTGCTGCACATTTGGCTCTTAAGAATGACTATTCTATTTCCAATTTATTCTGATGAAGCAATTACTTTGTTCAAAAATAAATTAGAGTTTACTATTCTCTCACAATCAGGAATAGTATTCCTGGGGGACCAAGGAAAAACTATTCATGTAGCCAAGAACAGCTTCAATTTTCACATTTCAAAAATGCTTTGCACTTTCAACAGTTAATCTTTTTAACGTACATCAAGTTATTAGGGTCTGTTTATTATATTTATTATACTTGATTAACCCATCTATTTATGATTATGATTATACCAAATTGAAATCTATAGCTAAACTAAAATTTATGATAAAATAATAAGTTGGAGAGAATATTAACATAACTAATATTATTGTCTTAGTTACTTATGATTAGAAAATAAACAATTAATAATATTTCAAGTTACTACCAGTAAAAAAATAAGTACATAATATACTAATATAACTACTGTCACAATATTCAGTTTCTTGTAATTCGATTTACTCCATTGGAAAATAAAAGTACTTGTTTTTTTTTTTATTATTATTAATCACGTAAGTAGCACAATCGAGTAATGTACACGAAATTAATATGAAAGTTACAGAAAGAAAAAATATATATTTCTATTAAAATTGATCAAATCAACTTTGATTTTGCACATTGCAATTTGATTAATTTCCCTGCTTTGCACGCATGTCTTCACTAGTATGGTAATGAAGCCACAGTACCAGAATGAAGAAGATTACAAGTCTCTATTAGCCACAACATCATAATTTTTTTTAAGATCTGAATGCATATGGTCAAATTTCAAAATGGAAAATGAAATCCTTCACTTTGTTAGCCTTTATAAATATTGTTTATTGGGGTAAAAAGAAAAATCATATCTTCGCATTGCTGGTCTCTTGAACACATTAATGCACATCAATCGCGATACGAACAAATAATATTAGATTACTTTAGTTGGATTTAGTATTAATAAACATTGATTCTTGCTTGCAGGGAACGGACAAGATTGAGGCCATTGATCTAAGTAAAGGCAACTCAGAAGGCCCCGGCAAAATAGCCGAGCGAGATGGCAACAATTACACCGCAGAACAATTCAAAAAATTGACGAGTCTAAGATTCCTTTCCATGAAAGGGACACATCTTAGTGGAGATTTTGAGGACTCAATGGAGGAGTTAAAATGGCTTCAATGGCTAAACTGTCCAGCGAATTTCGAAGTAAACAATTTTTGCGTAAAGGAATTAGCTGTACTCGAATTGCGAGGAAGCGATATAAATGAGAAATGGGGAGGTTGGAGTTTTTTCAAGGTAAGAATTAAAGTCTTTTTTTTCCTCTCCTTTTATGCTTTCTTTTGAATCATAATGACTCTACACTCACCCATCGACATTCATTATTGTTTTTTTTTTCTTTTTTCCGTAGATGGCAAAGAAGCTTAAATATCTAGACCTTTCATTTTGTCGTTCCTTGGAAAATACGGACTTCCTCTCAGCTTTTGAGAAGTTAGAGGTTCTCATCCTCAGTCATTGCCAGAGACTGAAGCGAATCGACGCTTCCATTGAAGACACAGAGGGCCTCCTTCGCTTGGAGCTGTGCTCGTCCTACGCGCTTCATCTCGCGGTAGGCGCCGACGCAGGCACCGAACGCCCCGCTCCTCGTTTCTGCCTTGGGGAGCTTCCAGCAGAAATAGGTAAATTAAAATCACTGCGACAACTCGATCTATCCTATACTTCATCCCTTTCTGCATTACCAAATAGCATAGGGTCTTTGGAGAATCTAGAGATTCTAGATATTTCTGCAAGTGGTATAGAAGAATTACCCAATGGTATTGGGAGTCTGAGGAAGCTCCGAGAGTTACGTGCTCCCTATTGCAGAAATCTGAAAGGGATAATGGTAGAAAGCATGTGTAATCTTTCTTCCCTACGACGCCTTGATTTTATATACAGCTTCAAGCTCCAATCGCTGCCGGACCTTCCTTCCGGCTTAACATATTTGGGCGTCACCTGTCAAAGTCGCAAATTGCCTTCGCTTTCCCACCTAGCCCATCTCAAGGAACTACAAGTTCACGTTTGCGATAATCTCCAGTGCATCCAGGAGCTTCCATCAACGCAATTAAAGAGTTCAAAATGCTCCCAGCCGACGGACATTGAAGAATCGGAATCACCACAATCCCTAAACACGCCCTTCAAGTTGGAAATCTTGAACGTCTCTTTATGTGAATCTATCAAAATGCTGGACGTTTCACAGTTTGTCCATCTAAGGACATTAGATGTCTACGATAGTCCGAAGCTACTTGAAGTTCGAGGTCTTGACAAATTGATGTATTTGGAAAGCTTGACTATCGAATCCTGGAATTCAATCAAACGGTTGGACCTTCCAAAATTCGGGTGTCTGAAGAAATTGAAATTTGTCGGGTTCGACACATTAGCCGAAATTCAAGGCCTTGATAGATCGGAGTTTTTGGAAAGGCTAGATATCAAACATTGTGCTTCAATTGGAAGGCTAGATCTTCCAAAGTCCGGGAGGCTGAAGGAATTAGAAGCTTCAAGTTGTGAAAACTTAGCGGAAATTGAAGGCCTTCATAGGTCGGAGTATTTGGAAAGTTTAAAAATCTTCTGGTGCACTTCAATTGGAAGGCTAGACCTTCCAAAATTCGGGATGCTGAAGGAATTAGTGGCTGGGAATTGCAAAAACTTAGCCGAAATTCAAGGGCTCGATAGTTTGGAGTATTTGGAAAGTCTAGATGTCTCTGGGTGCACTTCGATTGGAAGGCTAGACCTTCCAAAATCCGGAAGTATGAAGAGAGTAAATGTTGGTTGGTGCAAGAAATTAGCTGAAATTCATGGCCTCGATAGGTTGGAGTCCTTGGAAATACTAGAAATCTCTTGGTGCACTTCAATTGAAAGGCTACTCCTTCCAAAGTCCGGGAGTCTGAAGAGATTAGAAGCTAGAGACTGCAAAAACTTGGTTGAAATTCAGGGCCTCGATAGGTTGGAGTTTTTGGAAGAACTGAATATCATTGGATGCAAGTCGCTCAAAACAATTCCGGAATTATCTGGAACGCAGATTTATCGATATTATCAGATTACAGATGGCGCAGATTACGAACCATGTCCATACTGTACGGATGACTCGGATGAGGAATAGATTGGAAAGATCCACATTTTCTATTGAAGGTATATAAAGCAGGTAATCAACCTATGCTTTTTTGAAATCTACTGCCCAATTTTCATTTGTATTTCCTGCTTGCAATATCTTTCAAGATTTATGTTCTTGTCATTATTATTTCCTGGTTGATAGTGTCGCCGTTGTTTTCTTACTTGAACTCAAGGAATCCAAGGGAGATGTTCATGGAAGTTAATATATGCTTTGACAAAATGGTTCTGCTTGTTATGCCAGTAGCGGAAATAGATGAAAAGGCTTTCAAAGCACATCATTTGACATTAGTTTTCAAGTAAGATCCTTCATCCTATGCAGAAAAATAGAGATTCTTGACATTTGATTGATTTTAGAATGCTGGAAGTACTGAAAAACTGACGTGTACAGGTTTTTGATAGCATGCCAAAGGTCATTGTATAGGTTGAAGAAAATGCTCGATGAAGGACCCTATATGGTGATCCTTCTAATGTGAGGTTTTAGTTTGCTCTACGCTCATCATGCAGTTCATGACTGCATATTTCTAAGGTACACTTAAGAGTGAATTTCCATGCAAAAGGAATATGTTGATAGGGCATCCCTTACTCTGCATATGCTACTGACTTGTGATAAAATTTATCCAATCATTGAGTTTCATGCATTTTGTCTCACAGAACTGTCTACATTTGTAGATTTAGATAATCGTCTCAATCTAGAAATGCCAAATGCAAGCACAAGCTCTTCTCCTAGTGGTGTGGCTGTGATGAACTAGCAAACAGGGCAGGAGCAAAAGCATCATGAATTATTTGGATCAATTGAGAAAATTGCAATTCGAATTTTTCTGACTATGGATCCATGTTCATTTGGTTTGAGTCCAGGGTATACCTACTCCAAGGCTTCCAAAGAATGCATCTTGATGTTTGTAGAGTTGGTAAAGCCATCTGTCGTATACCTAAACTATTGAGCCAGGCAAGACATTAACTAGAATGTCTTTTGACATAATCAGGTGTATTGTGAAATAATTACTTATATTGTGCATAAGCTTTTGTTAGTTCATTTACTTGCTGAAAAGAAAAACACAGGAATCATTTCCATAAGTTTCTTGAGGAAAATTTTCAGTATCCTATATTCCATTTGAAAACTGTATTGCATTAATTCTAATGCATGAATAGCACATAATGATAAGGAAAAAGAATCATACTATGTCCCACAAAGCAACCATCTTGAGTTAAATACACTATACTAATTTGATCAAAGCTTCTATGGTTGATGATGTTAGAAGCCCCATTAGTTGGTACCAAAGAGTTCAAAAAGAATATCGAGTTTGACTAAGTGGGTTCCCATAAACTTTGGAGCATTATTAGTAGTTTGTTGATGTTAGTTGCTGGATTGATTTCATCTTACTCACTGGTAGGATTCGGTTATTATTCCATTGCTTGATGTAAATGCTGAAATATCCAAGAGAGCTTTCACAAGGCATTTCTAAAACGAATGAAATCATAGAAGGATCAGGAACTCAATGTTTCTTGAGCTTCTCCAAACACTGACAATGCATCCTTGGAATGGTAAAAGGTTGTTTGCATGTGGTCATCCCATGATTCTTCTGGTTTTTATAAGCTCTATCCTTCACAGGCCCTCTTTTAGCTGGCATCCTTGCGATTTGTTCTAGCACTGGTGCTGCGTTTTCGGCTACTCATGGAGCTTTAGCTATGGAGACCAGCAAAGGACCACTGTGGGTCATGCGTCCATTTCAGCTCTAGTTTGAAAAACCTCCAGCTTCTTAGGTTCAGCTCCTAGCATTCTTTTGCGACCTAATGGCTGGTTGACTCAATTGTTCCGACTTGGTTTTGTGAAGTTTGCTCGATTTCTGACTGGCAAGTGAAGATGACACAGGGAAATCCGGAGAAGTGTTGGCTGGTGATGGTCACAGAGGACTCAAAGTTGGTGCTTCATCGCTTCAATTGGCAGAGGCTGTGGAGAACCTCTTCTTGTAATTGCTTTGAAGTGAGAAAGTTGGTTAGCTTAATATTCCTAGGATACTGCAGAGTATGGTCAGCTTAGTTTTGCCTTCATGTACTCCAGCTGCTATTTTGGTAGGCCTTCACTGGGTTGTGCTATCCATCTGTGTGCTAGAGAATTCTAATACCATGGTGTAATGGAAGGTCATGCGTTAAAGGTCGGAATAATATGCTGTTAAGCCTAGTATTGTTTTCATGTGCTCTAGCAGTTGAATCATTCTTTAATCCAACATGACCAAATTACTTGCTAAACTGATGATATGCAACTGTAAATGACTCCTGGTTTTTGGGTTAGTTCTTCATTTCATGTCATCTTGCTACAGTCTCCATAAATACTTAGAGCACTTCAACTGGATAAGGTTGAATCAAGTTTGGGTGATTTGCTGGTCATCAACTGTGGCTTTTGTTGGTCCAGCGCTATTTTAATTATCCACATGGTAACGAGTGCTAAATTGACAGGTTGATTGTTGTTTCTCATTGGATTGGAAGGTTCTCACTTTTTGAAAGATCAATTGTAATTTCTTGCTCTTTTTTGCCTTTGATGTATTCTGCCAGGTCAGGTCAGCAAGATGTCTTACATGCATTATTATGCCAGAGAATTACTGCAACTTGGAGGATTTAGGGACAGTGAATATCTGCAAAGGACACTTTTGAGGAATTTCAATAGATGGAACATAGGTATTGGCAAAAGAATTAGAAATGCCAAATGCAATATAATCTTGTTGGTGCATAGAAGTTGTTACCTGAATGTGTCGTTAATTGTTCTTTCATTGTAGATTCTTCTTATTAATGCTATATCTAGTTTTCAATGCATAGGTGTTCTTACAGATGCCACCTCTATGGGAGAAATATGAATTATGGGACAAAACATCATTGTTATCTGTTGTTTGAAATAATTGCTTTTTTCCCCCTTTCAAGTCTGGTCCTCATGCTGATATGTGTACCAAATGTGAAATCCTTGATCTCTTTGTATGCATAACAGGAGATTGAATATGATTACCTGGGTTCAAAATTGGTTTATGTGAACATCGCAATCTTTCACTTAAGAGCTTGTGCTTTTGTGTTACCCAACTCATCAGTTATTTGAGTTTGTTCGAAGATCTTTCTATCCATTTTCCTATTACCATGAAATTGTACAAATAATTTTCATTTCCTTGGCTGAGTAGCTTGAACTTTGAGACTGTCGAGAAGGAGAAAAGAAAAGGAATTCTTTGGGGGTGGGGTGTTGTCTTTTGGATTTTGTAGTCAACAATGGTTTTTCACTTACCCTCTTCCTAATATTCTATGTTTCGTATTTGATCCCAAGTTGATTACTTGACCGTGTAATTGGAACTTAGGCGATTTTGTCGGGTTGGGCTTTCTGTCTAGCTTATGATAATTGTGTTTGGAAAAACAGTATCTCATTTTTCCAGATTAGTTGGAAATAATATTGCCACAGTTCCCTCCTACATCTGTTTTAGCATCCACCAAATACATTCCCATATGAGGTATATACCTTTAGTCTGAAACTACGATTTTCTCCGGAGATCTACATGTGTAGAGTACAACTGCTTTTTCTTGCTAATCATTTCTCTATATGACTCTGCAGGATGCCTGTTACTTTGCTTCATCTAATCGAACTTGTGAAATTGGTTTTACAGATTATATCTCCTTCCAAATAGTCTTTTTTAGATGTTACAAACGGTATAGTAGTGGTGAGGTGATTTATAAATGATTCAAGCAATGTGAAGTAGGGAAGGCCTTTGGAATCGATCTTGTTGTACATCCCTTCTGGTTACTATTGTGTGGATTTGTCTCTATAAAAGGTGAAAGCTAGGTATTTCATACGTTAAATCCCTTATTTGCAGATGTGGCTAATAAATTATGTTGGAAACAGCAACTTCAAATTGTTGTGTTGCTAAATAAGATGGATGACGCTTGTGAAAACTTGGGAGATGCCTAGATGATGATCTTGTAGACCAGTGACCTTCCATTTATGCATATTTCAGGAACCTCTTGTGCAATTAACTGAGAGTTGGACCAATTGAAGGTAACTTGTGGATCCAGAGCTTGCATAATGATTCCTTACTTGTGAGAAGTATAGGATGCTCTTGAGTTCTATTTGTTCCTATACTTGTCAATTCCCTATTTAAGACATTGATGGAAAAAAGAAAAAAACTTGGGCATTGTGCTTTTCTTTCGAGTTTGGTTTCATAGTAGAAACAGTAGTGGTCAACAACTGGTGGTATTGACCCTGTTGAACCAGTAACCATGTGTACCTATCAATTGGTAACCCAGCAAGCCTGTCAACTAGTCTAGACCAGTTCTAGCTCTTTCAAAAACTTTAAGGAAGAGTATTGAAGTTGGGTTGGGGTTTGGAACTCTAACCTCTTGTAACTAAAAGGCATGCCAACCATCTGCTCCAGTGTCTTCTTGCTTCATTTTGTGGTGGATTGCTTATTTATTGACCGTATTGGCTTAGTCTATTAAAAATTTGAACAATTCTATTGAGAACGGGAATCCTGTCTTTTGTGCTCAAGCAACTTTGCCGAGTGACCGGGGCTTCTTTTGTTCTGGACATGTGTATTCTACTTGACAACTTTACATGCAATTGGCTCAACTGGACGAACTGTTAGAACATGGTTCTACCAGTTTGACTGGTTGAACCACTAGTCCAGTTTTAAAAACATTTATTCTTTTGTTCTTCCTATTATGTATCTGCTCTCCTCATCAACACGAGGAGTGGCAGCTTAGTTTCTCCACATAAATGCATATACATCCTATTTCATGCCTGCAATTTTAAAGGATGTTATACTTTCTTCCTTAACATAACTGCAAAGGTTTTGTTGACAGTTGGAGCCTTGTACATGAATGTATGTCAAGGAATGTGCATTTTATGACCTTAATGGGCTAATAGTGCCACTTTTGCTTCTATTTTGTGAGAACACTTTTGCTTGGTTGTCTCATTCTCACTTCCAGAACACTAATCCAGTGAAATTACACATCTTGGACTCTTACACCTAGAGATGGAGGATGAGAAGATTTGCTGCATTCCCCATACTATAGTTCCTCGTTGTTTGTGGTAAAAAAATTTTACACTGCCGTACAATTAAGCTGAGGATCAAATTATTGCGATGCCATCAATTGTATACTCTGAAAACCATTTTCCTTGAGCTTCTTACCATGTCCATTTGCAGTTTGGATTTTTGGAAACTTATTGTTGCTCATAGTCTTTCCTTTCTGTATCATTGTTTGAAACTTTCTAGTATCAATAACAAATTTATTTCATTGACTAGGTGGTGGAGCTGAATTATCCTGTCCATGCTCCTTACTAAATTCCCACTTTTACAACCTACTCTTAAGTTTAAATATGACTGGCATAGGTACATTGTGCCTCTCTAATGGATAATTTCGTGTTTGTTCTGACGGTTGAAAACCTGCAAATTTATGCTCCAAATAATGTTTTTTTCCTTTGAAGAAGTAAAATACTAAAGTATTAGGTCTTCCTGTAAAGTTTAGATCAATTGGGAGGTCAAAGTGCGAAAAAGATGAATCTTTAGTGGCCAGACAAATAAAGAAAGAATAATTATCTTCTTATGGTAGGTTCATTGCAGTCTGAGTTACTGACTAGGAACTAGTAGGTACATGTTCATGATGATAGATACTATTAGGGTCTTTAGTATAGAAAGATACTGTAGAGCATTCATGGTTCACATGCATACGATAGCCTCTTCAGGTACATAAGTTTTGCTCCTGCCTATGTTTTAGTGCGATGCAAGTATTGTACTTATTAATTTTACCCAGCAAAGGTATCAAAACATCGCATTAGTTATGGCCATATTATAGGACCATCGGAGTGAAATCAAGTTGAATTATTTATTCTTGGCTACAGCTAGTAGAGGTGTGGCTTGTGTTTTGGCTGCAAGAAAGCTGGCCCTGGTCTACATACTTGGACGAGATGAAGATGAAATCTCAGATTCAGAACAAACATCTATTGTGGGTGGACCTCTAATGCTGGGGACGGTCTCTCCTGGCAATTGCTTCAAATTGAGAAAGCTCTCTCTTTTTTCTATTCAGTGTGTGAAGCGCTTGAATGTCTTCATTGAGAACATGATGTTGAACTGAGGAGTTGGCGTTTTACAGAAAAAAAAAAAAAAAAAAAAAAAAAAAAAAAAAAAAAAAAAAAAAAACCTACTGTGAATGAAGGTGATCCGAGTGCAAATCTAGATTCTGTTCTAGTTTATGTGGTAGTGATTGTACTTGATGTTACGATTATATTATGGTTGTTTATGTGCACTAATATTTTTTTCATTGGTATCTAACTTAGTTTGGTCATAAGGGATATTACCATCATCCTTAAAAAGAAATGGATGGTTAAGGTGGAGCAATTTTGAGGCAGTTTTCTTAGAAATGACTTTAAACTTTACATTGTGAAAGAACTTTCCTGCCGATAATTTTTAATGCTTGAGTTGACTTTCAAGAGTCGCCATTAGCTGAACAACATGATGCCTCATACTTGGAAGTCTGAATTATCTTGTTTGTGCTTCAGATTTCTACTCAACCTGTAAGTATCATCCTATCTTTCAGTAAAAAGTCTCCAAAAATCTGTGTAGTTCAGATGTTGAATGTTGTGAGGCAAATTCGTTGCAAAATTGTAAACACTGTCGCATGATTCACACGTCATTTTTGTTCTCGACTGCTTAAGGCCTGCTTAATTTTAGAAAATGCCTTTAGTTTCCATTTTCATAGAAACTTTTTTCAATGTTTTGCTAACAAAATATTTGTTCAGTGAAAATAATATCATTAGGGATAAAAATTGTTAGAATATGCTTGGGTTACATCACTTTCAAAAAATATGCTTATTATTTTTTTCCAAATCTCCATGTCTGCTTTTGGAATGAGAATACTAAAAAGTCATCTTCAGTTTGTAATTTTGATTCTGAGAGTAGTTTTCCTTTTATTCGTCGACTGCTTTCGGAGTACTACCAAACTCATTTTCTGGTCTGTCTTAATTCTCAAATTGAAATCAGAACGGTCTTTTGAGAATCTTTATCAGCCGAATGCCTCCTTAGATTATCAATCTCTTTCCGTCTGCAGAAAAAATGGACTTCAAGTTGCTCAACAGGCTTTGAACATTGAAGATTTACTTCATTCATCCAGCCATCATTATCACTAATGCATAAGCAGTGGGCTGACGCCATAAACATATTTCATGAGGAAGTTTGATTTGCTGCAAAGCTTGTTAGTGACCATAGTGACCATGGCAAGTAGTACTATTAATACAGAGCGGTAGATGGCGTTTCATTTTTCTTCATTGAACTGTTTTCGTTTGCTTATCTAGGTCTTGACTCTTTCCCTCAGGAGGAATTTTTCAGTCTATCTGTTTCGTGTTAATTCTCTAGGTGAAGTGGTATGGCTAATTTTTTAAGCTTTGGTACTGCTATAGGACTTTGGCTTTTTTGGTTGGTTTTTATAATCATAGTTTGCTAGTTGGTTCAGTGATAGGGTATGAAGCGTGTATCAAAAGTTGTTTGTGATGCTGGAATAGAACTTCTGCTGGTTGTCCTCAATCATCTACAGGTGCGCATTATTGTCTTTGCATTTGGCCTTTTTCCCAAATAATTAAATTTCACGCATCTCAATGAACAGTCTTGGAGGTGATCAGATAGAGATAGGAATTTGTTACAGGAAGTTATGCTATGCACATATTGAGACACGCCATAATTTTCAGAACATCCTGATGTTGATTCTTCATACGAACATATCATATGCAATGATCTGAATTAAAATCTGATTTGAGTCTGATTCAACAAGTTGGCAATATCTCCTATAAGCGTATAATGGAAATTTTAGGTCATTAATCATTGCTTTGAACTTGAACTTGATCTAAGTTTGAGCTTTGAGTGTACTGTACATGGAGATATGGATATATAATGTTTATACGTTCACATTATAATTAGCAGGTGTAGAGATATGTTCTCAATTTAAAAGGAAAGAGTTTATTGCCTTAGATCTTAGCATATATCTCCTCACAATTGCAAGTCAATTTTTGTACTGAAAGAAACAGGGAAATTGAGTTAATCCCACTTGTGCTGTAAAGGAATGCCCTGCCATGCCCAAAGTTCTTGCCCAATAAAACTCTAATAACCCAAGATAACATAGCGCAAGCATAGGAAACTGTCCAAATTCTTGTCGAAGAACAATGAAGGAGGAGATGCTGTGCAGACTCTGCCTCTTTTTGCTGAGGAAACACCTGTTAACCAGTATTTTGCCTCATTTCTAAAGTAAGGATTTGTTCTCAGGTTGCTTCCCAAGCAAAAAGAGAAACTCTAATTGGAATTCTCACTTTCCAAATCGATTTCGAGGAAAATCTGTTTTGCCACGAATCTCCCTATCGAGCAGCTTGTAGTAACTTCACAGAAAAGATTCCATCTCTTCCGTTAAGCAACACAAATCTTTGAATTATGCAACACATAAAAGAAGGTAGGCAAAAGCTTCAAAGTCCTAATCTTGGGCTTGGCTCACGAACTCAATGTCCCAAATGATCATTTCGTTGTTTAAATGATAACAATCTGCTACCAAAGCTTCCTTGTTCCTTGACATTTCACCCAAATGCTTACAAATACGACTCTAATATGTGAGAATCAAACTCCATTACTTGGGAGTGTATGTTTTGTAGTAAATGCACACCAAATTGGAATAAGGTTCTTATGATTGAGAATCTCAGTAAACAGAATTTGATTTTTCAGAGAATGGTGTTGTGTGTGAAAGCATTTGTGGGAAAATGTCGATCATCTCTTTCTTCTTTCTGACTTCGCTTGCAAGCTTTTACATCGAATCTTCAGCTTGTCTAAGGTGGTTTGGTTCTTGCAAAACATGCCATCCACTTTTTTGATTGTTGGAATACCTAATTAGGAGGATCAATTTCTAAGAAGTTCTGAAGCACTACACCTTTGTCTCATGGGGTGCCTTAGGAAAGAAAGCAACAAAATGTAGGGTCTGGAATCTTCGGTTGCTTCTGCGTTGTACCTTTTGACCAGCTTTGAGCATCATGTGTTGTTTCTGTATACTCTTCTAATGCTTCACTTTTGTTTGTTTATTTTTTGTTTTGTTCTCATATATACTGATGTACTGGAACTTTTTCTTTCAACAAAATCCTTTATTATCTATAGAAAATATATTGCCAGTTTATTCCCTTGCCAGATCTCTCTCCATTTATGTGGGCATTTTTGTGTGTTGTGAACATGTGCTTGGGTGTGCACATGCATGCGATCATGTGCTTGCACAGGTGTGCACACATGTACACGCATGTTATAGGCCTGTTGTTAATTAGATCAGATTCTGTGCTTCTCGTGGGTACAGTGACTCTCATGTACATGCTACATATTCTTCGTGATTACTAGTATAGTGAGAAATGACGTTTCCAGTTACATTCTTTAAGGTTATAGACTCCTGTTTCCTTTTGGATAAGTCTATTAAAGAGCACCAAGAGCACCAAGGGGATGCCTCCTATTTACAAATTTCCACCTAAAAGCTCATATTTACCTTAAAAATTAAAAAAAAAAAAAAAGACTTGGTGTCCAAAGCACTGCCACCACAATGTGAAAGAAAATAAGGTAGAAAGCCAAATATCTTTTACAGCACCTACAGAACTTTCCTCATTTTTAAAAGCCTGCCTATTTCTTTCTTACCAAGGCTTATGAACTCTCTTTAACTCCATAATACTGCCGATCAATGCTTTTGGGCTCCTTTCTCCTTTTGTCTAATCAAAATGTGCATTCACGATGGTGTAGAATTTTGTGGAAAAATTGCCAAGCGATAAAAAGGTTAAGCTAAGAAATAAAGATTTGGTTTACTATTTAAATGTTATAGAACTCCGCCCCTCTTGTAAGCTGGGACTTCACCTTACATTGAAGTGTAAACATTTGATAGTTGGGGAGTTAAATAGGTAATAGGACTCTAGAGATGTGGTTTGATATTTAAATGTTGTAAAGAAGTTATCCTTCCCCAAGGTGTTGAATAGAAATGCGGTTTGATATTTGATTGTTGTAAAGAAGTTACCCTTCCCCAAGCTAACATCAAAAGGGCTAGGGCTTTTGTCTCCTTGAAAACAGTAGCATTTCCTGTCAATATTGTGCTTATAGCCCACAACCATCACATAAATGGCCTCTCTCTCTCTCTCTCTCTCTTAAAGCAACTTTGGGGCAGGACTTGATAATTTCACATGAACATTCCAAACTTCTAATCTGCTTGCATGAATTGGATAGCAGACTAGGCTCCATTTCTTTATTGAATTTTCCAGTATATCTTTTATTTGGTGGAGACTCTAGAGTATGTTGTTTAGTTCAAACATAGTTTGCAGAAGATGAACATGGCTCGTAATGACCATTTACTGTGTAAAACATTTTCTTTTGTGAACTTTTAACTTCAATGGTTCCAGCAAGTAATGTATGTGGTCAATGCTATTTTTATCCCTCATCAGTGTGTCAGTTTTCTTAAGAGATGATATTTGACATACAGGGTTAATTAATTGAAGTATTGTTATTTACTTAGCAGCCTGCTGTAGAAATCATTGGCTTTAGAATGGGTGAGCTCAGGGGTCTTTCAAGATGGCGTTCTTGTTATCTAGGTATTGGTTCGGATGAGACACTGGCGGATAATGCAGTGGAAAAGGCTGGAATGTTGCTTCTACAGGTTGAGTGAGGGTGCTCTCATCTGTTGTGAAGCCGGTACGCCTGTTACAATCTTTCTTGTGATTTCTTTACCTTTCTTGATATCTTCTATTTGCAACTATTGTAATATCATACCCATCCATGCATGGCTGAGATGGTTGAGGGCTTGCCTTTCCTCTTTGGAGGTTCTGAGTTCGAACTCCCTGATCAGCTCCGTGATTGGAGTGGGGGTTCATAGCAGTGGGTTGCTGTGCTAGTCTCCCTGGAGGTATAGTCGCAAATACCGAATCGGCGTAAGCTGACAAGGGAAAGTGGATCCACAGTCACCCAAAAAAAAAAAAACTATTGTAATATCTTGCCTGTCTGTCATCATGTATGGTATCATGTCTTTAGTGACACTAAATTACTAAATTTTAAACATGAAGTTGAACTATTTGTGGATAAGATATGATATGGGTTGCTTAGAATGACATATTGATGTAAGTTAAATAGCCTTTAATTATTTGAAAAATGAGCTTGTTATCAATATTGTAAAGGAGTCATCATTAGACGATGGGCTTTACACGTGAGTTGAACCTGTTCAACAAAGGTCCATTTAGTAACTGTTAAGGTTGTTACGGAATACTGACAATAGCACATTGTTGTTTTGTTGATATCGTCATGTTTTTGAAGCAGCAAAAAAGAGAAATTGACAACTTTTCTGTATCTTTGCTTCCCATGCCTCACACAACTTGGGGTTTGTACCTTCTCAATTCTCGCATGCTACCCTGAAGAAATGCAATTTTACTTGTTTCAAAATGAAAAAATCATAGTGTGACCACTAGAGCAAGGTCAAAATATTGGTAGGATCCTATGGAGTTCTTGAGCCTGTGGCATGCTTGTAGTATTTGCCTTAGGGATCGAAAGCATATTGCATTGGTTAATAATGTGCATGTTGCTGAAGCTTTTGCTTTCGTCTCTCTTTCAGTTTGCAAATTTCTTCAGCTGGCTTTTGAAATGTATAAAACAATCGATGTCAGAGCCAAGTGATCAACTTTTAACATACAATAGGTTTGTCTAACTTTTGTCAAGCAGGGTCCTTCCTCATGGTGAATTCCTATATACTCTTTTGAGTTTGATGGTGAACTTTTTGTAGTGTTCTTGAAGTTTCTATATGATCAAGATGCCGCTATGCATCTCCTGGATCTTTCTGAGGCTGATGAAGAAACTACCATTGATCCGTGAGTGATTTTCTCTACTTTTGGTCATGCTTTAAATATCAGAATGATATGCTGTCAGGCCTAGTATTATTTTCATGTGCTTTAGCGGCTGACTCATGCTTTGAGGCAATGTGACCAAATTAGTTGGCAAAGTTGTGAATATGAAATTGTAAATGACTCCTGGTTTGGGGGCTAGTTCTTCATTTCAGGTCATCTTGCTATCATCTTCACCTATATTCATTTTTTAATTAACGGACACCCACCAAAGCATGAAAGCTAGGATCATTCCCGCAATAATACCTACAGGTTCTCCCAATTCTGTTCCATAACTGGAACATGAAATACTTGAGTGCACTTCCACTAGATGAGGTTGACTTAAGCTAGGGTGGTTTGCTGGGCTGCAACTGTGGTTATTGTTGGTCCACCACTACTTTAAGTAACCACATGGTAACAAGGGTCGAAATTGGCCGGTTGATCATCGTTTCTCATTGGATTGGAAGGTCTCATATTCCGAAATATCAAATGCATTTCCTTGCCCTTTTCTGCCTTGATATATCTTGTCGATCGGTGAGATGTCTTGCCCTCATTTTTATCTCGGACAAACAATGCGGGGAGTCGGAGAATTACTGCAGTTTGGAGGATTTGGGGGACACAGAATATTTGCGAAGGACACTTGTGAAAGAATTTCAATAGATGGAACGCAGGTATTAGCAAAAGAATTAAAAAGCTAAAATGTAATGGAATCTTGTTCGTGAATAGGAGTTCTTGCTTGAATGTATTGTTTATTGCTCTTTCATTGTAAATTCTTCACATTAATCCTATATCTACTTTTTCCATTTATAATTGTTCTCACACATGCTACCTCAGTGGGAAAAATATGAACTACGGGATAAATCATTGCCGTTGTTTGTTGTTTGAAGTGATTGCTTTTCTCCCTTTTGAGTCTGGTCCTCGTTGCTGATATATGCACCAAATGTGAAATTGTGGATCAACAAGAGTTTGAGTATATTACCTGGGCTCGAAATTTGTTTATGTAAACATTGCAATCCTTTAATTAAAAGTTTGTGCTTTTGGTTTTACTTGACTCATCAATTATTTGAGCTCAAATATTCATTTTTCGTTTGGCTAATTCAGGACTTCTGTTAATGGGTTTGTCTGTGGATATTTCTATCCAAATGCTTATTAGCATAAAGTTGTCCTATATTTTTCATTTCCTTGTCTGAGTGGCCGGAACCTTTAGACTATAATGAGAGAAGGAGAGAAAGAAAAGGAAACCTTTGGGGGTTAGGGGTTGTCTTCTGGAGGTTGTCCTCAACAATGGCTTTTCACTTACCCTCTATCTAATAATCTAGTTTTTCATATTTGATCTCAAGTTTGATTACTTGACAGTGTATATGGAAGCTTTAGTTGGGTGATCTTATGGGATTTGGCTCTGTGTTTAGGTTATGATCCTTGTGTGTGGAAATACTGTATTCCATGTTTCCTGATTAGAAACTAATTTGATAATCACATTTTCAAGGAAGCTGCCCAGATGCCTTTCTCTTCTATTTTGAAATAGATACTTTGTGAGAATTTATTGCTACAATTCCCTCTTACGTCAGTTTCAGCATCCACTAGATATGTTCGCAATTCATGGTCCTGATAAAATCTACTTCTGCCACTATTCTCAGTAATAATAGAACAAATGATTATTTGTAACTCAACATCATTATCAAACTAACTGCCCAAATGATTGGAGAATATCAAGGTAACTTAGCATCATGTCTTAACAACTAAGCATCATGTCTTAACAGTGAGTGTTCCGAAAAATAGCTTTATTGCCTGTGGATGGCAGCAAACTGGCAAGACTTAATACATAAGACTGATAAGAAAATTAGTCACTTAAGAAGGCAACAAAGCTGATCTATACACAAGCGAATAACCTTATTAATGATGACGGGTCAAATACAGATAAGTACCTAATATGCCCTTATATTAGTTTAACCAAACCAATCTTCTTTTCTAATGTGATCTTCCAATCACCTATTGATAAAAATGCATACAGAAACATGTTGCCGCCTGCTTATTACGTCTTTTCATATCTACTTAGTGGTAAAATTATCTTGTCAATATCCACTTGGCATCACCTAAGTGAAAGTGAGTTTTAGCTATTCAAAATGAGGAAACACTTGACATCCTTTCAAGCCAAATGAGTATTGGATGCTCGGCACACAATGTTAGGGGAAATTAACAAGAAAGTCTTAAGCCTATTGCGGTTGCATCAATTCAGTCATAAAATTTTAAATTTGGCTAATTGAGTTCTAGACCTTTTGAGGATATGCCACTGTAATCCATTTAGTCAAATTTTGAGCAAAAATTGCCAATGTGGATAATGTTTACAATTTTTTATTAATTTTTCTGACTTTTTTCTTTTCTTTCTATTTTTTTTTTCCTTCTTCTTTTTGCCAATGGATGGTTGCTAGCCACCTAGCCATAGGCCATGGCTGGCGAGGGTGAGTCACTATGGCAAATTCCGTGGTCTATGCCCATTGTAATACCCCATGGTATTGACAGCCGTATATACTCTAATCTTATTTTCATCTCAAACTTAGAATAGTTCCACAAGCATAGTGTGCCTATGAGAGAGGGGAGGGGAAAATTGTTTACAAAGTCATAAACCTATTACATTTTGTCAATTGAGTCATAAATATTTTCACATTTTGCCAATTGAGTCTATTCGGGAAATTTTGACTAAAATTTGCTGATGTGCACGGTTGGCACTAACGTCACTTTTTAAATAATATTTTAATAATATTGAATTTGTTATGATTTTTTCTTTTCTTTTCTTTTCTTTTCTTTTCTTTTTTACTTTTTTTTTGGGGGGGGTTGGAGTTAGGCCGGCGAGGACCACGATGCCCTCGCCGGCCAAAGCGAGGGCGCGTGTGCCCTCAACCTAGGTCAGTTGGCCACCCTTGCCAAACTAACTCCAAAACCCAAAAATAAAAGCAAAAAAAGTAAAAAATGAAAAGAAAAGAAAAAAATCATAAAAAATTCAAAATATTATTTAAAAAGTGCCATGTCGGTGCCAACCGTGTACATTAGCAAATTCCTGTCAAAATTGATTGGATGAACTCAATTGGTAAAAAAATGAAAATGATTAAAATTCAATTGGTAAAATTGAAAAGTTTTTCATTAAATTGACAAAATTGCAATAAGTTTAGGGCTTTTTGGACAATTTTCTTGAGAGGGAGTAGCAATGGAAGTCTTGATTTTAATTTGGTTAAACACATATATGCAACTCTCGTATGTTGAACTCCCTTGGTTTGGGTTATCGTGCTTGTAAGTTTGACAATCTCGACCAATATCTCCGATTTGTTCGATATCTTCCTATCCATCACCTTGGCGTGCTTTGTAGAGTATGAAGTACATTTGGCGACTGCTATTCGATATACTACTGCGGCACACCACACGGGGAATCAACTCTAAAAGCGTCTTCAACTCTTCAACTCTTCATCTTGTGTCACAGTGGCTACTATTTTCACAATTTGTCCTTCGAAATCAATTCTTTAAAATCATTATAAGAGATCTAGCAATTTCCTTTAAGTACAAAATGAACCATGACACGTATATATTGTATTCTCCATATCATTAGAAAGAACATGGATATCTTTCTTGAAAGTAATTCCTTTAGATGAGTTGTAGATATCTCTCTGGAGAAAATGGGTTGGGGTTTGGAACTTCGACCTCTCGTAACTAACAGGCATGCCAACCATTTGCTCCGCGTGTCTTCTTGCTCCTTTTTGTGGCGGATATTTTATTTATTGACTATATTGGCTTATTAGTCTATAAGAAATTAAAACAATGCTTTTGAGAACCGGAATCCAGTCTTTTGTGGGCAAGCGGCTCTACCGAGTGACTGGGGCTCCTTTTGTTTTGAACATGCCTATTCTATCAAATAACGCCACATGCAATCGGTTCAACTGGTTGAATTGGCAAAGCACGGTTCTCAAGTTTGACTGGTTGAACCACTAGTCTGGTTTTATAGACTTTTGTTCTTTTGTTCTTCCTATTTACTATGTATCTGCTCTCCTCATCAGCACAAGCGGCAGCAGCTTAGTTTTTCCTCCTATGTGCATATGCATGCCATTATATGCGTCCAATTTTAAACGATGTTTCACTTTCTCACTTACCATAACTTCAAAAGCTCCAGCATATCTCGACAGTTGGAGCCTTGTATGTATGTCAAGAAATGTGCATTTGATGACCCTAATGCATTAGTAGTGCCACTTTTGCTTCTATTTTATGAGAACACTATTGCTCGGTTGTCTCATTCTCACTATTGAAACACTAACCCAGGGAAATTACACATCTAGGACTTTATTTTACACCTAGAGATGGAGAATGAGAAGTTGGCAGCATTCCCATACTGCAATCCCCCCTTTTCAATTAGTGGTAAGAATTTTTCATAGTGCCCACACAATCGAGCTAAGGATCAATTCATTGCCATGCCATCAATCGTATACTCAAAAAACTACTTTCCTTGAGTTTCTTAGCATGTCCATTTGCAGTTTGGACATTTGGTAACTTATTGTTGCCCATAGTCTTTCCTATTTGTATCATCTTTTGATAAACTTGCTAATGTCAGTATCAAGTATATCTCATTGGCTGAGTGGTGGAACTGAATTAGTCTTATGCATGCACCGTATTAAGTTTCCACTTTACAAGCTATTCTTAAGTTTAAATATGATTGGCACAGGATCATTGTGCCTCTCTAATGGACTATTTCATCTTTGTTCCAACGGTTGGAAATGTCCAAATTTATGCTCCAAAGAAGAATATTTTTTTCATTTGAAGAAGTAAAATACTAAAGTATTAGGTTTTCCTATAAATTTTAGATCAATTAAAAGGTCAAAGTGCGAAAAAGATGAATTATTAGTGGCCAGACAAACACAAAAAGAATAATTATTTTCTTATGTTAGGGTTCATTGCAGTTTGATTTACTAACTAAGAACTGTTATGTACATGTTAATGATGATAGATACTATCAGCATTCATGGTTCACATGCATACCATGGCCTCTTCAGGTACACATGTATTGCTTCCGCCTGTGTTTTAGCGTGATGCAAGTATTGTACTTATTACTTTTACCCAAAAGAGGTATCAAAGCATTGCATTCGTTATGGCCAAATAATAGAAACGTCGGAGTGAAATCAAGTTGATTCCTTTTTTGCGACAACAAGTAGAGGCGCCGCTTGTGTTTTGGCTGCAAGAAAACAAGCCCTGGTCTACATATTCGACGACGATGAAGGTGAAATCTCTGATTCAGAATGAACGTTTGTTTGTGAATGTGCGGTGGTAATGCTCATGTTGCTCGTGGGTGGACCTCTAATACTCGAAGCTGCAGGAGACATCAGTGTGAGAAGCAATGCATGTGGACTTTCCGGCTAAAGCTCTTCGGCTCCACCCTTCCTGGAGAGTTTCAATTTATGCCTGCCATGAGCCTTTTCTGCTAGGCAGGCATTTATTGAAGAGAAAAAGCAGAGTGAAAGCTAACTACTTATCTATAGAGCTCGATGGAATCGACAGAGAAATACTGACCCATGGCTTCTATCTGGGAAGGAGTAACTGTTTGCATTGTATTTTTGCAAGCTTTGACAACTATTCGATAGTGCCCAACTTTTGCTTCATGCGTATATGTTTATTATTTCCGCATATAAGAGCACCAATTGTCAGGTTTGGATTGTTTGTACTTTCGGGTTGAATGGATTACATGGTCTAATCAACTGACGAACTTTGCATTTGAATGTTGAAATCTCTCACTTAAAATTGACTCACTTCTCCAAGCATCATTATTAAGTGATGCATCCAATCCAATGTACAAAATACACTCGTGTGAAAGAGTCAATCTCCAGGATTACTAGAATCAATATGGCTAGTTAGATATATAGTGTCAAGGTGGCATTAAAGAACAAATACTATCTTCCAATAATAGAGATTCAAAATCTATAATTAAATGGTAGGTTTAAGATTATGAGATTATATTTTGTACTCTCGACAAGAGTATCATGTAGCCAAAAAACTTAATGATATATAGATATACAGGAATCTAAAATTGCTTAATTTTATCATTCATTCTCTAGGATTTATTGCCTCTAGAGGAAAAACTTTTATAGATGTAATAGCTTCGTGTTCAATCATATGCACCAAGATGGTAATCGTATATATGATTGTATGCATGTAAAATGTGCATATGTGATATTTCTATTCTTCTGTTTATAAATTATCTTTATGAGAGCTTCTTTGTCGACTTTAGCCAAATCTATTATGAGATTAACTTGCTTTATTAATTTATTTCCAAATCTCCACGTCATCAATCTATTCTTTCCTGATGCATAATAAGTGTAGAAATAGTGACAACGATAATTGATAATATGACGAAACGATAAATATTACCAACAGAATAAATTATTGGTATTTGGTCCACTACGAGTGCAAACCACGTATTAAATCAAACTATGCACGAGCAGTCTTAGACGAGCTCATTTTGAAGAGACTATAGTTAAAATTTTCAAGGACTGAGAAAACAAGAAGAGAAGGCTGGGATCACCAGTATTACTGGAGTATGGAGAGACGCTATACTATTGATAGGAAACTAATAGAAGGCGATTTGTGTCTATCACTCATAACACCTTTGGCAAAACCCTTTATCATAGCTGTCGTGTAGCCTTATAAAATTTGCTTCTACTACTGTTTAAGTAATTATAGAACTATGTTTGTAACTCAACATCATTATTAAACTAACAATCTAAACGAATGGAGGATATTGAGGGAACTTAGCATCATAATTTAATAGTGCATGCGTTCCAAAAAGCAATTGTATCGCCTATGGACATCAGCAAATAGGCAAGACTCAATACATAGCACTCGATCAACGTGGTTGTAATGCCGATGCAGAACAAGTGCATTATCTGAGCACACTCTTTGAATGATACACCTTGTGTTCCTTACATGTGAAAAATCATAGGACCTTTTGAAGAAAGATGTTGAAAGAACTAGAATAGAGAGATACCATATGAAGAAAAATTAGTAAACAAAGCTATTATGTCCTTATATTAAATGCTAATTCGTGCAAGAAATTAGCCAAAAATCAAGGCCTTGATAGGTTAGAGTATTTGTAATGGCTAAATATCAAAGAGTGCACTTCAATGTAAAGGCTATAGCTTCCAAAATCCAGAGTCTAATGATATCATTTGTTAATTAGTGCAAGAAATTAGCCAAAAGTCAAGGCCTCAATAGGTTGGAGTTCTTGGAAAGATTGGATATCTCTAGGCGCACTTCAATTGAAAGGCTCCTCCTTCCAAATTCCAAGAGTCTGAAGATATTGAATGCTAATGAATGTGAAAAATTGATCTAAATTCAAGGTCTCGATAGGTTGGAGTTTTTGGAATATCTAAATATCATTGGATGCAAGCCACTCAAAACCATTCCAAAATTATCTAGATATGCTAATACAATTTGTATCATTTTTCTATCTTCAATCTCATATTATTGATAAATCCGAGTTCCACAAAGATTTTTTTTTTGTTTTTTTTTTTTTTTTTTTTTTTTTTTTGCTTTCTGACTTTTTGACTTTTTTTCTTTTTCTTTGATGTTGTTCCTATTGATTTTGCCATTAGAGTGATGGAGGATTGTTGGCTGGGCCGTCTCTTTGTGGGGTTCAGCGAACATAACATCAAAGAAAAAGAAAAAATTCAAACAGTCAAAAAGCCAAAAAAAGAGAGAGAGAGAGAGAGAGAAAGAGGGGCTGTTTGTGGAGTGAAGAGAAGGGAGAGAGAGACAGCTCCTCGAGAAGAACGCACGAGAAGAAGATAAAAAGGGGCAACGACTTTTTGGTCCATATTCAGAGGCCTAACATCCTTGGAATTGGCTCAATTTTCAGAATGTTGTTCGGAGATCTATAAGTTGATCAATTTTGTTCGTCGAAAGCTTTCTCCAAGTTGTCTCTCATTTTCTCCAATTGTGGTTAAGGTTTCATGTTCTATTTGTATTAATCCACCTTAATAATGATCAAATATTGTTGTATTGTCAATGTTACTAAGTTTTTGAGTAGCTCGTGATTTTTTCTCGCATTGGATTTTCCACATAAAAATTTTGGTATTATTGTTGCCTTGTTTTTTTAACATTTCAGTATTATATTTACTTATTTTGAGGTCCTAGTCCTGGAATACACAGCTAGTTGTTGCTGGGGTTGAGTCCATTTTGGCTAGCATAATTTTGGGGAAGAAATTGATTGTGGATTGGATTAGTTCTTAGTGAATTGTTACCTAATATACTATCGGAGTATAAAATGTTTTTGGTGTGAAGAACAAGGTCACTAGAGCCCAATTGATACGCATTTGAGACCGTGCTTCTAGTGGGATATTAAAGCTCAATTGATATTGCTTTAGCTTTGTAACACATAATTAGCTCCAACAAAAGGAAAAAAAAGACATAAATGGTCCATAAATTTTAGTCAAAGGTGCAATATCATTAATAAAATTTTGATTTTTTAATGTTTAATCTAAATCATAAGATATATAAAAATGTTCAATATCATCTCTCCATTAATTTAAATTTAATGAAATTTGCTTATATAGTTTCCAATTCATTATGATTTTGATCAATTTGATAATGGATGCATAAGAAAGGTGGCCACTATGGTTACAAGTTAACCCAACACTTTGGTAACTGTTGACACCTATTTTTAGCAAATCCAGGAAAATAAGGAAAATAACAATTGCATTGGAACAAATAAAAGGAAAAAAAATGAAAAAAATGGGGGAAAGTTATTTAATTGATTATGCATGGAAATTTGAAATTCTGATGATCATTTAGATTTTGTTAAATGCAGAAGCAATTTACAAATCAAGTGAATAAGAGGCAAGAATTTTGCAAAATGGAAGAAATCTGAGCAGGATCGAGCTGATTGCGAAATCGCGTTCCGATTTGCAGGCTTGATTTAATGCAGCAGAAGATGGAAAGTCGAAAGTTGCTATAAAAATGGCCATCTGAAAATCACTATAAGAGGAGCCATAATTTTCGTGAGCGAAGGGGGAGGAATGGGAGGAATTTTCGAAATTTTGGAAAAAAAAAAAGAAGACAGGAAATTGTGAGATTTTCGAAAAAAATTGGGGGCGAATTCGAAGACAGAGAGAGAATTCGTGAAAGAACCGTGTAAAAAAAAAGGGTTAATATTCTGAAAAACCCCAAACTGGTACACTTGTAACAAATTTACCCCAAACTATTTTTTTGACCACCAAAAACCCCAAACTGGTATACCTTTGATAAATTTACCCTAAACTGATACATTTGTGACAAATTTACCCTATGTTAGTTTTCGTTAAATTTTACTCTCAAATTATTAAGTTAAATGACACGTGACAGTTGACCGGTATATCAATTTAGGATTTTACGCTCTGTTTGTCACCGTTTACAATTTTTGTGATTTTTTTTTGTGGTATTAATCCAGTTTAACATAGGGTATATTTATTACAAATTTATCATTTTGGGGTTTTTTGCAGTAAAATAAATAATTTGGAGTAAATTTGTCATAAATATACAAGTTTAGGGTTTTTTTATAGTCAGTCGGGGTAAATTTGTCACAAGTATACCAGTTTTGGGTTTTTCATGGTCAAAAAAATAGTTTGGGGTAAATTTGTCATAAGTGTGCCAGTTTGGGGTTTTTCAGGGTATTAACCAAAAAAAAAAGAGAAACCTCGTCCATCTTCGGTCAACAAAAGGGGTCATTTCCTTTCTTCTCTGACAGGCTGCCAAAGAAAAAGGGAAAAGTCAGCAAGCTACAGTGAGGGAGACATAAAGGGGACGTGCGAACAGAGAGTGAGAAAGGAGAGCAGAGGAGAGAGAAAAAAAAGTAAAAAAAAAAAAGAAGTTTATTGTTTCTCTTCTTCGGTGAGCCCCTCCCCGACCTTCGAAGCAACACCGGAGTTCCGCCTTACCATGCGACCGCCGTCGTCTATTTCATTTGCGTAGCCACTCCAGTCCTGCCCTGCCCCGACATTCGTCTGTGACCGCCCAGCACAGATCCCACGTTAGCTGCGTCTTCGCTCACTATTTCTGAGCACCATCGCTATTGTGATCTGGCGCAAGAAGCCACGGCACCCGCTGAGATCCCGCCGCCGACGCCCGCACCTTCCTGTCGCCGCACCTCAGCCCGTGCCGATCCGCTCGACGCCGCTGGTTGCCGTGCCGAACACCTGCGACGTCATCACCGCCCCTGCCCTCAGCATCACCAGTAGCCTCGTCACCGCCTAGCTCCGCCGGAGCTCCGACCGCGACGCCCTCACCACCTCTCGAGCCACCCCGCGCTCGCGTTGTGCCTCCTGCACTTGCACCGCGCTTGCGCCGCTCCGCCGGACTCGCCACCCGACGCAGCCGGAGACCACACCGCCCCTGCTCGCCTCCGCCCGACGCTCAGCCGCCACTGCACCGCTGTCCCTGCCGCGACTTGACGCCGCCGGAGCCCACACCGTCTCTGCTCGCCTCTCCCCATGCCCGACAGCTAGCCTCGTGCCCACGCTACCGCTGCTCGCCTTACCCGCATCTGCACCAGCACTCGACTTCCTGCGCCAAAGCTCCCCACGGCTGCCAAGCCCAATTTTGAAAAAAAGAAAAAGAAAAAGAAAACACATTAGGTAGTTTTCTTTAGTTTATTTTATTTATTTTATTTTACTTTATCTTGTTTTTTAGTATAATTAGTCTTTAGTATATGATTGGAAATTCCAGCATATCACCCGATTCGCAACCGCGTCATGTTTTTTTATTTCATCTATAAGGCTTTAGATGAAATAATTAATTAAGCGGGAATAAAATTGATATTTTGGTATTTAAGGCTTAAGATCAATTTATCGATTTTATCAGCGAAATATTACCCCTTGATCTGAATGATGTGTGATATTTTTGATGATTTTGGATGATTTGTTTTGTCCTGGTTGTTTTATTTATCTTGAAATGTGTTTGAATTAGAATATCTCATGCTTTAGGGTAATTTGCATATTTCGACTAAGCATTTTGTTTATTCTGAATTTTTTAAATAAAAAAACATACCAAAAACATAAATTTAGGATGTTAGATTTTCATTAATTTGAATGGCATGTTTAATTATTTAGAAATTATTAATTTCGAAAATTAATTTAAAAAAAACAAAAAAATCATCATGCATATGTCATGTAGAATTAGTGCATATTTTGTACGTCATTGCATATTAGGGTTAAATTGCAGTTAGTTTAATTCTAGATAATATCTTTCTTAATTTATTATGAGTTTAGATATTTTGCATTTTAGGATTATCTGGGTTAAGATAATATTTTAGTTTAAGTTAGGATTTGGCTTAACCTAATTCCTAATGCAAATTAAATAGAATCTTAATATAGTTAAATAAATTTTCACATTTCACCAAATTTCGAATTTCATGAAAAATACAAAAAATGTCTTAGAATAAATTAATCTATTCCTTAGGATAGATTGCATTTTTAGGAAAAATAAAAAAATGTCATTGCGTATCATTATAAATAGATTCATGAAATGCATGTCATTTATATATTGTTGTTAGGTCCATTTAATTAGAAATTGCATGACATTAGAATTAGGTCATTTAGTTAATATTGCATTGCATATTGCATGATTTTTATCAATTAAGTGAAAACAAAAAGAAATTGCGTGTAATTAGAAACCATATCTAGGGTTGTTGATGTGGTTTTTAACTTAATATTGCATATGCTTTCGTTGCTTTGAGGTAAGTTTTTGTAATTTATTTATTGTTTATCTGGGTATTAAATTGGTGGATTGCGCACCCGCCTGATCACCTCACATGTTAGGAAACTGGTTAAAATAAATCAGCTGCTTGCAAAAACATTTTGAAAAATTAAAAAGAAATGGTACCGAAAGGGCATTAGAGAAATCTAGTGTAACCAAGTCCCCGTACCCTCATTCTCTGGTTCGTAGGAGTAAAATAAATCTCTCTTTATTTTACTTAGGTGTCTAATCGACCTACCATAAACCGATTAGTGGCGACTCCTAGATAATAACCTCTTGTTTGTTTAAAAATTTAGACTTAAGTCGCGATTTGGTATGGGCTTGGGAGAGCTCGAGCTAAGTGTAAAAACTTAGTAGTCCATTAACTTAGTTTTAGGTGGTGCACCCAAAAAAATAGGTCGCGATAGTAACCCAGCCCGTTTCGAAAATGCCTACTTTTCTTCATGATAAATGAGCCTGGACAACAAGTTCCATCTGACATATGGCATGAGCTGAACCAGCTCAGCTCGCCTGTCAATCAAATGAGTCCACTTTCGCTCTAGTAATCATGTCCGTGTCTCTTATTTTTCTCTCTCGGCTGCTCCTCTTCTGCAATTTTCTCTGCATGATTTTCGGACTCTAGTGGACTTTCTTACTCTCTTGATCTTCCATTCCTCGACTCACTCTTCAACTCTCTATTCTTTCCTAATTAGCCTCAAGCCTTACTTTTGGTTTTACGAGCTCTAACCTTCACAAGCTCTCTTTCCGTTCACATTTTTCATCGACACTTCTTTACACTCCTTGCAAATTGTTCTAGGCCTAGCGCTACGTTTTTCAACTGATCGCAGAGCTTTTTAGCTATGGAGGTTTATGAAGGACTGCAACGCATGCTTCCGTTTCAACTTCAGTTCAACAAACCAATGGCTTATCAAGTTCAGCTCTTGGTCGTCATTCTTCCATGAGTTAACGGGCGATCAACTCGGTTCCCACTCAGTTTTGTGAAGTTTGCTCAATCTGCTCAATTTGAAAGGTTTGATGTCGGCAATAACAACCCTCTTTTTGAAAGATATCCTCTGGCTTCCAAAAATGCTTAGGTAAAGTTAGCTTCAAGTTTCTTCAAGTTGCTCAATTAAGTGTAAGTGCTTAGGAATACAGCCACCTATCAAAATCTTCTCGATCACATCATTGCTCACCTTGACCTGGCAGATGGACAAGGACTTGAGTGAAGTCTAGTCGATCCTTGACCATCTAGCTTTGATACCACTTATTGAGGGAAAAAGTATCGAAAAAGTCATAAGCATATTGTATCGGTACCAATTCAGTTCTAAACCTTTTTATTGAATCAATTTAGCCTGAAACATTTTTCACATTGATACCAATTTAGTTCATCAAGCCAATTTAAGCTAGAAATTGTTGACATGAATGCCAATCGGGCAATTGGCACTAAAATGGACATTTTTAATAATTTTTTAATAATTTTTTGAATTTATTATTTTCTTTTTCTTTTTTTCCTTTCCCTTTTGTTTTCTCCAATGGCCATTGCCAATCATCAGCCACAGCCATGGTCGGCGAGGGTCGGCCTTATCAAGCCACGCTTGGGCGAGGGCAAACGTTAGCCATGCCCTGCTAAGGCGAGGCCCCCCTCCTCGAATCTAGCAAGGCCGACCAAGGCATTTTGAGCAGAAACTATGGGCAATCAAAGACTCATTTATAACATGCAACGAACTTTAGAAATTGACGATAAGTATGCCTAACATATACAAATAAATAAACATCTATCCACATCTCAATTTTGTAGGATAGACAATTTTCATCACATTAATGTCTAAGATCAATGTGACACGTGAGTAGAGGAACATTGCCATTTATGTGAGTCCTGTAAGGGCATACACAGTTACTTTTGAAAACATTCTTAGTAAATAAATTTACTCTCTTGTTTCTAATTAAATAATTAAAATAGAACATAAAATATGGTTGATTAATTAAAGCCCTCAACCTTCTACCCACAAGACTGCACTGATAACTAGCTCTAATATCCATTGAATCATCCCCTTTAAAAGCATTTCCTTCCACTTTCCAATCCCATAAAAGTGTCACACCAATGCGTGAAGTCCATGAGAGCATGCAATCTAAAATAACTAAGGCATGATAAACTAAACGCTGAAATAGGCCACAAGCATCAACGTGGGTCCAGTAATTTTTTGCTAAATTTAGTCTAGATTCTTTTGTATAACTTTAAGTTTAACATGATTACCATCATTCAAAAAGTGTCTCTTAAGGTTTATTTGTGTTTTTCGTTTCCTAAATGCATGGGAAAAACTAAAGAAAGGACAATTTACCATATCATAAAGTCGAAATATATTGGAAGACTATTTAGGAAGGAAAGTAAAATTAGTCATAGCAGAGCCAAAAATGCCAACTATCATTAACCCATTAGTTGAAGGAACACGAAGGCTCGGAAGCGACAATGGTAATACTGTACCTTCTTAACAGAAGCATTCACAAGTCGACAATTGGCAGCCATGCCTTATATACGATAAATTGTAAGGTGCTAGAATTTATTAAAAGTATTTTATATATATAAAAAAAATATAAATCATTAAAAAAGGGGAAAATGGGGAAAAAAAAGTGAAGGGGGGTCCGGACCGCGAGGACAGAGACGCGAGGACACGGCAAGCGTCTCACCGGAGTTGGTGGTCGGAGAAAGACCGGCAGCGACAGCTTGTGTGGCAGGAAGCCATGCGCGCCGGGTAGAGAGCTTAAAAGGGAGGATTTTTGGAGAGAAATAGAGTGAGAGAGGGAATAGACAAGGGTTGAGAGACCGAGAGAGAGAGAGAGAGTTTGAGAGCGAGGAGCCCTCCGGCAGTCCGGTCACGCCCGAACCCCGTCTGACGACTCCTGGCCGCGCTCTCGAGCCGAGTAGGGACTCTCGGCCGACACCCCTGTTTGTGCCCCTGCCTTGCCTCGTTTCGGGCTAGCTGGACCAGGCTTCCTCGTCGTCCGGTTCGCGCGAGCACCGGCCCCATTCGTCTGTGCGCTGCTGTTTTGGATCACTACTGCTTGTTGATTATTATTGCGAGTCCCGGCGCGAGTTGGTACTCGGTTTTTCCCCCACTTTCAGCCAGCGCGCTTTAAACGTTCGATGAAATGCCCGAACCAAACCCCATTCGGTTTAATCTCTACTCGAAGTTATCGAAAGTGGTCTGGACCGTTTGAGGCCGTAGCGGCCCATTGGGTCATCTCTTACGTTATTTTTCGTATGATGAACGAGCCCGGAGAAGAAGTTTAGCCCGACTTATGGCCCAATCCGGCTTGGCTCGGCCCGTATCCTCTCTCTCTCCTCTTCCTCATTGCCTCTCTCCCGCCTGTTCTTCCTCTCCCGCAATTTTCTCTGCAAAATTCTCAGGCTCCAGTGCACTTCGTTACTCTCTCGATCTTCTCTTCCAACAGGCTTTATTCTGGGGTTTTCGGGCTCTACCCTCCGCCATTGGCTCTCCCTCTCAGTTCGCATTTGCCACCGGACGCTTTGGCCGCTCCCGGATCTTTTTCGGCTATGGAGACCGACGAAGGGTCGCGGCACGTGCTTCCCTTTCAGCTATAGTTAGACAAACCTCTGGCTTCTCAAGTTCGGCTTCGGCCCGCCTTCTTTCGCGACCTAATAATGGGCAGGTCGATTCAATTGTTTTCCCATTCGGTTTTGTGTGAGGTTTTGGCTCGATTTATTCTGATTGGAAGGTGAAGATGGCGGAGTGGAATCCGGAGAAGGATTTGCTGGCGATGGTCACGGAGGACTCGAAGGTGGTTGCTTCATCGCTTCAATTGGCAGAGGCTGTGGACACTCTCTCCTGGTAATTGCTTCGACTCCAGAAAGTTCTCGTTTTTGTTATTCAGTGTGTTCGTTTCTTCAACGATGGCTTGGTTAAAATGCCAAACAACTTGGATAATATTTTGATAGATGTAAGATGCTGAAGCTTTTGCTAAACTTCAAATGGACCTGCTGTAATTTTATTCCTATGATTGGATTCTTCCAGATATCATGTTAGATGTTTCACCAGAGCAAGCTAACTGGCATGTAATTGTTATCATTAAGTGGCTTCATCCAAGGATCTTTGTCATTTGATGGTTGCATGCTCAAGAGAACTTGTTGAAGACATTGTTGAATCTAGAGGGGGGTCAAACGGTTGGAAACAGAATGCATGGCTTCCATTGCATAGTGCTTGATACTTCAATATTCCAATAGAGGTAAAATTGCACTAGGATTTAGTGTTATTCAAATTTTACGTGAAACTTCTGTTCTAGTGTTTTATATATAAAATTTATGTAGTAGTGATTGACCGATTGTATCTGATATTATGATTATATTAGGATTGTTTATGTGCACTGATATGTGTTTCAAAGGCATCAACTTTGTTTGGTTTTACAGAAAGTAAAACTCATATAACTCAGGATATGATCATCATCCTTAAAATGAAACCGATGGTTAATGTAGCAATTTTGAGGAATTTTTCTTGGAATTAACTCTAAACTTTGCTAGATAGAAGAACTTTCTTTCTGATAATTTTAAATGCCAAGTTGACTTTCAAGAGTCACCATAAGCTGAACAACACGATGGCTCATACTTTGAAGCCTCAATAATTTTGTTCATGCTTAAGGTTTTCACCCGTCCTTTAAGTATCATACCATCTTTCAGTGGAAACCTCTAGAAATCGATGAAGTTTTGATGTTGAAAGTGGTGGGACAAAAATGCAGGAGTTACTATAGCAAAATTTTGAACATTGTCTCATGATCCACACGTCATTTTTGTTCTCTACAATTAGAGGCCTGCCAAGTTTTCTATGACATTTTTTGTTTCCACTTTTATAAAAACCGTTTTCAATGTTTTATCACAGAAAATTTGTTGAGTGAAAATGATGTATGTCGTAAGGGATGAGAGTTGTGAGAATTTGTTCATGTTCCATCACAATAAGAAAATAGGCGTAGTTATTCCAAATCTCCATGTTTGCACGTGGAATGTGAACACTAAAAAGTCGTCTTCAGTTTTTAATTTTGATTTTAATGATATTTTTCCTTTCATCAACTGCTTTTGAAGTGTTACCAAACACATTTTTCGGACTGTTTACATTCTCAAATAAAATGAGAACAGATATCTGAGAATCCTTATCCACCGAATGCCTACTTAGATTCTCAATCTCTTCCTGTCTGCAGTAAAAATGAACTTCATCAAGTTCCTCAACAGGCTTCCAACATCGAAGATTTACTTCATGTCATCCGGACATCATTATGAGTCATGCACAAGCTGTGGGCTGATGTCATGAACATATTTCATGAGAAGTTTGATTTGTTAACAAGCCTTATAATGACCATGGTTAGTGGTCCTGCTAAAACAGAGCAGTAGATGGCTTTCCATTGTGCTTCATTTGACTGTTTCTGTTTGCTTATCTAGGTCTTGGCTCTTCCCTTCAGGAGGAATTTTTGAGTCTTCTAGGTGGTGCTAGGACCAGTCCTGCCGTCCATCAGTTCCTTGTTAATTCTCTGGGTGAAGTGGTTCGGCTGTTTTTTTTTAAAAGTTCCAGTGTCACTGTAGGACTTCTGTTCTTTTCGGTTGGTTTTTATAATCTTAGTCTGCTAGTTTGTTCAATGGTAGGGTATCAAGCGTGTATCAAAAGTTGCCTGTGGTGCTGAAAAAGAACTTGAGTTGGTTGTCCTCAATCATCTGCAGGCACATGTATTACCTTGGCATTTGGCCTCTCTCTGAGAAATTATTGAGTTTTAAGGATCGCATAGAACAGTCTTGGAGGGTGATCAGATAGATTTAGGAATTTGTCATAATAAGTTATGCTTCACACATTTTGAGACATGCCATATCTTTCAGAACATCCTGATGTTGGATTCTTTTACGAACCTACCATATGCAATGATATGGATTACTAACATTATATGGCTGGAAATGGTGAGGTAAAATCTGAGAAATTATTGAGTTTTAAGGATCGCATAGAACAGTCTTGGAGGGTGATCAGATAGATTTAGGAATTTGTCATAATAAGTTATGCTTCACACATTTTGAGACATGCCATATCTTTCAGAACATCCTGATGTTGGAGTCTTATACGAACCTACCATATGCAATGATATGGATTACTAACATTATATGGCTGGAAATGGTGAGGTAAAATCTGATTTGATTCTGATTTCACAAGTTGGCAATCTCTACTATAAGCTTATAATAGAAATTATAGGTCGTAATCAATGGTTTGAATTTAGACTTGATCTAAGTTTGGGCTTTCAGAGTACTGTAAATGGAGGTATGGATATCTCTCGTATGGTGGATGGTCACCAGATATCAAAAAAGATAGAATTGTGTTGAGTTTTATATGTACGAGCAACCAAATGACGGGCATGAAACTTGCGAAACATATTTTGATAGGCCTCGAGAAGATTTGGGTTCTGAATCCCGAAACGAATGCCCCTTAACAGGTATTATCCGCCCGGGGAATTGAGTTAAATTCTTCTTTTCTTGCGGCTCCGTAAACGAATGCCCTGCCAAGCGGGTTCTTGCTCCATAAAAGCTCCAATTACCCAAAGATCATTCGGTGCAAGCATCGGAAATTGTGCAAACCATTCTTGTCCATAAACGGTGGAGGAGGAGATGCCGCACTGATTCTGCCTCCTCTTGCTGAGGAAACGTCTTTTTACCAGTATTTTGCGTTTGTTTTAGGTTATCTGAAGTGAAGATGATCACATTGCTTTTTCCAAATTACAATTTGAACAACTAATCCACCGCCACATTCGCATCAATGTGATGTCCCATGAGTCATCCGATGCTTCCGTACCAGCTCTGCTGGAACGGAGCCAAGCCTCCTTCTGTTAGGCCACTTTATTTCGTTGGGGGTGTGCAAAGTGATTACAGTAGAACGTATGGACCTCAATTAAACAATATTGTTTCTGCAAAGGATTTCGGCTGGCTATTCAATACGGATCACTATGCCGGAATTGATATTTGGAAACTGAGAGTGATGGACATGTATCACCCTCACCGGTAGATAAAAGTGCAGTGATTTGATTTGTCGTAGACCTTGTATGATCTCAACATGCAAGCGTACATGTGGGCCATATGCAATATGGTGATCGAAACATGAATGGGCAGACCACTCGGTCCGCACTTATCTTATAGATTTTCCTCTTTTCCTCTCAATCAGCAACAATGTATGTTAGTGTGCAAAAAGTGCATCCTTTTTGTCGACAACAACAGAACCAAAAAAAAAAAAAAAAAAAAAAATGTAGAAAGCGGTAGGATTTCCAAGAAATGCCTAGACACTAAGCGACTATACAAAAGAAATTTACTTTCACTTTAATTTTTTCATTACCTTTTCTTTTCGTGTTGCTGTGCTGCTCTAGTTGGATTTTTTTTTTTTTTTTGGTTAATTTTGAAACTTTTGCGAATTTATTTCTAGATAATTTGTAGAGCAATTAACGAAATAGGACTTGATGCTGGAGATCGCGGATCTTCATACCCCTGAAGCAGTAGCAGTTGCAGAATCTGCAGTGGTAAGTTGTTAACCTCCGAATCCGTTGGCTTCTAGCACTGGCGAAACAGACTCAGAAGATACTACCGGTGACGCCAATGACGATGAGCACGGTATTTGCCAAGCGGGAGTTCCCACAAAGCACACAATGTCCGCATCTGGCGAAGAGGATTCGTATGGAGGGATCAAAAACAAACAATCGAAAAAGAAACCGAGAAAGCGTACCGAAATTGTTGAGTTATGATGATTTGTGTTTTGTTGTGTGACTTTCTATATGATAACGAGAGAGATGCAAAAGTAGGAACTTCTTGGTAGGAAGTGGCGTCTAGTGACAGCAAGCTTCCGATATGTATGTCTCAAACAGGGAGTGGTGTGGTTTTGTAGAATCGTCTGAATCATAAGAGTTTATTCAAAACTTATATAGACCGTTCAATACGACCGCTCGCCATCCATAATTGCCGGGAGGATCGTAGACCACCGCCCGCTATCGCACTTCACTCTAGCGCATCCTAGACGAACCAAGTTGCGCCACACCACTTGAGTGTAGTGCAGGCACTCGCCTCCCACGCACGAGTTCGAGCAGGAGTCGTAGTTGTCCTCCTCTCCCGGCCACATCTTCACCGAGTCTCTGCTGCTCAGGACGCCATAGCCCTTGACTAGGTTCTTGCCGTAGGGCCCTCCGGAGCGCTCGAGTTCGCAGTCACCTTTAGGCTCGTCCGCATACTTCTGAGCGTAAGCCGCGACCGTACGACTCCAAGTTATCGGGCTGACCCCTACTTCAGCACGAGCGGCGGTTTGCTCGTCGATGAAGTCTTGGTGAGAGCCTTGCGCTGCCGAGACACCGGCGAGGGCACAGATTAGGCCAATGATGGTTAGAATATCCAATACTATATGAAGAAAATTTTACGAATTTTTTCAATGCACTGCTTTTTTCTTTCAATTTTTCGTCTTCCTTCCTTTTTTTTTTTTTTTTTTTTTTCCTTTTTCGTGTTGCTGAGCTACTCTGTTTGGAGTTTTTCTTTTCTTTTGTTCATTTTAAGAATTTTTTGCGAATATATTTCTGGATAATTTGTAGAGCAATTAACAAAAGTTGATATCAGGTATAAGCAACGCAAAAACTGAACGAACAAAGGATAGACGATGACGTGTTCGTAGCATATGGTTTAGTCTCATTAGTCTTCATTTGCTCAGCAAAAAGGAGACAAGGTAAAGAGGAATTCCTCGATTCCCTCGTTTTTGTAACAAATTTCAAAGAAGAAACCATTAGATACTCTTAAGAGATTACCGACCATCGACCGGACCAATCTTTACCTTATCAAATATTACAAACTTTCTTTCACCAGAATAACAAAGATTATAATAAAATCTGATACTTTTCAGAACTAGTCGGTAAAACAATCATACGTATTATAAAGAACTCATGATCCATTTGATACAATAAAATTGAAGGTATGAAATAGAGAAATTGAACGGAAAAATAAATTGAAATCAATAGGGAAATAGAGTCGAACGAGAGTTTATTTATTTTGCATCTAGTTGTGATTGTGAAAATTAACCTATTAATTAAGAAGATCTTTGCCACTAAATAAATAAAAAATCAAAATCAAAAGATTCATATTGCAATGGGAAACACGTCCTTAAAATAAGCAAAAGAGAGGGAAAAGGAAAAGGATATTTCAATTTTCAATTTTCAAAAACAAAAGAAAAAGAAAAAGAAAATCTGCCCCTGCCCCTTTCCACCAGCTCTGTTCCAACAGCGTGCACTTCCGTTTCAGCTTCAAGTTCCGACAGTCCGCTTTGGCTTCTCAGGTTCGGCTCCCTTTCGGGCCTTCTTTCCGCGACCTCCCAATGGGCGGCGGCAATTCAATTGTTTTCCGATTCGGTTTTGTTAGAAGATATGCAGAAGATCTTCGGATACTAATTGATCCGATCTTGATTTTATAGAATCAATCTAAAAGCTAGATTGATTTAGATTGATATGTATG
Organism: Eucalyptus victrix; assembly: GCA_016097545.1. Classification (NCBI taxonomy): domain Eukaryota; kingdom Viridiplantae; phylum Streptophyta; class Magnoliopsida; order Myrtales; family Myrtaceae; genus Eucalyptus; species Eucalyptus victrix. The sequence continues at coordinate 54,197,028 of CM027839.1, read as the reverse complement.
ATATTACATTGCCTTTTTCAGTGTACACCTTGTATTATAATTGTTCATTGATGTACATTGTCGAGATATAGAAAAATACACAGAAAAGAAATTCTCCCCAAATCTATTCCTTTTATTTTTTTTTTCTCCTCTTCCGAATCTTGCTTCGTCCCTTGCTTCAACTTCTGACAGGTTTTGTGAGGTTGTTGCTCGACTTCCTCCGATTGGCAGGTGAGGATGGCGGAGTGGAATCTGGAGTAGGATTTTTTCTCGACTATTTAAGGCCGCTCAGTTTCCATCTTCATAGAAACTGTTTTCGATGTTTTTTTTTTTTTTTGACAAACTATTTGTTAAGTGAAAATGACGTGTCATTAGGGACGAAAATTGTGAGAATATGCTCAAATTACCACACATTCCAAGAACAGGCTTAGTTATTCCAAATCTCCATGTTTGCATTTGGAATGAGAATACTAAAAAGTCATCTTGAGTTTGTGATTTTGATTCTGAGAATAGTTTTCCTTTTTATTCATTAGCTGCTTTCGGAGTGTTACCAAACGCATTTTCTAGCATGTTTTAATTCTCAAATTGAAATCAGAACAAACTTTAAGCTGAATGTCTCCCTAGATTATCAATCTCTTCCTTTTTGCAGAAAAAATGAACTTCATCAAGTCGCTCAATAGGCTTTGGACTTTGAAGATTTACTTCATGTCATCCAGACATCATTATCAATCATGTGTAAGCAGTGGGCTGATGCCACTAACATACTTCATGAGGAGGTTTGATTTACTGCCAAACCTTATTAGTGACCATGGCAAGTGGTACCATTAATACAGAGCGGTAGATGGTGTTTCATTTTTATTCATTTAACTGTTTTCATTTGCTTAACTAGGTCTTGACTCTTTTCCTCAGGAGGAATTTTTGAATCTTCTCGATGGTGCCAGTACTAGTCCTACAGTCCATCAGTTTTCTCTGAGTGAAGTGGTATGGCTGATTTTTTAAGCTCTAATGATGCTATAGGACTCTGGCTTTTTTGGTTGGCTTTTATAATATTAGTCTACTAGATTGTTCAGTGATAGGGTATGAAGCACGTACCGAAAGTTGTTTGTGGTGCTGGAAAAGAACTTCAGCAGGTTGTCCTCAATCATCTACAGGTGCACGCTATTATCTTTGCATTTGGCCTTTTTCCCAAATAATTAAGCTTCATGCATCTCAGAGAGTAGTCTTGGTACTGATAATAATTTAAAAAGAAAAAAGAAAAACAAAGCATCTAGATGTCATACTAACTCCTGTTCCAAGTTTCCATATATTTTATCAATCCTAACACCTATTAAGCCACAGCTATGAGCAAAGGTCAAATTACTGATTGTACAGATGATATGGGACAAATTATATGAATTCAGCATGATGGCGTGTAGAGCATGAATTTTCTGGACAAAACACGATAGGAACTCCTTATGAACTGTCTAGACAAAACACGGTAGGAACTCCTTAGTTACTTACCTTCTCTTGGGGAGAAATTCGATGAGTAGCCAAACATGCACCGTCTTTGATTAGGTCTTTGATTAGGGTGATCATTTGACAATTAGTGTTGAATACAGCGCCATGCTTCCTCATGTCATCGGGACAGTACAGTTTCGAATTTGTTTTGCAAGTCTTTGCATAATCTAAGAGGATATTCCAATTCTTCGGTATTATGCTCTTTCCGATTTCTATGATGAGTGAAGACACAAGCCTTACATTCTTGGTTGTCAATCAATCCCTAATTGAGAATCATTAACTAAGTGCCTACCTCTCGCAGTTTCTTGGAGTCCATGAAGAGCTGCAATAGAAAGTTCTTTACCTTATGTATTCCGGCTTCACTTAGTTTTTGGTGAGATTTCCCATATTTGGCAATCTTCCCCAACCTCCAGACCTCATCGTCAGATACAGGTGGATGATGCTTCATGTATGTAGTAAATGATGAGAACATGCATATAAGGTCTCAGTCACTATTAGATTAATGAGTAGAAGCTAACTTCTAATAGATATGCAAACTCTCTCCTGAAAGTGATCAAAGTGTCAACAATAGTTAATAACAAAGACGCCCAATGTTTATTATTTATCAGAATTTTTGTTCAAGAGGTTAAGGTCTATAAAATGACTCTCAATTTAAAAATTGACGGCTGTGGACATCCAAAACCATGTTATGGTCAGTCGTAAATGACAGGTTTATACACTGTAAAAAGACTGAAGGACTTACATTTTCCTCTATGTTCCTTGTGATAGAAGGCATGTGTTTTTGCTTCCCGTATTTGTGTACTCCCACAATAACTTGATGCCAACTTAAGCCCTGTACGGAAAATTTTACTCCTATTCCAGCTTGAATTGTCAGTTCTCTTAGTTGCCCAACACCTTTCTCGAGTGTCACTTGGAGATTTCCAAACTCTGGAGATTTCCAGCTTGAATGGTCAGTAAAGAGAGACAAATTGCCAAATATCTCGCTAAGACAAGTCATACTGTCGGGGAAACTACAAGGATTAATAGATCCATCGTCCAAAAGTTTAGTAAAGCAAAATTTTGAAAAATAAAATAAAATAAAGCTCCACTGCTATCAAGCTACAAAAATTATGATCTAAATTGGAGCATTGACATTTTGGGATACTACCGAGTCATTATGGCCCGACACTAACTGGGCTCTGACTCTACCTACTGTAAGTTGGCAGCAGTAGGTTGGACCGTTCTTCCGCCAAAACATCAACAATGCATAACCAGTCAATACCACAAAGAAAGCCTTTCTAAACGGCATCATGGGGGAAGTGCATTCATACCCTGTGAGGTGGGTAGAGTGAATGTTTGCAAGCTCCACTGCTACCCTCTGTTCAATAACGCCAACAGCAGCATTGTCAAACTTGGAGACATGAGAAAAATATGAAGCAAAGGGGACACAAAACCAATTCATTCCATCAAAAGAAGTTGAACAACCTATTTTATTCTTCCTTCTTAAAAATAACTTATCAAACACCTTGTTGAGCTAAGTTCTTTAGACACATTTGAAATCACAGTGTTTAGAAACAACAGTTGTATATATAGCTCTTACGAACAATCCTAAGCATTTTCACTTTCCCCTTTCATACCACATCTATGCAAAAGTTTACATACGCTTTATGTTTCAGCTTTAGGTAATATAGCCACAATTGCAAATGTTATCTAGGCAAATGGATGGCCTCCAGCAAGGTCTGATGATCTGCTTGAAACTCAAACGGCTTCCAAACTCTGGCTCTTTAGGCAAAGTAGTATTTACTGGATCAGTAGGGGCTCTTTCTCTATAAAGGAGGCTTGGAAGTTGGTGAGGAAATGTCGGAATAATAGACTTGGCTTGGGCTTGTATGGTTTAAGCCTAATGTGTGAAAATATGGCTTTATAACTTGTCTGGTGATTCATAATTGGTTGCGCACTTACAAACAAGATAAAAAGTAGGTGTGACATTGATAGCCCCTATGTGCTAGCTAGACAACATGAAGAATATTGAATGCACTTTTTCTCTTAGTGTATTCTCGACACTGATTTTGGTAACAAGTTTTATAGCTACTCTAATTTACGAGATCTGCAAGTGACTCGAAGGGTGAATTAACTTGGGCCTGGTGGCACATCAAGGGGAACAATTTGAAGGCATTAGTCAGGAAGTTAGCCTGGAAGGGTCATTGAGTAGGGACGAAAATCAGCCTTAGTGATCATATGGTGCTGAGTTGAAGGGCCACTGTACAACAAATAAAATTTACTATAGGGATAACAAGCTAATCTTCCCCGAAAACGTTTGACACCTTGACGTGGGCTGTATATGAGAGACGTTATGCTGTAATGGACTTACTTGCACGGAAATGTAGTCCTCCATGTTTTTCTTTCCACAGGTTGATCAATAAAATGACTATTTTCTTATAAAAGAAAAGGAAATTGTGCGAAGCTTATGTTAAATGATTGCTGTTCAAACAGTCGGCATAAATCCATTTGCTAGTAACGGATCTGTTGGTCAATAAGTTCATTCAATCACTTCACGACATGCAGATAAACAACTCATAACTGAAATGCTGATAAAGATATGTCTGAGACGAAGTGGAAATTTGATAAAATCTGTTTATCTTACCAATTCCTACAAAGAAATCTCCATTGATTGCATCTACTTCACTATGTCTTTGAGAGCATTCCCAGCGCAACTGCACCATGAAAATTTACACTCTGAACGATCTCTGTCTTGTCTTATTCGTACAAATAGACAAACATCCATAAACAACATTTTATTACTAGTACGAATGAACATCAGACGTAATTGCTATATAAAAAGATACGGACCAGACTCCTTAATTGCTTTCCCCAAATCTAAGGTGCCATAGAAAATTCCACGTAAAGCTAGAGTACATGTACCTCTTCATTTTACACTATTCGTTGTCTCTACCCTTCAAATCTGGGATTCGCAGAGGTGGCTTGGAGGAGCTAAGTGGACGCCAGTGTCATTTCAGTTGGGGTTGGGCTATTCATCGCCTGGCATGTGTGACGTTGGATTCCAGATCTAGCTTACCTGAGGTCAAACGACTTCAACATCACCTAGCCTAGGGTTTCACGACCCCGGCGGCTCGTGCCTAGGATCACACAACCTTGGAGATCCATCAACTGGATTGCACAACATTAAAGGCCCTTTGATTTGGTTCACTTGGGGTCACATGATCTAAGCAACACTCGTTACTGAAGTTTCCAACTTTGCTCGAGTTATCGAGGAGGGTCACTATTATAATTTTTTTTATTAAAAAAGGGCAAATTCCTTGATTACTTCGGTCAAATGCTCTCCAAGCGTGTTCTTAGAGTCAAGCAAAATCTTTTACTAGCCTCGTGGACACATTAAATCTACTTTTTATTTGTGCCAATTACTTTAATTTTATATTCATTTTATGGGATTTGTACAAACAACCTATGGATTCTGATCCGAATAAATCTCCCGGACCCCCCCCCCCCCAAAATAATGGAGCTAGGACTTTTAGCCAATGAAGAGAACGAAAGAAAGATAGATTTATCTTTTATAAACACAAAAATCACATCACTGATTGGCCGTAAAAAGTGAGATTTTGATTGCAATTCTTGCACAAGACGAGAAACTCAAATGTAAGGACTGACAACAAGAACCGATTGAAGAGAAAGAGACTCATCAGAAAAATTGAACCTTTTTACCTTTGATCGACTGGGTAATTGAGATATTGAGGTGTTGATCAAAACAACCAGAGAGGAAGGGGGGAGAGAGAGAGAGAAAGAGAGAGAGGGCTTCAGCTCCTAGCCGCTGTAAATTATGTCAGCTCGCATCTGGCGAAAAAAGAAAAAAGAGAAAAAGCCACACGTGCCCGAAAGAGGGGACTGGGTCCCGACCCGTTTGTGCGGTTCGGGCCTGCTCGAATCAATTTCAAAAACTAAAGTAGAATTAAGAGATGATTACAAGGAAAGAAATATTCAAATAATCCGAATAACTGTATATTAAAAAAAATCTGGAATTTAGAAAATGATTTACTTATCTTCTTGTTTTGGTGTTTTTAAGCAAAAAAGTTGACTTTTGACTCTCTTCTCAGGTATATAGTTCGCGTGAAATAGTCGCCCCTAGCTTGATTTCATTAGCCTTCTCTACATGTTCTTTCTATTTTCTTCATTTCATGTGACGATTTGAGAAGCATGCAATGATTATGGACTAAGCTCTGTCGCAACTATTGTTAGTCTGACTGTTCGTTGCCTTTCCCCGTAATTCTGCAGTTAGCTGCTTTGGACTCTATAGTCTGCACCCCAGTGGATGACTTTGCCATGACGGACTTAGGGAGTCAGCTATCATCCTCGGTCTCTGGTTACCGAATATATTACGGTGGAGGAAAGATGCCGACAATAAGGCCGAACAAGAGAAGACTCACGAATATCTTTACGAAGAACAACACAATAGAATGGTGCGTGTTTGAGCGGAGGGTGAGGAAAGCGGCGAGGCAAACTAAAGATGTTCAAACGAGGCCGGTGTATATTTGCTCCAGCGACGTTTACGAATGTTTTTCTTTTAAAACCAAGAGCGGCTAGTAGAAGCACCGCTTCTTCAGGTGTCAAAGGGCACAGGCCTCCTTCCCTCAGGGCAGCAGGAGAAGGCAACCTGTCTCAGATAAACAGTTTAGTTAGTCGATGAGAATGGCCATTCTAATCAGAAGGAAAATGCTAGACTGTTTCCCCCAGCAGAAAACCAGGAATGTGCCATCTTAAAAGTAAAATAAAATAAAAATCTATAGCAAGATGCACAATAACTCATACTTCGAGGTCTTCTTTAAAGTTGGACATCAATTTCAGTCACTATGTCTACGCGTCACTTACAGAAGCAAAGTTAATTAGCAGCTACCTCTAGATGCACTGTCCTTTTAGTGATTAACAAAAATAATAATAATAATAATAATAATAATAATAATAATAATAATAATAATAATAATGTATTCACGGGTATTACACTTTGCTGAACAGAATGGTGGATTAATGGCATAGGATTATCTTTGGCGAGGCAATAGAAATGGAAATTCCACTAGAGTTGATGTGGATAATATACTGCCAACAAACCAAATGGAGTATATTCACCACTGACAACAGCCGGCCTAGTGAGATTCTGCAGGCTCCAGCTTTTCTCCGCACAATCCGGCAAAGAGACATAGCGAAGAATTACATTGCAAGAATCATTCCTCATGTATTAGTCGCATTCAATTATCACATCACGGGTATCTTTGTTGTCCTCCTCCTACATGCAAACTGAAATTGTCATTGACCACTTTTTCCAAGATTCAAGGAAACAATAATATCCAAAGCATTTCATTGAAAATTTGTGTCTGTTTTTGATCCATTCTGTTTAAAACAACATGAAAAGCCTAATTCATATTCTTAACGGAAATTGCTTCACAGGCAAAGTCTACAACAGTTAGCAGGTCTTTTTAAGCAATAGTCAAGCATATAAGTATTGAGGTTTCTAAAGGAAGCTATGTATGTAAAAGCTGATGTGGGAAATTATAAGCAGGTTGAGGATTCATACCATTTGAAGCTCATTATAATTGTATTGCAATGACCAATTTAACTTTTTTTCTTTAGTTACATTTTTCAACTCTCACATCTTAATCTTACGTCACATTGCTGTTACTTCCCACTATGCTCATCATTCAACGCTCTTCTCTAATATCCATTAATTCGTTTTTATTTATTAATTAAGAGTGCAATGCATCCTTTACCAAGAGACAAAATTGACAGCATGTTGATCCACGGGACAATGCTTCGATGAGAAGTTTGTTTGAGAAGTTAGATAGAGTTTTATAGGATAATAGCATAGATAATCCATAAACTTTAATCTAACATAAAATATCATCCCTATGTTTTAAATTTATGAAATATGATCCGAAACTTTAGTTTAATATGATTCATTGGTAAATGTCGAATGTAGTTCTTAAGCCACTCGAAAATATTTAAAATTTTACAATAATGAATATTGAATCAAAGTTCGGAAGCAATATTGCAAAATTGAATCAAAGCTCCGGAGGCTACTTGTAAAGCATGAGCAATTATGACAAAATTATTGCCCTGCCGAATCATCATCATTAATTAATCTAATTATTTATTATCTGTGTTTTGTTTTTCACCGAAATTTATTTTTTCATGTTTATCTTTTCGTTTCTTCCTCCCTTTTCTTCTTTGTCAAAAAATGCCACCGACCACTGGTGGCTTGTTCGCCAGTAATTACTCACCAAACGGGAGATAGATAAAAATGAAAATCCCAACTTTAGCCCCGTCTTCGAAATGTCCTCATAGAAAACGACCGCCATTCTAAAACCCCCCTCTCCACCCACCTTCATCGACCCTTCTTTCCTCCTTGATTTCACTTTCACATCCGCGGTGAAGGAGATCGGATTGTCGTTTCTGCCCACGCCTCACCCCTCGTCAAGATCATCTTTCCACGAGGAGGAGGAGATGAGGCAAAGCAAGCTCTTTGTGCAATTTCTATTGGTCTGGTGTGATGACCCAATTGGCATTTTCTTTATTGGTTCGAAGTTCGAAATTAAGTGTTTTTCCTTTTCTTGCTGTCAGTTTCTTAGGATTCTTTTTTTTTTTTTTTTGGTTTTCGCCAAATTTGAGTACCTATTTTGATCATCTTGATAGTGAATTGTTCTTGAATTGGGTCCTTCTAGGATGTGGGTTTTTAGTTTTTCTTTTTCTTTTTTCCTCTCTTTCACGCTTGTTGATTTTGGATATGATACAGCAAGTATAACAACAATTTGAAATGAAATCGACCCTGTTTTGTGGTTGGTGATGGTCAGCCGTTACCTCACGTGAGTGGATTGTTCCTAGTTGGGAAAATTCAAGAAAATTTGGATGAGAGTTTGCTCATTTTATTAGCAATTGTTGTCTTAGAGCTATATGTCTGGACCATTACTCTGTGTGTGCAGAGGGATGCACGTGTGGGTGTCAATTGTGATTTGTTACCTGTCAGTGTGCTTGTGATCGTGGGAATGAATTCAAGAAAGATCACCTCCTGGATCGGCTTCTCGAAGGTTGATTTTAAAGATTTCATATCGATTGAAACAGTTGCTTATGTAGTGTCCTGAAGTGCATGATACTAGGTTTTCGCAATTCTCTAAATCTTTAGGACTTATCAGATTTCTGTGTACACAAAAAATGTTTTGCTTCATGTTAAACAAAAATTCTGTTGTGTTTATGTTGTGTATGTCGCTCTGTTTGTTCAAAGACTTTATGTTAATGTATGACTTTTGCATCAAGCCTACTTGGCAATCCTAATGTTAATGCCACACGTCAATTTTAACGGATCAGTTGAATAAGAATTTCAATTTTCTGTAGTTAGCTGCACGCATTATCTCAAAATTCAGTAGTGTACACTTGGTCAAATTGATAAAAGTGGCTGTATTTTCTCAATTGCATGGACTGTTGAAGCATTCGTCGGTACCTATTACAGGAGGATTGCAGATAATATCCCTTCACTAAATCATATTCTCTGTACATCTCGCAGCAATTTTTAATGTAGATTTCGGAAACTTACTGGAAGGTTAGAAATGCATTTAGCCGCTTCTAATTGAAGAGATTAGCAATTGAAATGCAATAAACATTGTAATTTATGTCCAAGCTACTTGACTCATCTTACCACTCTCCAGACATCCTCCTCCATAAGACAGCTCCTCAGCTGGAGTTTCCTGTAGGACAGGTTTCATTCTTGACTGCGTGAAGTTCATCACAAAAATACAAGCAAGATAGGATAATCAAGCAAACAGGAGAGCAAAGTAACCCAATAACGATTGTAGCTCACTTGCAAGGTAAATAATTATAATGGAGTTCAATTCAAACAAGGAGACCACAACATTTAAGGTCTTTAATACTTGACATTGAAACCATAGCACCAACCCACAAACAAAAAACCGAACGAAAGCGATCTAGAATAGTCATGACTCATGAGTCAAAAGCCAATCAATCTAATACTTACAATGCAGGCTTTTGTCATATTTCTCATCTAAAGAATGCTGAACACAAGAACTCTTCATTGAGTACTTCCCTCAAGTAAAGCTAAAACCATGATCATCAAGCAATTAAGCAAAAAGTTACTGCTTGATTGGAGCAAATCAGGGCCTCTTGGGTTAACTTGGTTTACCTGAAGAAGAGGATACCGCAGCAAAGGAAAGAATGACAACTTTTTGCAGTGTTTGTTATCACTGGGGTGTACTCCCTTTTATAGTGCATGAAGGAGTAGGCTTGCAACGACTGAAAGTGTAGGCACGAAATGTTCGCAGAAATGCGACTTCATGTACATTTCCAGGAAACAATAAAGGGTTTAAATTTCTTTTCTTTTTCTTTTTTTCACATTTTTCTACCTCTTGCCTATCAAATAGTTGAGATATTTTTATCTTCAATGCCGGTTTGGTAAATCTTTTCAATCCAATCTCTTATCAACACGCGATATGCTCAAATAATATAAGTTATTGTGATTTACCCCTTTTTTTTGGCGTGCGATTTACCCCTTGAAGAGTTGATAAATTACTCAAATTAAGAGTAGAAATATCCTATAAGAGCTAGTAACTTTAACAAATAAATGAGGCTAACTCAATGGCGCAATCTATAATATCGAAACAATCCGATAAATGCCGGTAAGTGAACCTAAATAGGAGCCTATAATTTTCTATTAAAGTTAGTGATGAGTACGTGCGCCCCTCCAAACCCAGCTCAATCGCACCCCCGCACGTTATTAAAAAAATGCGACAGGATTGAAGGAAAAAGAAAAAAGGTAGATGAAAAGTAGAAAAAGTGGGGCCCAATCCCCACTGCAACAATTAGCAATTAGCAAAAGAGAGGGCCGGCCCGAATCGTCACCTCGTCCCCATGTGGGGCCCTCCTCACCACCACCCCCATCGGACACGTCAACATCGTTCATTCGTTCTGGATAATATATATGGAGAAACCCTCAACTTTGACGCTTGGCTCCCTATTCCCAGAACTCCCACCTTTACTGACTTCTATAATGAATTTTCATGCCTACAGATCAATATCTAAAGCTTCACTGAACCAAAAATGTTTAAAACCTTACGCTCAAAAGTACTCATATACCACCGTCACTCATTCTTGCTCTTCACGGAATCACCGTCTCCGACCATCATCTAACCACTGTGCTGGCCATTACATCCACAAGACGTACGGAACAATAACAGGGTGGCAATCGGATAAACCAACCGGAATACTAAAGCTTAAAAATTAACCCCCAGACCGTCGTGTTTTTAGTGGCTTCTCATTGATGACCGTTGTTGAAGGCAGCAGGAAGGCCTGGTCTATCAATGGTGTAACTAGGCTGTGACGAGCACTTGCAACTAGCGATTAGAACCTTTACGACTGTTGACAAATAGAACAACGACTGACGAGGGAGTCTTCGGACGAGATATGGGCTCTTCGGTTTCACGATGGGAAGGCACGGGCCAACAGAGTAGGAAAGGGTGGCTCGGGAACAGTGAGGACGAGCGGCTATGGCGACTGATGGCGTCGAGGGGAGTGATGGAGAGGGCTCATCGAAGTGATGGCGTGGGTTTCAATCGCCAGAATGGGCAGCAGTGACTACTGCTCCAACTCCTCAAGAGAATGAAATCCAAGAACAATGGATGCAACTTGCGGTGGTGAGGATGAAGTCCAATGACGATGGGGCAACGGTGAAGGAGTCGACATGAAGAATCGTTACTCCTTATTTTTATTTTTCCCCCTCTTCTTTTAATTGTGGCGCCTCCCCGTTGAACGGAAAAAGAAGCAAAAAAAACAAAAAACAGAAATGACCCCTTCCAAGATGGGAAAAGAATAAATTTTATTCTCCGAAGGGGGTTTTGTATGATTGTGCTGAATGGCGCGATCTTTAGAAGTATAAGCTCAAATCCTATGGTAATAAATATGGTATTCTAATTGGCCTATCGATTCTTGAAATTGTAATTTCTTTAATTGGATTCGAGGTACTTAAATTTTGCGGTTTTCCTAAATCGGGTGTCTAAAAAAGATTAAAACGAGTGAAAAAACAATTTTCTTTACTGTCAAAGGTCGATTCTTTGGTTTGACCAAAAAAGCCATCTTCGGCCAAATTTATGGAAACTCGAAATCTAAAGTCTATTTCCACACGCCGATGTTGACTTAACCCCTATATGCAATTAAGGTACTAATCATACTGATCTAATTCTTTTGAGTGAAGAAACGAGTCTCGTCATGATCGAGGATCTTGAATCTCAATTTTTTTTTTAACTTTAACCGTCGCAAAAATTCGAATGGCAATACTAATATAAAAAAAAAAAAACTTGATAATTGTTGGTATTTTCTTAAAAGTTTGGGTAACTTACCAAAACTTTACCGACTGAATAAGTTATCAAACAAACAGACCAAAAAACAAAAAAGGGTTATCAAACAACATTTTGTTGTCAATCGGTTTTGATATTTACCAATGCTTGTCGATTTTTGCTTGCACAAAACAATGTTCGGATGTTTGCCCAGTCGAATCTTCCTTTATACTATGGACCTCTTTCCATGGCATCTTTTAAAGCCAAATTGATACCACTTTTCAATTTCGTTCAATTTGATTTCCCCTTTCAAAATGTTATGAACACCCTAATTTTTTTCAATATAGAGGACAAATCAACTTATATCACCCAAATTAAGAAAATTCAATCTTCATGAAGATCAAATTTCCAAGTTTTGCAATGGAGGACATATTCGATTAGTTACCACCGGCCGTGGTGGCTCCACTGGATAAAACTCTGCTGATCCTCAACGAAGAGGTGAAGGGTTCAAAACCCAGGGGAGGCGCTAGGTGTATTAAGTGTGACTCAGGGGTGGTGGGTCCTCCTGCTTAAATGTCACTTGGGGGTTTACGGCGCGGCTGTCAACTGCAAGCCGGTTCCTCCCATACCAAAAAAAAAAAACATATTCGATTAGCATTTTTCATTTCACGCAACAAACAAAATGTTGGATAGTGACTACGCAAGTTATTAAGGCATCCAAAGGGACTATCTGGGAGCTCGGCCAATACCCAATGACTATCATATGGTTGGCAAGCGATAGGGCCTGAGCACCCAGTCCTCTTCATATTGCCTCACCACAGTGCCTCCTAACATGTCTCTCACTTATTTTAATCTTCGGGCTCCAATACAAATTCGATTTGGCTAGAACTTGAGCCATAAACTCAACAACCTTTGAATAGTAGAATCATGGAGTCACCATCTAGATGGAGATGCACAATGTGCATCCAAGTAGTCTTGCATTTGGCATGGTGGTGAGGCGAGGAAAGTCTTCTCCGACCGCATACTTGTCAGCTAGTTTGAAAATAAAAGAACATGCCTATCTAGGCTAGCAAACCTCATGAATTTCTTGGGCTATCATTTCTCGCATTCGGGCTGATGTAATTTAAGATGTGATGAAAGCAATTGTCTGTTAAATTTAAGCTCATGAGGTGCCATACTTGATCATGAATGTAATTTTCGCTGAAGAATTATATTAGAGAAGTTACTTACAGAAAAAAAAAAAAAATTGGGTAGACACGCGCAAACTTAACTGGGCCGGGGCTCAAGTAAACAATTTCTTTCTCAAGCTCAAGCCCAATCGTGGAAGCCCACTTGAGCTTATCCAGACCCAATTGTCTGAGTGAATATAAAGGAAGACTTCTAAAATTTCGTCCACTGATCTAGGGGTGAGCATGGTCCGGGTTGGTCCGGGCCACCCCCTAACCCTAGGACCAATCCGTACAGTGTCGGTCCTCAATTTTTAGGACCGAGGACCGACCCTATTGAGCCTGGGACCAAGGACCGGACCAACCCAATGGGTTCGGTCTGGTTCCAGGGTCAACCCGGGACCGATCGATAATTTTTTTCGTCTTATTTTTTATACTCCATAAAAAAGCAAACCTACAAATTCAAATTACACATCTATCGACAACGCAACATTGTGCAACTAAACTATAAATACCAATACATATTTAGCAAATTTAAGATGACATAATAATAAAAATTTCGTACCTGCTAACCGCTCATCGAGATATGGGACAAAATGGAAATTTTTTGTAATTATCTATCTTTAATATTTATAACACCATATGCAAAAGCGTTTTCCTGCATTTGATCATATAGAGTCCACTCAACCAAAAAATGAGCTTCACACCACTTGACTAGCAAATCACCGTAGAATTGCGGTACTACTCTACTCTTCAAAAACTTCTACCATTTGACACAAAATGAAAAGCAAAGTGCAGCTGAAATTTATTAATAAAATACAATTAAATCATAAAAAATTCAAAATACTTAATATAAACCATGAATATATAACATCACGTCTTGTTAATTCACCTGAACTTCTAAACACCTGAAAACAAAAACAAACGACACATAATTAATACTCAACAAAAGTTTTAAATTTAAATTACTATTAGTGCTATTGATAAAATATCTCAATATAATATAATATAACAGACATTTTACTTAGGTTTGAATATATAAAAGAATTATAAATAATATAATATAATATATAGGGTTGGTCCAGGGTTGGACCGACCCAAAACTCTTAGGACCGAGGACCAACCCGCACAGTGTTGGTCCTGGAATTTCAGGACCAAGGACCGACCCAGTACCCTTGGGAACCGGACCAGGACCGGCAGGGTTGGGCCGGTCCAGGGTCGGTCCAGGGTCAACCCTAGACCACTGCTCACCCCTACACTGATCAGCTCCACAGAGCATTAGGGGACGCAAAAAATCCGTACGTATATTCGAACTCGTGATCCGGGGTAGAGTCCCCGCTCGAGCTTAAAAGGCGCGGGAAAACGGTCGTCTCTCCATGGAGCGACACGTGTAGCTCTATGGAAGCCCAAATTCAGTCGAGCAAAAATCTAAAACTGTAGGCTCGACCATCAACCCATCATGGCGAAGAAGCCATCACAGACCCCATCATCGTCCTCCTCCTGTCCTCGGTGCGAAACTCTAGGCGACCATGCTGATCACAGGTGGAGGTCCCGATGGACCGCCGCCCCGAAACTCGTCGTCTCCTTCCCCTGGAAGGACGCCCTGTCTGTGGACAGCGTCTTGACCATCTACGCGTCGCCTAAGGTGAGGAAGTTCTACATCAATATTGATTTTCGCTACTTTTGCGCGCCTGAGCTCAGTCTGTGGCTTCGCTTTGCCGTCAACCGCCGTGTGGAGGACCTCTCTGTCAATGCGGCTAAGGGTTTGCGCGAGATGGCCAGCCATTTCACCGTACGGCTGCTCCTTTATGGATGCTCTCCGTTGGTGAACCTGCATTTAAGGCTGTGTAGCGTCCCATTTAGTAGGAGTGTCACTTGGAGTAATCTCAGGTCCCTATCCATATGTGGATCGGAGATCACAGATAAGGTGATGCATGATATCTTGAAGGGTAGTCTCGAGTACCTTAGGTTGGAGGAATGCCACAGTTTTAAGCAAAACGTCATGCTTTGTTCAAGAAGTTTGAGGGGAAATTGTGGTTTATCGCTGCTTCTGGCATGCACTTGATAAGGGTTTTCCACCGGAGATTTCGAGTCCTCTTTTGCTGTTGTTGCATTTGAGAGGGTTGTTTGGTGTGATGAGGCAGCTGGTAATTGAAGCCGAGTTGAACTTTTTTACAAGACGCGAGGATTTCAAAAATTGTTCTGCTCAAAATTGGTTTGAGCCTTACAGAGGGTAGTGCAACTTGGCCAAGGGACTGCTTCAGGAGCTGCAGAACGCGACTGAACTTCTGATTGGTAATCGGGTGGGCAAATTGTTTAATTCAACCCGTTTGGTTTCATACTTACGGATAGTTCATGGTCCCTCTTCTTGGAGTTGAGGAAGTTCTTACTTCATCACACTAGAATTTGGTTCACATCATCTGCTACTCTACCTAACATCTAATGGTGCAAATGTACATTTTGCCTTCAGAATAACTACCAAAAGGTCAAAAGGAAAAAGGCAGCTAGTTTAGAGTAAGTCTTTTTCCTCCTCAATAGTGCATAATCATGATCCCAAAGATCATAGATAATTATTAACGAAAAGCAGCTGTGTCCTATTTGCTAAATACTAAAAAAGCAGTTGTTGACTAGAATTAGTGTAACGAGGCAAATTATCTAGTTCCAATTAAAAAAGAAGAAGACATTGGATCTACTTATTGCTTCTTTCTATTGTATGATTGTGTACCTTATAACAGGAGATTTGCATAAAGCTCACCAACTGGGGCTTGGTTGAGTATTTGTATCTGGCCGAGTGTTAGGAGCTTGGGTGATGATAGCAAATGGCATGATCGAGTTCGAGCTTGGTTCGTTGTCTCAACATTTAAGCATGCACGAATGTTTGTCATCTCTTGTGAGATGCCAATTTGAATAATTCATTAGCATTTTTTTTATCCAAAAGTAAATGAGGATGATCACGTTGCTTTTTCCAAAATTACGTTTCAATAGCTAGTCCACCACATTCACATCAATGTGATGTCTCATTGGGCCAGAAAGGGCCCTTTCGGGCGTTATTCGGCAACGCTATAAATTCCGGCCCGGCCTAGTTGATTTTGCGGCGGCCCTTTATGGCCCAATTCCCATCTCTCTCTTCCTTCCTTGTTTTGACTCCCACCTGTTCCTCTTCCCGCAACTTTCTTTGCGAATTCTCAAACTTCAGTGGACATCACTCCCACTCTTCCCTTCTTCGTCTCGCTCTTCAGCTTTCCTCCGTTGTTTCTGAGCTCTCTCCTAACTCCTTGCGATTTGTTCCACCACAGCTGGCGGCTGTTGTTTTCAGGCTGCTCGGCGGGGTCGCGGCGTGTGCTTCCATTTCAGCTTCAGTGCGATTAACCCTGGGCTTGTGAGGTTCGGCTCCCGTTTGGCATTGTTGGGTGGGTGATTCGGTTTTGTGAGGTTTTTGCTCGATTTCCGATTGGCAGGTGAAGATGGGAGAGTGGTATCAGGAAAAAGGATTTGCTGACAATGGTCACGGAGGACTCGAAGGTGGGTGCTTCATCGCTTCAGTTGGCAAGAGGCTGTGAACAATCTCTCCTGGGTATGGCTTCGATTCGAGAAAGTTCTCTTTTTTCTTTATTCAGTGTGTTCGTTTCTTCAACGATGGCTTGCTGTGCTTGCCCTTTGAGTCATTGGCCTTATCTCCTTCTACTTCTTCAGCTTTTCCTAGATGTGCTACGCTTCCTTTTTCGCCATAGGAACCGCCAATCTAGTTCAAATTGCGTTCGATGGATAATTGGATGAATATAGAGATAAAAGTGCTTGAAAGTCTAATTGAGAAGATGCCATCGAACTAAGGAGTTGGTCTTTTACACAAAAATGAACAGTGAATGATGGTGATGCGAGTGGAAATCTAGAGATGACTTAGTTGCAAGTAAAGAATCCAAGCTGGTAATAGTTGAATGAAGGGATTTTATTTATAGGCGCATAGATTCCTATTAACTTCTCGACCAGGTTGTCGCCTTATGACATTTTTTTCATAACCTAGGCGGACAGTCATCTACCCTGACTGTAAGTGTACCATACTCCTGTATTGCCTTCTTGTTGCCCTTCTTCGTGTACCAGTTAAAGCGTCCATGAAAATAATTAACATGAATTGGAGGGATGCCATGTATGCTAGATAGACAAGCTGTGTTAGATGCAGAAATGCTTGATGCCCACTTGGAGTTGGCAGGTTTAGCCTCTGAGAATACTATCTAAATGTCATCAGGCATCTAAAAAGATCTTAGATTCCTGATGATCACTCTCACAATGTAATTTTATCGCTGACTCATCTTCTTCTACTGATTGAGCATTCTTTTACTGATAGAGTGTGCCCTAGAAGGAGAGATTTATTGGATACTGAAATATAAACTATAGGTGGAAAGTTTCTCACATTTTGTGTTGCTTGAAGTTTCATTTATCTTCTTCTCATTACAGAGGGGCATTTCATCACATCCTTTTGATTAATCAAGTTCGTTGGTGGGAATTTAACTTTTGATTAGGATATATCTCGAGCTATGCTGCATACTTGTATGACATTCTGGTCGAGAGGGACAGAGGGAGGAATTGGACAAAGCCAAGAGACTAGGAGGAAAAGGAGCTGCATCCAACTATGTTAAAATCCTATATGACTTAATCTTTTGGTAATTCAAATTAGTAAGAGCTGGGGATTGGATGCCTAGCTTTGGTAGTTCTTGTTGTCTATTTTCACTGGAAAACTTTAGAGAGGAGATTTTTTTTTTTTTTCCAGAAAAATCTGAACGCTTCACTTGTCATATCGTCTTCTGGATATGGAGAACGTTTTGAATGCTTTGTAGTACTTAGGCCAACCTGTGAATGGTGGTGTGTTAATATCCTAAGTTGTAAACACTAGCGCACTTGTAATCCTTGCCTGGAGAAAGCTTTCATGCGTCCAATCCACCTTGAGTTTCCATAGTTGAACAGCAAGATTTGTATTTTGATTCAGATATTGGATTGGAGCCTGTCAACAAGATGTAGATTCCTCACTTTAGATGAAACTACTAGCCCAAAGAAATCCTCTGTCAAGTGACCGAGATCCCTCTCAGTTATTTTGTACAATTATGATGTTTTGCCTCACTTCACAAATTTTTATTAACATTTTGTCAGTTAATGTGTGTGCCCTATCTTTCCTCTTCTTCCGTTAATTTATTGGGAACATATTATTCACGCACACTCTCTCTCTCTCTCTCTCTCTCTCTCTGTTTGTGTTCTTTCTTTTGTTTATAATGAACTCACTTTCTTTGCACATTTCAATGTCTATCATCAATACTGGCTCTTCTTAATCATATTAATCTACTCCAGGTAAATGTATAACATGATTCTGCTGGTGTCCTGATGGCACGGTTGTTGTCTTGGGGCTTGAAGCTGGTACAATTTCACTGCATGATGTCAAAGTAAGTTTTCTATGTTGATACTTGAACGTTACCCTCATTACTTCTGGACTAGAAATTCCTCCTGCAATATTCCTTTATCATCATAATGTGTTCTTCTCTTATCTCTCTTGGAAAAGATTCTGAATTGCTCAAAATCTGCAAGATGCAATGCAAATAACAAACTTGCTCAGCAAACATTCAGCTATTAATAGAGATGGCAATCCATTTTTATTGGTCATGTCTGTCATTGTCAAGTTCACAATGGATTGCTAGATAGGTCAATCTGAGCATAATAAGATCAACACAAATTTTTATTAGAAAACTCTATTTGAACATGACCCTTTTGTTGAAAAGGTCAACAAATTACAAGAGATGAATAACCCGTTTAACTAATTTGATTGAATTGAATGGGTCATTCCTATCCTAACATGAGCGACATGGCATATGTACAATATGCATATTGTCATCAATGTCAAATTAGTTTGAAAAGAAACTAGTCGTAAGCTTACAAAATCCTAGGTTTACCTGAAATGTTATATTTATATGGTGTGATCAAATTGTATTTTGTAACCACTATGGAAACAAAATTCATGTATGATTATTTTAAAAAACTTAATGAACTAAGTATAAATAGGTCGTGATAGGTCAAGTTGTTAATCAAGATGGCACTATTGTTTGGATGGATAGATTACATGAATCAATTTCTGTTTCATGGTTTGAACTTTGAACCCAGAACAATATTGGTTTATTAATTGTGTCAACTGTTAAGTAGGTAGCCACAATTTTGATATGACATGATAACCACTTAGGGTCACCCTTAGTTGTCACATGGAAATATGAGTCATGAATCAAAAAATAATATCTATGGATTGTGGATCATGAATCATAAAATCCGACATAATGTTTGAGAGTGGTACTCCATAACAGATGTAAATCAATTGTAAAGTATGGTGTTACTTTTATTGTTAGGTAATAACTAATGATAAGGATACTTCAAAGTCGACCAATGTTATTATTTCCAGGCATGAGATATTTCTACAAATTATTATTCTTTTGTCAAATATGTACCCATTTGACTGCAAGGACACAGATCATCTACATAGTATTGTAATTTGATTCCTATTCATAGAATTTAGTATAGGACAATCAAACCATCCACTAAGCCTGATGTGGCCAACAAAATCATGCAACATGACTACCAAGTTTTTGGTGAAGATTGACTTAGAAACTTAAAAAAGGGTCAAGATTCTTCTTGAAGTTTAATCACTAAAATTATCAACTAGGATTTTAGTATTATTAGATTTTACGAAGTTTCCTTTTTTTTTTTTTTTGAAAGCTTGAGTAGTGGGATCTTATATATACACCAATAATGTTTCTTGTTTTGAGGTTTCCTATTTCCACTAGGAATAGAACTTTTGGAGAGTCTACAAATATAGTTGTAATTCCTACTTTTCAATAGAGTTGATAATTTATTGAACTTGGCAAGTCTTTGCTTTGCAGATTGTGTGATGCAATTCATCTTTGGTGTGATGCTTAAGAAACCCTAGATGTATTGCTTAGGCAATTTTGAGTGTGATGCCTAAATATTTATTCTTTATTGTGGGACTCGGTCCTACATCAAAGCCATGAAATGTTTTTGACATTAGATTGTTTGATGCTTGAGTTAAATAATGAATCAAGGAAATTGATTGACTCGAATTAGTTTAATCACATATCATACAGAATTAATATATTCATTTAATAGATTTATATACTTTAGGAGGTGAGTCTTATTGATGTGCTCAATTTCATTCTCGTGCAGGACAAAAAATTTTCTTCGCTGCTAATGTTGTCATCAATGATTGAAACTATTTCAGTTGTCAACGACAGATTACAACATTGTGTTTACTGGGGTCCAGCTCATAGTGAGAATCTATAGTCTAAGTGGAAGGTGTCATACTGAAGCATTCGTCTGTGAGATGCTCATTTTCATCAAATTTAATAGCTTCTTTCAATTGTTAGTAAAATTAGTTCAGTGCAGCCAAATTAGCAAGGTAATAATTTAGGTGACTCTTCAATGATAGGATTTGTGTGTGCCTCAATTTTGCTTTGTGAATAACTGGTTATGTTTTTGTCAAGCTATAGCTGCTTGGTCATTGAGTAGAATGGCTGAGTAGATGGCTAAGGCTGCTGCAATTCTATTTCTTTGAGATTTCTACCAGTTTATGACTAATCATCCACTTCATGGATTGCAATCAATCAATATAGATGGATCCAAAATCCGATTCAAATCCAATATAGCACCTATGGGTACATAAGAATTGGTGAGAAGAGAATTTGTTTGTAGATAATGAATGTTACCTACCAAAGTAGCTGTCTTTATGGAACTATTAATATGCAGGGTGCTACTTTTGACATGCTAGTGCTTGCAGCAGTTATGCACACTGTGGTATAATCATCCTAATAGGGTGTAAATATTAAGCGGAATGGAAAACTATCAAGAAGCTTGAAGTATGGCAGCTGGGGTGTGTCTCAACTGGGATGAGGATGCCCAAGTGAATAGAGTATGGCATCTTTCAACTTAAAAGTTTGTATGACTTCGTGATCTTTTTCACCAATAGCAGATATTTTATGGCTCACAACTTTCATAATGCTTCGTTTGCAGTTAAGTAGTTATTTTAGTGTGGTGTTCTTAAATACTTCCTTTTCAAATTTGGAATCTTACTTCACAGTCCAACAGCTTTAGTATGGGTTTGTGGAAGAATTTTTGGAAGCGTATGTTTGGTGTCATTTGTAACTTGTTGATTTGTTTGGCTCCTCAGCTTTAATTTCATATTTTTTCGCCTTTTTATTTTCCAACTGGAAAGTAATTATTAATTTGTTTTATAGAACACTTCTAGTAACTCTTTGGCATTTGAAGATCGCACTACTCAATTCTTCCCTTCAGCTCCAAGAGTTCCTCGAATGCTTGGACTAGTACCCAGAGATGCTGGTTTAACTGGCAATGTTCAAGATTCATTTGTAGAGCTCTCAAATTCTTCAAAGCAATGTTTGGATAGCCTTTGCAGTGGATATAAAGATGGGGTTTTGTGCTTCAGTATATTTGGTGTCTTTCCAATAGAAAATATTGTAAGCGTCCTGTCTGTTTAAATAAAATATTTAGCTATATGGTCTGTCATATTTAGTAAATGAGTCATTTCCTTGTTCTTGCTTGTCCTACAGCAGTTTTTCTTAATAAATGGATTTGATGATAGACTCACAGCAAATCAGTATTGCCTGGAAAATTAGTGGGCTGGTTAAGTAAACAACTATACCTAGGCGAGGTTATGCTTGTAAAAGTTATAGATGTTTATGCCATTTCCTAGGCTAGATTTCACTTCTATTGGTCACTTCCACTTCAAAGATGATGCCTCCAACTTTGATACTGAACACTTATCTGAAACTTTTTGTTGCTTGGCCTGAGGTTGGCCTACCTTGCATACTTTTTCCTTCTATCCAAACTATTGGGTTTCTGCTCTGTTTTAGGAAGATTGAGAGGGCCTATGAAGATCTTCCCCTTTCCAGCAAGTATAATCTAGGCCAAGGACATTGCAGAAGCCCTGTCTAAACTTCATAAGAAAATTTACTTGAAGGGCCGTGATGTTTGTCAAACTTTTGCGCCATATGATGTCGTAAAAACGAGTGTGAAGAAATGTACATCCCAAATACAAACTTAAAGCAACATTTACAGAACTAAATGGCATGCATATAATGAATTTCTAATATGATAAACTTAAAAACATAAAGTTACGGCATTGCCTTTTGGTAACAATATTGTGTCGAATTCGATAAAATTGTGTTTATTGTTATTAGAGGTCAACTTTATTGCATCAAACTGATGATGGACTATTGTATATATTGATAGGCTGAGTATGTTAGTATCGCAATAGTTAACACGGTAAATACACTTTAATACTCTCTTATTAGAGTGGTAAACATGCATAGGCTGATATATTATATTCATGTTTGATGCCTCTTGGGTTGGATGCATTTGAGGCAAAGTACTCTAACTTATGAGCTAGAATTTATTAGCTTTAGAGAATAATGCAATTAAGCCCTTGAATTAATGTGATAATTTAGCAATTATAAAGTATTGTGAATCAATAGTATAAAGAGGAGTGCTCATGAAATGCACAAGCGCTCTTTTGTTTTTGTTTTTTCTTTTAACACTTCACAATTTCAAGTATTGACTGCTTAGTTTGGATTGTTGGTATATAAATAGCATTGATAATTCTTTTAGCTTGCATTGTCACAAGTGGATATCAGAATAAAGCTTATTTCTCTCGAACATACAAATTACTTCACATCTTGCACCAACCAAGTTGAATAACAATATTAATATGCTTAGATATATTTTGAGTGATTAGTAAAACCTATGTAACATATTTATAAAGATAGTTATCCTGAAACAGATCTATATAAAATAAATTGTTGGATGAGATCTCGACCCTTCAACACCTATTGTAGCAAGGTAACAATGAATTGCATCTTCAGATTGATTCAGATTGTCTTCTCTTGGTTGATTCCATCAACAACAAACTCGATCCGCCATGGGAGATTCGCACTTTGATAGCAGAAGCCGCCACTCTCTCTTGCCGCTTCTCTCATCTCTGTATTAGGTTTTGCAAAAGACAAGCAAATTTCGCAGTTGACTGGGCCGCTAGGGCCCATAGCAAGGGCTATCTTTTACCTAATTGGGTGGACTTTCCCTCCCCCCCCCTCCCCTTTCGGATCTTCTTGTATCAAATGCCTGCTGGCTGTAATTCAGTTTCCATCTAATATTATATCTTTCTGTCCAAAAAAAAAAATTGTTGGATGAGAATAATATACCTAAGTGTATTTTGGGTGGTAAGTAAAACCTATTTTATATATTTTTTTCTTTGGCAAATAAAATGGTGGCCAAAGTGCGCAACCACTTCAAGGATTAAAGCATGGAGGGTTTCTCCCCCCCATGCTTTAATTCCTTAAAAACTCTCAAATTTTAGGTTCAATTTTAATTTTATTACAATTTTTTTTTCAAAAAAACCTTCAACTTTAAACCAAATGCTACATCAACCCTCAATCTTTTCATCCAATTTTTTTTTTCAAATTTTTTATCCAGTCCAAAATGTGTTCTGAATAATAATAGAAACCTTGAGGACAAGGTCAAGAGAGAGCAATTTTCATCTTGACAAGGGGGCAATCTCGGCATTCAAGGACCGGAATTCACGGCCAAAGAAGCCAAGAAAATCGGGGCTTAAAAAAAGCAGAGGATTCTCGGTCGAGTGGGTGGGGCATTTTTCCGCATGCAATAATTGCCAAAGGGAGCTCGAAAAGAAAAAGATAAAGCTTTTCTTCTCGGAAAAGAAAAGGAGATAGAGAGAGAGTGGGTTATCTTCGGCAAAAGAGAGACCTTTTACTAAGAAAAACTCAAAAAGTGGTCTGCAAAAAAATGAAGAGAGAGAGAAATTGTCGGGGCACGTGTGAGGAAACAAAAGAGAGCAAAAAGGTACAATTTCACCGAAAGTTTGTTTAATTTGCTTTTGTAACATCTACATTTCCTTATAGTTCACTTTTCTTATGTTGTGAAACTTCCACAGGTTGAAGGCGATGACCATAAATGCATGTTTAACGGGCCCGGTCAACGAATTACTAATTTATATCTAATTTGGCAAGTTTAAATTATTGACGTGTGCCAACGGATTGGATTAAATAAATCAAACCAATAAAAAAATTATATATATAAAAAATAACGGATTGGATTAAATAAATCAAACTGATAAAAAAACTATATATATATATATATATATATATATATATATATATATAAAATAAAGTGAAACCAAAAAGCATTTTGACTTATTTGTGAGATTTGGAGGAGAAATTAAGACGAAATCCGTGCAAAAAATAAATTCTTCTCATTGTGTTACGGTATGAATGAATATATATGTATACACACATACATATATACATGTTGATAATTTTTTTACGATCCTTGACACGCGTTGATAGCATAATTTTTTAGAATAAGTTATCGTTAATAATACAACATTTCAATACTAAAATGAAGTTTATTGGTTTGAATGTATAATATATATATATATCATGCTCAAAGTAAGGGGTAAATTCCTATGGTGATTAAGAGCTTAAATATATTTAACGAAAAACAGCTTTTCCGATGGAAAATAAATTAACAAAAGAAAGAGGAAAGTTCGATGATGCAGGCAGTAGACTAAGCGTGCCCTTTTCATTGTCCTGATGCTTTGTATGTTTTTATGTATTTTAAGCACTTGTGTGTAAAATATTGGACCCGATGAATCTCTCTATCTCCACTTTTCATTTTCTCCCACCAATCCATGTCACAGGCACATGAGGGAAGCAATGACAACAAGGGAAAGATTGAGGATTTGGAGCGAGGAATAAGAAAACGTGCAGAGGAACTAGAAAGAGTTGTCATGGAGTTAAAAAGTCTAACTATAAAAGAAATTAGACAAGAGGAAAGAAAAAATATACGGAGCATTGATGTGTTCAAAGTGGTCTCCACCTTAAAAGATAGGGTTAATACCCCGAAAAATTCAAAACTGGTACACTTGTGACAAATTTACCCCAAAATATTTTTTTGACCATGAAAAACCCCAAACTAATATACCTGTGACAAATTTACCCCGACCGACTATTAAAAATCATAAACTTATACGTTTATGACAAATTTACCCTAAACTAATTTATTCAACCACAAAAAATCCCAAACTGGTATACTTATGACAAATATATCCTCTGCTAAATTGGATTAATATCGCAAAAAAATCACAAAAATTGTAAACTGTGACGAAGGGAACGTAAAATTCCAAATTGATATATTAATCAACTATCACATGTCATTTAACTTAATAATTTAATTGTAAAATTTAACAAAAACTAACAGGGGGTAAATTTGTTATAAGTGTACCAGTTTGGGGTAAATTTGTCAAAGGTATACCAATTTGAGGTTTTTGGTAGTCAAAAAAATAGTTTAGGGTAAATTTATCACAGATGTACTAGTTTGGGGTTTTTCAAGGTATTTACCCTAAAAGATATGTAGTAAGGGTTATAGAAATATCTACCCTTGTATCTATTCTTATTCGACATTGGTTGCTCTTTGGTTAGTCCAAGAAATAATATAATTTATTAGTGGTCCATGCATCTGCACGTTTTTTGTCTAGATGGATTGCAAGTCGCTATTCATGTCCTATTATATATTTAGAAAATCTTTCCACTATATCTGCCATCCTATGCAATTACTAGCAAAATTAAGGTAGATGTGTGTAAAAAACTATGTGTCATTGAAAGTCATTTCGGCCCATTCTTCATTGGAGACTAAATTTGTTATGGGTATAATTCAATGCTATGAGCTGCCCTTGGTTCATCTAAGAAACAATAAAAAGGGAGAAATGCAAGTAAAGTCCTAAAAGTGCAACCTTCGCTTGCTTCCCCAAAGGATATCAAGTCACTAGAGTTTTTCTTTTTACTTTCTTTGGGTTTGTAATCATCCGAAATCTATATATAGTAGATTTAAGTAGTCATTGATAATGAAACATTTCAAAATAGTGAAATGAAATTCATCAGTTTGATATAGTAATAATTAATGGGTTCAAGGTAAATTTTTAACTGAAATCAAAAGTTTAAATATATTCAACAAACGTAACTATTTTGAAGGAAAATCAATCTAAAAAAAAAAAGGAAAGGAAATTCTTTTTGGCCATAAAAAGGAAAGTTCAATGGTGCAGCCATTGTCCCGATGCTTTGTACGTATTAATCAATTATGACCACGTCCCACAGATACCAATAAAACGGTTGTCCTCTATTAATGATGTGTACCAATTAATTGGATTAGATAAATTAAACCAATAAAGAAATATATATTTATATATACACATAATAAAATAAGAGCAAAAACAAAAAGGTATTTTGATTAATTTGTGAGATTTGAAGCAAAAATCAAAGCAAAATCAGAGCAAAAAAGAAATTCTTCCCATTGTGCTTGGGTACAAAATAAATAGATATAGAATGTTGATAATTATTTATGATCTTTTCTTTTTTTTGGTGACCCAGGGAATCTCGTGCGCCGCTTCGCGGCGAAGTAAACCCTGGAGACAGGTAGAGTCACCACCACCCTTGCCTGCCAGGTAAATCGCTTGACGACGCCGTGGATCGAACTCGGGACCTCTCGTAAAAAGTTCCTTTGCCCAACCACCTACGCCACCACCACGGGTGGTAATTATTTATGATCTTCAACACTTGTTAACTTGTTAAATTTATAAGTATTGAAATGAAGTTTATCAGTTTAATAGTATAATATTTAATAGGCTTAAATTTCTAAGTAGGATTAAGAGCTTAAATATATTAAATAAAAATACCATTTTCAGTGGAAAATAACTTAACAAAAGGAAAGGAAAAGGAAAGTATGACAGTGCAAGCAATGGACTAAGTTCAACAGAGACTCATCCCAAGTCTCTCTCCACTTTTCATCTTCCCCAAAAATCCATCGTTAAAAGGTATCGAAATTTTATCAAACATTGTCTATTAAAATGTTACTTCAAATTAACTCCCATTAAACGCCACATCTTAACAACTTTAAAATCGAATTTAGCAATATAAATCCCGTATAATTTTTGAATTTGTACTCCAATTTTGAAAATTGCTTTGATTAGAGGAACAAAGGATCTTAAACCGGTATTAGGCATTGCGAATGGAAGTAAATCTAGGGGAGATCTACAAGCAAAACCCACTCACCTTTCATTTCCCTTTTCCCTTTCTTTTTGGTTCTCTCCTGGTGCGGGCTCTCCCTTTTCCCTTTGTATCTCTTAAAAACCCCCAAATTTTAGGTTTTATCTAATGAGAACTCTTAATTTAAGACTCAATACTAAATCAGCCCGTAATTTTTTCGTTTTTAAAAAAATTCAGATTTTATGTTTAGTCCTAAATCTGCCTCCAACAACGGCAAAACCCTTGAGGAAGAGATCAAGGGAGAGCAGGTTCCACCTTGACGAGGGAGCAATCTCAACATTGAGGACCGGAATTTACGGCCAAAGAAGACGAGAAAATCTGGGCAGAAAAAAAAAAAAGGCAGAGGACTCTCGGGCAAGTGGGGCTTGGATTTTTCTCCACGGCCAAGAAAAAGAAATCCTTTTACCAGAAAAAAAAAAAAAAGAAAGAGGAAGAAAGGGAAATACAGAGAGCAGGTTATGGTCGGCAAAAAAGACAAAACCTTAATATAAAAAACTGAGAAACTGGTCGGTAAAAGTAGAGGGGTTAATACCTTAAAAAACCCCAAACTGGTACACTTGTGACAAATTTACCCTAAACTATTTTTTTGACCATGAAAAACCCCAAACTGGTAAACTTGTGACAAATTTACCCCGACTAATTATAAAAAACCCTAAACTGGTACATTTATGACAAATTTACCCCAAATTAATTTATTCGACTGTAAAAAACCCTAAACTGATAAATTTGTGACAAATATACCATATGCTAAATTGGATTAATACCACAAAAAAATCATAAAAATTGTAAACTGTGACAAACGGAACGTAAAATCCTAAATTAGTATACTGGTTAACTGTCACGTGTCATTTAACTTAATAATTTGAGAATAAAATTTAACGAAAACTAACATAGGGTAAATTTGTTACAAGTGTACCAGTTTGGGATAAATTTGTGAAAAGTATACCAGTTTGGGGTTTTTGGTGGTTAAAAAAATAATTTGAGATAAATTTATCATAAGTGTACCAGTTTGGGATTTTTTAGGGTATTATCCCAAAGTAGAGAAAGCTCCTCAGGTTCTCATGGCAGGGGGTGAAGTGAAAAAAATGAAGATACGGAGAAAGAGAGAGAGTTCTCGCGGCACGCGTGAGGAAGCCCACGTCTTTTCCCTATCTTGTCGTTTCTGTCGTTGGTGCGTGGTCTCTCTTTTCCTTTTATATCTCTTCTTTTCCTTCTTTTCTAAAGCCCACTTTTTGACCAAGTCAAGAAGGAGGGCAAAATATTAAAGCAATCGCTAATTTAAATCAAGAAAAAACATTTACCCAACAATTGTGAATTTTCATTTATTAATTTGGCTCTGGGTTGATTAGGAAATTGTAAAATCAATAAATTTGACTAAATGAAATCCATAAGTTGACATTTTAAAAAAATTACTGCCTAACTTGACAACTAAGAGGAGAGAGGAGTGGTGCGTCTAGTCACTCATTCGAAATAAGAAATGAACAAAAACTTAATAAAAGAAGAGTGGCAGACTCAAGTTAAGCGAGGATTGGTGGGACCTAACGGGCAAAAGGACGGATAGAAAATAAATGCTATTAAATTTCAAATCTGTCCCTAGATGATTAAAACAGGTGAAACTCTTCAATTTTCTCTTCCCTCTTTTAGATAGGCCTACCGTCCTAAAAACTCTACAATTTTTGGTTTGTTTTTTTCGTCAGTGCTGTGCATCAAAACTTGCTCACATGTTATCTTCTTCCCGGGTAGGATTGCCTTGGATTCTCTGGTGCTTTGACACTTGAACCACATGAAGGCAACACTTGAGTTATTTGTGGATACCAACTAATTGGGTTAGATAAATCAAACCAATAAAAAAATATATGTATGATAAAGAGAATAAAAAGCAAAAAGGTATTTAGATTTATTTATGAGATTTGAAGGAGAAATTAAATTTTGACAAAAAAGAAGAAGGAAAAATTAAGATAGAACGAGAATCAATATATATATAGAAATTTGATAATATGTATGATTATTGACATACATAAATAACATAATGTTTTTTAGAATAAGTGATTGTTATAATACAACATTTATTAAAATTAAGTTTATGGGTTTGATAGTATAATATTTGAAAGGCTCCAAGTAAGAAGGGTAATTTCCATATGCGACAATGACCAAAAAAAATTCAAAGTGGGATCAAGAGCTGAAATATAATTAACAAAAATACCTTCTCTTATGGAAAATATATGAACAAAAGAAAAGGACAGTTCAATGGCGCAAGCAGTAGACGAAGCAGGGGACTCTTCAGTCTTCACTGTCCCGACGCTTTGATATTTTTATCTGTTTTACTTGGAAAATATTGGACTGGCGAATCTCCCATCTCTCTCTCTCTCTCTCCCCAAAACGCCCCCCCATCCCCAACCAAAAAAAAAAAAAAAACACTTTTCATCTTCTTCCACAAATCCATGTCACAGTCTCTTCATAAGTCTCTCTACACTTTTCATCTTCCGAGCAAATCCACCGCTTCATATGTATTGAAATTTTAACAGACCACAATAGAAGAGGCAAGAAGGCATTTCCTGTTTTCTGAGGGGCATTCTGGTTTTTTTTTCTCTCTTAGGGCTTGAAAGCTGAACTCAATGGCAGAGTCAGGGGCCGAAATGCATCGTCGCATTAAGAGGAGGAAAACTAATGCGAGTGGAAATGCAGAGGATGTCGATACTGGTGCATCTGGTTCGATGACTGCGCCGACAGAAACTAATTCCATTGGATCTGGTTCGTCTCCGACAGAAACTAACAATAATGCATCGACTGGAAACTGCTACGAGGTGTTCTTGAGCTTCAGAGGCCTAGATACTCGACATGGCTTCGCCGATCACCTATACCATGGGCTCTTCACTGCTGGAATTGATACTTTCAGAGATGATGATGAGCTCCGCCAAGGCGAGTACATCAAACCAGAGCTTTTGGCAGCCATTAGGAACAGTAAAATCTCAATCCCCATTCTCTCTGTGAATTATGGTACAAGCAGTTGGTGCCTAGATGAACTGGTTCAAATAATGGAGTGCAAAAATAATAGGAAGCAAATAGTGTTGCCTATATTCTACAAAGTGAAACCAGCTGACGTGCGGTATCAAAAGGGGAATTTTGGGGATGCATTTCATGAGCGCAAGAGGCGTTTGCTTGAGAGGCATTCTTTCGACCCAGCGATTTTGGAGAAATGGAAGCAAGCACTCCTTGAAGTCAGCAGCTTGAAAGGATACGAAACCGATGGGTAAAATTTCTCACCAAGGCATTCTCTACTTTCTTTTAATATGTGCGGGTGTTTACTGGTTGTTCTGATTCTCACCCGCTTCATTTTCGTTCTATATATATAAACAGAAAGATCATGTTGGCAGTAAGATCCTGCGAAGCATGAGTTCGATAAATTATTCTCTCTGTTTTTTTTTTTTTTTTTTTTTTTAGTGTTTTGCTTTAATGATATTGACAAATCTACTTATAGATTTTATTGGTATATCCCATTCACTTGAATGATAAGATTTTTTGATTGAGTTTTTACTCTTATATCCAAAGATTTTGTAACATTGTGCCACTTTTTTTTTCATGTTTATAGTGTACGTCACACTAGTCATAGTCACAAACCTTTCTAATTACATATTTATTTAGATTAATAGTACAACTTATTGGTGATTTTTATTTAGAGCTCGTGACATCATATACTGTGCATAGTGATTGTCAAAGGCATAATTCTTTGTCTTCCCAAGTTACATTTATTAAATCATTAATATTGTTGACTAGTTGCTGTTAAAATTATTTTACAAAAGAAATGTTTCATTAGTTATATATGATGATGGAAAATATAAAAAATAAAAAAGAAGGAAAAAGGGATTATTTGTATTATATATTTGTTTGAATAATTTTCAATGCATTTCCTATCTTCAGCAAGTAATTTCTATCTCATACACCTAAATGTATTGAATCAATGTTCTTATTTTGGGAAAAAATTATTCTTCGATTGTTCACAATATCACAATCTGAACGGCTTTTTAAATTGGTTTTACAAGAGTTGAAATCTTCTCGCACCAAAAGTTATGACTTGTTTATTGATTGATAGCTGACTCTCATACTAGGTTGGCTTCTTGGATTTTTGATTATTCAAAGGCTCTAGAAAGTTTTCAAAGTTATGTCCACGTCATCCCAAATATCTTTAACCAACGAATTTGGTTCAAATTCATAATATATACAATATTCAAGGTTCATAAGTGATGCCCTCAAGTTTCTTCTAATTTAATAAATTATGTCGGAGTAATAGTGGAAGGGGGCACGCTTGTGAAACAACCACAAGCATTTCTCAAACTTTATTCTTAGCATATAAGATAATATATAGAGGTGTGACAAAAACGATTCTTAAATTTTTTCATTCTATCCCTATCCCAGATTCGTTTTACTTCTTCTCAATAGATAAACAATATAATATTATTGTTGCCACATATTTGAACTCTTGTCACAATTGGCAGGTCTGAAGCACAATTGGTGAAATCGGTTGTCCGAAATGTGTTGAATGAGCTGAAGAAAAAGTTTGAGTTGATTATTTCTAAGAATTTGGTTGGAATTGATAGTCATGTGAAGAATGTTATGGAACTTCTGGATGATAAATCTCATGCCCTCCTGTTTGTTGGCATCCATGGAATGGGAGGCATTGGTAAAACTACTCTTGCTAAAACCATTTACAACAAGCTATCCAATCAATTTGAGCATCGTAGCTTCATTGCTGATATAAGGGAATCATGGAAGCGTGGTGCTCATGACTTACAGAATCAGTTAATCTTTGATATATCGAATCAAAAAAATGAAGTTTGTAATAAGGATGAAGGGATTAATTTTATCTCCTCTAGGTTTAAAGATAGAAAGGTCCTTCTTCTTCTTGATGATGTGGATAATGTCGATCAAGTGAAGTGTTTGGCCGGTAATCATGATTGGTTTTCTTTGGGAAGTAAGATCATTATTACTGCGAGAAATGAGAGAATTCTTGATTTAGCTGGGGTGGACCACAACTATGGCCTTACGGAATTGGATCCCGATCAATCTTTGATTTTGTTTAGCAAACATGCGTTTCGAAAGGACTTTCCTCCAAGTGAATTTGGGGGCCTCACTCGTGAAGTTGTATCCACCGCTGGAGGACTTCCCTTATCCCTTGAGGTTTTAGGTTCATTATGTTGTGGAAGAGAATCAAAAGAATGGAGAGATATGATAAAAAAGTTAGAAAAGGTCCCTCGTAAAGAAGTGCAAGAAAAGTTAAGGATAAGTTATGATGCATTAGACTATGAACAAAAACAAATATATTTGGATATAGCTTGCTTGCTCATTGGCATTGACAAGAGAATCGCATTCTACATGTGGGATGCTTGTGACTTTTTTCCGGGGGAGAATATTGAAGTATTGAGATTTATGTCATTAATAAAAATTGGAGATGATCTTAAGCTCCGAATGCATGACCAATTAAGAGATCTTGGGAGGGTAATTGTACGTGAGGAAAACCAACAACAGCCTTGGCACCGTAGCAGGTTATGGGACTCCGAGGAAGCCTTGAAAGTGCTAAAGAGAAATAAGGTAACCGTTTCTCTACTAGTATAATAGTTTTTGGACTACTATAATAATATGTGAACCACATATTCTTAATAGAGTGAATCTTACAATAATTTTTAATTATTTGTCATTTCTTTTTTTGTGACCTACAACCAGCTGTTAATCTTATAGTCGATTAATAAAAGTCACTTAAGCACTTCTTTGGGAGCAATGACTAATCTGAGTAGATTACTTATGTTGAAATTTCTTCTTTTTTCCTTTTTATAGTTACTTTTTTCATGGATTCCTTTGGAGTTTTGAGATCTAAATCCTTCCCAAATTACTATGTTGTTCACCTATGAGTATCCATGAAATCTTGTACAACATTGTGAAGTACAATAGCAAAATTTCTGGTTCTAAGAAAATAACGTGGAAGTCCATGAACTTTCTGTATTACTTCTTGACTTCTTATGCATAAGTGTGTGTATATATATATATATATATATATATATATATATATATATATATATATATATATATATATATATTTGTGAAAGCTTGCCACAATTTGGTTCTCAGGAATAACTATTTTATTTCCATTCTATTTTGATGAAGCAATTATTCCTTCATTTGATTAAAAAATAGACTAGAATTTACTATACTCTTAAAATCAGGAATAGGTATTCCTGGGGGGCGAAGGAATAGCTATTCCATGTAGGCTTGTTGCCAAGAATAGCTTCAATTTTCACATTTCTAAAAATGCTTTGCACTTTCCACAATTAATTTTTTAAATATGTTTATCATATTTATTATACTTGAGTAACTCGGTTATTTATGATTATGATTATATCAAATTGTAATCTATAGTTAAACTAAAATTTATGATAAAATCATAAGTTGTAGAGATTATTAATATGGCTACTAAGTTATTTATGTTTATGAATATATCAAATTGTAATCTATAGCCAAACTAAAATTTACGATAAAATAATAAGTTGTATAGAATATTAACATAACTAATATTATTGTCTTAGTTATTTATGATTAGAAAATAATTAATTAAGAACATTTCAAGTTACTACTAGTAAATAATAACTACATAATATATTTATATAACTATTGCCACAATATTCAGTTTCTTGTAATTAGTTATTACTCCAATGGAAAATAAAATTATGTGTTATTTTTCTATTAAGTAGCACAGTCGAATGTGGAATTTACATAGAGAAAAAATATATTTCTATTAAAATAGATCAAATCAACTTTTGATTTTGCACATTGCAATTTGATTAAATTCCCTGCATTGCGCGCTTGTCTTAACTAGTGTGGTAATGAAGCTACAGTATAGGAAGGAAGAAGATTACAAGTTGTAAAGTTTTTACATTGAATGAACCATAGACATCATAATTCTTTTTGAGATCCGCATGTGCATGACCAAATTTCAAAATGGAAGTTGACATCCTTCACTTTGTTAGCCTTTATAAATATTGTTTATTGGCATTAAAAGAAAAATCATATCCTTGCATTGCTGGTCTCTTGAACACATCAATGCATGTCAATCACAGCATGAACAAATAATATTCGATTACTTTAGTTGGATTTAGTATTAATGAACATTAATTCTTGCTTATAGGGAACGGACAAGATTGAGGCCATTGATTTGAGTAGAGGCAACGCAGCAGGCTCCAGCAAAACAGCCAAGCAAGATGGCGACATTTACACAGCAAAACAATTCAAAAACTTGACAATTCTAAGATTCCTTTACATGAAAGGGGCACATCTCAGTGGAGATTTTGAGGACTCAATGGAGGAGTTAAGATGGCTTCGATGGCCAAATTGTCCCATGAATTTTGAAGTAAATAATTTTCACGTAGAGCAATTAGCTGTGATCGAATTGCCATTTGGTGAGATAAATGAGAAATGGGAAGGATGGAGTTTTTTCAAGGTAAGAACTAGATTTTTTTTTTTCTCCTCCCCTTTTATGCTTTCTTTTGAATCGTAATCACTCTAGACTCATCCCTCGACAATCATTTTTATTTTTATTTTTATTTTTTTACTAGATGGCAGAGAAGCTCCAATATCTAGACCTTTCAAGTTGTGAATCCTTGGAAAATACAGACTTCCTCTCAGCTTTTAAGAAGTTAGAGGTTCTCATCCTCAATGGGTGTAAGAGATTGAAGCAAATCGAAGCTTCAATTGGAGACATGGAGGCCCTCCTTCGCTTGGAGTTGTGCAGGTGTGTGAGCCTCACGGAGCTTCCAGCAGAAATAGGTAAATTAAAGGCACTAGAGCAACTCCTTCTACGAGGTACTCGATCCCTTTCTGCATTACCACATAGCATAGGGTCTTTGGAGAACCTAGAGATTCTAGAAATTTCTGAAAGTGATATAAGAGAATTACCCAATAGTATTGGGAGGCTGAGAAAGCTCCGAGAGCTACATGCTTGCCATTGCATGAATTTGAATGGGGAAATGGCAAAAAGCATGTGTAATCTTTCTTCCCTACGACACCTTGATTTTCTTTGCTGCATCAAGCTCCAATTGCTGTCGGACGTTCCTTCTAGCTTAACAAATTTGGGCATCACCTGTCGAAACCGTAAATTGCCTTGGCTTTCCCACCTAACCCATCTCAAGGAACTACGAGTTTGGTCCTGCAATTCTCTCGAGTGCATCCAAGTGCTTCCATCAACATGCTCCCAACCGACGGATGTTGAAGAATCGAAATCACCACAATCCCTAAACACGCCTTTCAAATTGGAAATCTTAAAAGTCAGGGTCTGTTATTCTATCAAAACACTGGACGTTTCACAGTTTATCCATCTAATGATATTATACGTCGAAAAGTGCGATAATCTACTTGAAGTTCGAGGTCTTGACAAATCAATATATTTGGATAGCTTGACTATCACATGTTGCAATTCAATCGAACGGTTGGACCTTCGAAAGTTTGAGGATATGAAGAAATTGGACGTTGAAGGCTGCGACAAAGTAGCTGAAATGCAAGACCTTGACAGGTCGGAGTATTTGGAAAGTTCAGATATCGAATTGTGCACTTCAACTGAAAGGCTAGACCTTCCAAAATGCAGGATGTTGAAGGAAGTAAACACTAGAGACTGCAAAAACTTAGCGAAAATTGAAGGCCTCGATAGGTTGGAGTATTTGGAAAGGCTAGATGTCCACCGGTGCACTTTAATTGAAAAGCTAGACCTTCCAAAATTCGGGAGGCTGAAGGAATTAGATGCTGGAGAATGCGAAAAATTAGCCGAAATTCAAGGCCTCGATGGATTGGAGTATTTGGAAAGGCTAGATATCGAAGGGTGCACTTTAATTGAAAGGCTAGACCTTCCAAAATCTGGGAGGCTAAAGGAATTAAAACTTAAAGGCTGCATAAACTTAGCCGAAATTCAAGGCCTTAATAGGTTGGAGTATTTGCAAATGCTACATATCCATTGGTGCACTTCGATGGAAAGGCTAGACCTTGAAAAATTCAAGAGGCTAAAGGAATTAAATGCTGAAGGCTGCGAAAACTTAGCCAAAATTCAAGGTCTCGATAGGTCGGAGTATTTGGAGAGGCTAGACATCACGTGGTGCACTTCAATGGGAAGGCTAGACCTTCCAAAATCCGGGAGGCTGAATGAATTAAAAGTTGGAGGCTGCAAAAACTTAGTCGAAATTCAAGGTCTCGATAGGTCAGAGCATTTGGAAAGTCTAGATATCACAGGATGTACTTCAATTGAAAGGCTAGACCTTCCAAAATCCGGGAGGCTGAATGAATTAACAGCTGGAGGCTGCAAAAACTTAGCTGAAATTCAAGGTCTCGATAGGTCAGAGCATTTGGAAAGACTGGATATTTCTAAGTGCACTTCAATTGGAAGGCTAGACCTTCCAAAATCCGGAAGCTTGAAGATATTAAATGCTTATTCCTGCAAGAAATTAGCTGAAATTCAAAGCCTCGAGAGGTTGGAGTACTTGGAAATATTGGATATCTCTAGGTGCATTTCAATTGAAAGGTTGCTCCTTCCAAAATCTAGGAGTCTGAAGAAATTAAAAGCTAGAGACTGCAAAAACTTGATTGAAATTCAAGGCCTCGATAGGTTGGAGTTTTTGGAAGAATTGAATATCATTGGATGCAAGTCGCTCAAAACAATTCCAGAATTATCTGGAATGCGGATTTATCAATATTATGAGATTACAGATGGCAAAACAAGAGCATTAGGATCAGACTATATGGATTACTCGGATGAGTGATATACTGAAATGATCCACATTTTCTAGTGAAAATTCATAAAGCAGGTAATCGACCTATGCTCTTCAAGATCTACTGCCCAATTTTCATTTGTATTTCCTGCTTGCAATATCTTTCAAGATTTATGATCTTGTCATTATTATTTCCTAGTTGATGATGTCACCATTATTTTCTTACTTTCAAGGAATCCAAGGGAGATGTTTTGCTTATCATGCCAGTAATGGAAATAGATAAAAAGGCTTTCTAAGTGCATCATTTGTCATTAATCTTGGGGGTAAGATTGTTCATCATATGTAGAAAAATGAGGATTCTTGACGTTTGATTGGTTCTAGAATGCTGGAAGTACTGAGTAAAATCTGATATATACAGGTATTGGATAGCATGCTAAATGTCATTATGTAGGTCAAGAAATGCTGAGTGAAGAACCTATATGGCCATCCTTCTAATGTGAGGTTTTAGTTGGCTCTGCACTCACCATGCAGTTCATGACTGCATATTTCTAAGGTACACTTAAGAGTGAATTTACGGTGCAAAACGAGCATGTTGATGGGCATCATCTCTTAGGATGCATACACTACTAACTTGGGATAAAATTAGTCTAACCATTGAGTTCGAACATTTTATCTCGCAGAACTATCTGCATTAGCTGATTAAATTAATCGTGTCTGTCTAAAAATGCTAAATGTAAGAACAAGCTCTTCTCCTGGTGGTGTGGCCGTGTGTGAACTAGCAAACAGGACAGAAGCAAAAGCATCATGAATTATTTGGTTCAATCGAGAAAATTGCAATTCTAATTTTCTTCTAACTATGAATCCATGTTCATTTGTTTTGAATCCAGAATATACCCACTCATTTGGTTTGAATGCATGTTGATGTTTGTAGAATTGGTAAAGCCATCTGTCATATACCTGAACTTTTGAGCCAAGCAAGACATTACTAGAATGTCTTTTGACATAATCAACTTTATTGTAAAATAATTCCTTATATTGTGCATAAGCTCTTGTTAGTTCATCTACTTGCTGAAAAGTTAAACATAGGAAGCATTTGCATAAGTTTCCTAGGGAAACTTTTCGGTATCCTATATGCCATTTGAAAACTATCTTGCATTAATTCTACTGCATGAGTAGAACATAGTGATAAGGAAAAGAATCATACTATGTCCCCCAAAAGCAAGCATCTTGATTTGAATACACTGTGCTAATTTGATCAAAGCTTCTGTGGTTGATAATGTTATTTGCCCCATTAGTTGGATCCAAAGAGTTCAAAAAGATTATCGAGTTTGACAAACAGAGACCTGCAAACTTCTTAGTATTATTATTAGTTCATTAATATTAGTTGCTGGATTGATTTCATTTGACTCATTGGTGTGCCACCGGTTGATGTGAGTGCTGAAATATCCAAGAGAGTTTTCGCGAGGCACTTCTAAAAGGAAACAAAATCATCAAAGGATGAGGTGCTTGATGTCTCTTAAACTTCTCCAAACTCGACAATGCATCCTTGGAATGGTAAAGGGTGTTTGCATGTTGTCATCCTCCGGGTATGCCAGTTAAAGTGTCCATAGAAAGAAAGAACTTGAATTGGAGGGGTGTCATTTGTGCTAGATAGACTAGCTATGTCGATGTAGAAGTGCTTGATGCTCACATGGAGTTGGTAGGTTTAGGCCCCG
Organism: Eucalyptus victrix; assembly: GCA_016097545.1. Taxonomy (NCBI): domain Eukaryota; kingdom Viridiplantae; phylum Streptophyta; class Magnoliopsida; order Myrtales; family Myrtaceae; genus Eucalyptus; species Eucalyptus victrix. The sequence continues at coordinate 54,158,444 of CM027839.1, read as the reverse complement.
TAGAATACCATTCTCAATGCTGCTAGGCATCTATATAGTTTTCCATAGATTTCTCATGCTGTTTCTCAAAATGTAACGCTTCTTTTGGCTCCTCTTCTTCCTCTTTCTTAATGATTGAGCATTCTCTCGCTAGGAGATATTTAATATATACTAAATTGTAGAGTATAGGTTGGAAGTTTCTCACATCTTGTGAAGAGGGGCATTTTGTCACATCATTTTGATTAATTAAGTTTGTTGGTGAGGGTTTCACTTACTTGTTAATAGGATATCTCAAGCTATGCTGCATACTTGTATGACAATCTGGTTGAGAGGGATGGAGTAAGGTATTGAAGAAAGTGCAGAGAGTAGGAGTGTAGAAGTTGCTGCATCCAAGTATCTTAAGTTCTTATATGACCTTATGGCTTGGTAATTCAAATTCATAAGAGCTTAGGATTAGCTACCTAGCCTTGGCAGTTCTTGCTATCTATTTTCAGCGGAAAAATTTAGAGTGGATGCATTTTTTTTCCAGAAACATCTGACTGCTTCACGCCTCATATTGTCTTCTGGATTTGGATAACATGTTGTTGAGTGCACTATACTACTTGAGCCAACCCTTGAATGGTTTCTGTTGAGATCCTAAGTTTTAGATACTAGTACACTTGTGATCCTTACCTGAAGTAAGCTTTGATGGATCCACTCCACCTTGAGGTTCCAAAGTGAGCAGCAAGATTTGTTTTTAGATTGAGATAGTGGATTGGAGGCTGCCAAAAAGTATAGATTCTTGTCACTTTGGATGACCTACTAGCCCAAAGAATCTCATATCAAATGACCGATATCCCTCTCAATTATCTTCTATTGTTGTGACGTTTTGCCTCACTTCACAAATTTTAATTAACATTTCCTGTTTACTGTGCGTTCTCTATCTTCCCTCTTCTTCTATTAATTTTATTATGAAGAATTAGTCTTTCTTTCTCAATCTGTCTGTTGCTTTTCTGGTTGTTTTTTATAAAGCCACTTATCTTTGCACATTCATTGCGTGTCGTCAATATTGACTTCTTAATTATTCTAATCTACTCCAGGTAAACGTTTAACATCATTCTGCTAAGGTGTAAACGTTTGACATCATTATGCTACGGTCCTGATGGCAAGGTTGCTGTCTTTGGACTTAAAGATAGTACAGTTTCACTGCATGATGTAGAAGTAAGTTTTCCATGCTATTATTGTAACGTTACCCTCATTACTTCTCAACCATAAATTCCTTCTGCAAGAATCCTTTATCATCATAATGTGTTCTTCTCTGATCTCACTTGAGAAATATTCTGAATTGCTCAAAAGCTGCACAATGCAATGCAAACAACAAGCTTGCTGAATGAACATTTAGCTGCTAATAGAGATGGCAATCCATGTTTACTGGCCATGTTTGGCAATGTCAAGTTAATACGGACTATTAGATAGGTCAATATGAGCAGGATAAGCTTAACAAATCTTATTAGATCATTGAACATGGCCCATTTGTTAAATAGGTCAGCAAATGAGAAGAGATGAATAGCCTTAATGAATTATTTGTTTCACATGTCATACATAAGTAATAGATTCAATAGATATATACACTTTAGGACTTGAATCTAATTGATGTGCTGCATTCTCATGTTGGATAGGACTGATCTTGTCATTGATGATTGAAAATGCTTCAAATGTCAATGAAAAATTTCTGCATAGCGTTTGCAGTGGTTGAGCTGATTGTGAGGATTTACACTCTAAGCGGATGGTGTCAATAGAAACCATCATCTATGACATGCTCATTTTCATCAATATAATAGTTTATTTTGACTATTGAAACTCAAATATGTTCAGTTCAGTCAAATTAAAAGGTTGTGGTTTAGGTGACTTCTAAATGATAGAAATTGTATGCCCTTTAATTATACATAATACATAATGAATGTTATCTTCCAATCTGGCTTTCTTTAATTAACTATGGATATGTGGTGTGCTGCTTTTTATATGCTAGTGCTTGCAGTAGTTATACATGTTGTGTTATAATAGTTTCTAACAAGGTATAAATATTAAGCAAAATGAGAAACTGTTATGAGGCTTGAAGTCCTATGCAGCAGCTGTGTTGTGTCTCAACCAGGAGGAAGATGCCCAAGTGAACAGAGTATGCATCTTTCAACTTAAAAGTTGATACGGCTTCTGGATATTAATTCTTAATAGACTATTTCATTCTTCATATCTTACGTGTTTTTTTCTAATGCTTTGTTTGCTGTTAAGTTTCAAACTAAAAATCTTATTTCACATCCAACGGCTTTAATATTTTCTACTCGATATATCTTGTCAAAGTTAGTAGGATGCCTTACCCTTATTATTGTCTTAGAGAAACAATGTAGAGAGTTAGAGAATTACTATAGTTTGGAGGATTTGGGGACACCGAATATTTGCGAAGGACACTTGTGAAGGAATTTCAACAGATGGAACACAGATATCAGCAAAAGAATTAGAAAGTTGAAACGTCGTAGAATCTTGTTTGTATAGAAGTTCTTACTTGACTGTGTTGTTTATGCTCTTTCATTTTAAATTATTCACATTAATGCAATATCTAATTTTTCCATTCATAAATGTTCTTAAAAATGCTACCTCGTGGGAAAAATATGAACTATGGGAAAAATCATTCGTTATCTCGTTGTTTGAACCGATTGCTTTCCCCCATCAAGTCCGGTCCTCATTGCTAATATGTGTATCAAATGTGAAATTCTAGATCTCTTTGTATGCATAACAGGAGCTTGAGTATGATTACCTGTCTCAAAATTGGTTTATGTAAACATTGAATCCTTTAATTAAAAGCTTTTGCTTTTGGTTTTACCTAACTTATAAAATATATCACCGAGATATTCATTTCTCGTTTGGCTGATTCGGACGTCTTTTAATGGGGTTTGTCTGTCGATATTTCTATCCATATGCCTTTCACCATAAAGTTGTACCTATATTTTTCATTTCCTTGCCTGTGTGGCCAGAAACTTGAGACTACAATGAGAGTAGCAGAGAAAAAAAAGGAAACAATTGGTGTTAGGGGTCGTCTTATGGAAGTTATTCTCAACAATGGTTTTTCACTTTTCCTCTATTGAATAATCTAGTTTCGTATTTGATCTCAGGTTTGATCACTTGACAATGTACATGGAAGCTTTAGTTGGGTGATCTTATCGAATTGGGCTCTCTGTTTAGCTTATTATCCTTGTGTTCTCTCATGTTTCCTGATTAGGAACTAATTTGATCATCACAATTTCAAGGAAACTGCCTAAATGCCTTTCTCTTCTATTCTGAAAAAGATACTTCGTAAGAATTAATTGCCGCTATTCCCTCTTACATCAGTTTCTGCATCCACCAGAAACATTCCCAATACACTGTCCCTTCTACTGGGCATATGCCTTTAATATGAAATTGACATATATTATCTAGAGATCCACATGTGCAAATTTGAACTACTTTTTCACGCCAATCATTTCTCTGTATGGCTTTGTAGGATGACTTTGAATTTTCTTTGATACAACTTCTTGATCTTGATTCTTAACAGACAATATCTTATCTCTGTGTCTTACATGTTGTCTCAAATGCTCTGTTTGCAATTAAGTTTCAAACTTAGAATCTTATTTCACAGTCCAACAGCTAGTATGGGTTTATGGAAGATTTTCTAAATCACCAAAGGATCAGGAGCTTGATGTTTCTTGGACTTCTCCAACACTGACAATGTATCCTTCGAATGGTAAAGGATGTTTGCATATTGTCATCCTACATTGCCCTGATTATATTTAACATAAGCTTTGCAGAGCTCAAGTTGCCCATTAACTTGATAGGTTTCTGAAATACTGAAAATTTAGCCAAATCATTTGATATAATGGCCAATGAATCGGATGGTTGTATTTTAAGTTGGTATCATAGTTGATACCTGTATGGAGGTCTATTGGAGTCTTTATTCAAAGAGTGTTGTTTGTGATTCAGATGTGGATCATCATGCTAGAGGGAAGCAATTCGATGCTTGCCTGCCAAAGTTTGTGGGGTTGATAAGAGGTTCTTACTATGGGAAGTTGTCGAGTTGGCTTGGAATGTGTGTCCCCCGCAATCGGATGTACGGGAGAGAGAGGGTCCTGTCTCCCAATGTCAAATTAACAGTGGACTGCTAGATAGGTCATTCTGACTCTCTCAGCACGGAAACTTAACAATTCTTCCTTTGTTAAGTAGATCAACAAGGACATGAGATGAATAACCCTCTTAACTAATTAAAGTGAATTTTTCGTTCCAATCCAAACATGACCGACACAGCATGAATAACTTGCTAAAATACATCAATATGCATATAATGTCATATAATTTTTAAAAAGAATAGCTGTAAGCTTACAAAATCCTAGGTTTAGATGATATCTTGTATCTTATATATTCCCATTTAACTAATTAAAGTGAATGGCTCATTTTAATCCAAACATGACTGACACAACATGAATAACTTGTACAATACATGCAATATGCATATAATGTCATATAATTTTTAAAAAGAATAGCTGCAAGCTTACAAAGTCCTAGGTTTAGATGATATCCTGTATCTTATATATACCTATTTAACTAATTAAAGTGAATGGTTCATTCCAACCCAAACAAGACCGAGACAGCATGAATAACTTGTCCGATACGTACAATATGCATATCTTCGTCAATGTCATATAATTTTTAAAAAGAATAGCTGTAAACTTACAAAGTACTTGGTTTAGATGATATCTTGCATATTATATATACCCATTTAACTAATTAGATTGAATGGTTCATTCCTATCCAATGATGAGTGAGACAAAGATATAGAAGCAACTCATCCGTGGCATGCTCATTTTCATCAAATTAATAGTTTCTTTCTATTATTTAAAGTGACATATGTCCAGTTCAGTCATATTAGGAAGGTAATAGTTCAGGTGACTCCTAAATGATAGAATTTGTGTGTGCCTCAATTATGCTTCGGGTGGAAAAGTTCGTAGATTACCGTTATGTCATTAAGCCAGTTTGTTTGGTCATGGGTACAATTGCTCGAACTTGGTCGATGCGCCATAAAGTTTCTTTGCGATGCCTACCAATTTACTAATCATATCCATTTCATGGATTATGTTTTGCTCTGAAGAGCTTATTTTTACATATGAATGTTATCTTACCAATCTAGCCGTCTTTATGGAACCATGGATACGCATTGTGCTGCTTTTTTATGCTATTGCTTGCAGCAGTTAATTGTACTGTGGTGTATTTATTTCTGACTTGGTATAATTATTAAGCAGAATGGAAACTGTTAAGAAGATTGAAGTCCCAGGTGGCAGTTCGTGGTGTGTCTCAATTTGGAGGAGGATGCCCAAGTGAATAGAGTATGCATCTTTCAACTTAAAAAATTCATCGACTTCTTGATCTTGATTCTTAACGAGACAATATTTCATTGTTCATACCTTTCATGTTCTATTTAATGCTTTGTTTGCAGTTAAGTAGTTATTTTAATCTGGTTTACTAAGATATTTCTTTTCTCAAACTTAGAATTATTCAACAGCTTTAATATGGGTTTATGGAAGGTTTTTTGAAAACTTATGTTTGGTGTCAGCTGTGAATTGTTAATTTACTGATTGTTGACTCCTTAACTTTAATCTCTTGTTATATTTATCTTCGTCTTCTTCTTCTTCTTCTTCTTCTTCTTTTTCCCCCCAATTGGAAAGATGATAATCCATTTTTTAGTAGGACACTTCTGGCAACTCTTTGACATTTGAGGATCGCACTACTCATTTCTTCCCTCCAGCTCCAAGAGTTCCTCGCATGCCTGGCCTAGCACCGGAAACCGGTTTAACCGACGATGGTCAAGATTCATTCGTAGAGCTCTCAAATTCTTCCAAGCAATGTTTGAATATGCTTTGCAAAGTGGAGATAAAGATGGGGCTTTGTGCTTTAGTATATTTGGTGTCTTTCCAATCGAAATGTTGTAAGCCTTTCCGTCTGCATTCGGATCAAACATTTAGCTATATATTCTATCGATTCAGTCAATGGCTACTTCTTTCCTTTCTTGCTTCCATAGAGCAGTCTTTTTTAATAAATGGATCCGATGGCGTAAATCAATATTGCTTGAAAGTAATGGGCTGGTTAATTAAATAACCTTACTAGGTTAAGTTATTCTTGTAAAGTTCTAGATTTCATCGCGTTGGTCACTTCGAGATGACACCTCCGACTTTGATAGAGCACAATTATCCAAAGCTTTTGTTGTTTGCCCTGAGTGCTCCTTCTACCTATACTGCAGTTGAAGCACCTAAAAGTTTGGTGTTTTTCTGGGTTAGCCTGCTGTATAGACTTTCTTCTTTTGTTTTAGACTTTTGAGTTTCTGCTCTTTTTAGGGAGATTGAGAGAGCCTATACGACCGTCGGTTGGGGAAAGTGTTCTGTGAGTTTTTATGCTTGTGTATAGATAGTTCTCTCTGTGGGTGTGCAGCTATTAGAATATTTAGAATTTTAGGAACTCTACTGAACTTTCCTGCACGTTTGGCTTTGGTACTGTTTCAACGTGAAAACATGATGAGCTTCTCTCTACAAACATTTGATTAGTCTAGAAACGCGTGCTGGAGAATTTTTCTAGTCGATATCATTTTGGTTCCTATCAGTTGTCTCTTTAGTTTCATGGAGCAAGTCCTTATAATTCCTTGTTGGGACTCTCCTAAATGGACTCCCTTGGGCCCATTGCGTATCACCAGATCTATAAGTGTGGAATATGGTTTCCCAATTGGGAGGTTTTTTCAGATCTATGTACAGGTTTGTGAATTGTCAATGATGATTTGATCACAATGTCTTGACTGCAGGTAATTTTCACTTTAAGATGAGATATTTTAGATGGAAAATTGAACATGATTGGTAGGAAATCATTTGTTATGAAAATTGATGTAGCTCATTTAGTTCAATGTTGAGTTTCTGGGTTGTCCTTTTTCTTTTTTTCTTTTATTGAAAAGATGCCAATGGCACAACTACTAAGTTTCTTGCTCCATAAAAGCTCCAATAATCCAAAGATAATTCGGTGCAAGCATAGGAAACTGTCCAAACCATTCTTGTCCACCGACTTCCTCCCTATTAAGCAGCTTGTAGCGAGACACTATGGTAAAGATTGCATTTATGCTAGAACTAGCCGTGGCAAAGACTCGAGAGATTTTGATTGACATTAATGATCATCTTCTTCAGCAAGGGTGCATCTCTTTGTTAAAGCAGCATTGGCATGGCGAGCTTACATTCGTGGCCGTGAGAAGAACGGGCTGCAAACCCAGCTATCTCCACGCTCTTGCCAAGCCAAGGACATGAAGTTTTGCAGTGTGTGAAATTCCTCTGCATTGCAGATATGGGGAATGGGCAGATTAAACATGGCCTGCATATTTATTGGTAGCAAGACTTAGTGATCCATCCAAAAGAATGATGAGGATAAAAAGAGACATGAATGACGCTCGCTGCTTGACTCTAGAGTGATCGTGTACATTAAAATTTGATGTGCAATCGTCACAAATTTGGGGAAAAAGATAGGCGCATGGAAAGGGGCTGGATTTTGGGCGGTGATGGCAAATGACTCAGTTAGAGTAATTTCTCTCTGGCCGAGTGCCTGGAGGTTAGTTGGTGATGGCAAATGGCTCGGCCACCTTTGAGTTTGCCCCGTCATCTTGACATATTAAGCATGTGTGAATGTTCGCTCTTGTGAGATGTTGATCTGAATAATTCATTAGCATATATATATTAATTCAAAAGTGAATGGGGACGATCACATTGCTTTCTTCCAAATTACAATTTCAACAATTAGATCCACCACCACATTTGCATCGATGCAATGTCCCACTAGTCCTCCCATTAGGCCACTTTGTTTTGTTGGGGTGTGCAACGAGATGACTATTGAACACATGGACCTGAATTAAACAATACCGTTTCTTAAACCAACCTGAACACATCATATCCTACACGACATTATTTATAGATTACGTTGAGGCTTCTTTTGTTTCGCAAAAAGATGAATGTTGGAAAATACCTTTTTAAAAATGATCACTCGTATTGTTTGAAATAATCGACCAAAGAAATACATCTCCATTATCCAGCACGATGGAAATCTTCTTGCATTCGTTTATTTTTGTAATTGTATGGGTGATTATTTTTTGAAAAACATTTTTCAAATCATTCGCTTTCCATGAAAGATTTTGGCTGACAATTCAATGCAAGTCACTTTTCTGAAATTGATCTTAGCCTTTTCTTTTCGATTGGAAATTGAGTGTGATAGACATGTATCCCACTCGCTGGTAGCGCACAAGCGTACATGCGGGCTATGTGTAGTCCAAAGATCAAAGCATGAATCGGCGGACCACTTGATTTGCGCTTAACTTATACATTTTCCTCTCTTTTTTTCTAATCAACCATGACGCACGCTAGCCTGCATGAGTGCATCATTTTTGTTTATTGCAACATAACCCGTCTAATTAAAATTATCGTTCGCAACCCAAAAAAAAAAAAAAAAAAAAAAAAAAAAAAAAAAAAAATTGTAAAAAGTAATAGGATTTCGTTAGAGAAATGCCTAAAAATTTATTAAGTGACTATGCCAAGAAAATTTATGATTTTTTTCAATTGGCTTCTTTTCTCATTCATTTTTTCATCTTCTTTCTTCTTCGTTTTTTGCGTTGTTGCGCTGTTCCGTTTGGAGTTTTCTTTTGTTCTTTTGTTCGTTTTGAGAATTTTTGGGATTTTATTTCTGGATAATTTGTAAAGCAATTAACAAAAGATCATATCAGGCATAAGCAATGCCAAAAAAGGAACTCCATGATTACATAATACCGTAACAATTTCAAAAAACAAACTATTGTGTGGTTTCGGGAGATTATTGACCATCCATCCAACCAATCTTTGCCATATCAAGCATTACAAACTTTCTTCCACTAGAACAACGGAGATTATAACAAAGTCCGGTATTTTTCGAAACTAGTCGGTAAACGATCACATGTGTTCTAAAGAACTCACGACTCATTTGACCTGACAAAATGGAAGATACGAAATAGAGAAATTGAACAGAAAAATAAAATGAATCGATAGGGGAGTAGAGTCAAACAAGGGTTTCTTTGTTTCCTATCGGTCATTGACTGTAAAAATTAACCTATTAATTAAGAATATTCTTTACTAAAAGAAAAACAATCAAAAGATTCATATTCCAATGTGAAACACGGACTTAAAATAAGTAAAAGAGAGGGAAAAAGAAAAGGATATTTCAATTTTCAATTTTCAAAAACAAAAGGTAAAGAAAAAGAAAAAGATCCGCCCCTGTCCCCTTCCTCCGACGATCAGACTGAGCGTAACAACTCTGTACTAGCTTGTTGGAAATTAATCTGAAGAAAACACAAATTGTTTGTTATAATTAGAACATTAATGTAAAGAAGACGATAACAACTATATAATATTCTTCTTTTATGTAAACTTACAAATTTTGGAGAAGAATAAAATAAGATATCATTGGATAAATAACATAAAATTAGAGGTGAGGTACGGATAATCGAATCTCCTTAAGGCGATTAATTCCTGCCAATGGTGCTCCGCAGATTCACGAACTATGCTTCCCAAGATACAACACTTCGAACCTGTTTGGATTAACATTATGCAAACAAAACTCTGTCGAACCGTTCAATTGAACCAGCACACCTAGAAAAGATGGAAGAGTAGAAAAGCATATCAAAGCTCTTTTGGAATCAAGTCGGGAAAACCAAAAACCCGTAAATGAAGCTCTATGCTTCCATCTATTTATAGAGATTTTTTTAGTTCATGTACAGAAGAGATACATGAATTAAATAGACGCATGTATCCACGGAATTCATGAATCAAGAGATACGTGAATCCAAGAGATTCGTGAATCCAAAGATACATGAACTCAATAGATACGTGAATAGGAAACTATAGGAAATTCATGAATCCAAAATAAATACGTAAATAGAAAAGACGTATCTTAATTTATTGGCTTTCGTTGATCCATTAACCATAATTATAACCATAATTACAACATAGCTTTGTTCCAACAGTGCGCACTTTTGTTTCAGCTTCAAGTTCCATGGACCGCTTTGGCTTCTCAGGTTCGGCTTCCTTTTGGACCTTCTTTCCGCGACCTCCCAATGGGCGGCGGCGATTCGATTGTTTTCCGATTTGGTTTTGTGAGGTTGTTGCTCGATTTCCTACGATTGGTAGGTGAGGATGACGGAGTGGAATCTGGAGGAGGATTTGTTCCCGACTGTTTAAGGCCTATAGTTTCCGTCTTCATAGAAACTGTTTTCGATTTTTTTTTTTTTTGACAAAATGTTTGTTAAGTGAAAATGATATATGTCATTAGGGATGAAAATTGTGAGAATATGCTTGGGTTACGTCACATTCCAAAAACAGCCTTAGTTGTTTTAAATCTCCATGTTTGCATTTGGAATGAGAATACTAAAAAGTCATCTTCAGTTTGTGATTTTGATTATGAGGATAGTTTTCATTTTTATTCATCGGTTGCTTTCGTAGTGTTACTAAACACATTTTCTGGCCTGTTTTAATTCTTAAATTGAAATTAGAACGGACTTTCGAGAAATCTTTGTCAGTTGAATGCCTCCCTAGATTATCAATCTATTCCTGTCTGCAGAAAAAATGAACTTCATCAAGTTGCTCAACAGGCTTTGGACATTGAAGATTTACTTCATGTCATCCCGACATCATTATTAGTCATGTATAAGTAGTGTGCTAATGCCATTAACATATTTCATGAGGAAGTTTGATCTACTGCAAAACCTTGTTAGTGACTGTGGCAAGTGGTACTGTTAATACAGAGCGGTAGATGGTGTTTCATTGTTCTTCATTTAACTATTTTCGTTTGCTTATCTAGGTCTTGACTCTTCTCCTTAGGAGGAATTTTTTAATCTTCTCGATGGTACTAGTACTAGTCCTGCAGTCCATCAGTTTTCTCTGGGTGAAGTGGTATGGCTAATTTTTTAAGCTCTTATGATGTTGTAGGACTATGGCTTTTTTGGTTGGCTTTAATAATCTTCATCTACTAGATTGTTCAGTGATAGGGCATGAAGCGTGTATCAAAAGTTGTTTGTGGTTCTGAAAAAGAACTTTGGCTGGTTGTCCTCAATCATTTGTAGGTGCAATTTATTACTTTTGCATTTGATCTTTTTTCCAAATAATTAAGTTTCACGCATCTCAAAGAATAGTCTTGGTAATGATTAGATAGAGATATGAATTTGTTACTATAAGTTATGCTTTGCACATCTCAAGACACACCATATTTTTCAGAAAATCTTGATGTTGATTCTTCATATGAACATATCGTATGCAATGATATGAATTACCAACATTAAGTGGCTAGAAAGGGTGAACTAAAATCTTATTTGAGTTTGATTCAATAAGTTGGCAATCTCTCCTATAAGCACATAACAGAAATTGTAGGTCATTAATCATTGGTTTGAACTTGAACTTAATCTAAGTTTGAGCTTCAAGTGTACAGTATATGAAGATTTGGATATGGAATGCTTACACATTCACATTAATTAGTAGGTGTAGAGATATGTTCTCAACTTAAAAGGAAAGAGCTTATTTCCTGCTTTGATCTAAGCATTTATCACCTCATAATAGTGAGAGTCAATTTTTGTACCAAAGAATCATATTCAACTCTTTCTACCTATTGATATTACTATTAAAACCTAGGGGAGGTTAGACTTATTTATATTACCAGATTCCGCTCATTGAACTCAATGTAGTAAGTGAAACTCTTTTTTTCTGTGTTATGTTTGCAGTCAGCAAGCTAAGGATGAGAATGAAAACTCAGATATTTGAAGAAAATGAGCAGAAAACTAACTGGTAGGTGCTCGGATGACAATGAATTGAGCCTACATGGATCTAATTTGTGATGTTTAACCACAGTTATGAGAGCCTCTATTTACAATCATTTGTTTACTACTTAGATGTGAGGATTGATTATTTTATATCATTATTTTTTATCATACCTTTAGATCGCGATTTTTGATATACCACCTCTTTTTGGCAAAATAATGCCAAGGATGTTAAGTCCTAGTATTAAAATTGGCTTTACTATGTCAAATGCCAGATAGATTCGTATTAGGTGTTTGTGACCTACTTACGCGTTATACTTGCAGTTTTTCTCTTCAAACCAGTTTTGTATACTACTCATAGTTATTACTATTGCTCCTTTTTAGGTAGTGTGCCGGTAGCTTGTTGGATCCAAAGTTCCTCTTGAACTTTTTCGATCTTGACTTTCAGTAGTAGTGGCACCCTTTTGTCATGATGACGTTACTCACAAAGGGAATTACAACTGAGTTAATAGAGTGTTTTTGCCCATGTGGATGACGATTATGCTGATTAGCACAAAATCATATGTGAGATGTTGATGTTGGTAATTGAAACTATATGGTTAGATAACATGTGTTGGAATAAAGGGTAATTGGAACAACTTAAAATCCTTAGAAAAGTGCTAAGTTTCTTTCTATAGATTATATAGTTCACTTGTAGGCCACCAAGGGGGTGCAACCCACATACAAAAGGAGCCCAAAAAACTAAAGCCATATGCAAAACAAATCCCAAAACCAAAAGGGAGCTCAAATACTAGATAGATCATTGACTAATCAACCAAGGCATTTACATCCATATGCAAGTTTGCACTATACCAAAAGTGTGTGACTTTAAGCCAAATTTCAATAAAATAGAATAGAAGATTTCTTTCCATCAGAAGCTCTCTTGTTCCGCTCCTTCCAAATCAGCCAAAAGAAACAGGGGAATTGAGTTAATCCTACTTGTTGTGCTATAAACGAATGCCCTGCCATGCCCAAAGTTCTTGCTCAATAAAACCTTTGATAACCCAAGATAACATGGTGCTAGCATAGGAGTCCAAGAACAATGAAGGAGGAGATGCTGCATGGACTCTACCTCCTTTTGCTGAGGAAACACCTGTTAACTGGTATTTTGTCTCATTTCTAAAGTAAGGATTTGTTCCCAGGTTGCTGAACAAGCAAAAAGAAAACTCTAATTGGAATTCTCACTTTCCAAATTGATTCCTGAGAGAAATCTCTTCTAGCACGAATCTCCCCATCAAGCAGCTTGTAGTAAGACTTTACAAGAAGGGTTCCACCTCTTCAATTGTTCCACACCAAAGTATCCTTAAAAGCAACAGAAATCTTTGAATTACGCAAAACGTAGAAGAAGGTAGGCAAAAGCTTTGAACTCCTAATCTTGGGCTTGGCTCACGAACTCAATATCCCAAATGATCATTTCATTGTTTAAATGATAACAATCTACTACCAAAGCTTCCCTGTTCTTTGACATTTCATCCAAAGGCTTACTCATACAACACCAATAAGTGAGAATCAAATACCATTGCTTGGGAGTGTAAGTTTTGTAGTAAATGTGCACCAAATTGCAATAAGATTCTTACAATTGAGAATCTCGGGGAATGTAATTTGATTTTTCATAGAATAGTATTGTGTGTGAAAGCATTTGAGGGAAAATATTGATCATCTCTTTCTTCTTTTTGACTTTGCTCCCAAGCTTTTACAATGGAATACTGACAATAACATGTTGTTTTGTTGATATCATCATGCTTTTGAAGGAGCAAAAAAGAGAAATTGCACATCTTTTTTGTATCTTTGCTTCCCATGCCTTGCATAACCTAGGGTTTCCACCTTTTCAATTTTCACATGCTACCCCGAAGGAATGCAATCTTACTTGTTTCAAAATGAAAAAATTATAGTATGACTGATAAAATCTAGAGCAAGATCAAAATATTGGTAGGATCTTATGGAATTCTTGAGCCCGTGGCATGCTTGTAGTATTTGCCTTAGGGATTGATAAAATTTTTGTTCCTAAGAATAAAAATCTATTTTTTTGTTCTCAAAAATAGATTTAGATTATAATTAAGAAGTAGAAAAAAATTACTTCGTGTTCCCGAAAACAATTCTTAGAATCAGTTCTTATTTTTTTTTTCTTTTCTCCACTTTTCTTCTCTTTTCTCTTCTTCTCTTTCCCTTTCTTCTTTTTCCTTTTGGCCTGTCACTGGCCTCGGCTATGGTCGGCGACCTTGCCGGAACGTCGCCGGCCCCCAACAACACTGAGCCATAACGAGACTCGTCGGCTAGAGACTCGCTGAGCCACTGCTAGGCAATTAAGCCTCGCACAACCATATTGAGGCTTGGCCTCGCTAGGCTAGGGTGAGGTCGACCTTGCATGGCATGGGCGAGGCTCAATCTTGCCTAAATCTGGCGAGGCTAAGGCTTGCCTAGGCCAAGCGAGCCTCCGGCGATCAACTACAGAGAAGGAGGAAGAAGAAGAGAAAAAGCAAAGGAAAAAAAAAGAGAAAAATATAAGAAAAATATAATGAAAGTATGAAAAAATTAAAAGAAACAAAAGAATTTAAGATTCCTATTAAACGCATTTTTATTTTAGGAATAAAAATTTTAGACGCTTATTAAACACGTTCTTTTGCTTAGAAATTATTTTTGAGAATAAAATCGGATAAAAATCATTTCTAAATAAAAATTGTTCCCGAAGATAAAATCGTTATTAAATGTGTCCTTAAATTCTCATTTCATTTCTAGTAAATAATATAGAGGAACAACTTAAATGAGCTTCAAAATAAAGAACATCCAAAAGAGATTGTGGGGGACTTGAAACCCAGCAGTTGGGCTTTAACAATCCAAGCTGCGATTTTATTTAGGTCTCCCAGTCCATGGGTGAAGCATAAAAGAGGCAGTGAAGATAGCACGGCCCGGCCTTCTTTCACAATCTCGTTGACTTCCCAAGGGGCAGGATCTAACCCCAAAACCATCCGAACTGCTGTGAGGCAGTCAGATTCTATAGTAGATACGCGTGCCCCTCTTTTCTTTTTCCCACTTCGCGGCAAACTCCAGAGCCTCACAAATTGCCAGGGTTTCCGCGTGGAAAGCTGATTGGAGTTTCACCGCTCAAGCGAAGCCACCAGGCAGTACACCGGGGGCGTCCCTGCATACTCCAGCCACAGATCCGTCGTTTGTTCCAGCTTTGAAAGCTCCGTCAACGTTTATCTTCACCCATCCCAGATCCGGCGGTTTTCATTTCAGAGATATGTCTTTTGCTGTGCTGGTGTCTCGCTTCTGTAGTGGGATCTGATCTTTGAAGTTTTCCTTCACCGCAAGCATGTCGGCTACAACTCCCTGCGGATCTGGCGTTTTTGCTCGAAATACAGCGTCATTCCTCTCTTTCCAGATGAACCAGAGAGCTTCGCTCACTATTTCGGGTTCGGGGGCTTGAGGAAGGTTGCTTTCATACTCCATAAACCACCGATCCATGCTTTTTAGTCCTGCACTTCGCATTTGTACCCATAGTCGTTGATCTGACCATATTCCTTTTGTCCAGGGGCAGAGCAGGAACAAGTGTTCTGCTGTTTTCTGGAGTCACTTTACATAGGGAGCACATCGGCTTAGGTAAGACTCTCCTCTTGGCTTAATTTTCTATGGTGGGCAGGGCATTTTGACAAAGGTTCCACATGAACACTTTTATTTTGGGGAGGGTTCATAAATTCTAGATTTTGTTCCATAATGCTTTGGGTTTTTGGTATGAGGATAACACTCCACAATTTCAATTAGTGACATTTTAGTATGGATTGTTGGTATGTAAATAGCATTGATAATTCTTTTAGCTTGCATTGTTACAAGTGGATATCAGGATAAGCTTCTTTCTATTGTAAAATGGAGTAATTATAAAATCGATCACCCCTAATTTACGATACCATATTAGCAATCCTCTTTTATTTTTGGTTTTTTTTTTTTTTCATTGCTGTGTATCAAAACTTGCTCACGTGTTATCCTCTTCCTAAGTAGGATTCCTTGGATTCTCTTGTGCATTGAAACTTCCACCACATGAAGGCAATGCTTGAATTATTGGTGCGTGCCAACTAGCTGGATTATATAAATCAAACCAATAAAGAAATATATGCATGATAAAGAAAAGCAAAAGCAAAAAGGCATTTAGATTTATTTATGAGATTTGAAGGAGAAATTAAGGTTTGACCCCCCCCCCCCCCCCCCCCCCAAAAAAAAGAAGGGAAAATTATGGTAGAATGAGAACCAAAAAGACATTCTTCTCATTGTCCTTGGGTACAAAATAAATAAATATATATATATAGCAATTTGATAATATTTATGATCATTGACACACATAAACAACATAGTTTCTTTTTAGGATACGTGATTGTTATAATACAATATTTCAGTATTAAAATGAAGATTATCGGTTTGATAGTATAATATTCACAAGGCTCAAAGTAAGAAGCGTAAATTCCATAAGGGATTATGACCAAAAAAATTCCAAAGAGGGATCGAGAGCTGAAATATAAGTAACAAAAATACCTTCTCTTATGGAAAATAAATGAACAAAAGAAAACGATAGTTCAATGGTGCAAGTAGTGGAGTGGACTAAGCAGGGAACTGTTCACTGTCCTGACACTTTGATGTTTTTATCTATTCAGAGCACTTGTTTGGAAAATATTGGACTGGACGAATCTCTCTCTCTCTCTCTCTCACCTTTCATCTTCTCCTGCAAATCCATGTCACAGTCTCATCATAAGTCTCTCTACACTTTTCATCTTCCGAACAAATCTGCGGCTTCATGTGTATTGATATTTTAGCAGACCACAATAGAAGAGGCAAGAAGGCATTCCTGTTTTTTGAGGGGCATTCTAGTTTTTTTTCTCCGTTAGGGCTTGAAAGCTGAACTCAGTGGCAGAGTCAGAGGCCGAAATGCATCATCGCATTAAGAGGAGGAAAACTAATGCGAGTGGAAATGCAGAGGATGTTGATACCGGTGCATCTGGTTTGATGACTGTGCTGACAGAAACTAATTTTTTTGGATCTAGTTCGTCTTCGACAGAAATTAACAATAATGCATCTAGTTCTTTCATGGTGTCGATTGGTAACTGCTACGAGGTGTTCTTGAGTTTCAGAGGCCCAGATACTCGACATAGCTTCACTGATCACCTCTACCATGGGCTCTTCAAAGCTGGAATTCACACTTTCAGAGACGATGATGAGCTTTGCCAAGGCGAGGACATCAAACCAGAGCTTATGGCAGCCATCACGAATAGTAAGATCTTGGTCCCCATTTTCTCTGTGAATTATGGTACAAGCAGTTGGTGCCTGGATGAACTGGTTCAAATAATGGAGCGCAAGAATAATAATGGGCAGATAGTGGTGCCTATATTCTATAAAGTGAAACCAGCTGAAGTGCGATATCAAACCGGGAGGTTTGGAGATGCATTTCATGAGCATGAGAGTCATTTGCGTGAAAGGTCTTCTTTTGACCCAACGACTTTGGAGAAATGGAAGCAAGCACTCCTTGAAGTTAGCAACTTGAAAGGATACGAAGCCGATGGGTAAAATTTCTCACCAAGGCATTCTCTACTTTCTTTTAATATGTGCGGTGGTTTACTCGTTGTTCTGATTCTTACCCGCTTCATTTTCGTTCTATATATATAAATAGAAAGATCATGTTGGCAGTAAGATCTTGCGAAGCATGCGTTTGATAAATAATTCTTTTTTTTTTTTTTTTAGTGTTTTGCTTTAATGATATTGACAAATCTACTTATAGATTTTATTGGTATGATCCCATTCACTTGAATGATGAGATTTTTTGATTGAGTTTTCACTCTTGTATCCAAAGATTTTGTAACATCCTGCCATTTTTTTTTTTCATGTTTATAGTGTACGACACACTAGTCATCGTCACAAACTTTTCTAATTACATATTTATTTGAGATTAATAGTACAACTTATTGGTGATTTTTATTTAGAGCTCGTAACATCATATCGTGCATAGTGATTGTCAAAGGCATAATTCTTTATCTTCCCAAGTTACATTTATTAAATCAAATATTGTTGACTAGTTGCTATTAAAATTATTTTACAAAATAAATGTTTCATTAGTTATAGATGATGATGGAAAATATAAAAAAAGGAAAAGGGATTATTTATATTATATATTTGTTTGAATAATTTTCAATGCATTTCCTATCTTCAGCAAGTAATTTCTATCTCATACACCTAAATATATTGAATCAATGTTCTTATTTTGGGAAAAAAATTATCCTTCTACTTAGATCAATTAAAATCAGAGAACATGGTTACTCAAAAGGAAAACAAAGTACAAGAACTCATCATCCCTAGAGGCAATGAAAACTGATAAGAACACCAATCTATAATGATAACACAAGCAGAAACTTGCAATTGTGTAGAATTGCGCAAAAAAGGAGAAATCCCCTCGATTGCATTCAAGTTGTTCACAATATCACAATTTGAATGGCTTTTTGTATTGGTATTATAGAATTTAAAATCGTTTCGCACCAAAGTTATGACCTATTTATTGATTGATTGTTGACTCTCACACTAGGTTGGCTTATTGGATTTTTTATTATTCAAAGGCTCTAGAAAGTTTTCAAAGTTACGTCCACATCATCCCTAATATCTTTAACACACAACGAGTCTAAAATTTGGTTCAAATTCATAACATATGCAATATTCAAGGTTCATAAGTGATGCCCTCAAGTTTCTTCTAATTTAATAAATTAATGTTGGGAGTAATAGTGGAAGGGGGCATGTCATGTGAAACAACCACAAGCATTTCTCGAACTTTTTTCTTAGCATATAAGATAATATATGGAGGTGTGACGGAAACAATTCTTAAATTTTTTCAATTTATCCCAGATTCGTTTATTACTACATTCTCAATAGATAAACAATATAAAATTATTGTTACCACATATTTGAACTCTTGTCACATTTGACAGGTCTGAAGTAGAGTTGGTGAAATTGGTTGTCCGTGAAGTGTTGAGTGAACTGAAGAAAAAGCTTGAGTTGATTATTTCTGAGAATTTGGTCAAAATTGATAGTCATTTGAAGAACATTATGGAACTTCTAGTTGATAAATCTCATGCCCTCCTATTTGTTGGCATCCATGGAATGGGAGGCATTGGTAAAACTACTCTTGCTAAAACCATTTATAACGAGCTATCCAATCAATTTGAGCATCGTAGCTTCATTGCTGATATAAGGGAATCATGGAAGCGTGGTGCTCATGACTTACAAAATCAGTTAATCTCTGATATATCGAATCAAAAAAATGAAGTTCGTAATAAGGATGAAGGGATTAATTTCATCTCCTCCAGGTTTAAAGATAAAAAGGTCCTTCTTCTTCTTGATGATGTGGATAATGTCGATCAAGTGATGTGTTTGGCTGGTAATCATGATTGGTTTTCCTTGGGAAGTAGGATCATTATTACCGCCAGAAACAAGAGAATTCTTGAATTAGCAGGGGTGGACCACAACTATGGCCTTACGGAATTGGATCCTGATCAATCATTGATTTTGTTTAGCAAACATGCGTTTCGAAAGGACTTTCCTCCAAGTGAATTTGAGGGCCTCACTCGTGAAGTTGTATCCACCGTTGGAGGACTTCCCTTATCCCTTGAGGTTTTAGGTTCATTATTATGCGGAAAAGAATCAAAAGAATGGACAGAGATGATAAAAAAGTTAGAAAATGACCCTTGTATAGAAGTGCAAGAAAAGTTAAAGATAAGTTACGATGCATTAGATTATGAACAAAAACAAATATTTTTGGATATTGCTTGCTTTCTCATTGGTGTTGACAAGAGAATCGCATTCTACATGTGGGACGCTTGTGACTTTTTTCCAGGGGAGAATATTGAAGTATTGAGATTTATGTCATTAATAAAAATTGGAGATGATCTTCAGCTCCGAATGCATGACCAATTAAGAGATCTTGGTAGGGCAATTGTACGTGAGGGAAACCAGCAACGGCCTTGGCACCGTAGCAGGTTATGGGACTCCGAGGAAGCCTTGAAAATGCTCAAGAGAAATGAGGTAACCGTTTCTCTTCTTTTGTTCCCTTAGTCCATGTTCTCTTGCTAGAGTAGTGTTGGTCGTCAACTCAGTGCTTGCTCTAGTGAACATAGAACTTTCTAATATTGGTATCCTTGTATCGTCGACATGATTAGAAAGTAGGAGGTTGCTTCTCTCTTAGTAAGTATAGCAGATTATCTAAGATATTTCTTAAACAAGTGTCTATTACAGAGTAATCTTCAAGAATGAGGTACTTTCAAACTTTTTAGATATTGATTGAGGTATTCTATATTGACAAAAATCTTGAATATCTATATTGATTTAGTTGCGTCCTTGACACATGCATTAAATAACTTGACTATACTACTGTAAACCGTAGTTGATCGGGATATGTAAATCATATGTTAGAATTAATATAATAGGACTAATGATGCCCGCTTTTTCTCATGAAATTTCAGTCACTATTCCATAATAGAGAATGGAAGGGATACTTATTTTCTACATTAAAGGTCAAGGAGATAAATACTCTAAAATTCTTTTCTGTATTATTAAGCATGAGATTGTATTTGCATTTGTGAATTAATCATGATTGCGACTCTGCTCTTTTTAATCCATCATTTGGTTTGACATTAGTTGTTGATCAAAAGACTCGCACTTTTTTACAGTCTCAACATGCGCCGTATGTATAATCACAAGCCAATTCATAGATTAACAAGTTTGAAGCCAGTGTCAATGTATTATGTCTTTCGTACTACATGATAAAACAAACTAAACTAAGCAAAAGAAAAATGAATATGCTGTATAATTCCATTTCGTTCTTCATCCATGGCACTATCGTAAGTTGAAATCAGAGTGGTTCTGCTAAAAATGATATAAGTTCTTCTTTTCAGTTTATTTCAACTTTGAATGAAAATATCCGAAGTTATTTTCATATATATTATCTAAATTACAAGCAGCTGAAAGAACCACAATTTGCACCACTTCCGGTTGAAAAACAAATGCCAAATATCCTTCTTTATTTGAAAAAGTACTGCTACCCCTTGTTGGTCCCAAGGGACGAAGGAGGCTGGGTTAGCCACTCACAACTCTCAGCCTCTTCCTTTTACAATTATGCTGAACCTTTAGAAGGACCCTCCAGCGTAGGCTCGATTGAAATGCCACTTGAGATCTATCAAGGAAATGAAGAATTTCCTCCACATCCTTCTTCTCAAGTGTTGCACCTAAAGTACATTGTAGAAAGATTGCTTGTACAAGACGTCCTATAACATGGCAAAGCAACTTGAGAGGTCACCCAATACTCTCCTTTGTTGAAGTATTTATGCAAAAAAATGCATGCCAAGTACGAAGCAATGACAAAGGACTAGGACGCCTTACTAAATAAACAAAAAAATGAAAGACATGTAAAGCATAATTGAAACACACTCGTAACTTACCCATTGGATATTAATGAGTACAGACCAAATAAAAGAAGTACGACTTTTTGTGATTGGGATAAAGATCACACGAGTTGAAAAAAATCCTAAAAAGACCCAGCATTTTGAATGTGGAATGAAAATGACGTTACCTTTCAAACTAATCCTTTTTACTCATGGGACAAAAATGACACCAACCATCAATTCTGCCTATTTTCACTTTAAATCACCTCGAGTCATTTGACATAGCTCATTGTGCGGATATGCACAATGAACCATGTTAATTATGACACTTTTTTTCTTTACAAAAAGCCAGGAATTTTGTAGCAAATTGTTAACTTTATTATAAAGTAAAACACAACATCCTTTTTGGTGTGGGTTGACATGGGTCACTGTGTACATTAGCACAATGAACAATGTAGCTCATCCATGGTGATTTAATCATTATAATAGTTGAAATTTGTACTAGGTGTCAACTTTGTTCTACAGCCAAACAGTTGGCCTTTTTTTTTTTTTTTTTTTTGGTGTGTTTGAAAGGTTATGTTATCTTTGTCGTAGATGCTGAAGGTTATGCTTGATAGATGTTTGAAAGGTTTTGCGACTTTTGTCGAGTACAAAAGGTTGGCTTATTTTCGGGATTCAGCCACACCCTACCTATCCATCTTTTTAAGTTGAAAAAGGTTACACATACACAAAGAAGTCTTGAAGATAGATTGGGCATTCTAATATTTGAGATGGAAGTTAATGAGGGAAAAAGTCCTGCTAACATAATAGTCTTTGGGGTACTATAATAATTATAACATGTAAGCCACATATTCTTAAATGAGTGAATGTTACAATAATTTTTAATTATCAGTTATTTGTTTTTTTGTGACCTACAACCAACTGTTAATCTTATAGTCAATTAAAAATAGTCACTTGAGCATTTATTTGGAAGCAATGACTAATCTAAGTAGATTGCTTATGGTGAAGATTTCTTCCTTTTTCCTTTTTATAGTTACTCTTCTCATGGATTTCTTTTGAGTGTTGAGATCAAAATCCTTCCCAAATTATTATGTTGTTCACGTATGAGTATCCATGAAATCTTGTACAACATTGTGAAGTACAATAGCAAAATTTCTGGTTCTAAGACAATGACATGTGGAAGTCCATGAACTTTCTGTATTACTTCTTTGACTTCTTATGCAGAATTATCATTATTATTATTTTGTGAAAGCTTGCTACAATTTGGTTCTCAGGAATAACTATTCTATTTCCATTCTATTTTGATGAAGCAATTATTCCTTCATTTGATTAAAAAATAGGCTAGAAATTACTATACTCTCAAAATCAGGAGTAGTTATTCCTGTTGCAGCCAAGGAATAGCCATTCCATGTAGGCTTGTAGCCAAAAATAGCTTCAATTTTCTCATTTCTAAAAATGATTTGCACTTTCCACAATTAATTTTTTAATATGTTTATCATATTTGAGTAACTCGGTTATTTATGATTATGATTATATCAAATTGTAATTTATATTTAAACTGAAATTTATGATAAAATCACAAGTTGTAGAGATTATCAATATAGCTAATAAGTTATTTATGATTATGAATATATCAAATTGTAATCTATAGCCAAACTAAAATTTACGATAAAATAATAAGTTATAGAGAATATTAACATAACTAATATTATTGTCTTAGTTTTTTATAATTAGAAAATAATTAATTAAGAATATCTCAAGTTACTACTAGTAAATATTAAGTACATAATATATTAATATTACTATTGTCACAATATTCAGTTTCTTGTAATTGGTTATTACTCCAATGGAAAAAAAGAGTATGTGTTATATTTTTTTATTAAGTGGCACAGTCGAGTAATATACACAAAATTAATGTGAAATGTACATAGAGAAAAAATATATTTCTATTAAAATAGATCAAATCAACTTTTGATTTTGCACATTGCAATTTGATTAAATTCCTTGCATTGCACGCTTGTCTTAACTAGTATGGTAATGAAGCTATAGTATGGAGAAGAAGAAGATTACAAGTTGTAAAGTTTTTACTTTGAATGAACCATGACATCATAATTCTTTTTGAGATCCAAATGTATATGGCCAAATTTCAAAATGGAAGTTGACATCCTTCACTTTGTTAGCCTTTATAAATATTGTTTATTGGCATAAAAAGAAAAATCATATCTTCACATCTTGAACACATTAATGGACGTCAATCGCAATACAAACAAATAATGTTAGATTACTTTAGTTGGATTTAGTATTAATAAACGTTGATTCTGGCTTATAGGGAACGGACAAGATCGAGGTCATTGATTTGAGTAAAGGCGACTCCAAAGGCTCCGGCAAAGTAGCCAAGCAAGATGGTGACGTTTACACAGCAAAACAATTCAAAAAGTTAACAAATCTAAGATTCCTTTTCATGAAAGGGGCACATCTCAGTGGAGATTTTGAGGGCTCAATGGAGGAGTTAAAATGGCTTCGATGGCAAAAATGTCCTAGGAATTTTGAAGTAGACAATTTTCACGTGGAGGAATTGGCTGTACTCGAATTGCCATATAGCGAGATAAATGAGAAATGGGAAGGATGGAAATTTTTCATGGTAAGTACTAAAAGTCCTTTTTTCACCCCTTTATATGCTTTCTTTTGGATTGTAATTCTACACTCCCCTCAACAATCATTTTTATTTTTTTTACCAGATGGCAGAGAAGCTCAAATATCTTGACCTTTCATATTGTGAATCCCTGGAAGATACGGACTTCCTCTCAGCTTTTAAGAAGTTGGAGGTTCTCATCCTCAATTGGTGTAAGAGACTGAAGCGAATCGACGCTTCAATTGGAGACATGGAGGCCCTCCTTCGCTTGGAGCTGGGCGCGTGTTTCCACCTCAGGGAGCTTCCTGCAAAAATGGGTAAATTAAAAGCACTGCAGCAACTCGATCTACAGCATACTACATCCCTTTCTGCATTACCAAATAGCATAGGGTCTTTGGAGAATCTAGAGATTCTGGATATTTCTTACAGTGGTATAGAAGAATTGCCCAATGGTATTGGGAGTCTAAGAAAGCTCCGAGAGTTACATGCTTACGGTTGCAGAAATCTGAAAGGGATAATGGTAGAAAGCATGTGTAATCTTTCTTCCCTATGACTCCTTGATTTTACAGACTGCACCAAGCTCCAATCGCTGCTGGACCTTCCTTCCGGCTTAACACATTTGGGCGTCACCTGTACAAGTCGTAAATTGCCTTCGCTTTCCCACCTAGCCCATCTGATGGAACTACGACTTCGGGATTGCAGATTTCTCCGGTGCATCTGGGAGCTTCCATCAACGCAATTAAAGAATTCAGAATGCTCCCAACCGACGGACATTGAAGAAGTGGAATCACCACAATCCCTAAACACGCCCTTTAGGTTGGAATTCTTGGAAGTCTGGAGCTGTGGATCTATCGAAACGCTGGATGTTTCACAGTTTGTCCATCTAAGGACATTAGATGCCTACGATTGCAAGAATCTACTTGAAGTTCGAGTTCTTGACAAATCGATATATTTGGAAAGCTTGACTATCGCATCCTGCGAGTCAATCAAATGGTTGGACCTTCCAAAATTCGAGGGTCTGAAGAAATTGCATGTTGAGAGCTGCGACAAATTAGCCGAAATTCAAGGCCTTGATAGGTTGGAGTACCTAGAAGGGCTAGATATCAAAGAGTGCACTTTAATGGAAAGGCTATACCTTCCAAAATTCGGGAGGCTGAAGGAATTATATGCTGGATGCTGCAAAAACTTGGCCAAAATTCAAGGGCTCGATAGTTTGGAGTATTTGGAAAAACTATCTATCTGGTGCACTTCAATTTGAAGGCTAGACCTTTCAAAATCTGGAAGTATGAAGAGATTATGTGCTACTTCGTGCAAGAAATTAGCTGAAATTCAAGGCCTCAACAGGTTGGAGTCCTTGGAAATGCTGCATATCTCTATGTGCACGTCAACTCAAAAGGCTACTTCTTCCAAAATCTGGGAGTCTGAAGATATTAGAAGCTAGAGACTGCAAAAACTTGGTTGAAATTCAGGGCCTCAATAGGTTGGAGTTTTTGGAAGAATTGAATATCATTGGATGCAAGTCGCTCAAAACAATTCCGGAATTATCTAGAACGCAGATTTATTGATATTATCATATTACAGATGGCACATATGGAGGAACATGTCCATCCTATATGGACGACTCGGATGAGGAATAGACCAGAAGGATCCACATTTTCTATTGAAGGTAGATAAAGCAAATAATTGACCTATGCTCTTTTGAAATCTACTGCCCAATTTTCATTTGTATTGTATTTCCTGTGTGTAATATCTTTCAAGATTTATGATCTTGTCATTGTTATTTCCAGGTTGATAGTGTCACTATTGTTTTCTTACTTGAATTCAAGGAATCCAAGGGAGATGTTTATAGAAGTTAATGTGTGCTTTAGCAAAATGGTTCTGCTTGTCATGCCAGTAGCAGAAATAGATGATAAGGCTTTCAAAGCGCATCATTTGACATTAATTTTCAATTAAGATCCTTCATCCTATGCAGAAAAATAGAGATTCTCGACATTTGATTGATTTTGGAATGCAGGAAGTACTAAAAAACTGATGTGTATAGGTTTTTGATAGCATGCCAAAGGTCATTGTATAGGTCGAAGAAAATGCTAAATGAAGGACCCTATGTGGCGATCCTTCTAACGTGAGGTTTTAGTTTGCTCTACAATCATGATGCAATTCATGACTGCATATTTCTAGGGTGCACTTAAGAGTGAATTTACAGTGCAAAAGGAGCATGTTGATAGGGCATCCCTTAGTATGCATATGCTTTTGACTTGGGATCAAATTTGCCCAACCATTGTGTTCCACCCATTTTATCTCATAGAATTGTCTTCATTAGCAAATTAAGATAATCATATTAGTTTAGAAGTGCTAAATGCAAGCACAAGCTCTTCGCTAGTGGTGTGGTCGTGAGTGAACTAGCAAACAGGGTAGAAGCAAAAACATCTTGAAATATTTGGATTGATTGAAAAAATTACAATTCGAATTTTTCTTTCTATGCATCCATGTTCATTTGGTTTGAGTCCAAAATATACCTACTCCAAGCCTCCCAAAGTATGCATCTTGATGTTTGTAGAGTGGGTAAAGTCATCTGTCATCTACTTGAACTATTGAGTCAAGCAATACATTAACTAGAATGTTTTTTGACATAATCTGCTGTGCTGTGAAATGATTGCTCATATTTTGCATAAGCTCTTGTTAGAGCACTTGCTGAAAAGAAAAACACAGGATGCATTTCCATAAGTTTCATGAGGAAACTTTTCAGTATCCTATACGCCATTTGAAAACTGTCTTGCATTAATTCCAACACATTAATAGCACATAACGATAAGGAAAAGAATCATACTATGTCCCACAAAAGCAAGCATCTTGAGTTGAATTACACTATGCTAATTTGATCAAAGCTTCTGTGGTTGATGATGTTAGAAACCCCATTAGTTGGATCCAAAGAGTTCAAAAGAATATCAAGTTTGACAAACAGAGTTCCATACACTTTGGAGTATTATTAGTAGTCCATTGATGTTAGTTGTTGGATTGATTTTATCTGACTCTCTAGCAGGATTCAATTATCATTCCACTGGTTGATGTTAATGCTGAAATATCCAAGAGAGCTTTCACAAGGCTATTCTAAAAGGAGTCGAAATCAGAGAAGGATCAGGAGTTCGATGTTTCTTGAACTTCTCCGAACCCTGACAATGCTTCCTTGGAATGATAAAAGGTTGTTTGCATGTTGTCAGGCCACGTTTCCTCTAGGTTCTTTGAGCTCTATCCTTCACAAGCTCTCTTTTTGCTCGTATCCTTGCGATTTGTTCCAGCACTAGTGCTGTGTTTTTGGTTGCTCACAGAGCTTTAGCTATAGAAACTAGCAAAGGACCACTATGTGTCATGCTTCCGTTTCAACTTCAGTTCGAAAAACCACTAGCTTCTCAAGTTCAGCTCCCAGCGTTCTTTTGCGACCTAATAGGCGGTCAACTCAATTATTCCGACTTGGTTTTGTGAAGGTAGCTCGATTTTTATTGGCAAGTAAAGATAGTGGAGTGGAAACTAGAGAAGTGTTTGCTGGCAATGGTCACAGAGGACTCGAAGTTGGTGCTTCGTCACTTCTATTGGCAAAGGTTGTGAACAGTCTCCTTGTCTTTGAAGCGAGAAAGTTGGTTAGCTTAGTATTCCTTGGATATTGCGTGGTATGGACAGCTTAGTATTTCCTTCATGTACTCTAGCAACTATTTTGGTAGGCAGGTTGTGCTATTCATTTACGTGCCAAAGAATTCTAATACTGTGGTGTGATGGAACTTTGTCATGCTTTAAATGTCAGAATGATATGTTGTCAAGCCTAGTATTGTCTTCATGTGCTCTAGCACCGAATTAGTTGCTAAACTGAAGATGTGCAATTGTAAATGACTCCTGGTTTGTGGTTAGTTCTTCATTTCATGTCATCTTGCTATAGTTTTCATAAATACTTAAGAGCACTTCAAACAAATAAAGGGGACTGAAGTTGGGGTGGTTTGCTGGTTGTCAATCGTGATTTTTTTTTTTGTTGGTCCAGCACTATTTTAATGATCCACATGGTAACAAGGGTTAGAATTGATGGGTTGATTATCGTTCCTCATTTTTGGAAGATAAATTGTAATTTCCTGCTCTTTTTGCCTTGATGTATTCTGTCAGGTCAGGTCAAGTCAGCAAGACGTCTTACACGCCTTATTGTGCCTTAGAATTACTGCAATTTGGAGGATTTAGGGACAGTGAATATTTGCAAAGGATACTTGCAGGGAATTTAAACAGATGGAACAGACAAATTAGCAAAAGAATGCATCTTGATGTTTGTAGAGTTGGTAAGGCCGTCTGTTACATGCCAGTACTTTTGAGCCAAGAAAGACATTAGCTGAATGTCTTTTGACAATATCGGCCGTACTGTAGAATAATTCCTTATATTGTGCATAAGCTCTTGTTAGTTCATGTACTTGCTAAAAAGGAAAACTCAGGAAGCATTTTCATTAAGTTTCTTGAGGAAACCTTTTGGTACTCTATATGCCATTTGAAAACTCTCTTGCATTAATTCTAATGCATGAATAGCACATAATGATAAAAGGTAGGAAATCGTACTATGTCCCACAAAAGCAAGCAACTCGAGTTGAATACACTACACTAATCTGGTCAAAGCTTCTGTGGTCAATGATGTTAGCTACCCCATTAGTTGGATCCAAAGAGTTAAAAAAAAAAAATATCGAGTTTGACAAATAGAGACTTGTAAACTTCTTCATACTACTAGTAGTTCATTTGATGTTACTTACTGGATTGATTTCATCTAACTCACTGGCAGGATTCGGTTATCATGCCATTGGTTGGTGTAGGTGCTGTAACATCCAAGAGAGCTTTTGCACAGAGCTTCTAAAAGGAGGAAAAATCATTAAAGGATGAGGAGCTCGATGTTTCTTGGACTTCTTTAAACTCTAGCAATGCATCCTTGGAATAGTAAATGGTGTTTGCATGTTGTCATCCTTCTGGGTACACTAGTTAAAGTGTCCATGAAAATAGATAACTTGAATTTGGGAGGGGGAGATGGGGATGTCATTGATGCTAGATAGACTAGGTATGTTGGATGCAGAAATGCTTAATGCCCCCATGGAGTTGGTAGGTTTAGGCCCTGCAGAATACCATCCCAATGGTGTCAAGCATCTATATAGTTTTCCACATATTTCTTAACTCTTGTTCTAGCTCCTCTTCTTCCTCTTTTTTAATGATTGAGCATCCTTACAAGGAGATATTCCATGTATACTGGATTGTACAGTATAGGCTGTAAAGTTTCTCACATGTTGTACTACTTGAAGTAAATTTATCCATCAGACCCAAAAATTAAATAAATAAATATAAATATAAATAATTTTATCTTCTTCTGATTAGAGAGGGGCATTTTGTTGCATCATTTTGATTAATCAAGTTCACTGGTGGGAGTTTAACTTACTTGTTAAGAGGATATCTTAGCTGTGCTACATACTTGTATGACAATTTGGTAGAGAGGGATAATGTAAGTAATCGAAGAAGGCGCAGAGACTAGGAGTGTAGAGGTTGCTGCATCCGAGTATCTTCAGTTCTCATATGACTTCATCTCTTGGTAATTCAAATTCATAAGAGCTTAGGATTAGATGCCTATCCTTGGCAGTTCTTGCTATCTATTCTCAATAGAAAAGTTGGAGAGGAGGCTTTTTATTTTTCCCGAAACATCTAATGCCTCATATCGTCTTCTGGATTTGGAGAACATGTTGAGTGCACTATACTACTCGGGCCAACCCTTGAATGCTTCTTGTTGAGATCGTCAATTGTAGATACTTGTACCCTTGTGATCCTCACCCGAAGTAAGCTTTCATGGATCCACTCATCCTCGAGGTTCAAAGTGGACAACAAGATTCGTTTTTGGATTGAGATAATGGATTGGAGGCTGCCAAAAAACTATAGATTTCCATCGCTGTAGATGACCTACTAGCCCAAAGAAATCCCATATAAAGTAACCAATATTCCTCTCAGTTATCTTGTACTATTATGACACTTTGATTTACTTAACAAATTTTGATCAACATTTCCTGTTTACCGTGCGTTCTCTATCTTCCCTTTTCTTCTATTAATTTTATTGTGAAGAAATTATTCTCTCTCTCTCTCTCTCTCTCTCTTGTTTTTCTGGTTTTTTTAATTTTTATTTTTATTTTTATGAACCCACTTTTCTTTGCACATTCATTGTGTATCGTCAATACTGCTTCTCGATTATTCTAATCTACTCCAGGTAAACGTATAACATCATTATGCTGAGGTCCTGTTGTCAAGGTTGTTGTCTTGGGACTTGAAGATGGTACAGTTTCACTGCATGATGTAGAAGTAAGTTTTCCATGCTATTGCTGAACGTTACCCTCATTACTTCTCAACGAGAAATTCCTTCTGCAAGAATCCTTTATCATTAAAATGTGTTCTTCTCTGATCTCTCGTGAGAAATTTTTTAATTGCTCAAAAGCTGAATGATGCAATGCAAATAGCAAGCTTGCTGAATGAACATTCAGCTGCTAATAGAGATGGAAATCCATTTTTACTGGTCATGTTTGCCAATGTCAAGTATATATGGACTGTTAGATAGGTCAATTTGAGCAGGATAAGCTTAACAAATCTTATTAGATCATTGAACATGGCCATTTGTTAAACAGATGAGCAAATTAGAAGAGATATATAGCCTAAATGAATTGTTTTTTTCACGTGTCATACATTAATAATAGATTCAATAGATATATACACTTTAGGACTTTAATCTAATTGATGTGGCTAATTGCATTATCATGTAGGATAGGAAATTGTCACCTTGCTGCTGATGTTGTCATTGATTATTGAAAATGCTTCAAATGTTGATGACAAATTTCAGCATAGCATTTGCAGAGGTCGAGCTCATTGTGAGGATCTACACTCTCAGTCGATGGTGTCAATAGAAACAGTCATATGTGACATGGTCATTTTCATCAAGTTAGTAGTTTATTTTGAATATTGAAGCTCAAATACATTCAGTCAAATTAAAAAGGTTATGGTTTAGGTGACTCCTGAATGATAGAATTTGTATGTGCTTTAATTATGGTTGTGGGTGGAAAAGTTCATAAATAATTGGTTATGTCATTAAGCTATAGCTGTTTAGTCATGAGTATGATGGCTACGAATTGGTTGATACTACTGCATTTCTTTCTTTGAGACTTCCACAAATTTATTAACCATCATCTGGTTTATGGACTATGTTTTGCTTGGAAGAGGGTTTGTTTTTACATAATACATAATGAATGTTATCTTACCAATCTAACTTTCTTTACTTAACTATGGATATGTGGTGTGCTGCTTTTTATATGCTAGTGCTTGCAGCAGTTATACATGCTGTGGTATAATAGTTTCTAACATGGCATATATATTAAGTAGAATGAAAAACTATTACAAGGCTTGAAGTCCCATGCGGCAGTTGTGCTGTGTCTCAACCGGGAGGAAGATGCCCAAGTGAACAAGTATGCATCTTTCAACTTAAGGTTGATATGACTCTTGATCTTGATTCTTAACAGACAATATTTCATATCTTACATGTTTTTTTTAATGCTTTGTTTGCAGTTAAGTTTCAAACTAAGAATCTTATTTCACTATCCAATAGCTTTAATATTTTCTACCTTGATATATCTTGTTCAGTTAGTAAGATGTCTTAACCTCGGTATTGCATCAGAGAAACAATGCAGAGAGTCAGAGAACTACTGCAGTTTGGAGCATTTGGGGATATCGAATAATTGCAAAGGACACTTGGAAAGGAATTTCAACTGATGGAACACAGGTATCAACCAATGAGTTAGAAAACTGAAATGTGATAGAATCTTGTTTGCTCATAAAAGCTCTGAGACCTGCTCGATAGTGCCAAGCTTTTGCTTCATCTCTATATCTTCATTATTTTCATATCTAAGAGAACCAAATGTTTGGTTTGGACTAATCTATACTTTGGGTTGAATGGTTTGGGCAGTGTACTCAACTAACGAACCATACATTTGCATGTTGAAATCTCTCACCTGAGATTGACTCACTTTTTCACGTGTCATTGTTAAGTGATGCATCCGATCTAATGGACAAAATACATTCTTGTGTAGAACGTATCTAGCAAGATGTATGGTTTCAAGGTAGCAATCAAGAACAGAGGCTATATTCCAATCTCAGAGAATTGGAGTCCTCAAATAAATGGTAGGTTTAAGATAAAGGAGATTTATACTGAAAAAACAAACGTCATGAGATTATGTTCACAATATTGTTAATGGATTTTGTATCTTTAATAAAGATTATAATGTAGTCTTTTAATTTAATGATGTATAAACATTCAAGAATTTAAAATTGTTTAATTGTGTTATTTTTTTCTTGGAATTATTGCCAATCTGAAGGAGAAAGAATGTATGAATGTAAAATGTGCTGATGTGACACTTCTTATGTTTATTATATTTCGTGATGATAGGTTTTTTGTGAACTTTAGCTGAACTTATTATAAAATTAAATCCTTTTTATTTATTGCCCCTCCAAATATTCACGTCTTCGATGTATTCTTCCCCTCTCTTCCGAAAAAAGAAGTAATCTTACCTATGCAAGTGCAGAAATATTGACATCGAACATTAATTATAAGATGAGATAATATTATTGCCAACAAAACAAATGATTGTTATTAGGTCTACTGTCAATGCAAACGTCATATAAATTTTAAATTCCATTAGCTATTTTACACAAGATCGTTTTGGAGAAATTGCAATTAAAAAAGTTTCAATGACTGAGAAAACAAGAAGAGATGGCCAGAAAAACAAATATGACTAGGGAAAACGGGGAGAAGCTTTACTATTGATAGGAAATGTCTAGAAGACAACTTGTGTCTATTGCACCAAACACCTATGTGTATAATTTACTTATGCTCCTATTTGGCGAATTACAGAAAGTGTATTGAATTAGGCTCATTTTGCACAATCACAACTAATAGAATATATCTTTTCGTGTATAATTTGCTTTGGATAGCATGTCCTTATAGATCATTACGATACTTCAACTCTTATAACTCGTGTTCAAATTGAAGTCGTATCTCATAAACTAAACCTTGATAAAATATGAGTGCTTGATGATAGCCCTTTTGCATTTGTAGTGATAATCTATTCGATTACTGCTTTTGGTAGCGGCTTACAATAACCTAATCCTCTTGTTTATTTTTATTTTTTTTGGGTGAAAGGTAATAATATATTGAGCTTTACCAACAATATACACAAGATCTGGTGCCACAAAACTTACACTCAACAAGATAACAAGTCATAATGAGTGGAAGGGAGCTGAATGGGAGCCGAATGGGAGCCGAATGCAAAAAGCCACTAGAGGAGAGAGCGACGAAGAAGGAAAAGGCAGGCAAAACAGCACACCGAAAACAACAAGAGGAACAACCGACGAACCCCTAGGCCTAAATGTCCGCTGAAGTCGAGCACCACCTATTCCAGCGCTTCGGGGTCAGCAACGAGGAGAATGGAGCCAGCAGGGTATAGAGAAGCAGACGGCCGAGGGTTCAAAGGCCTCGGTCCGAGGAGAACTAAGTATCCGTGGGAATAGGAGAGAAGATGCAAAGATCTATACCTCAATTATGAGAACTAAGTTCCTCGGGTTGTCATCCACATTTCTGAACGTTAAGGCCTTATCATTGACAACTTTAATGAGATGATTTTTAACAGCCGGAACCACCAAAATATGGTCTTTGAATAGGATTTCATTCTTGAACTTCCAAATAAGGTGGCATAGAGCACCAAACAAAAAAGGGGCAATGGAATAATAGAATAATAGAAATCCTCTTGTTTGTTCATCCTAAGTTAAAACTATTTCTTAGCGCCACTTTAATTTAAGGACAGCTTGAATAAATGTGACATGAGGCAATAATTTGATATTTTTAATGGTGTTAAACCTAAATAAAATAAAAAATGTTAGATGGATTACATGCCTCCTAATAAAAAAAAAAAACCAATTTAAAAGTAACGATGCGTGTTTTTCTATGATTACGAAGGAGTGAGAGCATAGTTCATTTGTGGAATAGGCCTTCTTCAAAATTCGAAATTGATAAAAAAAAATTAATATTTTGATTTGATTTGTCAATTGACCAGCTCTACTCAGTTTTTCGACATAAGCAAGCCCCCATCATCGTCGCCTCATGGATGGGTTAGCTAGAGGTCCAAAAATTCGCACTATTGAAAGCCAAAACTCAGTTGAGATACTCCTTAGCTTCCGAGGATGCCTGGGAAATAAAGTCAGCTTCAAATTTTTTATAATTCATTGCAGGTTACTATATAAATTTTATTTTGGTAAAATCTTCAAAATGGTGCCTATATGACTACTTATCTTTGTGATTTAAGCAGGGAAGCACCATGCGAAGGACTAGTAGACTTAATAAGAACTAGAATTTAGTACATTCCTTACGTGGGAGTGTCTCACCATTCTTCTTCTTACGTTGTTTAACTCGTTGCTGCTGCTAAGAAGACCTCATTTTTAACAATAGCTAAAGACAACCTAGCTTTTTCAAAAGCTGTTCGGTGGGGGTAGAACCAGTTGTGGCAAAGACTTGAGAGATTTTGATTCGCATCTTCCATTGATCTTGACGTTGATGACCATCTTCTCCAGGAGGAATGCATCTCTTGGTAAGAGCAAGATTGACAAGGTGAGCTTACATCCGTCATCGTTGAAAGAACAAGCTCGGAACTCAACAATCTCCGTGCTCTTCTGGGACACATAAAGTACTGCAGTAGGCTGAATTCCTTTGCATTGCAAATATGAGGAACAGCCGGATCAAACAAGGCTTGAACATTTATTGGTAACAAGACTTAGTGATTTGTCTAAAGTGCAATGAGGATAAGCATAGATATGAATGATAGTTTGCCCCTAGACTAAAGAATGATTATGTATGTTCAAATTCGATATCCAATCACTTCAAATTGAAAAAGAAATAGCTTGGTTGAGTTCGAGCTTGGCTTATCATCATGACATTTACGCATGCATGAATATTTGCTCTCATAAGATTCCGTTGAATAATTCATTAGGATATTTCTTTAATTCAAAAGTTTATGAGGATTATCGCATCACTTTTTCCAAATTACATTTCAATAATTAGTCCACCACACTCGCACCGACGTGAATGTGATTTCCCACGAGTCTGGCGGGCGAGGATCCTTCAGCCTCCATGGGCCCAAAAGTGTTTGACAAAAATATATTTGTTATAAAGTCCAACCCAGCCCGGCCCAGCCCAGCCCATTTGATCCCGTGGCGGCCCTTTAAGAAAATCTCTCTCTCTCTTCTTTTGGTCCCTCTTTTTCTGCCTGCAATCTGTCGCCGGGAATTCTCAGCTCTTCCAGTGGGGGGGGGACCTCCTACCTTCCTCTCTTTCGCTCTTCCATCCTTCGTCTCGCTCTTCAACTGCCTCCGTCGCTGTCCGTACGCTCCTCGCGGTTCGTTCCAGCAGAGCCGGTGCCTGCGGTTTTCGGGCTGCTTGCGGAGCATTCTCTCTAGCAATGGAGACCGACGAAGCAGGGGGTCGCCGGGCTGCTTCCGTTTCAGCTTCAAGTTCCAACGAACCGCTTTGGCTTCTCCGGTTCGGCTACCGTTCGGGCGTTCTTTCTCGACCTCCTAATGGGCGGCGGCGATTCGATTTTTTTTTTTTTCCGATTAGTTTTTGTGAGGTTTCGGCTCGATCTCTTCCGATTGGCGGGTGAAGATGGCGGGAGTGGAATCCGGAGAAGGATTTGCTGGCCATGGTCACGGAGGACTTCGAAGGCGGTGGTGCTTCGTCGCTTCAATTGGTAGAGGCCGTGGACAATCTCCCTTGGTAATTGCTTCGACTAGAGAAATTTTCACGTCGACGTCGATTTTCTCGACCATTGCGCGCCTGAGCTCAGCCCGTGGCTTCGCTTTGCTGTCGACGACCACGTCAAGGACCTCTCATTCGATATCACTAAAGAGGCCGTGTGAGATGGCCGGCCATTTCGCGGTACCGCCACTCCTTCATAAACGCTCTTAGTTGGTGAACCTGCATATAAGGCTCCGTAGCTTCTGGTTCAGTAGGAGCATCGCTTGGATTAATCTTTAGGTCCATGTCCATCGGTGACTCGGAGGTGACCAATGAGGTGATGCGTGAGATGTTGAAGGGTAGCCGGATGCCACGGTCTGAAGCAAAACATCAAGCTTTGTTCGAGAACTTTGTGGGAAATTGCGGTCAATAGCTGCTTTTGGTATGCACTTGATGAGGTTTTCCCCTTGGAGATTTCTAGTCCTCTTTTGTTGCCCTGTCATTGCGTTTGAGAGGGTTCTTTGGTATGATGAGGCAGCTGGTAACGGAAGTCTCATCCTTGAATGAAGCAGAGTCGAACTTTTTTTTTTTTTTTTTTTTTTTTTGGAGAGGTGAGGATTTTGGAAGGCCAACTGATTGTTTTGTTCAAAATTGGTTTGTGCTTTACGGAGGGTATTGCAGCCCAGTTGAGGGACTGACTCAGAAGGACCATAATGTGACTAAGCTTTTGATTGGTAATTGGTACCTTCGGGTGACCAAATTGATTTTGATTTCAAATATAACCCATTTGGTCCATACTTATGGATAATTCATGTTCCCTCTTCCTCGAGTTATAGAAATTCATTCCAAACTTTAGCACAATGAATTTGGTTTACATTGTTCGCTACTCTGCCTAATGACAACTAGCGCAAATACACATCGTGCGTTTAGAATAACTACCGAAAGACCGAAGAAAAGGCAGCTGGTTTAGGGTCATTTTTTTCGTGCTCAGTAGAGCATACTCATGATTCCAAAGATCATGATACATTATTAATGGAAAGTAGTTGTCTCTTATTTTCTAATTACTAAAAAAGCAATTGTCGACTAGAATTAGTATATAAGTTCTATTATTTTAACACTGGAAAGCTTTAGCAATACCCAATTTGTCATGGAACCAAAATAGCTCTCAAACTTGCTGGATTTTTGTAACTGTATTTGGAAGGAAGAGTCAATTACGTATTCTTTTTGCCTTTCAATTGTTGGATGTGCTTAGGTTCTATCACTTGCGGTAGAGGTTGAAGTTGTGCCATTTTCTTTGCCTGGTTGTGAGTCTTTGACTCTCCATGCACAAGTGGAAAAATGGGATTTTCCTGGTTGAGCAAAGCAGCACCTTATAACAGAATGAATTGTCTAGCTCCAATTAAAAAAGAAAAAATAAGACATTGGATCTCATTGCTTCTTCCGACTGTATCATTGACGCACGTGCATATCTTATAACGGGAGTTTAGCATAAAGCTAACAAATTGGCTCTTGGTCGAGTATTTGTATTCTGCCAAAGTGTTTCGAGTGGTGATGGCAAATGGCTTGGTTAGGTTCTTGCTTAGCTCATCGTCTCAACAATTAAGCAGGCGTAAGTGTTCGTTATATCTCGTGAGATGCTGATTTGAATAAATCATTAGCATTTTTTTATGATCACATTGCTTTTTTCCAAATTACTTTTCAACAACTAATCCACCACATCCACATCAGTGCGATGTCTCATTGGGCCTGAAAGGGCCCTTTCGGGGGTTGTTTGGCAAGGCTGTAAAGTCCGGCCCGGCCCAGTTGATCCCACGGCGGCCTTTACAGCCCAATTCCCACACTTCTCTTGCTTCCTTGTTTTGACTATCGCCTGTTCCTCTTCTGCAACTTTCTCCGCGAGTTCTCAGACTTCCAACGGACCACTCCCGCTCTTCCCTTCTTCATCTCGCTCTTCAGCTTCTCCAGCAGAGCTTTCTAGCTATGGAGACGACGTAGGGTCACAACGCGTGCTTCCGTTTCAGCTTCAGTTCGACAAACCGCCTGGCTTCTCAGGTTCGGCTCCTGCTCGGCATTCTTTCGCGACCTAATGGGCGGGTCGATTCGGTTTTGTGAGGGGTTTGCTCGATTTTCGATTGGTAGTTGAAGATGGGGTGAGTGGAATCCGGAGAAGGATTTGCTGGCGGCGAAGGTGGGTGCTTCTTCGCTTCAACTGACAAAGGCTATGGACAATCTCTCTTAGGATATTGCTTCGATTCGAGAAAGTTCTCTTTTTACTTTATTCAATTTGTTCGTTTCTTCAACGATGGCTTGCTGTGTTTGCCCTTTGAGTTAGCGGCCTTATCTTGTTTTACTTCTTTCGCTTTTCCTAAATGTGCTAAGCTTCCTTTTTAGCCATAGGAACCACTGTAATGCCAATCTAGCTCAAATTGCGTTTGATGGAGAATTGGATGAATATAGAGATAAAGTGCTTGAAAGTCTAAATGAGAAGGTGCCGTCCAACTAAGGAGCTGGTCTTTTACACAAAAATGAAGGGTGGGTGATGGTGATGCGAGTGGAAATCTATGGATGACTTAGTTGCGAGTAAAGAATTCCAAGCCAATATTAGTTGAATGGAGGGATTTTATTTATAGGCGCAATAGATTCTTATCAACTTCTCGATCAAGTTGTTGCCTTGGGAGATTTTTTCCATAGCCTAGCTGACAGTCATCTACACTGACCATAAGCGTACCGTACTCCTGTATTGCCTTCTTGTGGCCCTTCTTCATACACCAGTTAAAGTGTCCAGGAAAATAATTAACATGAATTGGAGGGGATGCCATGTATGCTAGATAGACTAGCTCTGTTAGATGCAGAAATGCTTGATGCCCACTTGGAGTTGGCAGGTTTAGCCACTGCGGAATATTATCTAAATGTCATTAGGCATCTGAAAAGATCTTAGATTCCTGATGATGACTCTCACAATGTAATTTTACTGCTGACTCCTCTTCTTTTACTGATTGAGCATTCTTTTACTGACTGAGCATGCCCTGCAAGGAGAGATTTATTGGATAGTGAAATATAGACTATAGGTGGAAAGTTTCTTACATTTTGTATTGCTTGAAGTTTTATTTATCTTCTTGTCATTACTGGGGGGGCATTTCATCACATCATTTTGACTAATCAAGTTCGATGGTGGGAGTTCTAACTTTTGAATAGGATATATCTCGAGCTATGCTGCGTACTTGCATGACAATCTGGTCAAGACGGATGGAAGAGAAATTGGAGAAAGCAAAAAGACTAGGGGGGTCAGGGGAGCTGCATCGAAGTATGTTGGGTTCCTATATGACTTAATCTTTTGGTAATTCAAAGTCATAAGAACTTAGAATTAGATGCCTAGCCTTGGTAGTTCTTGATGTCTATTCTCACTGGAAAAATTTAGAGAGGAGATTTTTTCTTTGGAAACATCTCAATGCTTTGCTCGTCATATTGTCATCTGGATATGGAGAATGTTTTGAGTGCACTATAGTACTTGAGCCGATCCTTGAATGGTTTCTCTTAAGATCCTAAGTTGTAAATACTATCACACTTGTAATCCTCGCCTGAAGTTATTTTTCGTGCATCCACTTCACCTTGAGGTTCCATAATTGAACAAAAAGGTTTGTTTTTTGATGATATTGGATTGGAGGCTGCCAGCAAGATATAGACTCCCTTGCTTTAGATGACCTACTAGCTCAAAGAAATCCCATATTGAGTGACTAATATCCCCCTCAGTTATTTTTTACAGTTATTACATTTTGCCTCACTTCATAAATTTTGATTAAGGTTTTGTTGGTTAATGTCTGTCCTCTATCTTTCCTCTTCTTCTGTTAATTTTATTGGGAACAAAATATTCTCTCTCTCTCTCTCTCTCTCTCTCTCTCTCTCTCTCTCTCTCTCTCTCTCTCTCTCTCTCTCATTTACAATGAATTCACTTTCTTTGCACATTTCAATGTGTGTCGCCAATACTGGCTTCTCTTAATCATTCTAATCTGCTCCAGGTAAATTATAACATCATTATGCCGGTGTCCTGATGGCAAGATTGTTGTCTTGGGACTTGAAGACAGTACAGTTTTACTGCATGATGTCGAAGTAAGTTTTCTATGTTGTTACTTGAATGTTACCCTCATTACTTCTCAACTAGATTTTCCTCCTGCAAAATTCCTTTATCATCGGAACATGTTCTTCTCTAGTCTCTCTTGGGAAAGATTCTGAATTGCTCAAAATCTGCATGGCACAATGCAAACGGCAAAATTGCTGACTGAACATTCAGCTGCTAATAGAGACGGCACTCCATTTCTATTGGTCAATGTTAAGTTAACAATGGATTGGTAGATAGGTCAATCTGAGCAGGATAAGATTAACAAAAAGTTTTGTTAGAAAATTCTATTTGAACATGACCCATTTGTTAAATAGGCAAGAGATGTATAACCCGTTTAACTAATTTGATTGAATTGAATGGGTCATTCCCATCCTAACATGACCAACGTGACATATGTACGATATGCATATCTTCATCAATCTCAAATAAGTTTGAAAAGAAACTAGCCATAAGCTTACAAAATGCTAGGTTTACACGAAATGTTTTATTTATATGGTGTGATCAAATCGTAATATGTAATGACTAAGGAAACCAAATTCATGTATGATTTTTTATTAGAGAACTTACTGAACTAAATTTAAACAGGTCATGAAGTTGGCGATCAAGTTGGCTCTATTGTTTAGTTAGATAGATCACATGAGTCAGTCTGTGTTTCGCGGTTTGAACTTTGAACATGGAACAATATTCGTTTATTAATTAACTGTTAAGTAGGTAGCCTCACCTAAGTGGTCACATGGAAATGTGAGTCATGAATAAAAAAATTAAATATTTAGATTGTGGATCGTGATTTTCATCCAATGGAATCATAAAATCTAATATAATGTTTGAGATTGGTATTCCATGACTTTTGTAAATTAATTGTTAGATAATAACTAATCACAAAGATACTTCAAATTCAACTAATTTTATTATCTCCAGACATGAAATATTGCTTCAAATTATTTTTCTTTAGCCCAATGAGTATCCATTTGACTGCAAGGACACAAAGATCTTTTACATAGTATTGTAATTGGATTCCCATTCATGAAATTGAGTATGAGACAATCAAAACATCCACTAAGCCTGATGCAGCGAACAAAATCATGCAGGATGACTACCAAGTTTTTGGTGAAGATTGACTTTGAAACTCAAACAAGGATCAGGATTCTTCTTGAAGTTTAATACTAAAATTATCAACTAGGATTTGAGTATTATTAGGATTTTATGAAGTTTCCTTTTCTTTCTTTTTTTAAGCTTGCCTAGTAGGATCTTACGTATACTCCAATAATGTTTCTTGTTATTGAACTTGACAAGTGTTTGCTTTGCAGATTGTGTGATGCAATTCATCTTTGGCATGATGCTTAAGAAACCCTGGGTGTGTTGCTTGGGCAATTTTGTGTGTGATGCTTAAATATTTATTCTTTATTGTGGGACTCAGTCCTACATCAAAGCCATGAAATGTTTATGACGTTACGTTGTTTGATGCATGAGTTAAATTATGAATCAAGGAAATTGATTGACTCATATCTAATTAGTGAAATCAGTAGTTCTTTAATCACATATCATACATAATTAATATGCTCGTTTAATAGATTTATATACTTTTGGAGTTGAATCTTATTGATGTGCTCAATTGTGACATCCAGAATTTTCAACCCTGTCTTCTACTGAATAAATCGGGCATTTCATTGACGCATCTATAGGGTTATTCTCAGAGCCGATCACTCTCGAGATAACTAGACTATCTGGGGAAATGATTAAGGAATTTTAAAGCAATAGACTTGAGAACTCGATCAAAAATCGGCTTCTTGACCGTGTGCATCTTTAGAGGTCACTACGGCACAGTTAAAAATCGATTTGAAATCAGAGATAGACTGGATCGATAGAGATATGTGACTAATCGTGGGTGACACCACTGAATTAGAAAATTCTCGTCGGCCAACACTAGACTGGTTTTTTTATTGTTTTGGTACCCTGTGTCCGTAATTGAATTCTCGAGATTTTCACGACA
This sequence comes from Eucalyptus victrix, assembly GCA_016097545.1. NCBI lineage: Eukaryota > Viridiplantae > Streptophyta > Magnoliopsida > Myrtales > Myrtaceae > Eucalyptus > Eucalyptus victrix. The sequence continues at coordinate 54,116,617 of CM027839.1, read as the reverse complement.
ATCAAGAGTTACCATTGAGTCGAGTGGGTTCATAGTGGCTCGAAGAAAATCGACCACGGGTCATTTGCTTTAAAAAGTTCTGAAAACTACCCGATAGTCTAGGTCACGCTAAAAACGCGCCGAATGAAAATTAACCGCCAATTCGAGTCCGATTTCAGAAATTGAAGTTTTGGCCATGTCACAATAAATTTTAGGAACATCGACTCAGTCTCAGAAGATTTTTCGGAGATTCGGGAAATTTTACGGAAAACCGTTTCGGACGTCGCGGAAATTTGACGGAAGTTTAGATTGGCTAAATTGATAGAAAATTGGACTTCCAGACTGAGCCGTTGTGTGTCGGAGATTTATAGAAAATTTCTTGGGATTTTTCTACATCAAAATTTGATCTCAATTTGGAGAGATTGGAATTGAAATTTAGTTCGAACTTTGTTAAAAATCAAATCTCAAGATGGGGTGTGCAACATTGGTATCAATTTGGATTTTTGGTGGATTCTTGAATGAGGAAAAATGTAGAGACGATCAATGAATGATCAATTAAATTTGTGAGAATCAAATTGAGATGGAATCAAGAGAGAATGGTTGTGCAATTTAAGCCACCTCCCCCAAATTCGTGTACCCCCACCTAGCCACAACATTTGGACCACTTTGTCTTCTAGAAGAGGGTGCTTTGATGGCCTATTGAAGGCCAAGTATTCTTACATGGCCAAGAGTGATTTTGAAAGATATTTTGTGAAATATCCAACCAAATGGGGCCCAACTCTCACTCATCTCTATCCATCTCTTTCCCCTCACCCCCTCAACCGATCGGACTCTCCCTCCCCTTTTCATTTTCGTGCGACATCTCCAACAGCCGCTGGAGAAGACCGAGCAAACCCCCTCAGCTCATGCAAGATTCTCCTCCACCATTTCGGCCAGCCCCTCCACACGTCCAGGTCAACCGATGCTGCTTCTTGTCTCCTTATGCAGTCAACAAACCAGCTTTTGTTGACCTCTGAAGCAGCGCCCATCTCCACTACTTCGTGTCTCCTCCAGCAACATTGAAGACCGAAGTTGCTCCCCACTTCCCTTTGTCTCCTGGCGGTCTCGTTTCTCCATTTACTCGGTCAACAACGAAGCCGCCAAGACTCCTAATTTGACCGAGTGGCCGTGCCTTGTTGCCACTTGGCATCACCTGTGGTTGGTCCGGCCAACAAGCGGACGCTGAAGACCACCGTGGAAGCCTGCGTCCGTCCGCGAGAGATTGTCCCCATCTTTGGTCGGCCACCGAGCCAGCTGAGCCAAGTCAACGAGGTAACGTCCACCGAGCAGTTTCAGTCCTCATCGTGTCTTCAATTCCGTGTGGGCTTCTTCAGTAGCAACGGCCCAGCGAAGTCTCTAATTGATCGAAGCCAGCGAAATTGGAGCTGCACGCGTCTTCCCCAACTCCGTTTCTGCTTCAGTCTTGCCGCGCCAGCCTCAAACGAAGGAGCTCCCTTCGTCCGCGCTTTCAGTCAGCAACCAGCAGGCTCACTCAAAGCCATCATTCGGCCCAATTTGCAGTCTTCTAGCCCAATTGGAATTTCACCAGCAGCAGGCCCATCCAGTTCAGCCCATATTCAATTGAATTGAAGCCCAATTTTTGTCCAGCACTTGAAGCCCATCTTCAGCAGGCCCAATTCAACTTGGGTCTGGCCCTAAAGCAAGAACAAATCTCAGTTGGGCTGAGATTTGTTGGGCCAAGTCCAAGGCCCGGTCCAAGCTCGTAGAAGTCGTCGCGAGCCCGATTTCGGCCGCCGTCGCGTCGCCGTTGCGGTGATTCGATCTCCGCTTTTGTCAAGTGAGTTTTACTCACTAAAGCTTTATTAGTTTGCTAATATGCTTAGGGTTGGTTAGATTTGATTAAATGCAATTAGGTGGTTAGATTAGGTTAGAACAATTAATTTAGTGACTTAATGATGCATGTTAGGTGGTTAGACCTAGTTATTAGCAAGTACAAATGTTCGGTTAATTATTGAATGCATCTCGGGATTTTTCCCGACCCGTTTCGGGCTCCAATAAGGCAATATGGGCCTAAATTGGATTTTTAATGTTTATTTATTTATTTTTCGAAATTAATTATTTAATTAATTGTTTTTCCGGAAATTCAACCGGGATGGCCGGTGACCGGAATTTCGTGCCGATTGTCGTGGTGCAGACCGTTTATTTATTTGAGCTCTACGTTGTGTGGAATTGATTTAATTGTGGAATTTTAGGAATTGTCCTAAATTGTTTATTATTGAATATTTGATTGGTGCTTGGCCGATTATGGGTATATAGCGCCAGTACGTTGATGGGCTATATAGTAGGGAGAATGGGGAGAGATAACTGAGAATGTTATTGGCTGAGACCAATCAGGTACGATGTTATTGGACATACGTGGTTCGGTGATTGGGAGTATCACTGGCGAAAACGGCGCCTTAAAGAACGCACGTAAATGACTTATAGACAAACGTGGTTCGGTGGTTAAGGAAATATCACTGGTGAAAACGACGCCTTAAAGAACTCACGGTGTTGTCTATAGCCGATGTCACCTTGGCGAAAACGGCGCCCTAGAAAGGACACGTGGTTCGGTGATCGAGGATATCACTGGTGAAAACGGCGCCTTAAAGAACGCACGGTGTCGGTGATCGGTATGTCATTGGCGAAAACGACGCCCGAGAAACACATGTGATTTGGTGAATGAGTACACCACTGAGAAATCATGGTATGAGTGGGAATGACCTAGAGAAGGTCTGACTGACATGTAATCGACTTAGTCGATTGGCCAGTGCTTGATCGGATGTTGTGAATTGTTTGAATATCTGTGTTTAACCTTGAATTGCAGGTTGGAACTGAGGCTAAGGTGAGTCCTCTGACTCGTGTTGTGCTTAGGCAACCGTATGGCGTATTGGTTTATTAATCGGGTCTTAGTGGGTAGGACTCGCTGAGACGTGGTCTCATTGGTTATTGAATAACCATTTCAGGACCCTGAGGAAAAGCTGAGGAGGAAGAGCCTGAAGGGGAGAAAGTAATTTGAAGTAGAAGATGATCCAGAGAGGGATCTTGAGTACAACTCATATGGGGATTGAGATCCCATCCCTTTTGTGAACCCTGTCTTAGTGTAGATAGGTGTGAGACTTTTATGTTGTGAATAGTATTGTAAATATACTATAAGTTGTGCTGTTAATAAAAGTGTGGTTGTGAATTTCAATATGAAAAATATGGCCTGCTTTCCTATCCCATTGTTTTATTGTCTGGGGATTTATAACTGCTTCCGCATGCGAAATGAGAAAGAAAGGGTCGGCGATAATTAGTCCTGGGATATCGCACTTAAAAAAATCGACCTCTTGAAGGATGGGCGCGTCCCCGAGGATCGGGGCGTGACATCAATGGCATTCTTGTGTAGGACAAAATGTTTACTTTGCTACTAATGTTGTCATCAATGGTTGAAACTATTTCAATTGTCAACAACAAATTACAGCATAGTGTTTATTGGGGTCCAGCTTGTGGTGAGAATCTATGGTCTAGGTGGATGGTGTCGTACTGAAGCATTCATCCATGAGATGCTCATTTTCATGAATTTCAATTGTTAGTAAATTTGTTCAGTTCAGTCAAATTAGGAAGGTAATAATTTAGGTGACTCTTAAATGATGGGATTTGTGTGTGCCTCAATTATGCTTGTGGGTGGAAAAGTTTGTAAATAACTGGTTATGTTTTTATCAAGCTATAGCGGCTTGGTCATGAGTAGAATGGCAGAGTACATGGCTGAGGATGCTGCAATTCTGTTTCCTTGAGATTTCTACCAGCTTATTACTAATCATCCACTTCATGGATTGCAATCAATCAATATAGATGGATCCGAAATTTGATTCAAAACCAATATAGCACCTCTGGATACACAAGAATTGCTGAGAAGAGAAGTTGTTTATACATAATGAATGTTACTTACCAAAGTAGCTGTCTTTATGGAACTATAAATGTGCAGGGTGCTGCGTTTGACATGCTAGTGCTTGCAGCAGTTATGCACATTGTGGTATAATCATTCTAACAGGGTATAAATATGAAGCGGAATGGAAAATTGTTGAGAAGCTTGAAGTATGGCAGCTGGGGTGTGTCTCAGCTGGGAGGAGGATGCCCAAGTGAATGGAGTATGGCATCTTTCAACTTAAAAATTGGTATGATTACGTGATCTTTATTACCAATGGCAGATATCTTATGGCTCACACCTTTCATAATGCTTCGTTTGCAGTTAAGTGTTATTTTAGTGTGGTGTTCTTAAATACCTCTTTTTCAAACTTAGAATCTTATTTCATAGTCCAACAGCTTTAGTATGGGTTTATGGAAGATTTTGGAAGCATATGTTTGGTGTCATCTGTAACTTGTTGATTTGTTTGACTCTTCAGCTTTGATCTCATATTTTTTCATCTTTTTATTTTCAAACTGGAAAGTAATTATTCATTTGTTTTATAGAACACTTCTGGTAACTCTATGGCATTTGAAGATCGCACTGCTCAATTCTTCCCTCCAGCTCTAGGAGTTCCTCAAATGCCTGTACTAGTACCTGGAGATGCTGGTTTAACTGGCGAGGTTCAAGATTCATTTGTGGAGCTCTCAAATTCTTCAAAGCAATGTTTGCATAACCTTTGTAGAGGAGATATAGATGGGGTTTTGCACTTCAATACATTTGGTGTCTTTCCAATCGAAAATATTGTCAGTATCCTATCTATTCAAATCAAATATTTAGCTATATGGTCTATCATATTCAATAAATAAGTCCTTTACTTGTTCTTGCTTCTCATACAACAATTTTTCTTAATAAGGGATTTGATGGTAGACTGATAGCAAATCATTATTGCTTGGGAAGTAATGGGCTGGTTAAGTAAACAACTATTCCTAGGCGAGGTTATGCTTGTAAAAGTTCTAGATGTTTATGCCATTTCTTAGGCTAGATTTCACTTCTGTTGGTCACTTCAAAGATGACACTTCCAACTTTGATACTGAACACTTATCTGACGCTTTTTGTTGTTTGGCCTGAGGTTGGCCTGCCTTGCATACTTATTGCTCCTCTCCCGACTATTGGGATTTTGCTCTATACTAGGAAGATTGAGAGAGCCTATGAAGATCTTCCCCTACCCAGCAAGTATAATTCAAGCCAGAGACATTGCAGAAGCCTTAGTCTAGACTTCATGAGAAAATTTACTTGAAGGGCCATGATGTTTGTCAAACTTTTGCACTATATGATGTCTGAAAAACAAGTGTGAAAAAATGATCACAAATATAAACTTAAAGCAATATTTACGGCACTAAATAGCATGCATATAATGAATTAATAATATGATAAAAACGTAAAGTCATGACATTGCCTTTTAATAAAAATACTGTGTTGAATTCGATAAAATTGTGTTAGTTGTTATCAGAGGTCAACTTTAATACATCAAACTGATGATGGACTATTTATTGTATATATTAATAGGCTGAATATGTTAGTATTGCAACAGTTGACATGGTAAATACACCTAATACTCTTCTATTAGAGTGGTAAAAATGCATAGGCTGATATATTACATTCATGTTTGGTGCCTCTTATATTGGACGCATTTTAGGCAAAGTACTCTCAACTTACGAGCTAGAGTTGATTAGCTTTAGAGAATAATGCAATTAAGCTCTTGAATTGATGTGATAATTTAGCAGTTATAACGTATTGTAAATCAATAGTATGAACAGGAGTGCTCGTGAAATGCAGAAGCACTCTTTTTTTTTTTTCACTTCACAATTTCAAGTATCGATGGTTTAGTTTGGATTGGTGGTATTTAAATAGCATTGATTATTCAAGTGGATATTGGAATAAAGTTTCTTTCTATTGAGCATACAAAATGCTTCACTTCTTGTACCAATCAAGTTGAATAACAATATTAATATGCTTAGATATATTTTGAGTGACTAGTAAAATCTATTTAACATATTTTCAAATATAGTTACCCTCATTATTTAATGGGAATAGATCTACATAAAATAAATTGTTGGATGAGAATAATATAGCTAGGTGTATTTTGGATGGTAAATAAAATCTATTTTATATTTATTTTTTTTGGTAAATAAAATGGTGGCTAAAGTACGCAACTACTTTGGGGATTGAGCATCAAGGATTTCTTCCCTTCCAACAAAGGCTTTTTGCCAGGATTTGAACCCTTGCCCATTGGCAGGGGAAGTCCGTGCAGGATTAGCATGCTACCACTAGACCAACCCTTTGTTGGTTTATTTTACATTTTCATTAAAATAGCTACCCTCATTATTTAAGAGGAACCGCATGCATTTATGTTAAAGTGTTATTTAAAATGCAGTTTAATATAAATGAATTAACATTTCACGTATTAGTTCCATTCAATAATATAAATATTTGAATTAACACACATTACAATTTAGGTGTTGAAGGAATATTGCAAGTGCTAAACTAAACCAAGCAAAAAAAATTTGGAAAATTTGAATTTGAATTTATTAATTTGGCTTTGGGTTGATTAAGAAATTGTGACATCAATAAATTTGAGTAACTTCGTAATTAAGTAGAGAAAGAATCGGTGGGCTAGCCACTCCTTTGCAATAAGAAGTGGACAAAAACTTGGTAACAAAAACTTGGTAGAGAAGAGCGGTAGCCTCAGGAAGGAAAAGGATTATTGGGCCGAGCCACCGGGAGTGGGGTAGAAATAAACTCATCACATGCAATCTAATTACAAATATGCCCCGGGATGATAAAAAGAGGTGAAGCTCCTCCACTTTTTCTTTCCTCTTTTTATACGGTTCTAATTCTTTAAAAACTCTCAATTTTTAGGTTCAATTTTAATTTTATCCCGAATTTTTTTTTGTTTCAAAAACCCTCAACTTAAAACCAAATGCTATATCAACCCTCACTTTTTTTCGTCTAAAAAAGTTTTTCAAATTTTATATCCAGTCCCAAATTTGTTTTGAATAGCAGCAAAAACCTCGAGGACAAGATCAAGAGAGTAATTTCCATTTTGACAATGGCGCAATCTCGACATTCAGAGATCGAAATTCACGGCCAAAGAAAACAAGAAAATCTAGGCATGAAAAAACAGAGGATTCTTTCCCGAGTGGGTGGGGCATTTTTCCGCATACCATAATTGCCAAGGGGAGCTCGAAAAAGAAAAAAAGATGAAGCTTTTCTTTTGGGCCAAGAAAAGGAGATAGAGAGAGAGAGGTTATGGTCAGCAAAAGAGAGAAAGCTTTTACAAAGAAAAACTGATAAAGTGGCCTGCAATGGAAAAGAAAGACAAGGAAGGACAGAGGAGGTGAAAAGAAAAAATGAAGAGAGAGAGAGAGAGAGAGAGTTATCAGGACACGCGTGAAAAAACAACAAGGAGCAAAAAGTTGCATTCACATTGAAAATCTACTTTTGCAGCTTCTGCATTTCCTTGAAAGTTCACTTTTCCTGTGCATTGAAACTTCCACCAGTTGCAGGCGATGCATGTCTAATGGTTCGGTCAATGAATTACTAATTTATATTCAGTTCGGTAAATTTAAATTATTGATGCATATCAACTAATTAGATTAGATAAATCAAATCAATAAAAAAATATATATATGAAGTAAAGTAAAAGTAAAAATATATTTTGATTTATTTATGAGATTTGAAAGAGAAATTAGGACGGAACCTGAATAAAAAATAAATTCTTTTCATTGTGTTACAGTACTAAATGAATATATATTTATATACACACGTACATTTATGCATGTTAATATTTTTTTATGATCCTCAACACGCGTTTATAACATAATTTTTTAGAATAACCTATCATTAATAATACAAAATTTCAGTATAAAAGTGAAGATTATAGGTAACATATATCAGGCTCAAAGTAAGAGGGATAACTTCCCAAGTGTGATAAAGAGCTGAAATATATTTAACCAAAAACACCTTTTCTGATGGAAAATAAATTAACAAAAGAAAGAGGAAAGTTGGACGGTGCAAGCGTGCCCTCGTCATTGTCTTGACACTTTGTACGTTTTTATCTACTGTTAGCACTTGTGTGGAAAATATTGGACCGGACGAATCTCCATCTCCACTTTTAATTTTCTCCAGCAAATCCATGTCACGGGCATGTGAGGGAAGCAGTGCAAAGGAACATGAAAGAGTCATCATGGAGTTGAAAAGTCTACTTGGAAAAGAAGTTAGATTAGAGGAAAGACAGAAAGTACGGAGTAGTTGTTTTCAAAGTGATCTCCACCTTCAAAGACGTGAGGTAAGGGCTATGAAAATATCTATCTTCGTATGGATTCTTATTCAACATTGGCAGCTCTCCGGTTAGTCCAAGAAATAATAAAATTTATCAATGGCCCATGCATCTGCATGTTTCTTGTCTAGATGGATTCAAGTGGTTGTCCATGTCCTATTTTATATTTAGAAAAACTTCCCACTCTATTTGCCATCATATTCAATTACTAACAAAATTAAGGTAGATGTGTGTAAAAAAGTTATGTATCATTGGAAGTCCTTTTGGTCTATTCTTCATTATAGATTATATTTATTATGGGTCTAATTCAATGCCATTGGCTGCTTAATAGGATCAAGGTAAATTTTTAATTGGGATCAAATATATTCAACAAAAGTAACTTTTCTGATGAAAAATAAATTAAAAAAAGAAAAGGAAAGTTTTTATTTGGGTCCTAAAAAAGGGTTCAATGGTGCAGCAATTGTCTCGATACTTTGTACGTGTTCATCAATTATGACCGTTTTCCATGGATATCAATAAAGTAGTTCTCTTTTATTTTTTATTTTACTTTTTTAAATTACTTTTGCATCGAAACTTGCTCACATGTTATTTTCTTCCGGGGTAGGATTGCCTTGGATTCTCCTGTCCATCAAAACTTCCCCACCGTTAAGGCAACGACTATAAATGCACCCCATCAAAACTTCCCGCCATGAAGGCAAGGACTATAAATGCACGGTCGGTGGTCCTAGTCAATGAATTAATAATTGAAATCTACCTCCGCAAGTTTGAATTATTGCTACGTGCCAATTGATATATATATAATAAAGTAAGAGCATAAGCGAAAAGGTATTTTGATTAATTTATGAAATTTGAAGGGAAAATTAAGGCAGAACCATAGCAGAATAAAGTCTTCTTATTATGCTTGGGTACAAAATAAATATATATAGTATGTTGATAATTGCATGTGTTAACTCATTGAACTTATAAGTATTGAAATGAAGTTTATCGATTTAACATTATAATATTTAATAGGTTTAAAGTGAGAGGGATTAAATTTTTTAGTGGGATCAAGAGCTTAAAAATATTCAATAAAAATACCATTTCCAGTGAAAAATAACTTAACAAAAGGAAAAGGAAAGTTCAATGGTACAAGCAATGGACTAAGTTCAACGAAGACTTGTCCCAAGTCTCTCTCCACTTTTCTTCTTCCCAACAAATCTACCGTTATATTGGTATTGAAATTTTATCGGACCTTGTCTATTAAAATGTTATTTCAAATCAACTCCCGTTTACGCCTTACAATGCCCTTACTTTCACAGCTTAACAACTTCAAAATTGAATTTCGCAATATAAATTGCATATAATGTTTGAATTTGTACTCTAATTCCAAAAAGCACACTGCAAATGGTAGTAAATCTAGGGGAGATCTACACGCAAAACCCACTCTCTTTTCATTTCTCTCCTGGTGCGTGCTCTCCCTTTTCCCTTTGCATCTCTTAAAAACCCTCAAATTGTAGGTTCTGTTTTAATTTTATCCCAAACTTTTTTTTTATCTCAGAAAATTCTTAATTTTAGACTCAATGTTAAATCATCCCCTAATTTTTTCGTCTTAAAAAATTTCGAATTTTATATTTAGTTTCAAAAATTCGCCCCGAACAAGGGCAAGAACCTCGAGGACGAGGTGAAGCGAGAGCAGTTTTATCTTGACAAGGGAGCAATCTCGACATTTAGGACCAAAATTTACGGCCAAAGAAGAAGAGAAAATCTGGGCAGAAAAAAAGCAGATATAATAATTAGTAACTTGACAATTAAGTAGATAGAAAACTGGTGAGCCTCTCATTCGAAATAAGTGAACAAAAAAAACTTGGTAAAGAAGAGCAGTAGCAAGGATTGTGAGATACAGCCACTAGGCAAAGGGGCAGAAAGAAAATTATACGCTATCTAATTACAAATCTGCCACTGGATGATTAAACCAGGTGAAACTCCTCAATTTTCTATTCCCTATTTTTATATAGGCCTAATGTCCTAAAAACTCTCAAATATCAAAGTCCAATTTTAATTCTACTTAGAAATTTTTTATTTAATAAAAAACGTCAACTTTGGATCGAGTCCTAAGTCTGCCACCAATTGCTTTGTATAAAAAAATCCCAAATTTTAAATCTAATCTTAAACCTGAACATTTTTTATTTAAAAAAATCACGACTAGTCTCAAATCTACATCGTTAACCTTACATTCGAAAACATTGTTAGTTGTTTGACATGACATTTCTATGTCAGTAAAAAAATCCACATTAACAAAGTGATATGAAAAGTTATGTCCACCTATATTAGTTTGCTTATTCAACTCACTAGCAAAAAAGGGCACAAAAATGTGCTTGATTTGGATTATCTAAGGAAATGAATTTAATTTGTTAAAGGGTCAAAAACATTTAATCAATCCAACAAATATATTTTTGACTTGTTTTGTCATTAAAATAATTTATAAGGATTAAAATCGAACATTCACAGGAATACGATGATCAAAAGTTTACTTTCTTAGAAGGCTTGTGCATGTAGGCACCATAAAAGCTTGTACACGAGAGCTTGTACTCTTCTAAATTATCATTTTGTCCAAACAAAACAATAAATTCATTTTAGAAGAAGTATGAGCATGATCGTTCCATAATATTTAAAAAAAGAAAAGTAAATTCAAATTTATTCATTTCAATATATATACTCAACATATTTGAAATTAAGTACTTTGCTTTTAAAATTATCGTAATCCAAAAGATGAGGCGATTATCGGTACTATGTAGGTAAGGAAATAGCTCTATAAACTTTGTGGAATTATAATTAGTGAAGTGTCTATGGTTGAAAAGCTTTATTTAAGTTTTAAAAATTATCTATTTATACAAATATAAAACAGAAAACTTGAGAACTTCTTGCCCTCTCTTAAAATATTCACTGTACCCTTACCTAATATTATGATCTCTTACCTAATATTATGATCTCAATGAATGAGATGAGGTAAAACTGTTATTTAATACGATTAAAATACCTATTTCTAGTTCCTTAATTTTTTAGGATGAAGGGAAAAAGGTTCTTATAATGGGTCTGAATTCATGCCAAAAGTATTATTTTCACTAAAAGAAATAAGATTTAGGTGGTGGGCCCCACCTATTTTATCTTCTTCCTAGATAGGGTTGGTTGTTAGGTATCGCTTTTAGTGCCCATGACAAACTGGTTTGGTCTTGATTCCAGAAATTAGGAGCTCATCCTCCCAATCTGGCTTTTGGATCCCGAAACGGGACCGGATCTACAATGGATCACCCCTACTCTATGATATCATAACAACAATTATATATATTTTGGTTTTGTTTTTTCTTCATCGTTGTGCATCGAATCTTGCTGACATGTTCTCTTCTTCCTCGGTAAGACTGCTTTGGATTTTCTTGTGCATCGAAACTTCCACCGCATTATGGCATTGAATTATTGTCGTGTCCCATGGGGTGGGTTGTTCTTTTCTTCCTGGGTAAGACTGCCTTGGATTTTCCTGTGCATTGAAACTTCCACTGTATTATGGCATTGAATTATTGTCGTGTCCCATGTGGTTGGCTTGTTCTCTTTTTCCTGGGTAAGATTGCCTTGGATTTTCCTGTGCAAACTTCCACCGCATTATGGCATTGAATTATTGTCGTGTCCCATGTGGTTGGCTTGTTCTCTTTTTCCTGGGTAAGATTGCCTTGGATTTTCCTATGCAAACTTCCATCGCATTATGGCATTGAATTATTGTCGTGTCCCATGTGGTTGGATTGTTCTCTTTTTCCTGGGTAAGACTGCCTTGGATTTTCCTGTGCATCGAAACTTCCACCGCATTATGGCATTGAATTATTGTCGTGTCCCATGTGGTTGGATTGTTCTCTTTTTCCTGGGTAAGACTGCCTTGGATTTTCCTGTGCATCGAAACTTCCACCCCATTATGGCATTGAATTATTGTCGTGTCCCATGTGGTTGGCTTGTTCTCTTTTTCTTGGGTAAGATTGCCTTGGATTTTCCTGTGCAAACTTCCACCGCATTATGGCATTGAATTATTGTCGTGTCCCATGTGGTTGGCTTGTTCTCTTTTTCCTGGGTAAGATTGCCTTGGATTTTCCTGTGCAAACTTCCACCGCATTATGGCATTGAATTATTGTCGTGTCCCATGTGGTTGGCTTGTTCTCTTTTTCCTGGGTAAGATTGCCTTGGATTTTCCTGTGCAAACTTTCATCGCATTATGGCATTGAATTATTGTCGTGTCCCATGTGGTTGGATTGTTCTCTTTTTCCTGGGTAAGATTGCCTTGGATTTTCCTGTGCAAACTTCCATCGCATTATGGCATTGAATTATTGTCGTGTCCCATGTGGTTGGCTTGTTCTCTTTTTCCTGGGTAAGACTGCCTTGGATTTTCCTGTGCATTGAAACTTCCACCGCATTATGGCATTGAATTATTGTAGTGTCCCATGTGGTTGGCTTGTTCTCTTTTTCCTGGGTAAGATTGCCTTGGATTTTCCTGTGCATTGAAACTTCTACCGCATTATGGCATTGAATTATTGTCGTGTCCCATGTGGTTGGATTAGATAAATCCAACCAACAAAGAAATATATATATAAATAATAAAGTAAAAGCATTTTGACTTATATTTGTATTTGAAGGAGAAATTAAAGCCCGACAAAAAAAAAAAAAGAGAGAGAGGAGAAATTAAGGCAAACTAGACCCAAAAATACATTCTTCTCATTGTGCTCACATACAAAATGAATATATATATATAGCAATTTGATAATTTTTTATGATCCTTAACACACTTAAATAACATAATTTTTAAGAATAAATGATTGTCAATAATATAATATTTTAGTATTAAAATCAATTTTATCGATTTAACGGTACAATATTTAAATGGCTCAAAGTATAAAAAACCAAAAGAAATCCAAAGGGGGATTAGTACCCCAAAAAAATTCAAAGTGGGATCAAGAATTTAAATTTATTCAACAAAAATATCGTCGCTGATGGAAAATAAATTAACAAAAGAAAAGGACAGTTCAATGAACAGCGAACTAAGCAGTGGACCAAGCGTGCCCTCTTCACTATCCTGACCCTTTGATGTTTTTATCTGTTCTGAGCACTGTTTGGGACATATTGGACCTTTCTCTCTCTCCCACTTTTCATCTTAGTCCATGTCACAGTCTCGTCATAAGTCTGTCTGCACTTTCCATCTTCCCAACAAATCCACTACTTTATGCCCGTTTTGAAATTTTAACATATCACAATAGAATAGGCAACAAGAATTTATTGTTTCCCGAGAAGCATTCTGGTTTTTTCTTCCTCAGGCTTGAAAGCGAAAATCAAGGGAAGATTAGAGCAAAGACGAAATGCATCGTCTCATTTTTGGGCTTTCTTTCGCCGAGCTCGTGGCACCAATCCTTCTCCTCGGGCTTACGTTATATTTTCTGAATAAGAAGAAAGCTAGTGTGTGTGGAAATGCAGATGATGCTGCTACTGGCGCATCTGGTTCGTTGGCTGTGCTAACAGAAACTAATTCCATTGGATCTAGTTCATCTCTGATTGAAACCAACGACAGTGCATCTACTTTGCTGACTGCGTCGACTGGAAACTACTACGAGGTGCTCTTGAGCTTCAGAGGTCCAAGTACTCGAAAGCGCTTTACCGATCACCTCTACAATGGGCTCCTCGGTGCTGGAATTAATGTTTTCAGAGACGATGAGGAGCTCCCCCAAGGTGAGAACATCAAACAGTGGCTGGGCAAGGCTGCCGGCCCCATCAGCCGGTCACTGGCCTAGGCATGCCAGTGACCGGCCAAAAGAAGAAAAAAGAAAAAAAAAAAGGAAAAAAAGAAAAATAAAATAAAAAATATTAAAAAATTAAAAGAAATAAAAAAGAATACAAATTTATCAAACGTATTTCTATTCATTTTTTATTCTCGAAATAAGTTTATCAAACGCGTCTTTCTAGTCTAAAATTATTCTCCGGAAGAAAAATAGTTTTTTTCTATTTTGTTTTCTAGAACACTTTTTGAACAGAAACACAAACAAACATGCCCAGATATGCCCCCCCTTCCCCCCAATTGATAAGAACAAGTGAATTCCTTAACTTTCTCTTTCCTCCTTTTATATGGTCCTAATTTCCCTCAAATTTTAGGTTCAATCTTAATTTTATTCCGAATTTTTTTTTTGGTTTCAAAAAACCCTTAACTTTAAACCAAATGCTACTACATCAACCCTCAATTTTTTCGCCTAAATTTTTTTTTTTTTCAATTTTACATCCAGTGCCAAATATGTTCCAAATAACAACAAAAATTCTTGAGGATGATTTCAAGAGAGCAATTTTCATATTGACAAGGGCAAATCTTGGTATTTAAAGATCAAAGAAGGCAAGAAAATCTGGGCATGAACAAGTAGAAGATTCTCGGCCGAGTGGATGGGGCATTTTTCCACATGCAATAATTGCCAAGGGAAGCTCCAAAAAGATAAAGATGGAGTTTTTCTTCCTGGCCAAGAAAAGGAGAGAGAGAGAGAGAGAGAGAGAGAGAGAGAGAGAGAGAGAGAGAGAGAGAGAGAGAGGGTTTTAGTCGGCAAAAGAGAGGAAGATTTTACAAAGAAAAACTGATGAAGTGGTCTGCAAAAGAAAGAAAGAAAATAAGAATAGAGGAAGGGAAAAGAAAAAAATAAAAGAGAGAGAGAAGTGGAAATGACAGAGAGCAAAAAGCTGCAATTTCACCTAAAGTTCATTTAATCTACTTTTGTAACATCTGCATTTCCTTGTAGTTCATTTTGCCTGTGCATTGAAACTTCCAACAGTCGAAGGCGACTACCATAAATGCTGTTCTGGTCAATGAATTATTAATTTATATCTACTTCGACAAGTTTGAATTATGGATGCATGCAAACGGATTGGATTAGATAAATTAAATCAATAATATATATAAAATAAAATAAAAGTGAAAGCAAAAGCAAAAGCAAAAAGGCATTTTGACTTATTTATGAGATTTGAGGGGGAAATTAAGATGGAACCGAGTAAAAAATAAATTCTTCTCATTGTGTTATGGTACCGAATGGATATACACATATATGTGTGTTGATAATTTTTTATAATCCTTGACACACTTTGATAACATAATTTTTTAGAATAAGTTATCGTTAATAAGTTTGACTGTATAATATATATCAAGCTCAAATTAATAGGGGTAAATTCTTAAGTGTGATTAAGAACTCAAAAATATTTTACGAAAAACACTTTTTCTGACGGAAAAATAAATTAACAAAAGAAAGAGGAAAGTTCATCGATGTAGGCGGTGGACTAAGCGTGCCATCTTCGCTGTCTTCGATGCTTTGTATGTTTTTATCTATTTTGAGCACTTGCGTGAAAAATATTGGACTAGACAAATCTCTCTCTCTCTTTCTCTCTTCATTTTCTCCTGCAAAACCATGTGATAGGCATGTGAGGGAAGCAGTGACAACAAGGGAAAGATAAACATTTGGAGCGAGGAAGAAAGAAATGTGCAAAGGAACTAGAAAGAGTTGTCATGGAGTGGAAAAAGTCTACTTGGAAAAGAAATTAGACAAGAGAAAAGACAAAATATGCAGAGCATTGATGTGTTCAAAGTGATTTTCACCTTAAAAGATAGGTAGTGATGCTATAAAAATATATATCCTCATACTAATTCTTATTCAACATTGGCTGCTCTTTGGTTAGTCCAAGAAATAATAAAATCATCAGTGATTTATGCATCTGCACGTGTCTTGTTTAGGTGGATTGCAAGTCACTGTTCATGTCTTATTATATATTTAGAAAATCTTCTCGTTATGTTTGCCATCTTATTCAATTACTAGCAAAATTAAGGCAAATGTGTGTAAAAAATTGTGTGTCATTGAAAGTCGTTTCGGTCTGTTCTTCGTTGGGTCTAATTCAATGCTATTGGCTGCCCTTTTGTTTGTCCAAGAAACAACAAAGGGAGAAACGCAAGGAGTCCTACAAGTATTTAGGATATCAAGTCACTAGAGTTTTCCTCCTTACTTTTTTTGGATTTATACACATCTTAAGTCTTTATATTAAGCGATCGTTGATAATGCAGCATCTCGATAGTGAAATGAAATTCATTAGTTTGATATGGTAATACCTAACTGATTCAAGTTAAATTTGTAACTGGGACGGAGAGTTTAAATATATCAACAAAAGTAACTTTTCCGATGGAAAATAAATAAATAAATAAAAAAGCAAAGGAAAGTGCAATGGTGCACCAATTATCCTGACGCTTTATGACCACTTTCTATGTATACAAATAAATAAAGCAGTCCTCTTTTATTTTTGGTTTTATTTGTTTCATTGCTTTTGCATCGAGACTTGCTCACATGTTATTTTCTTCCGGGAAGGATCGCCTTGGATTCTCCTATCCTTTGAAACTTCCCCAGCATTAAGGCAACGACTATAAATGCATAGTCGAGGTTCCCCGTCAACGAATTACGTATTTATATCCAGCTTGGCAAATTTGAATTATCGATATATGTCAACTGATCGGCTTAGATAAATCAAATTGATAAAGAAATATATATAAAATAAAGCAAGAGCAAAAGCAAAAATGCATTTTGATTAATTTATGAGATTCGAAGGAGAAATTAAGGCATAGCAAGAGCAAAAAGAAATTCTTCTCATTGTGCTAGGTACAAAATAAATATATATAGCATGTTGATAATTTTTTGTGATCCTTGAGACATGTTATCTCATTAAATTTATAAATATTGAAATGAAGTTTATCATTTTAATAGTATAATATTTAACGGGCGTAAAGTGAGAGGGATTAAATTTATAAGTGGGATCGAGAGCTTAAATATATTCAATAAAAATACCATTTTCAGTGGAAAATAACTTAACAAAAGGAAAGGAAACGGAAAGTTCAACAGTGCATGCGATGGACTAAGTTCAACGAAAACTCGTCCAAAGTCTCTTTCCACTTTTTATCTTCCCAACAAATCCACCGTTATACGGGTATCAAAATTTTATCGGAGCTTGTTTATTAAAACCAAGAAAAACATTGGCTAGAAAAAAAAAATTGAGTCAATTTGGCTTTGGGTTGATCGAAAAATTGAAATCAATAAATTTGATTAAATGATTAAGGGTTAATACCCGAAAAACCCAAACCAGACACGCGTGTGACAAATTTACCCAAAATTATTTTTTTGATCATAAAAAATCCCAAACTGGTACACCTGTGACAAATTTACCCCGACTAACTATAAAAAATCATAAAATGGTATATTTATGACAAATTTAACCCAAACTAATTTATTCGGCTGCAAAAAACCCAAAACTGGTAAATTTGTAATAAATATACTCCCGCTAAATTGTATTAATATCACAAAAAAAATCACAAAAATTATAAAACCGTGATAAACGGAGCATAAAATCTCAAATTGGTATACCGGTTAATTGTCACGTGTCATTTTAACTTAATAATTTAACAGTAAAATTTAATAAAAACTAACAGATGATAAATTTGTCACAATTGTACCAGTTTGGGGTAAATTTGTCAAATGTATACTAGTTTGGGGTTTTTTGTGGTCAAAAAAATAATTTGAGGTAAATTTGTCATAAGTGTACAAGTTTGAGATTTTTTAGGGTATTAACCCAATGATTAAATAGGTAATTTCATAATTAACTAGGAGAAGACCTGGTGGGCCAGCCACTCATTCGACATAAGAAATGACAAAAAGCAAGAACTGGTGGGACCCAGCCATCAATAGAGGAGAAAGAAAATTATTACATGCTATCTAATTACAAATCTGCCCATGGATTCTCAAAACCGGTGAAGCTTTGCTTCCCTCTGTCTATATAGTCCTAGTTACCTAAAGACCCACAAATTTTAGGTTCAATTTTAATTTTATCCCTAACTTTTTTTTTTTGTCTCCCCTCAACTTTAATCCCAAGGCTACATTGACCCCCGGTTTTTTCATCTAAAAAGAATTTTCAAAATTTATGTTCAGTTTCAAATAAACCTCAAATAACCACAAGTACCTTGAGGACACGATCAACAGAGCAATTTCCATCTTAACAAGGGGGTAATCTCTGCATTCTGGGACCGGAATTCACGGCCAAAGTAGACAAGAAAATATGGGCATGGAAAAAGCAAAGGGTTCTTGGCCAAATGGGGTGGGCAATTTTTCAGCGTGCGATCATTGTCAAAAGAGGACGAAAAAGTACGACGGAGCTTTTCGTCACGGTCAAGAAATGGAGATACAGAGAGAGGCTTGTGGTCGGCAAAAGAGAGAAAAGCTTTCACGAAGAAAAACTGAGAAAGTGGTCCGCAAAAGAAAGGAAAGAAAAAAGAACGTAGGAGGTGAAAATAAGAAAAATGAAAAAAGAGAGACAGAATTGTCGGGGCACGCGTGGGGAAAGGACAAAGAGTAAAAAGTTGCAATTTTACGGAAAGATTGTTAATCTACTTTTATAGCATCTACGTTTCCTTGAAGTTTACTTTTCCTGTGCATTGAAACTTCCACTGCACGAAGGCAACGACCATAAATGCATATTAAATGATCCCGGTCAATGAATTACTAATTTACATCTAGTTCAGCAAATTTGGATTATAGGAGCATGTCAACTGATTGGATTAGATGAATCAAACCAATGAATATATATAAGTAAAAGCAAAAAGGTATTCTGATTTATTTATGAAACTTGAAGGAGAAATTAAGATAGGACCTAAGCAAAAAAGAAATTCTTCTCATTAAGTTGATAATTTTTTATGATCTGCAACACCTGTTGATAACATAATTTTTCAAAATAAATTATCGCTAATACATCGTTTCAGTATCAAACTGAAGTTTATCGATTTGACTGTATAATATTTAATGGACTTAAGGCAAGAGGGGTAAATTCCTAAGTGAGATTAGGAGCTTAAATATATTTAACAAAAAATACTTTTTTCGATGGAAAATAAATCAACAAAGAAAGAGGAAAGTTCAACGGTGCAAGCAATTGACTGACCAAGCGTGCCCTCTTCAATGTACTGTACTACTGACACCTTGCGTGTTTTTATCATTTACTGAGCACTTGTCTGGAAATTATTGAAAAGGACGAATCTCTCTGTCTCTCTCGCATCCACTTTTCATTTTCTCTCGCAAATCCATGTCAAGTCTCATCCCAAGTCTCTGTCCACTTTTCCTCTTCCCAACAAATGCACCGTTTTGACGCGTATAATCTTTGGATTCTCTTGTGCACTGAGATTTCAGCCGCGTGAAGGCAACATCTCTAAGCACATGGTCCACAAAGCTTGACTTACTGGTTCCATTGCATAAATCAAACCATAAGAAAGGGCAACAAGAAGGCATTTTCTATTTCTTGAGACGCATTTTGTCTTTTTTTACCGTCGGACTTGAAGGGGGAAAATCAAGGACAGAGCTAGAGCAAAGCCGAAATGCACTGTCCCATTTTTGGGCATTCTTTTGCCATGTTCATGGCATCAATCCTTCTCTCCATGCTTTGGCGTTCAATTTTCTCAATAGGAAGGAAACTAATGTGATAATTTAGCATTGATAAAGTATTGCGAATCGATACTATAAAAAGGAATGCTCGTGCCAAGAGCGATCTTTTGTTATTTTTCTTAACACTTCACGATTTCAAGTACCGATAATTTAGTTTGGGTTGTTGGTATATAAATAGCACCGATAATTCTTTTAGCTTGCATTGTCACAAGTGGATATCAAAATACAGCTTCTTTTATTGAACGTACAAATTGCTTCACATCTTGCACCAACCAAATTGAATAACAACATTAATATGCTTAGATATATTTTGAGTGATCAACAAAACCTATTTAACATATTTATAAAGATAGTTACCCGAAATAGATCTATATAAATAAATTGTTGGATGAGAATAAAATGCCTAGGTGTATTATGTGTGGTAAGTAAAACCTATTTACATTTTCATTAACATAGCTACCCCTCATTATTTAAGAGGAATCGCATGCATTATGTTAAAGTATCATTTAAAATATTGAACTAATACGAAATATTGAACTAACAATGCAAGTATTAGTTCCATTCAATAATATAAATATTTTAATTAACATACATTACAAATTATAGGTGTTGAAGGAAGATTGCAACCGCTAAACTAAACCAACAAAAAAAAATTGGAAAAAATTTATGAAAGATTGTGACATCAATAAATTTGATTTAATGATTAATTGGTAACTTCATAATTAAGTAGAGAAGAGAGTAGTGGGCTTGGCCACTCCTTTGCAATAAGAAATGGACGAAAACTTGGTAGGGAAGAGGATAGTCTCAAGTTAAGGAAGGACTCGTGGGGCCCAGCCATCGGGAGTGGCGGTAGAAGTAAAATTATGATACGCTATCTAATTACAAATATGCCCCCCGGATGATGAGAACAGGTGAAGCTCCTCCACTTTCTCTTCCTCCTTTACACGGTCCTAATTCCTTAAAAATCCTAAAATTTTAGGTTTACTTTTAATTTTATCATGATTTTTTTTGTTTAAAAAGACCTTCAACCTTAAACCAAATGTTGCGTCGACCCTCAACATTTTTGCCTAAAAGAATTTTCCAAATTTTATATCCAATCCCAAATATGTTCCAGATAACAAAAATTCTTGACAGGTCAGGAGAGAGCAATTTTCATCTTGACAAGGAGGCAATCTCGGCATTCAAGATTGAAATTCATGGCCAAATAGACAAGAAAATATGGGCATGAAAAAGTAGAGGATTCTCAGCCGGGTGGGTGGGGCATTTTTCCACATGCAATAATTGCCAAAGGGAGCTCGAAAAAGAAAAAAAAATGGAGCCAAGAAGAAAGAAATGTGCAAAGGAACTAGAAAGAGTCATTGTGGAGATGAAAAATCTACTTGAAAAGAAAAATTAGACAAGAGGAAAGACAAAATATGCAGAGATTGATAAGTTCAAAGTGTTCTCCACCTTTAAAAGATATATAGCAAGGGTTATAGAAATATCTACCCCAGTACTGATTCTTATTCAACATTGGCTGCTCTTTGGTCAGTCCAAGAAATAATAAAATTTATCAGTGATCCATGCATTGCACGTTTCTTTTCCAGATGGATTGCAAGTCACTATCCATGTCCTATCTTCTATTTAGAAAATCGTCCCACTATATCTGCCATCATATTCAATTAATAGCAAAACTAAGGTAGATAGTGTAAAAAATTATGTGTCATTGAAAATCATTTCAATCAATTCTTCGTTGGGTCTAATTTAATGCTATTGGCTGCTCTTTGGTTTGTCCAAGAAACAATAAAGGGAGAAATGCAAGGAGTCCTAAAAGTGCAACCTTTGCCTGCTTCCCCTAAGGAGGAGTCAGGATATCAAGTCACTAGAGTTTTCCTCTTTACTTTCTTTGGGATTATAATCATTTGAAGTCTTTATATATATAGTAGATTTAAGTGATAGTTGATAATGCAACATTTCAATATTGAAATGAAATTCATCAGCTTGATATGGTAATACTTAACAAGTTCAAGGTAAAAGCTTTTAACTGGGATCAATAATTCAAATATATTCAACAAAAGTAACTTTTCTGATGAAATATATATTAAAAAAAGAAAAGGGAAGTTCCATGGTGTAGCAATTGTCCCGACGCTTTGTATGTATTCATCAATTATGACCACTTTCCACGGACACCACTAAAGCAGTTGTCTTTTATTTTTGGTTTTATGTTTTCCCATTGCTTTTGCATCAAAACTTGCTCACATGTTAGTTTCTTCTTGGACAAGGATCGCCTCGGATTCTCTTGTCCATTGAAACTTCCCTCACGTGAAGGCAACGACTATACATGCATGGCCGGTGGTCCGGTCAATGAATTACTAATTTTTAACTAGCTCGGTAAGTTTTAATTATCGGTGCATGCTAACTAGTTGGATTAGATAAGTCCAATCAATAAAGAAATATATATAAATAATAAAATAAAGCAAAAGCAAAAAGGCATGTTGTCTTTTGAGATTTAAGGAGAAATTAAGGTTCAACCAAAAAAAATAAAAAAAGAAGAGAAATTAATGCAAACTAGAGCCAAAAAGACATTATTCTCGTTGTGCTCGGGTACAAATTAATATATATATATGTAGCTATTTGATAATTTTTTATGATCGTTAATAATATAACATTTTAGTATTAAAATGAAGCCTATCAATTTAACAGTACAATATTTAAAAGGCTCAAAGCAAGAAGACCAATTTTTTTTTTTTAATTGGGATCAAGAGCTTCAATATATTACAAAATACTTTTTTCCGATGGAAAATAAATTAACAAAAAAAAAGGACAGGTGCAAGCGGTGGACAAAGCAGTGGAATAAGCGTGCCCTCTTCCCTGTGGCGACGCTCTGATGTTTTTATCTGTTCCTTGTCTAGAGTATATTGAATCGGACGACTCTCTCTCTCTCTCTCTCTCTCTCTCTCCCACTTTCCATCTTCTCCCGCGAGTTCATGTCACCGTCTCGTCATAAGTCTCTCTGCACTTTTCACCTTCCTAACAAATCCTCCGCTTTACGTGTATTTAAATTTTAGCAGACCACAATAGAATAGGCAACAAGAAGGCATTTCCTGTTTTCTGAGAGGCACTCTTGTTTTTTCTTCTTCGGGCTTGAAAGCAAAAATCAAGGGCTGATCAGAGCGAGGACGAAATGCATCGCCTCATTTTTGGGTTTTCTTTCGCCGAGCTCGCGGCACCGATCCTTCTCCTCGGGCTTACGTTATATTTTCTCTATAAGAAGAAAGCTAGTGTGCGTGGAAATGCAGATGATGCTGATACTGGCACATATGATTCGATGATTGTGCCGACAGATACTAATTCCGTTAGATCTAGTTCATCTCCGACAGAAACTAACAACGATGAATCTAGTTCTTTGACGGTGTCAACTGGAAACCACTACGAGGCGTTCTTGAGCTTCAGAGGCCTAGATACTCGACATGGCTTCGCCGATCACCTCTACCATGGGCTCAGCAGAGCCGGAATTCACACTTTCAGAGACGATGACGAGCTTCAACAAGGCGAGGACATCAGACCAGAGCTTATGGCAGCCATCACAAATAGTAAGGTCCTGATCCCCATTTTCTCTGTGAATTATGGTACTAGTAGTTGGTGCTTGGATGAGCTGGTTCAAATAATGGAGCGCAAGAATAATAACGAGCAAAAAGTGCTGCCTATATTCTATAAAGTTAAACCAGCTGATGTGGGACATCAAATTGGGAGTTTTGGAAAGGCATTTCATGAGCGTGAGAAGCGTTTGCTTAAGAGGTCTTCTTTCAACCCAGCGATTTTGGAGAAATGGAAGCAAGCACTCCTTGAAGTCAGCAACTTGAAAGGACATGAAGCCGATGGGTAAATTTTCTCACCAAGGCATTCTCTACTTTCTTTTAATATGTGCCGGTGTTTACTGATTGCTCTAATTCTCAACCGCTTTGTTTTCGTTCTATAAATATAAACATAAAGATCATGTTGACAGTAGGATCCTGCGAAGGATGAGTTCTATAAATTATTAGTTTCTTTTTTTTTTAGTGTTTTGCTTTAATGATATTGACAAATCTACTTATAGATTTTATTGGTATGATCCCATTCACTTGAATGATCAGATTTTTTGATTGAGTTTTTACTCTTATATCCAAAGATTTTGAAACATTGTGTCATTTTTTTTTCATGTTTATAGTGTATGTCACACTAGTCACTATGACAAACTTTTCTAATTACATATTTATTGGAGATTAATAGTACAACTTATTGGTGATTTTTATTTAGAGCTCGTGACATCATATACCGTGCATAGTGATTGTCAAAGGCATAGTTTTTTATCATCCCAAGTTACATTTATTGAATCATTAATATTGTTGACTAGTTGCTATAAAATTATTTTACAAAAGATGTTTCATTAGTTATATATGATGATGGAAAATATTAAAAAGGGAAAAGGGGAATATTTATTATATATTTGTTTGAATAATTTTCAATGCATTTCCTATCTTCAGCAAGTAATTTCTATCTCATACACCTAAATATATTGAATCAACGATATTATTTTGGGAAAAAATTATTCTTCTACTTAGATCAATTAGAATCAAAGAATATAGTTACTCAAAAGGAAAACAAAGTACAAGAACTTATCATCCCTAGAAGCAATAAAAACTGATAAGAACACCAATCTATAATGATAACACAAGTAGAAACTTGCAATCGTGTAGAATTGCGCAAACAAGGAGAAATCCCCTCGATTGCATTCAAGTTGTTCACAATATCACAATTTGAACGGCTTTTTGGATTGGTATTACAAGAGTTGAAATGGTCTGGCACCAAAAGTTATTACTTGTTTATTGATTGATTGTTGACTCTCATACTTGGTTGGCTTATTGGATTTTTTATTATTCAAAGGCTCTAGAAAGTTTTCAAAGTTACGCCCACGTCATCCCTAATATCTTTAACAAACAACAAGTCTAAAATTTGGTTCAAATTCATAACATATACTATATTCAAGCTTCATAAGTAATGCCCTAAAGTTTCTTCTAATTTAATAAATTATGTCGGAGTAATAGTGGAAGGGGGCACACCATGTGAAACAACCACAAGCATTTCCCAAACTTTATTCTTAGCATAAGATAATATATGGAGGTGTGACAAAAATGATTCTTAATTTTTTTTTCAATTTATCCCATATTCTTTTATTACTACATTCTCAATAGATAAACAATATAAAATTATTGTTGCCACATATTTGAATGTTATATTTGACAGGTCTGAAGCAGAGTTGGTGAAATTGGTTGTCCGAGAAGTGTTGAATGAACTGAAGAAAAAGTTTGAGTTGATTATTTCTGAGAATTTGGTCGGAATTGATAGTCATGTGAAGAACGTTATGGAACTTATGGACGATAAATCTCATGCCCTCCTATTTGTTGGCATCCATGGAATGGGAGGCATTGGTAAAACTACTCTTGCTAAAACCATTTATAACAAGCTATCCAATCAATTTGAGCATCGTAGCTTCATTGAAGATATAAGGGAATCGTGGAAGCGTGGTGCTTATGAATTACAGAATCGGTTAATCTATGATATATTGAAAGAAAAATATGAAGTTCATAATACGGATGATGGGATTAATTTCATCTCCTCCAGGTTTAAAGATAAAAAGGTCCTTCTTCTTCTTGATGATGTGGATAATGTCAATCAAGTGAAGTGTTTGGCCGGTAATCATGATTGGTTTTCTTTGGGAAGTAGGATCATTATTACCGCTAGAGACAGGAGAATTCTTGAATTAGTTGGGGTGGACCGCAACTATGGCCTTACGGAATTGGATCCCGATCAATCTTTGATTTTGTTTAGCAAATATGCATTTCGAAAGGACTTTCCTCCAAGTGAATTTGAGGGCCTCACTCGTGAAGTTGTATCCACCACTGGAGGACTTCCCTTATGCCTTCAGGTTTTAGGTTCATTAATGTGCGGAAAAGAATCAAAAGAATGGAGAGATATGATAAAAAATTTAGAAAAGGTCCCTCATATAGAAGTGCAAGAAAAGTTAAGGATAAGTTATGATGCATTAGACTATGAACAAAAACAAATATTTTTGGATATCGCTTGCTTTCTCATTGGCATTGACAAGAGAATCGCATTCTACATGTGGGACGCTTGTGACTTTTTTCCAGGGAAGAATATTGAAGTATTGAGATTTATGTCATTAATAAAAATTGGAGATGATCTTAAGCTCCAAATGCATGACCAATTAAGAGATCTTGGTAGGGCAATTGTACGTGCGGAAAACCACCAATGGCCTCAGCACCGTAGCAGGTTATGGGACTCCAAGGAAGCCTTGAAAGTGCTAAAGGGAAATAAGGTAACCGTTTCTCTTCTTTTGTTCCCTTTGTCCATGTTCTCTTGTTAGAGTAGTGTTGGTCGTCAACTCAGTGCTTGCTCTAGTGAATGTAGAACCTTCTAATATTAGTATCCTTGTATCGTTTCATTGACATGATTAGAAAGTAGGAGGTTGCTTCTCTCTTAGTAAGTATCGCAGCTTATCTAAGATATTTCTTAAACAAATGTATATTACAAAGTTATCTCCAAGAATGATGTACTTTCAAATTTTTTAGATATTGATAGGGGTATTTTATATTGACAAAATCTTGAATTTCTATATTGATTTAGTTGCGTCCTTGACACGTGCATTAAATAACTTGACTATACTACTGTAAACCATAGCTACTCGGGATATATAAATCATATGTTAGAATTAATATAATAGCACTAACGATGCCCACATTTCTCATGAAATTTTAGTCACTATTCCATAATAGAGAATGGAAAGGATACTTATTTTCTACATTAAAGGTCAAGGAGATAAATACTCTAAAATTCTATTCTGTATAATTAAGCATGAGATTGTATTTGCATTTGTGAATTAATCATGATTGCGACTCTGCTCTTTTTAATCCATCATTTGGTTTGACTCTAGTTGTTTATCAAAAGACTCGCACTTTTTTACAGTCTCAACGTGCGCCGTACGTGTAATCACAAGAGCCAATTCATATATTAATAAGTTCGAAGCCGGTGTCCATTTATTATGTCTTTCGTACTACATGATAAAACAAACTAAACTAAGTAAAAGAAAAATGAATATGCTGTATATTTTATATACAAATATAATGGTATAACTAAATTTTACAACTACAAATGTACAGTTTGTTATAATTATGTCAGTATTCTTCCATGATTCCATTTCGTTTTTCATCCATGGCATTATCGTAAGTTGAAATCAGAGTGGTTCTGCTAAAAATGATATAAGTTCTTCTTTCTAGTTTATTCCAACATTGAATGAAAATATCCGAAGTTATTTTCATATATATTATCTAAAATACAAGCAGCTGAAAGAACCACAATATGCGCCACTTCCAATTGAAAAACAAATGCCAAATATCCTTCTTTATTTTGAAAAAGTACTGCTACCCCCTGTTGGTCCCAAGGGACGAAGGAGGCTGGGCTGGCCACTCACTAGTCACAACCCTCAGCCTCTTCCTTTTACAATTACGCCGAACCTTTAGAAGGTCCCTCCAGCGTAGGCTCGATCGAAATGCCACTTGAGATCTATCAAGGAAATGAAGAATTTCCTCCACTTGCTTCTTCTCAAGTGTCGCACTTAAAGTACATTGTAGAAAGATTGCTTGTACAAGACGTCCTATAACATGGCAAAGCAACGTGAGAGGTCACCCAAAGAGACATCCTTCTTCCTTTGTTGAAGTGTTCATGAAAAAAATCCATGCCAAGTGCGAAGCAAGGAAAAAACACTAGCACGACTTACTAATTAAACGAAAAAGTGAAAGAAATTATAAGCATAATTGAAACACACTCATAACTCACTGGTTGGATATTAATGAGTACACAGCCAAATAAAAGAAGTACGACTATTTGCGATTGGGATAAAGATTACACAAGTTGAAAAAAATCCTAAAAGGACCCAGCATTTTGAATGTGGAATGAAGATGACATTACCTTTCAAACTCATCCTTTTGCTCATGAGACAAAAATGACACCCGCCATCAATTCTGCCTATTTTCACTTTAAATCACCTCGAGTCATTCTACATAGCTCATTGTGCAGATATGCACAATGAACCATGTTAATCATGACTAAAACTTTTTTCCTTTACAAAAAGTCAGGAATTTTGTAACAAATTGTTAACACGATTACAAAGTAAAACACAACATTTTTTTTTTTTTTGTGTGGGTTGACATCAGTCACTGTGTACGTTAGCTCAATGAACATGCACGGCATCCGTGGCAATTTAACAATTATAACAGATGAAATTTGTACTAGGTGTCAATTTTGTTCTACGATTAAATAGTTGGGCTGTTTTTATTGCGTTTGAAAGTTATGTTATCTTTGTCGTAGATGCTGGAGGTTAGGCTTGATAGACGTTTGAAAAGTTTTGTGACTTTTGTCCGAGTTCAAAAGGTTGGGCTTATTTTCAGGATTCGGCCAAACCCTGGCTATCGATTTTTTAAGTTGAAAAAAGTTGCACAACGCACAAAGAAATCTTGAAGATAGATTGAGCATTCTAATATTTTGAGAGGGAAGTTTATGGGGGAAAAAGTCCTGCCAGCATAATAGTCTTTGGACTATTATAATAATAATACGTGAACCACATATTTTTAAAGGAGTGAATTTTATAATAATTTTTAATTATTTGTTATTTGTTTTTTTTGTGACCAACAACCAGCTGTTAATCTTATAGTCGATTAATAATAGTCACTTAAGCATTTCTTTGGGAGCAATGACTAATCTGAGTAGATTACTTATGTTGAAGATTTCTTCCTTTTTCCTTTTTATAGTTACTCTTCTCATGGACTCCATTGGAGTGTTGAGATCTAAATCCTTCCGAAATTATTATCTTGTTCACCTATGAGTATCCATGAAATCTTGTACAACACTGTGAAGTACAATAGCAAAATTTCTGGTTCTAAGAAAATGACCTGTGGAAGTCCATGAAATTTCTGTATTACTCCTTGACTTCTTATGTATATATATTTGTGAAAGCTTGCCACAACTTGGTTCTCAGGAATAACTATTCTATTTCCATTCTATTTTGATGAAGCAATTATTCCTTCATTTGATTAAAAAATAGACTAGAAATTACTATACTCTTAAAATCAGGAATAGTTATTCCTGGGGGGCCAAGGAATAGCTATTCCATGTAGGCCTGTAGCCAAGAATAGCTTCAATTTTCACATTTCTAAAAATGCTTTGCACTCTCCACAATTAATTTTTTAATATGTTTATTATATTTATTATACTTGAGTAACTCGGTTATTTATGATTATGATTATATCACATCGTAATCTATAATTAAACTAAAATTTATGATAAAATCATAAGTTGCATAGAATATTAACATAACTAATATTATTGTCTTAGTTATTTATGATTAGGAAATAATTAATTAAGAATATTTCAAGTTACTGCTAGCAAATAATAACTACATGATATATTAATATAACTATTGTCGCAATATTCAGTTTCTTGTAATTAGTTATTACTCCAGTGGAAAATAAGAGTGTGTTATTTTTCTATTAAATAGCACTGATCGAGTAATATACACAAAATTAATGTGAAATTTACATAGAAAAAAATATATTTTTATTAAAATAGATCAAATCAACTTTTGATTTTGCGC
Source organism: Eucalyptus victrix (assembly GCA_016097545.1). Taxonomy (NCBI): domain Eukaryota; kingdom Viridiplantae; phylum Streptophyta; class Magnoliopsida; order Myrtales; family Myrtaceae; genus Eucalyptus; species Eucalyptus victrix. The sequence goes on along the minus strand of CM027839.1, from coordinate 54,087,197 downwards.
ATTGCAATTTGATTAAATTCCCTACATTGTGCGCTTGTCTTAACTAGTATGGTAATGAAGCTATAATATGGGAAAGAAGAAGATTACAAGTTGTGAAGTTTTTACTTTGAATGAACCATGACATCATAATTCTTTTCAAGATTCATATGTCAATGGCCAAATTTCAAAATGGAACTTGACATCCTTCACTTTGTTAGCCTTTATAAATATTGTTTATTGGCGTGAAAAGAAAAATCATATCTTCGCATTGCTGGTTTCTTGAACACATTAATGCACGTCAATCACAATATGAACAAATACTGTTAGATTACTTTAGTTGGATTTAGTATAATAAACGTTGATTCTTGCTTATAGGGAACGGACAAGATTGAGGCCATTAATTTGAGTAAAGACAACTCAGAAGGCTCCAGCAAAACAGCCGAGCAAGACGGTGACGTTTACACAGCAAAACAATTCAAAAACTTGACAAATCTAAGATTCCTTTACATGAAAGGGGTACATCTTAGTGGAGATTTTGAGGGCTTAATGGAGGAGTTAAAATGGCTTATATGGCAAAAATGTCCCAGGAACTTTGAAGCAAAAGAATTTCATGTGAAGGAATTAGCCGTACTGGAATTGTCATATAGTCAGATAAATGAGAAATGGGAAGGATGGAGTTTTTTCATGGTGAGAATTAAAGTCTTTTTTTTTTCCCTCCCCTTTTATGCTTTCTTTGAATTGTAATTCTACACTACCCTCGACAATCAATTTTTTTTTTTTTTACCAGATGGCAGAGGAGCTCAAATATCTCGACCTTTCATATTGTGAATCTCTGAAAGATACGGACTTTCTCTCGGCTTTTAAGAAGTTGGAGGTTCTCATTATCAGGGACTGTAAGAGACTGAAGCGAATCGACGCTTCAATCGGAGACATGGCGGCCCTCCTTCGCTTGGAGCTGCGCGGGTGTGAGAGCCTCACGGAGCTTCCAGCAGAAATAGGTAAATTAACTGCACTGCAGCGACTCAGTCTAGAAGGTGCTAAATCCCTTTCTGCATTACCAGATAGCATTGGGTGTTTGGAGAATCTAGAGATGCTAGTTATTTCTAACTCTGGTATAGAAGAATTGCCCAACAATATTGGGAGGCTGAAAAATCTCCAACTGTTGCGTGCTTTCTGTTGTGCAAATCTGAAAAGTATAATGCCAGAAAGCATGCGTAATCTTTCTTCCCTACAATGCCTTGATTTTCGTTACTGCTGGATTCTCCAATCGCTGCCAGACCTTCCTTCTGGCTTAACAAATTTGGGCATCACCTGTCTAAGTCGCCAATTGCCTTCGCTTTCCCACCTAGCCCATCTCAAGCAACTACATTTTTGGCACTGCGGAGTTCTCAAGTGCATCGATGTTCTTCCATCAATGCAATTAAAGAGTTCAAAATGCTCCCAACCGACGGATGTTGAAGAATCGGAATCACCACAATCCCTAAACACGCCCTTCAAGTTGGAAATCTTGGACTTCCAATGGTGTCAATCTATCAAAACACTGGACGTTTCACAATTTATCCATCTAAGGTCATTATCGGCCTATAATTGCAAGAAGCTACTTGAAGTTCGGGGTCTTGACAAATTGATATATTTGGAAAGCTTGACTATCACGGCCTCCAATTCAATCAAACATTTGGACCTTCCAAATTGCGAGGGTCTGAGGAAATTGCATCTTAGTCATTGCAAGAAATTAGTCGAAATTCAAGGCCTCAATAGGTTGAAGTGTTTGGAAAGTCTAGATATTGAATGGTGTATTTCAATTGAAAGGCTAAACCTTCCAGAATCCGGGAGGCTAAAAGAATTAAATGCTAAAGGCTGCGTAAAGTTAGTCGAAATTCAAAGCCTCGAGAGGTCGGAGGATTTAGAAAGTCTAGATATCTCTGAGTGCACTTCAATTGGAAAGTTGCTCCTTCCAAAATCTGGGAGGCTGAAGGAATTAAAATGTGAAGGTTGTGAAAACTCAGTCGAAATTCAAGGCCTGGAGAGATCGGAGTTTTTAGGAGTCTAGATATCTCTAAGTGCACTTCAATTGGAAAGTTGCTTCTTCCAAAATCCGGGAGGCTAAAGGAATTAAAAGCTGAAGGCTGCGAAAGGCCTTGAGAGGTCGGAGTTTTTGGAAAGATTGGATATCTTTAAGTGCACTTCAATTGTAAGGCTAGACTTTCCAAAATCCAAGAGGCTGAAGGAATTAAGAGTTGAGGCTACAAAAATTTAGCCGAAATTGAAGGCTTTGATAGGTTGGAGTATTTGGAAAGGCTAGATGTCAAAGGGTGCACTTCAATTGAAAGGCTAGACCTTCCAAAATCCTAGAGGCTGAAGGAATTAAATGCTAGAGCCTGCAAAAACTTGGTTGAAATTCAAGGCCTTGATAGCTTAAAGTTTTTGGAAGAACTGAATATCACTGGATGCAAGTCACTCAAAACAATTCCAGAATTATTTGGAATGCGGATTTATCGATAGTAAGAGAATACAAATGGCAAAACGAGAGTATTAAGATCAGACTATATGGACGACTCAGATGAGTAATATATCAGAATGATCCACATTTTCTAATGAAGGTACATAAAGCAGGTAATCAACCTATGCTCTTTTGAGATCTACTGCCCAATTTTCATTAGTATTTCATGCTTGCAATATCTTTCAAGATTTACGATCGTCCTTATTATTTCCTGGTTGATAGTGTCGTGTTGTTTTCTTAATTGAATTCAAGGAATCTAGGGGAGACATCCATGGAAGTTATAGTGTGCTCTGGCAAAATGGTTCTGCTTATCCTGGCAGTAACAAAAATAGATGAAAAGGCTTTCTAAGCCATCATTTGTCATTAGTCTTCAGGTAAGATCCTTCATCCTATGTAGAAAAATAAAGATTCTTGACATTTGAATGATTTTGGAATACTGGAAGTACTGAATAAAAAGTGATATATACAGGCATTTGATAGCATGCTAAAGGTCATTGTGTAGGTCAAGAAATGCTAAACGAAGGATCTATATGGCAATCCTTTTAGTGTGAGGTTTTAGTTTGCTCTGCACTCGCCATGCAGTTCTTGACTGCATATTTCTAAAGTACACTTAAGAGTGAATTTACAGTGCAAAAGGACCATGTTGATAGGACATCCCTTAGTATGCATATGCTTCTGACTTGAGATAAAATTTGTCCAACCATTGTGTTCCACACATTTTATCTCATAGAACTGTTTGCATTAGCAGATTAAGATAATTGTATCAGTCTAGAGGTGCTAAATGCAAGCACAAGCTCTTCTCCTAGTGGTGTGGCCGTGAGTGAACCAGCAAACAGGGCAGAAGCAAAAGCATCTTATATTATTTGAATCGATTGAGAAAATTATGATTCAAATTTTTCTTGCTATGCATCCATGTTCGTTTGGTTTGAGTCCAAGATATACCTACTCCAAGCCTCCCAAAGAATGCATCTTGATATTTGTAGTGGGTAAAGCCATTTGTCATATACCTGAACTATTGAGTCGACCATACATTAACTAGAACGTCTTTTGACATAATCAGCTGTGCTGGGAAATGATTGCTTATATTGTGCATAAGCTCTTCTTAGTTCATTTACTTGCTGAAAAGAAAAACATAGGAAGCATTTCCATAAGTTTCTGAGGAAAGGAAACTTTTCGGTATCCCATACGCCATTTGAAAACTGTCTTGCATACTATATCCCACAAAAGCAAGCATCTTGAGTTGAATACACTATGCTAATTTGATCGAAGCTCCTGTGGTTGATGATGTTAGAAGCCCCATTAGTGGGATCTAAAGAGTTCAAAAAGAATATCAAGTTTGACAAACAGAGTTCCATGAACTTTGGAGTATTATTTCATCTAACTCACCGGCAGGATTCGATTATCATTACACTGGTTGATGTAAATGATGAAATATCTGAGAGAGCTTTGGCAAGGCACTTCTAAAAGGAATCGAAATCACAGAAGGATCAGGAGCTCAACATTTCTTGAACTTCTCTGAATGCTGACGATGCATTCTTGGAATGGTGAAAGGTTGTTTACAAGTTGTTAGGCCATGTTTCCTCCAGGTTCTTTGAGCTCTATCCTTCACAAGCCATCTTTCAACTCTCATCCTTACAATTTGTTCCAGCGCTGGTGCTGTGTTTTTAGCTGCTCACAGAGCTTTAGCTATGAAAATTGGCAAAGGACCACAATGTGTCGTGCTTCCGTTTCAACTTCAGTTCGAACAACCACTAGCTTCTCAGGTTTGGCTCCCAGCATTCTTTTGCGATCTAATGGGTGGTCAACTCAATTGTTCCAACTCCGTTTTGTGAAGTTTGCTGGATTTTTGATTGAAAGGTGAAGATAATGGAGCAGCAACTGAAGAAGTGCTTGCTGGCGAGGGTCACAGAGGACTTGAAGGCGGTGCTTCGTCACTTCTATTAGCAAAGGTTGTGGACAGTCTCCTTGTAATTGCTTTTTAGTGAGAAAGTTGGTCAGCTTAGTATTCCTTGGAACTGCGAAGTATGGTCAGTTTAGTATTGCCTTCATGTACTCTAGCGGCCATTTTGGTAGGCCTTTGCTGGGTTGTTCTTTTCATTTGTGTGCCAGAGAATTCTAATACTATGGTGTAATGGAATTTGTTCATGCTTTAAATGTCAGAATGATATGCTGTCAAGCCTAGTGTTGTTTTCATGCGGTTTAGCAGCTGATTCATGCACCGAATTAGTTGCTAAACAAATGATATGCAATTGTAAATAACTTTTGGTTTGTGGATTAGTTCTTCATTTCATGTCATATTGCTATGGTCTTCATAAATACTCAGAGCACTTCAAATAGATAAAGATGACTCAAGTTAGGGTGGTTTGCTGGTCGTCAACAATGGTTTTTATTGGTCCAACCCTAATTTAATTATCCACATTGTAACAAGGGCTAAAATTGATGGTTGATTGTCGTTCCTTATTAGATTGGAAGGTCTCACTTTTTGAAAGATAAATTGTAATTTCTTACGCTTTCTGCCTTTGATGTATTCTGTCAGGTCCGGTCAGGTCAGCAAGACGCCTTCCACGCATTATTGTGCTAGAAAATTATTGCAAATTGAAGGATTTGAGGACAGCGAAAATTTGTGAAAGGATACTTGCAGAGGAACTTCAACAGATGGAACAGAGGTATTAGCAAAAGAATGCATCTTGATGTTTGTAGAGCTGGAAAAGCCATCTGTCATATACCAATACTTTTGAGCCAAGCAAGACATTAGCAGAATGTCTTTTGACATCATCGGCTGTGCTATAGAATGATTGCTTATATTGTGCATAAGCTCTCGTTAGTTCATCTACTTGCTGAAAACTCAGGAAGCATTTCCATAAGTTTTCTGAAGAAACTTTTCAGTTTTCAATATGCCATTTGAAAACTGTCTTGCATTAATTCTAATGCATGAATAGCACATAATGATAAAGGAAAAAAATTATACCATGTCCCACAAAAGCAAGCAACGTGAGTTCAATACACTATGCTAATTTGGTCAAAGCTTCTGTGGTCGATGATATTAGCTGCCCCATTAGTTGGATCGAAAAAGTTCGAAAAGAATATCTAGTTTGACAAACAGAGACTTGTAAACTTCTTCATATTATTAGTAGTAGTTCATTTGCTGTTACTTGCTGCATTGATTTCATCTAACTTACTAGCAAGATTCAGTTATCATGCCACTCATTGACATAAGTGTTGTAATATCCAAGAGAGCTTTCACAAGGCACTTCTAAAAGGAAACAAAATCATCAAAGGATGAAAAGCTCGATATTTCTTAAAGTGTCCATGAAAATAAATAACTTGAATTAAAGAGGATGTCATTTATGCTAAATAGACTAGGTATGTCAAATGTAGAAAAGCTTGATGCCCACATGGAGTTGGTAGGTTTAGGCCCTGCAGAATACCATCTCAATGCCATCGGGCATCTATATAGTTTTCCATAGATTTCTAATTCTATTTCTCAAAATGTAACGCTTCTTCTGGCTCCTCTTCCTCCTCTTTTTTAATGATTGAGCATTTCCTACAAGGAGGTATTCAATGTATACTAGATTGTAGAGTATAGGCTCGAAAGTTTCTCACATTTTGTACTACTTGAAGGTAATTTATCTTCTTCTGATTACAAAGGGGAGTTTTGTCGCATCATTTTGATTAATCAAGTTCACTAGTGGGAGTTTAACTTGTTAATAGGATATCTCAATCTATTCTGTATGCTTGTATGACAATCTGGTCGAGAGGGATGGAGTAAGGAATTGAAGAAGGCGTAGAGACTAGGAGTGTAGAGGTTGCTATATCCAAGTATCTTAAGTTCTTATATGACTTTATCTCTTGGTAATTCCAATTCGTAAGAGCTTAGGATTAGATGCTTAGCCTTGGCAGTTCTTGCTATCTATTCTCAATGGATTAAAGAGGAGGCATTTTTTTTTCCAGAAAGATCTGATGCCTCATATTGTCTTTTGGATTTGGAGAACACGTTGTTGAGTGCACTATACTACTTGGGCCAACCCTTGAATGCTTTTTGTTGAGATCCTAAAACTTATACACTTGTGATCCTCGCTTGAAGTAAGCTTTCATGGATCCACTCCACCTCGAGGTTCCAAAGCGGACAACAAGATTCGTTTTTGGATTGAGATAATGGATTGGAGGTTGCCAAAAAAGTATAGATTCCTGTTGCTTTAGATAACCTACTAGCCCAAAGAAATCCCATATCAAGTGACCGATTTCCCTCTCAGTTATCTTGTACCATTGTGACACTTGACCTCACTTCACAAATTTTCATCAACATTTCTTGTTTACTGTGCGTTCTCTGTCTTCTCTCTTCTTCTATTAATTTTATTGTGAAGAAATTATTCATTTTCGCTCTCTCTCTCTCTCTCTCTCTCTCTCTCTCTCTCTCTCTCTCTCATTTTTCTAGTTTTTATTTTTATTTTTTATGAGCCCACTTTTCTTTGCACATTCATTGTGTCATCAATACTGGCTTCTTAATTATTCTAATCTACTCCAGCTAAAGATGCAACATCATTATGCTGAGATCCTGCTGGCAAGGTTGCTGTTGTGGGACTTGAAGATGGTACAGTTTCACTGTATGATGTCGAAGTAAGTTTTCCATGCTATTGCTGAACAGTACCCTCATTACTTCTCAACAAGAAATTCCTTCTGCAAGGACCCTTTATCATCAAAATGTGTTCTTCTCTAATCTCTCTTGAGAAATAGTTTGAATTGCTAAAAGGCTGGTTGATGCAATGCAAATAGCAAGCTTGCTGAATGAACATTTAGCTGCTAATGGAGATGGCAATCTGTGTTTACTGGTCATGTTTGCCAATGTCAAGTTAATATGGATTGTTAGATAGGTCAATCTGAGCAAAATAAGCTTTACAAATCTTTTTAGATCATTGAACATGGCCCATTTGTTATATAGGTCAGCAAATGAGAAGAGATGTATAGCCTAAATGAATTGTTTATTTCACGTCACATATTAATAATAGATTCAATAGATATATACACTTTAGGACTTGAATCTAATTGATATGGTTAATTGCATCCTCATGTAGGATAGGAAATTGTCACCTTGCTGCTGATGTTGTCATTGATAATTGAAAGTGCTTCAAATGTCAATGACAAATTTCACCATAGCATTTGCAGAGGTTGAGCTGATTGTAAGGATCTACACTCTCAGTTGATGGTGTTAATAGAAACAGTCATATGTGACATGGTCATTTTCATCAAATTAAGAGTTTATCTTGAATATTGAAACTCAAATATGTTCAGTTCAGTCAAATCAAAAAGGTTGTGGTTTAGGTGACTCCTAAATGATGGAATTTGTATGTGCTTAATCATGGTTATGGGTGGCGAAGTTCACAAATAACTGGTTATGTCATTAAGCTATAGCTATTTGGTCATGAGTACAATGGCTACGGATTTGGTTGATGCTGCTGCATTTCTTTCTTTGAGATTTATACAAATTTATTAGCCATCATCCAATTTGTAGACTACGTTTTGCTTGGAAGAGAGTTTGTTTTTACATAATACATAATGAATGTTATCTTATCAATCTAGCTTTCTTTACTTAACTATGGATATGTGGTGTGCTGCTTTTTATATGCTAGTGCTTGCAGCAGTTATGCATGCTGTGGCATAATAGTTTCTAACATGGTATAAATATTAAGCAGAATGAAGAATTGTTACGAGGCTTGAAGTCCCATGCGGTAGTTGTGCTGTGTCTCGACCAGGAGGAAGATGCCCAAGTGGACAAAGTATGCATCTTTCAACTTAAAGGTTGTTATGACTTCTTGATCTAGAAACAGACAATATTTCATTCTTCATTTCTTGCATGTTTTTTCTAATGCTTTTTTTGCAATTAAGTTTCAAACTAAGAATCTTAGTTTACAGTCCAATAGCTTTAATATTTTCTACCTTGATGTATTTTGTCCGGTTAGTAAGATGTCTTAATTTCAGTATTGTATCAGAGAAACAATGCAGAGAGTCAAGAATATGTGCGAAGGACATTAGCGAAGGAATTTCAACAGATGGAACACTGGTATTAGCAAAACAGTTAGAAAGTTGAAATGTAATAGAAGCTTATTCATGTATAGAAGTTCTTACTTGAATGTGCTGTTTATTGCTCTTTCATTGTAGATTCTTCACATTAACGTTATATCTACTTTTTCCATTCATAAACGTTCTTATAAATGCTAACTCAATGGGAAAAATATAAACTGTGGGATAAATCATTGCTGTTATATTTGTTTGAAATGATTGCTTCTTCCACCCTTCAAGTCTGGTCCTCATTGCTGATATGGGTACCAAATGTGAAATTCTGGATCTCTTTGTAAGCATAACATGAGTTTAAATATAATTACCCACGCTCGAAATTGGTTTTTGTAAACATTGCAATCATTTAATAAAAAGCTTTTGCTTTTGGTTTTACCCAATTGTTCAATTATTTGAGCTGAAATAATCATTTCTTCTTTGGCTAGTTTAGGACTTACTTTTAATGGGGTTTGTAAGTAGATATTTCTATCTAAAAGCCTATTACCATAAAGTCCTATATTTTTCATTTCTTTGCCCGAATGACCATAACCTAGAGACTATAATGAGAGAAAGAAAAGGACACCATTGGGGGTTTGGGGTTCTTCTGGAGGTTGTCCTCAACAATGGTTTTTCAATTACCCTCTATCTGATAATTTAGTTTTTCGTATTTGATCTCAGGTTTGATCACTTGACAATGTACATGGAAACTTTAGTTGGGTGATCTTATCGGATTGGGCTCTCTGTTTAGCTTGTTTAGCTTGTTATCCTTGTGTATAGAAATACCGATCTCATGTTTCCTAATTAAACCCTAATTTGATCATCACATTTTCAAGGAAGCTGCCAGATGTCTTTATCTTCTATTTTGAAAAAGATACTTTGTAAGAATTTATTACCACTATTCCCTCTTACATCAGTTTCAACATCCATCGGATACATTCCCAATTCACTGTCCTTTCTATGGGGTATATACCTTTAATCTGAAACTACATATATGATTTGGATATTCAAATGTGTAGAGTAGAACTACTTTTCCATGTTATTCATTTCTCTGTGTGGTTCTATAGGATGACTCTGGATTTGCTTATATATTGACTTGATCTCGATTCTTAACAGACAATATTTTATTCTTCATATCTTACATGTAATTTCTAATTTTTAGTTTGCAGTTAACTTTCAAACTTGAAATCTTATTTCAAAGTCCAACGGCTTTAATACAGGGTTATGGAAGACTTTCGAGATCATCAAAGGATTGGGGGCTCGATGTTTCTTAAATTTCTCCAAACTTTGACAATGCATCCTTGGAATGGCTTGGAGTGGCATAGGATGCTTGCAAATTGTCATCCCACATTGCCCTGATTATATTTGATAGAAGCTTTGCAGAGCTGACACTGTCTGTTAAATTAAGAGGTTTCTAAAATACTGAAAGTCTAGCCAACTCGTTTGATATAATGGCTGATGAATTAGACGGTTGTATTTTAAGTTAGCATCATAGTTGACACCTGTATGCAAATCTGTTGGAGTCTTCAAATCTGTTGGAGTCTTTATTCAAAGAGAGTTCCTTGTGATTCGTGTTTTGATCTTCATGTTAAAGTGGAAGCAGTTTGATTTTTGCCTTCTAATGTTATGGGGTTGATAAAAGAACTTTAGAGATTCTTACTATGGGAAGCCTGTCAGGCCGAAGGTCTCATTATCAAAGTTTTGCAAGACTGAGATCTTATTCCTATTGATGGAGGACTGTTGGCTGGGTCAGCCTCTGTGGGGTTCAGGTAACATAACATGAAAGAAAAAGAAAAAGGTCAAAGTCAAAATAAAAAAGAAAGAGAGGAGCTGTTCATGGAGTGAAGAGTGGGGAGAGAGAGAGAGAGAGAGTTCCCCGAGAAGAACGCACGAGAAGAAGAAGAAACAAGGGAGGAGAGAGAGAGCATTCCCCAAGAAGAACACAAGAGAAGGAAAAAATAAAATGGAAAGTGACTTTCCAAGTAAGTCCAAGATCGAAGGCCAGACGTCGGCAAAATTGGCTCAATTTTTAGACTGTTCGTTAAATCAAGACTTCGAGTTGATTGGTTTCGTTCATTGAAAATCTTCTCTAAATTGTCTCTCATTTTTTCCAATTGCAATTAAGGTTTCTTGCTCTATTTGTATTGAAATATTGTTGCCATGTTGATGTTACTATTCCTAGTGATTAATGAAAGTTTTTGGGCAATCCATGGTTTTTTCCTGCATTGAGTTTTTCATGTTAAAATCTTGGTATTATTGTTGCATTGTTTCTTTAACATTTCAGAATTATACTCGCTCACAATAAATGCTTCATTTGTAAGTACATTTTATCCAGAGATCACTTTAAGAAAAAAACCGGCCATCTTAGGTTACTTTGGTGCTACAAAATATTAAGGTGATTGTCAGATATAGCTGCTAGAGCATTTCCAATGAAGGGAAGATCTTCTATCTGAAAAGCAAGAAACCCATCTTTTCTTTTCTCAGAGATTGGCTTCCACCCAACCCATCATGTTACTCTTTCTGCTAAAGACAATCTTATCTTGCTTTTTTGAAAGGTCTTGATAATAGAGTTGCAGCTATTAGAAAGCCTATCATCGATTCACGTTCATTCTAGGTATTCCACTAGCTTATATACTTGCTAACTCAATCCATGATCAATTAAGGAGTAACCCAATTCTCCCCAACAAGGTTGTTGTTGGAACCAAAGTAGAAAATGTTTCTAGTGTGAAAAACAATGTCACTAGAGCCCAATTGATGTGCATTTGAGAATGTGGTTCTATTGGGATATTGAAGCTTGATTGATGTTGCTTTAGTTTTTCTAACAAAGATTCAGCTCTAACAAAAGGAAAAAAAAGACACAAATAGTCTATGAATTATAGCTAAAGATGCAATGTCATCTATAAACTTTTAATTTGTTTAATGTTCAATCTAGTCTCTACTATGGTTTCTAATCCACTATAATTTTGATCAATTTGATAATGAGAACTCAATTTGATAACGAATGTATAATAAAGGTGGCTACTATGGTTATAGGTAAACCCAACACTATGGTAACCCGGCTATCACACCCTGAACCTCTACGGTCGCGTGACAACCCGTGCCCATTGAACCTTTACTTATCGTTTGGTCATTCAACTGCAACGTCCCAAGAGGCATTGCCAACCCAATTCGCGATAACATTTAAAATGCACAAGAGGAAACGTAAATAAATGTCTAACCATCAATCAACAGGGATAGTTAAAACATAATCATACATATATATATATATATATATATATATATATATATATATATATATATATATGTCATGAGTCAACATCTCATACACAACGAGTTTAAAGATTAAACAACCAGCTTCACATATTCGACACACCTAACTGATTCATCACGACCTCCTACAAAAAGGGGCTGAGGGTATACCTATGCCTTTAATACTACGAGGGTGGTCCAAAAAGTGCTAACAACCTCGCAACTACCTAAGCTCTTATCGCCTCTGGGATCCATGGCTCCAGCTTGATGATCAAATTGAGGTTGAGCTCGCGGTCGGACACCTCCCTATCGGGAACGTCCCCCTCCTTGGTATCCTAGTTGGTGCCTCCCCCTAAGCCTCCAACACTCGGTGGACCGTCGAAGCCGCGGAAGGGACCATGGCTCTTGCCACCCACCCAAAAGTACTAGGCCATGAATCGGTGTGGCACGAGGTTAGGCAGGCCCTCATTGACCCAAATGGTTGTGATGTAACGCGTGTAGTGCACCTCTTGTGACTGGGTACTCCATCACCTCCTGACTGTGCTTGACGGGGTTGGCCAAAACAAATCTGTCGGAACGGCTCAGCCATTCTTAGGGCTTGTAAACATTTCAACAAATAAATATGAGATAAACTCAATAATTGAACTTCCTAGACTTCACGTAGGGAAGTTGTTTACTTCGGAAGCACCCTAAACGTGCAATTATCTATTGATGGCAAAATATGGCAATGCTCTTCTTGCTTTTCTCTCACTATCCTCATAACAACAAATCTATTAATCAAAGCCATCAATATAGATACATAGGCAATTCCATAATCTATATTTCATACTCTCAAGCCAAACATACGAATGCTCATTATAGTCTAAGTCACACGCGCATGCCATGCGATAATCCGGACCCAATCACGTACAAATCTCATGCACTTCCCATACATAATTGTCCAGATTATTACGGCCACTCAGGACCCAAGGCCAACTCGAAGGTTCGCAATCATCCGGTGTAATTGGGCATCGTCTCGCCCCATTGAGCACAGCATCCCGTTGACTTGGGGACATCCGAATTTAATCCGGCATTGTCCCGCATAAAACGCCTTAGAATGGATTCACACCCCACATAAAATGCATCAAGGTCTTAGGTGATCACATGAGCATACCATCACACATTCCATTTCTTATCTTTCTCATTTAACCCATCTGATACTCATGCGATATGCAACTTCACTTATCATATGCCATCATTTCATACACATGCATTATATTATATCACACACATATACACAGTTCACTTCTTAAACTCATGGCATATACTCCAAATATCATATTTAACCACTAATTCACATGACACATAATAACATATTATCATATTACGGCATAATGGATCATATATCAACTTTACCCATAATAACTCGTTAACGTGTCGCCCTAAACAAGATAACCTATCGTTTGACACTCGATAACCTATCTTAATTCAACAATAGCTTATCACTCCAACAATTATCATATAACCACTCTTAAGTCCTAAACTACTCCCTAAATGCAATGAAAGCTCTAATCAAAGGCTAGAAAGCCACTCAGTAACCACTTGGGCTTCGAAACGCATCGGGGAAGGGAAAAACAAGACCGAATTAGCTGCTGAGGGTTGCTGGTCGCATGCCCTTATGAGGGAGTTTGACGGTGGCTAGTCGCGGCTCCAATGGTGGCTTAATAGCGGTCCAACGGAGGTTTGACGTCGGTACGGCTTCCGGGCTTTGCGAGGGACTAGATCGGAGAAGAAACGAGTGAGAGGGAGCTTTGATGAGGGTTGCATAGCATCGAATAGCCCTTGAGGAGGCCAATCGGTTGGCTTCGTCGGCTATTCGACGGAGCAAAAGGGCGGTCTAATGTTAGGGGTTCGATCGATGGTCGCTGGTGAGAAAACAAGAGGAACAAGTGAAGAACAAGCTTGCAATGAGAGAAAATGGAGGTGTGGGGGCTCAATGGTGGTGAAGGAAGAGAGATGGAGGGCTTTCAACCAAACAAGTGAGGAAATGAGAGAATAAGGGTGAGAAAGAGAGTGATCGACGACCTTGGGGGGAAAGAGAGTAGAGAAAGTGAAGTCTTGTCTCCAATTAATGCCCCATTATTTCTCCTTGGCTCATGTCCATCAAGCTTACCCAAAATAGAAGCAAGATCTTAGCATTAATGGAGGTGGATTGCACTTAAGTGGCTTGATTGGACTAGACTAGGTTAGGTAGGTTTTCAAATTCCAAGTTACCGCCCACTCAATGCATGGCCACCCCTTCCCTAGCCAATTTCCTATCTTGCCCTTTTGTCCATAGTCCAAAGGAAGGGCATTTCGGTTACTTCACCAAAATCTCGCACTGTTCATGTATTATTTACGTCCTTTCATGCATTTAATGCCAAGATTGAGTCAAAAGAGGCTTGATGGGCTTTAAGGGGCCCATAGGCTTCCCTTGGCTGCTCACCCCTTGGGTGTGTGGGCCTTGGGCTGCCCACTTGGGCTCGAGCCCAATGGGTCCCTATCCGTGGCTCGTTTTCACTTTTCCGCACCCATATGTCATTGTTGATGAAAAATCGAGTTTTCGCCCCTAAACGGCCTTTTCCGATGTCCTTGTGACCTATCGATCCTCAAGACAATCTCGTCCATTGATCACTTGCCGAAATAATTCCGTTCTGAAAAATTGGGTCGGAATGAGGATGTCACATCTCTTTCCCCCTTAAAGAAATTCCGTCCTCAAAATTTATAAAATCAACCACCTCTTCGAACAAATGGGGGTACTAGCTTTGCATAATGTTTTTGCTTTCCCATGTCACTCCCTCGGCGCCGTGATGTTGCTAGACAACTTTGACCAAAAGAATGACCTTATTGCGCAACATTCGTTCTTTTCTGTTCACGACTTGCATTGGCTACTTGACGTACGTCATTTTGTTGTCCACCTCGATCTCCTAATAACTTAGCACGTGCGTTTCATACTTTTTCAGCATGGAAACATGGAACGTGTTATGAACCTGGGCAAAGATTTGGTGGTAGTGCCAATCGGTAGGCTAAAGTCCCAATTCTTTCCAAAATTTCAAAGGGTCCTATGAATCTGGGGCTTAGCTTGCCTTTCTTGCCAAAACGGGACGTACCTCTTATTGGCAACACTTTGAGGAACATGTGATCACCAACTTGGAATTCCAGAGGTCTTCGTCGTTTGTCCGCATAGCTCTTTTGGCGACTTTGGGCTATCTTTAACCTTTCTCGAATGATTTGAACTACATCCACGGATCGTTGCACTAGCTCGGGGCCCGTGATTCTCCTTTCTCTAACCTAATCTTAACATATGGACGTTCTACATACATGTTCATACAATACCTCAAATGGTGCCATTCCGATTCCGATGCTTTGTTGATAACTGTTATTGTATGCGAAGTCAATGAGGTGCAGTTGATCTTCTCATCCTCCTTTGAAATCTATGACATAGGCTCACAGCATATCATCGAGAGTTTGGATCATTCTCTTGGATTGTCCATCAGTCTGCGGATGATTAGCCATGCTGAATTGCAATTTCATTCTTATAGCATTTTGTAAGCTTTTCCAAAATGTGGCGGTGAACTTTGGATCCCGATTAGAAGTGATCGTCATTGGAACCCCATGCAACCGTATTATCTGCCTCATGTACAGCTCGGCATACCTATCCATGGCATAATCTTTTCGTACCGTAATGAAGTGAGCTGACTTGGTCAATCGGTCGACCACAACCCAAATGGAATCATTATCTCTCTAACTCCTTGGCAGTCCTATCATGAAGTCCATCGTGATATGTTCCCATTTTCATTTCGGGATCTCTAATTGTCGTAACAGTCCACTAGGCTTGCAATGCTGGGCTTTTACTTGCTAGCATGTCAAACACTTTACCACGTATCTTGTGATGTTAGCCTTCTGCCATTCCGCCAATAGAACTGCCGAAGGTTCCTGTACATCATCATACTACCTGGATGGATGCTATAATTTCTTTGGTGGGCATCCACCAAAATCTCTTCCCTGAGCTCTGCATCATTAGGTACACAATTGTCCTTGAAACCTCAAAATCCCATCATTCGTCACTTGAAAATTTGGGTTCCTCTTCTGAGGGCTTCATTGTACAATCTTTGGATTTTCGAATCTGTCGATTGCAAGGTTTTAATCCTGGTTTGCACTTCGGGTTCAATTCGAAGAGAAGCCATAAGACTAGAAAGATGGCCTATCTCGAATTTGAAACCTGAATTTCACACACCTTCGAGAAGTATCCACTCTCGAACCATCATCTGCACAATTGACAACTTCCGACTAAGTGCATCCGCTACCTTGTTGGCCTTTCCAGGGTGGTATAGAATGTCACAGTCATAGTCCTTAAGAAGTTCCGTCCAGCGCCTTTGTCTTATATTCAACTCTTTTTGTGAGAACAAGTACTTTAGATTTTGATGGTTGGTGTATATCGTGAACTTTTCCCTACACAGGTAGTATCCCCAATCTTCAAAGTGAAGATAATTGCTGCCATCTCTAGGTCGTGCGTTGGATAATTATGCTCGTGAGGCCTCAACTGCCTAAACACATAGGCTACAACTCATCCATGTTATATCATGACGCAATCTATTACTTTAAACGAAGCGTTGCTGTAGATCTTGTATCCTTTAGGACCAAACGATATCGTCAACATCGGGGTAGTCATCAACTTGTGCTTAAACTCTTGGAAACTCTTCTCGCACTTCAAAGTCCATTCGAACTTCACTTCTTTCTTTAGCAGTTGCGTTAGTGGCATAGCTATTCCAGAGAATCTTTCCACGAATCGTTGGTAATAGCCAGCCAATTCCATAAAACTTCGAACTTCAGTCATCATCATAGGTCTGGGCCAATTCATGATTGCTTTGATCTTATCTGGGTCCATTGAAATTCCTTCGCCCGATATCACATGACCCAAAAAATGCTACTTGATGAAGCCAAAACTCGCACTTACTAAACTTGACATAAAATGCATGTTCTCGAAGGGTCAATAGTACCATCCTCAAGTACTGCTTATGCTCTTACGGGCTCCTTGAGTATACTACTATGTCGTCAATAAAGACTATGACGAACTAGTCTAAATACTCTTTGAATACCCTGTTCATTAAGTCTATGAAAGTAGCTGGGGCATTGGTTAACTCGAACGACATCACTATAAACTCGTAGTGGCCGTATCGCGTCCAAAACGCGATTTTTGGGATATCCTCATTCTTAATCATCAACTGACGATAGCCCGCCCTCGGGCCTATCTTCAAGAATACTGAAGCTCCTTGAAGTTGGTCAAACAAATTGTCTATCCTTGGCAACGAATACTTGTTCTTGACCGTCACCTGATTGAGCTGTCAGTAATTGATGCACAGTCACAACGATCCATCATTTTTCTTCACAAATAGGACAGGCGCTCCCCATGGTAATGCACTAGGGCAAATAAATCTCCAATCTAGCAATTCCTGCATTTTCACCTTTAGCTCCTTCAACTCGGATAGTGACATCTGGTATGGTGCCTTGGAGATCAATTCTATCCTAGGGGCCAACTCGATTACGAACTCAATCTCTCACTCTTGGGGCAATCCTGGCAATTCCTTCAGAAAGACATTTGCAAATTCTAGTGCCACAATGATGTCCTCCAACTTTGGCTCTTCCATCATTAAATCCTCAACTGTTGTTAGATAGCCTCGACAACCTTCCTCAAGTAATTGTTCTACCTCAAGTAAAGAAATTAAGGGTGTAGATGATCCATCCTTGTGTCCTACAAACTCATAACCAAGGCTATCAACCGGATTGAACTGTATTGCCTTACTAAAGCAGTCAATCGTAGCTCGCTACTTATCAAGCCAATCCATTCCAATTATAACATCAAAATCACACGTAGTCAAGATAGTTAGATCTATCAATTTCTTTCGCCCATTAATAACTATCTCACACCCTTGGTAGCCAAAAATGGATAGCACCTTATCGTTCATAGGAGTGGAGATGTTAAGGATCATCTCCAACGGTTTGAATTCTATCCTAATTAACTTAACAAATTGATCAACTACAAATGAATGTGTCACCCCAGAATCAAACAAGGCTTACGTAGCATGCTAGTGTAAGGAGACCGTACCTATAATTACGGCCTCAGAATCCTTGGCTTCCTTTCTAGTCACCAGTACACCTTACTCTAGATTGGGGGTCAGTTCGAATTGTCTTATGGCGCAACTCCTAATCGATGTCCCATGAATAGGGGTCGTGGCTGCATTCCAGCTGGTTGTCGCAGACAGTTCCTAACATGGTGGCCCTGCTTGCCACACCCAAAGCACGCTTCCGTCTGGGTGTGGCACAGTGCAGATCCATGAAACTTGTCGCAGAATCGGCAACTTTGGCTCAAGTGGGGTGCCGGCTTCCCAACGTCGTTCTTCTTGTTGGAAGGGATAGGATGCCTTTGTCTTGTCATCGACTTCTTGCCAAACTGATAGTTATCCCTATTGGCAACAAACCACAATCTAGATGCGATTGCTCGCTTGGCCATATCCTCTCAATCAGCTAAGCCCTTTCATAAAGCTCATCGTAGTCCTTCAAGTTTAGGGGCACCAACTGGCTACAAATTTCCAGTTTAAGTCCATCCCGAAATCTCCTAGCTCGATCCACAGGTCAACCATCCTTAGAGCATACTTTGACAACTTCGTAAACTTGGCCTTGTACCGGTCCACGGATAGGTAATTCTGCCGAAGTTGCAGGAACTCCGACATCTTTTGCTCTCAGGCACACTCGGAAAAGTATTTTCCATTAAATGCTTCCACAAACATGCCCCAAGTCAGGACGGTACCTTCAAGAAAGACCCTTCTCCAAATGGCCTCCCACCAATCGTTTGCATTGCCTTGCAGCTGGTAGATCGCTAGAGTCACATTTTCCTCCTCTGTACACTTCATCAAAGCGAATGTCTTCTCTAGCTCCTTAATCCACAAGGCAGCAACCTCAGGATCACCCTTCCCTGTGAACTGGGGTGGCTTCACCTTAAGGAACTACTCCACCAACCTCTGGTTTCCATTTCTAGCTAACGGGTTATCGTTGCGAGCAGCGGCAGCAGTAGCCTGCTGCTAAGCCTGCTGCCCAATCAAGTTCCTTATGGTCTATAGGGCCTATGGAATCCCATCAAACCGTAGATCCTCACGTGCCCTGCCTCGGCCATTAGCTGGTCTAGGAGCTACCCTTCCTCGCTGTATACTCGATTCCAGGCTAAGCTCCACTCACAACTGATTCCACAATCCCCAACAATACAATTAGGAATTCATAATCACAAATTAGCAAGATAATCAACAATCACACGCATCTCGTAAACGTTCCTATCTAACTATCCTAAGGTCTCAACGCGTCTTATCACTCCAAGTAAAAACCATGCTCTGATACCAAACTAGGTGGGGATGTCAAGTCCCGAACCTCTACGGCCGCATGACAACTCGCGCCAATCGAACCTTTACTTATCTTTTGGTCATTCAATTGCAATGTCCCAAGAGACATCACCAACCCAATTCACGATAACATTTCAAACACACAAGCAAAAACGTAAACAAATTTCCAACCATCAATTAATAGGGATAGTTAAAACATAATCATATATACATATACATATATAAGCGTCATGAGTAAACATCTCATACACAACGGGTTTAAAGATTAAACAACCAACTTTACATATCCGACACACCTAACCGTTTCGCCACGACCTCCTAGAAAAAGCGCCAAGGGGTTTATCTACGCCTCTAATACTACGAGGGTGGTCCAGAAAGTGCTAACAACCCCACAACTACCTAAGCTCCTATGGCCTCTGGGATCCATGGCTCTGACTCAACGATTAGATCGGGGTCGAGCTCGGGGTCGAACACCTTCCCATCGGGAACATCATCCTCCTTGGCATCCCAACTGATGTCTCCCCTAGAGCCTCCGACACCCGACGGACCTTTGAAACCGCGGATGGGACCATGGCTCTTGCCGCCCACCCAAAAGTACTAGGCCACGAGGTTGGGTAGGCCCTCATTGACCCAAATTGTCGTGACATAACGCATGTAGTGCGCGTCGGCCCCTCCTACGACTGGATACTCTGTCACCTCCTGATTGTACTCGACAAGGAGGCCAAAACAAATCTTTTGGAATGGCTCAGCCATTCTTAGGGCCTGTAAATATTTAAACAAACAAATATGAGATAAACTCAATGAGTTAACTTTCTAGACTTTATGTAGGGAAGTCGTTCATCTCAGAAGTGCCCGAAATGTGCAATTATCTATCGATGGCAAAATATGACAACGCTCTTCTTGCTTTTCTCTCACTAGCCTCATAACAACAAATCTATTAATCAAAGCCAATAATATAGACGCATAGGTAATTCCATAATATATATTTCATGCTCTCAAGCCAAACATATGAATGTGCATTATGGTCTAAGTCATACGCTCATGCCATGCAATAATCTGGACCCATTCACATATGAATCTCATGCACTTCCCATACACAATTATCTAGATTACTACGGCCACTCAGGACCCAAAGCAAACTCAAAGGTTCGTAATCATCCAGTGTAATTGGACATCGTCTCACCCCATCAAGCACGGCATCCCGTTGAGTTGGGGGCATTCCTGTAAGGGGTTTCGCTCAGAAATCTATCTGTGAATAGTATCCCATTGACTTGGGGGCATCCAAACTTAATCGGTTATCGTCCCACATAAAATGCATTAGGACGGGTTCATACCCCGCGTAAAATGCATCAATGTCTTAGGTGATCACACGAGCATACCATCACACGCTCCATTTCTTATCTTTCTCATTTAACCCATGTGATGCTCATGTGATATGCAACTTCACTTGTCATATGCCATCATTTCATGCATGTGTAATACATTATATCACACACATATGCACCATTCACTTCTTAAACTCATGGCATATAATCCAAAGATCATATTTAACGACTAATCCACATGGCACATAACCCAAGTATTATATTTAATCATTAATCCACATGACACATAACCCAAATATCATATTTAACCACTAATCCACATGGCACATAACCTAAATATCATATTTAATCACTAATCCACATGGCACATAATAGCATATCATCATATTATGGCATAATGGAATCATGTATCAACTTTACTCATAATAACTCGTTGACGTGTCGCCCTAAACGAGATAACTTATCGTTTGACACTTGATAACTTATCTAAGTTCAATAATAGCCTATCACGCTAATAAATCATCATGTCACCACTCATAAGTCCTAAACTACTCCCTAAAAGCAACGAAAGCCCTAATCAAATGCTAGAAAGCCACTCACTAACAACTCGAGCTTCGAAAAGCGTCAGGGAAGGGAACAACAAGACTGAATCAGCCATTGAGAGTTGCTGGTCGTGCGTCCTTTGTGCGTGAGGGAGCTAGCTGGTGGCTGGTCGTCGCTACGGTGGCCGCTTAACGGCGATCCAGCAGTGGTTCAGCATTAGGATGGCCTTTGAGCTTCACGAGGGACTAGATTAGAGAAGAAACGAGCGTGAGGGAGCTCCGGTGAGGGTTGCATAGCACCGAACAGCTCTTAAGGAGGCCGGTTGGTCAGCTTAGTCGGGGGAGCAAAAGGGCAGCTCGGCGTTGGGGGTTCAACAAATGATCGCTGGCGAGGAAAACAAGAAGAACAAGTGAAGAACAAGCTTGCAAGGAGAGAAAATGGAGGTGTGGGTATTCGGTGGTGGTGAGGGAAGAGAAATGGAGGGCTTTCAACTAAACAAGTGAGGAAATGAGAGAACGAGGGTGAGAGAGAGAGAGTGACTAGCAGCCTTGTGGGGAAAGAGAGGAGATAGAGTGAATTTTTTTTTTTTTTGGTAAAGGTAATGAATAAATAAAGCTTAGGACAAAAGTACAAAACGGCGCCAAAAGCTTACACTCTAAGTGCAATAACAAAAAGAGTGGAGGGAGCTGAAGCAAAGAAGCTACAAAGCAAAGGAGGAAACAATAACAACCGAAAGCAGAAAAGACGAAGACAGCCACAAAAGCTACGACCCGCAACAGCCCGCACAACCCTCGACCAACTCCAATGGAAGAGACAAAGAACGGAGAGCTAAAGACAGCTTGTAAGCAGGCCTACGAAAGAAACCACAAACAAACTACAGAGTCAAAAGATGATTGGTGAAAATGGAGGGGTCAAGACCCTAGCTTCTCTGGAGACGCCTGTTCCTCGGAATATCCGGAACATTGGTGAAGGTGATGGACTTGTCCTTGACAACCTTTAAAAGGTGATTTTTCAACGCAAAGAGAACCAATGTTTCCCCTCGAAAGATGATATCATTTCTCTTCTTCCAGATCAAGTAGCATAAAGCACCAAAAGAGAAGTGAAGTTTTGTCTCCAATTAATGCCCCATCATTTCCCCTTGGCTCATGTCCATCAAGCTGGCCCAAAATAGAAGCAAGATCTAGCATTAATGGAGGTGGATTGCACTCAAGTGGCTTGATTGGACTATGTTAGGTAGGTCTTCAAATTCCAATTTGCGGCCCACTTAATGCATGGCCGCCCCTTCCCTAGCCAATTTCCTATATTGCCTTTTTGTCCTTAGTCCAAAGGAAGGGTATTTCGGTCACTTCACCAAGATCTCGTACTATTCATGCACTATTCACATCATTCATGCAGTTAATGCTAAGATTGTGTCAAAAAAGGCTTGATGGGCTTTGAGAGGCCCATGGGCCTCCCTTGGTCACCCACCCCTTGGGTGTGTGGGCCTTGGGCCGCCCACTTGGGCTCGAGCCCAATGGGCCCCCGTTCGTGACCCGTTTCCACTTTTCCGCACTCGTATGCCATTGTCGATGAAAAATCGAGTTTTCACCCCTAAACGGCCTTTTCTGATGTCCTTGTGGCCTATCAATCCTCAAGACAATCTCGTCCATCGATTGATCCTCAGGACAATCTCGTCCATTGATCACTTGTCGAAATAATTCCGTTATGAAAAACCGAGTCAGAACAAGGTTGTCACATCGGCCCATTCCAAAATCATATACTTCATGATGAACGAGCCTAGACAACAAACTTTGTCCAGGATATGGCATGATTTGGCCCAGCTCAGCCAGCCCATTAATCAAATGAGTCTGCCTTCCCTCCTATGATCATGTTTGTGTCTCTTATTTTCTCTCCCACCTGTTCTTCTTCCGCAATTTTCTTTGCATGATTTAGGACTCCAGTGGACTTTCTTGCTCTCTCTCTCGCTCTTCCATTCTTCATCTTGCTCTTAAACTCTATCTTTTTTTAACTAGCCTCGAGCCTTCCTCTAGGTTTTTCGAGCTCTTTCACAAGTTCTCTTTCGGCTTGCATTTTCCACCGATGCTTCTCTACTAGGTTGCACGGACACTCTCCGGGACTCTTTGTGTCGTGTCCGACACGCTCCGACACGTTCCGACACGTGATCAACACGTGTCCGAAAATCCGACATGCGGTCAATTGCCTTCAACACGCTCCGACACGCACGGGGTTATTTTTACAAATTTCCAAAACTTCTTGAGTCTAAATATAAATATATGAAAAAAAAAAGCTAAAACAAATTTCCAATTCTCGTTTGAAGATATTGGGGGTGCTTGAAATTACAAATCTTTCACTTGATGAGCTGGAGATGAAGTTTGTTTTTTTTTTTTTTCAAAAGAAGTGGATAATGTGGATGAATGACTTTTTGTTATATTTGATGATGGAATGTTGATTTTTTTTTTCCTATTGTTAAATTTTAAATTTAATAGTGGATCGTGGATTACTTGTTTTTTCCTCCAAGTTTTATGGATTATTATTATGAAATGTAGTTGAATTTGTCAAATTAAAACAATGAATGATATTAACAAACATAGGATTAATGTTTTAGTATAGATTAATTCTAGGCTCTTTTTATTATTATTATTTAGTTATTTATGCATTTATATATTAAAATATTTATTTAATATATAATGTGTCGGAACGTGTCGAAATTCAAGAAATGACGTGTTAGCGTGTCATGTCGTGTCGTGTTGTGTCGCATGTTGCGTGTCTGTGTCAGTGCAACCTAGCTTTTCTACACTGTTGCGATTTGTTCTAGCCCTGCCGTTCTTGTTTTTCAACTGCTTGTGGAGCTTTTTAGCTATGGAGGTTGATGAAGGACTGCATTGCGTGCTTCCGTTTTAGCTTTATTTCTATAAATTGATGGCTTCTCAGGTTCAACTCCCGTTGGCATTCTTTTGCGAGCTAATGGGCAGTTGACTCGGTTGTTCCAACTCAATTTTGTGAAGTTTGCTCAGTTTGCTCAATTTGAAGGTTTGATGTTGGAGGTACAATCCTCTTTTTGAAAGATATACTCTGGCTTTTGAAGATGCTCAGGTAAAGTTTGAGTTTCTTCAAAGTTCATCACAAGTCAAAATATAACTTTCATTTTGGAAAAAAAAATTCAAATGGAGCTTGTTTTGACTAGCTTCTCTTGGTGATGATAGTTACAGCACTAATTCTCCTAACATTCATTGTAATCCTCTTTAGTTTTTCAGTTTTCATGAGAGTGCTGCTATTTTGACTAACAAGAAGAACCACCACGAGGCTTCAACTATTGTAACCTTCTTACTATGGAAAAACACCATGTTGCTTGTGATGACAATAAAATGAGGAGCAAGAATCTTTAATAGCAAATCGTTAGCTTCAACTGGGCAACATCTGTCAATCTCATGCTCTATCAAGTTTCTCAATTAAATGTAAGTACCCAAGAACAGGGCCTCCCATCAAAATCTTTTTGATCATGTCATCACTCATCTCGACCTGGCATATGGACAAAGACTTGAGCGAAGTCTAGTCAATCCTTGACTCTTTATCTTTGATCCACATGTCAAGAGAAAAAGTACCAAAAATGTCATAAACATATTGTATTAGTACATATTCAATCATAACATTTTTAATTAGATTAATTTAGCTCTAAACTTTTTCACATTTGTACCAATTCAATTCATCAAGCCAATCTAGATCGAAAATTGCTAATGTTGACACCGGCCGGTTGATCGACGTTGAGGTGGACAATTTTAATAATATTTTAATATTTTTTTGAATTTATTGATTTCTTTTGTTTTTTATTTCCTTTCCCTTTTCTTTTCGCTGATGCCCATTACCAGCCATCGGTCACAGCCATGGCCAGCAAGGGTTGGCCTCACTAGACCATGCCTGGGCGAGGGCGAGCATTGGCCCTCGCCAAATCTGATGAGCCCGACTAAAGCATTTTGAGAAAAAAAAATATGGACAATTACAAACTCATTTATAACTCGTAATAAATTTTAGAAAATGACGATAAGCATGCCCAACTTATGCAATTAAATAAACATCTATCTACAGCTCAGTTTTCTAGGAAAGACAATTTTCATCACGTTATTGTCTAAGATCAATGCGACACATATGTAGTGGAAAACTGTCATTTATATGAGTCCTGCAAGGGTATACAAACTGTTGTTTTAACTTGTGCTCTAGTTTAAGGAAAACAAGTTACACATTTACTTTTGGAAAACATTCTTAGTAAATACATATACTCTATTGTTTCTAATTAAATAATTAAACTAGAATATAAAATATAGTTGATTAGTAAAAGCCCTCAACCTTCTACCCACAAGACTGCACTGATAACTAGCCCTAATATCCATTGAATCATCCCCTTTATAAGCATTTCCTTCCACTTTCCAATCCCATAAAAGTGTCACACCAATGCATGAAGTCCATAAGAGCATGCAATCTGAAATGACTAAGGCATGATAAACTAAACGCTGAAATAGGCCCAAAGCATCAACGTGGGTCCAGTAATTTTTTTGCTAAATTTAGTCTAGATTATTTTGTATAACTTTAAGTTTAATGTGATCACGAATCGTTTGAAAAGTGTCTCTTAAGGTTTATTTGTATTTTCCGTTTCCTAACACATGGGAAAAACTAAAGAAAAGATAATTTACTGTATCATAAAGTCTAAATATATTGGGAGACTAATTAGGAAGGAAAGTAAAATCAGTCATAGCAAAGCAAAAAAGGCCAACTATCATTAACCTATTAGTTGAAGGAACATGGAGGCTCTTGAGAGGCAACAACGGTAATAGTGTACCTTCTTGACGGAAGCATTCATAAGTCGGCAGTTGGCATTAGAGCCATTATTTATATACAATAAAACTGTAAGGTGCTAGAATTTATTAAAAGTACTGAAAAGGGGGAAAAATGGAAAAAAGAGTGGAGGGGATCAGGCCAGGGTTGGGCCTGCCTGGCCCCTCTTTTTCTTGTTTGCTTCCCCCTATCGGGCCGGCCCGTTCTTCTTTTTTCCCTAGCCCGGCCTTCTTCTCTTTTGCTCTTTTCCTCCATTCCTTTTTTTAGTCCTGAATTGGTTGAAGAGAGGACGAAGGTCCGCACCGCGAGGATAGAGTCGCAAGGACACGCTGAGCATCTCACCGGAGTTGGTGGTCGGAGGCAGACCGGCACCGACGGCTCGCGTGGCAGGAAGCCATGCGCACCGACTAGAGAGCTTGAAAGGCAGGATTATTGGAGAGAAATAGAGTGAGAGAGGGAATAGAGAAAGGGTGGATAAACCGTGAGAGCAACCGAGAGAGAGAGAGAGAGAGAGAGAGAGAGAGAGAGAGAGAGAGAGAGAGAGAGAGTTTGAGAGCGAGGAGCCCTCCGGCAGTACGGTCACGCCCAAACCCCGTCCGACAACTCCTGGCCGCGCTCTTGAGGCCACGACTCCTGTTCCCCGCTCCCAAATCTCCGGTAGGTCAGGTTTCTGTCACAACCCAAAAACACAAAGAATGGGGATGACACGGCCGTCCTTCCACACGAAGAACGTAGCCTCAAACACAACCAACAACCTGATATCATCTTTTATATATATATCAAACCATATATACATATCAGATAGACCAACAGATTGGTTGCAACATCAGAGTTTCTATAATCCACCAAGAAGAAATATACAATTAGAACTCAGACAATCCAACCATTAGCAAGGAATATGTACACCATTTCCTTTGACCATACCCAAAAATAGAACTCCCCAAAAAGTTTCCCACCGACGGCGCACTGGCTTTATTCATCGCTAACCGAGGAACCTGAAAAGATTAAAGGAGGAGTGGAATGGGCAACAACAGCTCAGTGAGTAGTACATATCTTCTAAGCAGATCGAACAACCACTATGCATGTATACCAAGTAATACCAAACTTTATAATGCCAACTCAATATATAAAATACATATCAAATCATATAAGAGTTATTTGATATCATCAAAGCTTTATACTAATATGGAAAACTCATTTAAATCACCATCAAAAGTCCAGTATCAATGGTCAAGTCCATTGAATAATCTCTCCATCAAATATCACATATAGAATCTCCACCAAATATCGCATATCAATGGTCCATCCATTGATTAATCTATTGCTCAATATTCCACCATGGTCACGACACAACGCCTTGTGACAAGGCGACCAAGCTTTTTTCCTTGGCAAGGTCTCCACCTATAAAGCCGATGGCTGGGCCCAGAAGGATATCCTAAACCTGGTATGCATACCCAAAAACCCCTCACTGGGTTCACAGTCATATTAAGCATAAATAACCATCCTCAAATACCAGAAATCCAATTCAGAAATTAATATCTTAAACCAAACAAATAACATTTGCAGCATAACCCATCATCCATTTCATATCAATTTCTCAAATCATTATAAACATTTCCATAAATCAATCGCAAAGCAATTTCATATATATATTTTTCCACTTACTTTGTATATCACGCTTTCAAACATTCAAAATCAACGAAAGAGTAGCAATTGTTTGATCTGGCTTTTATGCATAAAAATGCTCTCCTCAATTCAATGTATATACATATATACTTCAAGACATGAATTTTTTTTTTTAAATCAAAGAAAATATAGTACCACTCACCCCGTCGCCTACGACCAAACGACGAACGATACTCGTATTGTCGAACTCAAGGCCCTATCAAATAATCGAGGAATAATGTTAAAATCTAATAAAACTCTTATCTTAACTACGAAATGACTAACTTATGCCTTAACTCTAACAAAAGGACTTCTACGCGCTAACAAATCGCATAACTAAAGCAATTGCTCAAGTCGTTCGCAACACGGAGATTAAACGCAACACTTGGTCATGCCTTAACTTCCTCCTCCGAACCCCGATCCAAACAAATTTTTAGTCAATAGAGAGCCCTTGACACATATAATAAGAGTCCCAACTTCACCGTCCCAAAATCAAGCCGAAAAATGACAAACTACGGCCCCAAAGCTGCTGGACGCATACTGTTCACTGCACGCGGGAAACTTTGAAATTTTGTTTCGGACAGACCACAAGTTCAAATCACAATCCATAAAATCCCACGGCTTCACAACACCCTAGACTATCATTACCACAAAAATACACGGCTCAATGACTCCAAAATTGGACTTCGCCACTTGATTTTCCAACAATTCCGAATTTGAGCCCTAAACTCATAAATAACTTCAATTGGACGAACGAGGGGCCTAATCTCTTACCGGGTGCTGCGCTATGGAGTAGAGTCGGCTTGGCAAAGCGTTCGTGGCATGTGCTCTTGATTCCTCTCTCTTTGCTGTAGCTTCTACCTTTTCTTTTCTTCTTTGACTTTTCAACATTTCTTTCCTTCTTTTGGGGCCCACCAGCCTACTATTACAGTTTCTCTTTTGCTCTTTTCTTTTTTCGATTCTTCGCGGGACGAGCCATTTTTCTGAGGATCCGGGCTCGAAAACGTGCGAGGCGACCGGACGTGGTCCAATCTATTGAACTCGCCCTCCATTCGCCGTTGCCGAGCCGAGTTGGGACTCTCGGCCGACACTCCTGTTTGTGCCCCTGCCTTGCCCCATTTCGGGCTCGCCAGACCAGGCTTCCTCGTTGTCTGCTTCGCACGAGCACGGCCCCCGTTCGTTTGTGCGCTGCTGTTTTGGATCACTACTTCTTGTTGATTATTATTGCGAGTCCCAGCACGAGTTGGTACTCGGTTTTTCCCCCCTTTAAGCCAGCGCGCTTCAAACGTTGGATGAAATGCCTGAACCAAACCCCGTTCGATTTAATTAGGGGTGGCAAATGGGTGGGTGGGTTGGGTTGGGCAGGGGTTGGGTCAAAAATGGGTCGACTCATATTTGACCTATTTAACCGTTTTGATCTAAATTTTTGTAGTGTAAATTTAGTGATCCGTACCTGACCCGACCCGTATTGCTAAAACCTATTAATGTTTCAGGAAAACCCACTTCTACTATATGCTAATTGGATTGAAACTTCAAATTAAATTAAAAACAAGTAAATAAAAATATAAAAAAAAAACCTATAAATTGAAATATTTATAAAAAGGGAAAAAGCCACGAAAAACCCTGAACTTTGTCCAAAGTGACACATTTACCCCAAACTTTTTTTTTGAGATGTGAAAAATCCCAAACTTTTCAAACCGTGACACATTTACCCTATCAAGGGCATTTTTGTCTTTTTATTCTTTTTTTCCTTTTTTTTTCTTTTTTTCTTCTTCTTCCCGACGTCCGGCGAGGGCACCCCTTGCTAGACGCAGGCGAGGGCCACCCTCGCCGACATCGGGCGAGGATGGCCCTCGCCAAATCTAGCGAGGGCAGGGACACCCTCGCCCGACGCAGGCGAGGGCGGTCCTCGCCGGTGACGGGCGAGGACGGAAAATTTTTAAAAATGAAAAGACCAAAATGCCCTATAATTTTGGGATAAATGTGTCACATAACAAAAGTTCAAGGTTTTTCACGTCACAAAAAAAGTTTAGGGTAAATGTGTCAATTTGGGCAAAATTCAAGATTTTTCGTGGCTTTTTCCCTTATAAAAAAATTAGATTATGCACATACTTCTCTTATTTGAAATGAACATACTATTGAATAACTAAAAGCTGTAATATGAAAATTTTTTAACTAAAACTAAAAAAGCTCATTTTTATGATTTTTTTATGAAAAAAAAAGTATTGTTAAAACATTTGTATGGAATACAAATTTTCTAATAATTTTTTATGCAATACGAATTTAATGGAAAATTTTTATAATTCTTTTTAAAATATTTTTTAAAAAATCGATATTTTAATTTTTTAAATAGAATTTTAACTATTTTTTAATTATTTTTTTATTTTTTAAAAATACAAATTTTAATTTTTAATAATTACTTTTTCTTTTTCTCTTTTATCTTTTCTTTTTTCTTCTTCTTCAGCCGGTTGTCGGCCACGACAACGCCTGGCAACCGGCCATAGGCGAGATCGAGCTCGCTGGCATCCAGCGGGACTCAATCTCGCCGATCCGGTGAGCTTGAGTCTTGCTAGATCCGGCGAGGTTCGAGCCTCGCTAGTCATCGGCGAGATCAAGCCTCGCCAGATCCGGCGAGGCCAAGGCCCTGCCCGACGTCGTCAAGATCGAGCCTCGCCAGTCGTCGGTGAGGCCAAGCCTCACCGGATCTGGCGGGACTCGAGCTCGCCGGCGTCGAGCGGGGCTCAATCTCGCCGATCTAGCAAGGCCGAGGCTCCATTTGACGCAGGCGAGCTCGAGTCTCGCCATATCCGACGAGGCTCGAGCCTCGCCAGTTGTCAGCGACCTACCAGCGAGCTCAAGCCTCACCTGGCCTATCCCCGGCCGGCGGCCGACCGTCACCCTATCGGCCCGCCGGCAAGGAAGGAAAAAAAGAAAGAAAAAAGAAAAAAAATTGAAGTATGAAAAAAAAAATTGTAATTTCGATTTTTTACAAAAAAAAAAAATATTTTTATAAAGTTAAAAAAGGCCCTGGATTTAAAATTTAAAGTGGGTTTCCTAATAACCTATTTAGACCCATATTTAACTTTCACTTGACTTATTTCTAATTCATATTTAACTTTTACTTAACCCATTTATAATCAATATTTAACTTTCACTTGACCCAGATATAACTCATTCAAATAAAAATGGGTCATAATATGGGTTTATGACCCATTTTGCCGGCTCTAGGTTTAATCTCAACTCTCGAGTTATCGAAAGTGGTTCGGACCGTTTGAGGCCGTAGTAGCCCGTTGGGTCATCTCTTACATGATTTTTTATATGACGAACGAGCCCGGAGAAGAAGTTAAGCCCGACTTGTGGCCTAATCCGGCCCGGCTCGGCCCGTATCCTCTCTCTCTCTCTCTCTCCCCTTCCTCATTGTCTCTCTCCCGCCTGTTCTTCCTCTCCTGCAATCTTCGCTGCAAAAATTCTCAGGCTCCAATACACTTCATTACTCTCTCGATCTTCTCTTCCAACAGGCTTTCTTCTTGGTTTTCGGGCTCTACCCTCCGCCATTGTCTCTCCCTCTCAGTTCGCATTTGCCACCGGACGCTTTGGGTGCTCCCAGATCTTTTTCAGCCATGGAGACCGACCAAGGGTCACGGCACGTGCTTCCCTTTCAGCTACAGTTCAACAAACCTCTGGCTTCTCGGGTTCGGCTTCGGTCGGCCCTCTTTCGCGACCTAATAATGGGCGGGTCGTTTTGATTGTTTTCCCATTCGGTTTTGTGTGAGGTTTTGGCTCAATTTCTTCCGATTGGCAGGTGAAGATGGCGGAGTGGAATCCGAAGAAGGATTTGCTGGCGATGGTCACAGAGGACTCGAAGGTGGTGCTTCATCGCTTCAATTGGCAGAGGCTGTGGACAATCTCTCCTGGGTATTGCTTCGACTCGAGAGAGTTCTCCTTTTTTGTTCTATTTAGTGTGTTCGTTTCTTCAACGATGGCTTGGTGTGCGCCCTTTGAGTCATTGGCCTTATTCCCCCTTTGCTTTTCCTTAAATGTGCTTCGATGCTTTTCCCTAAATAAACCGCTTCAATTGCCAATCGAGTTCAAATTGCCTTCGATGGAGAGATGGTGAATATAGAGGTGAAGTGCTTGAAATTTTAAATGAGAACATGGCGTCACACTAATGAGTTGGTGTTTTACACTAAAATGAAGAGTGAATGATGGTAATGGGAGGGAAAATTTGGAGACGACATAGTTGCAAGTAAAGAGTCCCGAGCTAATATTAGTTGAATGAAGGGATTTTAATTTACATGCGCTCTAGATTCCTATAAACTTCTAGACAAGATTGGTGCCTTGGGAGATTTCCATAACATAACTGACAATCATCTAGACCAACCGGAAGTATACCCTACTCATGTATTGCAATCTTGCTGCCCTTTTCGGTACACCAGTCAAAATGTTTACGAAGATAAAGAACTTGAATTGGAGGGGATGTCATTTATGTTAGATAGACTAGCTATGTCAGATGCAGAAATGCTAGATGCTCACATGGAGTCGGCAAGTTTAACCCCTGCAATACCACCTCAATGTCGTCATGCATCTATATAGTTTTCCTTCGATTTCTGTTTGTGACTCTCACGATGTAATATTACTTCTAGCTACTCTTCTTGTACCGGTTGAGCATTCCTTGCAAGGAAAGATTTGATATAGGCTGGAAAGTTTCTCACATTTTGTGCATGTATCCCTCATAATTGCAAGAGTCAATCTTTGTATCAATGAATCATATTAAACTCTTTTTACCTGCTAATAGCACTTTGAGCCTAGGAGAAGTTAAGACTTATTTATACTACCAATTCCACTTCTTGGACTTGATGTAGTAAGTGAAACTCTGCTTTCCTATGGTATTATTACTGTCAACAAGCTAACATTGAGAATGAAAACTCAGTTATCAGAAGAAAATGAGCAGATAAAATAACTGGCGGGTGCTCGGAAGACGGTGAAAAATTGAGCCAACGTTGATCTTATCTGTGATGCTTTGCCTTGGTTATGAGAGCCTCTGTTCACAACAATTTGTTCACGTGCTTAGATGTAGGAATTCATTAGTTTATATTTTTTTTTACCAACTATTTTTCCATTTAGATTGCCATTTTTTAAGCTAAGCACCATTTTTTGGTAGAGTAATGCTAAAGATGTTAAGTCCAAGTAAATGAAAATGGTTTACTAAGTCACATGCGAAATATTTTTGCATTAGGTTTCTGTACTATACTTGCCTAAATACTTGGATTTTACCACTTCAAACGAGTTTTGTAAGCTATTCTTTGTATCCGTAGTATTGTTCTGTTTTGAAAATGTGTTGGTCTTTCTTTGGATCCAAAGTTTCTCTTCAACTATAGGGCACTAAGGGAGTGCAAACACATATAAGAACAGAGCCCAAAAATTGAAGCCATGTACAGAAGAACAACTCCCAAAACCAAAAGCAAGCTCAAATACAAGATAAATCATCAACTATATTGACCAAGGCATTTATATCCATATGCAGTCTCCACCATAACATAAGTGTACGATTTTAAGCTCTCTTGTTTAGCTCTTTCCAAATAAGCCTAAAAACAGAGAGACAAATTGAGTTAATCCTTCTTTTCTTGCTCCATAAAAGCTCCAATAACCCAAAGATAATTCAATGCAAGCATAGGAAACTGTCCAAACCATTCTTGTCCATGAACGGTGAAGGAAGAGATGCTGCACGGATTCTGCCTCCTCCTTGCGGAGGAAACGCCTGTTAACCAATATTTTGCCCCTTTGTTGTAGGTTATCTGAAGGGAGGATTCGTTCCCAAGTTGCTTCCCAAGCAAAAAGAGACTCTAATCTGAACCCTCACTTTCCGGATCACTTTGAGGCATGGCTTCCCATTCCCAGAACTCCCACCTTCAATGACTTTTCGTAGTGAATCTTCATGCCTACATATTAATATCTAAAGCTTCACCGAACCAGGAGGAAACATTCAAAACCTCACGCTCAATAGTACTCCTAAACCACCGTTACTCATTCCCGCTCTTCACTGAACCACCATCTCCAACCATCGGCTAACCATTGCGTTGGCCATTGCATCCACAAAAGGTAAGAAACAAAAATGGAGATACAATCGGATAAACCAACCAGAATACTCAAGCTTAAAAATTAACTCTCAGACTGTCAGGTTTTGAGTGGCTCCTCATCGATGACCGTTGTTGAAGGCAGCAAGAAGGCCTGGTTTATCAGTGGTGTAACTAGGCTATGATGGGCACTCGCAACCGGCGATTGGAACCTTTACAACTGTCTACGAACAGAACAATGACCGGCGAGGGAGTCTTCGGACGGGATCTGGGCTCTTTGGTTTTCACGGTGGGGAAGGCAAGGAGTAATGGTGAAGCAGGAAAGGGCGGCTCAAGAACAACGAGGGCAAGTGGCTTGGTAACTAATGGCATCGAGAGGAGTGATGGCGAGGCTCATTGAAGTGATGGCATGGGTTTCAATCATCGGAATGGGCAACGGCGACTATTGCTCCAACTCCTCAAGAGAATGAAGTCCAAGAACAATGGATAAAGCTTACGATGACGAGGATGAGGTCGAATGACGATGGGTCGACGGTGAAGGTGTATACACAGCGCTCATGAAGAGTCAATCCTCCTCATTTTTCTCTCTTTTCCCCCTCTTTTTTTAACTTGTGGCGCCTCCCTCTTGAACGTAAAAAGAAGCCAAAATAAAAGAAGAAAAAGGACCCCTTCCAAGCTGAGAAAAGAACATATTTTATTCTCCAACGGAGTTTTGTGTAATTGCGCCATGTGATGCGATCTTGAAAGGTATGAGCTCAAATTCCATGATAACAAATATGGTGGTGCTTTAACTAGTTGATCGATTATTGAGATTGATATTTCTTTGATTGGATTGAAGGTACTTAAATTTCACTATTTCTAAATCAAATATCTAAAAAAAATTAAAGACTAGTGAAATAATTTTTTTTTTCAGTCAAAGGTAGATTCTTTTATTTGACCAAAAAAAGTATCTTCAGCCATTTCTATGAAAACTTGAAATCTAAACGCCTAGTTCTACACGCTTATGTTGAATTAACACCTGTATGCAATTAAAGTACTACTGATACTAATATAATTTTTTTTTAGTTAAGAAATGAGTCTCATCGCAATCGGGATCTTGAATCTCGAATTTTTCTAACTTTAACCATCGGGATTATTTGGATGTCAATAGTAATATAGAAAAAAGAAAATTCTAATAAATGTTGGTATTTTCTTAAAAAATTTGGTAACTTAGCATTTTACCAAAATGCTATCGACCAAATAAGTTATCGGTCAAAATTTAGTTGTCAATTGATTTTGATATTTACCTATGCTATTCGTACTTTACCTACACTAAACAATGTTTGGATTTGCCCAGTAGAATCTTCATTTATGGTATGGACCTCTCTTTTCATGGTATTTTCCGAAGCCAAGCAAATGCCATTTTCAACTTGATTCGATTTGTTTTCCACTTTCAAAATGTTACGAATAACTCTAATTTTTTTTTCAATTCGAAGGACAAATCAACCTATTTCAACTAAATTAAAAAATTCAATATTCATAAAGATCAAATTTCCAAGTTTTGCATCGGAGAACATATTTGGTTAGCATTTTTTGTTTCGTGTAACAGACAAAATGTTGGATATTGACTATATAAGTTATTCGGGCATCTAAAGGGACTAGCTAATACCCAATGACTATCATGTGGCCAGTAGGCGACACGGCCCAGTCTCCCAGTCCTCTCCACATAGCTCCACCAAAGACTCACAATACCTCCTAACGTGTCTCTAACTTATTTTAATTTATGGGCTCTGACATAAATTTGATTTGGCTAGAACCCGAGCCATAAGCTCAATAACCTTAATTAGTAGAATCATGGAGTCGCCATCTAAATGGAGACACATAATGTGGATGCCAGTAGCCTTGCATTTGGGAGGAAGGTGAGGCGAGGGAAGTTTTCTCTAGTTGCATTCTTGTCAACCAATTTGAAAATAAGAGAACATGCCCATTAGAGTGGCAAGATTTATGAATTGCTTGGGTTGTCATTTCTTGCATGCAAGCCAATGTAATTTAGGATGTTGAAGCGTTCGTCTACCATTTTTCGAGCTCATGAAATATCATACTTGATCATGAATGTAATTTAAGCTAAAGAATTATCTCATAAAAGTTAGTTATGGTTAATTTTTATTTTATCTATTTTTCTTCATAGATATTTGTAAAGTTTCACTAATTATTTATGTCTACCACTATGTAAATTGAGCTCTCGAGTGTGATATCACAAATCAAGCGAAATCAAGCAAATATTTTCTTTCACGGGCTCAAGCTCGCTTATGTACGCCTACTCGCTCTTGTTCATACGCGATTATTATATGAATGATGATTTTTTCAGATGTCGGACAAGCTTGGATTAAAAAAATCAAGGTTCGGTACTCGGCAATTCAAGACGTGCGAGGCCCATCATCATGGGCTCGTAGACGTATTAAAAGGCGCGGGAAAGTGGTTGCCTCTCCATCGAGCGACACGTGTCTCTACGGGAAGCCAGAAACTTAAGTCCGAGTGAAATGAACCCTCAAATCGGAGGAGGCTCTCCTTCCAGTTCCTCCGTTCGATCGTCGATCCCCACATGGCGAAGAAGAAGCGATCGCCGACCTCCTCCTCCTCCTCTCGTTGGTGTGATCCACCACGTCTTCTCGTTCCTCGACGTTGCGTACATCGTCCGCACGTGCGTTTTTGTCGAAGCGGTGGCGATCCGTCTGGACCGCCGCCCCCGGACCTCGTCTTCTCCTTCCCCTGGCGGAACGCCTCCCCGTCCGTGGACGGCGTCTTGATCCTCTAGGCGTCGCCCAAGGTGAGGAAGTTCCACATCGACGCCGATTTTCTCGACCGTTGCGCGCCTGAGCTCAGTCCGTGGCTTCGCTTTGCAGTCGACCGCCGTGTCGAGGACCTCTCAGTCGATGCGACTAAGAGGTCGTGCGAGATGGCCGGCCATTTCGCAGTACCGCGGGCTCCTTTTATGGATGCTCTTCGTTTGGTGAACCTGCACTCAGGGCTCTGTTGCTTCTCGTTGAGTAGAAGTATCGCTTGGATTAATCTTAGGTCCCTGTCCGTCTGTGACTCGGAGGTGATGCATGAGATGTCGAATGGCAGCCCTGTTCTCGAGTACCTTAGTTTGGAAGGATGCTACGGCTTAAAGCGAACCGTCAAGGTTTGTTCGAGAACTTTGAGGGAAATTGCGGGCAATGGCTGCTATCGGTATGCACTTGATGAGGGTTTTCCCTTGGAGATTTCAAGTCCTCTGTTGCTGTTTGAGAGGATTTTCTGGTATGATGAGGCAGCTGGTAACGGAAGTCTCAATCCTTGATTGAAGCAGAGTCGAACTTTTTTATGAGAGGCGAGGATTTTGGAAGGTCATCTGATTGTTTTGTTCAAAATTGGTTCGAGTCTTACAGAGGGTATTGCAACCTGGTCGAGGACTGCTTCAGAAGCTGCAGAACGCGTCTAAGCTTTTGATTGGTAGTTGGTGCCTTCAGGTGAGCAGATTGTTTTTGATTTCAAATTTAACTCGTTTGGTTCATACCTATGGATAATTCATTGTTCCCTCTTGCTCGAGTTAAGGAAATTCATTCTGAACTTCAGCACAAGGAATCTGGTTTGCATCGTTTGCTACTCTGCCTGATGACCACCGGTGCAAATACACATCATGCCTTTAGAATAACTACCAAAAGACCAAAGAAAAGGCAGCTGGTTTCGGGTCATTCTTTTTCCTGCTCAGTAGTGCATAACCATCATTCTAATGATCATGGTAAATTATTAATGAAAAGTAGTTGTGTCCTGTTTTTTAAAAGACCGAAAAAGCAATTGTTGACTAGAATTAGTATATAAGTTCTACTATTTCAACACTCAAAAGCTTTAGTCACTCAATTTGTCACATAGGTGGGAACCAAAAGTGTTCTCAAAGCATATACTTGCTGGGTTTTTTAAACTGTAATTGGAAGGAAGAGTAAACTGTCTTATTCTTTTGCCTTTCAACTGTTGAATGTGCTTAGGTTTTGTCACTTGCGGCAGAGGTACAGGGTGTGCCATTTTCTTTGCCCAATTGCAAGTCTGTTACTCTACATACACGAATAGAGAAATGGGATTTTCCTGGTATAGCAAAGCTGTACCTTTTAACAGGGTGAATTGTCTAGTTCTTGTTAAAAGAGAAAAAGAAGACATCCGATCTCATTTTTTCTTCCTATTGTATCATTGACGCACATGCGCACCTTATAACAGGAGTTTAGCATAAAGCTCACCAATTGGGGCTTGGTCGAGTATTTGAATACGGTCGAGCGTTAAGAGATTGGGTGGTGATGGCAAATGGCTTGGTCGGGTTCAAGCTTGGCCCATCGTCTCCATTTAAGCATGCGTGAATTTTTGTTATCGGTCGTGAGATGCCAATTTGAATAATTCATTAGCATTTTCTTTTTTTTCTTTTTTTTTTTTTTGGTAAAATTCATTAGCATTTTCTTTTATCCAAAAGTAAATGAGGATGATCGCATTGCTTTTTCCAAATTACGTTTCAATAACTAATCCTCCACTTTCGGGCGTTGTTTGGCAGGGCTACAAAGTCCGGCCCAGCCTAGTTGATCGCGGCGGCCCTTTACGGCCCAATTCCCATCTCTCTCTTCCTTCCTTATTTTGACTCTCGCCTGTTCCTCTTCTGCAACTTTCTCCGCGAATGCTCAGACACTTCACTCCCGCTCTTCCCTTCTTCGTCTCGATCTTCAGCTTCTCCAGCAGAGCTTTCTAGCTATGGAGACGAGGCAGGGTCGCAGCGCGTGCTTTCGTTTCAGCTTCAGTTCGACAAACCGCCTGGCTTCTCAGGTTCGGCTCCTGCTCGGCGTTCTTTCGCGACCTAATGGGCGGGTCGATTCGGTTTTGTGAGGGGTTTGCTCGATTTCCGATTGGTAGGTGAAGACGGGGTGAGTGGAATCCGGAGAAGGATTTGCTGGCGGCGAAGGCTGTGGACAATCTCTCTTAGGTAATTGCTTCGATTCGAGAAAGTTCTCTTTTTACTTTATTCAGTTTCTTCGTTTCTTCAACGATGGCTTGCTGTGTTTGCCCTTTGAGTTAGTGGCCTTATCTCATTTTACTTCTTTCGTTTTTCCTAAATGTGCTCAGCTTCCTTTTTAGCCATAGGAACCACTGTAATGCCAACCTAGCTCAAATTGCGTTTGAAGGAGAATTGGATGAATATAGAGATAAAGTGCTTGAAAGTCTATATGAGAACCTGCCGTCCAACTAAGGAGTTGGTCTTTTACACAGAGATGAAGGGCGAGTGATGGTGATGCGAGTGGAAATCTACTGATGACTTAGTTGCGAGTAAAGAATTCCAAGTCAATATTAGTTGAATGGAGGGATTTTATTTATAGGCGCAATGGATTCTTATCAACTTCTCGATGAAGTTGTTGCCTTGGGAGATTTTTTCCATAGCCTAGCGGACAGTCATCTACACCGACCATAAGCATACCGCACTCCTGTATTGCCTTCTTGTGGCCCTTCTTGGTACACCAGTTAAAGTGTCCATGAAAATAATTAACTTGAATTGGAGGGGATGCCATGTATGCTAAATAGACTAGCCGCGTCAGATGCAGTAATGCTTGATGCCCAATTGAAGTTGGCAGGTTTAGCCACTGCAGAATACTATCTAAATGTCATCAGGCATCTAAAAAAATCTTAGATTCCTGATGATGACTCTCACAGTGTAATTTTACTACTGACTCCTCTTCTTTTACTGACTGAACGTGTCCTACAAGGAGAGATTTATTGAATATTGAAATATAGACTATAGGTGGAAAGTTTCTTATATTTTGTATTGCTTGAAGTTTTATTTATCTTCTTGTCATTACTGAGGGGGCATTTTGTCACATCATTTTGATTAATCAAGTTCACTGGTGGGAGTTTTAACTTTTGATAGGATATATCTCAAGCTATGCTGCATACTTGTATGACAATCGGGTCGGGAGGGATGGAGGGAGAAATTGGAGAAAGCAAAGAGACTAGGAGGATTAGGGGAGCTGCATCCAAGTATGTTGGGTTCCTATATGACTTAATCTTTTGGTTATTCAAATTCGTAAGAACTTAGGATTAGATGCCTAGCCTTGGTAGTTCTTGATGTCTATTCTCACCGGAAAAATTTAAAGAGGAGAGTTATTCTCTGGAAACAGATTTTATCATGCACATTTGGCTATACTTTTGTATTTTCATTTTCCCTTTAACTTGAAAGTCAAGTTTGAATGTTTATAAAAGTTATAAAATCTCATATTTTTGAAACATCA
Organism: Eucalyptus victrix; assembly: GCA_016097545.1. Classification (NCBI taxonomy): domain Eukaryota; kingdom Viridiplantae; phylum Streptophyta; class Magnoliopsida; order Myrtales; family Myrtaceae; genus Eucalyptus; species Eucalyptus victrix. Next base: position 54,047,303 of record CM027839.1, on the reverse strand, counting down.
AGGTGAGGAGGCAATCCTTAGAGAAGGAAAGGAAGGCAGTGATGTTGGATGCAATTTACTCAAATTACAAAAATGAAAACGACAAAATATAAACATGTCATCCTAGTTATCAAAACAGCTTGGTCATTAAACATACCGAAGTACCTTCGTGACCCAAGAGAGCCTCACTGCAGGTCTTCTTAGGTTGTTTCACTTTGTGCCACTTCTCACAATGCCTCTCTTTTAACAATATTAAAGATAACTCAGCTTTTTCAGAAGCGATGTGGAAGGGTTTAGCCTACTAGATAGATTAAGTTAAGGCACAAACCAAAATTGAAGGAGTAGCCCGTATACGTTGGAGCAATAAGCATATCACAAGCTTTCGTTGAGACATATGCAATGCAACCACATGTGTTCAGGCTTTAATTTGAGTGGTCACGGCGGATCAATCTGTCTAACGTGAGTAGTCCCATCATCTTGACATCTGTGCAAGCTGTGAATTATTGCATTTGTGGGATGCCAATTTCATTAACTCATATGAGTAATGATCAAATTACTTTTGCGATGTATTGATGATACAAAAAATTCTACATAACATTCACTCTAACGTCAACTCATACTTCTTTTATGTTACTAAAATCTTAAATTAAGTCGTTACGAAATCAATGCTCAATTTTCTTTTTATGTCACCCGATCCAATAAAAAAAATATGCTCACAATGACAATAGTGGCCTAAATTTTCATAATGTTGATTTAAGTATGTAGTATTGATGACACAATTCTTTTTTTTTAATGTATTGGTGTCATATCGAATAAAGTTTAGGATTTCTACAGGTAGATGGAGGGTATATTAGGCACGCTATTATGAGTTCGAGTTGAGGGGTTTTCGCGATGCAGAAAAAGGAAAAGGTTTGTTAAATTATAGCATAGGGAGTATAATTTAGGGTTTTAGCAGTATATCTTTTTCTTAAATTACAATGAAATAATTAATCCACCACTTTTGAACCCATGGAGACTCGTCGTGAAGCCTGAAGTACCTATTATGTTTGTAATATAGTCTGATCCGACCTGGCTTGGCCCGCCCGTTAATTCAAATAAGTCCGCCTTGACTAATTTAATCAAATCTCTCTCTCTCTCTCTCTCTCTCTCTCTCTCTCTCTGTTCTTTCTCTTCTGCAATTTTCTCCACATATGGTCAGGAACGAACTCTGCATCGATCGCGGACGAATGTCCATGACCACCTTCTCCTTCCCACATAGCTTCATTAATTAAGGCCATAAAAAATTCGACACAGCAGCATGTGTGGATAACGCCATGTCAGATTAAAATAGCCATTGGTCTTAGGGTATGGATTTGCTTCTGGATCTTTGAAGGGCCACGATCGATCACTAAGAGTTCAAACGTGTTAAATCGTGATTCATCGGAAATCTTGGAACATGGGTTGGTGTCGAAAAACAGCTCAAGGAAGTATCTGAGTGCCAGGCACGGTTTTCGCCATTAGAGATGGTCTCAAGGATGAGGATCTTTCAAGTTTGGATCAAAATTAGTTTTTTATATGGAGGGATCAAAATCATAGGCAGACCGATAGGCTGGATTTGTTGTGGGGCTTATGGAATTTCATCTCAACAGAGGAACCTGCACTAACTAAGATTGATTAAACACCGAGACAGCAAGAAAGGCATTCACTCTTGTGCATCTGGTGAGGAGGAAAATTAGAGTGTATGGAAACTAAATATGACAGCACAACGACTTTGAATTTTCTAGCCCTAGAAAACCCCTGCGCAGGAAAGATGGATTACCGCTATGATGCTAGAATCCTTAGGGTTCATCGAGGAACTTGTTAATCTTCTTGATCTTGTCAATGGTCAAGGAGTTGACATCATGCTCTGCTCCCGCTTTATCCACCGATGTCATGCGCGCCACACTTTGCTCCAGACTTAATTTTACACACACATCTTAGGATTTTACTTCTCATTAGTATCATGAGATTATAATGCACCAACGACATTGCATGGTAAAAACAAGGTAGGTCCCACCATTGACATGTCAATTTTCATGTGACACCAATACAAGCACTTTTTCGACCAAAAAAGAAAACAATACAAGCGCTTGGGCATATGCTAGGGAAATAATTAACTAGCTTTGGTCTATATAGATTGAGACCATCATAGCTATTGATTAGATAGATTGCTTCATGGACTCCTTATGGTGGTGCTAGTCTAGATAAATTCTCTAATATTTTCATGTATACACCTCTAAGGCACAACTCCAATAAGAGAATTCACTGTAAACTAAGGGGACCAATGCTTTATCCTTGCCAAAAAGGAGTCTCATGTCAATGTAGCTATCTTGGGGCTCAAAAGGAGCTCATGATACAACATACGATGAGAGGAAAAATTGCTCATGAAAGTTGGAAAAGCTCGATCCAAACGAAACGTCAAGCTCGAAAAACTGAAAATGAAGCAACATCATATCATTTGTTAAACCCAACTTATTGTCCACATACTCTGTTTTTGCACACTGTCACAAGTGGCACAAAAAGAGAAGTAATTCTATTTTCAAGGGTGTGCCGTCTACCTGTGATTTGCTTATGCTTTCATGGCTCGTAATGTAGTCCACTGAAACGAAAATTGGCTATTACTTTAGCATTTTATGAAGCTTTTCGATGGCCTTCTTGCAGTTGAATCACTTCAAGGAAATCCCAAAGATCATGAGGCTCAACAGGTACCCCATGATGCGACATCCTTAATTCAATGTCAATTATTATCTTCTCCAATCCAACTGCCTCCTTGAGAAGAACTTTAGCCAAGGCAAACAAAGGTTATGATTTAACAGAGTCGAATTGGAACCCGACAATTTCAACCCTTTTGAGATGATTTGCCCCACAATGGAACTCCTTTCCTCCGTGCCAAAATTGTTTTTCATCAAAGTTGCGGAGGTCTTGAAAATCCTGGTAAGGCTTGCACTGAAAACACACATTTGACAGTAAGTTTTTCAGAGCCAATTGACAGATGCTATGACGTAGCCATGACATTGAGTGGAAACAAATATAAAACAAACAAGCTCGTCGAATGAATGAATGATCGTATCCTTTGCGAAAGAACAATCATCTTTCCATGCAACTCCCAAGCATCCCAGCTTTTTTTATACACAAACCCAATTATATTATTAAATTTAAATTAAAAACCAAGATAAAAGTCAACCTTTTTTACTATTGGTGCCATGAAGTCCAACAAGATTCATCGCGCACCAAGCCCTCATTGTTGTATGACAATTATGGCACCCTTAGTGTTCTTATCCTAGGTAGTTCATATGGAATTTCATAGAATGTCGTTACTAGTATATATATAAATACAAGTATATTGGTGTTTTCTCCAATAAGCTTTCATTACCCTTTGTCCGTTGATTAAGTTGACCTTTTACATATTAGTTAAAAAAAATATACCATGAGCCAAATAGCCAAGGGCGTGATGACCCTCACCTAGTAAGGGTGTAAAAAATACCAAAGCCAATATGACTTGAACCAAATATTTTTGGTCTTTTCAAATCGGGGAAATTATCGGTTCATGTAATAGCTTAAAACATTGGGCCTTATGACGGTTCGGTTCAAGTCAAATGAAGATTTTGGATTTTCACTTGCATCAACGTTATAATCGTCATTCAAGCAAATAAAGATGATCACATTCCTTTTTTACAAGTCACATTTCAATAGTTAATTCAACCCATTGCATCACTGTGATGCCTCATGAGTCTGACCCTTCGGCCTCCATGGGCCCGAAAGGGCAGTTTCGGGCATTGTTTGACAAGGCCTTATAGTCGTAAAGCCCGGCCCGGCTCTGCCCAGCCCGGTTGGACCTCCTTCCTCCCTTTGCTTTTCCATTCTTCGTCTCGCTCTTCCACTGCCTCCGTCACTTCTGTACACTGCGTTTTCGGGCTACTTGCAGATCTTTCTAGCAATGAATTGGGGGGATGCCACTTATGCTAGATAGACTAGCTATGTCCGATGCAGAAATGCTTGTTGCCCACTTGGAGTTTGCAGGTTTAGCCCCTGCAGAAGACCATCTAAATGTCATCAGGCATCTAAAAAGATCTTACATTTCTGGCGGTGACTCTCACAATGCAATTTTACTTTTGACTCGTCTTCTTTTACTGATTGAGCATTCTTTTACTGACTGAGCGTGCGCTACAAAAAGAGATTTAGTGGATATTGAAACATAGACTATAGGGGGAAAGTTTCTCACTTTTTGTATTGCTTGAAGTTTAATTTATTTTCTTCCCATTACAGAAGGGCATTTCGTCACAGCATTTTGATTAATCAAGTTCACTCGTGGGAGTTCAACTTTTGAATTGGATATATCTCAAGCTCTACTACGTAATTGTATGACAATCTGGTCGAGAGGGACAGACTGAGGAATTGGAGAAAGCAAAGAGACTAGGGGGTAAGGGAGCTGCATCCAAGTATGTTAAGATCATATATGGCTTAATATTTGGTGATTTAAATTCATAAGAGCTTAGGATAATATGCCCTAGCCTTGGTAGTTCTTCCCGTCTATTCTCACTAGAAAACTTCAGAGAGGATATTTTTTCTCTAGAAACATCTCAATGCTTCGTTTGTCATCTCGTCTTCTGGATATGGAGAATGTCTTGAGTGCACTATATTACTTGAGCCAATCCTTGAATGGTTTCTGTTAAGACTAAGTTGTAAATACTAGTACACTTGTAATTTTGACTGAAGTAAGCTTTCATGCATCCAATCTACTCTGAGGTTCCATAGTTGAACAACAAAATATTTTTGATTCAGTTATTGGATTGGAGCCTGCCAAGAAGATATAGATTCCCTCCCTTCGTATGACCCACTAGCCCAAAGAAATCCTCTATCAAGTGACCGACATCCCTCTCAGTTATTTTGTATGGTTATGACATTTTGCTTCACTTCACAAATTTTGATCAACCTTTTGTTGGTTAATGTGCGTGCTTTATCTTTCCTCTCTTTCTGTTAATTTTATTGGGCTCTATCTTTCCTCTTCTTCTGTTAATTTTATTGGGAACAGATTGTTCGCTCTCTCTCTCTCTCTCTCTCTCTCTCTCTCTCTCTCTCTCTACATTTTCTTTTTTGTTTATAATGAATTCACATTCTTGCACATTTCAATGCGTGTCATCAATAGTGGCTCTTCTTGATCATTCTAATCTATCTAGGTAAATTTATAACATCCTTATGCTGGCATCCCAATAGCAAGGTTGTTGTCTTGAGATTTGAAGACAGTAAGATTTTATTGCATGATGTCGAACTAAGTTTTCTATGTTGTTACTCGAATGTTACCCTCACTACTTCTCAACTAAAAACTCCTCCTGCAACAGTCCTTTATCATCAGAACATGTTCTTCTCTAATCTCTTGTGGGAAAGATTCTGAGTTGCTCAAAATCGCATGATGCAACACAAACGGCAAACTTGCTCAGCGAACATTCAGATGCTAATAGAGATGGCAATCCATTTTTATTGGTCATATCTGTCAATGTCAAGTTAACAATGGATTGCTAGGTACATCAATCTGAGCAGGATAAGATTAATGAAAAAATTTATTGGAAAACTCTATTCGAGCATGACCCTTTTGTTAAAAAGGTCAACAAATTACAAGAGATGAATAACCCATTTAACTAATTAGATTGAATTGAATGGGTCATTCCAATCCTAACTTGACCGACCCAATATATGTACAATATGCATATCTCCATCAATGTGAAACAAGTTTGAAAAGAAACTAACCGTAAACTGACAAAATCCTAGGTTTACATGTAATGTTATATGTATATGGCGTGATTGAATTGTAATTTGTAACCATTGTGGAAACAAAATTCATGTGTGATTTGTTATTGGAGAACTTGCTGAACTAAATATAAACAGGTCATGATGGTTCAAGTTGTTAATCAAATTGGTACTATTGTTTAGTTAGATAATTTAGTGATGTCTGTCAATGTCAAGTTAACAATGGATTGCTAGATAGGTCAATCTGAGAAGGATAATATTAACCAAAAAAAAAAAGAAATTTGTTAGAAAACTCTATTCGAACATGACCCTTTTGTTAAATGGGTCAACAAATTTCAAGAGATGAATAACCCATTTAACTAATTACATTGAATTGAATTGGTCATTCCAATCCTAACATGACTGACATGACATATGTAAAGGTCAGGTTGTCAATCAAGTTGGCTAGATAGATTAAATGAGTAAAATTGTGTTTCATGGTTTCAACTTTGAACCCGGAACAATATTCGTTGATTAATTGTGTTAAGTAGATAGCCACAATTTTGATATGACATGATAACCACTTAGGGTCACTCTTAGTTGTCACATGGTAATATGAGTCATGAATCAATGGATTGTGGATCATGAATTTCATCTAATGGAATCATAAATTCTGATATAATGTTTGAGATTGGTATTGCATGACATATGTAAATTAATTGTAAGTTTCCTTTCCTTTTTTTTTTTTTTAAGCTTGAGTAGTAGGATCTCATGTATACTCCAATTATGTTTCTTGTTTAGAGGTTTCCTATTTCCACTAGGAGTAGAACTTTTAGAGAGTCTACAAATAAAGTTGTAATTTTTACTTTTCATTAGTGATAATTTATTGAACTTGGCAAGTGTTTGCTTTGCAGATTGTGTGATGCAATTCATTTTTGGTGTGATGCTTAGGCAGTTTTGCATGATGCCTAAATATTTATTCTTTATTGTGGAACTCATAGTCCTACATCAAAGCCATGGAATGTGAGTCCTACATCAAAGTCATGGAATGTTTTTGACGTTACATTGTTTGATGCATGAGTCAAATTATGAATCAAGGAAATTGATTGACTCATATCTAATCGGTGAAATCAACGGTGAACTACCTTAATAACCTATCATACATAATTGATATACTCGTTTAATAGATTTATATACTTTAGGACTTGAATTTAATTGATTTGCTCAATTGCGACCTTTTGTAGGACCAAATTTCACCTCGCTGCAAATGTTGTCATCAATGATTGGAACTTTTTCATTGTCAACGACAAATTACAGCATAGTGTTTACTGGGGTCCAGCTCGCTGTGAGAATCTATGGTCTAAGTGGATGGTGTCATGTAGGAGCATTCATGTGTGACATGTTTGTTTTCATCAAAATTAATTTCTTTCAATTATTGGTAAAATATGTGCGGTTCAGTCAAATTAGGAAGGTAATTATTTAAGTGACTCTTAAATGATATGATTTATATGTGCCTTAATTATGCTTGTGGGTGGTAAAGTTTGTAAATAACTGGTTTTGTTTCTATTAAGTTGTATCTTCCTGGTCGTGAGTAGAATGGCTGAGAACTTGGCTGAGGCTGCTGCAATTCTGTTTCTTTGAGATTTCTACAAGTTTATTATTAATTGTCCACTTCATGGATTACATTTTCTGAGAAGAGAGTTTGTTTGCACATAATGAATGTTATCCTACCAAAGTAGCTGTCTTTATGGAACTATGGATCTGCGATGTGGTGATTTTGATATGCTAGTGCTTGCAGCATTATGCACGCTGTGGTATAATCATTTTAACAAGGTATAAATATTAAGCAGAGTGGAAAACTATTAAAAAGCTTGAAGTCCTATATGGCGGCTGTGGTGTGTATCAACTGGGAGGAGGATGCCCAAGTGAATAAAGTATGGCATCTTTTAACTTAAAAGTTGGTACACCTTCATGATTTTTATTATAAATAGTGGATATCTTATGGCTCACGCCTTTCATAATGCTTCGTTTGCAGTTAAGTAGTGTTCTTAAATAATTCTTTTCAAACTTAGAATCTTATTTCAAAGTCCAAAAGCTTTAGTATGGGTTTATGGAAGATTATTTGAAAGCGTATGTTTGGTGTCATCTGCAACTTGTTGATTTGCCTAGCTCCTTAGTTTTATTCTCATATTTTTTGTCTTTTTATTTTACTATTGGAAAGTAATTTTTCATTTGTTTTATGCAATGCTTCTGGTAACCCTTTGGCATTTGAAGATCGCACTACTCAATTCTTCCCTCCAGCTCCTAGAGTTCCTCGAATGCCTGGATTGGTACCTGGAGATGCTAGTTTAGCTGACAATGTTCAAGATTCATTTGTAGAGCTCTCAAATTCTCCAAAGCAATGTTTGCATATCCTTTGCAGTGGAGATAAAGATAGGGTTTTGTGTTTCAATATATTTGGTGTCTTTCCAATTGGAAATATTATAAGTGTCCTGTCTGTTCAAATCAAATATTTAGTTGTATGGTCTATCAGATTTAGTCAATGAGTCCTCTCCTTGTTCTTGCTTCTCATACAGCAGTTCTTCTCAATAAAGGGATTTGATGGTAGACTGACAGCAAATCAGTATTGCCGAAAAGTAATGGGCTAGTTCAGTAAACAACTATCCTGGGCAAGGATGCCTGTGAAAGTTCTAGATGTTTATGCCATTTCCTAGGCTAGATTTCACTTCCGTTGGTCACTTTAGAGATGACACCTCCAACTTCAATACTGAACAATTATCTTTAGCTTTTTGTTGTTTATGCCGTTTCAGCTTCAGTTCCAACAAACTACTTTGGGTTCTCAGGTTTGACTCTCATTCGGGCTTTTTTTGGCAACCTCCTAATGGGCGGGTCAATTTGATTGTTTCAATGAGGCTTTGGCTTGATTTCTTCTGATTGGTAGAGGTCGGAGAAGGATTTAGTGGCGATGGTCACAGAGAACACAAAAGTGGGTGCTTCATCACTTCAATTGGCAGAGGCTGTGGACAATCTCTCCTGGGTATAGCTTCAACTCGAGAAAGTTCTTTTTTTTTTTTTAATATTTAGTGTGTTCATATCTCCAACGATGGCTTGGTGTGTGTGCCCTTTGAGTCATTGGCGTTATCTTGTTCTACTTCTTTAGCTTTTCCTAAATGTGCTACTCTTCCTTTTTCGCCATAGGAACTGCAGTAAGTAACAATCTATAGCTTGAATTGCATTCGAAAGAGGATTGGATGAATATAGAGGTATAAAGTGCTTGGAAGTCTGAATGAGAATGTGAAGTCAAACCAAGGAGTTGGTCTATTTTACACAGAAACAGAGAGTAAATGATGGTGATGCGAGTGGAAACCTAGAGATGACTTTGTTGCGAGTAAAGAATTCCAAGCTGGTATTAGTTGAATGAATGGATTTTATTTATATGCAAAATGGATTCTTTTCTACTTCTCAACCAGGTTTTTGCCCTTCTTTATACACCAGTTAAAGTGTCCATGAAAATAATTAACATGAATTGGGGGGATGCAATTTATGCTAGATAGATTAGATATGTCAAATGTAGAAATGCTTGATGCCCACTTGGAGTTCACAGGTTTAGCCCCTGCAGAATATCATCTAAAGTGATCAGGCATCTAAAAAGATCTTCTTAGATTTCTGATGGTGGATCTCACAGTGTAATTTTACTGCTGGCTCCTCTTCTTTTACTGATTGAGCATGCTTTTACCGATTGAGTATGCCCTACAAGGAGAGATTTAGTATTTCTTGAAGATTTATTTATCTTCTTCTCATTACATAAGGGTATTTTGTCACGTCATTTTGATTAATCAAGCTCACAAGTGGTAGTATTTTGATTAATCAAGCTCGCAGGTGGTAGTTTGGCTTTCAAATAGGATATATCTCCAGCTGCGCTGCATACTTTGTGACAATTTGGTTGAGGGGGCGGAGGGATGAATTGGGAAAAGCAAAGAGACTAGGAGGGTAAAGGGAGCTGCATCCAAGGATATTAAGATCCTATGTGACTTAATCTTTTGGTAATTCAAATTTGTAAGAGCTTGGGATTAGATGGCCAGCCTTGGTAGTTCTTGCTGTCTATTCTCATTGGAAAACCTTAGAGAGGAGATATTTTCTCCAGAAACATCTAAATGCTTCGCTTGTCATATATCTTCTGTATATGGAGAAGTGCACTATGGTACTTGAGCCAATCCTTTGATGGTTTATGTTAAGACTAAGTTGTATATTCTAGTGCACTTGCAATCCTTGCCTGGAGTAAGCTTCCGTGCATCCAATCCACCTTGAGGTTCCATTGTTGAACAACAATTTTTTTTTTGATTCAGTGAGTGGATTGGAGTTTGCCAACAAGATATATATGCCCTTGCTTTAGATGACCTACTAGCCCAAAAAAATCCTCTATCAAGTTGCTGATATCCCCATTAGTTATTTTGTACAGTTATGATATGACGTTTTGCCTCACTTCACAAATTTTGATTAACATTTTGTTGGATAATGTGTCTAGTCTATCTTTCCTCTTCTTGTGTTAATTTTATTGGGAACATATTATTCATTCTTTGTTCTTTTTGTTTATAATGAACTCACTTTATTTGCACATTTTAATGTTTGTCATCAATATTGGCTTTTCTTAGTCATTCTAATCTGCTCCAGGCAAATGTATAACATCATTATGCTGACATCCTGATGGCATGGTTGTTGTCTTGGGACTTGAAGATGGTATGATTTTACTGCATGATGTCAAAGTAAGTTTTCTATGTTGTTACTTGTTAAGTTGCTTTAATTGAGTTTCCTTTATTATCAAAGTTTTATTTCCTTTTTTACTTACATAAGGGTATTATTGTCATATACAGTTTATAGTTAATATAAATACAATGGGTGTAGGGTTTCTATAACTACAGAAAACTACAGCCCTCTCTTTCTTTCTTTTACGTTCTCTTTCTCCTCCTCTCTTCCTTCTTTCTCTCTTTCTATTTGCTGCGGGTTCTCTAATCAGTTTTGTGACATGGTATCAGAGCGGATCTAACTATCTGATTACTTAATCATATTGCTGGTTTGAGAGTCCCCTAGTAACCCTACTTCTTCTCTGGTGCGTAGCCACCTAAAGCTGCAATTTTTATCTGTTTTCTCTTCAAGTCTCAATACATATGAGATAAGAAGATATCGGATTCATCAGGTTCGGTTTATGAACATGGATTACAATACTTGCTGATCAACGGATTCAAGAATCAGAGTATTCTATTGATTATGATTGACTGGTCTTGCTGGTTTTCCATCAAACATATAATTATCTGAATCGAGATTTCTGGTCAGATATTTTCTTCTATACAGCAGTCTCTATTTATGAGTTTTCAACATCCCTTTGGTTAATTGATGGAGCCAATTACATGTGATTATACATTAGCGTTGCTGCTTTGTTACTTGCACTAAAGTTTCAGTCTTCTTGATTAGTGGTAGATATACTTATATTGAGATTATCATCATGAGTGATACTAAGGCTCCTACAGATAGTGTCAACGTTCAAATTACCACTATTAAATTAAATGGATCCTCCAATTACTTGTTATGGGCCCAAGCTGTGAAGGTCTATATTAATGCCAAAGGGAAACTTCATTATCTTACCACAGACTCTCCTGCTGAAAATTCTGGAAACTATAGTGGTTGGATGAGAGAGAATGATACACTTCTGGTGTGGTTATGGAATAGCATGGAACCATCCATCGCTGCTAATGTCATGTTCCACACAACTGCTAAGGGAGTGTGGGATGATCTTATGGAGAGTTACTCACAAGACAATAATATGTCTAGAGTTTATGAACTATATGAGAAGATCTTTAATTTTAAACAAGGAGACAAGTCTCTTGGAGAATATTATAGTGCTTTGAAAGGTATGTGGGAAGAACTCAATCTTTATCAGCCCATCACTACTGATCTTGAGAGACTAAAGACACAGAGCTGAATTTCAAGTGGCCAAATTTTTATCTGGCTTGAATGCTGACTTACAGCCTGTGAAGAGTCAGCTTCTTGCTGGAGAAAGAGTTCCTTCTATGAATGAAGCATTTTGTCGAATTCAGCGCATTGTCCCTCCGTCTTCTACTTCATCTAAAGACAATTCAGCTTTTGTGGTTGGTAGTGGTGGTCGTGGTTGTGGTGGATTTTCCAATAGAGGTCGTGGTTTCGGAGGAGGTCGTAGTTGTGGTGGTGGACGTAATGGACAAAGTTCTGATCGAGATAGTCGTCAGTGTATACACTGCGGCAAATTTGATCATATGTTGACCCAGCCCAATCAGCATCAGAATAGCCAACCAAAGTGGAAGGACCATTAGATTTATAAATTAGTCCCTTATCAGGAGAGCTTTTAAGATATCGAAGAATGCGACATACAGCATCCCAATGAGCTTTCTTAGGTGACTCCATAAACTGACTCACCACACCAACAGCAAAAGAAATATCAGGACGTGTAACAGTAAAATAAATTAGTTTCCCAACTAGACGCCGATATTGATGCTTGTCTTCAATTTCTTTTCCATCATCAACTCCAAACTTTTGATTTGGATCCATAGGAGTATCAACTGGCTTGGAAGCTAGTGTACTGTCTCGAGACAAAAGATCAAGAACATACTTTATTTGAGACAAATTAATACATTTTTTACTTCGTAAAACTTCAATGCCCAGAAAATACCTAAGAGTTCCCAAGTCTTTAATCTGAAATTGCTGCTGAAGAAAGGACTTAATCTCAGAAATGCCAGTCATATCACTACCAGAGATAATTATATCATCCACATATACCACAAGAATGACTACCCCCGATTCCTTCTTGCGAACAAAAATAGAATGATCAGAATAACATTGGTGGAAACCACATCTCGAAATCACTGAACTGAACTTTTCAAACCATGATCTTGGAGACTGTTTCAATCCATAAATCGCCTTATGTAGTCGACATACTTTACTACAATTCTCCCCCTGAGCAACATACCCAAGAGGTTGCTCCATATATACTTCTTCAGACAAATCACCATAAAGAAAAGCATTCTTGACATCCAATTGATATAATGGCCAATCGAAATTCACAGCAAGAGAAATAATAACACGAACAGAGTTGAGACGTGCCACAGGAGAAAAAGTCTCAAAATAATATACTCCGAAAGTTTGAGAAAAACCTTTAGCAACGAGTCGAGCTTTAAGACGCTCGATTGAGCCATCCGGATTGTACTTGATAGTGTACACCCAACGACACTTCACCACATCTTTCCCAAGGGGAAGATCAACCAATGACCACGTTTGGCGAGACACTAGAGTTTCCATTTCCACATCCATAGCTTTCTTCCACTCAAGGCGAGACAAAGCCTCAGTGGTAGAAGTAGGAATTGTGTGAGTTTGTAATGATAGAGCAAAGTCATGTAATGGAGAAGGAAGATGTGAAAGAGACACATAAAGCTCAATAGGATAAGCCAAAGAGGATTTTTGTGTGCAAGACCGAGTACCTTTGCGAAGGGCAATAGGAAGATCGTCTGGACCAGGAGACAAGGAGGAAGATTGATTGGAGGGCATTGAAGAGCTGGAGACTGGTGGTGCCGTAGACTGCTTTCGCCACTGATACACCTGCAAGGGAGGAGATACTAGAGACGGACTAATAGAATCTAGGGGGATTTGTTGTGGGATCGGAGGATCAGCTACAATGTCAGTTGAAAACTCTTTACCCTCAGTAGAATAGTATTGTGTGCCCTCGAAAAAAGTAACATCAGCACTAACGTATTGAGTATAAGTTGTAGGATCATAATACCGATATCCCTTTTGTGTACGTGAATACCCGAGAAAAATACATTTAGTAGCACGAGGAGATAGTTTATCAGAACCGGAACGTAGGTGATGAACAAAACAGACACACCCAAAGACGCGCGAGGTAAGAGAGAATAACGGCTTGTCAGGAAATACAACACTAATTGGTGACTGATGATTGAGGACGGTGGAAGGCATACGATTTATGAGGTAACATGCGGTAAGAACAGCATCACTCCAAAATGATTTTGGCACATTCATATGAAATAAGAGTGAACGAGCAACTTCTAGAAGGTGACGGTATTTTCTCTTGGCCACACCATTCTGCTGAGGGGTATAAGTACAACTTGTTTGATGTATAATGCCAAGATTAGAACAAAACAAAGAAATTGATTTCTGTGTATATTCTAGAGCATTATCTGTTCGCAAAATTTTAAGGGATGTATTAAATTGATTAGTAACCTCACGATGAAATAATTGAAAAACATGTAAAAATTCAGAGCGGTCATGAAGCATATAGAGCCATGTTAAACGAGAATAATCATCCGCAAAAGTAACAAAGTACTTAAAACCATTTCTACTAGCAATACGGGAAGGTCCCCAGATGTCCGAATGAACAAGTTGGCTATTCTAATGCTAGGAAACTAATTTATCTTACTGTTGCACGTCCTGATATTTCTTTTGCTGTTGGTGTGGTGAGTCAGTTTATGGAGTCACCTAAGAAAGCTCATTGGGATGCTGTATGTCACATTCTTCGATATCTTAAAAGCTCTCCTGGTAAGGGACTAATTTATAAATCTAATGGTTCTTCCACTTTGGTTGGCTATTCTAATGCTGATTGGGCTGGGTCAACATATGATCGACAATCTACAACTGGGTATTGCACTTTTATTGGTGGTAATTTGGTTACTTGGAGGAGCAAGAAACAGACTACCATTGCCAGGTCTAGTGCAGAGGCTGAATATCGTGCTATGGCACATACTGTGACTGAATTGTTGTGGTTGAAATCTCTTCTCCAGGAGCTTGGATTTTCTATTAATCAACCCATTGACATGATGTGTGATAATCAAGCAGCTATTTATATTGTTGGGAATCTTGTTTTTCAAGAGCGAACTAAGCATATAGAAGTTGACTGTCACTTTCTTCGTGATACTGTGAAGCAGAAGTTGGTTGCTACTCCTTACGTTGCCTCTAGAGATCAATTTGCTGATATGTTTACCAAAGCATTATTCCGTCCCGCTTTTGTTCTTTGGTTGCTCCAAGCCTGGGCATGGGTGACCTATATGCTCCAGCTTGAGGGGGAGTGTTAAGTTGCTCTTATTGAGTTTCCTTTATTATCAAAGTTTTATTTCCTTTTTTACTTACATAAGGGTATTATTGTCATATACAGTTTATAGTTAATATAAATACAATGGGTGTAGGGTTTCTGTAACTACAGAAAACTACAGCCCTCTCTTTCTTTCTTTTACGTTCTCTTTCTCCTCCTCTCTTCCTTCTTTCTCTCTTTCTATTTGCTGCGGGTTCTCTAATCAGTTTTGTGACATTACTTGAATGTTACCCTCATTACTTCTCAACTAGAAATTCCTCCTGCAACAGTCATTTATTATCAGGTTGTGTTCTTCTCTAATCTCTTGTGGGGAAGATTTTGAATTGCTCAAAATCTGCATGATGCAATGCAAATAGCAAACTTGCTCAGAGAACATTCAAATGCTAATGGAGATGGCAATCCGTTTTTATTGGTCATGTCTGTCAATTTCAAATTCACAATGGATTGCTAGGTATGTGAATCTGAGCAGGATAAGACTAACGAAAACTTTTATTAGAAACCTCTATTTGAACATAACTCATTTATTAAATAGGTCAACAAATTACAAGAGATGAATAACCCGGTTAACTAATTAGATCGAATTGAATGGGTCATTCCAATCCTAACATCATGTCACAGCATTTGTACAATATGCATTTTGTCATCAATCTCAAATAAGTTTGAAAAGAAACTATTTGTAAGCTTACAAAATCCTAGGTTTACATGAAATGTTGTATTTATATGGTGTGATCAAATTGTAATTTGTAACCACTATGGAAACAAAATTCATGTATGATTATTATTAGAGAACTTAATGAACTAAATATGAACAAATCATGATAGATCAGGTTGTTAATCAAGTTGGCACTCTTGTTTAGTTAGATTACATAAGTCAATTTCTGTTTCACGGTTTGAACTTTGAATTTGGAACAATATTTGTTCATTAATTGTGTTAACTGTTAAGTAGTAACCACTTAGGGTCACCCTTAGTTGTCACATGGAAATCTGAGTCATGAATCAAAAAATTAAGTATGGATTGTGGATTGTGGATATCATGTAATAGAATCATAAAATCTGTTATAACGTTGGACATTGGTATTCAATGACAGATGTAAATTAATTGTAAAGTATGGTGTTATTTTTATTGTTAGGTAATAACTAATGATAGAGACACTTCAAAGTCGACTAATGTTATTATTTCCAAACATGAGGTATTACTACATTTTATTTTTCTTTTGTCAAATAAGTATCCATTTGACTACAAGGACACAAAGATCATGTACATAGGATTGTAATTGGATTCCTATTCATAGAATTTAGTATGAGACAATTAGGATTAAATAGGATTTGAGTATTATTGGGTATTGTAATTGGATTCCCATTCGTAGAATTTAGTACAAGACAATCAAACCATCCATTGAGCTTGATGCAGCCAACAAGTCATGCAAGGTGACTCCCAAGTTTTTGGTGAAGATTGACTTGGAAACTCAAACAAGGATCAGGATTCTGCTAGAAGTTTAATCACTGAATTTATCAACTAGGATTTGTGATTGTTAGGATTTTATGAAGTTTCCTTCTTGATTTTAAGTTGAGTAGTAGGATCTTACATATACTCCAATCATGTTTCTTGTTTAGAGATTTCCTATTTCAACTAGGAGTAGAACTTTTAGAGGGTCTACAAAGGTAGTTGTAATTTTTACTTTTCAATAGAGTTGATAATTTATTGAACTTGGTAAGTGTTTGCTTTGCAGATTGTGTGATGCGATTCCTCTTTGGTGTCTTGCTTAAAAAACCCTAGGTGTAATGCTTAGGCAGTTTTGCGCGTGATGCCTAAATAGTTATTCTTTATGGTGGGACTCATTGTCCTAGATCAAAGCCAATAAATGTTTTTGACACTACATTGTTTGATGCATGAAGTAAATTATGAATCAAGGAAATTGATTGACTCATATCTAATCGGTGAAATCAGCGGTGAATAATTTTAA
This sequence comes from Eucalyptus victrix, assembly GCA_016097545.1. NCBI lineage: Eukaryota > Viridiplantae > Streptophyta > Magnoliopsida > Myrtales > Myrtaceae > Eucalyptus > Eucalyptus victrix. Next base: position 54,030,491 of record CM027839.1, on the reverse strand, counting down.
TCAAATATCATATATAATTTATATACTATTCAATAGATCTATGTACTTTAGGGCTTGAATCTGATTGATGTGCTTAATTGCATTCTCGTGTAGGACAAAAAAATTCCTCCCTAATGCTAATGTCATCATTAATGATTTAAACCAATTCAATCGTCAATGACAAATTAAAGCATAAGGTTTTCTGGGTTCTAGCTTGTTGTGAGAATCTATGGTCTAAGTGGATGGTGTCATGTAGAAGCATTCATCTGTGACATACTCATTTTCATTAAAATTAATAGCTTCTTTCAATTTATTTGTAAAATACGTTAAGTTCAGTCAAATTAGGAAGGTAATTATTTAGGTGACTCTTGAATGATCTGATTAGTATGTGCTTCAATTATGCTTTTGGGTGAAAAGTTTGTAAATAACTAGTTATGTTTCCATTAAGCTATAGCTGCTTGGTCATGAGTAGAATGGCAGAGAACGTGGCTGAACTTTTTTCTACCAGTTTATTACTAATCATCCTCTTCATGGATTACATTTTACTGAGAAGCGAGTTTGTTTGTACATTATGAATGCTGTCTTACCAAAATAGTTGTCTTTATGGAACAATGGATATGCGATGTGCTGCTTTTGATATGCTAGTGCTTGCAGCAGTTATGCACACTATAGTATAATCATTTCTAGCATGGTATAAAAACAAGCAGAATGGAAAACTATTAAGAAGCTTGAAGTCCCATATGGCAGCTGTGGTGTGTCTCAACTGGGAGGAGGATGCCCAAATTAATAGAGTATGTGGCATCTTTCAACTTAAAAGTTGATACAACTTTGTGATCTTTATTACCAATAACAGATATCTTATGGCTCACACCTTTTTATAATGCTCTGTTTGCAGTTAAATAATTGTTTTAGTTTGGTTTTCTTAAATATTTAGAATCTTATTTCACAGTCCAACAGCTTTAGTATGGGTTTTGTGGAAGATTTTTTGAAAGAGTATGTTTGGTGTCATTTGTAACTTGTTGATTTGTTTGCCTCCTTAGCTTTAATCTCATATTTTTTATGTTCCAACTGGAAAGTAATTATTCATTCATTTATAGAACGCTTTTGGTAACTCTTTGGCATTTGAAGATCGCACTACTTGATTCTTCCCTCCAGGTCCAAGAGTTCCTTAAATGCCTGAACTAGTACCCGGAGATGCTGGTTTAATTGACAATGTTCAAGATTCATTTGTAGAGCTCTCAAATTCTTCAAAGCGATGTTTGCATATCTTTTGCATTGGTTATAAAGATGGGGTTTTGTGCTTCAGTATATTTGGTGTCTTTCCAATCGGAAATGTAAGTGTCCTGTATGTTCAAATCAAATATTTAGCAGTATGGTCTATCAGAGTAAGTCAATGAGTCCTTTCCTTGTTCTTGCTTCTCATACAGCAGTTTTTCTTAACAAATGGATTTGGTGGCAAATTGGTAGTTGATCAGTATTGCCTAGAAAGTAATGGGCTGGTTAAGTAAACATCTATTCTCAGTGAATTTATGCTTGTAAAAGTTCTAGATCTTTATGTTATTTACCCAGGCTAGATTATACTTCTGTTGGTTACTTCAGAGATGACACCTCCAACTTTGGTACAGAACATTTATCTAAAGCTTTTTGTTTTTTGGCTTGAGGTTAGCCTGCCTTACATACTTCTTGCTCTATTCTAGAGGCAATTGGGTTTATGCTCTGTTCTAGTTGGATTGAGAGAGCCTATGAAGATCCCCTTTCCAGCAAGTTAAATACAGGCCAAATGACATTGCAGAAGCCTTAGACAAGACTTCATAATAAAATTTACTTGGAGGGCCAAGATGTTTGTCAAACTTTCGTGTATAATGACGTTGTAAAAACAATTGTAAAAAAAAGAACATAAATACAAACTTAAAGCAACATTTACAAAACTAAACAGCATGCATATAATGGATTATCAACGCAATAAACTTAAAAGCATAAAGTCATGTAATTGCCTTTTGGTTACCAAAGAATTTTGCATCGAATTCAATAAGATGGTGTTTTTTGTTATCATATGTCAACTTTATTGTGTCAAAGTTATTATTGACAATTGTATATGTTGGTAGGCCAAATATGTTGGTATCACAACAATTATTGTGGTAAACATACCTAGTATTCTCCTATTAGAGTGGTAAATATGTATGGGCTGATATATTACATTCATCCTTTTAGGTTAGATGCATTTTATCCAATTATGAGCTAGAGTTGATCAGCTTAAGAGAAATGCAGTTAAGCTCCTGAAAATAAAGTGATAATTTAGCACTTATAAATGTGGTAAATTAATACTATAATAAAGAGTGCTCGTGAAATGCATGAGCACCCTTTTTCTTCTTTACACTTGACATTTTAGTTTGGATTGCCCCTTTATAAATAGGGATATGTACCCAAAAAAGTCCTAAACATTTTGTATGGTTTAATTCAATCATAAACCTTTCCAATTAAACCAATTTAGTCATAAATGATTCCAATTTGTACCAATTGAGTTTATCTGGCCAATTTATGGAGCAGAAATTACTGATATGGATGTCAATTATTCTACGTGACACATTCATCTTTGGCATGAACATTTTTTAAATAATTTTTAATAACGGTTGAATTTTTAATTATTTTTTCTTTGTTTTTCCTTTTCCTTTTTTTTCTTCTTTTCGTTTTTATTTTTTCTATTAATAACCAGTAAGGGCCACCAGCCAACAATCGAGGCCCAATAGCCCCTTCCAGCCAATAGGCAAGGGCCTACAACCCCTTGGAGGTAGCTAGTGAGGGTTACAGTCCTTGTCAATCGCCGATCGAGCCCTGAACATTGGCAGCTCTTGCCAATTAGTAGGTGAGGGCTTCAGGCCTTCACTAGCAACTAGTGAGGGTTACAGCCCCTGCCAACCAATGGGAAAGGGCCTACAAGCCCTTGTCGACCACTAGGCAAGGGTCACTGCCCTCCCAAATGAGTGATCATTGCCTTTGCATGCAGATAGGGAGGGCTATGAGCTCTTGCCCAAATCTAAACAAGTGCCAACCCTTGCCACAACTAAGCCCTCACTAGCAGTGGCAAGGGTCACGCCCTTTGCTTAGATCTAGGCGAGGGCTTGCATCCCTCACCGCAACCCTCGTCTAGTGGCTGATGAGGCTTGCCGAACCTCGACCATCAACCATTAATAATAAAAAATAGAAAGAAGAAGAAAAGAGGAAAAAGAGAAGGAAAAAGAATAGAGAAAAAATCATTGAAATATTATTGAAAATGCCTACATCAATGTCGACAATGTCACATAGAACAAACATCAGCAACTTCCCTCTAAATAGGCTAGACAAACTTAATTGGTACCAATGTGAAAAGATTTATAGTTAAATTGGTCCAATTGAAAATTTTAGGGCTCAATTGGAACTCTTGCATTAGATTTATGACTTCTTCTTTTTTATACTTTTCCCTATATAATTAGCATTAATAATTATTTTAGCTTGCATTGTTACAAGTGGATATTAGAATAAGGTTCTTTTTATTGTAAAATGAAGTAATTATTGCATTGGATTTTAACATTTCTCTCAATTATTTATACAAATATGTTGCTTGAGTTGATTCAATGTCTAAAGAGCATTGTTTTATTGAGTAACTAAATAATAATAAAAAAAATGCATTAAATGGTATCCAAATGGATGGACTCACTATTGAATGTACAAATTGATTTACATCTTGCAACAACCAAGTAGTATAACAATATGAGTGGTAAGTTAACCTATTTAACATATATTAGAAATATAGCTACCCCTTGTTATTTAATAGAAATAAATCTATAGTAAATGAATTGTTGGATGAGAATAATATACTTAGGTAAAGTTTGGGTGGTAAATAAAACCCATTTATAAACATAACTACCCTTCATTATTTAAGAGAAACTGCATGCATTTATGTTTATGCATCGTATAAACTTATATTTAATCAAAATGCACTAAGACTGTATGTATCATCTCCATTTTATAATATAAATATTTGGATTAACACATATCTTAAATTATATGTGTTTAAGGAAAATTGCAGTCACTAAACCAAACCAATTGAAAACATTTACTGGAAAAAATTGAAATTTTGGTTTATGAATTCTGCTTTGGTGTTGATTAGGAAATTGTAAAATCAATAAATTTGAGTAAATGAAATCAATAAATTAGACATCTATAAAAAAAAAATGGTAATTTCACAATTAAGCAAAGAGAAGAGAGGTGGGCCTAGCAATTCATTCAAATTAAGAAATGCACAAAAACTTGGTAGAGAAGAGGGATGGCCTCAAGTTCAGCAAGGATCGGTAGGGCCCAACCATCGAGACAATTACATGCTATCTAATTGCAAATCTGCCCCTGGATGATTAAAACAAGTGAAACTCCTCCATTTTCTCTTCCCTCTTTTTATATAGGCTTAATTCCTTTAATATCCTCAAACTTTAAATCCGGTCTTTATTCTATCTCAATTTCTATCTTGAAAATTTTGTCAAATATAGATCCAATCCCAAATTTGCCCCCAATTTTATGTCTAAAAAATAATCTCAAATTTTATGTTCAGTCCCAAATTTATTTTGAATATTTTTGGTCTAAAAAATCACTAGCTAATCTAAAATCTGCTCCCTTTAATCTCAATCCAAAATCAGTCATGAGTTGTTTGATATGGTGTTTCTATGCCAGTAAAAAAAATCTACGTCAACAAAATGAGGAGGGAAATTATTCTCCAAAACGAAATTGTTTTTTAATCAGAAAATTAGGAAAACTGGGGATGACTAATGGTGAATGTTTAATAGTTGGACTTTTTTTGAGACAAAAATAATTTAGGAACAAATTGGGATTGGACTTAAAATTAGGTTTTTTTTATTTAAAAGACGCAGGAATTGAAACTAGAACTAAAACTGAATTTTTCTTCTTTTTTTTTTAGAGAAGTAGGCCCTTTTATATAGATAGTTATTGTGTCTGGCTAAATCACCGACCCTTTTCATATGATAAGTAATTGCTCAATTTTTTAGGCACTCGAAAGTACAAATTAACACGAATTTTTGGTTTTACACACTTGCAAGTGATAAGTATGGTCGCACGGTACTATTTGGAACCAGAGCACCTCGTATTTCGTGTGCCTCATCATTATTTTTGCCATATTTCCTTGGAAAATAAAATATATTCCCAGACAGCATTGCATTGACTCGAGGGAGAGGTCAGAATAATATATTTAATCAAAGATAAATGTACCAGTACTACTTGTCCAGCTTGATCAGAAAGATGCTCCCCATTGTTTAGATTTGTTTGTGGTGTCTCTTATAGCTCAAAATGAAAGAGCGTGCATCTCATCTTTTCATATCTCGTGACTTACAATCTCATCCTTTTTACTGATTAGTTAATTAAGTAGTACTTGAGCAATTGATTATCCACTTTTTTATTCGAGGAATTTAACCATCCACTCTCTTATTAACCATCACACTAAGAGTAAATAAGATCACTTTAAAAAATATTTTTTACATCAATATTCTGTTATAATTACTCTAATTTATTATTTGTCAATGTGTCAAATATTGTCTCGGAAGATACTCATAAATATAAAGGAGAAATCAGTCCACCTAGATCAATTCGCTAGCAAAAAAGAGCACACAAATATGTGCTTGATTTGGATTATCTAAGGAAAGGAATTTGATTTGTTAAATGGTCAAAAACATTTAATCAATGTAACGAAAATGTTTTTGACTAGTTTTGTCACCAAAACAATTAATAAGGACTAAAATCAAACATTCACAAGTATATGATTGTCTGAAGTGTACTTTCCTAGAAGTTTTATGCATGTATGCACCATATAAGGTTGTATTACGCTTGTACTCTTCTAGATTATTATTTTGTCCAAATACAATAATAAATTTATCTTATAACATGTATGTCCCTGACCATTTCATAATATTAAAGAAAAGTAAATTCAAAATTATTGATTTCGAAATATATATACACACACTGCGAGATTGGGCGATTATTGGTACTATGTAAGTAAGGAATTAGCTTTGCAGACTTTGTGGAATTAGAATTCTCAAGCTTCTAAGGTTGAAAAAGATTTACTTAAGTCCTAAACATTATCTATTTATACAAATATAAAGCTAAAAACTTGAGAATTTCTTGTGCTATCTCGAATTATTCATTGTACTCTTAACAAGCATTATTATTTAACGAGTTAGATAAGGTAAAATTGCTTCTTTTTTTCTTTTTTTTTTTTTTTACTAAATAGGTAAAATTTATTGTATAATGTGATAAAGGTACCTTCGCGTGTCTTTTCTAGTTTCTAGATGTTCTAGGATGAAGGGAAAATGGTTTTGATGGTAGTGGGGCCTGAAAAATAAGATTTAGGTAGTGGGGCCCATCTATTTTCTCTTCTTCCGTAGAGCTTTTGAGCAGATGAATGAAGCTCAATTTCAATTAAAATGGAAGAAAAATTCAAAAGTTTGTGGCAGGACTTTTGGACTTCGGATTAATAAACAAAAGTCTTTTACAATCAAAGCTATTGGAAAATAAATTTCATCTTTCATTGATCTCCATTCAAAATATCTTGTACTTTCTAAAAAACTTTTCGTTTACTCCTTGAGTGGAGTAAAGAGATTCTCATTGTCTTTCTATCCAGTGAGAATGGTTAGGCAAATGTCAAAGAATTAATTTCGTTTACTTGGACTTTATGCGGCGGATGACTAAAACTAAGCATGCGTCATTTGATTACACGTCATGGTCAATTGCACATGAGCACATGTCACAGATTAGGACCCATGCATATTTAAACATGCCATTGCATATTTTGAAAACACAAAACACATGGTGCATGGAGTCATGCTGAAGCACGTAAGGGAATTATCTTGATTATATCCTTGAAAAAAAAAGTTGCAGCAATTACTTTTAAATTATTTGATAATTGCACTCAAAATACTTAATTGAAAATGGGGTACCGAAAGGGTGTCGTGAAGATATTGAACCCTCCCTGCACATAACTGAAGACTACTTGCAAATGACCAATGATTTCACATATGCACTTAGGTCCCAAATCAGCTCAATATTCTTAATTGATTGGTGGTGACTCTATTTTAAAGAAAATATAGAATTTTCTTGTAACTTTTAAAACTTTTGTCCCATTATGCGGTTGCTCTTTTAGTGGAACAAGCCCTAATCTCAAGAGCGAAGATGAGATGCTATGATCATCATTGGCGTTGATGCATTCATCTCTCACAAACTTGCAAGGTGATTTTGAGGAGGTTGGCTCATCAGCCACCAAGAATGACCATGGGCATGGGGTTAGGACTCTACAATCACGTGAGTGAAGTAGTGACAACAATGAGAAGATCAAGGATTTGGAGTGAGAAAGAGTTGTCGTGACGTTAAAAAGTCTACCTAGAAAAGAAATTAAACAAGAGGAAAGACAAAAAATTTGAGCATGGATGTGTTCAAAGTGGTCTCCACCTTAAAAGATGCGTAGTAAAAATTACAAGAATCGATGCATAAGCATGTGCTTATCGATTCTTCTACAACCTATTGAATAAATAACAATTATCAATGCAACATCATGTGTTGATTGATTCTTACTCGACATTAGGACCTTTCTTACAGCAGACGTAAATATAATAATCTAATATTTCTTGTTCGGATGCATTGCAAGTGGCTGTCCATGTCCTATTAAATATTTTGAGAGTCATCCCACTATATTGCCCATTGTATTCATTTATTGGCAAAATAAATATCGATGTGTGTAAAAAAATACGTGTTACCAAAATTGTTTTGGTTTGCTCTCCGTTATAGACTATATATATATTTTTAATGCTATTGGCCACTCTTTGGTTTGTCCAAGAAATAATAAGGGGAGAATTGTACAGAAAATCCTAAAAGTTTAATCCTTAATTACTTCCCCTAAGGAGTCAAGATATCAAGCCGCTAGGGTTTTTCTCTTAACTTGTACGAAGGCTTTATATATATATATATATATATATATATAACATTTTAGAATAAGTGATCGTTGATAATGTGATATTTTAGCAATCAAATGAAGTTTATCGATTTGATATGATATACTTAGCCGGCTCAAAGTGAGAGAGGTAAATTCCTAAATGACATCAAGAGCTTTAAATATATTCAACAAAAATACCTTTTTTGATGGAAAACAAATTAACACAAGTGATGGAAAATTCAATTTAAATTACTGTCAGGGTGCTTTGTGTGTATTTTACCACTCGTCTATGGATAACATAACAATAATTGTCTTTTGTTTTTGGTTTTATATTTTGTTTCACTGCTTCTGCATTGGAACTTGCCCACATGTTTTCTTCTTCCTAGGTGGGATCATCTACCCCGCGGAGGCAACGATTACAGAAGCATGGTTAGTGGTCCTGATCAATGAATTACTTATCTAGCTTGGCAAGTTTGAATTATTGATACGTGCCAACTAGTTCATTAGATAGATCAAATCAATAAAGAAATATATAATAAAGTAAAAGCAAAAGTAAAAAGGCGTTTTGATTTATCTATGAGATTTGATGGATAAATTAAGGCAAAAACAAAGCAAAAAAGAAAGTTTTTTCTCATTATGCTCGAGCACAAAAAAAAAAAAAAAATAAATATACATATATATATATATATAGTATGTTGATAATTTTTTATGATCATCAACATGCGTTAATAATAAAAATAATTAGCATAAGTAATCGTTGTACATTTCAGTCTTGGAATGAAGTTTATTATAATAGTTAACAGGCTCAAAATGAGAGGGGCTAAATTCTTAAGTGGTATTAAGAGCTTAAATATATCAAACAAAAATAACTCTTCTGATGGAAAATAAATTAGCAAAAGAAGAGGAAAGTCCAACGGTCCAAGCGCTGGACACATCGTGCCCAACATCACTGTCCCTCTCCCCACTTCTTTTCCTGCAGATCCATGTCAGTCATGTCGAAAGTCTTTCTCCACTTTTTTTTTTTCTCTTCCCAACAAATCTATCATTTTATTTTTGTGCATTGAAATTTGAACGGACCTCTTCTATCGTTATCTTTGGGCCTGCATGTTTTTGTTTCTCAAAAGTGTTTATAAACACTTTTTTTTTTTTTCCGGGGAACAAAAAAAACAACAGCGTTTGTTTGCGACGCGTTTTGTTCTTTTTTTGTTTTGTTTGTTTTAACACAAAAAGAATAGAAACGAGAAATAAAAAAAAGTTGTTTCTCGTTCGAAACAATTTTGAAGAAACAATTTTTTGTTTGTTTCTTCTTCTCTCTCTTCTCTTCTCTTCCTCTTTTCTTCTTCTTTCTCTTTGGCCGGTCGCCGGCCTCGGCCTCGGCCTCGGCCATGGCAGGCCGTTGAGGGCCGGCGACGCCGTCGAGGGTCGGCTACCTCGCTGGAGCATCGCCGGCCCCTGGCGAGGCGAGGCGTCGCCGGATCTGGGCGAGCCCGAGCTCGCCCAGCCAAGGCGAGGCTCGGCCTCGCCTGCGCCGGCAACGCCGAGCCTCGCCTTGGCTGGGCGAGCTCGGGCTCGCCCAGATCCGGCGAGGCCGTGCATCACCGGCCCCCAGCAAGGCTTGGCCTCGCCGAATCTGGGCGAGGCGAGGCCGAGCCTCGCCCAACGACGGCGAGGCTCGGCCTCGCCAGGGGCCGGCAAGCCTCACCGTGGCTGGGCGAGGCTACCGGCCGAAAGAAAAAAAATAAAAAATAAAGGAAAAAATGAAAAATGAAAATAAAAATATTAAAAAATTAAAAGAAACAAAAAAAGAACAAAAATTTACCAAACGTGTTTCTGTTTATTTTTATTCCGGAACAAATTTACCAAACGCATCTTTTTGTTCAAAAAGTGTTCCCCGGAACAGAAACACGTTTTTTTGTTTTTGTTCCTTGGAACAAAAAAAGAACAGAAACGTTACCAAACATTGCCCCTTGGATTCTCTCGTGCATTGAGGTTTCCGCCACGTGAAGGCAATGAATCTAAGCACGTGATTGACAAAGCTTGACTAATTGATGCTATTGTGGTTGCCAATTGGCTCCATCATATGAATCAAACAAGAAGAGAATTGGCAACAAGAACTGAGAAATGGCTTGTTTGGCAACGTGCCAAACAATGCCAAATTTTGATTTTTGTTTCCAGAATCAGTTTGAGACGAGAATTGCGTTTGGTAAAATTTTTGTTTCCAAGAACAGTTTTGGACAAGATTTGAGAATAAAAAAAAAAATTGATTCTCTGTCCGAGAATCAGAAAAAGAATCAAAACGGTGAAACCCTCACTCTTCCCTTTCGTCATCCTGGTTGCCATCCGCCACCACCTGCCACCGTCCGCCACCGCCCGCCGCCGTGCCGTCCGCCGCCGGTTGCCGGAGGCTCACTAGGCTAGGGCGAGGTTCGGCGAGTTCGCCGGAGGCAAGCCCAGCCACCGGCGAGGCTTGAACTCGCCAGATCTGGCGAGGCTCGGACTCGCCAGATCTGGCGAGGCCCAGCCTCGCCGGTGGCTAGGCTAGCCTTGCCGAGGCTAGTTGGTCGACAAAGGCCGGCCCTCGTCTAGCCGGTCGCCGGTCCGGCGACCGGCCACATGAAGAAGAAGAATAATAAGAAAAAAGGAAAAAAAAAAAAAGAAGAAGAAAAAAAGTAAAAAAAAATATTTTAAAATATTTAAAATTTATTTAAAAATCAAAATAAATTAATTTGGAACATAATCAATTAGCACGGTATCAAACGTAATTCTATTGCAAGAATAAAAAATTTTGGACGATTACCAAACGCGTTTTTTATTCGAGAATCGGTTCCGGGAATATAATAAAAAATAATCATTTCTAGTCAGAATCAGCTTCCGAGAACAGAATCGTTACTAAACGCGTCCAAAGTGGTCAGCAAAAAGAAAATAAATAAAAAGAAGAACAGAGGAGGTGAAAAGAAAAAATGAGGGGAGAGAGAGAGAACTGTTGGGGCACACGTGAGGAAAGGACAGAGAGCAAAAAGTTTGCTTAATCTACTTTCATAGCATCCATGCTTTCTCCAAGTTCATTTTTACTTTTGCACTTTAATTTCCAAGAATTTTACTCCTACTGTTAGATTTCTCCGTCATTTCAATTTCAAAGCCAAAAAGTTCGGCAATGTTTTGAAGTTGAGCAACTTTTGTTCAAATTAGAACTAAAGTAAGAAAAATCATTTTATCTATGAAGAGCAGGGTATGCAAAAAGGTACCGGTGTTGGAGACCTTGCAAAAGTCACCATCGACAGTGACAATTTATTCTCACGGGCCACCCTGTTATGAGGAAACTTGATCTCCAACAAAATGGTTCACGTTGCTCACCAATGTGATTTTTCAAAATTTTGCATGCAAAACTTGGAAATTTTGTTCTAACTAAAAGTTACTTCAAACCGTCTCTCGTCAAATCCCACAACTCCTCGCTCTTACTTCCACAATAAATTCAAAATCGGATTTCATAATTCAAATCTAATGTCAAAAACTACTTCGATTAAACAAAAAAACTACTTAAATCCTTATCAATTATTGCGAATCAAAATAAATCTGACTTGGCGAGATTCCATGTATGCGCAATGTCCTCTTTCTCTTTTTTTATTTCTTCTTCTGTCCCTTTCTTCCTCTTCTTTTCCGTTTCTTTTCCTTTCTCTTCTGATGCGTCCTCTCCCTTATCCCTTTATATTTCTCTTTTAAAAAAAAAAAAAAAACCCTCTTGACTAAGACAAGAAGGAGGGCAAAACATTACAGCAATCGCTAAACTAAATCAAGAAAAATCATTAGCCAAAAAAAAAATTTGAAAATTTTGATTTATTGATTTGGCTTTGGGTTGATTAAGAAATTGTGAAATCAATAAAGTAGAGAGAGGAGTGGTAGGCTTGGCCACTCATTCAAAATAAGAAGTGGACAAAAACTCAGCAAAGAGGAGGGGTGTTCTCAAGCTAGGTAAGGACCAGTGGGACCCAGCCATCGGGCGAGGGCGCAAAAAGAAAATTGCATGCTATCTAATTATGGATCTACTCTTGGGTAATTAAAACAGGTGAAGCTCCTCGACTCTCTGTTTTCTCTATTTATACAGTCCTAGTTCTCTAAAAACCCTCAAATTGAATATTCAATCTTAATTTTATCCTTAACTTCTTCTTTTTTGTCTAAAAAGACCCTCAACTTGAAACTGAATGCTACCTCAGCTCCATTTTTTCGTCTAAAAAAGATTTTCAAATTTTATGTCCAATCCAAAATGAACGATAAGTACAGGACGAGGTCAAGAGAGAGCAATCTCCATCTTGAGAAGGGGGCGACCTCGGCATTCAAAGACCGTAATTCACGGCCAAAGAAGTCAAGAAAATCTGGGCTTGAAAAAAGTAGAGGATACTAGGCCAAGCAAGGGGGGGCGATTTTTCCGCATGCAATAATTGCCTAAGGCAGCTCAAAAATGGAAAGGATGGAGTTTTTCTTCATGGCCAAGAAAAGGAGATACGGAGAGAGGGTTATAATCGGCAAAAGAGATAAAGCTTTTATAAAGAAAAACTGAGAAGGTGGTCCGCAAAAGAAAAGAAGAACAAAGGAGGTGAAAAGAAAATATGAAGGGAGAGAGAGGGAAATTGTAGGGGCACGCATGAGGAAATAACATAGAAGAAAAGTTGCAATTCCACTGAAACTTTGTTTAATCTACTTATGTAGCATCTACGTTTCCTTAAAAGTTCACTTTCCCTGCGCATTGAAAATTCCACCGCGTGAAGGCAACGGTCATAAATATATGTTTAGTAGTGCGGTCAATGAATTATTAATTTATATCTAGTTCTGTAAGTTTGAATTATTAGTGCATGCCAACTAATTAGATTAGATAAATCAACCCGGAAAATAAATATGTATATTATAAAGTAAAATCAAAAGCAAAAAGGCATTTGGATTTATTTATGAGAATTGAAGGAGAAATTAAGGCAGAGACAGAGAAAAAAGAAATTCTTCTTGTTATGCTTGAGCACAAAATAAATAAATATATATAGCTTGTTGATAATTTTTTATGATCCTCAACATGCGTTAATAACATAATTTTTTAGCATAAATAATCATTGAACACTTCAGTTTTGAAGTGAAGTTTATCAATTTGATAGTATAATATTTAAAAAGCTCAAATTGAGAGGGGTTAAATCCCTAAGTAGGATCGAGAGCTTAAATACATTAAAAAAAATGACTTTTCTGATGGAAAATAAACAAAAGAAGAGGAAAGTCGAACGGTACAAGCATTGGACTGGGCGTGCCCAATATCACTGTCCTAATGCTTTGTTTGTATTTATCTACCCGGGGCACTTGTAAGGAAAGTGTTGGACCGGACGAATCTCTGCCTTCTCTCTCTCTCTCTCTCTCCCCCCACTTTCCATCTTTTCCCGCAAATCCGTGTCAAGCTCTCATCCCAAGCCTCTCTCTCTCCACTTTTCATCTTCCCAACAAATCCACCATTTTATTTATGTGCATTGAAATTTGAAGAGCCCTTGTCTATCATTAATATTCGGATTCCTTTGAGCATTGAGATTTGAGCCACGTGAAGGCAACGACTCCAAGCACATGGTTGCAGTTCCTGGTGAATGAATAACTAATTTATGTGTAGCTTGACAAGCTTGACTTATTGGGATGGTTGTGATTGCCAACTGGTTTCATTAAATAAATCAAACCACAAGAGAATGCGCAACAAGCACGCATTTCGTTAAATAAATCATTACTCCCCATGCCTGCCCCCCTTTTCCCTTATATCTCTTCTTTTTCTTTTTCTTTTTCCTTCTTTTTTAAAATTCCACTTTTTGACCAAGTCAAGAAGAAGGGAAAAATATTAGAGCATTAGCTAAACTAAACCAAGGAAAAACATCTGTCAACAAAAAATTGTAAATTTTGATTTACTTATTTAGCTTTGGGGCTAAACAAAATCAATAAGTTGATATTTAAAAAAAATTAATTGGTAACTTGACAATTAAGTGGAGAGAAATGTGATAGGCCTAGCCACTCACTCCAAATAAGAAATGGACAAATTTGGTAGAGAAGAGCTATAGTCTCACGTTAATCAAGGACCTGGTGGAACTGAGCCATAAGGCAAAGGGATAAAAATAAAATTATATGCTATCTAATTGCAAATCTTCCTTTAAATAGGTGAAACTCCTCAATTTTCTCTTCCCTCTTTTTATATAGGCCTAATGTCCCAAAAAAGCTCAACTTTTAAATCCAGTTTTAATTTTATCTCGAACTTTCTTTTCTAAAAAGAAAAATCCTCAACCTTGGATCTAGTCTTAAATCTGCCATCGATTTTTTTTTTGTCTAAAAAAGATCCTAAGCTTTTTGTCTAATCCCAGTCTGAACATCTTTTTATCTAAAAAAATCACTAACCAATCTCAAATTTACCTTGTTAACCTTATGTTCAAAAACATTGTTAGTTGTGTGATGTGGCATTTCTATAGCAGAAAAAAGATCCACATCATCAAAGTGACATGGAAAATTATATCCAAAACGAAATTGTGTTTGATCAAAAAATTAGGAATCAATCCACCTAGATTAGTTTGCTTATTCAATTCGCTAGCAAAAAAGGGCACACAAATATGTGCTTGATTTGGATTATCGAAATAAATGAATTTGATTTGTTAAAGGGTCAAAAACATTTAGGCACTGGACTCGGCGTGCCCAACATCACCTTTTCGACGCTCTGTATATATTTATCCATTCTGAGCACATCTCTGGAAATGGACTGTCTTTCTCCACTTTTCATCTTCTCCCGCAGATCCATGTTCCGCTCTCGTCCCAAGTCTCTCTCTCTCCACTTTTCATCTTCCCAACAAATCCACCATCTTATTTATGTGTATTGAAATTTGAATAGCCCCCGTCTATTATTAATATTCGGATTCCCCTGAGCATTGTGAAGGCAACAACTCCAAGCACGTGGTTGCGGTTCCCAGTAAATGAATTACGAATTTATATGTAGCCCGACAAGTTTGACTTATTTGTGCGATTCTGGTTGCCAACTGGTTTCATCATATAAATCAAACCGCAGGAGAATGGGCAACAAGAACGCATTTTCCGTATCCTGAGAGGCATTCCGATTTTTTTCTCTACCACACTTGAAAGTGAAAATCAAGGGTAGAGTCAGGGCAAAGACGAAATGCATCGTCTCATTTTCGAGTATTCTTTTGCTGAGCTCGTGGCACTGATCCTTCTCCCCAGCCTCATGCTCTATTTTCTCAATAAGAAGAGAGCTAGTGTGCGTGGAAAGGCAGAAGATGTTGATACTGGTGCATCTGGTTCGTCGATTGCATTGGCAGAAAGTAATTTCTGTGGATATAGTCCTTCGACAAAAACTAATAATGATGCGGACATAGCTACACCTTCTTATTTAAGAGTGACAGATAATTGTTAAATAAGAATAATATGCTTTTGGGTGGTAAGTAAAATCTAATTTACATTTTTATTAACATAGCTACCCCTCATTATTTAAGAGGAACCGCATGCATTTATGTTTAAGTATTGTGTAAAGTTATAATTAATCTAAAATGAGCTAAGGATGAACGTTTCAACTCCATTCAATAATATAAATATTTGAATTAACACATAAAACAGCTTATAGGTGTTCAAGGAAGATTGCAATCGCTTAACAAAACCAAGAAAAACATTGGCCATAAAAAAATTGAGTCAATTTGGCTTTGGGTTGATCGAAAAATTGTGAAATCAATAAATTTGATTAAGGGGTGCATGATAAATCAGAATTTTTGTTCAAGAAGCTATTTTTCTATTTCATACCTGTTTTCGGAATAGAAATCCGTTTGATAAACTTATTCCGTTTTTCTATTTCGGAATAGATTTCTATTCGAAATATGTTTGAAATAGAAATCGAAGTAGAAATTTTCTACTTTTCTATTTCAAATCGTAAATGAGAAATAAAAAATTTTCTTATCATTTATCAACCGGTCTTTCATCCGTTGCCCCTGACCACCGTCCGTCAATAGTCGCCCACCCGCCGGCCCCCGCTGCCGATTGTCAGCCGGCCGTAGCGGTCGCCGTCCGTCCTTGCTATCCGCCGGTCCGCCGCCATTCGAAAGAAAGAAATTTCGTGTCGTTATTAAACAAATTTCTATTTTTAGAGTAGAAATTTTTTTTTTGATGACCCGGGAACTCCCGTATGCCTAGCGAGCGAGGTGAGGTAAACCCGAGGTGACACTAGCGGATGACCCACCACCCCGACGTCACACTTAAGACACCAGATGGCCTGCCAGCCTCCCTTCAACGCAGGGGCTTCGAACTCTGGACCTCCCGTTTGGAGGTCCGGAGCCTACCCAACAAAACAACCATGGTTGGTGGTTATAGTAGAAATTTTGTGTTGTTATCAAACGGTTATTTTTGCTTAGAAACTTTTTTAGAAATAAAAATAGAATTTTTTTTTTATTTTAGAAATTATTTCTGAAATAAAATAGTTATTATGTGTATCCTTATAATCAACTAGGAGAAGAGTGGTGGCCTAGCCACTCATTCGACATAAGAAATGACAAAAAGCAAGAACTGACGGACCCGGCCATCAATAGAGGAGAAAGAAAATTTTTACAAGTTATCTAATTACAAATCTGTCCATGGGTTCTATAAACTGATGAAGCTCCTCGACTTTTGCTTCCCCCTTTCTATACCGTTCTAATTGCTTAAAGACCCATAAATTTTAGGTTCAATTTTAATTTTATCCCGAATTTTTTTTTTGTATCAAAGAACCCTCAACTTTCAGCCCTAATTTTTTCATCTAAAAAGAATTTTCAAACTTATGATGAATCCCAAATGAACCTCAAATAACCACAAATACCTTGAGGTCGCGGTCAAGAGAGCAATTTCCATCTTGACTGGGGGTAGTCTCGGTATTCAGTTACCAGAATTCACGGCCAAAGAAGACAAGAAATCTGGGCATAGAAAAAGCAGAAGATTCTCGGCCAAGTGGGGTGGGCAGCTTTTCAGCATACCATAATTGCCAAAAGAGGCCGAAACAGTAGAAGGACGGAGCCTTTCGTCACGGTCAAGAAAAGGAGATACAGAGAGAGGCTTACGGTCGGCGAAAGAGGGAGACTTTTATAAAGAAAAACTGACAAAGTAGTCCGCAAAAGAAAGGAAACAAAAAAGAACGGAGGAGGTGAAAAGAAAAAAAAATGAAGAAAGAAAGAGAATTGTCGGGGCACGCGTGGAGAAAGGACAAACTAAAAGTTGCAATTTTCCCGAAAGATTATTAATCTACTTTTATGCCATCTGCGTTTCCTTATAGTTCACTTTTTATGCGCATTGAAACTTCCACCACACGAAGCTAGCGGCCATATATGCATGTTTAGTGGTCCTTGCCAATGAATTACTAATCTATATCTAGTTCGGCATGTTTAAATTATAGACGCATATTAACTGATTGGATTAGATGAATCAAATCAATAAATTTATAAAATAAAGTAAAAGTAAAAGCAAAAGCAATATTGCATTTTGATTTATTTGCTAGATTTGAAGGAGAAATTAAGATAGGACCTAAGCAAAAAAGAAATTCTTCTCATTAGGTTGATAATTTTTTATGATCCTCAACACACGTTGATAACATAATTTTTTAGATTAAATTATTGTTAATACAACGTCTCAGTATTAAAACGAAGTTTATCGATTTGACTATATAATATTTAATGGACTTAAAGCAAGAGGGATAAATTCCTAAGTGAGATTAGAAGCTTAAATGTATTTAACAAAATATACTTTTCCCGATGGAAAATAAATTAACAAAGAAAGAGGAAACTTCAACGATGCAAGCGGTTTGATTAAGCGTGCCCTCTTCTTTGTCCTGACGCTCTACATGTTTTTATCAGATACAAAGCACTTGTCTAGAAATTATTGGGACGGACGAATCTCTCCGTCTCTTTCTCATCCACTTTTCATTTTCTCTCGCGAATCCATGTCAAGTCTCGTCCCAAGTCTCTATCTACTTTACCTCTTCCCAACAAATCCACCATTCTATGCGTATCATCTTCGGATTCTCCTGTGCATCGAGATTTCACCCGCGGGAAGGCAACGGCGACTCTAAGCACGTGGTTGACAAAGCTTGACTTATTGGTGGGGCTCTGATTGCCAACCGTTTCCATTGCATAAGTCAAACCACAAGAAAATGGCCAACGAGAACGCATTTCCTATTTCCTGAGAAGCATTCTGGCTTTTTTCTCCGTCAGAATTGAAGGTGAAAATTAAGGGCGGAGTCAAAGCAAAGACAAAATGCATCGTCCCATTTTTGGGCATTCTTTCGCCGTGCTCGTGGCACCGGTGCTTCTCTCCGTGCTCGCGTTCCATTTCCTCAATAAGAAGAGAACTGCATCTAGTTCGTTGACTGGAAACTGCTACGAGGTATTCTTGAGTTTTAGAGGCTTGGATACTGGACATGGCTTCGCCGATCACCTCTATAAATGGCTCATTGATGCCGGAATTGATGCTTTCAGAGACGATGATGAGCTCTGCCATGGCGAGGACATCAGACCAGTGCCTATGGAAGCCATCACGAGTAGTAAGATTCTGATCCCCATTTTCTCAGTGAATTATGGTACAAGCAGTTGGTGCCTAGATGAACTGGTTCAAATAATGGAGCGCAAGGATAAGAACGGGCAGATGGTGTTGCCTATATTCTACAAAGTGAAACCAGCTGACGTGGGACATCAAATCGGGAGTTTTGGAAAGGCATTTCATAGGCATGAGAAGCGTTTGCTTGGGAGGTCTTCTTTCGACGCAGTGACCTTGGAGAAATGGAAGAAAGCACTCCTTGAAGTCAGCACATTGAAAGGATACGAAGCCCAAGGGTAAAATTTCTCGCCGAAACATTCTCTAATTTCTTTTAATATGTGGGGGTGTTTACTGGCTATTGTAATTATTCTTTTTTTTTCGTTGGGTATGTTGGTTTCTCTAATTCTCACCTGCTTCATTTTACGTTCTTTTTTTATATATAAAAAAAACTATAAGATATTGCTAGCAGTAAGATCCTACGGTGCATGAATTCTATAAGTTATTCTTTCTTTTTTAGTTTTCTGCTTTAACCATATTGACCAATCTAATTATAAATTTTATTGTTATGATCCTATTCACTTGAATAATAAGATTTTTTGAACGAATTTTTACTCTTATATCAAAAGATTTTGTAATAGTATAAGATGATGGTAAAAATTTTGTTGCTTTAACGAATTTACTCTTATATCAAAAGATTTTTTACTCTTAAACCCCATTCATTTGAATAAATTTTATTGCTTTGATGATATTGACCAATCTAATTATAGGGTGCGCTACATTAATCCTTGTCACAAACTTTTCTAATTACATATTTATTTGAGATTAATAGTACAACTCATTGGCAATTTTTATTTAAAGCTCATAAGATGGTAGCGTCCAAGCTTTGCCATAATTCTTTATCTTCCCAAGTTACATTTATTAATCATTGATATCGTTGATTAGTTATTATTAAAATTATTTTACAAAAGAAATGTTTCATTGGTTATATAAGATGATGGTAAAAAAATGATTATTTTTATTATATGTCCGTTTAAATAATTTTCAAAGCATTTCCTATCTTCAACAAGTAATTTCTATCTCATGCATCTGCATATATTGAAGCAATGTTCTTCTTTGGGTAAAAATTATTCTTCTACTTCCCTATAAACTCAATACTAGATCATTAAAATCATAGAACATAGATACTCAAAAGGAAAATAAAGTACAACTTGTTGTCATCCCTAGAGGCAATGAAAACTGATAAGAGCACCAATCTAGAATGATACTAAATTCACAACACAATTTAAACTTGCAAGCTTGTAGAATTGCGCAAACAAGAAGAAATCCCTTCAATTACATTCAAGTAGTTCACAATATCACAATCTGAACAACTTTTCGGATTGGTGTTACAAGACCTGAATTCAACTTGCATAAAAAGTTATGACTTATTTATTGATTGATAGCTAACTCTCATATTGGGCTGGCTTATAGGATTTTTGCTTATTCAAATGCTCTAAACAATTTTCAAAGTCACATTCATGTCATCCCTAATATCTTTAATAAATTTGGTTCAAATCCATAATATATACAATATTTAAGATTCATAAGTGATACCCTCCAGTTTTTCCTGGCCTGATAAATCTTGCCAGAGTAGCAGTGAAATGGGCACCCCATTTGAAGCAACCACACTTTAGACTTAGCATATATCATAACATATAGAGGTATGACAACAATGATATTTAAAGTTTTTCAATCTATCCCCAGATTTATTATGTTCTCTATAGATAAACAATATAAACTTATTGTTACTACATATTTGAACTCTTGTCACATTTGATAGGTCTGAAGTAGAGTTGGTGAAATTGATTGTCCGAAAAGTGTTGAACGAACTGAAGAAAAAGTTTGAGTTGCTCATTTCTGAGAATTTGATCGGAATTGATGTTCATGTGAAGAAGGTTATGGAATTTGTGCATAATAAATCTCATGACACCCTATTCGTTGGCATCCACGGAATGGGAGGCATTGGTAAGACTACGCTTGCTAAAGCCGTCTACAATAAGCTATTCGATCAATTTGAGCATCATAGCTTCATTGCTGATATAAGGGAATCATGGGAGCGTAATGGTGTAAATTATTTACAAAATAAGTTAATCTACAATATATTGAAGCTAGAAAATGAAGTTCAAGATGAGGATGAAGGGACTAAGTTCATCTCCTCCAAGTTTAAGGGTAAAAAGGTCCTCATTCTTCTTGATGATGTGGATGATGTCAATCAGGTGAAGTGTTTGGCTGGTAATCATGATTGGTTTTCTTCGGGAAGTAGGATCATTATTACCAGCAGAAACAAGGAGGTTCTTAAAGAAGCTAAGGTAGACTACAACTATGAACATGAGGTACTGGATGACAATCAAGCTTTGATTCTATTTAGCAAACATGCATTTCGAAAGGACTCTCCTCTAAAGGAATTTGAGGACCTCGCTCATGAAGTCGTATACATCGCCAGAGGGCTTCCCTTATCACTTGAGGTTTTAGGTTCATTATTGTGTGGAAGAAAGCTACCGTTTTGGAGAGGTACAGTAGGCAAGTTAAAAGAAGTGCCTCCTCCAAAAGTGCAAGAGAAGCTAAGGATAAGTATTGAAGCATTAGACTATAATCAAAAACAACTATTTCTGGATATTGCTTGTTTTTTCATCGGCACTGACAAGAATATCACATCCTACATGTGGGACGCTTGTGGCTTTTTCCCAGAGGAAGGAATTGAAGTATTGATATTCATGTCATTGATAAAAGTTGGAGACGATCATATGCTCAGAATGCATGATCAGTTGAGAGATCTTGGTAGGGAGATAGTTCATGAGGAAAATCAACGGGAGCCTTGGTGCCGTAGCAGATTGTGGGACTATAAGGAAGCCCAAAAAGTGCTAAAGGGAAATAAGGTAACAGTTTCATTTCTTTTTCTCATTTAGTCCATGTTCTACGGTTAAGAGTATTGTTAGTCACTACTTAGTGCTTGCTTTAGTGGACTGAGAACCTTCACCATTGCCCTCGAATGTTTCATTGACGTGATTAGAAAGTAGGGAGGCTGCTCTCTCATCGAAAGAATTTCCTTTTATGGTTTTTTTTTTATGGTTTTTCTGTCATATGTTAACATTCCCTATCATATGAAATTAAGTGTCCCTTGCAATATATATATATACACACACACATATATACACGTATTAAATCTCTTGTTTGATTTAGTAGTTAGTGAAATCTTGTGTTTCGCCTATTACTTTTCCACTTGATAAATGGCCCTCTTCACTGAGAATCTTTGTTTTCCTTTTTAAGATGACTTTCACAATTTTTACTTTCTTGTATTACGTTAAATCAATACTTTAAAAAAACCACTTAATAAAGAGATTTTTTTTTTCAGCCCGGCTACTTAACAAGTACTCCCAACATACCTTTAGACAAAATCTAATCATCCTTCTTTGTCATTGGCATTTAATGGACACGCTGAAATAGAGGGCGAGATGGGTTGGTCGCCACAACTAACAAAAAACCAAAAGTAAATATCTTACTCTCCCGTCAAAAGATCAAATAATACTCATTCCAGAAAATTATGAAAAACACCATGTATAATTCGTCGTGTCAACAAGTTTCAGGGATATACCACACAAAAAATTGGCCAAAGCGCATGCTCTTGAGAAAAAACAAAAGATAAAGAATAACAGTTACTCGAAACAACTCTTTTTGAGTTATTTCAATTATCCAAATCTATGGCCAGAAATTAATTTCTTTCATCAAAAACAGTTAGCCTGGAATCTCGTGGCCTCTTCATTTTCCCCCTTCGCTTCTGACATTTGGAGTAGTCGGAACAATTATTTCCATTTTGAAGCGTCATGAATGCGTTGAAATAAAAAAAAAAAAAAGAAAAGGAGTTTTATTTCTGACTTTTTAAACTATATGTTTTTTTTTTTTGCTAGAAGTCTCCTTAATAACACCGAATCTGTGGTAAGTCTTGCTCGCCGACTCACTGCTTCTGAGGGTTTTCTCCCGTTTATATATTCTTTCACCCATGCATTGCTTAATAGAAAAAGTCTCCTTAATAGAAATATAAAATTGACCAAGTAAAATTTTGATTTTGTACTTTGCAATTTGATTATATTCCGTGCTTTGCATGCATGTCTTAACTAGTGTGATAATGAAACTACAGTTCCAGAAAGAAGAAGATTACAAGTTGTAAAGTTTTAACTCTATACGAGCCATTACATCATAATTCTTTTTAAAATCCTGATGCGTATGGCCAAATTTCGAAATGGAAGTCGACATCCTTCAGTTTGTGAGCCTTTATAATTGTAGTTTATTGGCATAAAAAGAAAATCATGTCTTCACATTGCTGGTCAACACATTAATACACATCAATAGCATTATGAACAAATGAGATTCGATGACTTTAGTTGGATATAGTACTAATGAACATTGATTCTTGCTTATAGGGAACGGAAAAGATTGAGGCAATTAATCTGAGTGAAGGCAGCGCAGAAGGCTTCAAGGAAGTATTTCAGCCAGAAAAGGATGGTGACTTTTACACAGAAAAACAATTTAAGAATTTGACGAATCTAAGATATCTTCACATGATAAATGCACATCTCAGTGGAGATTTTAAGGACTTAATGAAGGGGTTAAAATGGCTTCAATGGCGAAAATGTCCCGCAAGTTTCGAAGTAAACAATTTTGATGTAAAGGAATTAGCTATACTCGAATTGCAAGAAAGTAAGATAAATGAGAAATGGGGAGGATGGAGTTTTTTCAAGGTAAGAATTAAAGTCTTTTTTTTTCCTCTCCTTTTATGCTTTCTTTTGAATCATAATGACTCTACACTCACCCATCGACGTTCATTATTGTTTTTTATTTTTTTTTGTAGATGGCAGAGAAGCTTAAGTATCTGGACCTTTCATATTGTGAATCCTTGGAAGATACGGACTTCCTCTCAGCTTTTAAGAAGTTAGAGTTTCTCATCCTCAATGGGTGTAATACACTGAAGCGAATCGACGCCTCCATTGAAGACATGGAGGGCCTCATTTGCTTGGAGCTGGGCGAATGTTTCAACCTCAGGGAGCTTCCGGTAAAAATAGGTAAATTAAAAGCACTGCAGCAACTCATTCTACGGCATACTAAATCCCTTTCTGCATTACCAAATAGCATAGGATCTTTGGAGAATCTAGAGATTCTAGATATTTCTCACAGTGGTATAGAAAAATTACCCAACGGTATTGGGAGTCTGAGAAAGCTTCGAGAGTTATGTGCTTACGGTTGCAGAAATCTGAAAGGCATAATGGTAGAAAGCATGTGTAATCTTTCTTCCCTGCGATGCCTTGAATTTAGATACTGCGACAAGCTCCAATCGCTGCCGGACCTTCCTTCTAGCTTAACAGATTTGGGCATCACCTGTCGAAGTTGCAAATTGCCTTCGCTTTCCCACCTAGCCCATCTCAAGGAATTAAAAGTAGAAGGCTGCAAAAACTTAGCCGAAATTCAAGACCTCGATAGTCTGAAGTTTTTGGAAAGACTGGATATCTCTAACTGCACTTCAATTGGAAGGTTGCTCCTTCCAAAATCCGGGAGGCTAAAGGAATTTAAAGCTGAAAGTTGCAAAAACTTAGGCGAAATTCAAGGCCTCGATACATTGGAGTTTTTGGAAAGACTGGATATCTCTAAGTGCCTAGAACACGAATTTATCGATATTGTGGGATAGCGAAGCAAGAGAATTTAGATCAAACTATACGGACGACTCAGATGAGTCAATAAAATAGAAATGATCCCCAATTTACTCTCAAAGGTACATAGGGCAGGTAAGTCAACTTTCTTCTTTTGGGATTTACTACCCAATTTTCATTTTTATTTTGTGCTTGCAATATCTGTCAAAATTATCTTCTTGTCATTATTATTTCTTGGTTGACAGTGTCATCGTTGTCTTCTTACTTGAATTCAAGGAATCTGGGGGAGATGTCCATGGAAGTTAATGTGTGCTTTGGAGAAATGGTTTTGCTTATAACGCCAGTAACAAAAATAGATGTAAAGGCTTTCTAAGCGCACATTGTCATTAGTCTTGGGGTAAGATCCTTCGTCCTACGCAGGAAGATAAAGATTCTCGACGTTTGATTGATTCTCAAATGCTGGAAGTAACTGAATAAAAACTTATGTGTACAGGTATTTCGATAGCGTGCCAAAGGTCATTGTATAGGTCGAAGGAAATGCTAAATTAAGGACCTTATTTGGCAGTCCTTCTAATGTGAGGTTTTAGATTGCTCTACGCGTACCATGCAGCTTATGACTGCATGTTTCTAAGTTACGCTTAAGAGTGAATTTACGGTGCAAAAGGAGCATGTTGACAGGGCATCCCTTAGCATGCATAAGCTACTGACTTGGGATAAAATTTGTCCAACCATTGAGTTCCACACATTTTATCTCACAAAACTGTCTACATTAGTTGATTAAAGTAATCGTGTCAGTCTAGAAAAGCTAAATGCAAGAACAAGCTCTTCTCCAAGTGGTGTGGCCGTGAGTGAACTAGCAAACAGGGTAGAAGTAAAAACATTGTGAATTATTTGCTTTGATTGAGAAAATTGCAATTCAAATTTTTCTGACCATGGATCCATGTTCATTTGGTTTGAATCCAAGATATACGTGCTCCAAGGCTAATAATAGATTATCCCAAAAAATGCATCTTGATGTTTGTACAGTTGCTAAAACCATCTATCATATACCTGAACTTTTGAGCCAAGCAACACATTACTAGAATGTCTTTTGACATAATAGGCTGTACTGTAAAATAATTCCTTATATTATGCATGCGCTTTTGTTAGTTCATCTACTTGCTGAAAAGTAAAACATAGGAAGCATTTGCATAAGTTTACTGCGGAAACTTTTCGGTATCTTATATGCCATTTGAAATCTATCTTGCATTAATTCTAATGCATGAATAGCACATGATGATAAGGAAAAGAATCATACTATGTCCCCCAAAAGCAAGCATCTTGAGTTGAATACACTATGCTAATTTGATCAAAGCTTCTGTGGTTGATGATGTTAGCTGCCCCATTAGTTGGATCCAAAGAGTTAAAAAAGAATGTGGAGTTTGACAAATAGAGGCCTGACTTCTTAGTATTATTAGTAGTTCATTGATGTTAGTTGTTGGATGACTTTAATCTGACTCACTAGCAGGATTGGGTTGTCATGCCTCTGGTTGATATAAGTGCTGAAATATCTGAGAGAGCTTTCATAAGGTGCTTCTAAAAAGAAAATCATCGAAGAATGAGGAGCTCGATGTTTCTTGAACTTCTCCAAACTCTGACAATGCATCGTTGGAATGGTAAAGAGTGTTTGCATGCTGTCATCCTTCAAGGCACACCAATTAAATTGTCCATGAAAATAAAGAACTTGAATTGGAGGGATGTCATTTATGCTAGATATACTAGCTATGTCAAATGCAGAAATGCTTGATGCCCACATGGAGTTGGTACGTTTAGGCCCTGCAGAATACCTTCTCAATGTTGTCAGGTATCTTTATAGTTTTCCAGAGATTTCTAATGCTGTTTCTCAAAATGTAACGCTTCTTCTGGCTCCTCTTCTTCCTCTTTTTTAATGATTGAGCGTTCCATACAAGGAGCTATTTAATGTATACTTGATTGTAGAGTATGGGCTGGAAAGTTTCTCATATTTTGTACTACTTGAAGTTAATATGTCTTCTTGTTTGATGCTTCATTTTGATTAATCAAGTTCGCTGGTACTTACTTGTTAATAGAATATCTCAAGCTATGCTGTGTACCTGTATGACAATCTGGTCGAGAGGGATGGAGTAAGGAATTGAAGAAAGCGCAGAGACTAGGAGTGTAGAGGTCGTTGTATCCAATTACCTTAAGTTCTTATATGACTTTATCTATTGATAATTCGAATTCATAAGAGCTTAGGATTAGATGGCTAGATTTGGGAATTCTTGCTATCTATTCTCAATGGAAAAATTTAGAGAGGAGGCATTTTTTTTTTCAGAGGCATCTGAATGCTTCACGCCTTATATTGTTTTCTGGATTTGGAGAACATGTTGTTGAGTGCACTATAGTACTTGAGCCAACTCTTGAATGGTTACTGTTGAGATTGTAAGTTGTAGATACTGGTACACTTGTGATCCTTGCCTGAAGTAAGCTTATATGGATCCACTCCACCTTGAGGTTCCAAACTGGACAATAAGATTAGTTTTTGGATTGAGATAATGGATTGGAGGTTGCCAAAAAAGTATAGATTCTCATCGTTTTAGATGACGTATTAGCCCAAAGAAATCCCATATCAAGCGACCAATATCCCACTCGGTTATCTTGTACTGTTATGATGCTTTGCCTCACTTCACAAATTTTGATTACATTTCCTGGTTATCGTGTATTATCCATCTTCCCTCTTCTATTCATTGTGAAGAAATTATTCATTCTCTCTCTCTGTGTGTTGTTTTTCTAGTTGTTTTTTATGAACCCACCTTTCTTTGCACATTCATTGTGTGTCATCAATACTGGCTTCTTAATTATTCTAATCTACTCCAGGAAAATGTATAACATCATTCTGCTGAGGCCTTGCTGGCAAGGTTGCTGTCTTGGGGCTTGAAGACGGTACAGTTTTACCGCATGATGTAAACGTAAGTTTTCCATGCTATTGCTGTAATGTTACCTTCATTACTTCTCAACAACGAATTCCTTCTGCAAGAATCCTTTATCATCAGAATGTGTTCTTCTCTGATATCTCTTGAGAAATATTCTGAATTGGTCAAAAGCTGCGTTATGCAATGCAAACAACAATCTTGCTGAATGAACATTTAGCTGCTAATAGAGAGGGCAATCCATGTTTACTAGTCATGTTTGACAATGTCAAGTTAATATGGATTGTTAGATAGGTGAATCTGAGCAGGATAAGCTTAACAAATCCTGTTAGATCATTGAACATGGCCCGTTTGTTCAATAGGTCGGCAAATTAGAAGATATGTATAGCCTTAATGAATTGTTTGTTTCACATGTCACACATTAATAATGGATTCAAAAGATATAGACACTTCAGGACTTGAATCTAATTGATGTGCTTAATTGCATCTCTTGTGGGATAGGAAATTGTCACCTTGCTGCTGATGTTGTCATTGATGATTGAAAATGCTTCAAATGTCAATTACAAATTTCAGCATAGCATTTATAGAGATCGAGCTCATTGTGAGGATCTACACTCTAAGCGGATGGGGTCAATAGAAAGAGTCATCTATGACATGCTCATTTTCATCAAATTAATAGTTTATTTGAATATTGAAACTCAAATATGGTCAGTTCAGTCAAATAAAAACGGTTGTGGTTTAGGTGACTCCTAGATGTTAGAATTTGTGTGCACTTTAATTGTGCTTGTGAAAGTTCATAGATAGTGGTTATATCATTAAGCTATAGCTATTTGGTCATGAGTATGATGGCTGTGAATTTGGTTGATGCTGCTGCATTTTTTTTTTTTTTGAGACTTCTACAAATTTATTAACCATCATCCATTTCATTGAATACGTTTTGCTTGGAAGAGAGTTTGTTTTTACTGTTAGCTAACCAATCTAGCTTTCTTTACTTAACATGGATACGTGTGCTTTTTATATGCTAGTGCTTGCAACAGTTATACATGCCGTGGTATAATAGTTTCTAACATGGTATAAATATTAAGCATAATGAAATAATGTTATAAGGCTTGAAGTCCCATACAACAGCTGTGTTGTATCTCAACTGGGAGGAAGATGCCCAATTGAACAGGGTACACATCTTTCGACTTAAAAGTTGATGCGACTTCTTGATCTTGATTCTCAACAGACAGTATTTCATTCTTAATATCTTACATGTTTTTTTAATGCTTTGTGATGGTTTTAATTGGTGATGGGCTTAAGGCCCATCGGCCCATGCTGGGCCCAAAAGGCCCGGCCCACGGGAATAGGGCCCGTGGAAAGAAGGGGGTATAAAAGGGAGGA
Organism: Eucalyptus victrix; assembly: GCA_016097545.1. Lineage (NCBI taxonomy): Eukaryota > Viridiplantae > Streptophyta > Magnoliopsida > Myrtales > Myrtaceae > Eucalyptus > Eucalyptus victrix. The sequence continues at coordinate 54,002,010 of CM027839.1, read as the reverse complement.
GAGAGAGAGAGAGAGAAGGTTGGTTGGTTGTAATCAGAATTCACGTCTTCCCTCTCCCGCACGTATTCTCTCTCAAAAGGAAAAAGAAAGAACAGTAACGCATACGGCTTGTTCTTCTTCCCTTCAAGGCTTCATCGAATCGAACAGGACCGTTTCTCTTCCTCTTGACGGCGTCGGTGTTTAATCTGTGGCTAACAAGGTACGCTCGAATCCGTGGTGTGTTTTACCGATCGGTGATACGTGTTTTTCCCGGGCTTCGTCTTCCGCATTGATTTAGGGGTTCGATTCGGTGTCAAATCCGGTTTTCGGGGATCCGTTATTCCCAACATTGGTATCAGAGCCCTAGTTCACGTTTTCCCGATCTGTTTATCATGTTTTTGATTGATTTTTCACAAAAAACTTTCGGCCGTACGGATCGGGCGTGAAATCCCGACACCCGAGCGCTGTTCGGCCTTTTTTTCCGAGTTTGCGTAACTCGAAATCAAATTCTAATGGCATAGGAAGAAAGGCGACGTTGAGACGAGTCTGGCGATACCTCGAGCGCCGCCGGGAGACGCCGCACGCGCCCACACGCGCGGCCGGAAGGCGCTGCACGTGGGCGCGACGCACCCGGAAGCACTGGATCGCCAGGCGCGTGCGGCACACGCGCCGGTCAGCGAACCGGCGCGTGCGTGCCGCCGGCCGGCGAAACGGCACGCGCCGGTCCACGGACCGACGCGTGCGAACGTCACCCAACGGTCGGTAACCGCTGGGGTGACGTCATCGATGATGTCAGCAGTGACGTCAGTTGGCCGTGCGGTCACCGGCCGGCGACCCGTCCGGCGACCCGACCCGCTGACGATGGCACGCGCGCGGCACGTGCCGCTGACGTCTGCGTGACGTCATCCCTGTCACGCGCGAGGCACGTGCTGACGGTTCGCCCAAACCGGCCCGACCGGCACGATCGGTCCGACCGGTCCGACCGGTCTGTCCGGTCCGACCGGTCCGACGACCGACGACCTGACTATTGACCGTTGACCCGCTGACCGTTGACCGTTGACCGACGACCGTTGACCGTTGACCGAAAAAAAAAAAGAAAGGGAGGAAAAGAATGTGTTTCTTTTTTAATTAAGGCTATGTGAATTATAAGTAATCCCTTATTTTTTGTTCTGCATTTGTTGTAGGAACTATGCCTCCCCTAAGGTTGCGCACACCAATTCGCGCAGTTACCGATGAACAAAAGGATAGGCTGTCTAAGTTGATAGCTGAGCTGACTAATCATTGATGGGGGAGAGGTAACTTAATTGATCATGTCCTTGAAGTCAACGGGAAAATTCAACAGGTCATATGGAATGGTCGTCCTATGTCACAGTCAGAGATGGTGCGATTTTTCCTAAACACTCTTCCACCTGAATGGCAAGATGTGTTGAATCGCATATGGGATGTCAACGGAGCTGCTTCCTATAAGAAAATTGTGATGAATTTTGTAAATGAATATTACTGTATTGTTTCAAGGGAAAAGATCAAGAAATTGAACAAAAGAGAATCTTTTCCAGTTCGTGTGCTGACTTGGTGTTAGTTGTATTGACTGAAATATGTTAAGTGTGATTTGTGAACATATTATGTAATGAGTACTACCTAATTGTGTTAATTGAAAGCATTATTGTTTTTAATTGTATGTCAATTATCTGTTACTTTCTGTTATTGCTGGTTGTTGTGGGTAATTAGCTGTGGGTAGTTTTAGAAGTTTTTGTAGCTTCATAGAATTGATTTTGCATATGACAATCATATTAATAATAGTTTTAAGTTAGGATTTTTGGAGGATGATTGGAAACATAGTGACCTTTTGATTCTGAAGCCTTACTTGAAATTATTCATTAATATGATGGGTCTATGTAAAAAGGGATGCATAAATGATAGGCATTAATAATTCGTGCATATTTGTCTGATGTGTTTAGATCGATGACTTCAGCAACTAAGAATGTAATTGCTGATATGAACGGCAACAATTGTGAAATATTGAATATGAAGATTCAATGTGCTAGAAAAGCAAGAAGCACTAGAAGCTCTTGACCATATTATGGAAGACCTTGAGGGTGCCGTGCGCCACCTTGAGCTAGTAAAGGACCGCCTAATGGCATTTAAGTCGAAAATAGACATCTGCAATGCTGGTTCTAGCTCAGAAAGGACTTTGAGCTTTAAGCGCAAGCGTATTGATTTGTTCAATATGTGGGATTGCAAAGGATCAAGTCCTTGTTGCAAGAAATCAAAAGTTAACCAACACAAGAGAGGAAAACGTCCTCAAGTGAAGAAAATGTCAAGGGTGAAATGCTACAACTATGACAAGAAGGGTCACTATGCTCGCGACTGTCGTGAGCCAAAGAAGGTATGCACCCATTGTACTTTTCAGAACTTTGCTTTTGTGCCGAGTTCTGTGTTCTTAACTGAGTCTAATCCTTTGTGGATTGTGGATTCAGGAGCGACAGACCATGTAGAGAAGGATAGAGAATCCTTCGTGGAATTTCGACGAGTACCAACTGAAACTAAGTGGGTCTATGTGGGAAACAACTCCAGATCTGAAGTGAAAGGAATTGGCACATGCCAACTGAACATGCGTGGTGGACGCACTTTGTTCCTTCATGATGTATTGTATGCTCCGGAGATTCGTCGAAATTTAGTGTTTGTTTTGGTGTTGGTTAGACTAGGTTTTAATATGAACTTCCATAATAGAGGTGTGGATTTGTATTTGGGTACAAACTACTATGGTTGTGGTTATTTTCTGGATGGTTTTATTGTATTAGATATTGAGTATGTTAATGCAAATGTTTGTTATTCCCTTATCACATCTCCTAATACCTATGATAATGATGTGAATGTGTGGCATGCTAAACTTGGTCACATTGGCCAACAACGTATGAATAGACTAGCCAAAGAGGGCTTGTTGGGCAACATTGAAAAAGTCGATTTGCCCATATGTAAGCATTGCCTAGAAAGGAAAACGACAAGGAAACCATTTGGGAAAGGTTAAAGAGCTGAATTTCCTCTGCATTTAATTCATTCCGATGTCTGTGGTCCAATGAATGATGATTATACTCGATTCGGATGTCTATTTGATTTCTCATAAATCTGAAGCAATAAGTTGTTTCAAAAGGTTTATGAACCTGGTAGAAAATCAATTAGATAAGAAAATAAAAGCATTGAGATCCGATCGAGGTAGAGAATATTTATCTGATGAGTTCAGAAAATTGTGTGATGAAAAAGGAATAGAAAGACAGTTGTCTATTCCGTATACTCCTCAACAAAATGGTGTTGCGGAAAGAAGAAACAGAACCCTACTGGAAATGGTTAGGTACATGATGGCGCATGCTAACTTACCCATCACCTTTTGGAGTGATGTATTGTTAACTGCTGCCTATATACTTAACCGGGTGCCTTCCAAATCAGTTACTTCCACTCCATATGAGTTATGGACAGGTAGAAAACCGGACTTAAGTTTTCTTAAGCCATGGGGTTGTGCTGCCTATACACATGAGTCCTCTCACAAGTTTGGGAAATTGGGTCCCAGAGGAAAGAAGAGTATTTTCATAAGATACTCGGAACACTCGAAAGGGTATGTGTTCATTGGTGAGTAGGAAAGTGGGAGTATAACTGAATATGAATCACGAGATGTCACATTCTTAGAGGATGAGTTTCCTAAGAAGGGCGAAATAGGGGAAGATTGTTCCCTATTTGAGACCTTGGATCAGGATAATGATGTTAGTGGAGTTCGTCCAAGTGGGAGTAATGTGAGAAGTGATGAATTGATTTTAACTCATTCTCAATTGCAACCACATGATGAGACGACATCATCATTACCTAATCCAAGTGGGAGCATGATGGGGACTGATGTGCAAAGTGTACAATGTCCCATATGGCGAACAAGTCGCCAAAGTATTCCCCGTCGACGTTTTGACATTGAAGTGGAAACTTTTATGATTGCTCCACAAGATGAGGATGAGCCAAAAAATATTGATGAGGCTCTGAATTGCCCTAGTAAGGAAAAATGGATTAATGCAATGGAAAAGGAAATGGAGTCAATGAAATCAAACCAAGTCTGGGAACTAGTTGATCTTCCAAAAGGACGCAGAGCTATTGGGAACAAATGGGTTCTCAAAATAAAGCGAAAGGCTGATAGCTCGATAGAAAGGCATAAGGCTCGCCCTGTGGCGAAGGGGTATAATCAACAGGAAGGAATTGATTATGAAGATACGTTTTCTCCTGTAGTGAAATTTACCTCGATTCCGCATTATTCTGGCAATAGTGGCAAGTCTGGATCTTGAGTTACATCAAATGGATGTAAAGACTGCTTTTCTCAATGGAGAATTAGAGGAAGAAATATATATGGAACAACCTGTTAGTTTCATAGTGAAAGGCCAAGAAGAAAAAGTATGTCGACTTTTGAGGTCGATATATGGTCTTAAGCAGTTATCAAGACAATGGTATATACATTTTCATAATGCCATAGTGGCATATGAGTTTACAATGATTGATGAGGATCATTGTGTATATATATCAAAAGATCCAAGGATCAATTTGTGATCATATCATTATATGTTGATGATATACTGATTGCCGGAAGCAATATGAAGTTGGTTAATACTGTCAAGAGATGGTTGTCTTCTAACTTTGAGATGAAGGATATGGGTGAGGCTGCATACATTCTTGGAGTTAAGATTTCGAGAGATCGTTCGAAGAGATCGTTGTCTCTTTCGCAAGAAACTTATATAAATAAGGTTCTTGAACGATTTCGTATGCAAGACTATAAACCCATAGACACTCCTATTGCAAAAGGTGAAGGATTGAGCCATAGACTGTGTCCAGGGACTCCACAAGAGAATGAACAAATGAAAAATGTTCCTTATGCTAGTGCTGTTGGGAGCTTGATGTACGCTATGATATGTACAAGGCCCGACATATATTTTGCAGTTGGAATGGTGAGTAGATACCAATCCAACCTAGGTCCAGCACATTGGAAGGCCGTTAAGAGAATACTGAGGTATCTGAAAGGAACTGCTGATTTCAAGTTGAATTATCAAGGAAAGGATCTGCGACTTGAAGGCTATTCAGATGCTGATTGGGGAGGAGATTTAGATGAAAGAAAATCTACCTCTGGATTTGCTTTCTTACTGAACAATGGCGTCATATCATGGAGCAGTAAGAAGTAAACGTGTATAGCCTTGTCCACGATGGAAGCTGAGTTCATGGCATTATCAGCAGCGGTACAAGAAGGAGTTTGGCTTAAGAGATTTTTGGATCATTTAGGTGTTATTGAGAAAGCTGCAAATCCATTGTTGGTTAATTGTGATAGCCAAGCAGCTATAGCGTACACCAAAGATCCAAAGTATCATGGCAAGACAAAATATATAGATACCAAGTATAACTTTGTAAAAGATATGGTTGCACGAAAGGATATGAACTTACAGTACATATCTACGCATAGAATGGTAGCAAATCCTATGACAAAGCCAATACCTAGAGATATGTTTTGTGATCATGTAAAATCTCTAGGATTGTGTAGAGTCTGATATACTGAATTGTAATTTCCCTGAATTGTTCACATTTATGAAATTTTGTTTTTCATTGATTAATGCCTATGAATCTATGTGTGATCTTTATGCATCTTAATACTTAGTGCATTGTTTTAAGTTGAGAAGTATGTCGGACAGATATAAGATTAGCCCACTCACACGGGTAATCGCCTCTATTTACTGTGTGATAAATAGAGATGAGACTGATTTTAAGCTTATTATCTAGGTGATAATCGAGAGCTCAAGCTTAAAATATGTATGTCGCATTAACTGAGTGTTAAGATGAGGACATAATACTAAAGATGTCCGAAAGTAAAATAACCCACATATTTTACTTTATCTGTCTAAGATGCCAGATGTGAATTCTGATGAATTTCGTGAATGAGTAGATACGTGAACTCAAGTTAGACATTGGGTATGTCTGAACTATCATCTGTACGGTATTGGAAAGAGTAGACATACGCTCCAAGGGAAATGAGTTAATACCGTAATACGTATTTCATACTACGTATGCATGAGACGACCAATAAGAGTGGCAAAAAGTTTGATCTCAACTTTTATGACGTGTGAGACTCTTGAGGAAAAGAGTTCCTCAATTTTAAGTCCCCTCAGGACTCTTACTTATTCTCAAGATTTCTATTTAGTGTTTGCTATTTTAGGGTGTTGCCAATGGTCATGAGATGATTCGATCTAATGGGGCATTTCTAGAAAAGAAAGCTGGACTGAAATTGAGAGTTTGAAGGAAAGAGGAAGATCGATTTTGGAAAATCACATTGTGATTTTGTATTCATCGGTCGACCAATTATGATTATCTTTGTGATAATTATAATTGTGAATACAATATATATATATATATATATATATATATATATATATATATAACCATAAAGGGGTTAGGATCGGAGTACTATATGAGAGAACAAGGATATGGGGAGATTAACAGATCTATATGAAAATAAGGAAGGATGTATCTAAAAGGAAATGATGTATAAGAACAAGAAAGTAAATGACTTAAATAAAATCGCGAGAATTAAAAATAATGTAAAGACCAAAAGCAATATATAAAATATAAAGTAAGAGAATGCATAAACAAAAACCAACCATGAAGGTGGTATGAACTTGTATTATATAAAGCTGAAAAGCTGAAATTACATGTATTGAAGGATGCAGAAACTAAAGCATCAAGTCATCCACTAGGGCGGTAATCCGCACTCCAGGGAGTGTTGATGTTTGTATTATAAGAAAAGGTTAACCAACTATCATGTAAGTTGGTAACCGTGTATAAAACGATGTATATATGAAAACTTACTTACTTTAAAACCAGGGGATACAAGGTAAGAGAGCTTGGAGATGGAAGAGATGAGGATGGAGATGGAAGAGAGGATGGTTTACAAGTGAGAGGGAGAGAGAAGAAGAGAGAAATCTGGAAAATTTCGAGGTCCCTTTCTTCCATGTCGAGTGGGTGTATTTATAGAGGGTGCTACAGTGCTGAACAGTGTAAAGTGAACAGTACTGAACAGTGTATGAATAGTGAACAGTGTATGAATAGTGAACAGTGAACAGTGTATGTCTACTACACTCCGGTGTAGCCTTTTGCGCCGTTTGTAATAGTATCTGCATGTGATGTCTTTTAATCTCTGTCCAGATTGATCCCGTAGCAGTCGTCTTCATTAGTGTTTCCACTGTGATGTGACTGGGAGGATCCGTCTTGACTGTATTGAGATTTAGAAGATCCACATTGTGATTCTTCTGCTTCTGAGAGCATTGTCCTGAGGATGTTGCAGTATTCTTCTCTGTTTTGGACTGCTGCAAGTGCTGCACTTGCCATAGATTTTTCCTGTAAGAACGATGTATTTGATGGGGATGCGATTATTTGGGTTTTTTTGGCTATTTAGCCATGTTTTAACCGCAGCTTCGGATCCTTGATCAAGAAATCTGAATTCATCCCACCATTTTGTTTTGTATTTTCGGATAAGTGCTGGTACACCTGGTTTATTGGATATATTGTATTCAAATTCCCATGCTGTTACCCAAGAGATTCTGAATATTATAAAGAAATGCATAAGGCATGGGAACCTTCTATCATGAGGTGTTGGTATGAATTGTTCACTGAAAACCTTGTATCGTTGTTTGACTGTGGGGTGTAATATTATGTCCAAAGGACCAAAGAGATCCCACCAGGAGTCAAACCAGTTTGGTAAGCTTTGTCTTGGGAAGTTGTCTTTGAAGAATAATAACCAGGAGTGTTGGAAATTTGTATTCTGTCTGAAAAAGACGTTCCACCAAGCTTGTTGGTAGTCCCAGTATGTATAAGAGGAGGAGTATGGCAGGCTTTGGGTAAGTCTGGTTTGGAATTTTCTGGGTGTGTGGGGTGAGGCTCCCCAGTGTGAGGGGTGTATGACTTTACCGATGGATATAGTGGAATAAAGGATATTTTACGTATTGGTTTTATCGGTAAAGTGAGTGAACCTTGCTGATTCTGTTTCCACTAAAATTTGCTCATAATAAGCAAGAGTTTTGTTTGTATTGTGAGGTTTGAAAAGCCAATTTTTTGGAAATATGTTTTCTGCAAATTTGATTGGATCTTTATCGAAAAATCCATCTTCCACAGTCAATATTTTTTGAAAAGATGTTTTGGGAAAAAATTTCGACCTTTGAGAAAGAGGGGTTGCCTGAGGCTTAATAACCACCTCATTCGAAATTCTTTTGTATTCCGCTTGTTTGTGTGTAGCAAGTGGGGAAGGATTGTTACTTACCTTTATGGCACTGGATGGCTCTTCCTTTATGTTTTGTAAAGACTGGGCAAGTAACAAAAGTGTTTCTTTTGGTAATATGTTGGCTAACTGATTAAAGGCTAGCATGGGTTCAGATGATATGGGTTCCGATGTCAAAGGTGGTTGCTGTAAGAATGTTTGGTTGTTTTCTGCCATTTGGAGCCATGTCTTGACGGATGTTAAGCCTTTTGGCTTTGGTGGTGTATTGGAGGGTTCGGCGGTGGCTTTGCCTTTGCCCTTATCTTTGTCTTTTTTGGATCTTGGCATATTGGTATCCCCGTAAAAATTCTCTTGTGAGAAAATCGGGTAATGAATTTTAAGAACCATTTATAAATTCAATGTCAAAATCAAATGCGAAAGTATGGCTTGCCATCCGGCAAAAATCTGTTTTGATGCAATATTTAAAACGTCTTTTTGTAAAATGTCTTTGGCTGATTTGCAATCAATTCGTAATAGAAATTTTTGATTTAATAAATCTCCTTGGAATTTTGATATAGATAAAATTATAGCAAGTATTTCTTTTTTAATTGTCGAATAATTTTGTTGAGTGGAATTCCAATGTTTTGATATAAAGCTGAACAACTTGTTCTTTGTTGTTTTTGACTGTTTGAGAATGCCACCATATCCTAATTCAAGCGTGTTTCAACTATTTTGAAAGCGAAGGGTCGGCAAGGTGTAAGCATGGTATATCTTTTACATGCAATTTTATTTGTTTGACAATGTCCGTATGGACCGAAGTCCAGGGTGGAGGATCCTTTCGAAGCCTTTGATGTAAAGGTTTGCAAAGGATATTTATATTAGGGAAGAAATCTAAAATATAATTGAGGCTACCCAAAAACCTTTGTAATTGAGTTTTGTCTTTAATCTCATGCGGAAATTTATCGGTAAAAGAAATTGATCTTTCTATTGGGGTTATAGTACCTAAATGGATGTAATGACCTAGAAATCTAATTCAGTGCGGAATAGTGCAATCTTAGTGGAAGAGACTACCGGACCATTTTGTATAATTATTTTTATGAAAGTAGAAAGATGTTTGAAATGTTGTTCTATATTAGAGGAAAAAACTAGAACATCATCTATATAGACTATGATGTAATCGAATAAGGATTGAAGATATCATTCATGATTCTTTGGAATTCGAAGGGGCATTTTTGAGACCGAATGGCATAACATTCCATTCATATTGACCAAAAGGGACAAGTAAAAGCTGTTTTGTATTTATCCTTTTCACTGATTTGTATTTGCCAAAATCCCGACTTCATGTCAAATTTTGAAAATAATTTTGATCTACAAAGTCTGTTTAGCAAATCTTTTTTATTGGGTATAGGATATCTTATCCATCTAAGGGCTGTATTAAGAGGTTTATAATTAATAACTAACACGGGAACTCCTCTTTCTAGTTCGGCATTTTTATTGACATAAAAAGCGAGAACAACTCCATGGTGATTGGCTTTTTCTTATGAGTTTTTTATTCAAGAGGTCTTGTATTTTTGCTTGAGAATTTCAAAACTTCTTGATTCATACGTGTCGGGCGGGCTTTGGTAGGTATTTTAATTTCAGAAAAATCTTGTTCATAAGGTAAATCAACGATATGCTTCTTCCTTTCCCAAAAGGCATTGGGTAGAGTAGAGCATATAGTTTTTTCTATGTGTTTTTGTAGGGAGGCTATTTTTTCTACGATGTTGGATTTTATAAGATTTTCTTCTATTCTTTTGAATTCTAAATCTTCTTTTAGGAATTCAAGCTGGTTCTCTGTCTTTTATGAGGCAATTTATTTCAGAAATAGAATGTTCTTGTAAGATATTTAGGCTTCTTTTTTGTGGTTTTGTCACGAAGTTAAAAGTGATTTTTCTGTTTAAAGCATGAGTTTCAATGCCTTCATTAGTAACTGTAAAAGGTGTTCCAAGAATTACCTGTTGCCTCATATTTTTTACTAAGAGAAAAGATGTTTTGTAGGACATTTGATCTTTTATTATTAAGGCTTCTGGTAATTTGTATTGGATATTAAGTTTATCACGATCTTGATTTTAGGGATTCGGAAGTTTTATCAAAGTATATTGTTGGAACAAGTCCTTCTTTGATACAATTGAGATCGCTCGTATCAAAGAGTGCTATTGTTTCAATAATAAACTCATTATTGATTTTTATCATAATATTTATTATCCATTTTCTAGATGTTATTTCGTTAATAACATAAGGAAGGCTGGATCTGGAATGTCGATGTATTGGTGATTTCATTTTGGTCTTCTAATTTTGTCTTTCCTTTTATGACGAGAGATTTTATATCGAAATCTCTTTTTTCATATCTAAGCGTGTTGCTTTCAAGGCTTGGATTTCTAATTTTTGTTGTTTTATTTCATTTTGGAGGTCATTTATATTAACGGGCCTAGGCGAGATTTTTTGTTTCTATTCAAGATGTCTTTTAAATTGTAAGAAGTATTGGGCTTGGAAGTAATATTTAGGGAAGAATGAAGTCTATCTAAGTATTCTTTCTTGGCTTCGGGGTCAGTAATCTTATCAGCAGTGCTAAGGAGAAATTCTTCTTCTTTTGTTAGCATGTTTATTTCAGGAACGGGTTTTTCAGGAGAGGCGTCTTCATAATCAGAATCAGAAGAGGAATCTATTTCATTAATCTGAAGACCTTCTTCCTCAAGAAGTTCATCAGAAGAAGTATCACCATTTTCTATGAATATGTTATTTAGCTGGTTAAGAGTATTGTCATCAAGAGAGAGTTCATTTAATTTTTTACTAATCCTACAGTATTTTGAAATATGACCTTTTTTACCACAAGAATAACATTTGATGTCTTTAAAATTTTTCCTATCATTATGAGGTCTATTTTGGTTATTTCGGTGTCTTTGTTTATTCCTACGAGGTTGAAATTTGTTGTGATGTTTCTTTGTTTCTTTCTCGAAGGACAAGTTCCCTTACATTTTGGTTTTGTTTTTTCATTATAAGAAGGGTCGTATTGAGCACGAAATCTCCTAAACTTCTATTGGTGAGAGATTGTTCTTCCTTGAGCTGTCTTTGTAATTTGATATTATTACACATTTGTGTTCCTTGACGGTAAACATAAGAGATTATTTCACCATAAGAAAGAAGATCATAAGGTATTTGGCCGTTGTATTCTTCTCTAATTTTATCCCTAACTTGATCACCTATAATTTGGGGTAAACCTGCTAAGAATTTTTCTTTCCAAAAGGGTTGATTGCAATCAGGTCTGATGAGAACTCTTTGAAGAAAGAGTTCTTTGTATTCCCTAAACCTTCCTAAGGATTTGCAACGCATATTGGATAAGAGGTCTTGATTCCTATCTCTAATATGTGAAGGGTCTCCTACAAAGTGTTGTGAAATGGAATAGATAAGAGTATTCACCGCATCTTGGATGAGATGTCCTTGATCATCATCCATGCGTTGGCCAAAATCATCTATTTTATAGGCGGTTAAAATTTGTATTCTTTGTTCATCGGTCAAATAATTATCCCACCAACCTTTTAGTTGTCCAAGAATCCGGCTACTAAAAGATTAGCAACAACATGATCGAAACATCTTGCTGGGTTTTGTAAGCATTGGCAAGCATGACCATGTTATTTAGAATATTCATGATATTGCTTTCGGCAACACCATCTATATTCCATTCATAAATGGCATCAGGAGAGTATTTATTCTGTATTTTCTGTGATGATTCTTCTTGGGCAATGTCAGGTGGAGTAGCCCTACTATAATAAAGTTTCTGAGGTTGTCTCCAATTGAGTCTATTAATCTCAGCGACCGATTCATTATCAGAGTCACCAGATTGTTTGGTCAATGTACTGATAGTGGGTTGGTCAGGGGTGTCTCTAATGATAAGATTCTGAAATTTAGGGGTGTCTATAATCGGAGTAGGTTCTAGCTTTGCTTTTCCTAAGAGTTTTTTCTTTTGTTCTATGGCTTTGGCAAATTCCGGGCTAAGGTTTTTTGGGAATTCAAAGGCTTTAAAAATGGGTTTTTTGAAAGTGTCGACTTGTGGTGTGACGAGTTGAGTAGGATTCTGAATAGTGGATTCTATCCTATTCAACTGTTTTCCTATGGTCGCTAAATGTTGATTAGTGTAATTGTTTTGTTCGATGACTTTATGAGTATAAAGAGAGTCTCCTTGATCGGAAGCCTATATATATATATATATATATATATATATATATATATATATATCATTGTTTAAAAGAGATCAAGGGAGATATAAATGTGATCAATCGATCTAGGGTACTGCATACTAAATCTACTCAGAGTGTGACGCCCAATTATGAGTTGCTATATATTCCTAACAGATGTATAGCAACGAGCTCTCAAAGTATGCTGGTCGCACGGATTATTCACCAGTATGAATGTTGAAGAGAGATAAAGAGAATCCTGTTCGGCCCACCATGTGCGAGTGGGAGATGATGGTTTTAATTGGTGATGGGCTTAAGGCCCGTCCGCCCATGCTGGGCCCAAAAGGCCCGGCCCACGGGAATAGGGCCCGTGGAAAGAAGGATATATATATATCATTGTTTAAAAGAGATCAAGGGAGATATAAATGTGATCGATCGATCTAGGGTACTGCATACTAAATCTACTCAGAGTGTGACGCCCAATTATGAGCTGCTATATATTCCTAACAGATGTATAGCAACGAGCTCTCAAAGTATGCTGGTCGCACGGATTATTCACCAGTATGAATGTTGAAGAGAGATAAAGAGAATTCTGTTCGGCCCACCATGTGCGAGTGGGAGATGATGGTTTTAATTGGTGATGGGCTTAAGGCCCGTCCGCCCATGCTGGGCCCAAAAGGCCCGGCCCACGGGAATAGGGCCCGTGGAAAGAAGAGGGTATAAAAGTTAGGAGAGAGAGAGAGAGAAGGTTGGTTGGTTGTAATCAGAATTCACGTCTTCCCTCTCCCGCGCGTATTCTCTCTCAAAAGGAAAAAGAAAGAACAGTAACGCGTACGGCTTGTTCTTCTTCCCTTCAAGGCTTCATCGAATCGAACAAGACCGTTTTTCTTCCTCTTGACGGCATCGGTGTTTAATTTGTGGCTAACAAGGTACGCTCGAATTTGTGGTGTGCTTTACCGATCGGTGATACATGTTTTTCCCGGGCTTCGTCTTTCGCATTGATTTAGGGGTTCGATTCGGTGTCAAATCTGGTTTTCGGGGATCCGTTATTCCCAACACTTTGTTTGCATTTAAGTTTCCAATTAAGAATCTTATTTCACAGTCCAACAGCTTTAATATTTTCTAACTTGATATATCTTGCGTGGTTAGTAAGATGTCTTACCCTCATTATTGTCTCAAAGAAACAATGCAGAGAGTTTAAGAATTACTGCAGTTTGGAGGATTTGGGGACACCAAATATTTGCGAAGGACACTTGCAAAGGAATGTGAATGGATGGAACGCATTAATGCTAAAATGTAATAGAATCTTGCTCGTGTATAGAAGTTCTTACTTGAATGTGTAGCTTATTGCTCTTTCATTGTAAATTCTTCACATTAATGCTATATCTACTCTTTCCATTCATAAATGTTCTTAAACATGCTACCTTAGTGAGAAAAATATGAATTAGGGGATAAATCATTGCTGTCATCTGGTGTTTGAAGTGATTGCTTCCCCCCTTCCCCCCCTCTCTTCAAGTTTGGTCCTCGTTGTTGATATGCGTATCAAATTTGAAATTTTGGACTTCTTTGTATGCATAACAGGAGTTTGAGAATGATTACCTGGGCTCAAAATTGGTTTTTGTAAACATTGCAATCCTTTATTTAAAAGGTTGTGCTTTTGGTTTTACCCAACTCATCAATTATTTGAGCTGAAATAACCATTTCTCCTTTGGCTGATTCAGGACTTCTGTTGATGGGGTTTGTCTATAGATGTTTCTATCCGTATGCCTATTACCATAAAGTTTACCGATATTTTTCATTTTTTTGCCTGAGTGACCAGAACCTAGAGACTATAATGAGAGAAGATCGAGAGAAAGAAAAGAAAACCATTAGGGGTTGGGGGTTGTCTTTTGGAGGTTGTCCTCAACAATGTTTTTTCACTTACCCTCTGCCTAATAATCTAGTTTTTTGTTTTTGATCTCAGGTCTGGTTACTTGACAATGTACATGGAAGCTTTAGTTGGGTCATCTTGTCGGATTTGGCTCTCTTTTAGCTTATTATCCTTTTGTATAGAAATATGGATCTCATGTTCCTAATTAGGAACTAATTTGATTATCATATTTTCAAGGCAGCTGCCCAAATGCCTTTCTCTTCTATTTTGAAAAAGATACTTTGTAAGAATTTATCGCCACTATTCCCTCTTACTTCTGTTTCAACATCCACCAGACATATTCCCAATTCACTGTCCTTCTATGGGGTTATGTACCTTTAATCTGAAATTACATATATCATCCAAAGATCCACGTGCGAGTAAAACTACTTTTTAATGCTAATCATTTTTTTGTATGGCTCTACAAGATGACTATGAAATTGCTTTGATATGACTTATTGATCTTGATTCTTAACAAATAATATTTTATTCTTCGTATCTTACAAATTATTTCTAATTTTTTGTTTGTAGTTAAGTTTCAAACTTGGAATCTTATTTCATAGCCCAATAGCTTTAATACAGGTTTATGAAAGATTTTTGAGATCATCAAAGGACCAGGAGCTCAATGTTTCTTGAACTTCTCCAAACTCTGATAATGCATCCTTGGAATGGCAAGGGATGTTTGCATATTGCCGTCCCACTTTGCCCTAATTATATTTAACATAAGCTTTGCAAAGCTAAAAATGTCTGTTAACTTAAGAGGTTTCTGAAATACTGATAGCCAAGCCAACTCGTTTGATATAATGGCGAATGAATTGGATGGTTGTATTTTAATTCGGTATCATAGTTGACAACTGTATGGAGGTCTATTGGAGTCTTTATTCAAAGAGAGTTGTTTGTGATTTAGGTGTGGATCTTCATGCTAAAGTCGAAGCAATTCAATGCTTGCCTGCTAAGGTTTGTGGGGTTCATAAAGAACTTAGAGGTTCTTACTATGGGAAGCTGCTGTCAGGTCTAAGGTCTTAGAATTGAAGTTCTACGAGACTGAAATCTTATTCCTATTGATTTTGCCATTAGAGTGATGGACGATTGTTGGCTAGGTCTGTCTCTTTGTGGGGTTCAACTAACATAAACATGGAAGAAAAGGCTCAAGGTCAAATTGTCAAGAGGAAAGAAAGAGGGGCTGTTCGTGGAGAGAGAGAGAGAGAGAGAGAGAGAGAGAGAGAGATCCTCGAGGAGAAGAAGAAAAAGGGGCAGTGATTTCCTTAATTCAAATTCGAAGGTCAAACATTGTCGAAGTTCCTCGAGAAGAAAGCAAGAGAAGAAGAAAGCGGTGACTTTTTGATCCAAATTCGAAAACCAAACGTTGACGGAATTAACTCAATTTTCAGAATGTTGTTTGTGAGACTGAGACCTATGAGTTGACTGATTTCGTTAGTTGAAAACCTTCTCCAAATTGTCTCTCATTTTCGCCAATCGTGGTTAAGGTTCCTTGCTTTTTTTGTATTAATCCACCTCCATGATGATGAAATATTGTTATATTGTTGATGTCACTACTTTTGGTGATTAGTAAAAGTTTTTAAGCGGTCCGTGATTTTTTCACGCATTGAGTTTTTCACATAAAAATCTTGGTATTATTGTTGCCTTTTTTTTTTTTAAACATTTTAGCATTAAATTGACTTATTTTGAGGTTGTATTGCTAGAGTACATGACTAGTTGTTACTGGAGTTGCCACTAAATCACCACCTCCCCAAGTCAAATTGGTGCTTGTTGTTGCACCAGGGACGGTTGTAGCAGGTGCCAAAGCATGGATGTTTTGTATCCATTAAGCAAAGACGGGTTGTAATTGTACAACGGTATCAGAAAACATATCTTGGGGTCACCCATGGTATCATTATGAATATACAAACTAAAATTGTGAAAGCCTAGAAATATACATATCCAGTTGAGATGTAATATGGAGTGAAGTCTATTTTGGTCAGTTTAGTTATGGGGAAGAAATTACTTGTGGATTGGATTAGTGTTTAGTGAATTGTTATCCAATTCTCCCCAACAAGGTTGTTAGAACCAGAGTAGAAAATGTTTCCGGTGTGAAAAATAAGGTCATTAGAGCCCAATTGATGTGCATTTGAAACAGTGCTTCTATTGGGATATTAAGGCTCGGTTGATGTTGCTTTAGCTTTGTAACAAAGAATCATCTCTAATAAAAGGAAAAAAAGACATAAATAGTCTAGGAACTTTAGCCAAAGG